>CM059604.1:102207783-103457783 GCA_030412105.1 Cyclura pinguis
CCACTGGTGTAGGGAAATTGAAATCGAAAGCAACTGGAGATAGGGTTGTCAGAATGAAAACTGGAGAGAGCCCCTGTACCTTTAACTATTGCACAGAAGAGGAAATTTCAATAGGTGTTATTATTACCTGGTTGCACAACAAGCAACACTTGCTAAAATTTCTTCTTCCACACAATCATAAAAGATACAGGAACTATCTCCAGTTCTCACTCTGGCAACCCTAATGGACAGGGCAAAAGCTGGGAACCATTGGCATAGTGGATTGGAATTAGTGTGCTCTCTTGTAGTGTGACCTCGGCATACATGAATTTGAGGTTGCACAAAGCATCACATCCATTATTATCAATGGACGCAGCAAGCATGTGCCCATGCTGCCATAGGTGTGTGGACATCACATCCATTGAAGATAATAGAATGAAAGCATTTGCTTTTTTTGTTTTACATAGGAGTTCCTAGAATGGAACCTCCATATATACAGAGGGCACACTGTATTTGCACCATAGGTTCTGCCCAGAGTGTTCAGTAGTTTGAATTTCACAAAATAATTGCATATGATCATGCAGAAATAGCAACCAAATCACATTCAGGTGATATAAGAACTTCTGGGACTTCTGAGCAAAAGTGAGGCATAACGGTGCAAATCGCCAACATTTTTTTCTGCAGAAATCCCTTATGGGAAGTCCCCTTCAAAACCTGGCTGTACTGTAACCACAACAGGTATCTCACATGCTCACAATAGAGAAATGTGACTTAAAGCATCTATGAGGGTTGTGGTTCCATTTAATAAACAATGAAAGAAATTAGATCGTATCCCATAGCAAAGTGCTTTTGATAATTTATGAGTGTGAATGTTACCAACAAAAGCAATCAGATAAAACCAGCACCCAGCTAATCAAGCCGACTTAGTTCAATCAATGCAAAACCATTAACTCCAAAATACCAAACATATTTCAAGCTGCATTTTTCTTGGTGGCCTTTGTGGTGAGCATTCAGTGTATTGTTATTGATTCTGAATTCCTCTGAGTCACAAGAAGTTTCAGCAAGGACAGCACTTACTCAGTTTTGGTTTCATCTCAAAAAGGGATCACTGGAGACCTCAGATTGTGATGTAATATTTGTGTCAGGAGCATAGGTTAGTGTCTGGAAACCCAGGAGCAAGGAATACAAATGGGGCCCCAAACTAATGGGTAATGGGAGAGGAGAAACAGCAGCAGAAAAGGGGCAGCAGATTGGCACTAGTGGGGAATGGGTACAGTGGAACGACCAGCTTTGCCACTTGTTGCACTATCAACAAAACACATTGGAACTGCAGGAGCTTCTGCCTGTACAGATGGTGTAGTAGGAAGGTAGTTCAGGGACTGGACTGGGGCGGACAGCCTCTGTGGATTGGAATGCCTGTCTTAGTCCAAGGGTAGTGATACCACTGATCTGAGTTGATTTTCAGACGTTCAGGTTGAGTGTAAGTGGAGATAGGCAGCATATTAGGGTTCCTATATGGCAACAGATCTGCTGCCAGTCATAAGATCCTATAGAATTGCAGAGTTGGAATGGACTGCAGTGACTACCCAGTTCAACCCCCTGCCATACAGGAATGTGCAATTAAAGCACTCCTAAAAGATGTCCAAACAACCTCTGTTGACCTCTGATGACCTCTGATGACCTCCCAAGAGGAACCTCAGATGTGTTAAGCTAATGGCTCCACTCTCTCTGCAACTCTCTTATTCCCTCTATTTTCTAAATATATATTTCAGTGTTGTTTCATACTAGCAAGCAATATCTTGAGCCACATGATTCTTAAACCTCAGGAAACTAAGGGATAATATATGTCCAGATATAACACTGTAAAAAGATCTTCATATGATTCCTCACACTATAAAGTGATTTTCTTTTTATATCTCCCACTAACCAACCTGTTGTGCTGTGTTAACCTCTCCAGTAGTGAGGATAATGTCCAAATTCAGCTAAACCATCACAGAACCATTCCACACAGGGCCAACCCAACCTTTTGGCCAGAGCTTTCCAAACTTTTCATGTTGGTGACACACTTTTTAGACAGGCATCATTTTGCGACACAGTAATTCAGTTTTACTAGCAAACCAGAGGTTAAAATAACCCCTTATAAGAGATATGGACACATACGTAAATTGTAATAACAAAATGTACGGGAACACAACATATCTCATGAAAACCTTTCCTTTATATTTTTAAAAATATATGATTTATAAATACGAACAAGCATTTCCAAGATTGTTGTCATTTATGAGTAACAATATGTAAATATGTGTAAGAATTAAAACAATTGAATAAAACCAATAACTACTTACCATTTTAATGAGATGTATGAGGTTAAGAAAATGAACACAGCTTTTGAATATTTGGTGGAATATTAGGTAAAGACACTTACATTCGTCATCGAGCATTTTTTAGCTTCCACATTTCAGTGTCTTTAAGTTTGTTCGAGCAACACACCTACACACTGCAGCTGATGCACTAATGTGTCGCAACACACAGATTGGAAAGCTCTGCTTTAGGCAAAATGCAGTAACTGCTTCAAGTGGTAAGTATGCGGGGGGGGGGGAGCAGTGGAGGCAATGGTTTTTCCTGAAACCCTTGGCCATATGTTGGAGGAAAAAGATGTGTGTGCCATGCAGCCATGCAGCCTGTCTTGTAATTCCTACACTAGCCTGTTGCCGTCAGAGGACATTGTGCAGTTTCTTGTGTGGAAATAAAACTCAACTGTCAGGCCAATTCACTTCTGTGCAAAAGTCACCATCTTGTTCACTGCCTCATCCTGCCAAATATCTTGGGCCTACCCTGATACCCTGACCTTGATTTCTAGTGTACAATGCTTTCCATAAGAGTAGTTGCTAATAAATGTAGACCAACCTCTTTGTACACAATTTGAGCTTCACTGCAAACGGAGAGAAGTAATAACATAACATTCAGGCCATTTCCTCACTATAGTATTATAGTGCTATTATTCCACTTTCAATGTCCTATGGAATCCTGGGGATTGCAGTTTAGGGAGAGGCATTTAGAATTCTCAGCCAGAGAGCTCTTTGGCCTCAATAAACTAAAAACCCCAGAATTCCACAGGATCTTGAAAGTGGAATAATAGCACTACTACAGTGTAGTGTGGAAATGGCCTCAGTTTAATTATTTGCTTAACAATAGCAAAGACAAGTGCACTTAGAAGTGCACTTAGAAGTAACATGCACTGAGTTCAGTGTGGCTTACTTCCATGTAAATTTATATTAAGGTGTAGCCTACGATTATAAAGGCAGTATAAAACAGTAAATAAATTAAAATTATACCGTATGGATACAATGAAAACCTGGGAAAATTATGGGTTGGATCCTCAGTTAGAAATGTTTAGAGTAGAATACATCAATGGGACCTAAGCTTATTTTTATTCATGCATTCGTGTATATATTTATTTTATTAGGGTAGAAGGAATAAAACTCAGGGTGGCTAAGAATGAAAAAAAAAGTTGAAATACAACAAATACAACAAAAGCCTAAAATAGATTAAAAGCACAGATAAAAAATGCATCAGTAAGAGAAAAACCAGCGCTGACCAGATTAAAAAGCTATTCCACGGCATCCAGTTTAAATGATTAAGATGCAGTGATGTATTTAAGGCCCTTTTCACATGTCATTTCTCATGCGAAAGGACTTCCAGAGTGTTGTGCGATTGCGAGGACCGTTCCACATGACGTCCTTGCAATCGCGCGATGCTGCCGGGGCCAGCAGGCGCTGATTGTGCAAGATATCATTTTCAGCTTCTTGCCGAAAATGATACGCGATCGTGGGTTGCTCCGGGGCCCTACATGCACTTACCTTGCACGTGGAGCCTCCGGAGACGTGGCCCTTGCGCTTCCTCCCCCAGCGCAGCCTGGGAAAGTACCCGGCTATGCTGCGGAAGGAAGAGGTGGAGTCCTCACGCTGCCTGCCGGCCTGCAGGGAGCTGCTGTGGAGAAGAAGCTGAGGGGACGCGAGTGCCTCTCGCAAAAGGCTGCTCGCGTGATCCCCACACGCCCACTCCGGAATCAGGTAAGCTGCGGAAAGGTCCTAAGTCTTTTACTCCAAGTCTCAAGTCAAGTCTCAAGTCCTTGAAGATACTTTCAAGTCAAGTCTCAAGTCAAGTCTCAAATCTGGAAGCCAACTTTATACCCCAACCAAAATTTCAGAATTAATGGATAGAGTGAAATAAATTCTGTTTTAACAATTTAAGCAGAATCAGCTCTCCATATTTGCAGTCTTGCCATCTGGATTCGGAAGTGGGGAATAGGATCCTATCTTACTCCCCATTACTGAAGATTCAAAAGCTTTAAAAGGAAGGATCCTTCTTCCTCAAACCCATTGCCTAAGACATTTGCTGTTCCCCTCTGAGAAATGCACCCTGCACTCTGGGGATGAGTCTTGTCTTTTGCTCTGAGGAAACATTTTAGAAGGCTCCCCTGATATGTAGCAGGGACAGGCTGTTGAGCAGACCTCAAGCCTGCCTCAAGCCCATTGCCTAACCTTTTTGCTATTCCCCTCTGAGAAACGCACCCACACTTTGGGCTCGGCAAAAAGGCAAAAAGAGGTGGAGGCGTTGTTCAAAGTCGCAAGGTTTCTGGATGAATTCGTTATGCTACTGAACCAAGGGCATCAAGTCAGTCAATAAAAATATACAAGTGTCAAGTCGAGTCAGTGCATCATTTATGGCCGAGTTGAGTCCAAGTCAAGTCACTGAAGCGACTTAAGTCCGACTTGAGTCCGAGTCTACCGACTTGAGTCTACATCACTGTTAACATGTCCAATTTATTTCTGACTGTGTACTGTAAGCACAAGAGAATCTTTGTCTGATACAAAAGAATAATACGGCAATCCTTCTGGGGAAAACTTCACACAATTGGGATGCCAACACTGAAAAGGCCCTCTGTCAGCCCCTACTTTAGACATCTTCACTAGCCAGAGCATCTACTATTCACAGATATCAGACTGATTCACAGTAATCAGGTAGCAATCTGAAGCAAATATAATAGTTTCACTGATTACAGTGTTTGAAGCACATGAGGTTTTTTTTGGTGCTTTTTTGCTCATTTGTGAAAGCTTCCTTCATGAGGGAAATGCTTTGTTATTGTCTATTGTCCAGAATAGGGAGTGTTGTGCACAAAATACGTGTGTCAATGCGCATCCTGTGAGTCAGGCCTTGAATTCTGCACCTAGCATAAATATTTATCCACTGGATGGGTCTTATTTGAGATGTTGTGAGTCGTTTCCTCTTTGTTCTGGGAAGTGCTTGAAACAGGCACATGCAAAGTTGCATTGTGCCAAAGAGAGGCAGGGAGTATGACACTAAGAACCTGGAAATATGAACTCTGAAGGAGGTAGCAGCTGCTGCATAACTAAAGCCCATGTCATTTAGCAAATGGTGCCTCTCTCACAAAACCAAAGTACTTAGCAAAGGCTGACTCAGTTATTTTGACAATCACTGTACAGAAAGTAGCCTAGGGTTTCCAGCTTAGTGCCATCTTAGCCCATGAGATTTCAGGTCTAAAACCTGAGGTCAATGGCTAGCACCTGGCAGAGTTGCTAATTCAGGATCATCTCAGGATCTGAAGTTTCCAGGCCCAAACCTGAAATCTAGGGACAGCCTCTGATGATGGTGTTAAGAATTATGCATTAAGTAAGAACACAGTTGCTTACAACTTGTCATTAACACACACATACAAACAGAGAGAGAGAGAAAGAGAAAGAGAACATATTTTCCTGTTTGGAAATTAAGAAAGAAATCTTACTTAAAGAGGCTGTTTTCAGATCAAACTGAAAGAGTAGATTATTCCTTCTAATTCACTTAGGGAGACAGGACAAGAGACATTTAATCTAGCCTACTTGCTTCTAGCCACAAGACAGACGCAGAGCAACGTAGAGTGTGAGCTCTGGCCTCACCATGACTGGGATGGAAGCTTACTAATGCCTTTACCACACAAGGTAGGTAAATTGTAATCACAGCAGGATAATAGTGTTTTTGGCTGGGACTTATCACATCTGTTCCTCTTCTTTTGTTCTCCCAGTAGGAGACCGTTTGGTTTCCATAGCCAAATGGGCATTCAAATCCTGGACCATTTCTGCTCTTGACCGTTATAGCACTATTATTCCACTTTCAACATCCTATGGAATCCTGGGGTTTGCAGTTTAGGGAGCCCTAAACCGCAAACCCCAGGATTCCATAGGATGTTGAAAGTGGAATAATAGCACTATAACAGTCTAGTGCAGAAACGGTCCTGGTCTCCAAAGTCATAATTAGGGTGTATACACATGCCTGCCACCATGTCTCTTTTGTCAGTGGCAGCAGGGGGTGTGGGTGCTGAGAGACACAGTGGCAGGTGTGTGCATGTGCCCAAACTGCTCCCTTGTTTGCAAATGAGGGAGCAGTTTGGGCACATGCATAGGCATGATGGAGTGTCCCTTTTGTCAGGGATATGGAAGCAGTGTGTGTGTAGGGGCACCAAAACTGCTCCCTCATTTACAAATGAAGGAGTAGCTTTGGCATGCATACATGCCTGCCACCATGTTCCTTGTGCCCACACTTCCTGCTGCCATGCCTGTGACAAAAGGGACATGGTGGCAAGTAGGAGTGCATGTCTACACTGCTCTCTTGTTTGCAAATGAAGGAGGAGTTTCAGGGACCCACACACCTACTTCTGTGTCCCTCAGTGCCCACACCTCCTGCTGCTGCATCTCTGTCTCTTCCTCTGCTGGTGGTGTCCACCAGTAGAACTTTGTGGACCCCCTGTGAGGGCACTATGGATCCCTAGGGGTCTGTGGACCCCAGCTTAAGAACCGTGGTTAAGAATTGTGGACGCCAGGTTAAGAATCACTGTTCTAAAACTATTTAGGGTTTGTAAGTACTGAGAGCCAGTGTGATGTAGGGGTCTGAACATCGGACTACAACCCTGGAGACTAGGGGTTCAATTCCCTGATCATCCATGGAAACCCACTGAGTGACTTTGGGTGTCACACTTTCAGCCTCTGAAAACCCTGTGGTAGGTTTGCCTTAGGGTTGCCATAAGTTGGAAAAAACTTAGAGGCACACCAACAACAACAACAACAACAACAACAACAAATAATGACTAATATTTTGGCTACCATTGAACAGATGGCAGGATAGATGTAATATGGTTCCGTGAGTGTGTGCAAGAGGAAAGATGAAATGGATGTCACCACTGTTTTAAAAGACGTAGATTTTAAAGTTGCCAATGTCAAGGTGTGAGGCTGAAGCTGAACAATTAACAAAAAGGCAGGAAGCCATGAGGTGAGTGTGTGGCAGTGGAGCAAGAAAACATTTCCCTGGTCAGGGGAAACTTAAGATCTGATCAGGAAATTTAAGAGCACATGCCAATGTTTTTATTTTTTTTTAAATCATTTTATTCAAAAATTCTCATTATAAAACATACATATTTGATTGTCAGCTTCACTGAAATATATCTGATCTTCCACATTGATCTAGATTTCATTTTCCAGATTTCTACAAGCTTTAGGTACTGTACAACATTATACTGTTAGTTTATCTGATAGCCAATGTTTTTAAATCATTACCTGATCTATGATTTTCGGACGAGGCTTAAAAAAAAAAATACTCAAGGGACAAACTTAAGCAACCTGCAGAAGAATTTCCCCCTCCCCACAAATTCACCCCTTGCTCGTTTGTCTCTGCTGAAGAGTCCCCAGTTACGAGAAGTTGCTCTGAAAAGCGCTGGCCCTCCCTTGACACGTTCCCTTTAGCTTCCTCATCCGTTTCCGTTCCTTTGTCCATCCAAAGATGTCGTTCTTAAAGTTCAAGGGACTTATTCAGAATCAACATAAATATAGACAAGGTCTCAGAGCCTGGAAATAGCCACTACAATACTGTGGGTGAAAAAAAACACACAGGTGGTTTCTAAAGGGAGGATGCGACAAGGGCACACAGCTTCCTCTTTGGATGCTGGAGTGTGATGTGTCACCACAACCACACATGAGCTAGGTCTGAGATGCCACTACACAGGGAGGGAGAGCCTCTAAGGAAAAGGTCAGGCTGAGACTGAGAGATTTTTTTGCCCGAGGGAGACAAAATGTCCTTTAGTTGTTGTTTGCCTTCTGGTCGTCCCCACCTCATGGCAACCCTAAGGTGAACCTATCATAAGGTTTTCTGGGGTTGTGTGTGTGTGTGTGACATGCCCAAGGTCGGTCAGTGGGTTTCCATAGCTGAGTGGGAAATCGAACTCTGGTCTTCAGGATCACAGTTCAACACTCAAACCGTTACACCATGCTGACTGTCTCTTCATACCTTCCAACATTTCAGAGATGTAAACTGAGAGACATGTGGCCAAGCAACACCAGAGTGGGGCCAAGAAAGCAAAAGTTACTTAAGACAAAGAACACATAGGAGAGGCTGTAGCAGTTTGCTTTTGCTTAAGTCTATAGAGAAGGACAGGATTCCGCTCCCTTCTAAAACCATTACATTACACTGGCTCTACAGTACCATACAATACCACATTACATGTCAGACAGCTAGTTTGGGTGTCAGCTGTTTGCATCACAAAAAATTTTTTATGGTGACACGTGAACCACTCAGTGCACAAGCAATTCTATTTTAAACATGGAGCAAAGTGTCTAATTGTTTTAGTGTTCGTATAGCTCTGTCTATGCATGTGCGGGTGTGTAACATTAAAAATAATATGAATTAGTTTATTTTTGTTTTTCATTTACAATTCCCGGGGATAAGCCTACCATTGCAATGTATATGGCTAGGTCACAGTACTAACAATTTTTCATATTCTGTGTATCAGAATGCCTTTTTCATTAATGTTTGTCTTATTCACTGTGTTTGGCTTATTCATGCTGTCTGCTCTGCTTCTTTCTGCTTATGTCATCATGTCAACATGATGTCATTCTTGAATTTCTTTTTTTGTTTGCATATTACATTTATATTCTGCCTTTCCTGCAAGGAATTAAAGGCAAGCACGTGGCTATCCTCCCAATTTTGACCCTCACAACAGCCCTGTAAGCTAAGCTAGGCTGAGAGATAATGAGTAAGCATTGCCATTGAGTAGGAATTTGGACCTGGGTCTCCTCCTGACCAGTTCTCTTAATCACTGTTGTTGCTGTCCTGTGTTTTCCCTCAATAACTTTTTTTTAAAAACAGAGCTTTTTAAAAGGTAGCACAATCTTTACAGGTTTTATTGACACTGTAATGATTTTAGAGTGTGTTTTTGGCAGGCGAGCTATCATATCAAAGCAGGTGAGATATATTCATTGCTATTACTAATAAGTACCATTTTATAGTCTGCTTATTTTTAAAATCAAGACTAATTTGACCCAAACTGCTTTTTCTAACTCGTATGAACAGACATATATATTTAATTAGAAACATGTTAATGAAATAGTTGTGAAATTAATAATTGTATTAACACAAAATAGATCAATAACTCACAAAACTGTGCAAGTATGCAAGAGTCAGTTCTGGAAGGGATGTGGCAGGCTGCTGACTGGTGCCATAACTCCTTCCCCTTTGCTTCTGCAGCCCCAAGAGAATATGAATCTCCTTTAGTTCTTCACTAATACAGAAATAAGGGAATACAGCAAGGAATAACAATAATAACAGCAGGGAAGAGCTACTGAATACGTGATTTGTATGTGAGCATTCCTAGGTTCAGTCCTTGACATCCCCTGGTAGGGCTGAGAATGACAGCCCCCTTACTGTAAACCTGTAGAGCCATTCCCCAGTCAGTGTGGACAAAAGTGAGCTAGAAGCTGGACCAGCATTCTGTACCCTCCAGCTGTCCTGATTTGTCAGGCACAGTCCCAATTAATCCTTTGTTATCCCACTTTTTCAGCTGCTTTTAGAACATCCCAGTTTCTCTCTCCTCCTCCCACTTTCCCCCTTTGTCCTCAGCTTACTGTAGTTACTGTAAACTAAGCGTGAAAGGACCTTACATCCAATTCACTCAGCAGCTGGGAGAAAAGAGGAGGGAGCAGAATCTTGCCCTTCTCAGGAGGTTCGGGCAAAAGCAAATTGCTGTAGCCTCTCCTAGTCTGTTTAATATATAAAAGTGAAAGTTTATTTGTCCGTATCAGGTGAAGACCTCATATGATTGGCTGTAGTCAAAAACTTATTATGATTGGCTGTGTCAGGCAAAGACCTCCTATGATTGGTTGCTTTTGAAGAAGGTTGCCTATGGAATACTGGTGGGGCTTTAGAATTCTCAGCCAGAGAGCTCTTGGGGCTGTCTTGAATAGGCTGGTTGCTATGGAGATGAGACTTAGCAGCAAGCAGGAGGGCAGTGAATTCCCCTCAAGAACCCAACCTCTTGACTACAGATTGGATTGGAGAGTATGGGGAAAAGTTACAGGTACTGGACAAGACAGTCTGGGGAATTAGAGACACAGGATCTCAAATCTTTCGAACAAGTATTACCTATGAGAAAATAAAATTCCAGGCAACGCTGGGTAAATACGCTAGTTCTTTATAATTAATAACTTTTGCTATGTTGACCACACTCGAGTGTTGCTTGGACAAACATATCCCAGCTTTAATACGTAAACTGACGGAGAGTATGGTGCTCTGACTCAGTACAAGTATCTTGGTTTCTTCCAACATCTTTTTTGAGCTTAGCTTCCTAAGCTGTGCGCCAAGGTAGATCAGATGAGTCACTACTCCTCTATCTCATGCATGCATTTGTCAAGAGTGTTTTCTCTCTTCTTTAGGATGAGGTGTTTAAAAAGCTGGCATTTTTACTTTTGCTGCTACTGTCTGGTTTCTGGCTTCAGAGAATGGCGGAGACAAGGGACAAATGACTAAGCGGGACGGGTGTGAAGCATGAGAAGGGTGTTCTCATCATGACCTCTTGTCATGAGCCCACTGGTAAACAAGACCCTGAGGGATTCCACTGGGTCATCATGACTATTTGTTCAGATAATTACCAGCTCCCTCTCATGCTCTCCTTTCCCAGTTTTCTCCTATGCTCAGCCTCTTGACTGAAAAGTACAGACTCCTCTTGGGTCTTTCGACCCCTTGGATGGAAATAAGAGGCATTACACTGACAGATCCCCTTTCCTCCACAACACCAAACCTTCCCTGCTTGGTCTTTCACCTACACAAGACCCCCCTCCTACTGAGAGCCCCAGCTGTTTCCTCCTTGCCACCCTCTTCTCGCCCCCCATTGTTCCATCATCACGGACGCACAAACGTCATGTATGTATTTTTTCCGGATCCTTCCAGCTGCTGAGGAAAATCATAAACAACCAAGGACAGAACGAAAAACAAATTCTTTTAGGTCTCCCCCCGCCCCACCAACACACTGGGAAGGAGATCTTGGTTCTACAAAATGAGCCTTAAGGAGCTTCCAGCTTTAACCGGTTATATCCTCTGATCTTTCAGGGTCTTCCCTGATGTCATACCAAGGTTTGTGACTGTGCATGTAGAGTTGAGGAGAAACTGCTGCTTTGTTTTGGTTCAGAAGTACCTATGGGGTCCCCAACATATCTTATTTTCATTTCCAACAGTTTCAGCCAGGGATGCACAGAGAACACACATTGATCTTTTCAAAAAACAGGAAAATAAAATGAATTCCAGAATAAATTGCAATTTGACTTATGATAGCAAAACCCTAAAATTGCAGACCAGTATCAGAAAATATTGGGACATCTTGCGGGACATACACCAGCGTCAGGAAAAGCCCCTAATTTCTTATAAGAGAACTTATAGCATTTGTGACATATTAGTAAGAATTGATTTCAGAATACATCAACATGCCATCCCAACATTCTCCCACCAGCAACAGCCTCGAGATGCCATCACCCATAAGGACTTTGTATTTATTGTAAGTACACATTCAAGATAACAAAGTTTGTGAATCATAATGAAAAAAAAAATACACCCTAAAACAAATTTTCAGCTTGTAGCACTCCATATGTGATTTATGCCATCAAGTGTTCCTATAACAAATTATATATAAGAAAAAATATACAGCCTTAATAATCCACACAGAGAAATGTCTTAGCAATATCAGCCGCAGAAAATCCAGTGTCCCTTGGGTTGACCATTTTCTACAAGGCAATTATTCCTTTAATTATCTGTGTTTTGAGGTACTTGAGAAACTTTCTCCCGAGAGTGAGAGAGCCCCTCTTTAAAAAAAGAAATGGATTGAGTATTGAGTCCCCCATGGCCTAAATGTGGACTTACATTGCATCCATCTACTTTAAAATTCAAGTTTTAAAAATCCCCTAATTTTCCACTCAACGGTAGTACTGCTGTAATAAGGATGTCCCTGATGGTTGTAATGTTTGCTATGCAGTTGGCAGTGTTATATAGCAGATTTTTAAAAACTAAATATCCAGCACATATGGTGTGATAGGAGAGAGGGATTGATCCAAATTGGAACCACAGCTTTTGGGAAATGTTTGGGAGGGGGGTCGCCTTTGCCTTCCTCTGAGGCTGAGAGGGTGTGACTTGCTGAAGGACACCAGGTAGTTTTGATGCCTGAGCAGGGATTTGAACCTTGTTCTCCAAAGTCAAACCACTACACTATGCTGGCTCTCATGTTTTTGGTACACCTTGAAAACATTGGAACAGTATAAGGCTGTGCCTCCTACTTCTCAAACCATCAGTTGCCAGTCATAAGCTTCGGAGTTGCTCTTTTTGGAATCCCTGCAAGTAGTTTTAAAGCTGCCCCGTAAGTGATATTTTGTTCTTCTGTATGTTTACTTGGATTAATAGGCATTTTAAAAATTGAGACATTTTACATGCATCTTGATACAAGGTATATGTACACAAAATTGATAAGTGCAAATTATAGCTTGTTATAATTTATGTTGTTTGTATATTGTCCCTTCTCTTTCTTTTATCTTTTAACAGCCCTTGAAGAAGGACGTTAAATATTACTAGGCTGAAAAGCACTGGGATAATTGCAAGAATAAAATAATCTTTTTCAACTCTGTTACCCTGATTGCTGAGGGTCCCGGGAGGGACACCAAATTGCTCTCAAAATTATACAAGTTGGGGAAATTAGTCAAAGAGCACAAGTTAGCACTGCGAGAGGCAGGGTAACGTAGCGAGATCTTGAACCCAATGTCTACGGGGTCAGGCTGAGTCAAGGAGCACACCGGAGTGAAATAACAAATGTGAATTTTATTAAAAATACAATCAATCAGTGAATGCAACACAAACACACAGAGAAACTATAGAAATAAAGGTTGGAGTGGGATAGAGGGATTTTTAGAGGAGTTGTTGGTTTGGATAATACTACACCTGAAGCCCGGTCAGAAATGGAGAAGCTGGGGAGCATGGATCTCAGCACGTGGAGCTGAGGGGAAGGCTCGCTGGACAAAGTGACAGCAAGGCGGGATGGAAGCCAAGAGCGATCCGAAGAAGTGCTCAAAATCAGGGTTTTTTATAAGGAGAATTGTGACCGCAGGCTAGTTCGGACTTGGGGAGAACAATGGATTTGGGGCTGGAGACAAAGCCTCCGAAAGGTCATAATTTGAATGATTGAATTATCGCCAAATTGTCAATAGAGTAGCCAGTATGCAAACGCAGAGTGCTTGGACATTGTATAGTCAGATCATCAAGCTGCCGGCACGGGGCAGAGGATCTTTTGAAAGTTGCGTGCATACATAATTGAGTACTTGCCTTGAGATCTCCTGAAGCTGCGAGTCGGCTATTTTCTGGCCTGCCTGTATTGTGTTGTAATATTACAGCGATTATTGGCCGAGCCTGTATGTGTGCTTGTCCGGGGGCGTCGCAAGCACGTGGAGGGGAATGAGTATGTGAAGCCGAATTGTTGATATCAAGAGATAACTTTTTAATATCCCCAGGGCAGTAACAACACCCTGAAACTTTGTCTCTTCTCTACATTGCCCCCAGGACTCTAATCCACCAGGAGAAGAATGAGGGTAATTGAAATACCTAATGAGATGCTTGAAAGTAGTTTGTAAACTTGTACAGTATAAGTTACTTGTTATATTTTTTTTTCACCAAATAAATTTCTACCTTACAAACATGTAATTTTACATGGGAAAACTTTACCTCTTTTGCACTCTAACTTAATTGTAATTTTGAAGGTTATTTTTATAGTTATGAGCTGTGGCCTCACTAAATGACGGAGGAGGAATATCACATAGTCAGGTGCTGACTTGTGCTGCACCTTATGTTGATGCCTTGAGGTTGCTGAGATGACATGGATAGGAAGAAAGTGTGTTTTATACCACAGGCCGGTAGCTTTTAATATTAAGATTTTTTAAAAATTGAACAGTGAATGTATAGGAAATCAGATAATTTTTTTTAAACTGCAGCTGTGCAAGTAACTAACTACATGGAACAATAACTGTGATTAGTTTTTCATAATCTGTAGACATGTAGGGGTCATAGTTGGCCTTTTACCTACAGAGAAGACAGTGATATTCAAATAATTGAATACGTACCTTAACACTTTTCTTCTGCACTGATTCGACAGTCTACATCTTGCAAAACAATCTACCTGCAGAGAAAATGGCCATTATGTCTAGGCAGATTTTTGAACTTTTCTTATTCTTCTTCAGTTCCCACAATTTTCAGCCATCTAAGCCTGAAGAAGAGTTCTGGATAGCCCAAAAACTTGTGCTTTAAACACGTACCTTTTAATTTACACATTCTGCATCTTGTATTGATTCATCCGTGGTCAGAACCAGACTTCAGTGGTATAGCTGCACAACATATATGGAATTGTTTAGGTAGGACCTAACAATAATATGCCAAATTAAATAATTTCCCTGGTCATTTGATCAGCCATGCCTAACTTGTGTTGTCCTTGTATTGGCCCTTTTTAAAACAATAATTAAAAAAAAAAAGTATTGGCCTTTGCTTGATTTATGACCTAGTTTTATATTTTTGGGAGAGAGATGTTATTTTATATGATATTTGTACCTCATTTTTGTGTATTTCATATGTGAGATATTAGAACTGTAAAAAAAGCATCCAAGAGATGTTGACAACAACTTTTCTAGCAAGCACAGTTCTAGGCAAGCCTACTGAAAACATTATGACTTATTTCTGTGTAGAACAACAGTATTTCTATGAAAATTTGCTTGAATTAAAAAAGAGGTCAATTTACTCAAGATCCAAAAAAAGAAAAGAAAAAAAAGACATTATTTCTGCTATTTTTAAATAAAGAACCATGAATACTGCAAAAAAATATTCAGTTACCTGTTCTTTCATGTGTGAAAGAACACTCTTTGATGTATGAAAAGATATTGGGCTGTTACCCGGAAAAAAACTCCTATATGAATGTTACATCAGAATAATTTTGATGTTGCTTGGCCACAAGTATAAAGATCAGCAATTTGTACACAGTCAGCATAGATTGTGCACATGCTGAGACTAATGAATTATTAAACGTACAAGTATATAGATCATATACACTCTAAAATTTCACAGATAAAAACCAGAACTTATTTGGCCAAACAACATCAGAGCCTGGTCAAGATAGCAAAAGCATTTAATGAGGAAGAATACACAAGGCTAGGAGACACTGTAACAGTGTGCTTTTGGTTGAGATTGTGGGGAAAGTCAAGATCTTACCCTCTCCTCCTGGCAGAGTTAATTTTGTGCAAACTGTCCTGCACTTTTAACTCAGTTTGCAGAAACTGAAATAAATTGAGGACAAAAGGGGAAAGTGGGACAGAGAAAATGGGATGTTTGATGAGCAGCTGAAAAACAGGGATGACAGAGGATTACTAGAGATTGCCCCAGACATTTGAGAACATGTGGAAGGTATAAGGTCAACAACCTGTGCACACTTGTATACACTCTGTACATGCATTCAGTATTAACAAGTGAACACCCATCAAGAATTTCTTTAGTCAAAGCATCAAACTGAGTTCTGTGACTGGGAAGGTCAGAGTCTCATTTGAAGGCATATCTGATGCTGTGCATACTGTTTATACAAATGAGCTGGAAATCCACTGAGCCAATGGACTCATGTTTACATTGCAAAGGCTTTCTTGGATGTAGCGACTTGCAGTTTTGTGATCTTGGCCCTTTTCGCATGCAACTTCCAATGTGAAATGGCCACGGGAGCAACACAGAATCACGAGGATGGTTCTGCATGACATCCTCGCAATCCCATGTCACTCCCGTGGCCATTTCATGGCAATCACGGATTATGTCATTTTCAGCTCTTTGCCGAAAATGACCCGAGATTACGCATTTCTCCAGTGTCCTTCTCACACTTACCTGGCGTGCGGAACTTCAGGAAGCACAGTGGCCACGCTTCCTCCCTCAGTGTAGCCTAGGAAAGTACCTGGCTGAGCTGCGGAAGGAAGAGGTGGAGCTATCGTGCTTCCTTCCATCCAGCACAGAGCTGGTGCAGAGGGAAGCCCTGGGGGCCTGATTCCCTCCCGCAAGAGACTTTTCACGCAATCCCCATGCGACGGCACCGAGACACAGGTAAGGTGCGAAAAGGGCCCTTGTGAAGTTGTCCTTTTTTTTTTCTTTTTAAACTGAAAACAGGAATTCTTAGGTGTTCTACCAGAAGTTGCTTGTTTCAAATTTATAAGTAAATTGGGTTGCACATGCAGTTTGTGTAGGCTATCATGCTGCCCTCGTCTAGGCTGGTGAGTGAGGAGAGGTAGAATTAGAAATGAGGGCCCTAAATTTACTTGGTGAAGAGAAGCCTGCCTCACAAGTCAACAGTGACCTGGCTAGCCTTTAGTGAAGATTTCATGGGACATTTCCACACTAGACTGTTATAATGCTATTATTCCACTTGCAACATCCTATGGAATCCTGGGGTTTGCAGTTTCGGGAGGGGCCACTTGGCCACTTGGAATAATAGCACTATAACAGTCTAGTGCAGAAATGGCCATGGTTGTCTGAACTGGGCCAAGATATATTGCTCCCCTAGCAACTGTCCAACTGTCTCCATTTGGCAGGAACAGTTCTGATTAATCCTCTGCTTTTAAAATATCCCAGTTTCTCTCTCCTCCTCCCACTTTCCCCCTTTGTCTTCAATATACTTCACTGGCTGCAAACTGAGATCAAACTACAAAAGTACTTTGAAGTTAGTTAACTCAGCTGGGGAAATGAAGGGGTAGGGATGGAAACTTGCCCTTCCCTGTAGGCTCGGGCAAAAGCAAATGGCTGCAGCTTCTCTTAGCTTGTGTTTTCTTTCTCATTAATAACTTGTGCCCTCTTGACCACACACCAGTGTTGCTGGCCACACACGTCCTAGTTTTCATCTGTGAAATGTTGGAGGCCAGGCCTTGGTTGTAGGTCTGGATGGCACCCACACGATCTCCAAGCACAGAAAACAACTGGACTTCGTAGGTGAAACTTAGTGCAACACTGGCACGGCAATGGGAAGCCATTCTCCGCAGATATGGTTCCTATTCTCTGTTTGCTCCTAGTTGCTGTGAGTTGTTTTAATGAATCCTCCCCCACCATCTCCCCAGGTGTGAGTCAACCCTTGGCCACAAACAGCTGGCCAAAGAGCCCGCTGTAGCTGCACGTTCCCACAGCTAAGAATAGTCTGATGACTGGAGTCGGCGTGGGGGGAGGCAGGAATGAACCAAGACATCCTGACTTTCAAAGCCCTATTACATCCTCTCTTTGAGAATTTCAGGAATCTGACCAAAAAAATAATCTCATTTGGCTTGGACAGAGGCCTTCTCTAATGTCACTTTCTGCAACCCAGAATTACCTGCAATCACCTTTTTGGATTATACCTCCAGTAATCCCCCAGGCAGCATGGTCAGTGGATAATGGGAGTGGCAGTCCAAATGTAACTCAGCCAAGCTCAGGGTGCAAGGTCCAAGCATTATGTTTCATGGTGGCCTTGCCCACAACTGTCCCAGGATTTTTTTTGGCATGCACAAGCAGCAGCTGTGCCACAGAACAGGAGAAGTGTTCTGCAGCACTACACCTGATGTGACAAAGGGTTGTGGGATATGTTTCCCAAGGCTTTGCACTGCTTCAACTGCTATACCCCAAATGCCTGTGTATTTAGGCCATCTTGAGTCTTAAGCTCAATATGAGCATTGGAAATCCCCCTCTTTTGTGAAAGAAGACAGCAAGAGAGCAGAGTACTCTTTTCAAAGGACGCGGGATAATGTCATGGGAGAGAGCACCAGAAGAATTGATGGCCCATCATGACCACAACAAACTGGGACGGCTTCTCACTAAGAAGGTAGCTGGGGCAGCAGTGCCCCCCAACCAGCCAGAGCACGCGCTCAGTATCCAAGTTCTACCCAGAATGCAACTCTCCACCATCACCCTGCCTCTAAATCCTGGGTCTGCCATACTGTCTTGCAGTCTAACTTAATTAACAAGATTGTTTGGAGTATTAAAAGGGATTAGGAAAGGTATGCCAAAAGTATCTTGTCATCTAAAATATATACATGCACACCTATATATACTAGCATCTATACCCTGTAGTGCCTGGGATTTTATTTTCTCATAGGTAATACTTGTTCAAAAGTTTGAGATCCTATGTCTCTAATTCCCCAAACTGTGCAATTCAGTATCTGTAACTTTTCCCCATATTCCCCAATGCAATCTGTATTCAGAGTTATTAACATAGAGAAGTTGGGCTCCTGAGAGAAATACACTGCCCTCCTCCTTGCTGCTAGGCCTCATCTCCATAGCAACCAGCCTGACTGAGGCCCAAGAGCTCTCTGGCTGAGAATTCTAAAGGCGCCTCCCTAAACTGCAAACCCCAGGATTCCATAGAATCGTCTTAGGCAACCAATCATATGAGGTCTTTGTCTGACACAGCCAATTATATGGGGTCTTGGCCTGACACAGACAAGCAAACTTTGACTTTTATATATTAGGTATATGTAAGTATGTATATGTATATGTGTGTATGTGTGTATATATATATATGCTTCTTGGTTTTTTGGCAACTGATATGAAAGAAAACTGGAAATTAAAACTGGTGTAGTTTGGCAATTTTCAACTTGTCCTGGGATAGGGCTGTCTTTTGGAACAGGACTACTGTACATTTTCAGAGAATGGTGAAGTGGTGTGTGTGTGTGTTTATGTGTGTGTGTATGTGCATGTGATGAGACAGATCTAAGTGTAGATTTCAGGATGGAGTACGGGACAGGAAAGCGGAAATATGAATGAAGTGTTAATGTACGTGTGTTGACTAATTTTGTTTGTTTATGCGTCTGAGTGAGAAGTCCACAGGGAGCCAGCTGCCTTTCATGCAAAGGGAAAAGTGATGGGAATGGGACCCTGTAGCACCAGACAGAATGCCAAGGGATTGTGATGAGTCAGTGTGACTATGGTGTATGCATGACAAAAAGCATGTAAAGCAACCGTGAGTGTGGCAGGGATAGGATACAGCCCCTGGTTATCCTCCAAACAAGCAGGGAAAGTCCTGCCCCCATCCTGTCTGACTCTGAAGGTTTCCTAACCACCATCACTGGCTCCACCTCCTGTCTTCATGGCATATAAACTACGCTCCCATCCCAGCCCGGCACAAACACTTAGCTGTTGCTGGACAGACAGAGACACTTACTTCTGGGAAGGAAAAGAGCTCAGACTCACTCACACTGGACTGGACTGGACTGGATTCCTGGAGATTTCTCAGGTGGGTATCTCAGTCTCCTTGGGATGCTTAGGTTCTTTGGGATATAGAAATGGGTTCTAAGGCATTTCTGGGATGGCTACTGGACTGGCATGAAAGATTTTCGCCACTCTTTTGAGCAAGAAGTGCTGTTTTCTGACCGAACATCATAAAATTAAAGGGCCATGCTTGTTGTTGTTGTTGCTGCTGTTGTTGTTAACTGCCAGCAAGCACACTTTGATTTACAACCCTATGAATGAGTCACCCTGTTTTCAACAGCCCTGCTCAGGTCTCAGGCCATGGCTCCTTTGATTGAACCTATCCACTTGTAATGTAATCCACTTGATCTTCCTTTTTTCCTACTGCCTTTCTCATTAACAAGCATAACCGTCTTTTCTAATGAGTCATCTCTTCTCGAAGAGCAAGTGTGGTGTAGTGATTTGAACATTGGACTACAACCCTGAAGATCAGGGTTCGATTTACTGCTTGGGCATGGAAACTCACTGGGTGACCTAGGGCATGTCACATGCTCTTAGCCCCAAAAATCCCATGAGAAGTTTGCTTTAGGGTTGCCATAAGTCAAAAATGACTCGAAGGCACATAACAACATCTCTTCTAATGGCATGTCCAAAGTATGACAGTGCTATGGATAGATAAATAGCTAAGGCAAAATATTCCTCAAGATTTTGGTAGGGAAGGTCATCAAGAAGATGTAAAATTGCGACTTCTAACAGGACAGCAGTAAAGATCCAAAAAGAACCACAATTACCATTCCTTTCTATAGTTTCATTCATAAGAAGGGAGAAAAATGCACTATGCTCAGGCTCAAAGATGCCAAGATGTGTGTATTTGGGATGAGTGTATTTGAAGTTGTTAGTGGAAAAGGAAAAATTAATCTTCACGTGTTCAGAAGCACTTTTGTTATTACTTCAAAAGCTCTACTGATAAACCTTGACAGTGAGCACAAATTAGGCCAGACTGCGTTGACTCTAATTAATCTTTATTCCTTTTCCCCTCAAAAGGTCAAGATAATGGATTCAAGAAGTATTTTTGTGATGCTGTGTTTGCTGACAATGACTTCCTGTCAGCCCTGGAGGACATCTGGAATACCAGACAGGTGAGGCACAGATTTAGGGAGGGTTGTGGTTAAAGAGAACACGGGGTATTCTTCCTTTGTCTCCTTAATTACAAGGTATTCTCAAGGTTGTAACCCTTCTACTGCATGTTTTTTGCCACAGGAGACAACCTCCTCCTGTTGCCTCCTTTCTGGAACAGCTCCTGAAGGTCCGTGGAGGAACAAATAATGGAAGAACCTCTCAGCAGCCTGGACTGGAGGCAGGTGAAAGATCCTTCAGGTGGGAACAACTGGGAGAAGCAAGAAACCAGCCAAACCTATTTGGGAAGTAAGTGTCATTATGGGAGAGCAGACTGGTATTGTAGAGAGTGGCAGGATATTAATACTGGAGGATATTGGAATTATTTGTGGCCTGAAAACGTTTCTGGGCTACAGTTTCGAAAATACCCCAGCCAGCATGGAAGTTGTAGATCCTTCCCAAAGCCCCAGACTTTCCAACCCACTAGATTTAGCCAATGAGTCTTTCTTGCCTTCCAGGAATCCCACCTTAAGTCGTCCCCTTTTCTAAACAACCCCACATTCCCTACAATCCACAAGAACAGCAGTGGGCAGTTTCATTTGGGGCCCTCCAGATGTGATTGGACTGCAGCTCTCATCTTCCTTTACCACTGAGTATGCTGTCAGGGGCTGATGGGAGTGCCAGTCCAACAAAATCTGAGGGGAGGGCACAGTTTGCCCCTTCCTACTTTTAAAGTCCTGTCCTTCAGAGTGTCAGACCTCAGTCCTTCCCAGAGAAGGAAACTGTCCGATCTCCCTCTTGGTTTCCTGAGTTTTAGACTAGTCCATCCTCTGTAACAACAGATCTTTCAGAACAGATTGAGCAACGTGTGGCTCTCCAGATGTTTTTGGACTTCAGCTCCCAGGAGTGTTAGTCAGAGTAGGTAATGATAAGGAATCATGGGAGTTGTGGTTTCCAAGTTGCACACCTCTGTTCTAGACTATGGAATGCAACTTGGCATGAGTTGCATTTTTTTGAAACCATCTTGGAGTATACGTCAGACTTAGTTGAACAGTATCTCTCATCATCACTGATAATTGGTCATGCTGGCTAGAGCTGATGGGAGCTACAGTCCAAAAACATCTGAAGAGCTACAAGTCCCCAACCCCTTTTAGATAAGGGCCTGTGGAACACCAAACTAGTTAGAAGCATATTTAAACCATTTAACACCAATTTGTAACAGGAAAAATGCCTTCTGCAAACAATCTGTTGCCAGTTCTCCTAGGTCTTCCCTTTGCTGCTTATAATTGCTTTCCAATAGGCAAAAACTTTTTGTAGGTTACCTTTTTTTTCTCATAGGATGAGAAAGTGATTAATTAGAAATTTTCCAGATAAATGTCAAAATCTTTATACTGAATGTCTCTTTCTGCTGCACATGCTTGGATTGCATCTGAACCTGCACTAGACAATTGTGAGCTAGAAGTATAAGGCAGCTTAGTGTAAGGCAGCTTCCCATGAAAACTTGGAAAAGTTCTCCTTTTGGACTCCAAGGATTTCTGTAACTCTGTCCTATGATCCTGTATCCCAATTACTCCTCTGTTTCTGATGACTACCACAAATAGTGGCATAGTTAACTTTAACTCTCTAGATTTAGAGAGAGAGAGGGAGCGAGCGAGAGAGCGAGAGAGAGAGAGAGAGAGAGAGACGGTGGCAACTGAGTTTAGCTCCCCATCTGGAAGCTAGTTACTTTCCCAGTGTTATTGTGCATTTAGTCACTTTGGGCCTGGTTTGGAGAGGGGGAAAGCAATGTCTTAGCAGTGCTAAAACCATCTGCTGGACTCATGACAATCCTGGTCCAACTCTCAGCTGCAGGCTACACATTTCTTAAAAGATTAGCTCCCAATTTCTCCCGAAGATATTCAGGAGGTGTTTTTTTTTTACTCTAGACCTTACAGTTGTAACTGAGATTTCAAAATTCCTCACCATCTTTTTCTTAAACCTGCAGCTCTGCCCATGGGCACCGAGTTCCCCGGCAGCTAATGGCTTCACCTCCCATGCGGGGATGCCACCTTGGCACCTGTCAGATCCAGAATCTTGCCAATCTGCTATACCGCTATGGAAGCAACAGCCAGAAAGATGCATCCCATAAGAACAACAAAGGTACAACGGATCCAATGGGCTATGGACGCAGGAAACGCCGGG
The DNA here is from genome assembly GCA_030412105.1 of Cyclura pinguis. Lineage (NCBI taxonomy): Eukaryota > Metazoa > Chordata > Lepidosauria > Squamata > Iguanidae > Cyclura > Cyclura pinguis. The sequence continues at coordinate 102,230,632 of CM059604.1, forward strand.
CAGCTGAGCATGGTGTGCACACTCCCACTTAAGAGATCCTGTGTTGACAGGGGAAAGATGAGCACCAAGAGAATCAGGCTCTGGTCACCTGAGAGGGTGAGGAGAACAGGGCTGGATGGTTTCCAGCACTCAGGAAGCTCTGCTTCAGAAACAGCAACAGCAGCCTAGCAGGACTTTTTATTTTTGGCAAGTATGGCCATCCTGTGAGACTTGAGATGATAATGGAGTTTTCTTCTACCTCTAGCATTTAGTGTCCCACGTTCCAGAAATGCAGTCTTCAGAATGGAAAAGAGTTACCAGACACTAGTGTGATATTCACTCTCTGCTCTGTACTGTCCCCCTGCTGGTCTCTAATACAGTGAAGTGATGTGTGCATCAGTTGGACCAAGCACTTGCCTTGCACTAGGGCAGCAGCATACTTACTGAACTCAGAACGAAGGTGCTACAATAATTCAAGGAAAAGGCAGTGTGAAATCTGCAGGAAGACCCTGGAACATCTCAGCATTGTGGCACAGCATTTATGCCAAAGAGAAACTGACTTTACCCTCTCATGAAATGTGGATAGAGTGGGCAAGTGGCATAGGATCAAAAGAGTCCCAGAGCATTCCTGGTTTGTGAGATCTTTTGCGCACAAGATTTGTTTTAAGACACGACTGAAAGTAAAGAGATTTTTTTTTCTAACCTGAAATCTTGGATGATTTATTTGGTGTTTTGCTTCTGCCTAGATGGTTACAAAGGCAGGTGAAAGGAACAGGGAAAACATATGCATTTTGAGCTCCATTGTGGCTTAACTAGAAAGCCGTTCCTTTCCTATTTATTTATTTAGGTGTGTCCCCATATCCAAATTACTTCAGGATAGCATACAATAAAATATATTTAACCAATTTAAAACAATTTAATTATGAAGCAGTAAAATAATCTACAGTCTAAAAACATATTAAACTATCACAAAATTAAAATGATGTAAACAGTTAAAGCTATGTGCATGTACAAATGAATGATATCATTAGACTCCAAAAGTTTTAATCAAAAGCTGTCTTTTAACTTGGTGGTGAAATGATGCCAATGCCAGTACCAGCTGGGCCTCTAATGAGAGAGCATCCACAACTGGGGCACTATGACAGAGAAGGCCTTTTGCCCCCATTCCTGGACCACAAAAGAAGGGCTCTCTAGCAAACTTTGTTTCTTGGGCAGGTGTATATAGGAAGAGTGATCCCTCAGGTACTGAAGTCCCAAACTGTTTAGGGCATCACATGTTATCACCAGCATAAATTCGAATTTGGTCTGGATGAGTATTGGGAGCCTGTGCAATTCCTTTAAAAACAGTGTTACATGGTTTCTACATGGTGTTGTGATTTGCAGTCAAGCTGCTGTGTTTTTTACTAGCTGGAGCTTCAAAGTCATCTTCAAGGGTAGCCCCACATAAAGCACATTGAAGTAGTCTGAGTGGGGAGTTAGTAGCACATAGATTCTTTTGGCTAAATTATCCTTACCCAGGCAAGGTGGTAGCTGACAGATCATTAAAGTTGGCCTGAGTGACTCTAAGCCAGGAATTCCATCCAGACCTCTGATGACAGAGGCCATTTCCACACTGCACTGTTATAGTGCTGAACGGCCCCTCCCTAAACTGCAAATCCCGGGATTCCATAGGATGTTGAAAGTGGAATAATAGCGTTATAACAGTCTAGTGCAAAAATGGCCAGAGCTGGATCTTGCAGTACTCCCAAACTAAGCATGTGCTCCCTCAGGGGAAATGGAACCCTATCTAGGGTAGCTTGCTTATGCGATTCATGAAAACCACCAATCTAGAGTTTCTGTTTATTGGCTCTCATCCATCCTAGGGAACCTGGATTTCTTGCTGCTACCATGATGCTCTTCTAGAAGGAGCCAATGCTCTCATGGCCAAGCTAGAAAGGAAGTGTGGGAAAAATCTCAGACTTGAAAGAAGCGAAAATATACAGTTTTTGCTTTATACAATTATTATATTATTACACAATTCTTACTGAGTTGCTGCAACCTGATGATAATTCTTCTTAAGCCTTGAGTAATATTGTTCTCAACAAAATGTGCAGAACAAAATATAGGATGGAATGGGTTCCTGAGTGTTCCACTTAATTGCTGAAAATCCAAAATGCTCTGAGCTCACACTTTGCTGATTTTGGTGCTTGTGAAATGTCCAAACAATTGAAGATAATATCAAGTAAGTAAATAATAATTTATTGCATAGTCCAAAGACCATAGCAAATTAAGTACAAAAAATGCAAACTTTCACACTTACAATTACAATATCACAATTAAAATTAACAGTATAACATATATCTAAACTTAAAATGTATTATAAAACAATTCACATTATGGTAACAAAAAAAGCAGTAACCTTTCATAGCGTGACAAGAACATTTTATACTCGCCTATCTTCAAGATTCAGTACAATTGTAATAATAATAAAAATGTTCTCTTGTATTTTGTTAATCAACAAAGGTACAATTTATTTTCAAATTTATAGTTAAATATTAATATGGTTTATTTTTAAATTACATTTTACTTATAGAATCATAGAGTTGGAAGAGACCACAGGGGCCATCCAGTCCAACCCCCTGCCATGCAGGAACACATCAAAGCATTCCCAACAGATGGCCATCCAGCCTCTGCTTAAAAACCTCCAAAGAAGGAGACCATACTCAGAGGCAGCATATTCCACTGCTGGCCAGCTCTGATCCTCAGGAAGTTCTTTCTGGGGTTCAGGTGGAATCTCCTTTCCTGCAGCTTGAATCCGTTGCTCCTTGTCCTGGTCTCTGGAGCAGCAGAAAACAAGCCTCTCCCTCCTCTACATGGCATCCCTTCAAATATTTAAACATGGCTATCATGTCCCCTCTTAACCTTCTCTTCTGCAGACTAAACATACCCAGCTCCCTAAGCCATTCCTCATAGGACATGGCTTCCAGACCCTTCACCATTTTGGTCGCCCTCCTCTGGACATGCTCCAGCTTGTCGATATCCTTCTTGAATTGAGGTGCCCAGAACTGGACACAGTATTCCAAATGAGGCCCAGCCAATGCAGAATGGAATAGTACCATTACCTCCCTTGATCTAGACACAGTACTCCTATTGATGCAACCAAGAATTGCATTAGCTTTCTTGGCTGCTGCATCACACTCCTGACTCATGTTCAGCTTGTGATCTACCAAGACTCCAAGATCTCTTTCACACATACTGCTGTCCAGCCATGTTTCCCCCATCCTATATTTGTGTATTCCGTTTTTTCTGCCTAAGTGTAGGACCTTACATTTCTCTCTGTTGAAATCTGCTCTTCTTCTGCTCTTACTCCAAGAATCTTGGAGATGCCTATGTGATGCTTCCCCTCTTTATCATCACCACAGCCCAGTGAATTAGGGCAGCTTGAAATATAATGATGTTACATGACTGGATGAGGATGTGAACTCTAATCACTTCAATTTTAGCCTGTCACCCTAACCTTTCCATACACATATCCAGGGAATCTGGAACTGGTTAGAGAAAACTATCACGTCTAGCCCCAAGTTCTCACGAAAGAAAAGAACACTTTGCAGTGAGTTAGACTAATGGAATTATAAGCCACAATTCTTGGCTTCCTGAGGAAGCGAATATAGTCATTAAGTGAGCTGTAACACGTTATTGACCTACTTTGCTATTAAAAGACACATCTTTGAGGTCAGCATGTATCCAAGTAACACATCACCATCTTTGCATTCTCATTTTAGAAATTAACAGGGCCTTGCTGGTATACCTTTCAACATTTCACATGAAAATGAGGACAAACTTCTAACACCTGTCTCCATCACATGGATCCCACTCCCGTTATTATGACATTTTGCTGAAGGGTCCATTATTCTTACTATAGAATGTGTTCACCTGTTCCAAAATCAACTGTTTTCCACTTTAAAAAAAAAAGCCAAGATAAAATAATTTAATTTAGAGAGGAAACTTTGTCCCACTCCAGATGTTGTGGACCTCAGCTCCCTTAAACACTTGCCACTGACTATACTAGGTGGGGGCTAATTGGACTTGAAGTCCAAAACACCTGCAGAGCCAAAACATCTGGGTGGGTTCTTTGTCACTGGATTAAAGGAATAGTTGGAAACACAAATCATCCTACAATATCAATAGTTCAAAGCTGGTGTTGCATAGTGGCTGAGCTACAAACATGGACATCTTCTGTTTTAATATTACCTCTACCCACGAACTTCCTAGGTAGCCTTAGGGCCTTTCCGCACTACATTGTTATAGTACTATTATTCCACTTTCAACATTCTATGGAATCCTGTGGTTTGCAGTTTAGGGGGGTGCGTTTAGAATTCTCAGCTAGAGAGCTCTTTGGCCTCAGTAAATTACAAACTCCAGAATTCCACAGGATGTTGAAAGTGGAATAATAGCACTATAACAGTGCGGGCAGTCGCATGGGGATGTGGGTGCGGGGGGGCAATTTGCTCCAGGTGGGAATGTTTCTGGCGTGTCCCGGCCCATAGCCATAACCCCACAAGCCCTGTCCATGCCCCACATATCGCAGCCACACCTCCATGCACAATGGCCACGCCCCCTCATGCCATAGCCCCGCCCCCTTCACACACTCCAAGTTCCGCCACTGAGTGTAGGGCAGAAATGGCCTTAGACTCAGTCCTCTTCCTTTTCGTAATATGGAGAGAATAATAACATTGACCTGCCTTACTGGGTTGTGGTATGTTTAGAACTACAACATGCATGTGAAATACTTTGAATGCTCGAAAGCTATAGAGGGATCTGTTATCATTAGGAGGAGCAAAGAGCAACGGATGCTGGGGAGGGGAGGGACAGCAGCATTTATTTTTCCTTGATTCCATGATTGTTCTCTGTGGGGAACAGCACTGTATGTGCCAGAAAACCTGCCCTTAGGCCCTCAAACTAGGATACTGCTCTCAGGTGCAGTTGCAGACATTGTCCCCACCACCAATAATGAAATAAGATCCAGCTGCTCTTCCCACTGGTTTCTGCACATGGAATAGGGCGAGTTCATCCTCCATTGCCTCAGATAGCAAAATATCTCAAGGCACTCTTTTTTAGTGTTAGTATTTAATATATACACCAGCAACTGCAAGGTGAGATATTATAGGAAGTGCATAAAATGTGATGCATCACTGCTCACGTACAGGTAAATACATGCTCTAGAAACAAATCTCACTTAAGTGCCATTTGGGTTGCCAGACTGAAAACCAGAGAGGGCTCCTGGGCCCTTAGTAGCTGTGTAGAAGAGAGCATTTCAGCAAGTGTTGCTTGTCATATAGCCAGATAACAAGTGATGCCTGCTGAAATTTCCTCTTCTGAACAACCATTAAAAGATATAGGAAACCTTTCCAGTTTTCAGTCTGGTCACTGTGACTGCCACTCATTAACTTTTTTTTTTTGCATAATTATATGTTGTTGTTGTTTTTTATTTCCATACATATAATACACAATATAATACAGAATCCATTACCATAACCAACCTTGAAATCATAATAATCATCCTAACATACATTAAAGCACCTTAACAATTGTTACATATTAGTTTTCCTACAAAGCAGTTATTGAGATATCCCCTCATCACTCCTTTAAGTAATTATATAAACAAGACCAGTCTTCTCTGAATTTATCCAATGTTTTAACCTTTAGGAACAATCTTCCAACTATGGTCATTGCCACACTACACTGTTACAGTGTTATTATTCCACTTTCAACTTCCTGTGGAATTCTGGGATTTGTAGTTTACTGAGGCCAAAGAGCTCTCTGGCTGAAACTTCTAAATGCCCCTCCCTAAACTTCAGATCCCGGGATTCCATAGGATGCCGAAAGTGGAATAATAGCAGTATAACACTGTAGTGCAACAGAAATGCCCTCTAATTGCACTTACTAACTTCTAAAATACCTGTGAGAGAACTTGAACTCTTATGAAAGAACAGACCCTACGACCCCAAGGCATTTTGCTGCCTGAGGCAGGTCAAAGTCAGCTATATTATTTTGAGACATGTAGCGGAAGAATTCCAGAACTGTTTCTCCCTATCTCTGCCAGTAAGAGAGAATATATATATATATAACAATTCCCACCTTTTTATGATACCCGAAGTGAGGCTGCTTTATTCTGCCTAACAGTAGGGGTAGCCCTGCAAACAGTAACTGCAGGATATATATATACCTACGGGCAAAAACTCTGGTCGAGAAAATTGAGATTGTCCCTGATACATGTGGACAGATGAAAGAACACAGATAGCAGGCGTCTGGGACTCTCCCGGATTCAGAAGAAACGAGAGCGGCATGTCTCAAAAATTTAGATCAAAGGGAGCTGAGAGCCAGGCGGGAGAGCTGAGGACGTCGGCCGGATGACGGCTGGCTGAACTCCAGGGAACCCCCACATTCGCTCCGGGCGGGCTCCGCAACCCGCGAGCCGCATTGTTACACAGAAGGCGACGGAGAAAGCGGCGCGGGGGATTTCGGGAAAACCATCGGGCAGCCCCAGCCGGCATGGCAAGCCGGGCGCTGAGGAGAGATGCTAAAAGCCGGGGAGGGAGCAGCGCCGAGCGGGAGGAGAAGGATGGGAGGCAGGAAAGTATTAGCTTGAACCGTGGGTAGAGGGAGAAGGCTGTTGCCCAGGAAGGAAAGACGGAAAGAGGAGAGGGAGTCAAAGGAGGAGGGCAGAGGCCGCTGCGCGTAGAGGAAAAGAAGAGGATGGGAAGGAGGAGAAGGAGCGGGGAGGGATGCTGGTGCTGACAGACGCGCATCCCGCGCGAAGGCGGGCTGGCAGGGAGGAAGGCGCCGGGCTCCGGCTATGGCTGAGCCCCAGCAGCGGGTCAGGATACTCTTGACTGCGGGTCACCCTCAAGGCAGCAAGGTGAGTGCTTTCTAGGACTCCTGGGTTCACCGGAAGGAGAGGGAGGTGTGTGTGTGTGAACGAGGGGGACTGGGATTGGGCCTGTTGGATGTGGAGAAAAAGGCTGAAGACAAACCTGTGTGGGTCAGAGCCAGGAGAAGGGGGTGGACTAAGGGGAGCAGCTGGGTTTTTGGCAGATAAAATTCAGTTAATTGGTCTGTTGGAGAAACGATGCTTGTGTATGGCCGTTTCCGCACTAGGCTGTTATAGTGCTGTTATTCCACTTTCATCATCCTGTGGAATTCTGAGGTTTGTGGTTTACTGAGGCCAAAGAGCTCTCTGGCTGGGAATTCTAAAGGCCCCTCCCTGAACTGCAAGCCCCGGGATTCCACAGGATGTTGGAAGTGGAATAATAGCACTATAACAGTGTGGTGCAGAAATGGCCTTTGCTTGTAGATCTCATAATTGAATGATGATGGAAAGGAGGGATTCTGGGAGTATGACCTAATGGGAGCAACCAGGGAGGCAGGTCTCACTCCTACCTGCACAGGGGTAAAAGTGGCTTTTTCTGGTGGGCTTAACTTGAGCTGCTTGTGGTAGGGTACTTAATCTGACTCCTTTTTGGGGTGTGTGTTTTATTTTCTCAGAGTTGGCAGCCTGGCCCACCTAGAACGTTCCAGTGAAATTCACTGGTGGAACAGGTATGTGGTAGCTTGAGGCAGGGCTGTGGGCTTGCCAAGTATACAGGCAAGGTGACTGTGGGGAGTTTGGTCTCTGTACAACTAGCTATGTCTGCTCCCTAAGGGCATAATCACACTGGGAACTATTTATAGGCAGGCCTGTGCTGGCTGCTCAGGCAGGCCAAAGAGTGATCAATGTTATGTTGGCACTGGGGAGGTGGGGGAGGAAGGGAGTTTGGGGAGGATGGGAGTGAACAAACTCTGTAGACATCAGTAGATGTTAATTTTAAATATTGCGTCTCTCCTGTTTTTGCTTGTCTTGCTACTATCATGAGAAAGAGTTTCAGTGGGGCAGAGATGGTGGAGATGTGCCTGGCCCTAGGGCAATAGGACAGTTTTTCCTGCCTCATTCTCCCTGATTCCTAAAATGAAGTATTTTTCAAATTCAAAGAGATCAGGGAAGGTACAGTCATCCCTCCACATTTGCTAAGATTAGGGGCACAAGACCCCCCTGAAAGTGAAAAAACTATGAGTAACTCTAGGCCCTCCCAAACCATGTTTAACACACAAAAACACACTGTGGATTCCTTTGAGGCATCAGGGTTCCTTCTCAAGGCAGAAGTGGGTGGCTGGTGGGGCTTACTGCCACCTCCACTGCTGCACCACACCATTTTTAATAGGGGCTTACAAGCCTTGTTCACAGTTTCTCAGTCTCACAAGGCTTGCAGTCCCTATTAAAAATGGCCTAGGGAGGTGGCAGAGGTGAGAGCAAATAATCCATAAATAATCAAATCTGCAAAAATGAAACCTGCAAATGTGGAGGGCTGACTGTATTTGTTGTTTGACCCATTGGATCTCCAGGGAGTGGTCTGAGAACACATACTTTAGCTATATCCTAAAACTAAGCAAAATTGAGTCTGGTTGTTGCCTAGGTGGAGACACCTGGGAACTGTGTATTCATTTCTATGATGGATGAAAGATTAGGTAGCAGTCTAAATAAAGAAATGAATAGTTAGAGGAAATCAGTCCTGCCCCCCCTTTACAGAAATTTGGAGGCTAGGGAAGAGGAATGAAGAGGAATGAATTCTCATTTTATTTTAATTAATTGTGTACTCAGTTGGTGTCTTTGCTGGAAAGGTGGTATCATTATGTTAAAAATAAATATGTTTATCAGAAGGTGAGTGCAAATTCCTTTCTCTGTAGGCCATTTTTGTTATAAAAAATAAATAGCTTTTTTCCAGAATGGAAAAAAAGAGAATGGAAAACTAGCTAAAGGAAAACAGATTAAGCATGTCCCTGCTATGCTAGTCCATCAGTCAAAGTTATGTTGGGTATACTTTGGTATTCTATAGTAGTGTACCAGCTGGCTATGTAACATCTGAGTTGATGCTTCCTCACTCTAGTCAAAGGAATATTTCTAAGCTTTCATTTAAGCAAAGTCAGCTTAACTGAGCGAGACATTCCCATGAGATGTATTGGCTTGCAGTACCAAATCACTCTTGCAATAATAAATTGCTGTGGCACTTCCTGTTCCTTTGTGAAGCACATTTTCTCAATGGAATACCATATACTTACGCTATGTGTCTATTGATGTACACCCCATTCCTAAAATGTTGAGAAATTCAGCACAGCAAAATGACTAGCCTTGCACTATCTATGATTGCAGAGCTGGCTGCAGGATGGTACTGAAGGTCCAGAGAGTCCATCACTTAGAAAAGTCATACTCTCTCAGCTTTAGAAGAGGGCAGTGGCAAACCCCCATGAATAAATCTTTCCAAAGAAAAGGTAGAATAGGGTTGCTGTAAGTTAGAGTAGACTTGAAGGCACATAACAACAACAAAGCAGAGTTAACTAACTTAAATATTCTCTTTTTATTTTTCATTAGTTGAATTATAGACTGTTTTTCTTCCAGTGAGCTCAAGGGGGCATATGTGCTTTTCCTCTCCTCTTTATCCCAACAACCACACTGTCACCTAAGTCAGACTGAGGCCATTTCCCCACTATACTATTATAGTGCTATTATTCCACATTCAAAATCCTGTGGAATTCTGGGGTTTGTAGTTTACTGAGGCCAAAGAGCTCTCTGGCTGAGAATTCTAAAGGCCGTGCCTTAAACTGTAAACCCCAGGATTCCATAGGAAGTTGAAAGTGGAATAATAGCACTATAACAGTGTAATGCGGAAATGACCTGAGACTGACCAACCCAAGGTCACCCAGTGAATTTCGTGACTCCAAGGGATCTAGATCTAGCCTGACATTTTAATACAAATGTGGGCAAAGTGTGTTCCCTGAGACTTATGCAGTTCTCTAAGGCTGTTTCAGCAGGCTCCAGGGTTGCCTAGATTATTTCAAAGTTTCTTCATGTACACATCCCATTTTTTTTTCTGATGAAAAAGTTCCCCCAAAAGGTAAACTACCTTTTTTAGGTTTTCTGGAGTGACAAGTTTACCTTAAAATATCCTTAGCCTCCTCCAAACTCTGTGAAAAAAAAATACAACCCAGGTATTTGTGATTTTCTTCCAAAAATGTAGTGGTGCAGCCCATGATCAGTGTAAAAAGTGGCCCATACCCTGCTGCATTTGTTCACCCAGCTCTGACCACTATATAAGACTAGGTTTCGTTAATGTCTGCACGGTGGGATGATGAACATTTGGGCCTTCACATTTTTTTCCTAGCACTCCCATCAGCCCATTTGGAATGGCTAGCTGTTAAGCTGGTGTGGGCAACTTTTAGGGGTTGATGGATTGCATTGCCCCCTGGAGACTTTGGACGGCTGCATTCCCCTGGGGAAAAAAAAATTAAAACCCAGAATGGCCTTTTGGTAGTGTGAGGAGCAATTTTGCTACATTGTTGTCCCCTCTGGGCCATTTTAAGCCCAGGAGAGGCCCTTTTAAAAAAACAGGAAATGACCTGGAAGTAAATTTCTGGCTTATTTTCGGTTAGGAAAAAAAAGGCCTTCCTGGGCCTGGAATTATCGGAGGGAGGCAAATACCTGGCAAAATTGCTCCCATACTCAGTAGAGGTCACTCAGAGGCATATTTTTTCAAAAATTTGGACCCTGCTGCACATCAGAATGCTCTTTGCTGCCCATGGCCTGAACTTCCCCAGGCCTGTTCTAAGAGATTGTGGGAGTTGTAGTCCAAAATAGGTGAAGGATGAGAGGTCCTTTACTCTTGGTGTACCTTTGTGAGGATGATGCTGACATCAATGTGTAAGTGGTAAGTGTTCCTGGGTGTTCTAGAATGGTTATATAGCATAAAAAGGAATAATTTTGTGTACGTGAACCAAGGTATTATAAATAGAGGCAATTTAAGTAATGTGATAAATATATATTTGAGACAATGGTGTTTAAGCTAGAGGCAGAAAGTCTTTTTGTCATCATACAAATGTGGGGTTAGTTGCTTCATATCCTGTTTTGCCCCATGCATGTCTGGCTTCCATGTCCTGGAGGCTCCTTCACCTTTCTTCACTTGTTCTCTCTCTCTTCCACATGCAGGTTGTGTGCATGTGTATTGAACAGATATCCTATCCAAAGCATCACACCTGTCAAGGGAAACAAGTCCAGCTTGTTTCAAGAGGGGAGGAGATTAGAGAAAATTGTTTAAGAGCACATTCTCTTAAGGAGGCTCCAGGGAACCAGTGGAAGTTTTCAGCTGTGCTGAGAGGATCCAATCCTAGGTAGGAATAAAGTCTTGAAGGATATAAAGGTTATAGGGATGGAGATTATTGTGGTGGTAGAAAAGTCAGAGGAATCTTGGAGGATGCTAGCAGAGCGAGCTGAATGTTCTTCTAGAATTGTGTGTCCAAAGAATGATGATGCAGGGCATGCTTCTTCCCTGATCTGATGCCCTCCCAAATTTTTGGACTACACTACAGCTGTCATTATGCTCAGCCAGCATGATCACTGGCACTAGACTGGGAAGGGCTGATTGAGGGTTTGGAGGATCAAAGCATTTGGAGCTGCAATTCTAAAAGTTTGGGGTTCTTTGGAACAGGCTTGGAGAGTGGGATCTGGTGAAGGTGTGCAGGGGAAGGTGAATCATTTGGATGGGTGGGGAACAGATAACTGTAAATCATGTAAGACATCGGGAGTGAGGTTCCCTAGGTTCTGTGAAAAGGTGAGATTTTGTAATCAGAGCTTGAAAGATGGGAAAGTATAGTTAATGCATGTCCTTGTTTCTTCTTGCCATAGAGGGATGAGTGAAGGGGCTGCATGACTGAGCAAAATGCTTTGATTATATGGAGAGCTTAGAAGAATTATGTGTTGGAATCCTCCAGCCAACATGATCTATAGTCCGAAAAAAGTAATGTTTTCAAGCTCTGATTACAAATTACTGTATTTTAGGTGGAAACAGGGTTAGCAGGAGTTTTGGGGAAATAAGAGTGGAGTTTTGCTAAGACTCTTGCCTTGTTTAAACACAGCATGGAGCCTAGCAAGGTGTAGATTAAAGGGGTGGAGCTGTAGGTCACAACTCTTGCAATTTGTGGTTGATTTTTTATTTTGATTTGGAAATTACAAATGGCAATTTTCTCTGTGTGACTGACTTCCAATTTGTCTAGGGGCTCTTCTGTGTGATAAAAATGAGAGAATTATGTGCATCCATATATTTGCAGAAGAAGCAAATTGCAAATTACTCCCTTCCTTTGATTTATGTCTCATTAAAATCAGACTGTCTGAGTTCACACAGTTTTTGGATTGGCAGGTGTTAATAAATTATGGCAAATGTGTGTTGTTTAGTAAATGGAATTTTCATGTGGCACTTAGATTGGTGAATTAATTTTTTTTTAATGCCAGGATTGCCAGGAATACTGCATCTCATGTCTGAAAACCTCTATCCTTAACTCTTTTCTTCCCAGCTCTTGCCTTAATTTCCCTCCTGGTTTTGTCGTTCTGTCTGTTGCAGTGGGCACATGTTGTATCTATTCATTTATTGATGTTTCATCTTCAAGCCAGGAATATAAAAATCATGAAGAGGAGGAAGAAGGGCAGATAGTTCAAAGGAAGCACACTTCCTGATTTTGAAAGAAATGGGGAGACTTTGGGATCAGATATATTAGTTAGTTAATTACTTAGTTAGTTATTTAGCTACCTTTCTCCTGGAGTGGGATCCAGGACAGCTCACATAAAGGACCAGGTGTCTACTCCATTGCAGAGTGTTCATTTGACTAGGTGAGACAGCCCCCCCCCAAAAAAACCCTGACAGGAACATTTCTCTTCCAAAACAATGGAGATGGCTATCCTGCTGAGGAGAGCAAATCAACTTAGGGAGTCTTTTGCTTCTAGTCCAGAGATATGCTCTAACTCTTAAGCATAATTATTTTCTCATTTAAAAAGGATACTTCTGGGCAACGATGTAGACTCGAGTCAATTGACTCGGACACAAGTCGGACTTAAGTCGCTTCACTGACTCAGCTTGGACTTGACTTGGCAATAAATGACACACTGACTTGACGCGACTCAAGACTTGTATATTTTTAGTGACTGACCTGCTGCCCTTGGTTCAGTCACATAACAGGTTCATCCAGAAACCTTACAACTTTGAACAACAGTTCCATCTCTTTTTGCCTACTGGTCATATGGCAATCTGTCTCAAGCCCAAAGTGTGGGTGCATTTCTCAGAAGAGAAAAGCAACTGGGTTAGGCAACAGGTTTGAGGCAGTCTTGAGGTCTGCTCAGCAGCCTGTCTGCACTGCTTATTGGAGGAGCCTTCTAAAACTTTTCCTAAGAGCAGAGGGCATGACTCACCCCCAGAGTGCAGGGTGCATTTCTCAGAGGGAACAGAAATGTGTTAGGTAGTGGTCTTGAGGAGGAAGGATCCTTCCTTCTAAAGCTTTTGAAGCTTCAGTATTGGGGAGTAAGGAGGATCCTATTCCCCACTTCTGAAGCTGCAGATGGCAAAATCACAAATGTGGAGAGCCTACTCTACTTAAATTGTTAAAACTGACTTTATGCAACTCTGTCCATAAATTCTGGAATATAGGTTGGGGTATAAAGTTGGCTCCCAGACTTGAGACTTGACTTGAAAGTATCTTCAAGGACTTGAGACTTGAAGGTAGAGACTTGAGACTTGACTTGAGACTTGGAGTAAAAGACTTAAATACATCACTGCTTCTGGGCATCTTAATGCTTTTCTGTCATTGAAGATATGGTTGGGGTGGAGGCCTATATTACAAATGAGGAGAGGAAGGTGATTGAGGAATACTGCTGGCTTAGAGGTTATTACTGCTGGTGAGAAGTTTACTTCTAGCGTTAGAAAAACATTCCACAGACACACTTTGTTTGAACTTTATGCCTGCCTGCAAAGGTTTCTGTGGTTTTGTTTGTTACTTGCAAGAGAAATGATTTTTTAAAAAAATGACTGCAGAACTCTTTGCATCCAAGGCAGTAAGAATCTTATTATGGAACATGTGACAGTAAGAATATTTTTTTTTAAAAAAAATGCTACTAGCTTTCATAGTTACCCCTTTCTTTGGAAAGAAAAAACATGACTCCTATTAATTCCAAACACAGACAAGGGGTTTCTGGTGACTAAGGCAAATAATTATTTCTCAGTTCCCTAGCTTAAGTTTTTATTTTTCTTCCATTCTTGCACAAAATATTCACCAAAGTAGAGCAAATCTGTAAGTGCTTAGGATGACAGAGGAATCTAATAAGACACATGTTGTTGTCCCAAGTTTGACGAGAATGACTGTTTATAGAGTTTTCAGCTGTTTGTGTTGATGCCAAGTGTAACATACATTGTAATAAGACAACTATTTCCTGGTTGCTTTTGGCGTTCAGAGATTACACTAAAGTGATGGATTAAAAATGATGCATACTGTGGCAATGAGATTCAGTGGACTAACAGGTTGAATGAGGTGACTCTGGCAGACAGGATTCCCTGGCCTTTGAGGAAAGATAATAATGATTTAATTTGCAGGATTTGTTTCAAGGATTACAGTTATTACAAATGCACGTGAAGTGCTTAGAAACCATGGAAATGATATACAAATATTATGTGCAATTATTAATGTTTAATAATATAGGGGGAGGAAGAAATTAAGGGCTTCTGTTGGTCATTTGAGCAGGTGGAGTGCTAAATCCTGGCTCTTTACGTGATTTACTTGCAGAGATGGGCAGAAGTAGACACTGGTAGATCTCTGAGTGATCTGTAGTAATTGTTAGAGTATATCCATGACCAAATCAGGGTGTTGGAAAAGAGCACTTGGGAGAAGAAACAGGATTGGATTTTTTTGTGGAAAAACTTGTGAGCTTGATTTTGGTACTGATCATAAATTTGTTGGCTGAACATGGGCCTGAGAATGATCTAGGTCTCCTAATTCTTCACGTATGTATGTCTGCCTGAGCCCCTCTCTTGCATCCTGCTCTAGTTTGTACATCTCACAGTTGCATTTTAATACCAGTTAGATCTTGTAAGCCTGAAGCAGGTTCTGAGTCCTGCTCTACTGTGCCACATATTTACTCAAGGGTTCAAACCGGTCTCTTCGCCAAACCCATGTAGTGATATAATGGGTCCTGGGGCAGCAAAAGCTTGTAAAAGCTTGTTACTGCGGTTTGACATTTCACCTAGATATCAATGCTTCTCCCTATGTCATCACTGTGGAGGCCTTGGGAATTTTAAGAGAGTCTGTAATCTGTGTGTGTGATTCATCCAAGAGTTTGTGTATCATCTCCTTCCCTTCAGTAGGCCTAGTCTGAGTAATTTTCATCTACTCACAGTTTGATTGTATTTGTTGTCTATTTCTGCAGTAGCTTTAATCAAGGGGAAAGCCTTCTTGGGATATAGTGAGGAGCAGCTGACCTTCTTGGATGAAATAGAAATAGCTCTAGTTCTTTGCTTGTTTCAAAATGCTGAGCAAAATTGGAACTCTGTTAAAGTTTGGGGCCAATTTTGTTGATGTGGTTTTTTTCCTCTCTCTATTTGCCAGTTTGCACTCAAGACGTTTTACCTCATAATCGCGTGCAGCAGAATAACATGAAATTCATTTGAAGACTCCAGCTGAACCAAAAATCTTAGCATCACAATACAGTTGAACAGGCGAATTGGCCCACAAATTGCCTGAGCAGGTCAGCACCAGCTGTTGGTGGACAGCAGCCCCTGCAAAATATGCAGCTGCTTCTTTCTACAGCCCCAACAAGTCTGGTTGTGGCTTTTGAGGAAAAGCGGTGGCTGAAGAATCAGGCGGTCAGAGGGCCTAGATATTAAGGGGCAGTACAAGTTAGGTATTTAGAGATCTTGCTTCTAGCCATAACAATGTATCTCAGAACCACAATGTATGTGGCTCTGAATATCTGTGATTGCAAGCAAAATGTGTCTGATGATAAACGGTATGCAGAATTGTCATTTTTCATTCTAAAAATACACTCAGGTCTTCCAAAATTTGTTAACTTACAACAGTCTCTAATTTGCACATAATTTATTAATTATCTGTACAGTTTTCCACATCTCTTTGGGCATTGCTGGCTTCAAGAATAGACTTGTAACAGGCTAGGCAGTAAGATCTGAAATCTGTGAAGATGATGTTGCCTGCAGTATGCATGTCCCTTTACCATGAAAGTCTTATTATCAGATGGTAGCAACTGTATTTAGGAACCTGCCTATTGTCAGATGGTGGCAATTTTATTTTTAAACCTGACGTTGTGAAATTCACTTTAGGTCACTGGATCACTGTGATGAGATTAGAAGGACTATAAAAAATACAGAGATGGCATCCCTTTAAATGCAGGTCTGGGCAACACAGGCTCTTGCATCCAGTTTTGTGGCTCCTATGGCAATGTTATAGAATGCATATTATCACATCTTGGTGGCCTTCTCCCTTCTCATCATGTCACTTTGGGAAAGGATGTAGCTGTTCTGCCCTGTGAACTTGTACAGTTCTATGGAGCACCTTCTGGCATCGTGGACTTCCAAAAATTCGACAGGAGCAGTGTGGTCCTACTAGATTCCTTGGCACCGAAGCCTGGGAAGTTGCTTGCCTTTATCTGAAGGATTAGAAAGGCAGGGTTTTGTTTGTTCTAGAGTCTGTGCCTAGCTCCCTTTGATTTTGCATATGTAATCCCCCCCCCCAAAGATGAGGAGATGGCTTTAGATAGCAGTTTCCCTATTTCATTGCTGATTTCACTGGGCAGCACTGATGACAACCTGTTGGAACAAGTTGGTTATTGTTTAAGTTCCATTTATTTATTTGGAGACTAAGTGCATCTAATTAAGGCTGGAAACCTAAACCCAGTTACCTGGGTAGTTGCCCTATTGAATTTGATGGAACTTGTTTGCTAACTAAGACTGTCATCCCACCCTTTGAAAAAATACAAATCCCATACATTTCTTGCATGGGATGGGGAAAAGGAGACAATCAAATGAACCAAAGGGTGTCTGAATCTCTTCCTTCTTTAGTGCTGTAGACTCCAGTCCTGGCTCAAGGTTTGCATTAGCCCTCAGACTACCATTCTGCAGCAGACATGAACTATTTTTAAATCTGCTGGAGCTGCAAGGCAACAATATTTGCTTATGCTGCAGGGGGGTTGAATCTCCCCCAGTTTCTTCCTTTTTTCTTCCAGCCCAGCTGCATCCGGTCTTTTGCAGACAGTGTGCAGCAGACCTTAACCAATTAACACCCCTCCCCCTTCTTAAGTGTTCACAATTTTAACACCAAGTGCTGAGGTGCAGCTGCTTCTGAAGTGGAGAGTATTAGCATTTACAAGGATAAAAGATTACTTTGTTGTGTTTGAGGATGAGGTCTAGGAAAGGGCAAGATTGTTGTCAGTCAATGATACTGCACTTTAGGATCGCTACAATAACTGCCTGAAAGAAACTGTATTATTATTTCTATATATCAATGGGGCATAGAGGCAGAGAATGAGATAAAGAGAGAGAAATTTACCTGTAGATACCGCAGGAGTCCTTAGTTCAACACAGATTTGAACTAAGCACCAGCTTCAAAAGGTAATTATATTACAGCAGGGATGGACAACTGGTGAGGCCAGGCCAGTTTTCTGCCTTTAAGATACCTTGGGGACACATGGACCACCAAAACCCCCCAAGAACTTAAAACAAGTGGCCAGTAGTCTATGTATTTTTTTCTTTCGAAAAAAAGAAACAGTATTTGATGTTTAAAACAGTAACAGGAGGCCTTAAGCCTGTTTAAAATGTGGATTGTCTCTCCTGTAAGCTTCCATGAGAGGAAATTCACCTCTTTTGGAAGGCCAAATTTTTTAAAAAAATAGGTCAACTCAGCAAGTTTGAAGGAAGGAGTTGAAGGCTGACGAAAGGGCCTTTTGTGGCTGCATGTGACCCCAGGCAGTAGTAGAGAATCCCAGGGCTTGCTTTGCCAAGAGAACCTGATTACATGCCTGGAAATGCCCCTTCCGTTCTTCTAGATCTTCTCTATGCTACCCAGGCTTGAGCACTTTCCAAGAGGAGGAAAAGATGACAATAGATCCTACAGCCATTGAGCCTGATACAGTAGGTCAGAAATGCTGAAGCTTTCTTTATTAGTACTGAGAACCAAGCTGTGGATTTTGTCCAAGGAGGGGAGATGCAATACAGCAAATCTTGCTTTTTCAATCTTTTGGAGAACTAGAATACTACTTCCCCAATCCTTGGATGGTCTTCGTCTAGCTCATTTGTTGGCCATGCTAGCTTGGGATGATAAGGTTTATTGTCAAAGACATTTAGAGATCACCAGGTTGAGGAAAGCTGCTTTTTATCCATTTCCTGGATGGGAGACAATGGGAGTTGGAGTTAGTTGCATCTAGAACACAACAGTTGAGGATGGCTGTTCTATCTCTTGCCGCAGAACACCTTGAGAATAACAAAGTTGTGCAAGGCCTTTGCTGGGAGGGAATCTAGGTTAGAGAGCATCACTTTTTGCCCAGTTGGGGCCTAGCCAGAATTCTTGGGTTCACACCCTGTTTCCTGGGAATGAGACAGTGAGAAACAACAGTACAGTATTTTAAAGACTATTTGCATTCATATTCTCCATGCTTTGTGTGTTTTGTATCCTACCTTCTCCCAAAATGGAACCAAAGGTGACTTACAACATAGATTAAAACAAAATACACCTGAAAAATCTGCAATAAAAAGTTAAAAATAATAAAATAAACTGTCCTATTAGAAACAGCATTAATTGCACAAAAACAACTTGATCAGCCATTTCCTAAGTGTTCTGTTGTTCTTAAAAGCCATTTTTAGTCTTTTCTGAGAACTGTGATACCTCTTTCTTCCCACCCCGCAGCTATCTGTGTGCCATAACAACCCACTGTTATGCCCTCTGTATTTCTTCCACCCATACTCTGAATACTTCCTTTTTTATTTATTGGAACCAGAAGAGTTAATGCTGAAGGAAGGAAGGGTCAGATGGCAGGGACTCTGGAGTCTTCTGGCATGGAAATGTGGTCTCATAGTTTACAGCTGAGAAAAGTGAATAGGAGCGGGTAGAAAGCAATAGCCATGGCTACTAGTGTTCAACTTGGCATCTTGATTATAGGAAGGTTCAGGAAAATCAGATTGGTTCTTGTTTTTTGAACCTGAGTCATTTCAGGGCAACAAGGGTCTGAGAATGTCTATGTTGCTTTTTCTTCATACATTTGAAATTTCCTTATTGCTCAGATCCTGAAGCAGCCCAAGACCTGAACAAGGTGAGTGCCTCGCTGTGGTATAACGTGGGGAGGCACTTTCCTTACTAAGACCAGTGAATTGCTGGTGTTCAGATCTCTCTTAGCTCCTTTGGAGTGCCATCTGTACTGTATTAGCAAGGCAGTGAAAATCCCTCCAATGTTATTAGTGCAATTTAATTCTACTTTACCTCCCATGAGAATTTTTGCTTGTTGCAATCTTTTGGCTCTTTTCACTTGTGTTTTTTTTTAAATAGGGGACATATGTTTTTAAAACTTTCTAGACAAATCAATACTTTGCATAAACTTCACAGGTATATATGGAGATCGCTAAAAATTTCTTTGCTCTTTACCTGTTTTCTCATATAAGAAGAGAAGAGCCTTGTTGGATTATACCAGAGGCCTGACTAGTCCAACATTTTGTTCCTACAGAGGTCAAGTGTGATAAGCCCCCAAAATGGGACCTTGACCTTATCCTGAAAGATGGAAATTGTAAGAGTTACAATGGAGATGGTTTCATATTAAGGCACGGGAGACGAACATCCAATCTATGGAGTTTTCTGGGAAAGACCCTAACCCTGATGGGCAGATCAGAACAAACCCTTCATTGAACCTTTCCTGACTTAGCCTCTCTCTCCCTCCTCCTTGATGGGATGGCTCTGCCTCTTCTCACTGATTCTATCTGCAGTATTGGGAGGGTAATGCTGATCTACCTTACCTTGTTGTCAGAATTACTGGGCTAGTTGCATTTTGACCTAGAATTTGAATTCTCTTACATGTGTGGGAGGCTTCCTGGGGTGTTGCTGTCATATGAAGTAGGACAAATACTTTATTTGAAGTATTTTTATCCTCAAAGGCTCCTAAAGCAGCTTGTATTGCAGTCAACACCAGCAAGACAGTCCCTGCCCACAGGCATAGAATGTGAGGAGATATGACACAAAAGAAAAGGGATGGGAAATATAAAGTTGAAGTCCTTCCAGCTTGGCCCCTGAAACTTCCATGCAGAAGCAGGGGGTCAAACTTTTCTCTTTGATATCCTTGACGGCCTGAAAGCAGCACAAAGCAAAACGGTGGAAGGTACTAGACAATTGGAGAAAGTGAGATATAAGCAAGATAGCCAGGAATCTTGCTTCTGTTTTCCTGCTTCCAACTGAACGTCTGTCTGTATACGAGTTTGATATAACTTTAACTACCATAGCTCCATCCTATGGAATGCTGGGATTTGTTGTTGGGTGAGATACTCAATAGTGCTAAAGCTCTAGAGCCTTTCTGCAGTACACTGTTATAGTGCTATTATTCCACTTTCACCATCCTGTGGAAGTCTGGGGTTTGTAGTTTACTGAGGGCAAAGAGCCCTCTGGCTGAGAATTCTAAATACCCCTCCCTAAACTGCAAACCCCAGGATTCCATGAGATACTAAAAGTGGAATAACAGCACTATAACAGTACTGCAGAAAGGCCCCAATTCTACTTCCCTGAACTATAGCATTATTGCCCTCTAGCAGAGAATTCTAGGTATCTCACCAAACTACAAATTCTGGGGTTCCACAAGATGGAGCTATGGCTACTAAAGTGGATTACAGATTACAATACAATATAACACAGATCAGATTACAATAACTGCGTAGTATAAATACATTTACAGATCCAAGAGGAAGACAGAGGCAAGATTTCTGGCTGCATCATCTACTGCAAAATAATTTTGATGAATATTTTAAAGGTATTGTAAGGTGATAAAAGTCAAGGGTCCCAATATTTTTGGAAAAGTGAGTATATTTAGACTTTTGAGAGACTGCTAGTGTGCCATCACAAAATGGTTTTCACAGGAGAAAACTGCTCATTTACAAAACAACTTCCATGTTGCTTGAGGCTGGGCAAAATGCACATCTTTCACAGAAGAGCAAACTGGTGAGGCCAGAAATTTGTCCCAACTTTGAGTAAAAGACACAGGTGATTTCTGAGCTTCAAAACACAAAACCACTCAACTGAACCCAGTTTTTTCTCCAATAGAAACCCATTCTGCAGAAAGGTGAAACGGTGAGACAAGCAACTTCCTGAAACCTTAAATGCAAGGCATAGTTGGGGCTTGAGCCTCAGCATATAAACACATTCCTTTAAACTACAGTTCTCTTTCAGGATTAGGGTTATCAGATTGAAAACTAGAGATGGCTCCTGTACCTTTAATGACAGTGTAGAAAAAGTGTTCCTTGTCACACAACCATGTAAAAAGCAATACCAGCCTGCTGGCCCTCTGTTTAATCTGTATGTAAATAACATCTCTACCACTCTTTCTAGTACTGCCTATAGTCCAGAAAAAGACCTGTCTGTCTTCTGCTTTATGCTGACAATACGCTGACAATAAGGAGACGATAGGGTCGCTGCGCAGAGAAGATGGCGAATTACTAACAGGGGGAAGAGAAAAGGCAGAACTACTTAACACCTTCTTTGCCTCAGTTTTTTCCCAGAAGGATACAAGCACTCAACCTGGCGGCTGGGGAGCAGGTGAGGAAGCAAGGGAAATGAGGCACATCATAGGTAGAGAGGTAGTACAGGAATACCTGGCCACACTGGATGAATTCAAGTCTCCAGGGCCAGATGAATTGCATCCTAGGATATTAAAAGAACTGGCAGAGGTCATTTCGGAACCGCTTGCTATAATCTTTGAGAAATCTTGGAGGACAGGAGAAGTTCCAGCAGACTGGAAGAGGGCAAATGTTGTCCCCATCTTCAAGAAGGGAAAAAAAGAGGACCCAAATAATTATCGCCCAGTCAGCCTGACGTCAGTACCTGGAAAGATTCTGGAGCAGATCATTAAGCAGTCAGTTTCTAATCACTTAGAAAGCAACGTGGTAATCACGAGAAGTCAACATGGATTTCTCAAAAATAAGTCATGCCAGACTAATCTTATCTCTTTTTATGATAGAGTTACTAGCTTGATAGATGAAGGGAATGCTGTGGATGTAGCATTTCTCGATTTCAATAAGGCCTTTGACAAAGTTCCACATGACATTCTTGCAAAGAAGCTAGTAAAATGCGGGCTGGACAGGGCTCCTGTTAGTTGGATTTGTAATTGGTTGACCGACCGAACCCAAAGGGTGATCACGAATGGCTGCTTTTCATCCTGGAGAGAAGTGACTAGCGGGGTGCCACAGGGTTCTGTCCTGGGCCCAGTGCTGTTCAATATCTTCATCAACGACTTGGATGAAGGAATAGAGGGCATGCTCATCAAATTTGCAGATGACACCAAATTGGGAGGGGTTGCTAATACGCCAGAGGACAGGATCAAAATTCAAAATGACCTGGATAGATTGGAGAGCTGGCCCAAAGCTAACAAAATGAAATTCAACAGAGAGAAGTGTAAGGTCCTACACTTAGGTAGAAAAAATGGAATACAGAAATAAAGGATGGGAGACACGTGGCTGGATAGCAGTACGTGTGAAAGGGATCTAGGAGTTTTAATAGACCACAAGCTGAACATGAGTCAGCAGTGTGATGCGGCAGCCAAGAAAGCCAGTGCAATTCTCGGCTGCATCAATAGGAGTATTGTGTCTAGATCGAGGGAGGTACTGGTACCACTCTACTCTGCTTAGACCTCATCTTGAATCCTGTGTCCAGTTCTGGGCACCCCAATTCAAGAAGGACATGGTCAGGCTAGAGCAGGTCCAGAGGAGGGCAACCAAAATGGTGAGAGGCCTGGAAGCCATGCCCTATGAGGATAGACTTAGAGAACTGGCTATGTTTAGTTTGCAGAAGAGAAGGTTCAGAGGGGACATGATAGCCATGTTTAAATATTTGAAGGGATGCCATGTAGAGGAAGGAGAGGGCTTGTTTTCTGCTGCTCCAGAGACCAGAACAAGGAGCAACGGATTCAAGCTGCAGGAAAGGAGATTCCACCTGAACCTCAGGAAGAACTTCCTGACAGTCAGGGCTATCCGGCAGTGGAATATGCTGCCTCAGAGTGTGGTGGAGTCTCCTTCCTTGGAGGTTTTTAAGCAAAGGCTGGATGGCCATCTGTTGGGAGTGTTTTGAGGGTATTCCTGCATGGTAGGGGGTTGGACTGGATGGCCCGTGTGGTCTCTTCCAACTCTACATTTCTATGATTCTATGATTCTATGAATACAATTCTCATGTCTTCCTCACAAATGAGTGGAAGAGGAATAATAAAAGACTTCCATAATTATTGCACATCTGAACAATTAACTATCAACTATGACAAAACACATGTCATGGTTGGGCATTGGAAAAGATCAAAAACATCATAGATGGATTATGAATAGCCATCAGATTGCTCAGGTTAAGCAATTTAAATATCTTGGGATTTCCAGCTCGAGATCATTCAAAACCTATGTTGAGTCAGAGGATACAATTAAAGATGTGATCAAATCTTACTATGGCAAAAGGGGCCAATTAGTAGAGTCTGCACTTAAATCAGGCAATAGTGGTGGAGCAACTCTTGTGTGGAGCACAACTCTGGAACAATATGAAATCTGCAGAGGGTTGAATCTGCTCAAAACCAATAACTAAGAATGATATTCCAGTTACCAAATAGTATACTATTCTTATTCCTTTGAGCAGAAGCCAGTACACCAAAACTAACTTCATTAATAAACTGTAAGGTGCTAGTATATTGGATTAGGGTGTCTTTCAAATTGGGTCAAAAACTCTGAGCTTGGATTATTGAGTGTTCCAGATAATGGAAGGCTCAAATCAATCTATAATTTAATATCAAATATCAGATTTTCATCTAAATGTTTATTATTGCAAGGCAGAAGAAAAAGCCATTGAGATTGTGAAACGATGCATCATAGGTACACACTTCCCTGTATTGTTGGGTGAAATTGATACTCAGAGAACATCCCCCATTTACCCAAGACTGAATATTAAGAGTGCTGTTCCATCAGATATAGCAGAACTTACACATCTGAAGCATAAGTGAGTTATTATCTTGGCAAAAATGAATACTTTTCCTTCTGCAGTTACATTAGGTAGATTTAGAAGGATTCCTTTGGAGGAACACTGGTGTCAGCGTGGACAGTCAGCTATGGAAATCCTGCAATGTACAAGTGTTTCAGTGATGTCTGTACAACTGCCGAAGATAGCTGGTGGCGGGGGCAGGATGGGGCAAAGGCAGCTAGAGAGTACATGATATCCTGATGTTGTTACTGACATGCCAGACTCATAAAAGTCATGTTTGATTTGACCAATTTTCTAATGGCAGCTCAGTTAATTATAAAGGAATGGGACGAGCTCCTCATGATAGACTATCAACATGACTCAGCACAGAGAAAGTAGGGAGGAAAGGAAGTCGATAATAAAGTAAGAATCTCTGTTTATATCATTGGTATGTAAATTTAACTTGACATTAAATATTTTGTGTATAATTGGTGTATATAACTGTGTTTGGTACTTTGTGGCTCTAAGTTGACTGTGTCTTTGTAGTTTGGAAACAATCTTATTTTGTCCATTTGATGGTCTTTGGCTAATAAAACGTGCATGTGTTGAAATTCCCTCTTCTATGGAACCATTAAAGGTATAAGGAGCCATCTCTAGATTTCACTCTGTGAACAATATTCATGATTCCTCCCCACCAGGTTACACTCCCAGCACAAGAACTATTTCCTCTATAGACTACTCGCACAAGATCCGTTTCCTTCATTCATACATTTCTTTCTTCGAGGACCTCCCTTGCAGCTCTCCCTTTCCACCTGTCTCCCTCTCCCTCTCTGTTCCCCTCCACTTGGGTCTTTCTTCAGCTCTGCACAACCTCTCTTGTTGCCCTCCCCAGCCCAGCCTGCTTCCTTCTTTCTGCTTCCTTTCCCACCTCCCTGTTAGTCCTATCCCTCTTCTTCCCCCCAGTTGCCCTATTGTCATCTCTAAGCCTCCCGCTCACAGGCTGCAGTGACAGGCTTCCTTCCTTCTTTATTGATTAAAAACAACATGCTGGTCCTTTACATCTCACCTTATTAACTTCCAAAGTGAAAACTTCTGGGGCCACAACTTTGTTGTAGGAATAAAGCTGGTGCATGTTGGAGACCATTGTTTCATTCTGAAGTCCATTTGGATGGTTCATTTTTGTTTAAAGTTTAAACATTCAAAAAATGAAGCAGGTATGGCAGAATGATTTGAAGGCACCAAGGGAGATGTCCATGAGCATGCTGCCAATTGCAAATACCAACAGTATTTATAAAGAAAGCATGTTACACTGGGAAAAAAACTTACATGTATAAGCCATTATATCTTTTTGTTATGTCGTAATATTTCCTCCTCTCAAGTACAATAGCACTGTTGGTCTCACTTATTTTATCTCACTTTTTATTCCAATTTACACCCTAGCTATGACTTTAAACAACTTGGTGTGCTCAGTGTGACTGTAGGTGGTAAATATGACTCTTACATTTAGATTGTGTCCTGTTGAAGAAAAAAGGATATTTCTTTCTAGATGTGAGCCTCTAGAGTCAAACATGGCTGCATTGGGACCAACGTCCTTGTCAAGAGAAAGGACACACATCTCATTCCACAATAAGCCCTGTGGGGCAGCACGTGTACTCTCCTTTTCAGTTTCCGTGCATTGTGGGACCCTTGCTTATTCTTTCCAGTCCTGTTCACCCAAGCCCTTCCAGACATGGTATTGTGACCTCACATTGGCATTGCCAATGAAGTCAGCACAATCTGCCTTTTGTAGTGTGTAAATATGGTAGAACGCTGCTCGTGGGATTGGAGGGCAGTCTACGACAGCTGGGGAAGGGAGCCAGGTAACACTGTCTCTATGAATCCCCTCTCCATTATAGAGTATTTCTGGAAATGGTATAGATAGTAGGAGGAGTTTCTTGGCTGGGTTAGATGGAAGTTCTAGGTCAACACATCTGAAGGGCACCAAGTTATGGAAAGATACTGTAGAGAATGGTGAAGTTCAGTGGTTGGAATTACAGATGGCAGTCAGATTTGGGAATGTTTTTTTTAAAGTAAATTTCTAGATGACCAAATAGTCCAAAGTTTTTTTGGGTTTCTCATAAGAGAATGACGTCATTCATTGACAAGGGAAAAGATTCCCTGGACTACACATGAAGAATCGTTTTTTCAGAAAGCCACTGCAAACTCATTATACTCTTGAATTACTTAGCCAAGTATTTTCTTACCCCGTCTATGCCAGCTCTTCTACCACTCCCTTTCATTGCCTAGCAACAAGAGACTGTTGTCATAGCAGCCAAGCTTGCATCTGGCAGGAAGTATGTAGCAAATTTTATGGAGAAGGCTCAAGCTTCTCCTTGGGAATTAATTCTTCCAGTTGTTCTCTCATCAAAAACTAACATTTGGAGAGGGAGTGAGTTGATGTTTGAGTGGGGAGGAGGTTTCTTTTGAAATTGATTTCTGCATTTGCTCCCTGACTGTGACAACCAATACTTGTGGAAAAGAAGATTCTGGATGTTTTGGGTTTTCCTGCCTGGTGTGAGAAGCTGTGGATATATCTTGCATGCACTGTGAAGCATGTGGATGATGAAGTTGTCTGTCAAAGGATAATTTGGTTTTTTATAGACCTATAGAGCTGTTAAACATAAGCAGTAAGGTCTTATCTTCCACTAGATAGATAGATATGGGGGAATGAAGCTGCAGTCAGACACACTGAGTGGGCATCAGGTTCAGGAAGGATGATGTGTAGATAACCAGGGCAGATGTTGGTAATTAATTTGAGGTTGATCTTTGCTATTCCTGACTACACTGGTAGAACCAGTGTGGTTTAGTGGTTTGAAGGTTGGATTGGGGTTTGAATCCTTGCTTAGCCTGAGAAATCCACTGTGTGGCCTTGGGCTAGTCACACTCTCCCAGCCTCATAGAAGAGCAATGACAACTTCCCTTTGAACAAGTCTTGCCAAGAAAAGCTCTCCATAGGGTCACCTTATGGGTGTCATAAATCAGAAATAACTTGAAGGCACATAACAACAACAGCAACAGCACTTTACCTGCAGAGCAGTCCTTGTTTCCTAGTTTTTCTGAAGCTTTTAATCTCAGGAGTAAGAAAACTCACATTTGATGGATGAATCAACTGCAAAACTGGAGTAAGTTTTCTTACCCCTGAGGTCGATAGTATATGCTGGATCTCTTGCCCCAGAAATTTCACATTGCCTTTGTTCTGCATGGTATTGAAGCAGTTGACACAAGCTAGGATATAAATTCAATCAATCAGTCAATCAACCAGCCAACCAACCAACCAACCTCTTTTCAAGGCAAACTAGAAAAAGAAATTTGAAGAGGGATTAGATTTGCTTTTTTGTAATGTGGTTGTCTTTCTCTCTCTTTCCCCTTAGCCAACAAGTTAGCATCCTTTTAAAATGGCTGAAGCTCACCAGGCTGTGGCATTCCAGTTCACTGTCTCTCCAGAGGGAATTGACCTTCAGCTGAGCCATGTGGCTCTCAAGGAGATCTATCTCTCAGGCTTGAGATCCTGGAAGAAGAAACTCAACCAGCTGCGGGTAAGTCAGGAGCTCAGAAATTTAAAATATCAAGTATTACTTTGAAATGATGTTTATTATTATTAATTTGATTTATGTATCGCCCTTCTTCAAAAATGCTTAGGGCAGCCAACAAACAGTGAAGAAGCACAAATAAATAGTGAAAAGGCACAAATGGCAAATATCTAAGAATGCAAATATCTAAAATAATAAATTACAAATCTCTGCTAAAGTACAGAAAAAGTAAGAAGCAGTAGTAGACAAACATGTGTACAAATGAATACGTTTTTAACTAGTACGTGAAACAAGAGCTTAAGGGAATACTGAAGGTCTAAAAGAAAGGAGTTTGAGTACTGGAGTGCCACCATTAAAAAAACCCTACCATGTATGTTAACCCTGAGTCTTCAGATCTTCTTATATTTCAGTTTATTCCTGGAAACCACAATCTTCCATTTTAAAGTCATACAAATAATTAAACTGTAATCCAGCAGAAATGAGTGGATTGAAAGAAATAGATAGGCTTAAGAGCTAACCATTGTGGCAGTTAGAAAATGAGTCCAGTGGCTTTGAAGGTGTGGGTGGAAAGGAAATTGGGATTCGTGAGTACTTGCTGAGAGCAATGTTTGTCCAAATTGGGGTAAGGAGTTTGGAGAAGCCGAGCGTATGGAACACTGTAGTAATGACCTTCAGGGAATACAACCATGGGTTTGCCAGAGGGTAGAGACTACTTGCAATACAAAGTATGCCCCTCTGTTTGTTCTCCAGTAATTAAAGTTTGGTATGTAGCACAACTGTTTTTTTTAGTAATCCAAGAATTCCTTTGGTGTCCTTAATATGTTGTCTCCATCTGTGATGCAGACATAGCAGTAATAGCCTAGCGTATGGGAAAATTCAAACAGTTTAGAGGCATTGATTGGAATCTTGCTGGGGTACCGTGCTAATGTAAAAATAGTTGCACAAGTGGTTGTGCTAAGCGTGGTCCCTAGGTCAGGCAATCATTTCACAAGCACACACAGAATCTTCTGTCTCATGTTTGACTTGGTGGAAGCTAATTAGCACCTGCATAATAGGTGAGTGCTCAGTCATTGCATCCCTTGAATAAATGCAACATCCAGCAAAACTATGCTGATGTAAATATATGCCACACTGAGAGTGTATAGAATTTTGGCCTAAGAGATTAAGCTGTTAGGATTTCCTATTCTCAGATCTCATCTCTGCTATAAGCTCACTAGGTGATTTTAAATAAGAATCTTCCTAAGGCTTTGCCTTCCCTCCTGGTTTCCTGGTTGTGTTAGAAGGATAATAACACTGATCTTACCATACAGGGCTGTTGTAAGGATGATTACAACTACAAAATGCATGTGAAGCACTTCAAGCACCCGAAGCGTCTAGACCAGTCTTTCTTAACTAGATGTGTGTTCTCCTGGGCTATTGAACATCACCGTTCTCACCAGCCAGCTCAAGGGTGGCTTGGGAATGTTGCTCTAGAAAAATGCAAAATCTAATTTTCAGCTTTTTCTAAACACTTAAAAGTATTACATAAATAGCTACTGTTATTCTGTTCATTTAAGAGCTCAATCCTGTATATGTCTACACAGAAGTAAGTCCTCTTAGATTCATTGTGGCTTACTCCTTGATTAGGAGTCTAGGATGACTATCTAAAATCTGCACTGACCCCTAGAACTGTGTGTTGAATGAGTAATAGAAAATGGGAGCAATCGAAAAGTCTGAAGCAACAACTAAGTTCTGTTAACGTTTCTTAAGTAAATTGCATTAGGTATAGTTTGGATGCGTAGAGAATAGTTGTTACAGGCAAAAAATAAAATGAAAAAATGGTCAGGGGCACTCCAGCTATGAAATGTTAGAATTTTCCATTTTTTAAAAAATTAAAAAGCATTAATTACTCCAAGGCCTATTCAAACTCATTATGACCTTTCAGAGCTACATTTTTGCTTTAATCTTTCAATTTAAAAATAGGCTTAGTTTGTTTTGTTTTTTTAAAAATCAACAAGTTGCAAATTAGTTTAAAACAAAATTATGTTAGGAGAAGTGGAAATGATTTTCTCTCAAGGATTTCTACTTTCAAATAGAAAAGACAAAAATGTTTTCTTCATCACTGAAGATGGAATACAAGTATCACCGGGCTTTTAAGACTGAAGTAGTTAGCTTATCAAGTGCTATCTCCCAGTCTATGCTGTTTCTGCAAGAAAAGAACACACTGACTTCACTAAAAATTAGAAGGCAAAGAAGTCAGTTAGTGACAGGGGACATGACTTCAAAAACTACTGCAGTTGCAATTCAGCAAAGACTTGAAACCTTTCAACCTCTTCTTACTTTCCCTGTTCTTCACATCTACTTTTTTCTGCACCTTTCCTCCAACAGAATGGTTTTGTGACAGGTGTGTACCCGGCCAGCCCTTCCAGTTGGCTGTTCATGGTTACTGCCATCCTAGTGACCCAGTACTCTCGCCTCGACCCCTCCATGGGCATGATTGAAAAGATCAAGGAACACTTACCAGCCAGGTATGTACAGGGGAGGGAAGGTTGATGGGTACTGCTGAGCACTCAGGAGCGGGTTAAAGTCGTGGGGGTTGCAAACATGTGGAGGTTTGGTTAAGACAGTGGGAAGCCATGGTTTCTTGCTGTGAGAATAAACAGCACTGAGTCTCACATTCACATTCTGCCTCCTTTCCAAAAGTAAACAAATTATAATTTATTGTGACATCCGAACTTGAAGAACTGTGATTTGTTTGACCAGGTGTAGGGATATTTCCCCAGGTTGGAGGGGTACACTCCTCACCCAGCAAGGGCTGTCCACATTCCTGTTGTTGCTCTGTCATCAATTTAAAAAAAGGTGCTTTTGTTTTAAAACAAGATGTACAAGAAGTGCACACGTTATTTTGAAAACAATTAGCAGTTCAAGGAGTCTAACAAGGCATACACTGCTTCCATATCTTTTTTTAGAGCAAGAGGGTTCTTATCTGAGAGATTTTTGCCACCGTGCTGCTGAATTTTGACATTACAGTACCAAAATTAAAAGAAAAGTCACATTTTTCTCATCCTGCTGTGCTGCTAAATTTGATGTAGTCACAAAATGGTGGAGAAGGGTTGTATGTGGCCCATAGGCTGTTCCTTCCCTGGTTTAGATTATGGTTACGGAGTTGTTTGAAAAGTGGAGTCACCCAGAAGGGCACCATGTGAGCACAAGGTGTAGCATTACAAGTTCATCCATCAAAAATGAATAGCTTTCACTGGGAGAAAACAAAAGGGGGCACAGTAAGACTGCCTTCCATCTCCAGAATCTTCTTGATCTGCAGTTATGCAGCTCTTTATAAATACAGTCTAAGAGACCTTTTGCCTCTCCCTATAGTAAAAGTAGGGTGACTAACGGAATTATAATGTTAAGTAATGCTGCTTAAATTGGAATGTATGCATGATGGAGAGAGTGAATAGAAATTATTTTCCTCATCAGAATTTTAGAACAATGGATATTGGATGACTACACCGCCAGTAGGTTTTGAAAACCACAGGAAGCTACTACAATGAGTCTTGCTTCAGTGACTTTAAAGAAATTTCTGCCTTACTTCCATCTTGAAACATAATGGACTCTCTAGGTTTACGGAGTGGAACTTGCCTTTTTCCATCACACACTGCTTATTAACTTCCCAGGGCTATTTGTCCAGTAACTCTCTTGGAGACAGATTGGCACGCTAGACTCTAGTATGACATACTAGTCTGGGGTGATCAATTGCAGTGGGGCTCGGGCCAGTTTTCTGCTCCTAACCCTTCAAGGGCAGCATGGATTGCCAAAAATGCCCAAAAAAGAAAATAAACAAAACTGGAAGTGAGCTGAAATCCATTTCTCATTTTGAAGAACAGGAATTTTTTGATGTTAAGTAGAAGAAGGTTGCTTGTTACCTATTTAAAAGGTGAATTCCCACTCGTGGAGGTTTCCACATGAGTCAATTCACTCTTTTGGGGAACAACCAAAATGTCACTCTGAGGAATCTAGAGGGGCTGAAGGCTGCAAAAGCAGCCTACGTACTAGACAGACCAGCCTGGCCAAGGGATTCTGAAAGATGTAATCCAACCCATCTGAAGAACATCAGGCTGGGTAAGTCTGAAAAAAAATTTTTTTTTTAATTCTAAGTGTTCGTTTATGTGCTGGTAGTCTGGTGAAATGAGACTACAAGGGAGAGTTGGACTTTCTTCTTTTCTAAGATTTTTTTTTAACTTTAAGGTTAATAATTCCCCCCACCTTTCTCTTTCACCCCATCTCCCATGTTGTTCCCCCAGTGACTATCTGTCAGATCAGAGCATGAATATCCTCAGCGCCACAGCCTTTTCCACAGGCCTCTGGCTGGCCCTCATTATGACCATGCGCAGCATACTCAAGATGCTGCTGTGCTATCATGGCTGGATGTTTGAGGAGTATGGGAAGATGTCCAACACTACAAAGGTTTGGCTGGTATGTACTGCGGGATAGGCTTGCTGTCAGATGCACGCTGCTGAAAGAGAGTCTGGGAGGTGTTAGAAGATAAAGCCTGGTCTGCTACATAGCCTGCTTTGCACTTCCTAAGCTAACCTACTGTTCTGAGGTGTTGTGGAAGACCCTATTTTGTTATCTGAGTTGAAGTAAGATTTAGCTGCCTGTATGGTTGGCTTCTGTACATGGACTGGAGGGGAATTCCATCTTGTCTTTTGCTTCGGAGAGCAAAATTTCTTAGGTGTCCCTGGCTGGGGCTCAGTTGGTCTATTGGCCCAAGAAGCTCACATCCCTCAAATAGATTTATGCCTCAGAAGAAGCTGTGACAGGTTAGAGCTGCAGAGGGGTTAGCCTGTGAGCCACGTGTGATGGCAGTGGTTGGCACTGGACAGTTTATCATATGTTAGAATCTAGCAGCTACATAGTATGAGGTTTATAATATGGAGAGCTACAGCTGTAATGTGCCACCAGTGGTGTAATGGGCAAATTGAAGTATCAGCCCACACAAGGATAGTGTCTGTAGCAACAACACTGCAGAAAGTCCAAAAATGCAGGCTTATGTGTTGATCTAAAACAATTGCTAGTAGTTTCACCAGGAGCAAGTCTTTTCTAAAGCTAATAGATCTTACCTACTCATGTTCAAGCCACATCCAAATATGCTCAATTACAACAGAGATTACCCATAACATAGTTGCTGGGAATAGCCATTTCCTGTACAGCGCTTGTGGAGATAACAGCTAAACCTGCAGGAAGCAGGGAACCCTGAGAGGATATCAAAAGATGTCATAATCTTTGTACATTAAAAGTCCTAGGGTTTTGACCCCCTGAGCTTTATTCTCACTTCACCAACATGTTCAACTCAGTAGGTTTGTCCCAGCAGGGCTGTAAGTTATTGTCATTGAACAAGGATGGCAAAAAAATGTTATGTTAGAAAATGGTGAAAAGTGACACAGAGCAACCAGGCTCATCCAGGCACATCCACAGGTGTGCCAGACTACAACTTCCATCATCCTGGCCAGTGGCAATATTGTCTGAGAGTGATGGGAGTTATGATCTAACCGGGGAAAGCTGCTGGAGAG
Source organism: Cyclura pinguis (assembly GCA_030412105.1). Classification (NCBI taxonomy): domain Eukaryota; kingdom Metazoa; phylum Chordata; class Lepidosauria; order Squamata; family Iguanidae; genus Cyclura; species Cyclura pinguis. The sequence continues at coordinate 102,263,792 of CM059604.1, forward strand.
GAATTGAATGAAATTGGCTTGGAAGATGTCATCTGGGAACTCTGTGGATAGCATGGCACAGATACATATCACAAAGAAATCTCTTGAGGTTGATCTGTAATAGGGGAAAAACTTAGGGTGGGGTGTCTGGAAGGCTGATATATGCTAAAGACCCAAACTCCAACAAGGTTAGACTCCAACAAGTTTAGATTATGCTATAAAGAAGCCCAGGACTGGTCTACAACATTTTGAAGTCAACCCCCTCCTGGCTGCATGTACAGGTTTGGCAGTACCTGACTATTGGTGATAGGTCAACATCCTCCATTGGGCCCAAGCAGAGGCTGTTGTAGCATACAGAACTCTGCCCTGTAACAATTAATGGAATTGCTCTGTTGCCTTCAATGGAATTGCTTTTCTGCCTCAGCCTCTGCTGCCTGAGGTAATTGCCTCACTCTGCCTAATGATAGGTCTAGCCTTGGAGAAGCTACCTGTGGAAACAAGGAAGGAAACAAAACTACTTTTAGGGGCCAGTTCTGAGATTACCGAATCTTCACAAGCACATACATGCATATACGCATTTGTGCATGTAGAAGACTAGCTGCTTATCGAGAAGGCTGAGCTAGAACCTTTCCTTCTGATATCTAGTTTTTTTAAACATGGAAACCGGGAGCTTGGAAAAATTACCTTTTTGAACTACAGCTCCCAGAATCCCCAGCCAGCATGGCTAGTTACTGTGTTGGCTGGAGACTTCTCAGAGTTGTAATCCAATCTGCATTTATCCAGCCCAGACAGATTTACCGCTCTGGTGAGAACTAGGCTACTGATACTTTGGGGAAAAGCTGTCTGTAAAGCTAAGGATGGTGATGGAAAGAAGAAGGGAGAATGCTTCAGTTTTAATGTTTGTTCTTATGTTTCTCTTCCCCACTGTTCACCCCCTCAACAGGCACTGGTGAAGATGTTTGCTGGTCGGAATCCTATGTTGTATAGCTACCAGGCCTCACTGCCTCGCTTGCCTGTTCCTGCCCTCAAGGACACTATGCAGAAGGTGAGTCTTTATGTTCTTTCTCGCTCTAGGGCAGGGGTGGTCAAAAACGAGTTTGGGATCTTGTAGGAGATCCTTGGGTGGTTTGTAGCAGAATTAGCAAGATATCTGACTCCCATTTTCTAATAATGGCAAAAGTTTAAGAGCAAGACAAAGTGTTAGATGCTGTACTTGGACTATGGCGTTGCAAACTGTGCCACATGCAAACACTGCTTGTTCGGAAAATTCACACCATGGAATAAAGGAAGCTCCCGCATGTACACAAAACTAGTTTGTCAACCCTGCCATGCATATTTCATGGCTGTCTCTTGGGAGTTTGGGGCATCAGTTGGGAGGATAAACCTGCATCAAATGCCAGTTCAGAAGACTGGTGTTCCTCATAGTTGCAGCAGTGGAGAAAGTTGCCCCTCTATGCCTGTTGAAATCCCAGTAATTATGAGCATGCCTCTTTCCATTGATGCTAATTAATTAAGAAAAAACCCTTACACATTAAATATAAAGATGCATTGTTGTCAGGTCTTGCTTGGCCCTGAGAGTTAAGAATTAGCCATCCATGAAGGACCCCACATTTTGGGTTTCTTTGGCTGTCTTTGACTGTCAGGAGCTGCTGATCACTGCCCTCATGTGATGAAGTACATAACTGCAACCTAGACTTGAGTTGATTATTTTTCAACTCTGCCCATGGAGTCCCATTGCAGTAGAGAATTGCCCATTTTATCTCAAGTGTGTCTTATCTTTCTTTTTGATCTTGCTCTTTGAGCATGTTCAGTGGACACAGAATGCTCACAAACGATTGGAAATAAAAAGGGGGGAAACAAAATGAGACGGAGTATCCAGAGACGGTAAGAACCAGTGTGGTGTAATGGTCTGAATGTTGCTTTAGGACTCTAGGAGGCCAAGATTCAAATCTGTGCTCAGCAATGGAAACCCATTGGGTGTCCCTGGGTGAGTCACACTTTCTCAGCTTCTGAGGAAGACAATGACAAACGCCCTCTGAACACATCTTGCCAAGTGAACTCTATGATAGGTTTGTCTTAAGGTCGCTGCAAATCAGAAATGACTTGAAGGCACACATCACCAACAATAGCTGTAGACCGAGAAAGGGAATAGTTTCCTGGAATTTTGATCAGGAGCATCCCATCTTTCATTTTTCTGTGGCAAGTCCTGCTTGTCCATTTTGCCCGGAGATACATGGAATTGAACCTGGAGCTTTCTACATGCAAAGCTTGCATTCTACTATCAAGCTACATTCCCTCCCCAAATAATTTCTTTCTTTTTTATGGTACATAAACAAATGGAAGCTGCACTAATCCCTTCTGCATGAGATGAGGCTGCCATATATCTTTTTGCGGCTCCTATACTCCTCTTCCTTCCTTCCTGACGTACTACATCTGCAGGGAGCCTCACTTTTAGCTCTACAGGGTCTCACATACAAAGTGCTTTTGCAGAGACTTGGGTGAGGACAGATGCACTCTCTTGGCAGTGAGAAATGAACTGGAGCAAAAAACAAACCCTGACCTTCTGGTTCCATCTCTCCCCACTAGTATTTGGAATCCATACGACCACTTACGACAGATGATGATTTCCAGCGGATGACAGGCCTTGCCCGTGACTTTGAACGGACCCTTGGACCTCGCTTGCAGTGGTACCTGACGCTTAAGTCTTGGTGGGCAACCAACTATGTGAGTGGAGAAGGGGAGAGAAGTGTGATGTTATGGACTTGGTGGGGAGCAGTATTTTGTGTATTGCAGAAATTAAGGTAAAATGGTTATATAAGGAGCTTTTTGCACTACACTGTTATAGTGCTATTATTCCACTTTCAACATCCTGTGGAATTCTGGGGTTTATAGTTTACTGTGACCAAAGAGCTCTTTGGCTGAGAATTCTAAATGCCCCTTCCTAAACTCCAAACCCTAGGATTCCATAGGATGTTGAAAGGGGAATAGTAGCACCATAACAGTGTAGTATGGAAAGGACCTAAGTGAAATATAGTATATGTAGCAAGAAAACAATCTTTTGAGAAGGGGTAAGAGTATGGAATGTTGGAATGAGCTTTGAGCGTTTTTTAAAAAGGCTGGTGTGCAGAACAGTTAAAGATGTGAGTGTCCAAGTTAGCAACAGCATGAAAGATGTGAGTTAGAGTTAGTGTCAGTAGGTTTTAGTAGTTTTTAACTGTATGTTCAACTTCTGTTTATTACGTTATTTTTTGTATTATACATTTATACATTGGGAATGTTGCACAAAAGTTACTGGAATGCTTGGTGGCAGCAGTTATTTAAGAATAGTGGTGTCCAGTGGTGAGATTAAACAAAATCTTTCACAGAAACCATGAGGGCATCTAGAAAGTCCCCACATTTGATGCCATCCTCACATTTGGTAGCAGAGGTGGGGATAAGTAGAAGCGCTCACAAGGGGCTCTGTGGGCATTTAGTTCTGGGCATGGTGTCTATACTTCTATGTCTTTTTAATTCTTTTCCCTCCCCAACCCTACCCCTTTCTCAGGTAAGTGACTGGTGGGAAGAATATGTCTATCTCCGTGGAAGAGGCCCCCTGATGGTAAATAGCAACTATTATGCCATGGTGAGTTTCAGAAACTGGGAGAAGAATTTTATTTTTGGTGTGGGGGCAGTCACATCTAATCCATCCACATATTTTCCCCCTTTCTTTACACCCATTTGTTTTAGGATTTTCTCTATGTAACCCCCACTCCAGTCCAGGCTGCTCGTGCTGGGAATCTTGTTTATGCCATGATGCTATACCGGCGAAAACTCACCCAGGAGGAGATCAAACCAGTGAGTGAGATCAAAATCCATGTTGGGGTGGGGTGCATAGCTGCTCTAGACGATGAATGGAGAGCTAGAGTCAGACTAAGGAGAGGTGAGCTGTGGGGAGCTGCTCTCAACCTACTGAATGAGGGAAGATTAGAATCACAATGGGCACTTAACTGAGAATAAATATTTTATAGACCTAACTAAACCTTACCCTTTTCACTCTCCAAGACAGCCTTCTGGAACCTGTGGCCTTAAAAATATGTTGTACCACATTTGCCGTCATTCTAGATGAGGATAATAGGAGTTGTAGTTCAACACATCTGAAGGGCATCAAATTCAAGAAGATTCTTTTAAACTACTTTACTCTGCCTTTGCCTAGATTTTTATGAACCTAGCAGGCATCAGGTTCAGGCAGACTCCTTTAAACAATTTCCTTCAATTTCTCTGCCTCTAGCTAGATTTTTTTGTTTTATTTCTAAAAATTCTGGAATATTTGTGATTCCTTTTAATTGCAGTGTTGGGTTTAACCCAGTCCATAAGCAATAACTTCTGCACCATTGCTTGGGTTGCAGCAAATTGCTGAGAATATTGCGTGTCTGAGACTTCTGCTGTGATGGCCACAGGTGTGGTGTTAATGCACCTGTGGCACACTGGCAGTCTGCAAAGTCACTATGTATTCTGCACATTTGCATCCCAACTCTTTCTCCCGAATTGCTGAGTATGAGGACTACATTGAGTATGTTAGCAGCCTGAAAGACAGTGATACTCTCATGTCTCCACTACAAATGTCCAAAGGGAGCTTATGGCTTTTATGTAGGAGAGCCATAATCAGATCCTGTTTTTACTTTTTAAGGTTATAGCATCTGCAGAAACCTCTGAGTATGACTGGAACAGCTGCTCCAAGGTGACAGACTTTTGGTTAGGTGGCTTTAGGACTTTTTGCCCCCATTCCCCACTGATTTCTTAACCTAAATTGGAGTTGAGCAACTGGAAGATCTCCAGACATTTTTGGACTGCAGCTCCCATCACCATAGTCAGTATAGCCAATGGCAAGAAGTAATGGGACTTGCAGTTCAAGAACATCTGGATGGCCATATGATTCCAGTCTTTTACCTAAATTGTCTCACCCTTGCCATCACATTAGCTCTAGCCTTGTCAAGCCAACCATATAGGCACAGCAATAAGTATTTTTACCCAGGAGACCTAATAGTAGTTTTGGAGCTAGGGTTGCCAGATGTCAGGTATTATAAAGGATGCTGCTACTTGAAAGCTTGTCCCTAATAGGATGGGCAAGTATCACTTATCGTAAGGGATGTCCCTTATTTGAGAGTTGTAAAGATTTTTCTTTTATGTAGACTGAACAGGATGGCAAAATATCCCATATTTTGCCATGTGGGTCCTTCATAAAGCCAGAAATGTGAGCAACCTGTAGTTTATAAACATGGACAGCATGTTAATTTTACAGAGAAATACATGGAAAAGTTAGCTGAAATCAATACTTCCATTTGGTATTTAGACAGAACACAAACTTGTTATTAGCTCCTTCCTGATTGTTAACCCTGCATGTCATGAATTTCAGCTGTCTCTTATTGCTATTTTGAGAACCTGGCAATGCGATTTGGAGGGGAAGCAAACCAGCATTACTTAGTGTTGATTGCAGAAACAGTGCTAGGGGAGAAGGGTTACTGAGTCCCTAAATTGAATACTCCTTCTATTCTACATCATTGACTCTTTGTGAATATGGAGCAAATCAGTGAGAGCAGGGCTAATATCCATCCAAGATAATGTCCTGGACTGGAGAGCAACAGAAACTTTTGCCCCACTTGATGAACTCAGGATGCTGTTGCCAGTCATTCTGGGTGCTATCAGAACCCCATGCATCTTTGGATGCCTCCTTTCACCAAAGCAACCTAGCTTAATGAATGTTTGACCCTCCACATGTTGCTGAACTACAGCTCCTGTAATCCTTCACCTGTAGTTAAACTGGTTAAGGCTGATGGGAGCTCTAGTCCAACGACATCTGGAGGGTTATGCATTTCCCACTCTTGATAAATGGCTCCTTTGTTTATATAACAATTGCATTTTTGCCATGAGTGTCAGAAATTCCTTAACTATGCTAGGTTTTCTGAGTGTCCTAAATATGACTACAACAATTCTGTTTCTTCCTCCACCCCTCAAATCCTGGGGTTCCCTCCCATCTGAAACAGAGCATGGTCCCTAATTCCGTCATCCCCCTCTGTACGGCTCAGTGGCAACGTCTCTTCAATACCACCCGATTGCCAGGGGTAGGGCTGGGTAAGTGAAATGGGAGCTGTAATGGAACAATAGTTGCCACTTTACCCGTAACTATGGGGCCTTTTGCAGGATGTGTCTGCTTTATGGGGTCTCCTGCTGGCCTTTCCAACTTGGTCTATGTCTTTAGGGTGCTTATTTAAAAAAAAAAGATATTCTGTGCTCTCTGGTTCCTAAACTGTTATGAATACTGCAAATCCTTGAATCTCTAGCTTCATGATCATGGTGACTGGGTGTTTCTGGGAGCTGTAGTCCAAAAGGTAATGTTATGTATAAGAAAGACTCCTTTGACTTGGCATTCTGAGCTTTGCTTTCCTCATTTGAGATTCTAACCCAACTTTGGGGAGAGGTCATCTGTACAGGGGGAGAGTATTTAATGCTGCCAGGGCTCAGGTTTTTTCTTCCTTTCTCTCTTTTTTCTTTTCCTTCACAGAAGCTTTGCAGGCATATCTTCTTGACTATTCTATCTCTCTTTCCCCCTCCCTTTCTTTCTCTCCTCACTTCTCTCCCCTTCCAGATGTTGATCCAAGGTTGTCTGCCCATGTGCTCAGCTCAGTATGAACGCATGTTTAATACCACCCGTATACCAGGCATGGAGGGAGGTAGGATGTTCTCAAACAACTTGCTACCTTTCCCTGGCATCAGCACTCACAAAGTATCAGCAAACTGTCCCTTGTGATGCTGAGGGGAAGCTCAGCCTTCTTTCACATCCCTCCCCATAATCTGTACGGTAGAAGGGGCAAATATTTTTTTCTACTGCAAGGGTGGAGAGCTTTGGACCCAGCAGATGTTTTGTGGTACAGATCCTACAGCCCTTTACCATTTCCCATGCTGGCTGGGGCTTCTCGGAATTGAAGTCTAAAATTGTCTAGGAGGCCAAAGCTTCTGCAGACTTTCTCTGTTTTAAGCAGCAAAGATGATTTTAGAGATTAAAAATCAGGGGTAGAAATCAACCTTAGAGTTTTCTCACTCACCACCTTGCTTTTCAAGTTATCTGCCTACCCAGACTTTGGATGGAGTCTGAATAGTAGACAGAAGTAGGGAGAAAGTTGTGCAGAGATAGGAGGCTGAACCTAAGCAGCAGCTCTGGAGTAGAGTCATAGCTGATCAGTGGATAGAGTTCAATGGGCGGGCTTGGTGGAGGATAATATGTAGGCATGATTGCCAGGAAGGACTTTGCTACTGAAATCTCAAATGCCCCTCAGTTTACAAACCTGAGGCTCCACACAAAGAAGTGCTGGCTAAAACACTGTCTTCCTTGATGAGCAACCTTCAGGTACACCTTCTCTCAGCTTAGTGCCTTCTGCGTGTTTGGGATGGGTAATTGATGGGGATGATGAGAATTGTAGTCCAGATAGCTAAAACACCAGATTGGAGAAGGCTGATTGACCGCACACAAATCCCTAGAACTCCCATGCCAATCTTATTTCCCAGAATGCTAGATTTTGGCCCCTATGCAGCTGGGGATAAGTAGATGTTCATTCTTCCTATGTATGTTGAAGGCAATCCTCTGGAGAACATATTGCACCCCAGATGTGTTTTTGGACCTGGCAGTGCTTACAGAACATGTAGGGAGAATTCTAGTAGGATGGATGTTTGCTATGGAGATGGTCCCAACTCTCTTTCAGGGTACACATGTAGTTTAAAACCCAGTTCCTCAGTGAGGTTTTGTCTGTACCCTTAAACCAAGCGGGTGACTGGGAACTGCAAAATAAAAACTGGATTCCAAATTTGTCCTTGACTCAGTTGTGCACAGAATCCCTTGATTCATTCCTTGCCCCTTGGTATAGGAAAGTCCTGCTTGAGTCCCAGAGAAAGTTTGCTGCTGGGGGGCTCTATCATGGCAGTGTTGCTAACCATTATCTAAGGAGCCAATTCACTACCCACTGTCATCTTCAGCCAGAAATATGGAAGGTATTTCTGAGTTCTTGTGCAGAGCAATTGCTTGTCCATCAGTCTATGACCCATCTCCTTTCTTTCCTTTTCTCCTGGTTGTTCACTATGGGAAGAAGCAAGATACTGGGTTAGGTGGGCATTTAGTCTAATCCTAACAGAACTCGTATGTTCTTATGTTCCTCCCTCTGTAGACAGCATACAGCATCTGCGAGACAGCAAGCACATTGCAGTATACCATGCTGGGCGCTTCTTTCGGGTCTTGCTGTACCACAGTGGGAGGCTGCTCCGCCCGCGGGAGCTTCAGGCACAGTTCCAGTCTATCCTAGGTGACCCCACGCCCCCTTCACCTGGGGAGGAGAAATTGCCTTCTCTGACTGCAGCTGACAGGTAAGAGACCATCCCAGCCCTGATCTTACCCCCTCTGTGTTAGTAGCAACTTCTGAACAACTTTGAGGTTTTTTGCTTGTTTGTTGCTTTTTTGCACAGTGTACATTTTCCCCTGAAGTGCTTGACATGGGTGGGAGCTTGAGACATACTCTCTCATACTACTCTAAATGTTAAGATAGGGATGGGAGGGACTACTCACTTGAAGGGTACAGGGAGCCTTTGTCCTAATCTTTAATTTCTAATTTCGTGAGGTGTGTAGATAGGGTATGCAGAGAGACTGACACTAACAGGATGATGGGAGTGGGAGTTGTAGGATAACACAGAGATGGGATGGCATGGAGAGGCAGAGAGAGAGGAAGGGAAAGTGGGAAAGAGGTAGATGCAGCAGAGTGCACTGTGCAAACCTATAATGTTGCAAAATCTGCCTGCTTTTGGCTGTAAACCCATGAACTATTGATGTATGACTCCCAACAGATTACCCTTGAATAAATGGAGCACTCAATAGAAAAAAAAGTCATGTTAAAGAAAGGAGAAAGGAACTTGGTTCTCTCCCGGAGGAGCTTTGGAACATCACAGGCTATAAAATGAGAAGATCAATTCAGAAAGGATCAAGAGTTCCTTTCTTTAATAAGAGAAGGAGGCATGTTCTCTGGTGGTACTTTAATCCCAGGATGATAAGGGCTGATTCTCAAGTGAACATTCCTATGTCTGCTGCTTGGGGCTGGTTTACACATTTGTTCTACTAACATGGGAATACACATGTTTCACATATGCAAAATATTGTACTCACTCCTGTGGAATCCTGAGGAAAGGAACAGACTCTCTGGAAGGAGAGGCTCTGTTCAGGTGACACAGGAAGTAATTTGTCCTTGCCTTCTGCTCCTGAACATGAGTTGCTGTAGTTCTCACACATCATACAGTAGGTTTTTTTTTTAAAAAAAGTGTTGTTGTCTTGTTTGTCTGTGAATGGGCCTCACCAAATTGCTCCAGGTTACCTCATCTCATCTCTTTACTTCCATTGCTGTTGCCCCTGCCTCTGCTGCCTGCAAGAAGCCAACATGTGCTACAGCCATAATGGAGAATGTGTGGTCCTCAGATGTTATTGGATTGGAGTTCTCATCAGCCTTCACCAATAGCCATGCTGGGTAGGTTAAGCTGATGGGAATTTCACTTCAACAATATCTGGAAGATCACATGGGCCGCATCCCTGAGATACGAGAACAAGGACTGATTCAAAGGTGGTCCTTCCTTAACTTTGAAGAAAAGGTTATTCTGGAGTGGATAATTTCACATCGACTGCCATTTAACCAGATACATGTCCATAACAGCCTGTTCCCCGTTGCCCCTGACAAGACATGGTTACCTAATTCTCTGCAGAGACCCTTGGGCCCGGGCCCGCAATACCTACTTCCAGACAGGAAAGAATGAGCAGTCATTGAGCATAGTTGAGAAAGCTGCCTTCTTTGTCACCCTGGACACCAGTGAACAGGGGCTGAGGGAGCCCAATCCAGGTCATTCGTTGGATGCCTATGCCAAGTCCCTCTTGCATGGACGCTGCTGTGACAGGTTAGTGCTTTCTTGGGCTGTCCTGAATGCATTGCATACTTTTCACATTAAACATTTGAGTTTGCAAGTTCCTTGTATGATGTGCTCCAAAAGGCACACATAGAATATAAAAAGTCCAAGCCTTAATATTTTCAAGATTATACCTCCCCTGACAAAATAAAGATGTGTGAGATGGATATGTGGATGCATATGTAGATGCAACTGAGTCCTCTGGGTTGAAAATGCTATTGCTTAATGCCAGGCTGGTGAATGATAAAACAGCAGCCATGCAGGATTGATTTTGAATGAGAACACCGACCCGGGCTGTGTCACAGAAACCTGGCTGGATGAGGCTGGGGGATTTAATCTCTCTCAGGTTTGGCTGCCAGATTTTTCTGTGCAGCAGCAGGTGAGACATGGGGGAGGGGAAGTAGAGGTGCAGTGGTCTACTGTTATTCCATTCCCCTGAACAGGTGCCCTATTCCACAGTTTGCAGGTTTTGAGTGTGCGTACCTAAAAGTGTCCAGCCAGGACAGAACAGGGGTTCTATTGTTGTGTTGCCCGCCCCACTGCTCAACAGCCTCCCTTTCTGAGCTAGCTGGGGTGGTCTCAGAGCACATGTTGGGGGTGTTCAGAGGCTTCAGTAACCCTGCTGAGGCTAACCTGTTGGGGGTAGTTAAGTTAGTTTCTGGGCACAATTCAAAGTGCTAGTTATGACCCATCAAGTCCTATATGGCTTAGATCCGGGCTATTTGACATACCATATCTCCCAATATAAGCTTGCCTAGATCCTGTAAGATTTTTTCCAGTTTAGAAACTTGTTTGCAGAAAATTGAATTCTGCAAAAAGCAGTCTGTTTTGTATGAGGAATAATGCTGTCTGAAAAAAATAATATCTTTGAACAAAAATGTTTTTGCACAAAGATTTTTGGAGTTTTTTTCTTTTTGCAAAAAGCCTTGAATTGTGAAAAATCATTGGAAAATAAGCAAAAATGTGCTTGTCTAACAGGTGGTTTGACAAATCTTTCACACTGATTGTTTACCGCAATGGGAAATCTGGGATAAATGCAGAGCACTCATGGGCTGATGCACCCATTGTGGGGCATCTTTGGGAGGTAAGTGCCTGTTGGATCTTCTACAATGTGGTTTGGAGGTAGGGAAAAAGCTGTGAAAGCAAAGACTCCTGGAATTGCTGGGGGTGTGGGTGAGATAGGGAGTATTCACTTAGAGCAGGGACAGGTAACCTTTGACTCTCCAACTGTTTTGGACTTGAAGTCCCAGAACCACAAGCCAATGTGACCAAAGGTAAGGAATTAGGGGAGTTGTAGTCCCAAACATCTGGTGAGCCAAGGTCCATCAGACCTGACTTAGAACAAGAGCTGTGGGAAGGGAGGTAAAATATAATGTTACCTCTCACCTGACTGTACTTTTCCCCATAGTACACCCTTGCCACAGATGCTTTCCTGCTGGGGTATGATGAGAATGGGAACTGCAAGGGTGACATGGATTCCAGCATCCCCCCGCCTCAAAAGCTGCAGTGGGAGCTCCCACCAGAGGTGAGTTCAGCGTGGGGACAAAAAGTCATTGAAACAAGAAAAGCTGGGATCTGTGCACCTTGGCAGAGATTGTCACTTGGGCCTCCAATGACATAGTTGGTTCAGTTAACAACCTCTAGGGTGCTAACTTGATTATTTAATATAGAGTACTTGGTGCATTTTACATGGGGCTGCCTCTGAAGACAGCCTAGATGTTTCAGCTCCTGCAAAATCCAGTTGCCTGGATGATGGGGGAACCCATGGAATTGGAGAACATTGTCCATCAATATATTTCTGGGCCCAATTTAGAATGCTGGTCTTAACTTTTAATGCCCTAAAGGGCTTAGGGCCAGATTTCTGAAGGAATGCCTTCACCTGTAAACCTTAATACTATTGGTGGTCTGCACTAAAGTAGGCCCATTGAATGAGTTATTGCATGGTGAGTCAACATTTCTGTAAATCCCCTGGATTCAGTGGTTCTACTCTTAGTAGCAGTATCAATAGGGTTCAGGCTGTTCTGTTTGTATACAAAAATCTGTCTAGGGCATCCTTCGTGAGGGGTTGTCAGAAGCACTCAGCCTGTCTTGAGTCATGAGAAAATCACTGACATAGGGTCTTCTCAGTAATGGCCCTACATCTTTAGAACTTCCTGCTATGCCTTGCCTCTTCAGCTCTAGCTTTAAGGCTGGCCTTGAGGACCTTCCTTTTTTAATTCTGCTTTTGTTTCTGTGTTAGAATAACAACTATATAAGCAGTTCCTTGATGTGATCATCTATAAGTTGCACCTTCTCTTTCAGTTCTGCAGACCTGTCTATTGCTTAGGGAGGCTACAACCTTAACAATACAGCTTTAAAATACTTCAAAGAAATCCAGAAATTCCAACATGTTGAGGTCTTAAGACAGTTTCAGTAACATAAAAATAGAGTTATTCCAGCTCTCACATGTGCGAGGCTTTGGCAAGGACCTGTTTCTGCTCCTCATTTTTATTGTATGTTTGGGCTGGCACAGGTGATGACAGACATAGGAAATCCAAGTAAATAAGATGACAATGTGAGACATTGTTCATCCAGTGTTTATAGGTTCTGTTGGGTACAAAGAGGAACCCCTTTGACAGAGTACAGGAAAGTTCCTTCTTAAGACTACAACTTCTAGTTTCCTCCACCCCAGCAAGCATGCCCCGTTTTCCCAGCTCTTTTCTTGCATAACTGTTGGACACCTGGTGTAGAGCCAGACAAAATGTAGCCTTTGTATAGAAATTGGGGCCAAAATCCTTTTTGGAAGTTATGAGTGCATAACTTGGGCCATTTCCTCAAAGGCCCCTCCCTAAACTGCAAACTCCAGGATTCCATAGGATGTTGAAAGTGAAATAATAGCACTGTAACAGGCTAGTGCAGAAATGGCCCTAGAGTTATGCATTTGTAACTGTTTGCTGTTCATGATCCCTAAGTATCCCTGGTTCAGAGGACATGTAGGGACACTGAAAGCCCCCCAGTCCTCCTTTACTGGGCAGCTGCTGCTGCTGCAATCAACAGGGTCCATTCCACTGTCACTCTGGAAGCAGCTAACTGACCTTCCCATCCCCACTCATGTGAGCGATCTCTGGTGTGAGGGGAAATTGCAACAGGGGTGCTGCTTCTGCCTATCACAAACAGGGAGTGCTTACAGGAGGGAAATGGGAATGTCAGTCAATTGCTTCGTAAGCAATAAGGGAATGGATCTCTGTTGACTGCAGCAGCTGCTGGCTGATAAGTGAGGATTGGGGGGTAAGGCCAGGAGTCATTGCGTAGCTGTGTAAGTATGGTGGTTACACATTTGCTAACTCCCCAGCAGGATTCAGCCGGGAAAATCAGCAGGGAAATGGAGGAGAATGGTTTTTTCATTTATACTTCTGTTGTTCTGTGCCCTTGCACTTTCTATTCCCTTTTGTCCACAGTGCCAGGAAGTGATCATGCAGTCCTTTAGAGTGGCTTATGCCCTTGCCAGTGATGTAGACTTCCATGCCTTCACTTTCAAGGACTTTGGCAAAGGTCTCATCAAGAGATGCCGCACCAGCCCGGACAGCTTCATCCAGCTTGCCCTCCAGCTGGCACATTTTCGGGTAGGACTTTTGTCAAGAGGAAGATGTTGCTGGGCAGGCAAGTGGTTAGAATCAGATCAGACCTGTTGGCCCAGGCCATAAATGACATGGCTTAGCCTAGGACTGTGACACCTGGCAGCCAAGTGAAGTGAGAAAGGGCTTTAAAAAAAAAAAAGCACTTTCAGTAGATCATCCATTTTTTTCTTCTGATCTGAATTTTATATAGGTCTCTAATTCTGTGAATGGGATGTTTGGGTTCCATGCTTCTATCATGGAATTGGGCTCACTCTCACCCAGAACCTGGAAAAAAGTTTTGGAGTACAACTCCTAGACTCTAGCCTACAGTGGCCATACTGGCTGAAGGATTCTGGAAGTTGTAACCCAAAAGAGCAACGTGTCCAAGCTCGTCTCTCACCTAAAAGAGGTTATTATTATGTGTACTTCAACTATACAACTGCAGTTCATCTCAGCTAGAGTATGGGTTGCCAGCTCCCACTTTGCTCCACCCTTCATCCAGAGACCATCTCACCCTTATCTTTCTCTGAGGGTTCCTCTCTCCCTAACCAACATTCCTCCTGCTGCTCTTCTAGGACAAGAAAAAGTTCTGCCTCACATATGAGGCATCCATGACCCGTCTGTTTCGGGAGGGCCGCACAGAAACAGTCCGTTCTTGCACCATTGAGTCCTGCAACTTTGTCAGAGCCATGATGGATCCCATCCAAGATGTGAGTCCTGAAACACTGCTGGGATTCAGTCTGAAATATGGTATTATAAGATACAAAGCAGTTAGGCTTGTTTAGATCATTGGTCTTACAATTAGTATTATTTATTAATATTATTGCTGTATATATAAACTGCCTAACATTTTCAGATTATTTTTTTGGTAATATTATGGTACATATAACTAAGTGTTATAAAGATACTGAAGGATAAGATAGTCCCTGCTAGCAGGCTGATAATACAAAAAGGAAGAAAATGTAAAGAGGGAAATGAGCTTTTATGATCTGCCAACTTGGTGTCTCTTTCCTGCCTTTTTTTTTTGCAGAACTTCAAATTTTACATTTTAAGTTTTGGAGCAGGGATGGACACAGAAGTCTATGTAGCCTGAAGGTTAAAAACTATGCTGGTAGTCCTATTTTTCTCAAACATGTGATACCAGTCAAGATACCTTCTGTGTTAGAACTATCAATTTCATATACGTGAGCAGTAGAAACTTGTTACTTTGGAACAAATTAGTTGATTTTCATGATTAAGCATGATAGTTGTGTAACCTCCTTCCTATATACGTACTGGATGCTGAGAGGAAGAAGGTAGAAGGGACTAAACATGTACATGCCTTCAAGTCGCCTGTCAGGTTAAGCTGCCCCATGAATTTCATAGGGTTTTCTTAGGCAAGGAATAGTCAGAGGTGGTTTTGCCAGTTCCTCCTCCTGAAATACAACCTACATCACCCTAATATTCATTGGTAATCTCCTATCCAAGTACAGACCAGGACTGAACCTGCTTAGTTCCAAGATCAGACAGGATCTTTCAGGGTATTTATCCCCTGAGAAGGGACTGATTGGTTCTTCATAATAAAGATGGGCAACACGGTTACCACTAGCTTTGACTCTGCCCACTGCCAGTATGCAGCTCCACAACTGATTACCACCAAGAGAAAATGGCCTTTGAAAAGAAAGATTTGTTTTTGGCAGTTGTGGGGAAGGGGTACCCACCTGGGAGTGGTTGGAGGAAATTTATCCCCCATACTGAAGAAATGCTGCAGCTTGTAAACTTATTTTTTTTAAAAAAGAGAGAGTGTTAAAACAATGAAAAACGATCAAAAATAACCTCTGTCATAACATTTAATTCAGTTTATTCAGTAAAACTTATTCATGCACTAAAGATAATGATACTAGTCATAATGTGGGTAAGTTTTTTTGGATGGTGGGGCTAGTATTTTACAAATTAACAACCAAATACAGCAAATTTCAGCAAAGTAAGTAAAATTTATTCAGTAAATTCAGCCTCTCATATTATGAGAAATTAACTACGTTACATATAATACTGCGGCAGGGGGAGGCTTGAATTTTCTGAATGAATTTTACTTGCTTTGCTGAAATTTGCACTATTTGGTCTTTTTATGCTAATTTGCAAAACATTAGCCCCACCGTCCAAAAAAATTCCACCTTATGACTAATATCATTATCTTTAGTGCATGAATAACATTTCTATGATTTCTATGGAGTGTAGTGGAGTCTCCTTCCTTGGAGGTTTTTAAGCAGAGGCTGGATGGCCATCTGTCGGGAGTGCTTTGAGGGTATTCCTGCATGGTAGGGGGTTGGACTGGATAGCCCGTGTGGTCTCTTCCAACTCTACATTTCTATGATTTCTATAATAAGTTTTACTAAATAAAATGGACATTAATTAGCATGTGCATAATTTTTAAGCTGCGCAACCAGGGCCATTTCCGCGCTGCACTCTTATAGCACAATTATTCCACTTTCAACATCCTATGGAATCCTGGGGTTACTCCAGGATTCTGTAGGATGTTGAAAGTGGAATAATCGCGCTATAAGAGTTTAGTGCAGAAATGGCCCAAGTGGGTGCCAGGTGAGCCTGTAAGGGGAGGGCACTTCACTGTTAACATGCGACTATTGAGAAAGACCTCTTTTCTGTTATCTTCTGCTGCACACATGTGGAGAGGCAATACCTAAAGTTAGTTTGGCAGGAAAACTCAAGAGGAACTAGACGAGTGGGCAACACTTGAGGGTCAGGGACTGCATTGACTCCCCTGAGGAACTTGGCTGCTCTCAATCCCTGAAAAACATTTTGGATTGTTTTGCTCCCCTCCTGGGAGGTCAGGGGGGCAATTTCTCCATGATTTGTCCCTTTCTGAGTCATTTTAGAGGGAAAAGATGACTTTTTCAACAGGAAAAAGTTCATTTCCAGGCTACTTCCTGTTAGAAAAAGGGTGTCTACTGACCCCAAAATGCCCCAGAGGGGATCAAACACATAAAGAAGTTGCTGCCATACATCCTAAGGGTATTGGGGGCAAAAACATTTTTGAAAAAGGTTTTAGTTCCTAAGAGTCATAAAAAGCCCCTATGAAGGCTATATGCTATCCGCCCCTGGTTTAGAAGGTTTGAGGGAGTGACAGAACCTCTTCTAATATGCTTTTCATTGCAGGATAGCACACGGTTACGTCTGTTCCGTGTGGCAGCTGAGAAACACCAGAGCCTTTACCGACAAGCCATGACAGGCGCTGGCATTGACAGGCACCTCTTCTGCCTCTATGTTGTCTCTAAATATCTCGGCCTGGATTCCCCGTTCCTGCGTGAGGTAAGTGTTGTTGGGCCAGGGTGGTTGTGCTTGTGTGGCCATGTGTCTTGTTTGTCTGCATACAGATAGAGGTTCTCTGAAGGTGAGGACAGTCTAAGGAAGTTGGGAAAGTCTCAGGGAGTCTTCTATTCCCATAGTATGTTTTCAACCAAGTAGAATTAAAAGGAAGCTTGGAAAAACATGGCCATGCTGGCTGGGAGATTCTGGAAGCTGTAGTTTAAAAAAGTAACTTTCCCAGGCTTTGATCAGAAGCCCTGCCTCTTTGCCATGTCATTGGTTCTTGCCCAGTCAAGGCAAATCAGGAAGCTGCATTTACCATGCTTGCTGACTGGAACTGTTTTCTTTTGTTAAATGTTTTAATACCCTCATCCACTTTTTAATTATCTTTTTGCTTGCCAAGCTCCATCTCTTGTGAGTTGTAAATTACATTGTGCCTACTTTTTCTTCCACCACTCCTTCCTTTTTACTTCCTTGCCCAAACTGAACACTGCCAGGCATCTATTTGCCAGAGGCAGTACTGGTTAGTCATCTGTATGATTATTTTAGCACATTGCTCTTCATGCAGTGTTGGTTTTCCTGTCAACGAGCCCTGAATTCTGCACACTGAACTTGCTCACTGGATAGATTTGTGGCATATTTGGTTTGCTGATGACTTTGCTCATTTCCAGTTTTTCTCCCACTCTGACTCTCAGCGCTTAGGAGACAATGTGGGCTTATTGTTCAAACTCTGTGAATTCACTCTGTGAACTCACTAGAGATTCTTAAGAACCCTTGTAGCAAGATGATGTGTTCAAAATGGCTGAAGCGTTTCAAAAGCAGCTTTTCCCAACCTTTGGTTCCAGAAGTTGTGGGGCTACAGCTCCCATCATTCCTGACCATTGGCTCTGACTGAGATTATGGGGATTGTTGTCCAACATCATCTGAGGACTCGACAGTAGGAAAAGCTGCTCTAAGGAATCAAGAGAATTTATGCACCTGACTGAAGTGTTGAGTGCACAGTCCTTTACCCTGAGCTCCTGATTTCTTGTTGAGTCAAAATCTGGGCCAATCTGCAGGCTGTCCTGGTCCCATCCCTGCATTTTTCTAAGCTATGGGAGAATATGGAGATCAGGCCATTTCCACACTACACTGTTATAGTGCTATTATTCCACTTTCAACATCCTATGGAATCCTGGGGTTTGCGGTCTAGGGAGGGGCCTTAAGAATTCTCAGCCAGAAAACTCTGTGGCCTCAGTAAACTACAAACTCCAGAATTCCACAGAATGTTGAAAGTGGAATAGCACTATAACAATGTAGTGCAGAAGTGGCCTGTGCTTACAGGTTAGGATTGATGAGTGTTAGGAAGAACTGGTGTATGAATCCTTTCCAATCTGTTAGCCTCTCATATAGATTTTTCAACTACAAGCTCATATATACTTGCGCGTCATAGAGATAATTTCAGAGCTTGGCTAGGGATTTTTAAGAGGTTCTGTGAAGGCCAGAGTAAGAGTTTTCTCTTTGCTCTGTCTGGGCAGAGTTACCTTCCAAATAGCTGTTCTAGTAGCAGAGAGCTATATCTAATGGCACAAGTAGGAACTAAGTAGGTCAGGGCTATTCTCAGCTACAGGCTTCTGTTTATGAGCAAAATACACATGTACCTCAGAGAGCTGGGGCCTTTGCCACATAGGTGGTTTAATAGCTAGGAAAATAGGTTGTCCTCTATTGAAAAAGGAGGGGAAATCCTCCTACCTGGTCATTGTAAGTACTGTTTTCCCAGAAATGCTGAGGATTAAATACTTTTAAAATGAAGAACTGGGATTCATAGGAGTTGGTGTACTGGTGTCAGTTTTCCAGTTTGCACTTCAATTGATATAAATCCATTTATCTTCCTACCCATATGTTTATGTTGCTGTTACAGAGCGAGCACCTTGTAATGTTCCTTTCACCTTCTTGTACCATACCACATGCTTCCCATGAGGACTCACAAACTTGAACATCAGATTGTGCCCCTTATGCTTCATTGCTCTAAGGGAGCTTAGACCATGCTGGCTGTAGATGGGAGTTGTCCAGCACGTACAGTGGGGTGGAATGGGGGACGAGTTGGAGAATATTGAACATAGTTACCCCTTAATTCAGAAGTTGCAAAAAAACATGAATATGGATTAGAAATGCAAGTCCTAGGTGTGGGAAAGGTTGGTTTGGGTTGAGAAGCTAGAGCTCCACAGAATGAGCCTGGAAGTACCACCAAGGGCAGAATTTCTATGGAAGAGCAGCTAGGCTGTTGTGGGAATGAAGGTCAGTATTGGCAGGCCCTCCTCAATGTCTAAGTCTCAATTCCTTTTGGTCAGGTGCTGTCTGAGCCGTGGCGTCTATCCACTAGTCAGACTCCCATCCAGCAGCTGGAGCTGTTTGACCTTGAGAACCATCCAGACTACATTTCTTGTGGTGGTGGATTTGGGCCGGTGAGTGGAGTCTGGTATTGGTTTTCTAGGGGGCAGAAGGATGGAAAACTAATGGCTTACAATTGGATTTAGGCCTGAGAGCCAGGACTCTGGGGTTCTTTGAGGAAAGGAAAGTGGAGACTTGGTGCACTTAGATCTGAGGGATGGGATCTGTGAACTAGGCTTTCTAAGTTCTGTGTGAATGCTCATCTGATGTGGGAGATGGTGGACACCTGGGAGAAATCTTGTCTCATTTTGCTTTCCACTCCATCGTTTATTGTAGGTTGATGATAATGGGTATGGCGTTTCATACATCATTGTAGGCGAAGATCTCATCAACTTCCACGTGTCATGCAAAGTCTCCAGCCAAGAGACGGTGAGTTGACGTCAGAATCCATATGTTTGCCAGGACAGGAGAAGAAAATTTGCTAAGAGGAATAGGGCATTTTGATGGTTGCACAGGAGTCAGGGCTCACATCTGCTCTGAGCTTCTACAGTCTATCTCTATAGATCGAGAATGGCTGTGAGTTCAGGAAAGCTTTCTCCTCTACATCAGATTGTTTAGTCATTCTGTGGTTTTACTTTCTCTCTTTCAACGTGACCTCTCCAAAAGGGTTTGCGGTGTTCCTTGCTTCCCCCACTTCCAGCACTTTTGGGGCCCTTCTTCTGGGAGCAAAGTACAGGATGGGATGACTGTATGCATGTGTCTGTGTACATATGTATGAGTGTATATAGAGAGAACAGGGCAGTGTGTGGGAAAGCTACAGAGCTGCCTTCCAACCTTGATACTCTATCAGACATATAAAACCTAACTTCCTGAAAGCCTTCCCCACCCCCAGTATATGAGTTGTTAGCAAATTCCAACTGGATGTTTCAGAATTTTTCCTGAAACTGAAAGCCAGAACCTTTCGTGTTGCTTTAAGCTTTAGCATATTCCACACTGCAGGATATGCTTACACATGTGCTAGGTTTCTAGTTCTCTTTATTTTCCCTTCTTTCTTTTATAGGATGCACACCGGTTTGGATTAAACATCCGGAATGCAATGACAGACATTGCAGTCCTGTTCAAACTGAACAAAAAACCTGACCAGTGACTGAATAAATGCCAGCAGAATTGTACAGCCAGCTACCAAGACTACTTTTCTGTTCTCTGATATGCAGGGACATATGGAAAGGGTTTGGGGGTGGGAAAGGACACAGTCCAGGCCTGAGAATTCCTTCAAGCACAATGGATAGACAAGATACTCTCCTGCCCTTGGATTCAGTGCGTTTGGACCCTGTACTGGATACCACAGCTCTTTAAGGAAATGGCACCACTCCACATCTCTGTGCTGTTTTTAGTGTAATAGAGGCCAAAGAGTTGGCAATGACAGCCAAACAGCCTGGGTTTCTTTGGGGTCACATGGATGGATGGAGGGCTGTGATTGGATCAGAACAGAAACACAGGTTCTTCTAGGCTCCTGTTAGGGACTGTCCAATATACTTGAGAAAATGATGTTTCCTCAGCCTTCTGTCTCCCACAGTGCGGAATCTCTTCTACTTGCACTCCTGCCACTCCCATCTTAATCCACAGCAGCTGGCTGCATCTCCTCTTTTGTGCTTCACTTTTCAACTGATTCTGTTCATGTGGCTGATATTGTCACTTTGTTCCCATGAGACATTTCAAATGGGACTGACCATACAGTGGAGTTTTGTGGGGAACCTAATTTCTTCCACTTCTCCCCCCTTGTAACAAATGTCTGGGATAAGAGGTACACACAGAAATGCTATGCAGGAAAACTGATCTTAATTTACAGCAGGGTTTTATACAGCATGATATGCCTTTGAGAAGGATAAAGTGAGCCTGCAAGGTGACACAGAACAACAGGTTTGTCTTTTTCTGTTTTGTTTTTGTTAGCATCTCAGATTTGAATAAAACCACAGGGTGGGAGAACTTAAAAAAGGAAGTAAGCATGGCCTTGGTAAGTTGTGATGTGGAAACAATGGGTGTTCACTTTGGGACAGAACATCGACTGGGCTTATGGGCCAGGAGGAGTCTAATGTGTGGTTCATCTCTCGAAGTACAAGCTTGTGCCTTAATGAAATCTCTTTATAGAAGGGATATTGCCAAATCTGCTCCCATACCTCGCAGAAGCATGTTGGTAACCATCCTTCTTCACCAGTTCTGACCTATTTTTGATTACAAGCAGTAGACCCTGGAATGTATGATAGTTCACATAAAATTTTAGTGAAGGAGAGTCCCATTGGCTATTATGGTAAAAACCAATCCTCAATTAAAAGGAGGAAACATGAGTATTTTAGTTCATGCTGCCTTGCATATGCCCCCCCCCAACACATATAAACCACATTTACGTGTGCATATGTCTCATTTTGGACAGGATGCAGGCAGCAGTTCTCTAGCTCTTTGTACACCATCCAGAACCTCTCCCTTGGAAGTTTTCAAGCTGCAAGGGGGAGTGCTGCTTCAGTTTACCTGTGGGAAAGCAATTCTGCTGCTGCTGTGGGCTCCAAAGGGCTCCATCACCTCTGAGTGCACCCTAATTTCTTCCTTCTGAGCCAAAACCAGCTGCTGCTTCATAGTCTGAATTGCCTCCTCAGCATTAATGAGCAACATGGCCTCCTCCTGGGGTTTGATATCTACTAGGTTGTACGTGTATGGAGGAACAGAATTGGTTCTCAGGCATAGCTAGGTCTCTCAGGGGCAAGGGTAGCCTAAGAAGGACAACAAAATGTCCCCCCTTCTCTGTGTTGGCAAGCCAACAAGACCAGTAGTTGAATTTTTCTTCAACACTGGCAACAAAATAAGGTCCTCCAGAGTGCAGCGTGGTTATGTATGGGGTGCAGGACAGGCTGTTTGGCACACTCAGCCCTATTATGCACAGAGAGAGGAGAATGGCCAGGGAGAATAGCAAGAGGCATCCACAATTGTGCCACACTGCCAGAGACTGTTGCTTCACATGGCCTAATGGTAGGTCTGACATAGCTTAGAGCTGTAACACGCAAAAGAAAAAAATGGTCAAAGTCAGAACTCCTTTCCAAACATTATGACAGAGCACCAAATTATGTATTACATGAAATGTGTAATGGTAGATCAGTGACCCTTTTTAGAAGAGGACAAGCTAATTTGAGGTGGAAAAAAGGAATAGATATTTCTACAGATGAATTGGCAGCTTTATCATTTACATTCTTTGTCTCTGGAAGAAAAACTGGTGGGGCATGCAGTGAGACAGGTTTCACTAGAAAAAGATCAAGCACTGGCTAGAGCAGGAGCAAGCACCACGTTCTTGTTCTATAAATATACACTTAAAACTGGGAAAATGGCCCCCAATAACCCCAAGAAATTGTTTTCAAAACGACCAATAATGTTAACTCTTTATCCCTGCAAAGTAATGTGCAATTTCCAGGCTTAACAAATCTCAACTGGTAGGTTTCTTCCTGGTGTCACCCTCTGGTTTCCAAAGGAAAGAGAGCAGCAGCAGCAGGTCATGGGCTTTCTTTTACTGGGGCTGTCGATTGAGTTCAGCAGGGCAAGAACTCCGCTTGGTGAGGGCACCGCTAGCAGCAAGGGAGGTTGCTGGAGACTGAGGTACCCCTTCCTGAGAGACCAGTGACAGCTGTGAGTGGAGGGAGCTCAGCTTGTTCTGCAGGTAATCCAGGTTGCTGGCTTTATCCCTGCTGAAAGGAAGGAGACAGCTTCTCAGTTGAGGGTCAGATTTCCCCAATCTGGTGCCAATAGCCATGCTGGCTGGGGATGGTGGAACTTGTATAGTCCACCACATCTGGAAGGCACTGGGTTCCAGAATGCTAGTTTAAGTCCACTGTCTTCTGTCCAAGCCACCCCAGATACCCGCTGACAACCTCATTCAGTTCTTCAGTGGCTATTCTTCCTCAGTCCTCTCTTTAACCATCACTTGTCTCTGTTCTGTCTCTTGCCTACTACCACTTTAGTGCCAAGTTTGCTGTGACACTAAATGTATCACCTGAAGCACTTTTTCATAAATAGCTATTGTAGGGTGGATGAAGGTGGCTGATTTTGGTCAGAATCATGATTTGCAGAGAGAAAGCATGTTTGTCTCTCCCCAGTCATAGTTTATGAAATCTGGCATTCCCACCAAGGTAATGCTTGTAGATGTGCTGTAGTTAACAATGTGGTATGTTTTTCCTCAACTCAAAATGAGTATTATATTATATGCAGATTTGGTATTATAAAACAGTTTCAAGGGACTGTGGAATTCACCTAGTACAACTCCTTGTTCAAAGCAGAATGAAGCTGTAGTCCCAGAGAGATGGCTGTCTAACTTCTGCTTGAGAAATCAAGCAAAGGAAAGCTCTCTCCGCCACCCCAGCAAACAAGGTAGTTTGTTCCACTATTGAACACCTCTTGTTGTGAGGTGATTTCTCCTATTGTTTAGCTGAAATTTGTTTTGGCTAGTTAACTGATTAAAACTCATACTGAGTTCCCCCTGACCAACATGTCTAATATGGTACTAGCTATAGGTAATACAGTCAACCTTTGAGGCAGTGTTTTTGTGACTGAAGCAGGATTTTTTTTTTTTATTTTAAAGGCTTGACTCTGGTAGGAGAGAGTTCTTCCATAAGCATATCTCATAGGCTGCAGGGCAAAGAGGGCAGCATCAAGGTGCTTCCATGGTTACTCACTCTGTGCTGATTCTTGCCTGCTCCAGATAGTTCTTGGCTCTCAGGGCCTCATCCTGGGCCAGACGTACATTTGAGCTCAGGGCCTCTGCTCGAACGTGAATATCCAAGGCTGACTTTTCCAGGTCCTGCCTCCCCGCGATTGGAGCAATTGGGAGTACAATGAGAGAGAGAAATAGAGAGAAGAAAGGACTATAGAGCCCATCACCCAACTGGGACAGTGTAGGAACATAGCACAGATAATTGGAACCATTTTCTTGTCATGGTGACCTACTACTGCTGTCAGCCTAGAAAACAAGATGAACTTGCAGCTCTTGGGCAGATATGGAAAACCTTTGGCTCTGTAGTTGTTGTGGTCTTTCAACTCCTTAGAAGCCAAATGGCAAATGGCTAATGGCAAAAGATTATGGACATTGTAGTCCAAAACATCTTGACGGCCAGAAACCTTCCCCTTCAGTGGGGGATACTGATTCTGCAAACATTACCATGAAAACAGCAGAGGTATTTCAGCATACAGCCCACTGAGGTTCTGCCCCTTCAACAGTCTGTAGTCCCTGCATGTCTCTGCATATTGCCCTCTGGTGTCCATGTAAACAGAATAATACTGCAAGCAAAAGGAACTGGGCCTTGGGTAATGATAACAGGTGGAAGCAGAAGGGGCACAGGATGTAAGATGGTGACGAGTAGCTAGCAGCAGAACAGAGGCTGGCAGCTAAAAATATTTTAGCGCCAGTGATGTGGCTCCCTGCAGTTCCCAAGGTGCAGCCACTAGAGTCCACCAGTCTGGCAGTTCCTACAAGGGACTACTACCAGAGGCAGCTGGCAAGGGATGAGATGGGCAGAAATAACTGGAAACCTGCTCTTAGTCTGGCATCAGCTATGTACCCTGACTCTGTGCTGTCTCTTTGTCCAGCTACCTTGTGTGAAGCAGTGCCCACGTGGTTGTGCTTATTTCAAAGGAGCGTGTGTGGGTGTTCATCATATAAGTGGCTAATGGAAGTGAGGTGCCCATGGCAACCACCTGTCAGGATAATGGGGGAAGCAGGCCTCAGTCTCTGTATACAGCAGGCGAATATGTTTTTGCCAGAAAAAAGCCACATGAAACACCTTGGCCTTAAAAGCACCAAACAGGAAATCAACTGTGCCCCCACAAAAGACAGAGAGAAAGAAAAATCTCTCATATAGATTCAAAACTTAGTAGACAAAATGAAGCTGTTATTTAAAGCCTCAGCAAATGAGGGAATTGCCTGCCTGCAGCCCTTGAGAACAGCTGCCAGTCTGCAAAGGCTAGGAGTGGGGAACTTATTTCAGCCTTGGGGCCAAACTGGTCCCAGAAAAGCATTTTAAGAGCTCTCTCTACTACTGGCACGTGTGTTAAGGCACTTACCCCTTTTCCTGGCTAGGGAAGGGGAGAAGTCACAGAGAAGGAAAGCCAGCTAAACTGTGGTCTTGAGGAGTACTCCCAGAGCTGCTACCTCAGCCACTCTCAGTCTCCTCTGAAGGGTGGGGCTTCAGAAAAGCTCCCCTTTTCCTCATGTAGAACTTCAAAAAAATGTTTTTCCATACTAAAACTCCCACAATCCACCAGCCAGCATGGCCTCTGGGACTTGTAGTCCAAAAAAGCAACTTTCCCAAGTTTTTTTAATCATGAACACAGTCTTGAGCAAAGCAGATCACAAGCCTGCCTCTGTATTAGATGATTTTCTCTGTTTCTCGGGTATGCGTACCTCTTTAGTATAAAAAGACAGGAAAAAAAAACCTACCTAGGCTGCTTAGCTTTTACTCAACACAACACTGATGTAATTGTGCATTGTCTTTTAATAGCAGGCTGTTGAGGAGAGGTGTTACCATCACTATTAAAGGGTGAACTTGTAACTAATTGATGCTTATAACCCACTCATCCCTGCTGCATGATTGCTGGACTGGAGGAGCTGCTAAATACCACCTGTTGAGCTATAAGGATGGGCAAAGATTTAAATTAGTCTCTGCCAGAGCCAAATCCTAGGCATTTCCCCCCTCCACTTGGTAATTTCATTTACATGACACCTACTGCTGGAAGAGAGACGGAGGTTTCACTGTACAGCTGTAGAGAACGTAAGAAGAGTCTCACTGGATCAGACCAAGACTCACTCTAGTCTAGCATTCTGTTCCCACAGTGACTAACTGGAAGCCCACAAGCAGAGCTAAATTGCTCTTGTGTGGTTGTCCTTTCCACCATCCCTCACACCATCTTTATTATTCAATGGCCACAACAGCTCTGTAGGCCTGGATCAGGGAATCTTGTTTCTGTTGAGGGGCACTTTTTCCTCAGGGGTCATCTGCCAGGTGAGCAGGGCTTCCCCTTTTCTCCCTCCAAGAGTGATGGGGACAGAGGGCTCTTACCAGAAGCCGATTTGCTGAAAAGGGATTTTGAAATTAAATTAAGGGTCACAGGTTGTTCTCCCCTACTCTAGTTACAACCAACGTGAGCTAAACATATGTGAAGCATTAGCAGTTAAGATGTTTTTAAAGCTAAAGTACTGCATAAGTGATACATTGATGAATAGGGCACATCAAAACAGGGCACTTACAGTGCAATCCTATATATGTCTACTCAGAAGTAGGTTCCACTGCACCAAGTGGTACTTATTTTCATGTAGATATATATAGGAGTGCAGCCTCAACCATTCAGAAAAAGAGCTTTGTGGGGACAGGTAGGAGAAGAAAACTAGAAGAGACATATATTAATAATTTGCATAAAAGCAAACAACTTGCTATAGAGAATTTAAAATCCAGAAACCTAAAAGTGTGCATGTGGAATAATATTGTATCACAAGACCAGAATATATTTTTGAACACATTTAAATTTGTCCCTCCAGAAAGTTAAATGAAAGGGTTATTTTACTCTCCTCCCCATGATCCCAATATCCTTCCTATAAGACAGGTCTGTTATTACTCCAAGGGGAAAAGAGTAAATGAGAAAGAGAGTAAAAGGAAATGGAAGCAATACACTGAGTAGCTAGTGGAGAAGCTGTGCTTGCCAGTGGCCATAGGTGAGTGACAGAGCATCTGCTTTGCAATTCCTCAAATTTCCAAGTAAAGATAATTTCCACAAACCTCTGTCAGAAACTCTGGAGAGTTTTCAGACTGGCCAGTTGGAGGAAATAGTATTGGGCTAGGTGGCCTAATGGTCTGACTCAGAATAATAACTTCATATGGGTATATTCACAGCTGAGATGAGATCTGATTTCAGATCTCTGAGGAATCGCCTTACCTATCTGGGCCTATGTCAGCTTGGGCCAGAAGAATGCTCTAGCAAGGCTGCATTCTGATTTCTTTTTATTGGGGGCAGAGGGGTGTGGGGTTGCCGTACTCTGTTTCTCACGGTACCATTATCTTCTTCTGCAAACGCTGGCAGCTGGGGCATGTGCCTGGGGGTGGGGCCCTCTGCTTCAGCTCCTCCAAGATGGGTGCCACAGCCTGTTCCACCATCTGTCGCAGCGACTCTGTGTTCACAAAGCTATAGCTGTGGCCAGGAACAAGGTGGGGGAAAAGAGAAGACACAATTCACATAAGGACTAGTACAGACACTCAGAACTTGTTTATGCCTTCCCATGCCCTGCTAAAAGAAAAGCACTCCAAGCCTGTCCAAATTAAGGCAACAAGGAGATCCTCAATTCAGTGCAGATTTTGGCAATTAAAAAAAATGGTGCAGATCCACTACTTCTACAAAACAGTGCTTGTTTTGCACTAAATTTGGTGTTGTATTCCTTTGGTATAAATCCAGTATCTAAGATTGTGGGATCAGAAAAGGAACAGCATGTGGGCAGGAGACAGGCAGAATAAACAGGGAAAGTGCAGCTTGCATGCATGGAATATGACCAGGAAGCCATAAGGGAAAACCAATTATCCACTGAAGGCAGAACAGTTCTTGCTGCTCTTAGTAAAAATACATGCTGATACCATGAGGAAACAGAATTTGTTTTTTTTGTTTTTTTTAAATTAAAGTGTAGCTTCTCAGAAAACCAGAACCTATGGTGTGTTATCAGATTTCGTATGAAATAGTGAGCCAGACAGTTAGGCAACAGTCAGAATTAACAAGTAATAACTGCTTATAGCAACCATCTACTTGTTATATAATATGGTTCCTCTCCTGGGAATTGTAAAAGCCAATGATTTGGAAGACAAAAACCGTGTGTTTGTGGCTCTGATGTTACATTAATACATGGCTAGGAATCACACAGTCCTCCAGGTGTTTAGACTGCAACTCCCATGAGCTCTAGCCAGCATAGCCAGTAGTGAGGAATGCTGGGAGTGGCAGCCCAACAACATCTTTCAAGCCACATTTCCCACCTCTATACAGCAATATATAGATTGCTTATGCAAATATTTTCATTTTGCTAAGAGCCTGCCTCCAACATATTCCCAGAATAGCTTTGCAACATGTGTGAAATCAAGTCTTTCTTTTCAGTGCCCCACATTCAGTCTCCTTGTCTCTGCCCTCACTTAGCCCAGCCTTGCTTTGCCTCCTTGCTCCCAGGCTGACCTATATTCCTCAATCTTCACAACCCATAGGAAACCCTCATGTGTTTGAAACTGGCACCTGGAACATCTGGCACAGCTGGCAGCTTGCCTCTCAGAGGTCTCCAAGGGCTTGAGTGCTGACAGATGCCGGGACACATCTTCCAGCAGTGGTTTCATTTGCCGCAGTCCCTCTAGGTCAGCACGGAGTTGGGTGAGGGACACTGAGGTCCGTTTTGCCCTGGCATGGAAAGAAAAGTCAAAGGCAGCTGCCTTAAGTACAGCTATGTATTTCCACCATTTCCAGATTCAGTGCCATGATTTTTAAAAGGCTCATGTACCAACAGTGTAAATTTGGAGGCTTTCTGATCTCAGGACCAGGGGAGGGGGGCAATGTCATTTCACGTTGCAAACTTCATCACCCAGAGAGCAGGTTTGTATATTACCTGCCCCCTTTTGATCTACTTATTTTGGGACAAGAGGGTTCAAAGCACCAATTACCTAACCACACCCCTGGCTATACTTTAAATTGCCCATCTATCCACTCTGATGAGTTGGACTGAGTTCTGTTGCTGGTTAATCCTAGCCTTTGCTTTGCTGGATTCTGCAGGCACAGAACCAAGAGACTGCAAAAGAGCCCTGGTCTCCAGAGAAGGGCAGAAGCCACCATGAGAAAAAGGGAGCCTATTTCCTTGGGAGATGCACGTACGTGGCAGAGACCTCATCCAGTTCCTCTCGCAGCATCCTGAGCGTCTGACTTTGTTCCACGTGTGTCCTCTCCCACTGTGGAAGCAGCCCTTCCAGACGCACGCCCAGCTGGGCCAATAATCGCAGCACCTCTTTCTGGGTCAGCCCATCCCTCTGAGACTGCCCTGATAGCTCCAGCACACATTTCCTATAGGGCAGTGGAAAGACACCATTGCATTGGGAAGAGAAGTTGGTGCTTCCACAACACAGGCGAGGGGAACCTCTGATCCACTGTTGGACTTCAGCTCCCAAAAGCCTCAGCCACCATGCCCAGTATTAAGGGATTGTGGAGTTAATAGCCCAAAACCAATCAAAACCAATGAGCCAGAGGTGTTTGAACAACACATAGCCTTCCCCACTCTACCTGATCTCTTCCAGTAGAGGAAGACAAACCAAGGCAGAGGTCGTATTTGACTTTCCATCAACGCCCCCCTCATCCCCTGGTCCTGCTCGTAAGTGCCCACTCTCCAGCGCCACTCGCAGGCTGTTGATGGCTGCCAGGATAGTGGCAGTGGACTGTTGCAGTTCACCCTCCTCAGAACTAGAAGGTCTCAAGGCTGTTGCCGTTGCACTGCCGACCAGTTCCAGGAGTTGTTTGGAGACTCCAGACGCCATCCTCTGTTCCAGCTCTTGCCATTCGCGCTCCTGCCGACTGAGGTCCTCTGCTTGAACCTGCCGCTGTAAGAAACGCAGCCTCTCCTAAAGGGAGTGGCAGAGGGAGAGACTCATGGGTTTGCTTTCTTATCCTTTTATTTACCATCTTTATATGCTGCCCCTCCTCAAAATTCTATTTGTTGCACCATCATGGCATGGAAGCCACCCTGCATTCCTGAAGGGTATGCCAGCAGAGCCCAAGAACTGCCAGGTTCTACTAGGCCTGAGGACACCTGGCCTCAATGCCTGGCATCTGAGGATCAGTCTAGCTAAGTAAAAGAAGGCTGACCATCAGAAGATGAACTGACCACAGCTACTATGAATATGACAGTGATTTGAAATACGGTTTGCCCGCTGTATATGTGGAGGTTCCGTTCCAGGAACCCACAAGTAAAACAACGTGGACACGCCCCATTATGGTAAATGAATGCAATGCGTGCCCACCTACAGCACCATGCATACATGTCCGCTGTGTCCATAGACTATAATGGGACGCAACGCTTCACGCAACCTTGCATTTGTGTGTGCAGAGGTCATGCAAAAGGTGCACTGTAACTACAATTTGTATCAATGGAGCGACTACCTGCAACAATGAAGTTACAGGTTTTCCTGGTATCCAGGTTAGGGATGTAAAGAATATTTGTATTCGTTCTGTGATTGAAAAGTCAGGAAATCTGATGGGAAAAATAATAAGCCAGCAAGTGTTTAATATAGTTTCCTCCATGTATTTGAACATCCCAAAGTATTTTGGAGGTATTATCCTGTAAAGAAAAACACCTTTTTTTGCACAAAAATGCTGTTTCTTGCACAGAAAAAAAAGGCTTTTTGTGCAAAAGTAACTACTGGGTTTTCTCCAAAGAGTAGGTCCTCCACAAGGCTTTAAGGCATTCAAATACAGGGAGAATACTTCAAAGAAATATTCATTTTCTTCTGCAGTAGACAGAAAACTACTGTAATTATTCATCATTGTATTGCATGGACAAAACAGTGAAGGATTTACATCCCTAATTCAAAATACATGTTGCTTTTCAGTTTAAAAACTGCTAGGGCAGGTTGCATCAATGCAACAAGAACAGAAGTGGCAGACAGGATAAAAATACAAGCAGTAAAAATTACAGAAAGCAACAAGAACATGCAACAGTGGTCCAGTTCAACAGATAAAAAGAATAATCAAAGCCATTGCAAAGAAGCACTTGGAAAGAAAAACATCCTGCCAGAAGCATGGACAAGATTGACAGCTGAAATCATCCTTGGTTTACTTCTTTTAATGTCTGTCATTTCCACTGACAAGCTCAGAGGAAGCTGAGCTCACTTTGCAATGCAAGTAGTTGTTTCAGAGCTGGTGGGGATATTCTTTAGACTACAACTCCCAGAATACTACAAGCAGCAGAGCCACAGGATTCTGGATGATATAGCCCCCCAAAATACTTTACCATACTATGGGTTTTTTTTTTATATTATGTCCTTTTCAATGCTGTTTCTAGAATAAGTTGTGCCAATGTCCATAAACATACTTAATGGACACACTTCCTGCTATTCACAGTGATTTTTGATTTTAGCATGTAGCACTGGAATTTTGTAGAAGGGTGTATTTTTTGCTTGTTTGTTAAGGAACTCTATCAACCTGGAAAATTGAGAGGAGGGCCTAAAAGGCAAGAAAGCAGCAATTAGAATTAGACAGCAAGAAGCTGATAGTTAAGAAGTTTCTGTTCCAGTTACAGGAATCCCAGACCAGATCCTCCAATTTTTAAAATTTTCTTTTCCTCTCTTTGCCATTGAGCGGCCTAGACTTTTCATTTTAAAAATGGTTATCCGGCTTCTGCCCATTCTATAGAACTTAGTAACACAGTCTGTGTTCCTCAACAGCGATCCTGCATAATTAAGATATTAATTTCCGACAGTTACCAAGTTTTTGACCTGCTATTTCCACACAGTGTTAAATTAGTCATGCAAGCAACAGGAACTACACCACTCATCACCACCAACCTCGTGTTCTTTCAGTCCCTCTCACCTCCAGGAGCACTGAGTTTTTCTTGAGCACATTGGTCTTAACTTCAGCATCCTCCACTGATTTTGTCACCTTTCGGCAGCTCTCCTATAGGGAAAAAGGGTGGGGGTCCACTTCAGAGGCCAGCCAGCCAGGCAAAAGAAAGGGAATGGCATGATTCTTAATAAGCCCATGCTCCCTGTCTCCCAATTTTCAGTGAAAGAATATTCTCAGGGTATTGAATCATCTAAAAACTCTTTGGGTAGCATGGCAGTGGGATTCTCGCACATTATTTTTTTTTTCTAAACCTGAGTAAAAGAATGGGGATTGTTACTTGTTTTAGGCTGCTGATGGCTCTCCTGTAACCAAGGAAACAAACACAAACTGTCTTGTGTTCCTGCCTGCTTCAGCCTACACCAACTCAGATGGATTTCATTCTGACATTGAACTATCCTTGCCAGTTTCTGCAAACCAAACAAATCCAGCTTTACCACCACTGCTACTCACTCTCCCACTACATTCAAGTCCCTATTCCATTATCTCTTCTGCCCGGAATAAAAACAGGGAAGTTGCTTTAATAGTTGCCCTCATCCAGACTATCTTGTGAAACGTATGACAAAAGCAAAAAAAAAGTGCAATTTTGTTCACCTTTGTTTATAAATTTCAGTGTACCCTTCTCCTGCCTCATGTAATCTGAAACAGCCTAGCAGCATTTGCCAGTTTATGTTTAACTAGCCTCCAAATGGAAATGAAGACGCTGAAAGATTCCCTCTATCTTGGCTCACTCATTAAATGGGGACTGCAGTCAAGACATCAGAAGAAAACTAGGATTTGGAGACCTGAACAGGGCTGTTGATGATGTGGTGACTTGGAAGGGGTGGCAGGGATGCCATAAGTCAAAGTCAAAATGACAGCAGCTAACAGCAGCAACAAAAATGTAGTATGATCTTGTTAGGAGCACTATTGAGTTGGTTAGGTAGAGTTAAATGAGTTGGGCTAATTGATTCAATAAGCACCATGGCTGGGTGGGCATCTGAATGCAATTCTTCCCAGTCCAAAGCCAACTCTCTAACCAACTGCCCTGAGGGTCAATCTTACTATTAGGCAGAGTGAGGTAACCATGACACGCAGTAGTACATTTAGTGTGTCAAAAGAATAGTAAAATGTGTTATTTACTTCATTATCTTTGTATTTTCTCCCCACAAGAGATGGATAGAGAAGTTTTTCCACTCCATTGGCCAAAATAACTTGGCTGGTTTGGATTATGACTTAGCTTGACTTGAGCAGGAGGGGACTCAATTTGCTGCTCTGCCTGACAACACCTTCTGATAGCAATAGTGGCATCTCCTAGTATCTCAAGGGTCCTCTTCCTACCTTGCCCCCCGTACAGGGGCTGGATCACGAGATCCATCCCTGTGTCACTTGCACACAAAGATCAGTAGCTAACTTGCCTCTGATGGGAATGGCATTGGCAAACGCTTTGTTGCTTTTCATACCAAAGAAAATTAAATACCAGAGAAAATTGAAGAGTCTTCTGCTAGATGTGGAGTGAACTGTGGTCCTACGCCCAGTCTTTTCATGAGTTAGAACATGGCAACTGCCCCAGATCACTTTGAACATCTTGATAGTTATGAAATTAGTTAACTCATGTTTTATTTTAATGTAATCTATATTTATTTTAAATTAGTATTTTAATAGAATCCATATAACGATTCATCATCATCATCCTTTTACAGAGAGGGACCTGAGAGATTTGATTCAGGTACCAAAATAATTTCTACAGCCTTGACTCCTACGACTTGATGGAATGAGAGGCATGGGATGCCATTTGCTGTTCTCCTTAAGCATCAGCAAAATATCTGGGATGGTTTCTAAGTAGCTGTGATGCCCGGCAAGGGGAGGGCTGTAGCAAAGCCCTTCTTACTGTTTTGCATTGGGAAACACTGGGTAGACAGCCTTTGGTCTCATTCCCTTTTTTCCTGGGGACCTGTGTGCCAAGTCAAGGCAGCTGCTTCTTCATCTCTTGGCTAAATCAATGTATTGTTTATAATTGTAATTGTTTTCCCCATTTTATATCATAAGCCTTCTCTGCAGAGCTCCAGGACAACATACGCAGACTATCCCATTTTATTTTCACAACAATTCCATAAGGTATGCTGAATTGAGGTGGAATGATAAATCCAAGTTACCCAGTATGCTTTTCCTGGGTAAGACGAGATTTGAACCCAGGCCTTCCCAGTCCACATTCAACCCCCTAACCACTGTACTGCCTGACTCTAACTCCCTCCTCCTTGGCCCAGAGAGCAAAAGGAGAATTCTCTCCTTATCAGGCATCTCCACTATTCTCTCTGTGATCGTCTGTTCAATCATCTCCTCTTCCATTTGGAAAGCACTTTAAAGCCTGTCAGAAACTAATTTTCCAGCAGGAAAAATAATTTTCTAACCAGAAACCTGTGTTTCATTTAAGGTTAGAGACAGATTGGGGTAATAACTGGCCTGTGGGGTGGGTCATTCATTGCTTCTTTGTCCAAAAATCCTAGGAGTAACTTGATACTTACAGCACCTAGCAGAGACTAATGCTTTCAGTCTTCAACCTCCACCTGGAGACTGGATCTAAATGCAAACCTTATGGCTGGACATCTAGCCTGATTTTTGTACTGTTTTGATCTTCCCTCCCTTACTGCCTGGTTTTTCTACCATCCAGCCTGACAAAGATTTTTGGAGAATCTGAAACCTTGCATATTATTTTGGTTAGTCCTGACAAATGTATTGGCTAGCTCTGGATTTTGTTGCTTCCACACAACCAGGTTAACACTGTTATCCTGTCAGTACTGAGGCCCAAGGTAGCTCAAAACATTCAGATGCAACTATAATATTCCAGATAAGAAGTCTACCATATTAAAATCACCAATGTACTAAAAACAGTTTAAAAGCCCTTAATGAGGAGGAGGAAGTACAGCACTCACTATTAAAGCTCTTTCCTCAGCGGGCTCTCTATTGCCAAGAGACTGCTTGAATAGAAAAATAATTTGGCTAACCTTGCTTTTTAATTTTTATCAATATTATTTTCTGGTACCATTGCTTAGGAAATACAATGGAATCTCATGGCACCTTAAGGCACAGGTAGAGAATCTTTGTTGTTGTTGTGTGTCTTTAAGTCATTTTTGACTTATGACGACCCTGCGGCAAACCTGTCATGGGGTTTTCTGGGAGCTGAGAGTGTGTGACGTGCCCAAGATCGCCCCATAGGTTTCCATGGCCAAGCAGGGACTCAAACCCTGGTCTCCACAGTCATAGTCATAGCTCAAACCACTACACCACACTGGCTCTCAGATAATCTTTATAAAGGCCCAAGTGTCTTGAAGGCACCAGAGCCTATCTGATCTTGGAAGTTAAGCAGGGTCACCCTTTAGTATTTGAATGAGAGACCAACAATGTATACTGGGTGCTGTGTGTGTGTGTGCATGTAAATAAGTATTTCAGAGGAAGGAACTGACAAAAACACCTCTAAATATTCCTCGCCTAAGAAAACTCTATGAAGTCCATAGGGATGGGGTTGCCACAAGTTGACACGTGACTTGAAGGCATACATACACACAGTGTAATGAGCCAGAATAAACATGAAATTGGCAGATGAGATTACATAGTAGACTAGGAAGGAAGATCAGCTTCTCCTGCCTCAAAGATGAAGCACTCTGAAACACCATAAAGATGTATCACTGTGAAAAGGTGCAGATTTCATGCCAGGGATAATAAGGCAAACAGCAGTAATAGGAATTAACTAATTAGTATCAATTAAGTTAGACATTTTTTAACAAAAAGGAGCCATTTAATTAAATATACTGTAAGTTAATTGATTAACCTAAGTCGGAGGTTCTGGGAAAGAGACTGAAAATAAAATTGTCACTATCATAAAACCATTTTTAAAATCTACAGCATCTGAAGTCTCTTTCATGCTATACAATCATAGTACGTTTATATATATTACCTCTCATGGCTGCATCCTGTGGAATCCTGGGATTTGTACCTTTGTGAGGAACTGAAGCTCACTGACAGAGAAGTCTAAGTACACTATAGAACTGCAAATCCCATTATTCCATAGAATGAAGCCATGGCAGCTAAAGAGGTATCAAAGTGCTATAACTGGGTAACATCAAAGACATCTATGGTCTTACAACAGGACATACAGAATTGGCCTTCTTTACGTCTTTCAGTTGTGCCTCCAGTGCCTTTGGACTGACCTCCTCTTGGGAAATAGTGCATTATAACCAACTGTTGCTTTTTAAGAAAAGTTCAAAGACTTTTTTAAAAATTGCTGTTTGCATTTGATTTATTTAAGTACTGTGTTTGAAGAATTTTAGCTGCTATTGGTTTGAAATGAACGACCTAAATCCAATTGATAGTTCCAGCTCAAAGAGACTCATTTAATCAACAGAGCTTACATAAATGTTGACTTACCATATTCCCATTAATTGACTGGTCTCTTCTAGTTGGGACTAGCAACAGGATTTAGGCCCATGTGTTCAAATTAATGCCCATATTGTAACCGTAGTGATTTTTATGTGTTTTATAAGTTTATGTTACATGCCTTGTCAGAGAGGGGCTTGAAATCTTTGATTGAATGAACATGCTTGCGGTTACTGTGTGGCATACTGTATAAAATTCTGGTTACCCAATCTCAGCCAGAATATCACAGAAGAGGAAAAGGTGTAGAAAAAGACATTTGAAGTGATCACAGGTGTAAAAATACATTTGCTGTGGAAAAAAAGATAATGTGCTAAAGACTTTTTAGTTTAGAGAAAAAGGACAACTAAGCAGTGATATATTTAAGTCTTTTACTCAAAGTGTCCAGTCAAGTCTCAAGTCTCAAGTCAAGTCTCAAGTCCTTGAAGACACTTTCAAGTCAAGTCCCAAGTCTGGGAGCCAACTTTATACCCCAACCTATATTCCAGAATTTCTGGACAAATACAGTCAATATTAACAATTTAAGCAGAGTCAGCCCTCCACATTTGCAACTTTGCCATCTGCAGCTTTGGAAGTGGTGAATAGAATCCTTCTTACTCCCCATTACTGAAGCTTCAAAAGCTTTAGAAGGAAGAATCTTTCCTGCTTAAGCCCATTCCTAACACATTTGCTGTTCCCCTCTGAGAAATGTACCCTGCACTCTGGGGTGAGTCTTGTCTTCTGCTCTTAGAAAACATTTTAGAAGGCTACTCTGATACGCAGTGGGGACAGCTGCTGAGCAGACCTCAAGCCTGCCTCAAGCCCATTGCCTAATCCATTTGCTGTTCCCTGAGAAATGCGCCCACACTTTGGGCTTGAGACAGATTGTCATTTGACCAGTAGGCAAAAAGAGATGGAAATGTTCAAAGTCATAAGGTTTCTGGATGAATGTGTTATGTTACTGAACCAAGGGCAGCAAGTCAGTCAGCCAGTGCCTCATTTATTGCTGAGTCGAGTCCAAGTAGATTCATTGAAGCGACATAAGTCGAACTTGAGTTCAAATCAATTGACTCGAGTCTACATCACTGCAATTAAGCAAAGACGCAACAGAACAAAGATGGGGTGTGTGTAGCCTTCTGGATCTTGGATTACAATCATTATCCTTGATCATGAGCTGTGGTACCTGGAATCCAGCTACATCTGGAAGTCTAGGGGTTCCCACAGCCTATCATAAAAGTGTACAAGCATCATACATAGTGTAGAGAGATGCTTTTTAAAATAGAGGTTGGATGGTCATCTCCTAGAATTGTTTTAGCTACAGACAGTGGAAGTGCTGAAGTGGAGTAGATGACTGTTGGTCCTCTTCTTTTTTCTCATCCTTTCCCAAGACAATGGAAATTGTGGTCATCCAATAAACCCAATTATTGGTAAGAGAGTCAGGACTGAGGGGAAAAAAACCCAGTTGTTGTCCAGTGTGTGGCTAATTTATGGCATTGTCTTCTGCAAGATGTGCTGGTGGGCCTCTTATTTCAAGAGCGTAAAATAGGAATTAGAAAAATTAAAGGAGGAAACATACTTTCTGGGGATCCTCAGTTCTCAGAATCTCCAGCCAGCATGGTCACTCATAGTGCAAAAAAAATTTTTTTTTCCAAAGCTCTCATCAATGGCCACTCATCATAATAGTTATATATTATCTTTAATATCAGAGGCTGTGTGTCTGTGATTACTCACTACTGAGAACCTGAGCAGGAGAATGATCCTCCTCTTATGGCTTCCAACTAGGACATCTGGGTAGCCACTGCAGGAAATAGGGTGTTGGACTAAGTGGGTCTTTAGATGTGTCATCAGCAGGAATTTTATCAGGTTCCTGCCATTACAGTTATGCTGCAGGACACAGTCTTGAGCATCATTGCTGCTGCAAGAGGTTTCTGCCCCTGGGTATGGTTCTGGTACCCATTTAAAAAAATCTTACAAGGCTGATGGCTATTAATCATTATGACAACCACATGGCATTTCCATACTATTGGCAGTGTGCCACCATTTATTTAAGTTAGAGTATTTGTACCCCACTCTTCAGACACAAGACTCTCAAAGCAGCTTACAGATTATTATTTATGAGGCTGGGGAGAAATGATGGGGAAAGGGTATTGCCTTTATGACCTGCTTGTGAGTTTCTGAGGGCCATCTGGTTTGTCACTGCAGAAAGCAAGGTGTCAGGCTTGATGGATCTGTGGTCAGATCTTGCAAGCCTGTTTGAATATTATATTCAGCTTTTTGTTGTAATGAGATCTCTCTCTACTTTTAATAACTCAGGAAACAAGATAATACATCTGCTCAAGCAGCAAGACTACTTCAGTCTGTCAGGCTTTTCCTAGACCAATATGAACTTAGCAACATCTAATTCAATACAGACCTGACGCCAGAAACGTATCACTTAATCTTTATGGAATGACACAGCCTATTTTCTAATTCCACCATTTCTGTGATTCATCTCTCCTACAGACCAGCCTTCCCCATTCTGTCTCCTTCCAGATGTCTTAGACCACAAACCTTTTCATTCCCCCATCAGTCCTGGCCATTTTAACTGGGATGACAGGAACTGCAATGGAAGCAACCATAGTTGAAAAGCTTGAATATGTGGTGTAGAAGTTAACATATCAGACTGAGACCTGAAAGTCCAGGTTCAAGTTCATGGCTGGCCCAAGACATTTTGCTGCCTAAAGTGGAGCAGCAAATGGAGTCTCCCTCACCCAAGTCAAGTCATGTGGCAAAAGCTAGCCAGGTTACTTTGTCATGAGGCAGAAAATCCAGCAATGACCTCTCTCCATCCTTTGTGCTAAAAATACAGTAATTACAAAGTAAAAAAAACAATCATTTGCTGTCCTTTCACACCTCTCAAAAATCTGCTGCCTGAGGCAATCACTTCACTCTATCTGAGGGTAGGGCCAGTACTCCCCAAGTCTCCACAATCATAAGGGAGTGTTGAGGAGTGTTGGCCCTATTGTCACTGGGACAGTCATTCCTTCTCACCCTGATGTATCTCAAGAGTTGTTGTGAGGAAGAAGGGAGACAGGTACATTGCTCACTGGAGAAAAGGCAGGATAGAAACGTAATTAATAAAATAAATGTGAGCCACTCATCCTGTGATAGGTAGACACTTCTCACAGAAGAAAAGCCTCCCTGACAAGGACGATGTTTCCATACAGGATGGTGAATGAAGTGATAAATATTAACAGTGATAATGGCCTATTGGCAGCTGGCTCTCCTGATGTTCCTGGGTCAGTCTTTCACACTCCTTACCTTAAGGTGAGAACAGTACTCTTCCAGGTCCTCAGCCTCCTGTCTACGCCGCTCCAGGTTTTCACACAACACCGTACACTCACTCTGCACACAGAAAGAGCACAAGGGAAATACTGAGTAAATGTGTTTCCAAGACAAGCAAATATGACAAGGTGGCCATATTGTCCTATTCTGAACACCCTTCCTTCTCTTTTTAGCAGTTCACTCCAGCAAATTCCAACCTCCCTCTGCTTAGAAGCTCTGCTAAAGGCACATTAGAAATGCCTGTCAGATGAGAAAGGACAGGGGTTCTGGGATGTCTGTCTACATTTCTGGTCTCAATTCACCTTGGGATGATCCCTAAACCCACCAAAAATAGGAGGAGGAAATACTGATCTGCCAAAGATATCACGGTTTTGATTGAGTTTCCACCACAGGCTAAAAATTAAAAAAAATTACTTCACTTTACCAAATAAAACTTAAAACGGCTTGCCTCTCAAGAATTCAAGAAGCTACTATGCAAAGGTCAGTTGTGGGCTCTTAGCTGTAAGTATGCATATAAAGCTTTGCTGGTCTGTGCCTATATGTGACAACTGCAGCTGAGTTTCAATTCAGTAGCCCTTTGAATATCCTCCCGTCTGAAAGGAACTAAGGAAATGTGATGGTCTACAAAAGAAGGTAACAAACCAGCACAGTAGTTCTCAAAAGAATCAAAGTTAAAGAACCAGTGGTCTAGCTCATGGCTGCAAGGGATGAAAAGAACAAGCTCAAGCTGGAGTCTAGGCCTTGGCAGAGTGGCCTTTATTGGAACTGGTGGTGGGAAGGGCACAGTCTCCAGACCTGCAGGTTCTGAACATGGCGGTTGACCTTGGACGTCCTCTCCTTGAGGCTGGTGATGGAGTCCTTGGCTCGCAACAGGCCGCTATTGCTCACTTCCTGCTGGGGGAGAGCGTAAGAAGGGGGCAGGTCAGGTGAATAGTCCAGTTAATTCTGACCTCTCGACACTTTCTGGGGATTTCTTTCAACTCCAATGGCTTTAAAATAACAGGGTACAGTTGAAGGAAGACCTTTAAATGAGGGAGAGTCTGGGATCAGAGATCTTAGATGTATATCATGGATTAATTACGAACACAGAGACAAGCTTCATCAAGATGGAAACGGAGGGCACCCACGTGTGACAAATCTCCCACAGTTACAATTAAATGGGGGAAAGGGGACAGAAGGTTACTCAGGGAGCATATAAGGGCAGGCCTCAGGGATTAGGAAACTGGGACGAAGAAAGCAGAGCAGCCAAAGGTGGAGCTGGGGAGGCGGCAGGGGTTAAAACACGCCAGGGAAGGTTCTTCTTGAAGAAAGAATGCAAAAGGAAAAAGCCACCAACTGGCAAAAAGAATATCCTTTCAGATTTTGCTAAGTAACACATATTGAATATATTTTAAAGGTGACAGTTTCAAAGCACAGACTATCCATTGCAAAATTACGGAAGGGGCTATCCTTACCCAATAATTGGCTCAGTGTGAAGTAATTCTACAACTCTCTAATCTACTGTTTATACAGAATTTGAAAAAGTTACTTTTGGGGACTACAGCTCTGAGAATCTCACAGCCAACACGGCAAATGGCCATGCTAACTGAGGAATTATGGGAGCTATAACCTCCCAGCTTTTTCAAGTTCTGCGCAAGACCAGACCAGACCAGACTAGACTAAAATCCTGTAGATGTAAACAGCCCAGATTTTTCTCCAAAACAACCTCTTGCCAACACTTTTCCTTAGCCCACGTCTGTGCTTCTAAAATATGCCATGATGAAATGCAGAAAATGATTTAAAAAAAAAAACTTGGCATGAAAAATGATGACAAAAACTTAAATCTATTTAATCTCTATCTTTTGAGTTTTTGTCAAAGGCACCAGATTAAGGCCAGTAAAAACAAACAAACTGGCAATCATATTTCAACAATGTTCTCTATTAGATCAGGGATGGGAACTATGTGGCTCTACTCATGTTGCACTACAACCCCCAGCATTCTTTACTACCAGCTGGGAACTGCAGTCCAACATCTGGAAGGCTGCATGATTCCCACTTTAGATTTAGAGATATGATATCCTAGATCATTCTATATCTATTCATTAGTCATCACTGAATTTGTTAATTATTTAATACTTTTTCTTGGTTGATAGAGACATTCATTAAAGAGAGAAAGGGATGATCGTCTCAACCAGTTTACAGAAAACTATCCAAACTCTGGGGTGCCCATCTTTGTTACAGTGGTTAGAGTGCAAGGCACTGCCATTTAATTGTAAAATATTGGACTAGGACCAGGGAGACCAGAGTTCAAACCCCCAAAGTTTAGCTCACTGTACCTGTGGCTAACCTTTCAGTCTAATCTACCTCACAGGATTGTTGTATCAAAATATGGAATCACTGATGTCTCGCCCAGCTTCCCAGAGGAAGTATGGGATTAAAATGTATGAACACAGTAATTTGTCCTAACTGTCTTATAGAAAAGATTGGAAAGCTAACTAAAGTCCACAGGAATAACATATAAGGGAAGGAGGCTTCTGGTGGTCTAAATCAGCACTACCCAAAATGATGGGCCATGGACTGGTGTTGGTTCGTGAGAGTTGCAGCTAATACAGTACTGGTCCTTGTTGCATTGGGGAGGATGCCGGTTCCCCACACCAGATAGCCTAAGAAGCACTGGGCTGAGATAAGGAATTGCAATCCCAATACAATGATTGGTATTTTCTTTTCTTTTTTTCATTTGACGGTGGCTATTGAGATTCTGTCCAAAACTAGTCCAATAAGGATTGCCCCACAGAGTGAGAGGTTGGCTAGATTGTCTTCTCTCTGTGGCTTCAGCTTGTCACTCAGAGGGTTGACATGAGAGTGTCAAGTCTCTCTTAGGTTTTCTCAACTCTGTGGGTTTACATCATGGGTTCAGGAGTTAAAAGCCCCTTTCACAAAATGCTAGAGGGAGACACCTCTCACTGCACCCCCCCAAAAAATATGAAGAGCT
This sequence comes from Cyclura pinguis, assembly GCA_030412105.1. Lineage (NCBI taxonomy): Eukaryota > Metazoa > Chordata > Lepidosauria > Squamata > Iguanidae > Cyclura > Cyclura pinguis. Next base: position 102,306,338 of record CM059604.1, read on the forward strand.
TTCTTTTTTTTTTGCCCCCAATTGCCCCTGAACATCTTCTGGGAGGCTTTTTTGGCACATTTTGGTTCCTCAGGTCCTTTTAGTCCAAGAGTAACCTTTTTCACAACAGGAAGTGACACAGAAATCACTTCCAATTCACTTCCTGTTTTTTTCAAAAAGGCCTCTCCTGGGCTTAAAATGCTCCAGAAGGCTGAAAATGTAGCAAAATTGTCCCCCCAACCCCCGCATTAACTCTTAGAGGGTTTGGGAGGCATTTGGGGTCAAATAAAAATTTTGGACCCTGAGCAGCCCTGGAGATTACAAAAATGCCCTGGGGGGCTGCATGTAGCCAGCATTTTGCCCACCCCAGCATACATGCTGCAAGGACAAATAATGAAAAGAAAATAAATGCAAAAACAGGGTGTTATCAATTTGCTTGAATTAAGGGAATACAGAAAGGCAAAACGAAGTGTCCAAAAAGCAGTCATTCTAACTGAGTCCATAGTCATGCCAAATTAGAGAAGATGAGGGCACTTGTGTGCATTTATTCATGCATAAGCCATGTATGTGTGGATATGTAGTAGTTAAAGCTTAGAAGTAACTAGTTATGAACAGGGGTATTGCTTGGGACAGGTTAATCGTAGGAGGTAACAAAGGCATAACAATATTCCTTTCACAAAATAATGCAATAGCTGGTAATAATATATTATTTTTGTGTAATAAATAACATTTGTTTGTTCCTTTTAAAGTGTTTTTTGGAGGATTTTGGCTATTTTTCTGTTTTTTTAAATTATTTTTGTAGAAAAAAAAACATAATGAGAAAGTAGGATGCTTATAATACATTTTTCTTCCTAATCATAGAGTTGGAAGTTACCACAGGGCCCATCTAGTCCAAACACCCACCATGCAAGAATATATAACTGAAGTATTCCTGAAAGACGCCCATCCAACCTCTGTTTAAAGATCTCCAAGATGTAGAATACATACCCTTGGAGACAAACTATTCTACTAATGAACAGCTCTTACAATAAAAAAAGTTCTTCCTAATGTTTAGGCAGAATCTCTTTGCTTGTAATTTGAATCAATCAAATAACATGCACTGTAATGCACTATTTTAAAATAACAGTAATGCTTAATATGCCACTTAAAAAAAATATATCAAGATCTGGTACCAGGGATATTGGTGTGGCTGAGAGCCCTGGATTTATTTATTTTTTAAACACTGAAAGGAGTGCACCAGTGAGCGGGTCTCAACTTTCTCCTGTGCTGCTCCACTTCTTGAAGCACTTTTCTTCCCGATCACCTCTATACTGGGTCTTAGCCAGAAGGGGAGAAAGCTGCTTCATGAAATGTAGCACAGTGAGATAAAATAGTGGTGTAAGGGGAAAGGATTTAGCTCCTCTTTTCCACATGCTCCTTCTTATGTAAACAATAAACCCATCCCTGCTTTCCAGGTGAACAGGCCAAACAGATCTGTATAAGTGTGGGGTCAGTTTCTCATTCAGTAGAATGAGGCAGCCACTTTGAGGAGCAGATACAGAGGGATAAGCAGATAAAATTGTATGCCCCATGCACTTTTTCTTGCTACATATCCTAAATTAGTCTGTTCCCTTCAGTGTTGTGGAATATGTTATTCCTGCCTGGTAATAATAAGGTGGGAGGCAGGATCTAGTCCTCAGGAAGCAATATGTCTGAACATTTTGTTCAGCCATAGCTATCAAGCAATACCAGGTTTCTAAGTCTGACAGAAATTATGAGAAAGCATACCAGACTGAAGTGGATGTCTTTTTAACCTCTTGCTGGCATTGCTTGTGCAGTCCACTTTGGATGTCTGGTCTGAGGCAACAGTTCCGTTCATGGAAAACCAGGAAGCTATCATCTGCCTGTCAGTGTGGGATTGTGGGATCACATTACACAGAAGCTGTACATTTCAGCTCCAGAATCAACATGGATATCCTGAGGCCTTCTAGGAACCATTCCAATAACTTTCTCTCAGTGCTGGAATTTGACTACTTGTAGGCTTCAGCAATTTACTTGAGTTTGCAGTTTCAGTCAATCTTAGAAATATGGCTTTGCTAGGAAGCTATAATTCAACTAAATGTTCAAATAGAGTCTATTTCTGGAGTTTTATGGTGTGTGGGCTAGACAAAACATCTTCAGCCTAGGACATGGATTTAAGGTGGCTTATACCTGCAGGGCAGGATTTTGCTATTGGGCAGAGCATAGTAGCTGCTCAGGTGGCAATGGCAGAAGCAGTGGAGAGCATGTGGGAAAAGATCTGGTTGTACCTGTACTAAGTTAGCCTGCTGCCTTCAGGTACAGTGGGATTTGTCCCATGCCACTGCAGAACTTACATTCAACTGCCACTTCAGTCACCTTCTGTACATGGAATGAGAAGAACCATCTTGTCCTTTGTCTCAGGCAACAAAATGTCATGGCCTAGCCCAAGGGTGAGAATAATTTGGGCCTCCAGATGTTGTTGAACTGTGACTCCCATCAGGACTAACCAGCAATGCCAATGGTGAGGGATGCTGGAAGGAAGTTCAACAACATCTGGAGGGACACATGAGCCAGGTCTTGCAAGGGCAAAGGTACATTTTTGGGGGAATCAGAGATTTTGGCTGTTCTGTCAGTGGAACATTGCCAATTCAAGGTGACATCTTCATCTGACAGAGCAAGAAAACATTTATACTTAAATCCATTCTTAACCGATTCCTTTCCTTACCTGCTGGCTAAAGGTGTCATCATCATCCTCAGACCAAGCAGACTTGAAGGGGAACAGGGGATCATTTCTTTCACCAGCTGCTCCCCCAGGAGGGCTTCCATCATCTGTGGATTCATTCTCTGTGGTAGAGTCATCACGGTCTCCATCAGTTAGGTTCAGGAGAGAAACATTGGTGCAGGCAGAAGAACGCTTCAAATTGAGCTTGGGGCTTTCACTGGTCAAGTGGGGCTCAACACTGGAGTGTAGAAAATAGCATGCATATCAGCCACAGGTTTACACCCTAATTAGTAGAGCTTGCAGAAGTTACTTTCTGGGACTCAGTTCCAAGAACCAGACAAGATGGGCCTTTGCTCTCCCTTCCATACCCTCCAACTTTAGACAGATGAAAACCAAGGTACATGTGGTCAGGCATCATCCAAGTGTGGTAAAGATGGCAAAAGTTTTTAATGAAAAAGAACAGACAAGCTCTTCCCTGTAGACGCAGGCAAAAGAAACACTCTGCTTCCTCTACAACTCTCCCCTTTGCTAACTGAGTGCAAATTACTTTTGCACTTTGAACACATATGACCACAACTGAACAAAGTTGAAGATAAAGAGTAGAATAGGAAGAGGACAGAGAAATTGGGACATTTTAGTAGGAGCTGGAAAAGTGGAACAACAGAGGATTATTTGAGACTGTCTCTGCCAAATAGGGACAGTTGGAAGGTATGCCATACTGGCTGGAGGCTTCTGAGACCTATAGCCCAAAAAGGTACCTCCATCAAATTTCAAATGAACACTAGTGTTAGGCTGCTGCGTTGGAAGACAATGACTATGACATTTTAATGGCATAACCTTTTGGGACTCAGAGAGCCCATTTTATCATTTACTTCCTGGTCAAATTGCAATTTCAGTTCCTCTGTTGTTTTACTTTTCAGGCCCCTTTCAAACCAAACAAGAACTATTACTCTGAGACAAAGAAAGGACAGGTGTCTTATGTTCATTGGAGGAAGTCTGCTGCTTTCCAGATGTTGTTGGATTCCAGGAGCCATTCTTTTTGGCCTTGCTGACTAGGGCTGAAAGAGTCCAATAAAATCTGGAGGGCTGCAGACTTCCCACACATTTTAGTAGGAAGGAATCTGGGATGTTAAAGGAACAAAGAGACAACTATAAAACCAGAAATTCATTTCCCAGGGTGGTCCTATGTGGCTGTGGTCCTATGCACATTTATGTAGAAGTATGCTTCAGTAAATACACTGAGATTTAGCAAGCATTCATACATAAAATTAAATTGTCATTATGTTGCTTCTCCCCTTTCCTACATCATAGCTGGAATGATAAATAAGAGAAGAAAGGAAGAAGGGAAGAAATTCCTTGATTTTACTGAGAAGGAGCTGGAAGCTGATTAACTGTAGGGGAAGAGGGAAAAAATCTTAAGTTCTGCAAGAAAGAAATGTGGTTAGCAGAACAAAGGATGCTAGGTATGGAAGTAGGAATGTCAGGGTTTGAGGGGTAGGTGAGGTGCTACACTGAACTGGAGCAGATGACTGGGTTCATTAATTAACTGAGAAATGCCTCTGAGCATTGAAGGAAGTGACAGACAAGTCACACTTCCGTCAAGCTGATTTTAAGTGTGATGCGACTTGCCCTCAGAATAGGATGATTCCTACAATGTCTTTCCAGAGTCCTCTCCTAGGAATGTTCAAACTGCTTTATCCCAGACAGAAGTATCCGCCCATCACCTCAACTACCTTTGTCTGTTCCATTCCTTTCCTGAGCATTCCTCTCCAGATGTGTGAAAATGCAACCACCACTACTCCATGGTTGGAGGTGGTATGATTTGTAATCCCAGACATCTGGAAGACAGCTGACTGGGGAAGCCTGGTTTACTGTAACAGGTAGCGTCTCTTCGGAGTCTCAAACAGCTCACTTACTATCTGAGATCCCTTTAGCAGGAGATGCTTGGACTTGAACGCAGCCCCCACCCCTGCACACAAAAAGATCTCATGCTCTGTTTCTGAGCCATGTTCCCTCCCCCCTCCCCATGCCCCAAGTAGTGCATTGAACTCCACCTCCACCCCCTCCCTTCCCAGGGCTCCCACCCATGGAAAGAGACGGCTTTCTTCTTTTTGGGGAAGCCCTTGGTGCTGTTAGACTTTCCCAGTTGCTCCTTGCTTCCCTGAGGTCGACCCTCTGCCCCTGTTGGTGTGTCTCCGGCCTCGTTTATTTCCTTGGACTGCCAGATAGTCTTCACCACAAAGTTGGCCATTACTGGGTTGAGCATCAAACATCCAGTTCAAATGCGAATTTTCTTTCCTATGCTACACCAAGGAATATCTACCACCTCCAAGCCAACTGGCTCTCCAAGGAGGGCAGAGATCTCCCAGCTGCATCCCATGATCTCATAACAGTTGCCATGGCACCTAGGATCACATGACCCACGCCCCTCCATCTTTGGCTTGTGCCACCAACATTCTATGATGTCAGAACAGCTTTTAGAGAAAATGAATAGTGTTCAAGGCCATAATGCTGAATGGGAAAAGAGCTGCATCAACTGAGCTTAGCAATCTCTCCCGCTCTTTTAACATCATCCTTGTTCTCCTAGCTCTTTTGCAGTTCTTCTGGAGAATCAGTATATTGAATATGAATAGGATCAACTGTTTCTTTTGTGTTATGCAAACAAACCTCTAGCTTGCTATACATGATTTCTATACTCTCTTCTCAAGGTTCAAGATCTGAAATACCGCTGCCGATGGAAATGAAGCTTTTATATGCTGTAGATTTTAAGTTGTTTTGTTTCCCAGCTCTTTGGCTATGAACTCACTGTGTGGTAGCAGTTACCAAGGAGTTGGAAAGCTGCCATTTCCATGTTCAAAAACCAACCACAGCTTGCCAACCCCAAGAAGATGTGGTTAAGCTTGACTAAGGTTTTTTTTTTTTTGTAACAAGCTATTTCAAACTATTCTTTAAGGCACTGTCTTAAACAGAGTTTAGATTAACCACAATTTAGAGTAAGGATGTAATGCTGAACTAGCTAATCTAAACTCCAAGCCAAAGTTTCTGATTTCTACCTTGCAGTTGCACCAAAAGAGGGAAGTGGCATGCCTCACTGTAGCTCACCCCCTAATACTAAACCATGGTTAAACTGCAAACCTTTCCAGTGCTGGATCAAATAATCCTTTTGTTTGATCCAACACATTTTATTACCAAGATTGTAAAAAGCAACCAGGCAGGCAGCAGTATAAGTGGACATTCCACACCTTAGTTTTGTGTTAGCCTGTTTTCTGGGGGTCCCAGGAGGGACACCAAATTGCTATCAAAATTATAGAAGTTGGGGAAATTAGTTCAGAGCACAAGTTGGCAAAACGAGAGGCAGGGTAACTTAGTAGGATCTTGCAACCCGGTGTCTACGGGGTCAAGCCAAGTCAAGAAGCAAACCGGTTGAAAAATAATGAATGATCTTTATTAAATACAGGCACACAATGTAAGCAACACAAGCACACAGATAACTAAGGAAAATAAAGGTGTGAGTAAGAAAGCGGGATTTTCAGAGGGATAGTTGGTTCGGGTGATACGAAACCTGTCCTGAAGTCCGGAAGAAAATGGAGAGCGAAGCTGGGGTTCGATGTATCTCAGCACATGGAGCTGAGGGGAAGCTTGCCAAGCAAAGTGGCAGCAAGGCGGTCTGGAACTCGGGAGTGATCCGAGGGAGTGCTCAAAATCAGGGGTTTTTATAAGGAGAATTGTGACCACAGGCTAGGTCGGACTTTGGGAAAACAATAGATTTGGAGTTGGAGACAAAGCCTCCGAAAGGTGAGAATTTGAATGATTGAATTATAGCCGAATTTATCAATAGAGTAGCCGGTATGCAAACGCAGAGTTCTTGAGTGTTGTATAGCTCGATCATCAAGCTGCCAGCGCAAGGCAGAGGATCTTTTGAGAGTTGCATGCATACCTAATGGAGGTACTTGCCTTGAGGTCTCCTAAAGCGGCGAGTTGGCTGTTTTCTGGCCTGCCTGTATTGTCTAGGAATATTACGGCAATTATCGGCCGAGCCTGTATGCGTGCTTGTCTGGGGGCCTCGTAAGCACGTGGAAGGGATATGTGAAGCTGAATTATCGATATCAAAAGATATCTTTTTATATCCCCAAAGCTCAGGCTAGCCAGGGCAGCAACATTTGACATACCTTTTAATGCAGAGGTGGGAAAAGGTGCCCCTTCTAGCTTTTGTTGTGGTTCCTAGACTGATATAGCACCCCCTTAGTGCCACAAAAAGATACTGGGGGGGAATGTGTTTTCACAGTAGGAGGCCTCCAGGATGGGCAGTTTGGGGTTTAAAGGGAAGGTAGTGGTATACCCCAATTGCCTTCAAAGAACAAAACCAGAAGAATAGGCTGGCCACTCCATTTTGATTAAAAAAAAAACATTTCTGATCCTGGCACAGCCAATAGTGGGTCCTCAGGATCAAAAGTTGAAGAGCCAGGGCTATGACACTGAAATCTTTATTTTGGCTGCAGTGTTATGCCCACAATACCTGTTAGGAACTCTGATTAAACTATCAGTGAGATTTGTTTTTGAAGACCTATGTAAATTAGCACTATTAAACTACTTAATCCTATTCCTTTTACAGACATCCCTTCCTTTTCTACAGTTTGCTTTTCAACAATCTGTTCTTTTGGCCTTTTTCAATTACAACCGGAACCCATACATTTGATGTGTGATCAGCTCTTTCAACCACACATTAAATATATGGGTTCTAATTGTAACTGAAAAGGATCAAAAGAGTGGATTGTCGAAAAGTGGCTGTGCACTGCTTTTTCGCTTAACTGAATGGCGCTGAGTCACTTTGCGCGCATCTCTTAGAAATGATGTCCACCTTTGTTCATTTTACTGTACAGTACTTTTGTATATTTAAAGACAAGCTTTCGTTAATTTTACTACGCTTTTGAATATATTTGTACACTGCAATGTGCTATTTAACTTTTACACACATTCTCAAATAGTAAATAATGTTTTTTGGCAACTGAAAATGCATTTTCAAGCTAAAAAAAAGACTGGATTCTACATTTTGACAATTTCTGCTTTATGACAGTGTTTCGGTCCCTAACTCGTTGAATAAGTAGGGGATGTCTGTATTAAAAGAGTAACAGATTCCCCTGGTAAACACAACAGCTTTGACAGAAAACACCGTTTCCCCCCTTCCGTGCCTGACAAGGCAAGTATATGAAGATCAAAAGCTTACTTGCTATATAAACTAAAAGCCAAAATATACATGACAGCACCCATAGACAAACTGCTTTCCCATTTAAATACTTGCCACACAAACTGACACGTAAAAACACCCTTACAGTGCAAATCAAGTCCTTTGTGTTTTGAACTAGTATTCCAGCAACAGCCTAGTCAAGTGGTCTGCTACTATGTTTTCTTTATAGAGGAACAGATTGACTCACCTGGCAAGCAAGTTTATATGTAAGAAGGATGGCTTATGGGCAAGCACATCATCTGTGGGGACCAGGTTTGACTTCATCCTTAGGCAGAGCAAGGCAGCCATCCAAAGCAGTAAAGGTTGGTAAGAGCTGACGACTGTTGCAAGATGTTGGAGTAGACAGTTGCCCTGATTTGGCAAGAAAAATCCCAGTTAATCCTCTGCCATTGCACTTTTTTTAACTGTTGAAAAAATACCTCAGTTTCTCTCTCCAGAGGTGAGAATTGTGGGGTCCTCCAGTTGTTGATCTGTAATTTCCAACATTTCTCACTGTTGGCTATGGGGGTTACAATTGCAACTGGGGGGTCTGTATGGCTCCCTGTTTTAGTGCCCCTTTTTAAAATGTATTGTGTGTGCATACCACATCCCTTAAAGTCAGCTGCTGATATATGGCAGCCACTTGAAATTCATAGGGTTTTTTTAGGTTATCTCCACACTACACTGTTATAGTGCTATTATTCCACTTTCAACCTCCTGTGGAATCCTGGGGTTTGCAGTTTAGCAAGGGGCATTTAGAATTCTCAGCCAGAGAGCTCTTTGGTCTCAGTAAACTATAAACCCCAGAATTCCACAGGATTTTGAAAATGGAATAATAGCACTATAACAGTGTAGTGCAGAAACAGCCTAAGGGAAGGAACTCTCAGAGGTGATTTGCTGTTTTCTACCTCGGAAACAGAGCCTGCACAGCACCTGGTATTCCTTGGCAAAGCCCCACGTAAGTACTAGATTTTTCTTCTTGTAGACTAAGGCCATTTCCACACTGAATTGTTATAGTGCTATTATTCCACGTTCAACATCCTGTGGAATTCTGGGATTTGTAGTTTACTGAGGCCCAAGAGCTCTCTCACTGATAATGCTAAAGGCCCCTCCCTAAACTGCAAACCCCAGGATTCCATAGGATGTTGAAAGTGGAATAATAGCACTGTAACAGCGTAGTGCGGAAATGGCCTAAAATGCCTGCCTAAACCATACTAATTCTCCTAGTCATAAAGATTTCCATGCTGGAGAAACATTGGGAAAAAGAGGCCCAGAACTCGAGCCCACAAGGCGGAAGATTACAACCCACGACTTCTACATTTTTTCTGCCGGCGCCCATTGGCCCAAACTGGGTGACGCCACCCGCGCCTCCTCTCCGGAAATGCAGCCCCGTCCCCGAGTGTCCTCTCCCCAATGTTCCTTTTGCCGCCGTTCCACTGTCACCTCATCCGACCAATAAAAAGAGAAGAGTGGCTTGAATGGCAAGGAGCTCCCTATCCAGTAAGCACCTTGCAGAAGTGTTGACTGCCCCTCGGCGGGGCGGGAATTAAGCGTGCTGATTTCGCAAGAAGCCGTACTAAGGCGGAGGGGAGAAGGGCGGGGTATCACTTGAAGAACATTTCCCAAGGACCACTGAGAAAAAGAGATTCGGTAAAAGGGCGGGAAGAAAAGGAGTACAGGCAGGATTTATCGCGTCCTATGTCCAATGGAAAATGCAGGACGGTCAGGGACCTATTTGACATAAGGGACCTGCCGGAGCCAATAGGAAGGAAAGCAGGCGGGATTTAACCGTCTCTGCCAATCATCTAGCAATGTGCTTTGACTTCAGTCAATAGAAATCGGGACGGACTTGACAGGCGGTACCTCAAGCCAATTGGGCATAAAATCACCTATGACGGACGCAGGTAACGGCCAATGGGATTGGCCCGGGTCGGTTCGGTGCTGGTGGGCCAGGTTCGGGCGCGGAGCGGAACGGAGCGTCGCCGGGGTCCCGATCCGCCACCGCCACCATGCCGGCCGTTTCCAAGGGAGACGGGATGCGGGGCCTGGCCGTATTTATCTCCGATATCCGAAACTGTGAGTAACTGCGGGCCGTGGGGAAGACTGGAAGAGAGGGGAGGGGCCGTTGAAAACGGGGAGGGGGAGGGGGAGGGGAGCCCGTGTAGGGGGAAAAGGATCGGACCGAGGGGAAGACTCGAGAAGGGGGTCCCGGGTTGGGATGAGGCCTCGTGATGGGATCGTGCCAGCGTGGGAGAGAAGCGCGGGGGGGGGTGTCTAAGGAAGCAGTTGGCTGAGAGGGAAAGCGATGGGCCGTGGGGAGGGGCGCTTTCTGGCTGCTTGGGCTTCTGGCAGAAGCAAAGGTTTGGTGACCGTGTGGGAACTGGAAACCAGGCAGGCTGGCAGGCTGGCTGGCTGGCTGGCAAGCAAGTAATCGGGGGGCGACCCGTTAGCAAGATGATGGGCTTGGCTACCGCAAGTGGGCTACAGCAAGCCAGCCCATTGGAGCCAACCTGCAAAAGAGAGTGGGCCGTGGGGTGCAAAGTGGAAGACGGGCATCGTTGTTTGGGAAACAGGGTGGCTGCAGACTGCTAGAAATGGCCAGAAGCTTTGGCTAGGAAGGGGGTGCTGGAGAATGTTGGAGTGCAGGGGAAGATGCGGTCTGAGATATTAAGTGTGTGAAGCTTCGGCTTCTTGCCTGACCTCGGGACTTGTAATACTTGAAGGAAGAAAAAGTTTGGCACAGTGAAAAAAACACGAGTTGTAAAAGGAGAGTGTGAGAAGGGGCTCATGAGGCAATGAAAAGGGAAAAGGTGGTGTTGGAGGGTAACAGACGTCCCACTCACCCCCATCCTGGATTGCTCAAGTGCGGGATTAAGCGTCTTCCTTCTTTCCCATCATAAGGACAGCCAAAGAGATTGCAGGGGAATCACGCATAGAAATCCGGGCCTTCGCAAGACCAGACAGATGGACACACTCCATAGGGCAGGGTTAAGGCTCTGTAGGGATTACTCTTTTCGGCAAGCATTTGTGTTTGAGTTATAGCAAGTAGAGGGTTAAAGATATTCTTCAGAATTTGGCACCCAGGGCCTGAAAGGATGCTGTTGACAGCAAAATGAAAAACAGCTGTATACATCCTGTATACAAAAATGGAACGGGAAAAACAAAACAAAACCCCAAATTCTGCTTTGAGAACACAAAGTAAATTGGAGAAAGGCTCCTGGCTGCTGTGAATCTAATTCTTTTTTTCCATGAGAATTGTTCTCCATGCGTATCAGTTAGAGTCTAATGGAGCAAGTGCTGGCCATAAGGTCAAATGAATGGTCCTGATAGGAAGCGCATATTCATAGCTTTCGTTGTTATGTGGTATTGAAAAAAGATTGACAACTACTGGGCTTAATAGTAAGTATAAATAGAAACCTTGTCATTTTTCAGCTTGCCTCTGCAGTAATAGAAAAGATGCTAGTAGTGGTTGAGGGGATGAGGATGTTGTTACATTTTATATCCAGGAGATCTGCATTCAGCGCCAAGTCTTTCTTTCTAGACTTGTGTGGGGGCGTTCCAGTGTGGCCAGAAGCGTCTGTTTCCGTTCACTTTCCCTACTTCCTTCCCAGGAATCCTGGTCTTCGCCCCCACCCCACCCTTCCTCTCTTTGGCATACACTCACTTGTTATTGTGCAACATCAGTTTTGCAAGGATTGTACATGAAAGCAATAGCATGATTGCCAGTGTGTGGCTGTCCATGGATGACAGCCTTCAGGGCTAATTTCACACAATCATTTTTAGACTTTGATCCTACCATAGTTGATTCTCCTCTGTCCCCCACCACCCAAACATCCCTGGGGTAGTCAGTGGGGAAGTCTAAATGCAAAAGCACCAGCTATCCTATAAAACACACAAAAGCTGAATCTCTGAGACTGTGGGAAATTGTAATTATGTCATAAGTTGGAGCATTCTAAAGATCACTGCATTGGAATTTCAGGAAGAAATTGTTGTATGATGAACTGGACATAGCTAGAGACTGTGTGAGTCATTGCAGGACTAATGGAGGGCTTACCGACTCTTTTCTTGCAAATCTGTCTGAAGGCTGAGGCTTCCATGCATGAAGTTTCTGTCTTGAAGCTGCCTTTGACTATTGCTGGCCTTGGCAGCTCTGAAAATACTACAAAGAGGGGTTGTTACTCAATGGTAGAACACGGCTTTATATGGAAAAGGTCCCAGGTTAAGTCCCTAGTGTCTTTGGTTCAAAGAATTAAATTAAAAGGAGATGGAAAGATGGAAAGAGATGGAGATGGCCTAAGAACCTGGAGAGCTGCTGCCAATCAAATTGGAGATAATATTGGGCTGGTGGAACAGATAACAGACCTGGGATAAGACAGATTCATATGTTCTTCAGATGCTAGGCCAGTGTTAGGTAGACTTTATGCTTGAAGTATGTATACCATTGTTTCTTGGAATCTGAAGAAACACCAAGTGGAGTCTGGAGCAAAAGACCTATAACTCAGGGTTAAAAGAATTCTGTGCCTACTAATTTGTTTCCAGTATAAAACCAGAACTGGCTTCACAGATCTTCCTCACAAGTATTCACTCCTTGATACCCCAACTTCATTTCAATGGTATAATTTAGAGGAATGTGAAAAGAGTGACTTTTTTTTTCACAGCAAGGAATTAAGAGTCCTTCTCACTCTGCTGCAAAACAGGTGGAGATCTGCCTGTTGATCCAGTTGTTCATTCTGTCCTCTTCTGATTTAATACTGCAAGATCTAATCCCAGCCCAGACTTGAATCTGTTTCTGAAGCTACTTTACACTCAAGTAAGGTTCATATGCCTGCCTATCACCCTTGATCACTTGGAGGTTCCAGTGTCCTGACAATATTCTTCCAGAGGAAAAAGGCTGTAACTATGCGGAAGAAGGTCTCATTCTGGACTGGGAGAGATACACACCTTTAAAATTGTGGTGCCCTAAGATGGTCAAGGAGAGCCAGTGTAGTGTAGTGGTTTGACTGTTGGACTACAATCCTGGAGACCAGGGTTCAATTCCCTGCTCAGCCACAGAAACCCATTTGGTGACCTTGGGCACATCACATACTCTCAGCCCCAGAAGACCCCATGATAGGATCACCTTGGGGTCACCAACTTGAGGGCACACAGCAATAACAAACAGCCAACTTTGGAAGAGGTTCTCCTGTGCTTTTAATGATGTAAGAGCACGTTCTGTTAGGTGCAGCTTGTCATTCAAGACTAACAAAAGCTGCAGCAGCTGCCAAAACCTCCTTGTGAACACAACTATTAAAGGTACAAAAAACTGTCCACCTTGGCAGCTGGCCATTCTAGTCCTGGAAAATTCTAGATCCTTCTTTGTAAAAATTGCCTGTTCACCCTCCATTTCCAGTTGCGAAACAGGCATAGAATGAAGATGTGGGGTGTGTGTGTGTCAAATAACCAAACAAAAAAGTCCAACCCCTTTGCACTCTCAATGTGCTACTAGTTATAAGAGTGGTTGCAAAGTTTTAGAGAGGTATCCCCTAAGGTCTAATGGTTAATATTCTGAGGTAGAGTGTTGCATAGCAGATGTTTGAGTCACAGACGTCTGTTCCCGTGAAAAAACAGCAAGAGTGTGTTGGTGGTTGTGGGGGGTGAAGAGAATGTTAAAGAAGTATCAAAGGAACTCAGGCTAGGCTGTCTTCTTTCTAGCACCACTGAATGAAGTTGAAAGTAGTCAAGGAGGCTTTGGGGAATGTGTGGGCATTGCAATGTCTGATCCAGAGAAAAAGCTGAGTCTTGCTGCCACTTTACACAGAGATGTAGGAGTCTGGTGTTAATGCATGGGCCTTGCAGGCGGCAGACCTGTGAACTCTTGAATGTCATCACGGAGTTGTAGCTTGCCCAGTTTTTGGCTCGAATGTTTCAGATCCTGTAGGAGTGGTGAGGCTAGGGAGGTATGGCAAGACTAGTATCTAGGTGAAAGATCACTAGAAGTGGCTCTTTGCAAAAGTGTGAGACGCAGCAAATAACGCATTTCGGAGGCCTTTCGGCTGTCCAGTTTTTCATGTTAATATGTTCCCTCATATATACCAACATGCCACTATCCAGCTGGTCTTCTAGTTGGAGTGATGGATTTTCATGTAAAGCCAGGGCCTGGGAATGTATATGGCCCTCCAACTGTTGTTGGGCTCTCAACTCCTACGGGGCCTTAGCAAGCATGGCTAGTACTTGCCAATGATGGGAACAGACCCTTTAAAAGAACTTTTCATGCTGCCCAAAGCTGGTGAAATCTGACAGAAATTTGACAGTGATTCAAAAATAATCTTGACAGGGTACTATTAGAATAAAAAGAAGGATCAGTCCAGGCGTGAAAGTGATTTTTTTAAGGCTAACCTTGGAGAAAGTATTCCCCCCCCCCCCCTTTAAGCAGTAGATTTTTCTGTTTCAGTCTCAATGAGTATACAGAGTGCAGTATGTATGTTGTATTTGTAGCCTTCTATTTGTGGCAGGTGAAAGAGTGGGAGAATATATTTTGGGTCTGTCTCCTTTTTTGATTGAAAAGAACAAGGGAGGGGTGCCAGTGAACACCCAAGCCTCTCAAATAAAGAACACTTTCAACTGTTTGGTATAAATAATTGCCTCCACCCAAGAGATAATTCTCTAGCCTTGCTGGCGTTTTGCTTTAAGCCCAAAACCATGGCTTAACAAACCAGGGTGTGAATGGATAGAATACCTGAAGTCTGTTGATCTCCTCCCTTTCATGGGAGCGGATAAAATAACCAGGAAGAGGATTGTGTCTCATGATGGCTGATACCAGAATGATACTTTAGTGCCCTCAGACTAGCTGCAACTTGTAAGCCAACAATCTTGTCTTGTGTGGACTCCTAAATCATAATCTTGAGCTCAGAATTCATGAGATTCTATCCCCTTCCTGGTTACCTTACCCACCCTCTGGTCAGTTGAAAGGTAGAGCAGGGAATAGAGATCCATCCTGTGCTGAATGTTGTTATACTTTCCCAGGTTCATAGCTTGAGTGTACTCCTGGATTTAACCGTGAACCTGGAAGCTCTGGTTTCCACAGTGACCTGGAGTGCATTTCCACAGTTACGGCTTGCGTGCTAGTTATGGCCGCTTGTAGAGATGTTGGTTATACATGCCTTCGTTACAACCTGCTTGGATTACTGTAGTGTGCTGTACCTGGGAATGTCTTTGAAGACTGTTTGGAAACTTTCAACTGGTCCAAAGAGTTGCAGCCAGATTGTAAAGCTGGGCTGGCTGTAGAGAGTATACAACTCCCTTGTTGCAGCATCTCCACTGCCTGCCAGTCTGTTTCCAGGCATAATTCAAAGTGATGATCATAATCTATAAAATCTTACGTGGCTCAGATCCAGGTTATCTGAAGGACTGTTATCTCCCATATGACCCTGATATTTTGAAATCTTCTGGGATGGCCCTTCTCCCTTTTCCATTATCCTAACATATATACCTGGTAGATACACGGGAGAGGGTCTTTTTGGTGGCAGCTCCCAAGCTTTGGAACTCTTCCTATAGAGAGATTAGACTGGTGCTCTCCTTGCTGTACTTTTGTAGGCATGTACAGACCTTTTTCTCTTAGCAGACTTTTGAGGGCTGATTGTTCAGGAAAAAGAGATTTTCACAGTGTGATGTACTTTTTATCTGTTGTTTTCTTTTTAAGAGTCTGGCTTTTAACTGCTTTTAATTCTGTTTCTGGTTCGATTCTATTTTTAACATTTGTATGATGTGAATTTTTTTAGCTGTCTCTGTTTTAACCTTTGTAAGCTACCTTGTGTCCCGGACTAGGAAAAAAGCGCAGACTATAAATAAATGTAAGAAGTAAATAAGAAATAAGAAATGAGCTGCATGCAGCGGCATGTACCTTATTTATATCCTGGTTCATTATGCAGTCTTTTTTTTATATGTAAAGCAGACACTGGGAAGCTGTAGCCCTCAGGAAGTTCATGGAATCCAGCTTTTATCGAATATAGCCAGTGACCAGGGATGATAGGATTTGTCATGTGGAAGGCCAAAGGTTCTTCAGCCCTGTCCTAAAGTAATGTGTGAACATGACATCTGACTCTTTCTTGCATTGCCTCAAGTTGCTGTTTCTCCTTGCCCTTCCAGTATGCTCCTGCTCTTGAACATGCTGCATTCCATCACCTTGGCAAAGAATCCCTATATAAACAGCCTCTGTGCTTGCTTCTCACCTCCCAAGATGCCAGCCAGTGTACCCCATACATAAAGCAAGACCATACCAGAAGCAGTTGTGCATATAATGGATCTATGTGTACTTGTTCCTGCTCTTTCTTTCATAGCTAAATTGTTTCTGGGTTTTCTTCTTCTTGTTGGGGCAAATCCCACCTTGGCTCTTGTCATTTAAGGTAGACGTTGAGTTAAATTCTGCTGATTGGCCAGAAACAAATGGAACCACTGAATCAATTGTTGAATGGTGATTCAACACATTGGTAAAGTCCATTGATTCGGTGGGTCTACTCTACTTGGAACTAACATCATTGTATGAATAAGATGCAGGGTTCTCTTCTCTGCATAAGGCACTGTTTTTACTTCAGCATTACTTAGATCAGGGATCATCTCAAGTTGCTACAAACTACAATTCTGTTTGCTCTCTCTTGCAATTCTGCTCTGGGACTGACTAGTCCCTGTATTCATGGGGAAGAAGTATATTACCCTTTGTCCTCTTTAAAGGTGATGTATGTGGTAAGATGTGGGAGATACACGACTAGATCTTCTGACATTTTGATATTCAGTGAAGAGCAGCTTTACTGGGTCTTAATCCTTTCCCTATGTACTGTGTCACCCATCTGTGTTGCATCCCCATCCATGAGCTGGTCAAACACCGCATGGTTTTGTTGGATCAGAAAAGACGTTTATTGTGAAAACTGAATGAGGGTTAAATTCCTTTGGCCAGCATTGCTGCTCAGGTTGAAAGCAGAGGCTCATTTTTGCTTTTACATTTTTTTTAAGTTGGTTGCTCTGATTGTAGATCTCATGTTCTATGTATCATACCAGACAGAATTTTTGAAATGCTGCTTTTTTGAACTACAGCTCCTGGAGTCCTGCAGCCGGTATGCTGCCTAGGGGATTCTCAGAAGTCCAAAACAGTAACTATTCTGAGCTCTGCCAAAGCAGTGCTGGGGATGTGGGGTCTGGGAGAGGCAGTGAATGGGTTCTAGGTGCTTTTTAAATGTCAGACTTTATTTTTCGTGCTGTTTTGTCCATGAAGCATCTCTTTGTGTAGCATATGGCTGGGTGAGAGTTTTTGTTGCAGTGTGCTTGGATAAAGACTTACTCAGATTTGCAGGTTTGTTCATATGTGGGAAAGAACATGAGACTGAAAAAATTTGAGCATGTGAGAAACTCATACTAATGAATTTGTCCCTCTAGGCCCAGAGTTGTAAGTGCTTAACTGTTAAAAGCCTGGATTTGAATTGCTCAGTACTTAGCTACATTTGAGTTTCCACGCTTCTTTTCTCCCTTCCTCAGCGACTCTTCATCTTTAATAACTATGCGAAACAGGAACAACAAAATGATTCTTTCCATGCTGGGATTAGGCGTACCTATGGAATTTGGCTGGTGCAGATGAGGGAGAATTTTATTTCAGACTTTTTTTTTTTTTGAGCATTTACCCACATTCACAAACCTGATAATCATGATGGCAGGAATATGAGGCTTAACACCTTTGAATATGGAAAAATGAATAAAAATTAAGATTTTCCCATCCCTAATGTGGCAGAGATTACTTCCATTGGTATTTTGCTTTTTATGTTTTCCAATCAAAGGATGGTCAATGTATGATCTAGGACCTGCATGTGATCCCAGAGCTGTTTGTACAGTCTCTGTGTGTCACTCCCAGACTGCTTTCCCATTGCCTTCCATGCCAAAATTATATTTTCCACATACACACAAAAAATATTATATTCCACTCCTGGAAGCTTCCAGGAGCAGTCATTGTGCAAGAGTGTCCTCCCAAATCTCTCAACCCAGGCAGGACACTATAAGTGATCTTCCCACTACATTTGATTTTTGATTCCTTCCACACATTAATTTCTGCATTTTGGGGACTGGTGCAACCTCTGACTGGTCCCTGGAGATGGGAATTGGGCTGTGGACTTGATGAAATTTCCCACCCGTGTTCCAATTTCCAGATTTCCTTGATTTGCTCCTTGATGTGGTAACACCAAGCATGTACCCAAATGGATTGAATGTGTGATAAATGGAGAAAGCTGGCTATCTCCCTCATTTGAATGCCTTTATCTTTGATTTCAGGTAAGAGCAAAGAGGCTGAAATTAAGAGAATTAACAAGGAATTGGCCAATATCCGGTCCAAATTCAAAGGTGAGTTTCCTTGTGTGCTTTTGTCTCTCCCTCCCTCCCTCCCTCCCTCCCTCCCTCCCTCCCTCCCTCTCTCTCTCTCTCACACACACACACACACACACACACACACTTTGTTTTTCCTTTCTCCAACCCTGCAGGATTCTTCAGCTGTTTCACACCGTAGCTCCCTAAAGCAGCTCCATGACTCAGCCCAGCTTACTCATTACCTCTCATTTTTCTCTTTCTTCCTCCCCACCCATCTCATGGCCATGCTTATCTATAGTTGCTGCCCAGGTTGGTTCAGCTTCTGTCGTCCATCCTTTGTAATCCCCTGTCAGCAATGCTCTGTAGAAGGGTACAGCGTGCTCTCTATCCGCAGGCAGCAGATGAAGGATGACCCCTGTGCTCAGGATGGAAGCACTGAAACAGCTGGATTGTTCCAGCTAGGATGTTTAAAATACACTTGAAAAGGTTTGATTCTCAGACCCTCTACTCTAACCAGTAGACCCCTGTTTCCTGTCTTCAAAAAGCCTAGCTGCTGCTGCTAACATTGTACATACTACTGTTGAAGTTGAGGCTTCTGAAATATGTTACCAGCTTGCCTGGATGTTCAGGAAGATGCAGCTTGATTTGTGCTGTGTTGAAGAGATTGGGGCAGGTTTTCCTCTTGTTTCTTCTATCGAACCCCGCCCTGCCCAAAGAATGTTTGAATGGAAACCCAAACCCTTCTACAAAGATCTGTAGGAGATCACAAACTTAATTCCACAGCCATCATTGTGATTGGGAAGTTCATTGGGTCAGGAAGGAGGAATTGGCCCTTGCCACTTGAAATGAATCATTGTGCAACTCATGCCAAGCTTTCATTTTGGAATTTTTTTTAAAGGAGGGGGAGACTTGAGTTAGAAGGATGACAGGAAATATCCATACAGGCTGTGCATATTCAGACAGAATTGACTTACTCCAGAGCAGACAGCTGCGCGTGGACACGGGAATGGTGGTTGAAGATTGACCAACTCATTTATTTCAAAGCCTATGATGGGATTGTATCATTGTCAGTTTGGTTGAAACATATATGTTGCTTAAATTCCCAGGTGTCTGAAGAGCACACTCCCTTTATCTATTGTCATGTGCCTTCAGGTCATTTCTGACTTACAGAAACCCTAAAGCAATCCCATCGGGGGTTTTGTCTGCAAGATTTGCTCAGAGGAGTTTTGCCACTAGCTTCTGAGGCTGAGGGAGTGTGATTTACCCAAGATCACCCACAATGTTTCCACAGTTGAATGGGAATGTGAACCCTGGTCTCCCAGAGTCTTAGTCCAACATTCAAGCCACTATACCTCTCTGGCGTACTCTGCCTTTATCTGCTGAGTCTGAATGTGCTTTCACAGAACCTCAAAGCCCTGGTTCTTGGCATCCTGTCCCAAAAAATATAGTATTTTTGTTTTATGCTGTCTGTCGTTGCTAGGCTTCTCCCAAAGTACAGCATAGTCTGGTTGGTAGGGTCTTTCTATGGCTCTTAACTACCATGTTAAAAATTTAGAAACTACTTGTCAGATCCCTCGGTTTGGATTTTTTTTTTAATTGAAAAGATCGGATTTAGGCAACGTCTCAGCCTTTTTTGGCTGTGATAACTGCATGCAGTTTTTTAGTCGGCATTGCTTTTGATCCCTGTTGATTTCCCCCTTCCTAGGTTTGAAGAATTCTTGCTTCTTTTCTTCAGTTCTGGTCAAGAAGACTTAATGTCTAAATGGTGGGGAAACACATGTAATTATACAATCAAAATGGAGCAGCAGTTTGGTCTTTTTTAATATTGAAGTTGGCTGCTTTTTGATTCCAAATTAGGAAGTTTTATTATATATACTTATAATGGCCTGAATATCTGTTGAAGTGGGAAATTTCTTTTGCCATTTTACAATTGACCTGTAAGTTGCATCCAAAATGTGTTTGATTATGTTCCCAGATGCAGTGTTTTCCTTACTTTCCCAAGTGCTTACGTACGAACAGATGCTGGAACACACAATTTCTCTGGTTGGTCAGAGGAGGAATGTGAAAAAAAGGCCCCTCTTCCATTCTTCTCTGTACCTCTGACTAGATTAGCCTAGAAAGGCATGAAGTCTTCCTTCCCCTGTCTGGGATGTTTAGCAAATTATTTGCCAACTGTTGGAAGTAGCTGCTCTGGTTTGATGGCCTATAGACAGAGTTCCCAGGATTCACCAGTTAGCCTGTTGGTTCAATTCTCACTTCTCATCCTGTATATTCCTCATCTGTGAGGAAATCTGCAGAGCCAGAACCAGAGGAAATGCTATTCTAGGATGGGAATGGAACTCAAGGACTGTGGCCCACAGGTAAATTACAGGAGTAGGAGGGAAATGGAAGATGTTCTGAATATGGCTTTCTACTTCCCCTGACTTCCATATTAAATATGAAAGTGTTTGGGAGCCAGGCAGCTCTTGGCTCCTTTGGGGAGGCTCTAGGCAGTTCTTTTCCCTTTTGCAGCTGCTTTGCAGTCACCTTTGTCCTCCCGGCAATGACCTTCTGGCCCCTCCTCCCCTCCCTGCTGTCACTCTCTCCCCTCTCAGGAGATAAAGCTTTGGATGGTTACAGCAAGAAGAAATATGTTTGTAAGCTGCTGTTCATCTTCCTGTTGGGCCATGACATCGACTTTGGGCACATGGAGGCTGTCAACCTGCTCAGTTCCAACAAATATACAGAGAAGCAAATTGTGAGTAGCTGTGGGATACCGGCTTATGGTGTGTGTGTATGTGTGTGTGTGTGTGTGTAGTCTTCTTTGAGATAACAGTCCCTGGCTCAAGTCTTTGTCTAAGTTCAAAAAACCAATGGAAGCAATAGTAGCCTACTTCCCAGAGTTCATTGTGCAAGGAACTATTGCTCCATTTGTAAATAACTTATTTGGGAAAATCATGTATTTATTAATATGCTAATTTATATTATCCTGATCTAAGGTAACACTCTCTCACAAACAAACAGAGAACAATTCAGGGTCTTCCAGTGGGTGTCATAATTAAGTTGGGCTTGAATCTGGTCTGTCACATCTTAGTCTGCCCCTAACTGTGTGGCACAGTGACTCTCAAATAAATTATGGCAAAATTAAAACCAGGCAAATCAGATTATATTTACTATCTGATAAATTGTAGTATGCATCATAAAGCCAATTAATTACTTGTTCCACTTTAAATTTATTTAATTCTTTCAATAATTGCTGGGCAACATGTGGCTCTCCAGATGTTGTTGGACTCGTACCTCCATCAGTCTCAGTTACTACGATCAGTGGTAAGAAATGATGGGAGTTGTAGTTCAACAACCTGTAGAGGACCACAGATTCCCCATGCCTGCTATAGCTGCTGTTAAAACAGCAACTTCAAGTGAGTTGAAAAGTGTTAAAAGTTAAAATTGGCATTTCTGGAAAACTACCTGACTATAGAACATGTAGGGCAAAAGTTTTGTCTGAGCAGCTCTGGGTAATCTACATGAGATGACCTCATGGTTCCTTCCCAGATAAATCAAGGAAAAGGAAAAAAGAGAAAGATTGATCTCAGGGCACTCTGCAAGCATCCCATGATTAAAGCCCTTTAAATGAAAATAGTAAATGAAGTACTGTAGCTGTTCTTGGACTGTGGGATATCATGTGGGGATTAACATGGGTAGATGGTTTCACTTGGGGGAAAAAGCCACAAGGATACAGAGCAATTACATCAGGGAAAACGCTGAGCTAGATCTCTTCCTCTGACCTCTAGTTTCCTGTTTGCAAGACAGCAGGCCATGACTAGAGGTGTGCAGGTGATACGCTGGACCCTTGTGGGATCTTGGAAGGCATCCTTTTAATTTTTTTTAAACTAAAAATGCCCAAACATTCAGTTCTGCCACTGCCCTTAATACCCTGCAGTGTGAGTTGGTGGTTGCAACTTTACCATCTCATTTGCTGCTGTTTTTGAACTAGATCTGGGTGGGTTCTTGAACTCAGGTCTCTGTATTCTATATACCTTGTATGGTTCTTTTTTTCTCCTTATATTTTGAGTCATTCGTATTCATGATGTGTGGGAAATGTTCTCTCTGTTAAATAACGCAGGAGCTCCACTTTCTGACAGCTGCAGAAACCGTGACCCAGTGCACTTTACGATTAAACCTGAAGTACTTTGGGTGGAAATAGCTTCACTGTTTCTACCCAAAGAAACGTGCCACAGTAGCTACCACTGCAAAGTCTGTAAAGCAGAGGATGAGGTAAAATAAAAGTCTCATTTACTGATCTGCACAGCACACTGTTTCTCTCCCTTGAGGGCTCCATCTGGCCTTACTCTGACCATTCTTCAGAGTAAGTGATGACACTGGATTTGCCTTGGTATGCTATTTCACAGAATCACAGAATAATAGAGTTGGAACAGACCACAGGGACCATCCGGTCCAACTCCCTGCCACGCAGGAACACACATCAAAGTGCTCCCAACAGATTGCCATCCAGCCTGTGGTTTAAAAAGCTCCAAAGAAAGAGACTCCACCACAGTCCGAGACAGCATATTCCACTGCCAAACAGCTCTGACCATCAAGAAGTTCTTCCTGAGGTTTAGATGGAATCTCTTTTCTTGTAGTTTGAATCCATTGCTCCTTGTCCTAGTCTCTACAGGAGTGGAAATAAACCTGATCCCTCTTCGATATGACATTCTTTCAGATATTTAAACATGGCTATCATATCCCCTCTTAACCTTCGCTTGTACAGACTAAACATACCCAGCTCCCTAAGCTACTCCTAACTGGGCATGGCTTCCGAGTCCCTCGCCATTTTGGTCCCCCTCCTCTGGACACGTTCCAGCTTGTCAATATCCTTCTTGAACTGAGGTGCCCAGAACTGGACACAGTATTCCAGATGAGGTCTGACCAAAGCAGAATAGGGTGGTACTATTACTTTCCTCATCAAATATATGCCATGTCTCTCACACAGTTCTCAGCTCACCACTGCCTGCCTATCTCTCTCTCTCTTCCTGTCTGTTCTTCTAGGGCTACTTATTCATTTCAGTGCTGGTGAACTCTAACAGCGAGCTGATCCGCCTCATCAACAATGCCATCAAGAATGACTTGGCAAGCCGCAATCCCACTTTCATGTGTCTGGCCCTGCACTGCATCGCTAACGTGGGCAGTCGTGAGATGGCTGAGGCCTTTGCTTCTGAGATCCCCCGTATCCTGGTGGCTGGGTAAGGTAGCAATGTTAGAGAAAGTGCTTCTGTATGAGGGCATGGGGGATGTTCTTAAAAGAAGGTATAGAGCTGGAGAAAGCTGCATTATACCGAGTTAGTTTCCTTAAGTTTAATGTTGTTTGCATCAAGGACAGGGAATGTGTGGGGCTGCAGATGCAGTGGAACTGCAGCTTCCTTTAGCTCTAGCCATCATGGCCAATGCTCAGAAATGGTAAGATTTTAGTCCAATAACATCTGGAGAACCATACCTTCCCCATCACCTGTTTACACTGATTAGCAGCAGCTCTCTACGGTCTCTGACAGACAGAAGACTTTTCTTTTATTTAGAAATGCTAGGAATTGAACCTGACGTGTTCTGCACACAAGGCATTTAGTTGGTTGATTGGTTAATAAATAAGTATCCTGCCTTTCTCCTGGCACTGGATTCAAGATGGCTCACAATAAATTAAAACAAAGTACAGCTAAAAAAAATTTAATATATAAATTTAGAGAAGCATTAATTCAACAAAGCTGTTAATAATAGTAATTTAAAGCAGTTTAAAAATGCAATAAGACATAGTGAAAAGGATAAAAGCAACATACACTTCCTTAAAAGAGATCCTGCCACAGGACATTGAGTCAAAGTCTCTGCCTAAATAAAAAGATCTTTGCCTGCCATTGGAAAGAGAACAACTGGAGCTCAACCAAACCTCCCTTTGGAGGGAGTTCCACAACTTCAGAGTAGCTGCTGAGAAGGCTGTCTCCCCTGCACGATGATAAGATAGAGGGAAAGCCCTCCACCAAAGATCTTAAAAGTCAGGCAGGTTCATAGAGATACAGACTTTCAGATTGTTGGGATCCAAGCCTTTGGGAGAGGAGGAGCTTTAAAGGTCATAACTAGCACTTTGAATTGTGCTCAGAAACAAACTGATAGCCAGTGAAGTTGATACAAGGAGGGAGTTTTGTGTTCCTTACAAGTAGCCCTAGTTGCATGTCTTCTGCTTCTTAGCTATAGTCTCCCCATTAAGGTATCCAGCTATCTGACATGGCCATTTATCTGTAATTATATCTCAGAGACACCATGGATAGTGTAAAACAGAGTGCTGCCCTCTGCCTGCTGCGCTTGTACAAGACCTCACCTGACCTGGTGCCCATGGGAGAGTGGACGTCACGTGTGGTGCACCTTCTGAACGATCAGCATATGGTACATCTCTCTCACAGTGTTTTTTTTCCCCTCAGAATAGCCAATGCACGAAAGCTTCTGTCATCCCTGCAGTCACTTGCTTAAGATACATCCCACCCAACCACCAGTACCTCTCACATGATCCTTCCCTCTGGGAACATTTAGGACTTTTCAACCCACTTGTATCCAGTTTGCAGTCTATTCAAAATAAGAAGCCATGACTCCACACTGAGGGAGGACAAATTCCTGAAAACAGATTTTTGTTGATAGTGTTTGTGGTGACTCATTGATGCATTCTAAGCTAGAGTTGAGAAGCTATCAGTCATTTGGATGTTTTGGCATACAGGCCTCAGATCCCATGGCTAATGATAAAGGATTGTGGGAGTTCCTGACCAAAGTATCTAGAGGACCAAAGTTTCCCCCAGTGCTCTTCTGTGGTAATATTACACATTGGCCTCTGTGCATTTCCAAACTTGTCACAGTGATAGCTTACACCATATCCCCTGTGGGAGCCAGATAGTGGTACATCTTGCACTTTTTTACTGCTCCACCACTGAAACAGTGGTGTCATCGGGGATCTCTCTCTCTCTCTCTCTCTCTCCTTCTCCTCCTCTCTCCTTACAATGCAGGGTGTGGTCACAGCTGCGGTCAGTCTCATTGCCTGCCTCTGCAAGAAGAATCCTGATGATTTCAAGACCTGCGTCTCCTTGGCTGTGTCCAGGCTCAGCAGGGTGAGTCCTGTATTTTGAGGGACAGCTGGGAGCCATGTCCTTTGCCATTCATTTCCATGTTATTTACTTTACCTCTGTGGAAGTACTTGGAATTGCTGGAAGCCCACAGAGGGTATGTATCTGGGAAGCAAGAATTCTGTGGGAGTGGATATGAGGAGTCTATGAACAGACTGAAAACACCCACATTCAGTGGGCAAAATATGTTTATTTCTTCAGTTTGCATCATAGTATTTGCTGTGAATGGGTTGTGGGATTCCTTACTGCATTGATGACATGGGATATAGGAACATGCTGGTAAAGAGAGCAAAGGAATGAGGGCCTGACTCAGATAAACTATCATTAGTCCAGCCATCGAGATGCTGAACATCTTTGTCTTTCTGCCATCTGATGCAGAGGAGTGTGAATCTATACGTACTTGTGCCTAACTCACTCCCCCAGCAAAGAACTGTGGCTGTAGCCTACTTTGGAACAGAGATCTATTCACGAGGAGAAACATGGGGAATGGAGCAGCAAAAACAGGAAGAGCTTGGAAGATGCAAGACCAGAAAAGTTTCTTTTGAGCTGCTCCTCACCCAACTTGCCAGCTGCTGTTTGTCCTGGAAGGAATGCTCCCACTGGTGCCAGTTGGAGCTCCTCTCCTGAGGCTAAGAGCAGATGTGGGGGAATTATTTGGATTCAAGCTGCAGGAAAGGAGATTCCACCTGAACCTCAGGAAGAACTTCCTGACAGTCAGGGCTGTCCGGCGGTGGAATATGCTGCCTCGGAGTGTAGTGGAGTCTCCTTCCTTGGAGGTTTTTAAGCAGAGGCTGGATGACCATCTGTCGGGAGTGCTTTGAGGGTATTCCTGCATGGCAGGAGGTTGGACTGGATGGCCCGTGTGGTCTCTTCCAACTCTACATTTCTATGATTCTATGATTTTTATCCAGAAAGCAGTAGGAGAAGAGAGTATTTAACCTTGCCCAGCAAACATGCTACAATCTGATATAAATGTTCCCTTTCGTTTGCCTACCATTATGAGCATGTCTCATTCTGCCTCTAGGACAACACTTCCTTAGCTCCTGTCCACAGAGATTTCTCTACCTGAGATGGTAATCCTGCCATAAGATTTATTGTTAGGTTGCTGTGTCACTCCAGTTTTTTCTTCACCTCTGCAGCTGATTGGAGCTGTGAGAGGGAGAAGAGTTAAACTGGGGAAATGGCATGGGGGAAATCAACTGCCTGCAGCAGAGTAACTCCAGTCCAAACCACCTCCCTCCTGGGCTGCTTGTAAGCACATCTAATTTGGCCCTGGAAGCTAGACTTATAGGCTTTTGTGGTGATGGAATGGGAGACTAATGGCTGAAAGAGGGTGTTCTAATGTTGCTCCTTGTGATCTCTCTCATTTTTATATGTGTGTGTGTGTGTGTGTGTGTGTGTTTTCCCCACAGATTGTGTCTTCAGCCTCCACAGACCTACAGGACTACACCTATTACTTTGTGCCAGCCCCCTGGCTCTCTGTCAAGCTCCTGCGGCTGCTGCAGTGTTACCCTCCTCCAGGTAGACAGATGCATGAAATGGGAAGAGGGAGAAGTTCAGAGAAGAGTACAACAAATGAGTAATAACTACATGACTTCTCTGTACGCATATTGGGGCGGCCTTTGTATCACAAGACTTACACAGTCAATGAATTGTGAGCAAAATGAAGCCCAACAATTCTGTTACCATCTTTGGGCAGTTTGGCCCAGGCCTTTTGAAGACTCAGACCAGGTAACTCAGAGTTAAGGAAACTGTGACCCTTCAGATGCTCTGGGATTCCAACTTTCACCAACTTCTCAAGCATGCCTAATGGTCAAGTATGGTAGAAATTGTAGTCTGGAAGGGCATAGATTACTTTCCTGTCCCCAAAATAACTGAAACCCAAGGATTCCTGGTTCTGTGAAAGGCAGAAGCTGGTGCACTGTTGAACACTGGCAGCTGGGTCCCTTGTGTTGTCTCTTTGAGAATGGAATGAAATTCATTACAGAACTGCAAAGCTGTTACCTTTCCTTCTCACCTCATTTCAGTCCCAGATGTCAGTTTTGATACTAAAGGACAAGCAAAAGATGTGAAGTTACTAGTCTATAGGACTGTAGACTGGACTGTGATTTGAAAGCTGGCTGACTACAGTGCTGATCTCAGTTGGTCCAATAAGATGTGTGATGTTATCTATTTTGCATCTTCTTGTTCTCAAAGGCCTGGTTCAGATATAAGAAGAAACCATAGTTTCCCACAACATAAACAAGCCTTAGATTCATGCACATAACTCTCCCCTCTCTTTCTGGTTTTCAGCCTGCAAGGGAAAGTTGAAAAACCATCACCACAGTATTTAGTATTTATATGGCATTACTAACTGGCATAACTTTGGTTGGCCGTCCTTAAGGAGAATAACTGATGTTAGGAATTTTGGGGGACTGGAAATTTTGAAGGGGACATAGTATCTGCAGTGGTGGGTGGAGTGCATGCTGTGAGCCAGGTTGTTGTTGCTGTGTGCCTTCAAGTCATTACTGACTTACAGGGGCCCTAAGGTAAACATAGCATGGGGTTTTCTTAGCATAGTTTGTTCAGAGGGGATTTGCCATTGCTTTCCTCTGAGGCTGAAAGAGTCCAAGGTCCCCCTGTGGGTTTCCCTGGCCAAGCAGCAAGGACTGGGAACCAATATCTTGTTTAATATGCTACTATATGCTCCGCATACCCTCTGCTTTCCCCACAGAAGATGCAGCAGTGAAAGGACGCTTGGTTGAGTGCCTGGAGACTATCCTTAACAAGGCCCAGGAGCCACCCAAGTCCAAGAAAGTCCAGCACTCCAACGCCAAGAACGCTATCCTTTTTGAAGCCATCAGTCTCATCATCCACTATGACAGGTGAGCACCCAGCCCCACTTATTCCTCCTTAGCTATAATTAGTACGTAATAAATAATTAAAATATGAATACCTATAGTTCACCTTGTCACACAGAGGCAGCTAACAAATTGTAGCAAAAAAGGCAGTCTTAACAAAGATGCTTCGGAATACATTAATGAAAGGCAGCAACGACAGAGGTTTGATGGCTTTGCCCAGGTAAAGAAACCAATCTAAAATGCCTATGCCAATAAACAAATTGGTAGTGAAAAGAAGATAATGTCAGAATCAATCATCTTTTTGGTTGTACCGTTGCCCTTCTAGCCACATAATTTATGAAACGCTCCTAAAGAAAAGTGTGCCCTGATGATCTGAAAATACAGACAGGTTAGGAAAGGGAAAAGCCCTCCTTCAGATGAGACAAAACACTGAGAAAACATAGCTTGAGGTTTTTAAACATGTCGGTCTGGAGTGAGCATTATAATAGCCATTTAGATGGGTCCATGGGAAAAAATAGAGGGAAAAAAGCAGAGCCATGAAAATTAGGTAGCAGAAACATTAACAAGGATTGGTTTTCAGAGAATTTGGCTGGAATCCAGAACAATGCTGGCAGCCTTGGGAGACTTGAATGTTTGGTCTTTAGCCCTAAGCTGCAGTGTCTGACTCTGGACTTACCTCTCTTCTCAACCCACAGTGAACCCAACCTGTTGGTGCGGGCGTGCAATCAGCTTGGCCAGTTCCTACAGCATCGAGAGACCAACCTGCGATACCTGGCCCTGGAGAGCATGTGCACTCTGGCCAGCTCCGAATTTTCTCATGAGGCTGTCAAGACTCACATTGAAACAGTCATCAATGCCCTTAAGGTCAGAAGTCATAGAGACCTGTTCAAAGCAAAAGGATAGTAGGAAGCCAGTGTGATGTAGTGATTAATGTGTTGGGGTGGAATTTGAGAGACACATAATATAATCCTCACCATGTCATGAAATTAACTGGGTGACGCTGGGCCAGTCAGCTAGTCTTTACCTCTCTTTGTGAGCCAAATTGGGGTAGGAATCCTATGGCATGTCCTTGGCCCTCACCACATTTCCCCTGCTCTTTCACAGACGGAACGGGACGTAAGTGTGCGCCAGCGGGCTGCTGACCTCCTCTACGCCATGTGTGATCGAACAAATGCCAAACAGATTGTATCAGAGATGCTTAGCTACCTGGAGACTGCTGATTATTCTATCCGTGAGGAGATTGTGAGTAGGGGAGGGAGTGGAGGAAAAGACTCTGAAAACTAAAGCTTGTTTCTTTGTCTCAGTGCATTTCTGAGAAACAAAGTAAGGATGAATGCCAGAGTTTCCAAGTTCTCCTAGCAAAAGGGATCTGATACAGAGAAGGGTTCATGGCAACTTAAAGACAGAGATTGGCAGAGAATATTTCATTTTCTCCCTCTCTCAGGTGTTGAAGGTGGCTATCTTGGCAGAGAAATATGCAGTGGACTACAGCTGGTATGTAGACACCATCCTCAACCTGATCCGTATTGCTGGCGACTATGTGAGTGAGGAGGTGTGGTATCGTGTCATCCAGATTGTCATCAACCGGGATGATGTCCAAGGCTATGCTGCCAAGACTGTCTTTGAGGTGGGTCAGACAGATCCAAGATCCTGAACATCTTTTCCTTAGCTAGGTGTACCACAAGAGAGAGAAGGGTTGTTTTCCTTCCTTTATAGGAGCGTGAGATGTGTGTGTCTGGCTGCTTTGTTAGAGGAAGGCTGACTGACATGAATTAGCCTCAGAAAAAATGCTTCTATGGATGATCAATATGAATAATTCTGTTTGTGTCCAAGATTCAGGCTGTGCATGCTGTTGTTTCTGCAGCAAAAACAGCACCCCACGCAAAGTGAGAAGTATCAGTAGGTTTGGGGGAATCCTAAGTTTTTCAGACGTACAAAAAACTCTTCAGAGGAAAAAAATCCAAAGGAGGGGAACTGCCCCTCCCAAACAGCAGTCATGGAATGCTGAGTGATTGTTGAAGACTGGAAATGGAAAACCAGATGGAGGTGGAATGGAATGTTTTGTAGGTGGCCATGGCTGGCTGACTGGAACACATTACCATGTGGAGAGAATTTCTTTTTTGAACTGCAGCTTCCAGAACTCCCCACATAGCCTGGCCAGTGACTCTGGTGAAGCTCTCATGTTTTGGTTTTTATTTATTCATAAAATATATAAAACTAAGAGTTGGCCCCAGGTGTTTGGGAATCCAGGATGAGGCTCCAGATCTTTGATATAGGCTGCATCCAGATGTCCTCTCCAACAGGAGCAGCTGTGGAGGCAGGGAGAGTTCAGCTTTCCCAATCCTCTTCTCCTCTACTGATTCATGTACCTGGCTGCAGGGCATAAGCAGATGGTTCTCTGTGCAGCTGCCTCTTCTATTTATGGTTTTGTCAGCACCATAGGTGTGTTACATCCAGTTAAAGGTTTCTTCTGCTTTAATATTAATAGTTCTTCCCCACCTCCCACATTTCTGTGCTTTGAAATCTGCTTGGAGAGAGTGGGGAAGACGGATTCCTAATTCACCTAATGACACTCATTGGTTACACCTTTGATTGACACAGAGACCAGCCAACTAGCTCTGTTAAAATCTGGCCTCTTAAGAAATGGTGTGAGGTGGGAATGATTTTGACCTGATCTCAGTTCTCGAGAAATGGCTTTATCATACATGCCACAAATGCAGTTTCATTGTAGGTTTATTGCTGCATTCATATCGATCTGGCCATTGCCACAATTTTCTGGGTTTTAGATCAAAAACAAATCAAAGGATTGGAGGCATTTGGAATCTGAAAGGTCTTTTTTCTTACAGAACTAGTCAGCAAAATGGCTAAAGCAGTCTTCCAGGACAGGAGTGGGTAGATTTGCAGGAATTGCATTGTTTTTCACAAGAACCCTGATATCCACCTACTAAAGCCAGAGGCAGGGGTGCCTCAGGAAATCAGAAAAGGTTTAAGGAAAAAGGTGCCTTTGAGCTATGCTTAGCCCAGGACTTTGTTTTCACTACTGGAACACACTCACTCAAAAAAATCCTTTTGCACACAAATCTGTTCCTGGCCTTCTTCATCTTCTTTGGTTTTAGGAGTCTACTTTAAATGGAAAAGAAATTGGAAATCCCATGTGATCTACTGCAAATTACATAGAAATCTGTCTTGTTTCCACCCCATTTCTAGCAAGTCCCTCTTCAAAATCATGCAACCAGTGTTTGTACAGTATACCATATGGGAGCACGTTTTCACACTGCACTCTCCCTGCCTAGCCAAAAGGAAAAATACTGTCATTTTTCACAGGCCCTGCAGGCTCCTGCTTGTCATGAGAACATGGTGAAGGTTGGCGGCTACATCTTAGGAGAGTTTGGGAACCTCATTGCTGGAGATCCTCGCTCCAGGTAGGGAATTTTGGGAGGAGGTAATGTTGTTAAAGGGGTGTTGCCTTGGAGGGAGGAAACTGGAGGCTTGTTGTAGGTTGTGCTTCATTCTTTTCTCCCTCTTTTTATCCTCTAAACAGTCTAGTGCAGACCTCCTACTGATACACTAGCTTTCTCTATGCAAGGAGCTGCTTTTTATGGAGGATAATTCGGTCATGCAAGCTGCTATCTGCAGTGGTACAACCCAAACGTACGTTTACCATCTCATGAGGATGACAATTTAGTTCTACTGCGCGAACTTTAATTCCTGCTTTTCTTGCCTAGGTGGAGCATGTTAGAGTGCCTCAGTTTCAGATTTCATCCTCTCATTCTTACTTGCCAGGCAGGCTAACTTGCAAACCACAACTAATTGTGCCCTCTCATTCATCTTCTTCATCTTCCACCAGCCCTCTAGTGCAGTTCAACCTCCTGCACTCCAAATTCCACCTCTGCAGCGTGTCCACACGAGCTCTGCTTCTCTCCACCTACATCAAGTTCATCAACCTCTTCCCTGAGACCAAGGGCACCATCCAGGAAGTGCTGCGTTCTGACAGTCAGATCCGCAATGCTGATGTGGAGCTCCAGCAGCGTGCAGTCGAATACCTCAAGCTCAGCTCTATTGCCAGCACTGATGTCCTGGTAAGGGCAGGGAAGGGAGCCAAAAGTGCTGATGGAGTATGGGCTGGGCAAGGAGTTAATCAAGCCAGCCATCTCATTAGGAAATTCCAGTGTTTGTACCTGGGGAAAGAAAACCAGTTCAACCCTCATCTGAGAGAAGCTGAATCAGAAAATAGAAGGTGGGAAGCTCTTTTTAAGAATCCTGACAGTTACAGAATTGCCTCATAAATATGTATTTTTTGGACAGTTTATAAAGTAAAAAGTTGTGTATGCAGCTGACAACGGTTCTTTTCCCTGGTGAATGGTTGCATGGTCATCAGACTTTTTCCCTCAAAGGGTCCATGGGTTTAACCTTGTACCAGAGCCATAAAGCTACCTGGTAGAGCATTGTCAATAACTGATCTCCATTCTTTTTCTTTTTCACACAGGCGACGGTTTTGGAGGAGATGCCTCCATTTCCTGAACGGGAGTCATCTATCTTGGCTAAACTCAAGAAGAAGAAAGGCCCCGGAGCAGGCAGTGAGCTGGATGACAAAAAGGACCCCAATTCTGAGATCAATGGGGGCATGGAGCCCTCAACCAGCACTGCTGTGAGTGAAAGGGAAGCGGGTGGGAACTGGAAGTTTCTTGGAAAGAAAATGGCACTTTGTGTGTAAGACCAGTACTTACTGGAAAAGGAAGAGCTCAAGGGTAAGAGCCAGGATAGTGATATTGTGAACTATAGACCTTGGTTTTACTTGTTAGTGTATTTATTGTAAAACTTCTTGGGCTCTGTACCAGCTTTTTCCAAACTGGAGCATGCAAGATGTGCTGGACTGTGACTCTCATCACCTATAAACTTTGATAAGATAAATATCCCTCCCCCCCGATGTTGATGTCCCTATTCCAGACTACCTATTAACTAAAGAACAGCTTAAAAACATGAAAGTAGCTTGTCTGTAAGCAATTTTGCTTCTTGATTCACTTATTCCCTGAATTGTTTACTCACAAAAACTTAAGGAAGCAATATAACTGTAGTGGGTCTCTAGGCAGGAAGCAGCTTAATCCAATTAAGATTAAGTTAATTTGGTACTATGTGCAAATGCTGTATCCAGGAACTAAAGAATGATAGAGTATGGGCACTGGAATTTGTTGGGAAGCTTGATGAAAGATGTTGTCGCAGAGATACTGAGCAGAGACTCTTATCATTTCAAGCCAGTATGTTGGCTGAAGATGATGGACTTTGTAATCCATAATTTGGTGGGGCAGAGTTTGCTAAAGGCTGCCCCATGCAATCACTTGGATATGGCTGGGAAAGGAAAAGTTGGAAGGGGTGTGGATTCTGTGATGACAGACAAGTTCTACCAACATTTCTGCTGCTGCAAAATCTACCAGCTTCTTTCAGAGTCTGTATCCCCCCAGTATCGAATCAAAACGTCTTGAACTGAATAGGTACCCTGGAACTGCAAGAGTCTATTTTCCAGTTGCTGTGCCCTTTCCTTTCCCTGGTCTTTGCCAAAAGTGAAATGCATCTCTTGGAGATGGGTGGCAGGATGTGAATGACATGTTGCCTCAGACTCATTCTAGACTCTGAGTTGTGCTTTCAACCTCTTCCTTTTCCATCTTATTTCAGACCCAACTCAGTTTCTTTAAAAATTAGTGAAAAAAACAATATAGCAAACTAGGCCCATCCTCAGCTCCTGAAAGGAAGAGGGGATATGAAGTTGATATAACTGTGTCCAATTTGCCCAAATAGTCCAAATGCAGAATTTGGATTTTTTAGGGACATATTTTAGTGCAGCAGTTGAGAGAAAACATGCTCTTTCAGTACAGGTCCAGGTGTCTTTTCCTCAGTGCCCACAATAGTTACCAATGTGCTTGGGTTCAGTTCTCAAGTGAGGAGCATGCAAAGGGCACTGTCTTGGGTTTTCTTTTTTTTTTTTTTTGACTTTACCCTTTTCTCCCTTGCAGTCAACGCCATCCCCTTCTGCCGATTTGTTAGGCCTCCGAGCAGCCCCGGCCACTGCCTCTGGGGCCCCAGCTAGTGCTGGCAACCTTCTGGTGGATGTCTTCTCTGACAGTCCCTCAGCCACAACAGGCCTTGTGTCTGGGGCTGAAGAAAACTTCCTGAGGTGAGGTGGCAATGGTGGCACTCAGATATAGGCTCTCTTTCTTTCTCTGTCTGCTTTCTTGGATGGAATAACAGTGCAGGAGCTGTTCAGAAACTGTACAGGAACAAGTAACAGAAGCTTCCTAGTCAGGACAAAGGTTCTGAAATGCCTTTCCTGTTGTGGATTTGTGTGTTTTTTCTATGGGAGAAGAACAGAGAGAGACAGCTTGCCCAAAGGACTATTGGGTTTTTTCTTTGCATGGACGGTTAAGGGGCCAGGGATGGGGAGGAGGACCATATCTTAGTTGTAAAGCATCTGGTAAGGAGTTTGGGTTCAAATGCTGGTATCTTACAAAGGACCCAAGTAGCCAGGGATGGGAGAGAGAACCCCTGGTAATCCCAATAGATAATACGAGTGTGATGGACAAATAGTCAGAGTCGATATAAAAGGCACCTTCTTCTGTTTCTATTGGAGTTGTCCCAGTCCCCAGGCATTTCTTTCCATTGGGTTGGTTTTATAGATTTCTGGGTACTGATTTCCAAGTGGATGGGGACTTCATGGGCTTTCTCTGTCTCCTTGGGAGAGTGGCTTGTGTTAGTCCTCATGGCCTTGTGTTGCATTCTTTTCACCCTTTGTGTGAGTGTGTATATCTATCTGTCTCTCTTTCTCTCTGTCTACTGCCTCCTGGAAATGGTTTCCTCTTTCTTTCTCTTTCTGTCTCTGTCTCTTTCTCTTTCTCTCTTGCTCTGCCTTGGATGAAGCAGTGACTTGGAGCCACCTCCCGAGAGTCCTGCGTCTTTATTGGTGGAGGCTGGCCTGCCTGCAGAGTAAGGGGCTCAAACACTCTCGCTTCCTTGGCTGATTCTGCCCACCCTGTTTTCAGTCCCCTGCCTCAGTGATGCCTCCTGATGAGTCCTGTTCTCCCATTAAGATTCTTGACAGTAGGATGGAAGGATTTTAGTGTCTGGGTTTGACTTGACTCTAATATTTGGTGAGACAGGAAGGAGACAGTAATAACATATGAGAGTTCATGAGTTTTAAAAAGAAGGAAGACTGCATTCTGTTAGGCTCAGTGTCAATAAAGGGTAGAGACCCTTTGTCCTCCAGCTTATTTTTAGACTTATTCTCCACAGTCCCTTACCACTGACCATGCTGGCTGCAGCTTCTGGGAGCTGTTGCTTAAAAACATTTGAAGGGCTAAATGTTCCCTTCCCCTTGTGTAGGTAATAAGGGAGACTTATGTCCAGCATAAGCTCCTTGTCCTTGCCATCAAAACCCTCCAGGGCCTTGCCATTCTCCCTGTTTTCCTCCCTCACCATTTTCTACCCCATGTACAGATAACATGCCAAGCCATGGTCTTCAGCTCCACCAGCCAATAGTGTCCCAATCCCACAAAAAAGCTTTTTTGCCTGCTGTCCCATGTGTGTGGCGCTGCCTCCCAGAACACCTCTGTGATACTACCTTGCTTAGTCCTGTCACATCATTCCTCAAAACCTGTCTTCTCCATTGACACCTGGGCACGACCACCTTGTTCCCATGCCCTCCTGTAAGTCAATCTTAATGTATTCAGCTCAAACAACCACACATGGCTGCTTTCTTTCCTCCACTTCCATTTTCCTTCCGGTTTTTTGTTACTTCCTCTGTGTCAAATTTTGGATGGTAAGTTGCTTGAGGCAGGGGCTGGTGCTGTATCCACAAAAGCGGTGATGTGAAACCAAAGTGATTGGCTGAAAGGAAATTTCCTCTAGGCTACAGTTGTGAGAGATTCTTGCAGGTGGCTTGGTATGCAGTATAATTGACTGAGATGCTCTCATTTTTGCATTCTGTGACCAAAATGTTGGGATCTGGAAACGGGGTGAGGGGAGGGCAGGATTTTACACTGAGTTGGGAAGAGGAGAAGATTAGAGCCAGGACTTGCAAAAGCCATGGCAGTAGAGGATTCTTGGAGTTGTAGCTCAAAACAACTTTTTCCAGCCCTAGTTAGAGCCCTTGGCTGCCAAGAGTGCTGGGTTCTCAGCGGCATACCTCCCACAAATATGATCCTTTGAATACCACATTCTAGGATGTGTAGGAAAGAGCCTTTTGAATCCTGGGAGGGGGTGTGGTTCTGGGGTTCTTGGAACTCAGATAAAATGAACTTATTAAAACAAGTCTGGGATTCACATAGCTTATTAATAGGATTCTGGGACGATTTGAGTATGCATGTATACTTACATGTATGAGAAAGAAATGGAGAGGGAGCATGTGTAAATTTCTCAAGATGAGAAAAATGTAAACCCTTTCTTGCTATCATCCCTTGAAGTGATTCCCAACCCAAGGTTGCAAGATGTTTTTTCAATCCAATTCCCACCATCCCTGGCTAGCATGATTTGGGGAGGTGATGGGAGCCATACTCCAGCAGTGACTACAGATTTGAAAGTCAGGAACCACTACTTCAGAGAGGGAGTAGGCAACCCAGTGCCCTCTGTATTTTGGACATCAACTCCCATAATCCTGGACTACTGGCCATACTGTGTGGACCTGATGGGATATGTAGTGTATGTAGTATGAAATGTTGGGAGGGCATTAAGTTGACAACTCTTGCTTTAGAGGTCCCTAAGGAAGAATGCCCACTCCTCCTCTGTCTCCTTGCTTGCTCTGTTGCATGCTGCTTCTGTGTCTCTCAGTGTGTTTGGAGTTTTGTGGTCTTTGTGTCTTTCCTGCCTCTTTCTGGTACTAACATGGTGCTGTGCCCTGGTGACTCATTTTTTCTGCTCTTTCTCTCCCCTGCCTCTGGCAACTGCTGGCCCCTTTGCTATACCCCTTGGCCACCACCTTCAGCTCAGGGACTGCCGCTTCTATCTCTGAGGACCCAGCTTTGCCTATTGCTGAGGCCGATGAACTGCTTCACAAGTAAGATCCTGCGGTAGGGCTGTGGTTCTTAGACTTTGGATGGTATGGACAGTGGGGTGGTGGCCGTGGGAGCAGCTTGAAAGCAGCTCCTCCTCAACATTTGAGTGGGAAGGTGTCCTCGCCAGCCTGATTCTACTTCTGCTACTTGCTTCACCCATTACCCTTTTCTACTGTGTCTTGTAGTTCTGCTCCATTAAACATGGTGTGGAGATGGGAAAACAGAGCTTGGAAAAGTTACTTTCTGGACTACAGCATCTAGAATCCCCCAGCCAGCATGGGTTTCTGGATTCTGAGTTGTAGTCCAAAAAAGTAACTTTCCTCTGCTCTGGAGAATCACAGGGTGTCTCTGAGTAGCATGATGGTTTTTTTGGTGCACTAGTCCACTGGGGACTGAGGATGGATTTAAGTCTTGAGCTCTCAAGAGGGCAGGAAGAGGGGTTGACCAACTGTGTACCAAAATGCATGGGTATCCAGCAGAAATTGTGGTGTGGTGAAGCGGCTGACAAATCAAAGTGGCAGGAGTGCTCACAGAAATGCCATGTGGATTCCACTTGCCTCTAACTGACCCTCTGTGGCTCACTCTAGGTTTGTCTGTAAGAATAATGGAGTACTCTTTGAGAACCAGTTGCTTCAAATCGGAGTCAAATCAGAATTCCGGCAGAATTTGGGTGAGTGCTTCTGAGCAGGTTGGGGCCTATGCTGGATTCTGTAAAAGATCACATACTGCAAACTTGATTGTCCCATTCCCCTGCGCTGTCTGGTCTCGGGGACCAAAGCTATTCCTTCACAGCTGATTTTGTGTAATACTGACATAGCACGGGAACATGTATCAGGGTCACTCTAATAACATCATGCATCCTCTAGCTCTCTTCTACAGTGGAACACGCCTGTGTCATCAAGAGATCCTCTTAGGCATTCCAATCTCTCCCTACCTCCCATGGCAAAGTGCTAGGGCACCACATTAAGATGTCCTAGTGCTTGATATCCCCTGGACTTTGCCTGGCTTCCTGCAGTCTTTCCACTGAAGCTATGGTGCCATCCCAGAGAATCCCACTGATTATGAAAGAGAACTGAGGGCATTTAAAAATTCTTGTGAGACTACCTCATTTGTGGCATGCTAAAGAGTTTTCTATCATACAGGTGACCTTATGGAAATAAGCTGCTAATAGCCAGTTTTTATGGTGTGATGCCCTCAGCCTTGTTCGTGTGGATGCTGAGGAATGAAGGTCCACAGTTTATTTTGATTCCAGCCTGTCCACTGCTTGAAGGCAGTCCTTGACAGATTACTCCTGAATTAGAAGTAACCTATAGTTCCCAAAGCAATTTTTGTAGGCTGCTCCCAAACCACCCTGAAAATTATGCCACTGAAATTTGTTGACAACCAAGAAAAACCCTTTTAAAGCAAGCAAAATGAAGTTTTCCCAATTCTCACAAAATTTTGATGGCAGGTGTGACACTGGAGGGCAGCAAGACTATGATGTAGATACCGTCTAGAGGGCATTTGGGGAAAATTTTTCACTTTTTGTGTGGGATGTGGTCCCCCAAGGGGGCTAATGTGGTTCCCTGCCCTGTGACAGTTGTCTGCCACTGCCCTAGACCCACCAAAATTGGCCACCTCTGCCCTAAAGGAACATGACCCTTGAGCCAAAAACTGTTTCAGAGGAACTTGACTTTTGAGACTCGGTAGAAACTGAAGAGA
The DNA here is from genome assembly GCA_030412105.1 of Cyclura pinguis. NCBI lineage: Eukaryota > Metazoa > Chordata > Lepidosauria > Squamata > Iguanidae > Cyclura > Cyclura pinguis. Next base: position 102,345,292 of record CM059604.1, read on the forward strand.
GCTGCTGTAATGTAGAAGTTTGAGCACTGAACTATGACCCTGGGGACGAGGATTTAATTCCCCACTCGGCTATAGAAACCCAGTGAGTGATCTTGGGCACACCACACACTCTCAGCACCCAGAAAACCCTGTGAGAAATTCATCTTAGGGTAACCATAAGTTGGAAATGACTAGAAGGCACACAGCAACAACAGAGAAACTGCAGGCAGATATCTTGTTGAGAGGGAAAGCGTGTGTAGTGTGTCCTGTTGCCCAGGCACTTTTCCTCTTCCCTTTTAAGATCAGCTGGTGGAGGAGTGATGTTAAGACATGCTAATAAACGCCATACCATTAAACAAGGTTTTCTTTGACTCTCCAGGCCGAATGTATCTCTTCTATGGGAACAAAACATCTGTCCAGTTTCAGAGTTTTACTCCTACAGTCAGCTATCCAGGAGATCTGCAGAGCCATATCCTTTTTTGTGAAGGGTGTACAAGTAGGCAGGGGCAGAGTTGTAGCTGGTGGGCTTGAGGCACTCTTGTGTTGTTCTTTCATTCCTTGCTGGGGATAGTGCCTGGTTCCTTAGTGCAGTTCACAGCTCAACATCCAAACGAAAACAGTGGAGCCACTGGTGGAAGGTGGTGCTCAAGTTCAACAGGTCCTGAACATCGAGTGCCTGAGTGATTTCACGGAGGCCCCCCTCATCAACATCAAATTCCGGTACGTTGCTCAGTATGTCAGGCTGCTCTCAAACAGGAGGGGAACAGAGTTTTTGCTGTTGGAATGGTTCAGAGTGATCAGAAGGGGCTGAAGCCAAGGCAGATCTGCATTTGCTTGACACCTCACTATGATCTCTGCACTGGTGCACAGAGTTCTGATATAGTCTGGTAACTGTTTGAAAAGCAGGAGAGTTGGAGGTTCTGTTGTTTAAATTAACGCTTCTGTTGTGGAGAACTTAACCAAATGTGTATATGGGCCAAACTGATCAAGAACAATATGATGTTTTCAGTAGTTATCTGCTCTGATGCCTCTTTCGTTCCCTTTGACTCTGTCCTCTCTCCCCCATTTTCCCATGAACTTCAGTCTTCCCACAATGATGTGTTATAACTAGCAGGTTATACTATACAGCTAATACCTCAGTTACAAAGTTCTGACAAAGGAACTCCTTTCTATAGAGTCTTTTTAATGCACCTAGGCCTCCCTTTCTCTTTTTCATTTGACTGGAAAATTTTTAGCAACATTGGTATTAGGAAGTTGGTGCAGGTGAGCTAGAGAAGCACAGACTTTAGTGTTGGGTTGCAGCAGCATGTCTGTAATAATCAATGCCATGAAAACTAGAACTGGGAAAGAGAAGGATTCTGATCTAGCTGATGCTACAGTAGCTGTGTATGCTTGCTTACTACGGGGATAGTAAATAGCAGTTGCCTCCAGAGTCCCTTGCTGAGCGTTGTATGAACAACAGAACAGAGGAAAAAGGAAAGAGCCAATAAGCTTGCCACAGGAATTACCCCTAATATGTTAAGCAAGTATAGATCTTCAAGTCTGGCCGACAGAATGGAAATCATAAGAAAAGTGGAGGCTCGTGGAAGAAAAAGTCACCCCGTATTAAATGGCCTTTGGAAGGTTCAAAATGCTTTTGTCTAGTTAAGAAAGGCTTAACTGGGATCTTGTTGTTTCATTTCATAAGCACATATCGTTAATTTTAAATAAAAAGTTCTCTGAAACATTTAGAACTACTCTTCTTTTTTGTAATGTAGAAAGCTACCCCTAGTCTTTTCACTTTTGAAGTTGTGCTGAGTTGGTTGGTTGACACTACATTTTGCAACAGTGAGATGCAATGTTGCCAGTGGAGAAGTGACATTCCTTTTTTACCACATATAATGTCTGTCTCTTCGCTTTCATCAGATACGGTGGAACCCTGCAGAACCTCACCCTGAAATTGCCCATAACGGTCAACAAATTTTTCCAGGCGACAGAGATGCAATCACAAGACTTTTTCCAGCGCTGGAAACAGCTCAGCCTGTAAGAGGGGATATCTATATGTGTATGCATTTGGGCAGTAATGTTAGTGATATTGGTGGTATTTAAAAGAGAGTGGTGTTACAAGCAAATGTTAAGGGTGAGATTTTAGCAGCTAGAGTTGTTACTGGGTTGCTTTAACATAGAGGGGGGGAATGCAGCCCATGGACTACATGCATTGTCTACTGCACTCATGACACTCCTGAACCTCTTGCATCTTGCCTCCAAATAATCATTTATATCCTCTGAAAACTGTAATTGGTTATTATGTACCATTTGCTACCGCCCTGACCCATAAGGTCTTTAAAAAAAACAAATCAGAAGTGACCATCTGGAGGAACAGATGCATTCCCTGACTTCTGGAAGTTGCACATCTCAACTAAATCTGTGGCTCAGGCACTTGCATGTTGTCATCAAGCCATTCCCCCTCTTCTACTTTCACTTAGGTGAAACAATGGAATAGTGCCTTAGGGTTGTAGTAAAATGCTAATTTTTATGAGCTTACAGCAATCAGTGAGTATCTCTAGAATTACTATCTGGACCAAGGGCATCCATGAGAATGTCTTAAATGGAGCCCATAGGAAAAGCTGAAAATTTAGAAAAGTTGCTGACTTGGGGTGAAGGTTTGTGGAAACGATTGTCCAAAAGGGTAATATTTGCAAGTTCAGTACCTTTCCTTCCTCCCATACTATTTGGGACCTACTTTTGAAATATTAAGGCAGTTTAGGAGATTTGGGAGTTTAAAAAAAGGAGGGGGTGGTCTTTAAAATGTCCCTAAAGGGCATTGGAGTTTTGATTTGCCTTTTAACCCTCAACTTCCTCCCCTGAGAAATATATACAGAAATATATTAAAACAACAAAATATATAGAATTAGAGTTCTGATTGCTTCCATGTACTATTTTGAGCTGGTTTTTGCCCCGAAACACAGCTGTATGGCCCCCAACAGAGGCAAAAACCATCCTTTATCATAATCACTCACCGCTGGCTTGGATGCTACTATACTTTACCTTTTTGCTGTGTACTGACCCTCTTGTGCAGAGATGGGCAACCGCAGAAGGCTAGGGGGCTGCACTGGTCACCCAGGAGATCATGGAGGGCCTTCCCCACCTCTGAAAAAAAATGTGTAAAAGGATCCCCTCTCCATATGCCTTCTGGAGATATGGGGAGGATCTTTGCCATGTTTTGGGAGAGGCCTTTTTTATATTATCAGAAGTGAGCAAAAATCACTTCCTGTTCACTTCTTTTACGAAAGGCATCTTCAGGGCTTATACTGGTCCAGAAGGGCTGTGGAACATGAGGAAAATGCCCCACACACCCCCTAGAGGGCATTTTGGGGCAAAAAAATCTGAAAAATTTCACAATTTCTTTTTTACCCTGGGGGTTCCAAATATTGTGGAAGTGCCCTCCACACACACTACAGAGAAGATTTTGCATAAAAAAAATTTTTTTAATGTTCTTTTCCCCCTGCAAGGGCCTTATGTACTTTGCCCACCCTTGCTCTGGCAGCGTGATTCATCCAAAGGAAGTACTAAGTAGCTGGCTGCCAAAACTCTCACATGGAGCAAAAAGCCTGAAGATTTCTTATTTGGGCTTCAAGATGTGTTTTTCCTAGCTCAGGGCATGTCTTGAAAACTGTCACAGTGACATAGTAGTGATGATGTGCAGGGAGTTGCTGAGGTGTGGGCAACTCAAGGTTGTATGTGACAGGCACTTGGGAGAAGTAAGCACCGAATCACCAGTTTCATTCCTCCCTCAATTCCCTCAATAGGCCACAGCAAGAAGCTCAGAAAATCTTCAAGGCAAACCACCCCATGGATTCAGAAGTGACTAAGGCCAAGGTGAGCAACCTCTGTTATGTTGTCCTCCAGCTTGCCTCCCACAACTTGCTTGTTGTATTTCTGTGAGAGAGAACTTCAAGCCATAAGGGAATCACTATGACGAATCAACCAACGGGAGACAAGAATTTCTTCCTCAAGCTAGTTGTGGAACTGAAGGTATTGGAACTTCTGGTTTTCCAAAGGAACTTGTAAGATGTTTTTTACCAGCTTGTTATTTAAAACTAACTGGACAAAAATGACCACTTTCTTCTTACAAGAACAAGATATCTGAAGCCAGCTTTAGACAGCCTTAGCCTCTCTTAAAAACAAACAAACCATTCTCTTTTCCACAGTGGTGATAGGTGTTGAGCTTACTTATTTCTGAGGTAATCTTGATTCTGGTGCATTAATTTAATGAATGCATATTTGGTACTCTTAAGTTTTAAATTTTGAGTCAGATTTAAATTACAGCTTTTCTCTCTTCTCAGCAGCTTTAACTGAAATCTAGCATTCTTTGCCCCCAGCATTTATTCCCAGTATAGGACACTGCCTTCACTTTATCATCTTCAGAAAGATTTCATTTCTAAGGATTTAGCCATCTGTTAAGTTCCCATAATCAGTAAATTAAAAGTTTGTATTTTTAAAAATTTTATTCAAAATTATATATTTAAAAGTTAACACAGCAGATAGATGGTTAATGGGGTTTCCTTGACACTATTGTAAAGTCCCTTGATGCTATTGTAAAGTCAAGTTTGTAGGGAAATATGGCAGTGTACAAATTCAGTTATTTCCTCCCTCCATTCTCTCCTTTGACAAGATTTCTGCTGCTCACATTTAATAGTGACTGCAACTTTCTCAGTTTGGCTGCATTCTTAGACACACTTATAAGGCAATAAGCACTAATGAACACAGAGGAGACCTATTTCCAAAGTAACATGCATAGGATTGTGCCATAGGCTACAGTCCTGTGCCTACAGAAAGTTACTTTTTGAAATACCAACACTCATAATTGCTCCAGCATGTCCAATGTGCCTCAGAAGGTTGCTATCCAAAAAGTAATTTTGACAAGTGCTGTATGTACCTATGGCTATGTTCCATAGAGCTTAATAGAGCTTAGTTTTCTTCAGATTTAAATAGGCATAGTGGTGCTCTGCAAATTCTTTAAACCAGGTGGGCATCATATCCTAGGCAGCATGACTAATGGAGAGGAATGCTGAGAGTTACAGTCAACATCATCTGGAAGGCAGCATGATTCCCATTCCTGGATTTAATGAAAGACTGTAGTCAATGGCATAGTCCTGACTTCAGGTTTTCAAATCATTTCAATTTTTTATTTACAAGAGCAGCAGTGAAGAAATATATAAGGACATTGTGATGCGTGTCAGTAGACAAAATGTAAAATCTTCAGGTTCGTCTTTTCCTTGTTTGAATATCCTATACTTATGAAAGTTGTTCAAAACTCCCACAGTCTTGGTCTGGGGAATGGTCTTAGTTCCAGTGGCCACAGGTTTTGCATAGCTGACCATGATGCAGAACTCTTCGTGTGATTTTTCCAGAGAGCATGCTTCCTTCCTCTCTTGCCTCTTTTCCCATTGATTTCCCTCCTCAGGGAATGGTACAGCTTGTAGTAGAATTGTCCCTTGCAAGCCAGTCAACCAGCCCAGCTAAAAGCATCACTCTCTTCTTCCCACAGCTCTTAGGGTTTGGCAGTGCGCTCTTGGACAAGGTGGATCCAAATCCTGATAATTATGTAGGAGCTGGGATCATCCAGACAAAGGCACTGCAGGTTGGATGCTTGCTGCGGTTGGAGCCCAATGCCCAGGCACAGGTGAGAGGGCAAGGATGCTTGATTCCTTTGGAGTAGTAGAGTAATGGGGGGAAATGAGCTCTAAGGGGAAGTAAGAGGAGGGCAGAGGATGCTGGGACACTTGTGACAGGAAATGGTGGGAATCTGGACTGCAGAGTTCTCCAGAGGGAGCAGGGAAACAGATGAAACTGTAGAAAGGGGAAATTTGAGCTATCCCCAAGTGCCTACTAACAATCAGAACACTATCACTTTAAAAAATTTTACCTTGGCTGTTTACCTGTTTTTCTTCCTCTTCCTTGCAGATGTATCGGCTGACCCTCCGTACCAGCAAGGAGTCTGTCTCAAAGCACCTTTGTGAGCTGCTCTCTCAGCAGTTCTGAGGCATTGGCCGCACCAGAGGAAGGGGGGGAAGGCTATTCCTGCACATTGGATGCCTATGTCCGTCCCCTCCCGCCTCCCTCCCAAACCAGGGGCCTCCAGAAAGACTGTACTGCTCCTTGCCTGTTGTCGTGATAACCTCTGTGTTCTCATTGCCTAGCCCGGGCCAGCACCAAGTGGGGGAGCAAACATGTGGTCCCTGGGATGGCCAAAGTAGAATTGGGGAAGGATGACTTGTGTGTAAGGCATTCTTCCAGGAGTAGTCTTGCCCTTAGCAGGAGAAAGGCTCTTGGAAGAAAAGCCAGGATTTCTCCCTCCCCATAAGCCTGGTCTGTTCTAACTCAGGATGAGGCTGAGATTTGTGGTCTTAATTCCTTCCCCTCTGAAAATGTATGAGTTAGTCTGGCATTTTGGTTTTGTTTACAACTGTTTTGCCCTGCTTTCCCATCCATGGCCTTCACCCTTTCTGTTGGGGAGACGGAATATACATGTCAGCTACCTTGCTTATGTCTAAGCTTGCTGTGGGGGGAGGAATGGGTGTGTGTGTGTGTGTGTGTGTGTGTGTGTGTGTATGCGTGTGTGTGTGCGTGTTGAAATGCTTTGTAGGGAATTGTTTTGTTTTTTGCCTTGTGTAATTTCCAGTGGGGGGAACGGGGGTGTGAATTCTCCTTTCCTTTGTCATGGACCATTCCAGTGTTATAGTTACGTGTGTTTGTGGGAAGCAAAATCACTCAAGAGCAAGGCTGCCCCTTCCCCTGGTCTCTCACCTGTAGAAGGAAAACTGCACAAAGGTGGAGAAGACCTGGGGGGAAGAGAGGCCTGCCAATTCCTCTCCTGACACATTTCTCCCACCCGTGGAAAGGGTGTTTTAATGGGAACCTCAAGCAGGTGTAAGCTTCGGGGAGATTGACTCTAGAATGCTGCCCTCCATGGATTTGGAGGGAGAAGGGGGGAGGGTTCAGTTCATGCTACTTTGGGGGTGTCCCAGCTTCCCATGCTGGCCCGGGCTTCATGTTACTCTGCTGTGTAGGTGTTATCTAGCGCATCTTAGTTTATCTGGGTTTTGAATGCCTGTATCTTATCTCCATGTGACTCTAATAAAGCCGTGAGGGCGGGGGAGAGCCAGAATCAAGCCAGGCTGGGTCACCCCCACACCGCTGACTGACTTGTTGTGTGCTGCTCTTTGTATGTAGATGAGGCAAAGCAACAGATCCCACATCTGGAGCAGAGAGACAGCCATCTCCAGCCAAGGAAACGCTATGAATTTCTGAAAGATTCCAGTAGTCACTGCAAAGTGGCTTCTACTGATCTCTGTTTTGTTTTGTTCATCTGAAATCATTACAGTTCTTATGGGGTGACTTGCCCTGACCCTTACTGAATGGGGCTCAGCTTTTGCTGTACAAAATTGGTAGCAGAGCAAATATGCCAGGAGATGGCAACACCCTGCAAGCAAGGTGTAGCAATTTTATAATTGTGTCTGTAGTACAAAGCATAGTATACTTTGCCTGGAGCACATGGATACCTGATACCCTAGCTGCATCTCTGAAGGGAGGTCTTAAAAAGACAAAGGAGGCAGCTCTCACCCAGAAGGCCTAATATGTGTGTCAGAAGAACCTCTGTAATCTCTCCCATTCCTCAAGAGTCTAAAACAGTGAGTAAAAAACTGCTTAAACAGCAGGAGGCTGCTTTTGCTTTCTCAGTGTTTACTTTTTCTGGTGGGTGTTAAATTCTGTAACAAGAAACCCACAAATTCAGTGGTGTGCATTATGCAAATATTCTGCATATTCTGTCTTGTTTTGACTTTTAGATGTGAAGAGTTTGTGGAAACTTGCAGGAGCAGAACCAGAAATTGTTACCATTAAAAGTACAATAGAGGGAAAGCATTTTGGTTTGTGCAGACAAAAGATTCTCTGATGGATCTTTTCTCCACCACTTTGGAACACTACTTTTTCCCCTTATATATATTGATCATAGATTGCTGGCATAAAATCAAACATTCTTGTGTTGTTAAAAAGAAAAGTAGATTTAAATATGCTTATATGAAGGTAGAGCTACAGCCCTTCTATATACATAGCAGAAAGATTTTCTTCCACGGGCTTCTTTGCAGTTTAACTTCAGTAACTGTCACGTATCATTTTGCTGCTCACTTTGCTGAAAGCAAATTGACAGCATTACAGTTGAAAACCAGCAATTTTGTCTGCTATGTAGGTGACAAATGTGGTATGGTGGATATTAATTGGATGACTTGGTCACCGGAATACTTATACTCTCACCTCTATTTAATAGCATTTTGGAGGCAATGTGGCAGCTTTCATTCTTCACCACTGCCATTCATATTCTTCTAAAAAGCTATCCAGGCTGCATGGTATGTTTCAGTATACCTGCAAGCTGTTTGATCCTAGTCATCCATAGTGAGACTTGTGGCCAAAGTGGCCCAATGTAAACAGCTCTTCCATTCATGGGCTGTTTTTTCCCCCCTAGGATATTCTACAGCAGACTTGAGAAACAATACTTTTAACTACACTTCCCAGAATTCCTCTATCCAAATAGACTGGTAGCTAGGGAACTATGCCCCCCCCCCCAAAAGGTAACTTGTCCAAGCCCTGTTCTGATGTATTACAGAAGCTAGGTTTGCCTTCCTTTTCATTGTTAATTTGAATGACAAATTAACTGTATTTTTAGTGTTTGTTTTTGCCCCAACTTCCCAAAATAGCAACCTAGATGGTAAGAAATTGAGGAAGGCTGGGCTATGTTTCTGCTGTACTGAGCATTGTAATTTGGATAGGAATTATTTCCAAATCCTTGTCCGCAGGATTATAGCCTAAATCTAAATTAATTCTGCTAATCCCAAAGAAAACTGTGTCAATCTTTCAGGGATTTGGTATTTACATAGTGTTTTACACTATTAAAAGTGTTTTGGCATTATTTTACCCAAGCTTTCAACAGCTTTGTAAAATATCTGTAAAATAATTATTATGCTAACAAGCTGAGAGATAGCTTGCTTGACTTGTTTAATAACCAAAGCTGGGCCTGAATTGGACCTGCAAGATCAGTTTTGCCATGTGTAACCTATTAATGTAAATAAGGCAGCTTGCTTGCTTTGAAAAAGCATGAGGACAACAGAAGATACTTTTGTGCTAAAGAAGATGGAAGGGATTGTCAGTGGGACAATTAGGGAAGAAGAAAATATATGGAATAAATAGAGAAGTGTCAAGGGAATAGAAGAGTAGAAGCAAACGCACAGTGGTGCAAAGAGTTCACAGTGGGATGTAGTAACACTAATTTCAGTTACATGCACCATTGTCCAACATAAGGCAGTTGTGCTGAGTTACATCTCAATGAGAAATCTGCTACAGGTTTAATGAAGACCAATGCTCAAATGTCCCCTAAGGCAAATCCAATCCCATGTTGTAAGTATGGTATTTTAATCCATGTGCCTTCCTTAATGCACACATGTATAGATAGTTGGAGATGCACAATTATGAACTTTTTATTTTAAAAAAGTGCGAGAGAAGAGACATGAGGCCAAAACTTGTAGTCCATCAATTGCCCAGCTGTCTCACTTGTAAATAAAGGCTCAAGGGTACTCTCGCAGAGTAATCACATCTTGCACAAAATGGCCAGGGACTTCATCTCACCAACTCCATTCTGTAGGCTGATGAGACGAAAAATCAAAGCAGTTGGCTGCATAATTCAGTAAGAAACCCCCTGCATCATCACCTTCAGAGGGCTGAGTCCTCAGCTGTGAGGGCCTGTAATGTGCAGGTTGCAAGGGACCGCAGAGCAAAGGTTGGCACCTCTGGCTTCATGAGCAGGAATAGCTGATGCCGCTTCCCATGGATTGCATAGGCCTTGTGCGTGGTATAGACCATATAACAGTGCTGAGGAGAATGAGAAAAGCCAGCCTGGAACTCTTCCTGCAGAGGGGCTAAGGAAGGGACAAGATGGCTAGGTTAAAAGAAGAAGCATGTGTCAGTTTGCCCACAGATGCAGAATATGCCTTGAGCATCAAGGAATTTTCTTCATTTAAAAAACAAACAAACAGTTTTTAGTACTTACAGTTGCAGTGAAAAAAATGTACCCATCTTTGGGCAGTTTCTGCTTGGCTATGTTTCAATGTGAAACTAGCATGTACAATTCTAGAAGTTACATAATATTGTTGTGTCTCTGTCTGCCAGGAAGGGGGTGACACAGAGAACTGAAGGATCATGAAATCAAATTTTTCATTAAAGGTGTGTGGACAAGCTCTGGGGACCCCATCAGTCCCTTCAGATGAAACCAGAAGTGGCCCAAAGGTTTAAAAGGACAGGGCACACCTTGTTTTAGAGAACTGCATCTCCTACAGGTAATAGTCTCCTGTTTGGGGAAAATTTTTAAAAACCCACTAGGGCACTCTGAGGACTACAAAAACAGTCTCCTGACTGATTTCTTTCTGCTGTCTTAGTCAGAGACAGATTTGTCTTGCTTTTTTGGCTTATTCTAGTTTTTCTCATTGGAGATCCTCAGGTTCAGTTAGCATCGCAGCCTCTATCAGTTGAAAGTGTTACTCTCTAAACTGGCTTTTGCCCCAAGAGTTTTCTTGGAACTATTGATGTCTGTGGTAGTACATCTCTGCCTTCACAGCATTCATACGTGATAAACTTGACTGACAATACAAACAGATGACCAAAAGAAGGCAGCATCAGAAACTCACCTGTGTTCTCTTCTAGCTTCTCAGAGGGGAAGTACAATGAAATGATCATGGCATAGAAGGAGCGGAGAGCACAGAGCCGATCCTTCAGGGGCATTTCAGATCCTGAAAGATGGAGAAAGTGATGAGGTAGCTTGGGTGAAATGTTTATGGAGGCAGAGTGCATTTTTTAAATAGCAGCCCACCCTCTTACTCAGCTAAGCAAGAGTTTCTAACAGAGCATTGACAATGATCAGTTCTTTCCTTCAGTTCAGTAATGCTTGCGTCATACCTTCAGTCCAGCTACCATGAGGATGTACTGTGAAGAGACTTTTCCTCTGATCTTGGCTGATCAACAACAGCCTGTAAAAGATTTTGAGTGGCAAGTGGTGGCTCAGGCGATTGGCCACATTTTTAGAGGAAGAAATGGGGGAACAAACATGAACCATAGTGCTTTGTAGGGGCTCAGTTCCTCAACAGTGGTCCCCATCATAAGAAACTGGTGAGACTCACCCAAGGATCTCTGGGGCGAGAACAATGCCTGGAGGCAGGCACTGAATAGGAGCTCTGGCACTGGCCTTCAGGAGATCCAGCAGTGGTTGCCAAAACTGCTTTACTAACTGTGGGAAGAAAGAAAATTTTGTCAGTGGTTCTCCATTTCAGCTCCTTAGGTGGATTAACAGCAGCCTCACCATGTACATGCCCTAAGGAAAAGGCATGCCTCCTTTTTTGAGTTCTTATATAAGGCAGCAGAAAGTTTGGAAAAATTATATTTTGGACTTAAGCTCCCAGGAGTGCCCAGACATTATCCAGACTAGTTGAGGGATTCTGAGAGTTTTAAAAAGTTACTTTTCTTAGTTTTGGATAGTGGGATGATGGAGGGTCATCCCTGCATCCGTAGACACAGGTTGCTGGAAGGCATTGGACTGATCTTTCCTGACTCAAGAAACTGGCAAGTAAACGGGATAGGCTGCTTCACACCTGAGTTCTGAGGTCCACCTTCATATTCCCCTTACCTCATCAGTCACACACTGTAAGGAGGGATTAGGCCCACACAGCAGCACCATCTCCAAACCAGGGACAAGCTGGAAGGTCAGGAAGCGGTGGGGAACCTATTGGGAGATAAGGATGTGGAGAGTCACAGAAGACACGTTTCTGTACTTCTTCCCCAATCCCACCAATCATCAGTCCACTCACCGTGGGACTACCATGAGGAAGATAAACCGGTAGATCACGAGAGGTGTGGGGAGGAAGTGACTGCACCAGCCACACCAAGAGCATAGCCTCTGGGGCTGCCAGCTGCCACCACTGCTCCGTTGCACACAGCACCCGACCACCCACAAGCAGGCTGCCAAAGCGTGATTCTGCTGCAGAGGCAAAGGCTTCCAGGCATTCCTGAACAGGGAACAAATCAGACCACACAAACGTTTACTTGCATGCTTGCACAAGCTACAGGTACACTGTCTACTAGCTAAAACTGTGCCAGGTGTCAGCAGCAAACCACAGACAGAGATCACTCCAAGCTGTTACGAATTGCCACTCTGTATCAGCAAATCCTTACTATGATTACAGTCTTTAACATCACAATCAGTGAAGAATTATAGGAGTACATTGTATGCCCTCCCTGCACGTTTGAGACCATCACCAGTGTGGAGTGTTCACGCTGAATGCCTCTTGTCTACCAAAAAAAAGACAAATATGTATTGCGGCTGGAGAGACTGTCAAGCTTTTCAAATAATTACGTAGCTATAACTAATCATTTGGGGAAACCTTCAAACTTCTGCTGAATGTGAGTCATCAAGTAAAACACACCAGCAACCATGTTTCTCTACAGCATAAGAAGGAAGCAGGGCGGTGGGGAAAAAAAGGAACGTGACAACACCTTTAGGACTAACTGGTTTTTATTGTAGCATGGGCTTTTGCAGATATAAAACCAGTTCTTCAGAGGCAGTACAGAATGATAAGCCTCTGGTACAAAGCATATCTATACAGTTGTGGGAGCGGGTTAAATTTACTTGCTCTTCCTCCAGTATGATATATGCCAGCAACGCCCCTCTACAGTTTACACTGGACAAACAAAACAGTCTCTATACAAGAGGATAAATGGACATAAATGTGATTTTAGAAACGGCAGTACCCAAAAACCAGTTGCAAAACATTTTCAACCTTCCTGGACATACAGTAAGGCATTTATAAGCCGTGGTCCTTTAATAAGGAAATTACAAATAAAGACTAGAAAGAAAAACATCTGAATTTGATTATATTCACAAACTGAAGTCCATTAGCAGAAATATGAATAAAGACAATAGCTTCATGGCATACTACATATATTAAAACAAGAGTCTTTGTTATTGCACATATAAGAAAAGCAATCTTTTCCAAGAGAGTTTAGAACCCAGAGAAACTGGCTTTTGATAAGCTGATTGCTTTTACACATCAACACTAACCACTGTAAATATCTGAAAGATGTGTATCACCTTGCCCAGCCCTTTGAAAATTTAGAGCAAGGGACATGATCTGCATCTTTCTGGATCCTATTACATTTTATTCCACTCTCACAACTGTATAAATATGCTTTATATCTGAAAGTTTAATATCACTTAGTATTGCAACTAAAGCAGTGAGTTTATTATCTACAAAAGCTCATGCTAAAATAAAAACCAGTTACTCAGCATACTGCCACATTTCATTTTTTTTTCTCCCCTCCTTCCTCCTTTTTATATGGCAAAAGACCAACATGACTACAACTCTCTAAAGCATGTATTTTTGTGTGGATGTGTTGGATTGTGATTTGCAATAAAAATCAGCTGGGCAGGGGACTATGAAAAACTTTTCTTGGACTTGGTCCTATAGTGTGCAGTCCTCTGTACCTATATGAAGATATGGATGATTACAGATACAGAGGGATAGCACAAAACTGCATGAATCAAGCCTGAGCTAAACTCTTAACCAGCATAACAAATGAGGAGGGGTACTGGCATACAGCCTAACAACACACAATGGGTTACACTTTGCCCAAGCCCTGACACAAGGTTACTAAGCAACCTCAGCAATGGCTAAAACATGAGCTCCTTCTTTCAAGAGCTTACTATTTAAATGTCAACAGTAGAGAAATTCAATAGAAGCCAGGAACAATTAGGGAAGATAAAGTCAGTCAAGCAGCAAATGCTGTTTTTGGGGAAAGAGACATTATTTCTGTCTTTACCACCTTCTATATAACAGGGTGTTTTTGTTTGTTTGTTGGTACCAGCCCAAAACAATGTTGGGTCAAGGTTGGACATGTATGGGACATGCTGATGACAGAATGAAAATAGGCCAACTTACCTGCAGTACTGCCCTGGAGGGTGTCACTGCACATTCCATACACTGGGTAAGGTCAGCGCTGCATTTGCCTGGCTCCAGGAAACTGTCGATCAGTTTGTAACATGCCTAGAGGGTGGTATATTTCATTTAAACTACCAAGGATTTTGAAAAACCACCTACTCTCAAAAATTTAGTCAGGTCATTTCTGCACTAGACCATTACAGTGCTATTATTCCACTTTCAACATGCTGTGGAATCCTGGGGTTTGAAGTTTAGGGAGAGGCCCCCCTCCCTAAACTTCAAGCCTCAGGATTTCATAGGATGTTGGAAGTGGAATAATAGCACTGTAACAGTCTAGTGCGCAAATGGCCTCAGAAAAAAATCTGCTGCTATGAATTCACTATTTATACTCCACCACTAATTTGTTTTCTAAAGTAGTCTTACACATCCCCAGAAAGCATTCTGGCTCAGGCTGAAGGAAAGGGGCTCCAAAGCCAGATGGTAGAAACCAAAGATGACTCTCTACAATCATGCAAGGATAGCAAAACCAAGAGGTCCCATCAAGTCACCATGCAGAATGCAACACAGCAGTCTCTTTAACTGGGCCCCATTCCTATTAAAACGTTCCCCTAAATTTTATATTCCTGTGCTCAGTTCTCACAAATGTAACCTGCACTCACCCTCCCTTCCCTTCACCCCAAATGTCAAATTTGTTACCTTCAGATCCTTTTTAAGACGTTCAATATTACGGGCATTTACCAGTTCCTCCAAGCCTAATATCAGCACCTGCAGTAACATGCATATCAGATAGACCTCTTTGGTTATTTGCAAAAGGAGAGATCGATCTATCTATCTATCTATCTATATGTATCTATCTATATGTATCTATCTATCTATGTATCGATCTATCCACACACACACACATACCTACCTACCTACCTACCTACCTCCACCCTACCACAAAGAAACACAGCAGCTAGTTCCTGCAAAAACCAAGGAAGTTTCTAGGCCTAGATTTAGGAGTCAGAACTCTTGCAAACTCTGACATCCCATACATGCTCCCTTTCCTAATCCATCTAGACCCATCCAGCACCTCTTCCCCAATCCTGTTCCACGCTCATAATTACAATGCAATATAGAATCTCCACTCCATCTATAAGCACGTCTTGGAAGAACCCACACTCAACTGCAATCTGATTTATCCCACACACTATTCTAACTGAATATGTGAAAGAATGGTCAAATTGTGCAATGAAGAAACTAACAACCTGCAAGCAATCAAACTTCCATGACTCATTTGGCAGGTTTGCCAGGGAAAAAGCTGGAAAATCAGAGTTGTTTGGAAGTGTGAACGGTTTAGTGGGGGAAACCAGAGCACTAGAAGGTGGGGCTTTACCATCCCTTCTGTATTAGCCCAACTGGCCATTTCCTGTAAAAGTACTGGGTTGCAGTTGGTCCCACACATTTGCTAGAGTTAGGGGCACAGGACCCCTGCAAAAGTAGGAAAACCGCAAATATAAAAATGTGTGTGTGTGTGTCTGTGGAAAGGAGGCTGAGGCATAGCTGGAAGAGCAGGCATCCAGGGTCCAAACCAGATCAGGGAAAGGGGGTGGGTCAGAATGGTGGCCCGATATTTCTTCTCTCTTGCTCATCTCCTTCCTTGGATGTGGGGGGAACATCAGGAGAGGCCTTGTGGTGTTGAGAAATTGGGCTGTAGGCCATCCCTAGCTGGCCTGGCAGCGACTGATAGAGGAGGAAGAGGAAGAGGTTTTTTAAAAGGATGTGTGGGCTGACTGGAGCCACTAAGAGGGAAGGTTCTTCCAGGAAAAAAACACTTGATTGGGGGGGGGGTTAGAGGTTGGAAAAACTCACAAATAAATCTGTGAAAGTGAAACACTCAAATATGGAGGGCCAGCTGTATCTTCTGTTATTTTATATTACCAGAAGTTGCTTCATGCCCATGTCTCAATCTAAAAACCCCTACTGGATTGTGCAAATAAGTACTTTATGCCTACAACATATAGCATAAATTTAAAAGCCACAGAATACAGTTAAGTCAAACAGAACTCCCATTCAATGGAGACATCTACCCTCTCAAAATTATTTATTATCCTAATAACCGAGTTTGCCTCACAGTTTTGCAGACTTAGGCTTAAATGGCATTCCATCCCTTCCCACTACTCACCATGGCATTGAAGACATTCTCAAGGAGCCTCCCAAGGCTGAAGTCACTGGCACCTTCATCCGAAGACAGAACAATGAGGGTGATACTGAGAACATAAACAAAACACACCAAAAAAAAATATGGGGGGTATGTACACATGTATGTATATCAGAGTGGCTGAGACTAAATCCATGAAAAGTACAGCACCTTTGCAATGAATAGTTATGGAACAGTCTGTCTTATATCCTGCATGTTTTCAAACTCTATTCAGGAACTTTGGTGCTCCTCTGAATCTTACCATGAACTCCTCAATAAGAAGATTAGTGACAAATTTCAGCTAGCTTGTCCTTTGCGACTGATCATACTCTGAAATGTACAATAGCAAGACAGTGTTGGATGCATTTTGACTGCATATTTGGTTCAAGTGGGGGAAAACAAATCTGAAAAGTGATAGCGTCAACCAAATGTGGCCATCATCAAGGTGGCAGAGGGCAAGAAGAAAGGCCAGTCTAAGAGCTCTACTAAGGGATCAGCAACTTTTTGGCTCCTCATCTCCTTTAATGATTTCTGTTCTACGTGGACGCTACAAGAATTTTGTAACTGAGATCTAGTCATAAGGATTTTTTGTTGTTGTTTTAGCTTTTCTCAATCTTTTTTCCTTTTGTGTCATGTATTAAATTGAAGGCTGAGGACAGGGGGTGTCATATTAGGGATCTCTTAATGTGTCTCTGGGATCCCTTTGGCAGCTGAAGAAGGTGGCAAAAATTGTGATGTTCAACAGATACTGCTACATTGTTGAATATCTGCCTACCGCAAGGATGATGAAATACTCAATTTTTTAATCTGGAATGAAACAGAGAAAAATAGTTTAAGCCCAGCAAACAATAATGATAAGTTATCTAATGATTAAGGAAATGAGAGTTGAAAAGCTCAATAAAATGAAGTTCCCCTTTTTCTTTTCTCCTTTTCCATCTCTTTAGCACTTTTTGCCATTACATTTCAGAGATCTTTGCAACCACAAAGGCAAGAAGGAAAGTCCTCAATTTCTAATAAGCCCCACATAGACTCTGAAGACACTGATCAATTGCTAGAAATTCCAGGAATACAACCTAGCATGAATCCCTGCTCACCTGTTGTGAAACACTTTCCACATCACACGAGTATTCTCTGTACAGGCAGCTGTCAGCAGAACATCTAGATTGGATCCAAACATATGAACCCCATTCAGGGAGCCAATCACAGAGAATGGAAGCTGAATTAGGAGAAAGAGAGGGAGGTGAATATTAGCACAATACATATGAACATATTAAGCTGCTATATGTATCAGGTGATTGATCTGCCATTTCAATAACAATTTTTCCAGATCCCCACCACAGATTTCTCCTATCTCTCAAACAGAGATCTTTCAACAGAAGATGTTGCAGATAATAGTTAGGCTTCCCATACAAGAAATCATGTACTCTTCTACTATGAAGGTGTGGATTATCCTGTGTAACTGGCAATGCTTTTAGTGCACAAAATTCTATACCATCATCTTCTTTTTCACTTTTACAACACACTCTGATGTAGATTACTGACATGGAGCAGCTGTGTGGCTACCAAGGTCAGAACAGGACTTTTCAGACACTAAATGGGGCCTGCAACAAAAATGTTAAAAGTATATCCGTCCTCCTAATTGGGAGCGGGGAGAAGATCCTGTTCTACCTCTGAGTATTTTTTGCCTAAGAAAACCCTATAACATAAATCGAGATATACAAGTTTCATTGTATGAAAAATGGGACTTCTGAATAACAAATCATGTAACTAAGAACAAATGAGACCCTTGTTTCATCAGCACTGTTGGTCCTGACTGACAGCTGTCCTCCATTAAATTAGGTAGGGAGAAGCCTTCTCATGATCTCTTATCTGGCACTGTTGGACTATGCCAATGACTAAACATATGCCCCTTCTGCAAAGCATAGGTTCTACAGATGAACTAAGGACGTTTGTCTTCACAAATATACAAAGCAGTCCACAGATCTATTTAGGCTAGTACAGTCATCCCTCCACATTTGCTAGGGTTAGGAGCACTGGACCCTCGTGAAAGTGGAAAAACTATGAATAACTCTAGGCCCTCCCAAACTATATTTAACACACAAAGAAGTATGACCACCATATTCAACCCACCATGGGTTCCTTTATAAGGCAGAAGTGGGTGACTAGTGGGGCTTACTGACACCTCCACTGCTGCCTCACACCATTTTTAAGAGAGACTTACAAGTCTCGTTTGCAGTTTCTCCATCTCATGAGATTTGCAGTCCTTATTAAAAATGGCATAGGGAGCAGCAGAGGTGGCAGAAAGTAATCTGTGAATAATCAAAGCCACAAAAGTGAAACCCACCAATGTGGAGGGCTGACCGTATTCACTGACTCACTGTCACAATTATGCAAGTAGAAGTATCTTCCAAAACTATTCCTACTGACAAAGCATGCGCTATACCACCCAGACATGCACAGAATCATAGAGTTGGAAGAGATCACAGGGGCCATCCGGTCCAACCCCCTGCCATGTAGGAACACACATCAAAGCACTCCCAACAGATGGCCATCCAGCCTCTGTTTAAAAACCTCCAAAGAAAGAGATTCCACCACACTCCGAGGCGGCATATTCCACTGCCGGACAGCTCTGTCCCTCAGGAAGAGTTCTTGCCGAGGTTCAGGTGGTATCTCTTGCCCTATAGTTTGAATCCATCGCTCCTTGCCCTAGTTTCCGGAGCAGTGGAAAACAAGCCGCCATAGGCTCAGGCTGTATGTCGTGGCGGGAAGGGAAATGTGGGACGCCGTCTGGCCGAAGAAACAGGCAGGGAAGGAATAAGCAGACGCCACGGCCTCACCTGCTGCTTGGCAGAACCACCCCGGCTCCTGCAGTACAGAGGCACTCCGCTACTGGCGGTGAGGCACAGCAAGGTCACGGAGCCTCCCGCTTCCTCCCACATCGTAAGACCCGAAGCCTCCCTCCCGCGCTGTGCAACCAGCCGGAGATCCTCAGCTGGGTCTGCTTTCCGTTCTTTCTACTCCTCTTGCTGAACACACATCCTCAGCCCCCCTAATTGTTCCAAGACCGCCATCTTGGGGAGCCCGCGGCATGCCGGGACACAAGCGACGGCGTTGTCATGGCAACAGGTGCCCCTTCGTGATTGGTTATTTTCTGTTCTCATTCCCCTCCCACTTTTTTCTCCGTTCAGCCACTGCCGCAGAGAGGAAGGGAGGAAGGAGAAACTCCCGCCAGTACAGAGGATGCTTAGAATGTGTGTTTGCGCATGCGCGACTGCGTGCGGACCTGAAGGGGATCGCTTCCGGGGACTACAGAATAAGCGGGGCTGAGAAGCCGGATGTCCGTGTCGGGTACGGGAATAAGCGGAGGCCGGAACGGAGGGGGGGTTGGAGGAGGGAGGGGAGCCAAGGTCTGTGAGGGATATTTTGGGAAAATGGGGAGGCAGACTGGGGGGGGGACAGAGGCCGTGGCCTCCAATCATGTTATTGTTTCTCTTTTTTGGTGTACTCCCCTCATTACCATTTCCTCCCAGGCTTTTCTGAAGAATTGTTGTCTTCTAGCAAAGCCAAAATAGTGCATGATGTGGAAACACTGGGGCTTTCCTTTTCCCAAGTGCTTGGATTACTCAGTGAAGTTTTTAGGTAGTATATACATGTTGACAAAAAAACCAAATCCTTCACACAGCACATAAGTAACTACGGAACTCACTACCACAAGATACTGGCCATTTCCGCACTACATTGTTATCGTGGTATTATGCAACTTTCAACATCCTATGGAATCCTGGGGTTTGTAGTTTAGGAATTCTCAGCCAGAGAGCTCTGTGGCCTCCATCAACCCCAGAATTCCACAGGATGCTGAAAGTGGAATAATAGCACTATAACAGGGTAGTGCGGAAATGGCCTCTTGGTGCTGTCACTTTGGCGAGGTGGAAGGTATCAAGGAAGACCCTTACCTTCATCCCTCCTTTGTGTGCTTCCTAGAAGATTATGGTGTACCACTATGGGAAACGGAATGTAGGACTAACTTGAGGGACTTTGTCTTTGAAGGATACCACTGGTGGACAGAAGATTGTTTGGGATTTATTAGTAAATTTCTGAGTTATTCATAGTAGATCAGAACTTTTTCTTTTACAAAAAAACTTCCTAATTAAATAATAGCGGCAAAATCAGAGCTCCCTAAGTAATGTTTGCAGAAAGACCAGGAGTAGATTTTTGAATGAAAGAATAAATGTGTCTGGTTTTGGTACCCAGAACAAATTCCTGGATAGCCTTCATCCAGATGCTCATCTGTTTCTCTAGACATGTGAATACCTGGGGGAAAATATGGAAAGATTAAGGAAAATTTGTTTTTTCCCATCCCCCCCGGAGTCTTTTTTTTTTTTTTTTGCCCAGTGGGAAATTGGAAAAAAAAATTAAAAATGGATCATGGATTGCTTTCTTTTTAGAATGATGAATAAAAATGCTTAAGGCGAGGTTTTAATGTATTCATTTCCCTCCAAATTCTTGTAAAAGTTATGTGATAGGAGGACTTTTATGTACGGCCATGTAAAGTATCAATCATTGCAATTCTTGGTCTTGATTTTCTTTTCTGATTGTATTAATGGGAGTGAATGTTCTGTATCTGCTTGGCCCTATGAAGGATTAGAGGAGACAAAGTAATTTTCTTTATTTTACTAAGGTTGATGGTTTCTTTTGTATTTGTTATTTTTACCTGCTTCTCATAAATTGGCAAAACTAAGAAGTTCTTTACAGTTCAAGGGTTTGTTACTGTGCAGGACACACATTTCTTTAAAAATTTAATTTACTTGGTAATTATCCGAATCAACTGTACTTTTAATATCCTAAGCCTGATAAACAGTGTTGTGCATTATAAGATTTATATTCCTAAAGTAACCAAGTGGCTTCCAATTTGTAAAGGGGGCTAATATTTTTTTTCAATTTTTCAAAAAATGTGCTTCAGAATTTTATGATTGTAATTATCCCCCCACCCCTGTAGTCTCTGTTATACCTCTGTTCTAGTTGGATTTGGAATCTTGGATTTCTAAGGGGAAAAAAAATAGATTGCTTATGGCCCTTCTCTGCACCACAAATCACTCTATCCTTACCTTATCTACAAGTCCACCTCTTTCTGACTTACTTCTATTCCTGTTACTCATTTCTCAGTTCATTCTTCCCTTTAAATCTCACCTGTTTACATTTGACCACAGCCCACATCTGTTTGTGTTCTTATATAGTTACTGAGTGCTCATTTTGAGACTGAATTAAAATTACATAGTTACAGATTGTTGGCCTTGCCTCTTTTTATTAATTTGTTGCCATGCTGCTGTTGTATATCCACATCTCATCATCAACAGCTGGAGGAGATGGTGGTGCCAACGCTGGACATGCCTGCTCAGCCTATGGGAATGGTTGCTGATGTGGTCTTTGTCATTGAGGGTACTGCCAACCTCGGGCCTTACTTCGAGTCCTTGCGGAAGCATTACCTTCTTCCTGCCATTGAGTGAGTGTTCTTTGCGTCCTGGGATGCAACAGCGATTTTGTTTGCTTTGCTGCCTAGAAGGTGCAGTCATGGGAAGGAGAATGCTGGGGAAAGGTTTTATTTTGAGGGAAGGTGTCAGTTATAGTCTCAATTACTATGTTTCAACAATTTGATGTTGTACTGTCTTAGGGAAGTCTTACAGCATATTAGGCATGTTTGTTTACAGAAACCCTGCTTCTAATGAGTGTGACCCAATAATTGGCAAAATTAGTCTGGACTTGAATTGGGCAATCTTATTCATAGCATGATCATGAATAACCTTTTTTTTCTTTCATGTCTGTAATATAAACTATTTGGCATGCTGGATAAGCAAGTGAAGTACTGTAAGGTGCATTACATTCTAAAGATGCTACATGAATCAATAATATTTGCTTGCACCAATAGGTCACTACTTATCACAAAATGGAACAATAAATCAGAATGGTTATGATTTTTCAAAAATAAATTTGGAAAGTTTTAAAAGTAATGGCACTCCTATGTACATCTGTAGAGAACATAGAGACTTTAGGCATGCAAAGTCTCCTTTGTGTTTTACTATATTCCTGAGGTTCAGCAATCAAAAGAGAAGTGCATAGTACTGGCTCAGGTGGTTGGACACATGCTACGAATTAAAAGCATAGGTGTTAAGGAACACGATGCTTCTAAGAATAAGACTGTCCCTAGAATTTATGGTCAGCATAAGAATAAGTACTAGTCCTTTCACACACAAATGTACACCAAGTTGCCCCTAAAGCAATGGTTTTAGCAATTGAATTCAGTGTAGAAAGGTTTTTATCTGATACTCTTACATGAGGATCAAAAATCTTTGTTGATCTATTGCAAATTAAAGATCAATCTGTACATGACTGGTCTACCTTCTCTCCACCCCTTCAGTAAACTCTACTGAATGTAGTTCACCTTCTGAGTAAAAATGCATAGGCATCTGGTGTTTAATATGCACAGTATTGTGGTCTACAGCTCAATTGAAATCAGAAGACTTACTTCTGAATAAGAATGGTTAGATACAAAGAGTCTTGGAGTAAAATAATAATCCAAAAAGTGTTTTCTCAGTTTGAGAAATGTCTGCAAGTACACATGGTTACTAACTTTCCAAATCTTAAGTGTCTAGTCTCAGGATATGCAAAAGAAAGTAAATGGAAGGGAAAAGAAGTTTGCAGGATTAAACTAGAAGTAATAAGTTGACTCAGATGTTTATGTGACCAAGGTTGGAGGCAAACAAAAATATGAAGGCAGGTGATGTGTTTACATTTTTTTTCACTCTTGAGAAATAGGCAAGTAAAATATGTGGTGATTAACTAAAATGGGATGGCAGTTATCACCGTGTGATTTTATTACGTCTTTTTTTGAGCAGATAGTGAATTCCTGCCTTGCATAAATTTTTGTGTTATGTCCCATGTGAGGCAACCCTTCCTCACTTTGTACAGCTGAAAAATTTCTCTTTTATTTCTAGATACTTCAATGGTGGTCCCCCAGCTGAAACAGACTTTGGAGGAGATGTGAGTATGCGAACATACTTGTGAAGTTGTGAATGAGGGAATTGAGTGGGCTTTGGAGAGCCCCTCTTTTTAGGTATGCCTCTTTTCTGCTCAAGGGCTGGAAAGTAATATATAAATTTTTTAACTAAATAAATTGATCAGCTTGACAATTACTAAAATTAATTTTTGTTTCTTAAGTCAGTTAGCACTTCATGTTTTTTAAAATATTTTCCTGAACAAAATTGCTGATGTCCTCCAAACTGTAAAATTCATGGTTTGTAGAAATGGGGATGGAACTATGATAGGACTTATGCTGGACTTGAATTCAAGGGCCCTAGAAGCTATAATTCATTTTTTTCCATTCATTTGGAATGAGAAGAAACTCTAATTGTCTGGAACAAGGAAAGAATGAAAGCAGGATTTTCCAGAGCAGAAGCTTCTACTTCCAAATATGATTTGTTAATTTTGTTTTTTGGTACTTTGCCAGTGTCTGATTCTAACCATAAACTACAGTTTAGCAGTGTGGGTTGCATCAAGTTGTGTCCTCTTGAACCAGCAGAACAGACATTGCTGGTAGACCAAATTCCCTTGCCCTCTGCAGGCCTACACAGAGGCACAAGGCATATTGCTTTGGAGGGTTGGAACAGAATTTAATGCCTCAGAGGAGGAGTTGTTGGTATTAATTATGTTACAAGGAAACAAACCAAAATCACAAATTATAAAGTGAAATTGACTTGTTTCCTGAGCACTCTGGTGCTTGTAGGTATCATTAAGCTTCTTTCCTGGCATTTGCTAAGCCCACTGATTTGCCTAAGGTCTTCTCATGAGCTTAGATTCCAGTTTTACATGCTTTTTGATTTTAAAATCTTTGCAATTCATAGTCACACTTTTATTGTTAAGTGAGGTCTCTATGTGAGCAGGAGGTAGATGAGTGGAGATAGTAAAAGAAGAGAAATGATATTATTTCTGTGGGCAGTTTTTAAAAATTGCAGTAAAATATGAATACTTGCAGCTGTTGTGCAGCTTTTGAGTTAAGGTTTATAATGCTCAGATTATAAGAGTTAATTATTGCATGACCAAAGTAAATTCAAGCATATGCATATAGATCCAAGGTAGGGAACTTTTGGCACTTGAGAAGTTTGGAAGTACAGCTCCCATAATCGTGCGTATTGGCCATATTGACTGCAGCTTCTAGGATTTGAAATCCAAGATGTACCAAGTGTCAAAGATATGGATCTACAGCACACTAGTAAAGTCTGCAACCTGTATGTTGATGCACACTTAGACAACAGTCTGTAATTGGATTTTTAGTCACAATAGGCACTAGGCACTGAGAGAAGGAAACCAGGTGCTTTCTGGTTTCCTGGGAAGGCTTCCCAGATTTGTAGTCTCCAAATACGTGCCTCTTTTACCATCAAAACAAATAACTTCTTCTCTTTCAAAAACAGAGTATCTGATAGCTACATTGGATGCTGGACTAGAAACCAAATCCCTGATTGACAGCACAGTCACAGCTAGGCAGAAGCCAATTTCCCTATTTATAGAAGTTCTGCCTCTAAAAAATTTCTTTGCCCCCAGGTAAACCTATCTGGCCAACTTCTTTCTCCCATTCTTGTCTCCTGCAGTATGGTGGCACCCAGTACAGCCTGGTGGTGTTCAATACAGTGGACTGCGCACCTGAGTCATATGTTCAGTGCCATGCACCAACCAGCAGCGCTTATGAATTTGTCACATGGCTTGACAGCATCCAGTGAGTCTGGGAATGCACATGATGTTCTATAACCATTCTGTTTAATTATACATTTGACGCTTCAGTGTATAAGGGCTTGGAACAGAAGAAGAATCCAATTCCTTAGCTGTTAATTTGTTGGGATCAGAAACTGTGTTTTGGCAGGTTAGCCTGCCAAATGGTTGGGGGAATGATACCTATTGCTCCAGTTTGACTGCTGTCAACGTGAGCCCAAGCTCCATCTTGTAGCTTTCTTTCAGGATTGGTAGAATGCTGGTCTAGATGTGGTATGTCTGTTGGGTAGATGATGGCATTCTGAGGCTAGCAGATTGAACAGATGGCCTTTTGAGATCTGGAATGGAAGATCCGTGGGGCAAAATGCAGTATGTGTGGGCTGAAAGAGGGGCCGTTCTGAGTTTCCTAGAAAATACATGAAGACTAGGTGGTTGGCAAAAATCTGGAAGATTTCAGAGCCCAGTGGTGGAGCCTCAATTTCATATGCATTTTGTAAGACTCCACGTTTAACCTTAGGCATCCCATATTAAAGTATTTCAAGAAGGAGAGATAGTTTTTCCTAAATTTTTTGAGCCCCAGTGGTAGTTGAAGTAGATTGAAACGGGAGGTCTTCAGCCCTTCAGATGTTTTGGACTGCAGTTCTAATAGTCCATTATCATTGGCTATTCTGCTTGAGGTTCTGGAAGTTACAATCCGAAACATTAGATGGCCAAACTCTTCCATCCCTGGGGTGGAAAATACTAAACCGGATGAGCCAAAGATCTCACTTTGTATGTAGGAGTTTCTTATGTGCCTGGACAATGGGGAAAAATGAGCATGTTCAGACAATATTCCGGTTTAATAACCTGAGAAACTGATGGGTTTCATTGGTGCCATGTGCAGTCCCCTCACTGTTTCTTTTATAAGGGGAGTCAATAAGCCAGGCCATCTTCAATCCACTGTAGTTTCATTCCCCATTTTCTTCAAAGCAGGAGACCACAGCTAATTGATTAGAATAAGCCAGGGTATGAAGTCATAGCTTCATCTCCTAACTTGTTCCCAAGGATTTAACCTTTGTTTCTTTATCCAGATGAAGTGGAAAACCATAGTTAATGGAAGACATCTTGGTTTGTTTGCTCCTGCCATGAAGTAGTGAATGAAGGGACTTCACATCTGTGCAAAATGCTTTGATAATATGTATGAAGAGAGTGGGAAAGTTACTTTTGGGGTATGGCTCCCACAGTCATCTAGACAACTTGGTCATGCTGGCTGATGGATTGTGGGGGTTTTAGGCCCTGAAAGTAATTTTTCCAAGCTCTGTCCAAATGAAGCCAGTGTGGTTTTTGAGCCCTAGTTCTGGTAATCTGTCATTTTTTTCCCCCTTCCAATCTAAGGTTTGTGGGTGGAGGCGGCGAGAGCTGCAGTCTCATCTCAGAAGGCCTCAGCACTGCCCTGCAACTCTTTGATGACTTCAAGAAGATGAGAGAGCAAATGTAAGTGGAGAGCAAGTTGAGGCAGATGTGGAAGGGGGACAGAAAGTCAGGATTCAGTTGGGAAAAATGAAGTTTCCCATCTGTTCTTAATATTTGCACATTACCATGATTCATGTTAAAATTGTAAAATGTTTCATTTTTGTTTTGTGGTTCCTATGAAGCTGGAATTGTTTTACAGTGATCAAAAATACCATAAAACAAAAGCTGAGAATTTTTTGTGATGATTTTATTTTGGTTTTTTGTCATTTCCTCTGGAAACTCATAAACAACATGTAAAAACAGAAAAGCAAGGAATGGAGTTGATAGAGCAATTGTACCATTTATTGAAACTTTTTCTTGTACTTGGCTGGGTTTTTTTGTTGTTAAATTGTGTTTTTTTAAAAATAATGTTATTTTATTTGTAGTCCACCTTTCTTTCAAAATAGGGACACAGCGAAGTGCAACAAAGTCTTTTTTAAGAGAACAAAACAAAAATCCAGAATGTATAATGCTTAAACACAGTGAAACAGATCACAGTATTAAAATATAGGCAAACTAGAAACAGTATAAAAACACATCAATATTATGTGATTTCTTCCCAAGCAGCTCAATGAGGGGGCATTTCTAGCTAAGTTCAGTTTCCTTTGTTGGGAAAACATTGGCAACTTAAACAGGTGTTTCCTAATTTTTGTGTTATTTGCAAATGTATAGGCAGAATGTGAAGGAATGCAAGTGCTTCCCAAGGCTGTGCTATTGGAATCTGATTCAGGCTATGCTGCTTCCTGAAAGCAGATAGCATAACTTAACTCAGATTCCCAGAGCATAATTCTATATGCTTCTGTTCAGAATTCAGGCCCTTTAAGTTCAGTGAGACTTACTTCCAGGTAAATGGGTGTACTGCCTGTTTCAACCTGTTCCATTTTTTTTAGCAAACTGCATCTGAACTCTCAACTTGTAGTCTGTTGCCAGTGACAGTTTTGCAGAGTCAAAACAAATAGAAGATCACAGCTTACAGCTGTGACCACTTTCTTTCTTTAACTTTGAAGTAGCTGGCAGGATTACCAGATTGGATTGGATTACAGTGGGATTACATTCCTCCGTTTTGCCCTTAATGAGATTGAAATTATTCTGAAGCTGCTCTAAGTCCTGGTATGATCTCAGTCACCCTTAATGAATCTGCTCTGATTTCTGAAACAAAAAATTGCAGGTACCTGCAGGATGTTTGTGATATAGATCCAGACAATGGCACAGCTCATATAGTGTTATGGTTAGAGTGTTGCTTTGGGCCCAAAGAGGCCAATCCTCACTGAACCATGAAAAACACGAGGTGGCTTGGACCAGTCACCAGCTCTCAGCCTAACCTACCTCAACAGGGTCATTGTGAGTTGGAGTGCAAAGGAGTTGAGTTCTATCCAGTGCTTTAGGCTTCTTGAAGGAAAGGCAAGATATACAGGCAGGCCTATCCAGATGAGTTTAAATTGTGAATTTTAACTATGAATTTTAAATATGTATTGACTGTTTTAATAGGTATTTGTATTATTTGTTGTTTTAAATTGATACGATGCATTTTAACTGTTATTTAATTGATGTTCTCTTTTTAACTGATGTTATATGCTATGTGTTAATATGTTCTTATTCCCCACCTCAATCCACGGAGGGAGGCGGATAAGAAATAACAGTAATAACTGTAATTATAATTATAACTATATAATTGTAACTATAATTGTTATTATTTACCATATACGAAGCTAACTGAATAATACAGAGCGTTGGTCCGGAACCAACCTGTACGCCTGTTTCAGGAATGTATATAGGTACACTAAAGGAATATGAATATTCTCTAATTCCATCTGACATCTCTTCATGCAAATCCAGGCCTATTTGGGGTACGAAAATAGGGAAAAGACATAATAATGTGACACTGCATCAAAACCCACCCTGGACTGAAGCACAGTTTGACTAGACATATTGGCCTAAACCCTGTTGTTAGTCCCAGCTAGAGTAGAGCTGCTGAAATGGTTTAATTTACCTATGTGTAGACGTACCACTCAATAGTAGATTGAATGGGTAGTTGGAGCTAACTAACAGAATTCCAGCCATTGTTCCCCAGCCAGGCTACACCTGTATCTTGTGTCTCTTCTTCCCCAACAGAGGCCCCACTCATAAAGTCTGCATCCTTATCTGCAACTCCCCACCCTATCTACTTCCTGCAGTGGAGAGTACCACATATTCTGGCTATACAACAGAGAACTTGGTGCAGAAGATAGGTGAGGTGAGTCGAGTTGCATGGTGACAACTTTGGCTTTGGAATTGCATGTGGCATATGGAGGTATTTAAGGAGTTATTGACTACTTTCCTACCCCAGTCTTCCCAAATATCTGATACATTAGAACAGAGCAGAGTGTGGCTCTGAAGTATATGGGATTCGGAATAAACAAGATGAAAGGTGGGCCCGATAGTTTAAAACTATAGAGGTTTAGAGATTTGAACCCTCTCTTGACGAAATTCAAATACTCAGTGAATAAGAGAATTCACTTTCCTGACAATTTCTGCAGATTCTTTCTTTTTAAAAGCAAGTTTCTAGTCCTTATGACCACAAAGATGCACTTTAAAATACAAAATACAAAGTGAGAAGTTCTAGAAGTAAGAGAGGAACACTTTACTCCCCTGAGTGAGGGGTTTTAGGTCTCAGGCCAGGAATCCTGTGTCATGAAGGATCAGGCTGACACGAGCTGCTAGTCATGGTAATATATTCCCTCCAGTACCAGAGTCAGTGTGCCTGTGTATATTAGTTGTATCTTAATAATCTCTGGAGGACATGCACAGGAAGATGCTAGGCGCTCATGTGCTACTTGTGGATTTCTCGTAAATAGCTGATTAACCATTGTGTAAATAAAATACTAGGCCGATTGCCCTTGGTCTGATCCAGTAGGGCTGTCATGATTTTATGTTTCTCTGGAAAGAAATTGAAGAGGGGAATTACAAACATGTTGCTAAGACAACCCTTGAAAAGAACTTTGTATCTGTCACCTGTCTGTTTCAACACCTGCTCAAGAAGTCTGTCTGCTCCCTGTGATTTCTAAAACCAGGGAAATTCCAGATACACTTCTGTAGTTCATGAATACAAATAAATCTGCATACTGCGCAATGGATAAGTGCAGTATTTTGAGGTAGTCAAGTACATAGATATACACAATTGGCTGACAAGTACCAGGTCTAGGGATGCATTTGTGATGGCTGGTCATGTATTCTGGATGCAGAAATAAAATTTGCTTAACCTAGTGAATTCTTTACACTTTTAAAAAAATTTCTTACCTTTTGGTTCGTAGAAAATTTAGAAAGAGGAGAAATTTGAAAGCTTACTTGTGAACACTGCCTTGAGTGTGGAAAGCTTGCAAGGTCAATCAGACTGTCAGTGATTAACCTATTTCAGCATTAAAACCAACCCTGTTCACTTAGAACTCTGCATTGATTTTTTTTCTCTTCAGTGTGTGGTGAAATCTTGTCTATCTGATTCTACCTCTGACTTTTACCAATAGGCTTTTGAAAGAAAATTGAATTCTAGCCAATAATTTGCCAAGTAGAAGTAGGAATTTTTGGCCTTGGCAAAATCAGGTCTAGGTGAACAAGAGTGTGATGCTCTCATTGCTAACCCTTTCTTTCTTTCCCAGCGTGGGATCCACTTTTCCATTATCTCTCCACGGAAGCTGCCAGCTCTACGCATTCTCTTTGAGAAGGCTGTGACAGGGAGTATGTTAGAGACCCAGCTCAAAGACTACAGCCAAGATCCTCGGCATATGATCCTCATCCGTGGCATGGTCCTCCCAGGTAAGAAACCGACCTGAAATTAAGTAGTTGACTGGTGCCGGGAAGTAATAGGTTGACTTGGAATAATGCAACAGACCTGAGAGGGGACCGTGTCCATTTCATCCTCCAAACTTGTTCAACTCGTTAAGCATTTTTGCTGCATATTCTATGAGTTAAGAAAGTCTGGCTGCCAGTACAGGCTCGTGAGGTTCATACTATGCTCAGAGCCTCACTGGTAAAGATTCAAAGAGTACATCCTTTGATATCAGTGTAATTTAACTTAGTCGCAGCTAACTTAAGTCTGCTTTGGTTTCCTCTAAAGTGTGTGTCCAACTCATTGTTTTCCAGTAGGATTAAATAGACAAGTTGTGGTCAGAGCAAAGTGTATTTTGTAATAATATTCAAATCAGATAGCAAAAAGACACAAGCATGACGTTAGGTTCAGAATTCACTATCCTAGTACTTTCTGCAGTTTCTTTCTTTTTAAAAGCAAGTTTCTAGTTCTTATTGCCACAAAGATGCACTTTAAAATATATGAGAAAAATACAAAGTGAGAAGTTCTAGAAGCAAGAGATGAATACTTTATTCTACTGCGTGAGGAGTTTGCCCACTTCGTGCTGTTCTATAATTACTTCTCTTAGAGTAGCACCCCTCTACCATTCAAACTAGATCAACTATTAAATTATATGCTGGTTAGAAAAGTCCACTGCCTTTTGGATGAGGATGATACCGCAGGCTTCTAAAACACTGATAAATAATACATTAATTAATGTGTTTTAATACTCCACCCCAGTCCCCTTAGTATGCATGCCAAGTATCAAGTACCTAGATTTTGTGGAATAAGAGCTGTGGCTCTGATTGTTGGAAGCACACGTATTTATGGTAGACTTTAAATTACTCTTCTCCAATAAATAAATAAATGTCCTATTTTCTTTCCATCCTGAAATTCAGGGAGCAGCATATAGTCTTACATCTTTGCACTAACCCAGACTGGCTTAGCTTCAGCATGGTGCTTGCATCTTCACGACCCTCAGATTGACTGCTTAATTGAAAATGTACACCCTGCCTTTCCACTGATATGCTCAAGCTGGTTGGTAACCTTGACCATAATGCACTTGCAGTAAATCTGCATGTAAATCTCATGATAAAGAGGAGAATCTTAACTAGGAGTGGGGAAATTATGGCCCTCCAGAAGCTGTTGGACTGTAGCGTATATCATGCCTAGTAAGTGTAGTTGGTGATGGAGAAAGCTAGGAGTTAGAGTCTTAACAAAATCTGGAAAGAACACTTTGTCCACTTAAAAATAAAAAATGCAGACTCCAACCCAGGTAGTTAGATGTTCTCTAGATCAGCAGCAGATCTAAGAGGGGTGTGTGTGCGTGTGTGTGTGTGAGTGAGAGAGAGAGAGAGAGAGAGAGAGAATGAACATGGGGAGAGGGAGAAGGTAGAGAAATGTCCACTTTCTGTTGATGACTGAGACCACCCTTTGTTTGCAGTAGGAGGAGGAACTGCTCCCAACACTCTGCAGCCCAAACAGGCCGTCCCCCAGTCCCAGCTTCCTGCTGTGCCTGCACAGCTCCCTGCCACTCCACCACAAGCTATGCCAGCAGTTTCTCAGCCATACCAGGTACATCTTCTGTCACCAAAAGCTGGTGAGAAAAGGATGTTGCTTCCTAAAAACTTATCCCTCACTTTGACCTCTGCTGTCTGCTTTAGGTTGCACCATCTACAACTCTAACTGCTGCCCAGGCAGCTGCTCAATCAGCTGTGGAGGCTGCCAAGAACCAGAAAGCCCAGAGCACCCGCTGTAAGTTCTTGTCTCTTTCTCAGGATGGTGATATGATAATGGTACCTTGCCATTATCTTGGTCAGCACAGCTGTTGGGATATAGGCTCACTTCCAAGTAACCAAAGGGTTAATGATATTAGGACTAGGTTACATTTAGGGACAGCATGACAGAGAACCTGCACTAAAACCATGAGAGACAACCAGCCAGTGGAATGATCTGCTTAGGAGAATGTGCAAGAACTTTGAAGTGTTTCAAGGATGAGGGATTGTAAAATGTGTTGCCATGAAGTCCAGGGTCTTGGGATAGCTGCCAGGATAGGAGAGGTGTTGCCTTCTTTGCTGTCCCTAGGGAAACATGGCCATGGGCTGGAGAAGAAGGTCCAAACTCCCATTTTTTCCACAAAGGTTTGGAGACCGCAATGCCAATTTTATCATGATTAGAATAGGAATATGTAGCAATGCGGGGGTTGTGAGGTTTTTTTCCTAACTGAATGTGAATTACAACTGTTTTGTAAATATGTAACTATTCTGAAGTAATACCTAAAGCAGTGCTACTCAGTGTAGTGGTCCATGGACCAGTACTGGCCCCTGAGCCATTAGCTGCCAGTCCTGCATGAGTTTCCGAGAAAAAAAAAGTAGTAGCCAATGGCCAAATAAGCTACTTGTCCCTGGTACACTGGAAAATAAAAGTGTTGGTCCCTCCACTTTCACCTTGCTCGAGATGCACTGGCCTAAAGGAAGATGCCTTCATGTATAGGATATTGTTTGCTAGTATAAGATTTTCTTGCATAGAATAAAAGCTTTCCTGGAAAGCCTCCTTTCCACCTGCACTTGGTGCACCTGTGTTTGTGTAGAAGTCCCATCTCCCATGGCAGGGAAAGAGGAAGTCTACAAAGTCAGAGGTGGAAAAAGAGCAGGTTAGACACCTCAATGGCTTCACACCAAGTCACTGAATCTTAGGGAACCCAGTAATGTTGGGTGGTGGCAGCTAATAGTAATTTGGGGTTTCTTGCTCCTGTTGTTGAAACAGGAAGCAAAACCTGAACAGGTGATGCAAAAAGGTATCTGTGAGATTAGAGGAAGGAGCAGTTAAAGTGAAACTAGAACCAGGTGAAGTTAGGGGTGGCCGTTTTCCATGCTCTCTCTTTCCTCTCCGTAGTCAACCCCATGAACCCCATGCAGCCAGCCTTCAGCCAAGGTCCCGCACAGGCACTCCAGGCTGGCTCAGTCCCAGCCCCAGCCCTGCCTCAAAAGCTCCCTGCTTCTTCTCCGTCCAGCCTGGTCTCCACGGTAGCCACAGGCTCCAGCCTTCTTGTCCAGCCACCCATGCAAGCCCCTCCACAGTCTGGTGCCTCAACTATGGTATGTACAAGCCCTAATGGTTTGGAGGGGGAAGAGATGCACTGTCTTGTACGTGCATAGGTTTTTCCCTTTCAGAGCTTGGAGAAGTCACTTTTTTAAAAGAAGGCATGCTGGCTGGAAGCTGTAGTCCAAGAAAGTAACATGTGGCTGACAGACATGTGACTGTTCTCTATCTTTCCCTTTCTTTTGCCACCCAGCCCAGTGGTGTTCCACCCAACAACATGGCAGTGACTCAGCCAGCACAGCCACAGATTGGAGCAACGCAGCAGTCGGTCACCAACAAGGTGATGGCATGGAGTGGTGTGTTGGAGTGGCAGGAGGTGAGAGCCGAATCAGGGAGGGCAGGAGCACACTAAGAACAGGGAACCCTTAGCCTGACACGTTTTGACTGGCTCTCCCATTTCCCTTTTCTCAGAAGCCCAAGCCAGCTTCTGTAGATTCCAACACCAAGCTTACTCGTTCCCTGCCCTGCCAAGTATACGTCAATCAAGGAGAAAACTTGTGAGTGTCTGTTTTCTATCATTGTGTAGGCTGTATCACTGTTTTCTATCACTTGTAACTTTGGAGGGAGTGGTTTGGTGTGTGCATAAATAGATCCTGGGGGTCAGGAACATGTGTCCCATGTCTAAGCTGCCAACACAGTAGCAGCTTCTTCAATTTGTTGGGTGAGGGTCTCTTGTTGAATTCTGAGATAGCCATTAAACCAAGAGTGGGGAACCTGTGGCCTTCCAGATATTGCTGAGAAATTAGACCTTTCAGAATTAGTTTGGATCAGGGTCTTTTCAGTGGTTGCAATTGTGGAATGGCTTCCCCAGGAAAGCCTGCTGCTTTGGGGTAATTTTCAGCACTGTGCGCCCCCCAAATGCAGATAATTGAAACGTGTAATACCTCCATTGCTGTGTAATTTTTCTTTAAAATTACTTTATTCTTTTTATCAATTATTAATTGTTGAATTTAGTTAATCTCATAATTGAGTTATTTTAAAAAGTGTGTTAGATGTTTTTGTGGTTCTGCACACCCTTGAGTAGTTTAACAGGCAATTTGCTTAAAGACATGAATTTTGCAACAAAATCTTACACTGTGTAACATCTTGTTTAGCATTTCAGTAAGCTAGACAGCCAGCTATGTCGTCTTCTTGGGTATTCTATTCCACTATTTTCTCCCAACTGGTTCTCTGTTTATGTCTCCAGCAGCCAGTCAGCATTCTGTGGCCTCTCAGCATGCTCATTCCTCATTGGGCTCTTTGTGTGGATTCTCCTCATTGGTGTTTTCCCCTCCTTAAAGATTATTTTTACATATCTACAAATGTTTGGAGTTTCCCTGAGAATGCTGCTACCTTTGCCTTGGGCTGTAGGGTGCTTTTTTGGCTGCAAATAAGAGCTGGTATGCAGATAATTTGAGTTCAGCATTTGTAATATATGATCATATAATCTTGACATTGATGAAGAGCTGACTTGACTCTACCTGCTCCACTCCAGGAAGGCTGAGCAGTGGCCCCAGAAGCTCATTATGCAGCTGATCCCGCAGCAGCTCTTGGTAAGTGAAGTGCTTGTGATGGCTGTGGGGATGACCTGAATTAATCCAAATCATACCCTCTTAGGACACCGTGTCCCAACCATGGTTGCTCAGAAAGTGTAGTATAACTCCTTTTGTACCCAGTCAGTATGCCCAGAATAATGGACATTGTAGTCCCACTGTGACTGAGGACCCAAAGTTTGGAAAGACTGTAGGTAAATCCATTAGAAAATCTGGCTCCCAGTTCATTCTTGCCAGCCTTGATGAGTGTTGCTGTCATCTTGGTTGCAGTTACTTCAGTGGTAAATTGGTTATTTTTAAAACTCTTCTATGTAAGAATGTAAGCACCATGACAGGGATAGACCATTCATGCAAAACTGGAAAGCATAAAGGAATGTATCCTGAGCTGTGGGACATTTCTGTCATTTCCATCTAATTTCAGTTAGCATGGTAGATATTGTGTTGAAGACAGCCAACAGGTTTCTTCTCTGGAAATCTTTATCCTATATATTAGAAATTCTGGCTTTCACCTTGCAAGTAAACTGTGGACATATTGACTCTGCTATCCAGCTCTGCTCAGCTGACAACTGTTAGAACATCTGTGCCCTGAACAGGACTTTCTTCCTCAAGCTTTTCTTATGAGAAATTAATCTGATATTGACATCTCTTGAATATTATACAGTGGTTCCTAGCTGTTTTGTAGGGTTTGTGTGGTCAGATCACTCTTACCTCTTCAGATTTGCTTTTGA
Organism: Cyclura pinguis; assembly: GCA_030412105.1. Taxonomy (NCBI): domain Eukaryota; kingdom Metazoa; phylum Chordata; class Lepidosauria; order Squamata; family Iguanidae; genus Cyclura; species Cyclura pinguis. The sequence goes on from CM059604.1 coordinate 102,380,895, forward strand.
CAACATCCTGTGTCACAGAATTCTGCCTGAATTCAACATCCCTGTTTGTTGCTAAATTACTTATGGCTTAGAGGGCATGCAAACTCAGGATCCTATTAGATTAACTTCTGTTGCTATCTTACAGACAACGCTGGGCCACTTGTTCCGAAACTCACGCATGGTTCAGTTTCACTTCACCAACAAGGACCTAGAATCACTGAAGGGGCTCTACCGCATCATGGGCAACGGATTTGTAAGGCACTACAGATGGTGCAAGGCGGAGGGGGGTGGAATGAGGGTTGAGCTACTATAGAAAAAAGTAGGATCTGCCCAGATGTGGTTTGAACATTATGTCAAGTCAGCCAGCTTTCTTGCAGGTTTTAAACCTGCTCTTTGATCAGTAAGTCAAGTAAGTCAGTCAAACAGTTGGAAGTTTTTAAAATGCAGTCAGCCCTCCACATTTGCTAGGGCTAGGGGCACCAGACTCTCACAAAAGTGAAAAAAATCACAAATATTAGATATGTGTGTGTTACTTCCTCTCTCTTGCCCATCTCCTTCCTTGGGTGTGAGGGGACATCAGGAGAGGGTTCATGGTGCTGAGAAATCAGCCTGCAAGCTGTCTGCAGCTGGCTAGGCAGCGGCTGGTGGAAGAGAAGGAGGAGGACCAGAGGCAAATTTTTAAGGGGCTGCACAGTCTGTTTGGAGCCTCCAAGATGGAAGGTTCCCTCACAAGAAAAGTACCTGACATGAAAGGGGGCAATGGTTGGGGAAACTCGCAAATAATCAAATCCATGAAAGTCAAACTTGCAAATGTGGAGGGCTGACTGTACATACAAGACAACTTAATTGCAAAATATATACACCAGGAGAGAGGAATGTGTGTCCATCCGGATGTTTGTTGAACTCCTGCTTCTTTGAGCCCTAGACAGCATAGCCAGTGGCAGCAGCTCCATGTGCAGTTCAGTAACACCTGGAGGACCACACATTTTCCATCTCTGATGAACACTATTGTCCCTTTTGCACTCTGTGCTCCTGAACTTGGATATTGATGGCGGTGGCAGTTTCTCATAGGTGGGGTTTTGCTGCCCATTGGGGTGGGGTCTTGGCATTGTGGCTAGTGATTCTTGGCCTGGGGAGGTAATATCTCTCCCTTACAGCTAGGACTTCTTAATTATGGGGCAGACGCTTTATCTCGTGAAATAGACTTCTTAAAACTCTTTCAGGGTGGGCTAGGTGATTTTGAGGAGTAGGAATCTGCCAGGACAGATTCTTTAGCAGATGTGTCTGTTCTTGTCTATGAGCAGGCAGGCTGCGTTCATTTCCCTCACACTACACCCTGTGAGGTGCGAGTGCTGATGCTGCTGTATTCCTCCAAGAAGAAAATCTTCATGGGGCTCATTCCCTACGACCAGAGTGGCTTTGTCAATGGTATTCGGCAGGTTATCACCAATCACAAGCAAGTTCAGCAACAAAAGGTAGGCAGCTAACACTCAGGGCACCCTGGGGAAAGGGCCTTGGGGATCCTTTAACCAGACACACTGGATTTTGTTGAAATCTTTTAACTCTCTTCATCTTTCTAACACACAATCTCCTATCTGAAGTTGGTGCCATATCAATAATCGTGCAATGTTTCTCAGTGTCAGAGGTTGGTCTCCCTCTCCCTCCCTCCCTCCCTCCCTCCCTCCCTGTCTCCTTCTCTCTCTCTCTCTCTCTCTCTCTCTCTCTCATATACACGCACGCACACACGCACACCACATTTCAAGTATCTGTTCTCCTTCCTCAATAAGAACAAAGAGTGGGATACTCTGATATTAAGCTATTCAGCATGCACTTATTTTTGGGCGCATCAGCAGTTGTTCCCAGCTTCTCTTAACACATCTCTTATGATATATTTTGGATTGGTAATGGATTGGAGTTCTGCAGCAGTTTCTTGCTAGATGTTTGTGCCTTCATTTTCTAACTTCTGAGCCAGCCTTCTGTGCACTTTTTAAAATGTGTTCCTCACATGCAAATTTGCTATTAGGCCAGAGATGGGGAACATGTAGCCCTCTGGATATTATTGGACTGCAACTCCCATCATCCCTCACTGCTAGCTAAAGCTCATGGAATTTACAGTCCAATAACATCTGTAGGGCAGTATCTTTCCTAACTGGACCAGTGTTCTTTGAGCTATCTGATTTGCAGGAATGGCAAGGTTTTTTTTTTTCTGTGCATGCCAGGATGCAATATTTGTGCCCAGTGACGAGTTTTCTGAAAACACTACAGGCACCAGCAGCTAGTGGCTCATGGACCAGTACCAATCCACGGATGACTGCTCTAGACTAATCTTGCTCCCCTAAGCACTTAATGATGGAGAAGTTTGAGCTGCCTTCTTAATTAAAATGATGCAGACTAACCTCCAACCTTGCAATGCTTCCTTTTCCTGGCTTTGAATCTTCCCTATCTTTCCCCCCATCTTTTCCCCTTTGGGTGATTTCTCCTGTGGTTTCCCCTATTACAGCAAATGGGGGGCTCCCAGCCCCTGGGGTCAACACCCAGCACACAACCCTTCCTGGCAAAACAGCCTGGCACTTTACCAGTGACACAGGGAGTCCAGCAGCAGGTAAGAGTATGGATTGAGAGGAGGGACTGAGGGAAACACTAACATAAGGAGAGGAAGTTACTTACTGGAAGTTAGTTTTGGCTTGGAATTGTATTGCTGGTTCCCCAGAGACCCCACTCTCCTGGGTCTGATACATCCCCCCATTCTTTTCTTCCAGATGGGAGGTCAACAGGTGAGCCCTGGTATGCCTCAGGTGGGGATTATGGAGGAACAGCAGCGGCAACAAGGCCTGGTGAGTATTTTTGCAGAGGTAGGAGCCTGTTGACTGCCCAAGATTTTTGCAGAACAGAAAACGATGCCATTGCCACCTTTTTTTCCCCCATTGGAGGTACTAAGTAGTCCAAATCAGCCAACTTACTTTGACACATAAGGAAAAAAGAAATCCAGCAAGCATCTGTTGCTATCCCTGTGAAGAAAAGTGCAATAAAAACAAATTAAATAACTAATAGTTTGCTACTTTTTCAAAACATTATTCTGCCAAATGATAGGGTTGGTGAAGTTGTAGGTGAATTCATTCTACCCCTGGAGTCCTCTGGTCCATGCAGCTCAAACTAAGACGTCCTCCCTCCCCCAGGTTGAGTCTTAAACCTCAAAGGAAGGACAAAAATTCATTTGTGCACTAATTCAGAAATCTAGTTGCATCACTCTTGGCCTAGATTTTCCTGTGCTGTTCTCCTTTTTCTCCTTTCTTTCTGCTGTCGAGTGCCAAGACAGGCTGCAGAGTGAACTAATATATCAGATCTTCCATTAAGATTCTTATTGCCTCAGAAGAGCTTTCTTGTAAACCTATCTTGCCCTTCTGCAGAACCTTCCAATATCTTTTTTGTAAGGTCACAAATCACAATTGAGGGGTCTTGGCTATGTTTGCAACACCTTGCATGTGACTCTCCTTTTCCACACCTTGGGAGTCATGTAGAAGGTGACTCCCACTGAAGGAACAACAGGAAGATGGGTTATGTATCTTTTTTCTTTTCTTCAGTTGCAGCTCCGAGTGCAGCAACCTCAGCCAGCTGCTCCACCCACTAGCCAGCCCCCACAAGCACCGATCCCCCAACAGACTGGGCCACAGGCTACCCAAGGGGGTGCCATGCTTAGGCCCCAAAACCCAGCCGCCAATCCTCAGCTCCGAAACCTCCTCCTCAGCCAGCAACCGGTAAGTGCTATCTCCCTCTTCTCTCCCAAGGCTTCCTTTTTCACTTGACCAAGAAACTGTCTTTTGGAAGAACTGGTCACACAGCTAAGAAATGGAACTGGGCAGGGGGGCAGTAGGAGGGTCTACCACTTAACCCTGAAGAAAAGAGTAGTCCCCATAATCCTCTCCTTTCTCAGAAGCCTAGGCAAGGAATACAGAACTAGTTTGCCACACAATGTGCAGTGCACTTAAGGGATTTGTTACCTCAAATTATCTTGATAGTCACTAAGATTCAAAGTAGAGGATAACTCAGTAGTCATGAAAACTGTGTATTAACTCATTCTCAGGATAGTACGGCCCTGTATTACCAGTATCAGAGATGTAAGACCAGTGTGTCTCCACATATCTTTTGTTGGGGAACTTGAGCAGAAAGGTGTTACTCATACATACTCTGTCATTGTCCTCCAGTAGTCCCAAAGCTGGCCACTATGAAAACGGGTTACTTGACTAGATGGGCCTTTAGCCTGATCCAGCACTGCTTTTATTACATTCTTTTCTTCCCCCTCAGTGGAGGAAGAGTGTTACTGAGAGGGCGCATCTCCCCATAGATCCAAGGACAAGGTTGTGCAAATGGCTATATCCCTTTCTAGTCTCCCTACTTCCTCTCACTTCCTGTCCTGTCCATCAGGATAACAGAGCAAATTGAGGCCTCTGGTGTAATTTCCAAGGTCACAATAGACTCAGTTCTTAATCCTCCTTAGACTTGTTGTTCATTTTTTTTCACTCAGGGAAGACATGGCAATGTGCCAATCTGGTTCGTCATATGGGTGAAAGAAGTGGAATTGCATTCTGATATAAGGCATGAAAAAACTGTACCCTAGTAGCTGGGGGCTTTGTTAGCATTCCAGAATATTGACAGGGATCCAGAATGTGGACAGGAGCTGAGACCCAGGGTAAGGGCTTCTTTATTTGAAGTTCATCCTGAAAGTAAGACATTGAGGTTTAGAATGGAGACTCGGGCTATAAGGAGTGTATAATTTGCATTGATTTGGAAGAGGCCCTATGGCCATCTAGTCAAACCCCAGCTCCATGCAGGATCTCCAGCTAGAGCATCCCCAGCAGCCTCTCTTTTTGGAGATATACAGAGAAGAACACCCCACCACCAATCTTGGCAATTGGTTACATTGCCAAATTGCTCTCACGGTCAAGGAGTTCCTTCTAATGTTCAGTCAAAATCCACTTTCCTGTAACTTAAAACCATTAGACTTAGTTCTGTCTTCTGAGGCAGGAGAGAACAAGCCTACACCCTCTTCTTTGCATCATGTCTGTTGTGTCGTGACAGCTGCAGAAAAGAGTATCAAAATGCTTTGAGGATTTGAGCAGCTCCCCCTACAAGGGAACAGTTACAGCATTTGGGTATTTTAATTTAGGAAAAAATAAGAGGATTTGGCAGAAGAGGTAAAATGGTACATGATGTGGAGACCTGTCTTCTTCTACTGGGATGTGGGGTCATTTGATAAAACTGAATGGGAAGATAGGACAGGCAAAAGGAATACTTCTTCACTCAGTGCCTAATCAAAACCATAGAATTTGCTGTCACAACATGTGAGGATAGTCTGTCTTTGATGACTTTAAAGGGAGATTAGATAACTTAGTGGAGAATATAGCTGTGAGTGCTTACTAGTTCTGCTGACTGCACTTTACCTCCCATATCAGAGGCAGTTTGCTTCTTGGTATTAATGGCTAGGAAATGTGAGAGGGAGATGCTCTTGTGTCCTGCCCATGAGCTCCCTGCTGGGATTTCAATTGGCTATTATTGGAAGAGAATGCTGGAATCAATATGCCTCTGGTATGACCCAGCACAGCTCTTGCATGAGCCCTTGTTCAAGGTTCTGTCCTTCCTTGTACTGCGTGGATGGCTTTTCCATAGTCTCATCTGGTATTCCTTCACTTTTTCCCTTGTGTACAGCCCCAAGCTGGAGTTCCTCAATCCCAGCAGCCCCTCCACCACCTCCAGCAGGGCTCTCCAGGAATGTTACCACACCAACCCATGGGGCAGGCTTTGGGGCATCAGCCTCCAGGACAGCAGCAGCTCCAACTCCCTGGACAGCCCCTCATGCACCAAGCTCCTGGACAACAGTGGCCAGCCCAGATGGCACCACGGCCATCATTGCAAGGTACAATGTGCTACATTTGTGTAAAATAACAAAAGCCTGCAAAGAGGAACAACTGTTCTGCCCCAGAAGCATCTGCATTGAGAGTTAGAGAAGGATCTCTGTTGTTTTAGAAAAATGCCCATGCTCTTCTCTCCCTCCCCAAAACCAATCAAGAGTCATTTACTTTAAGTAGAAGGAAATCATTTGAAGAACCACATACAAGCATGCATGCATGTGCCTTAACTGAGCAGTTAAATTGCATTACAGCACACCTGTCATATATACAGGGGTTCTGTTCCAGGAACCATGTAAAAACAAAAAATGCAAGGGTTGTGTCCCACTGCAGTCATTGGACTGCGGCAGTGTGGGCGTGTGCTTGTCACATCCATTGACTGTAATGGGATGTGATGCTTCACAGGACCTCACATTCATACATGTGGAGGTCATGCGAGAAGAGAGCACACTGTATACCTTCTTACTTAAATCAAACCTGCTGTAAATAAATGAACCTAATGTTTAGCTCAGGGCTTTTTGAACTTGGTGCCCTCTTTGTGCTAACCGGGGGTGATGGCAGTTGTAGCCAGGAGGGGTTCCTGTTTGAGGAAGATCATCCTAAAGTACTGGAGCATTACTGTCCCTTAAAGCTCCAGCTACCTACATTGGGATCCCCTGACAAACACAAGAAGTATGGTTATGATTCTTGGGAGCAGGGAGGGCAATTGAATATGCACAATCGCTGCTTTTAGCTATGTCTGTGTGTATGTATTCTACATGTATTGCACATACTTACATACAAGGTTTCTGGCATTATTTATTGGAATGGAGGAAGAATTAATGGAAATCACAGAAGCCTTATCTAGCATTTGGGGTATAGGTTTCCCACCCTTTCTAAAAAAAAAAAAAAAAGTTTAATCGAAAGAAGCACTTCCTCCTTTTTACCTGTAATATTCCCTTCCTCATATTTCCCTCAGGTCAGATGTTGATGAACCCAGGTCCCCGAGGACCTGTACCCCAGCCAGGCCTGCAGCAAGTTCCCGCTCCTAGCCTGATGGAGGATGACATTCTCAGGGACCTCATCTGATGGTGGACAAGGTCCTTGCTCCAGTGTCATTTAGCGCTGAGATGGGTCCTATACTGGGGAGGTGATTCCTTTCTGGATAATGTTACTGATCCCTTCTCTGTTGTGTGTAATATTTTTTCCTACTTGTTAAAAAAAAAAAAAGATGTCATCCACACGTCTCCATTTTCTGGTGCTTCCTGAAAGGATTTTCTGCTGCACTGCAACCATGCTAGCTACTCTGTCTGTCCTCCTCTCCATCCATTTCTGAAATACTAATGATCTCTGGTGCACTCAGCAGAACTGGGGAAGGAGTCCGGGAATACTAAGCTTTACCATAGACTGAGAAGTTTTCATATGGTTCTTCAGAGCATTCAGGAGGGCCAAGAACTGAAAGGTTGCTTGGGAGAGTGTTTTGCTAAATAAGAAATGGAAATCCCATGAGCTTCGGTGAAAAAATCCCAGGTCCTGGGAGTGTCAGAGAAGTTGGATTTTTTTATGTAGTTACATGGTTTCAAAGGAGAAAGAGCCAGCTTGGGAAGATGTCTCTAGCTGATACAAGAAGGACACGTAGGAAGATGGTTCTGCCTTCTCTAAACCAAGAATGGGCAGAGTGCAGTCCACAGGTAAACCTCCATAGGCCATATCTCCCTTCCCACTTATATTTCTGTCCCCAAATGGTTCCCTCCTCCACTTCTGGAGGCCTCCAGGAACAGCGGTTATGCCACAGGGTCCTGGAAAGCCCAGAAACTTTTTAAAAAGTTGGAAGTTCCAGCTGCTTCCAGTTTTTATTTTTCAGTGTCATTTACTGGATCAGTCAGGCCACATTGGGTCTTGGGGTATACAAACTTGGTTTTGCCTCCCTAAGCACTTGACAAACTAAAAGCTGTCCTTTACAAGGCTTCCTTTTTGCAGCATCTCAGGAAGCCTGCCCTCTCCTCCCTTCCCCTTTTCCTGTGTCATCCAGCCCTCATCACATGGTGCCCTAAAGAATTCTGTGCTTCTGTCCTTGCCCCACTCAAATGCCACCCAAAGCACTGCAATGTGTATTCGGTACATTCAAGTCCACTCTTTGCTAACATTGCTTCATTGTGATTTTTTTTCCCCCTGAAACCTGAATTTTCTTTGTACAGCGGTATAGATATTTAGAAAAAAGGTTAGGAAATGGGGATTCGAACCAGGAATCTCTTCAGGAGTTACCATTGGTCTTTACAAAAAAGAGCCAGCATGGTGTAGTGGTGTGGCTTTTGGAGTCAGACTCCAGGAAACCAGGATTTGAATCCTTGCATTGCTCAACCATGAAAACCGACTGGGTGGCCTTTGGTAACTGACACACTCTCAGTATCAGAGGAAGACACTGGCAAGCCCCCTGAATAAATTTTGCCACAAAAATCTTATAATAAGGTCTCCGTAAATCTTGAAGGCATATAACAACAATTTGACCTTGTGGGCTAAAACAGAAGAGGAAGAGATTTAGAACAGAAGTAATCTGGGTTCTTTCAGGAAGATAGTATTTAACTTGTTAGAGAACTGAAAGGGAACGGGGGATAGAGTAGGTAAAGAGGGTTGTAAGTCAGGACGCCTGGGTTTCTTGTGTCCATCAACAGAAACACTCTAGAGAGATCTTGAGGGCATTTATTTGCCCCACACCACCACTTTTTATTAGGCAAAGATGGCTTGGTTGCTGCAGGAGTTGGGCCCAGTGCTCTGAACGGTGCAGTCACTGGAATCCATCTTACAGAGATCACAGTGGCAGCTGATAGCCACAGGGTATGTGAAGGAGGGGTTGACTCCTGCCGGACATCCCTGGAGGAGCATGGTCTCGTAGCGTACCTCCTTGTAGGTGCAGACTCTTTGGTTGAAAGATGAGAGGATAGTCTTCCACAACATCTCCTGCAAAAGGTGGGCAGGTAAAAGGAAGGGAGGGGAACTGTATGTGAGCAGCTTCACCTTGGTAACGTGTGTTGGGGAGGGGAAGTAGTTAAAAAAAAAAAGAGGCTTCTGGTGCTACCCTTCTGATAGTGTCAGTGCCAGCTTCTGCAGGCCTATTTTATCATTTGTATTTCTCTGTGTGAAATGATAGAATCTTCTCCCACCCAATCTTCTCCCCTCATGCACACATACACACCCTCGTCTCACAGTAGCCGCTGCAGATGGAGGTGGTGATGGTCATGCAGACGGGGCAATCATCTTTCTCAGCTGCTATGGTGGCATTCACAGGGTGGCAGGCCAGGCTGCTGCTCCTGCGGCTGGCACAGTGAGTGGCAGCCAAGAGTATGAATGCTGCAACCAAAGGCTTCTTTCCCTAGATAGGAAGAGTAGAAGAGAGGAGAAATTAGTATTGAGGAAGCCTGGAGAGCAAGGCTAGGTGGAGTCCCCTATCCCTTTCACACTACCTAGTTATAGCTCTATGGAATCCTGGAGTTTATAGTTTGGTGAGGTACTGGAGCTTTCTGGCTGAGAATTAAACTGCAAGTCCCAGGATTCTATAGGAAGTTGCCAAGTGGTGGTGGTGGAGAATTCAAGGGAGTAATGTTTGTAACATGGTTTAAAATTTTGTTTGAGTCTTCTCACTCTGTCAGGAACTGAATCCACACACGCAAATAGTACAGTGCATAAGCAGTATTTATTTGGAGTGAAGTACATGTAATAGACGTTGGTGAGAAGACTGAGGTTCAAAAGGAAATACATGAGTTTAAGAATCCCTGCGTTCCCTCCCCCTTTGCCAAGAGACCTTGAAGCCATGAAAGCCAAGCAGTGCTTATCAGCACATTCCTAGCAAGTGTTTATCTAATGGTCCCTGGTACCTAGGCTTCTTTAGCTACAAGCAGTCTGTTACATTATACTGGAGTACATATCCCATTACTTAATATTGAGGGCATCCCAACAGAATGCCCAGGCATCATAGTCAAGATGATCCAGGAAAACACAATCTTCAGACTAGTTTTAAATGAATTCCAGAAAGGATGACAGATTTGGTTGGTCAGAGTTCTTGAAAGAATAGTCACAGCTGCAACTGTTTTGGCCTATAGCTCCCACAACCCTAACTAGACTGGGTGGGAATGATGGAAGTTTTAGGTGAAAAAAAAATCTGAAGAACAAAAGGTTCTGGACTGAATCAGACCTTGGGAAAGTTACTTTTGGGGGCTATAGCTCCCACCATCCCCCATCCAGCATGGTCACTGACCATACTGGTTGAGGGATTCTGGGAGGTGTGACCTCAAACAGTTTCCATGCTGAATGCTGCTCATTTGTTTTTGAAATTAAAAATAGCTGGATGTCAGTTTCTGTTAGCTCCGCATGCATAAATGTGCTGGCAATCCTCCCCCCCCATCCCAAGTTTATAGCAATGATGAAGATACTTTAGGTATCTTTCTCGTATCTGTGAGTTCACAGCAATCCTGGGTGTGGATAATGAGAGTTATAATGCAGTACACTTCCAGGTTGCCAGATTTTTAGTAACGGCTGTATTGGCCTGGTAAAATTTTCATCACACAGTCCACCCCATTTAAAAGAAATCGGGTAATATAAGGACAAATCATACACATTTATTTGTTCAGTTTCACAGTAAGAATTAAATGTATTAACCTGTTTCCAGTGTTTTAGCACACTGAGTATGAAGTCACTGAGATGAACAAAAAGCATTTCTAGCACACAGTTTTTTACTTAGTATTTTATCAGTGGTATTTAATCAATAACGTAATGTAACTTTAAAGAGCCAACTTGGCGTAGTGGGTTGAGTATTGCACTATGACTTAGAAGACCCTGCTGTCAAGTCCCTGCTTGACAACAGTAACCCACTGGGAGACCTTGGGCAAGTCACACTCTCTCAGCCTCAGAGGGAGGCAAAGGCAAAAACCCATCTAAACAAATCTTGCCAAGAAAACCCCATTATAGGTTTGCCTTAAGGTCATCAGAAGTTGGAAACAACTTGAAGGCACACCACAAGAGTTAGAAGCAGAGCTGGGCTGCCACCATGTTTTGAAATGGCGCCCTTATTTTAGGCCTTGTCTTCCTACATCTTTTGACTGTGGACTTGTTCCATTTCATTGTTAGTGGATGAGGAGAATTACAGCATACCAGCCTTCACAGTATAGAGGCCTAAAGACTCTGAATACACCAGATCCTATCTGATCTTGGAAGCTAAGTAAGGTCAGGCCTGCTTAGTATTTGGATGGGAGACTGCCAAGGAATACCAGGTACTATAGACTGTATTTCAGAGGAAGGCAATGGTGAAACTGCCTCTATGTATTGCTTGCCTAAGAAAACCCTATGAAATGCAGGGTCACCATAAATTGAGAGACAACTTGAAGGCACGTCGATATATGCAGCTCACAGTATAGCATTATAGAGTTGTTGTCGGCCTTCAAGTTGTTTCTGATTTATGGCGACCCTAAGGTGAACCTATCATGGAGGTTTCTAGGCGGTGAGAGTGTGTGACACGCCCAAGGTCACCTAGTGGGTTTCCATGGTTGAGCGAGGAATCGAACTCTGCTCTCCAGGATTGTAGTCCAGTGCTCAAACTAGCTCTCGTTGTAGGGTCACCGTGCATGAATCGATCAAAGATTATATATATTTTTAAATCCCCTTGTGAGTATCTATTAAAGGCATGCAAGTATTCTCACTTAGGACTGACAAGTTGATGGCTTCCTCTATAAAGTTGTTCACAGCTCAGTGCTAAGCATGCTGGCACAGCTGTGCTCAGCCATATTCAGTGGAGTATGTATTAAATAGATGTGCATAAGGTTGAGAACTCCACTGTTTAGTATTGCCTCCCTTCTGACCTGAAACACTTAGAACTATTTTGGTAGATTTGAAAGGAACCTTAAAAATCCTCTAGCCTAATGCTCATCTCATGCAGTGATTGCAGCATAGCATCCCAAGTAGGAGGCTATGTTTGAATAAAGGAAAGCCCCACAACCTCCCAAAACAAATCCATCAAGTAGCTTTCACCGTTAGGATGGTTTTCCTACTAGTTAGCCAAGAACTGTTTTCTTACTGTTTCCCATCCATTGGTTTCAGTGCTGCACTGATCCCACATTCAAAAGAACAAAGCATCTCCATCGACTTGAAATCACCGCGGCTCACACTATCTTACAAATAGTGCCTCTGCATGTGAGCCATGCGCACATCTCACCTTCAGCTTGTGCAGCTGGCCCTTACCATTTGCACATACCTGTATCAACTTCATTCTGTCTCCTGAGCTGGGGAGGAGTCCTCCTATCCTATTTTGCATCTTCTTTTATATGCATCTTCCCCCTCCTCCTAATTACCCAACTGTGAGGCGCCTCAAGGACGAGAAAAAGAACAATATCAGGTCTCATGGTCCAACCGGGCTGCAGTTTCAAAGGATGCTAAATGGCATGTTACACTCCTTGCTACTGTTGGAAGCCTTGCCTTCTGTTCCTAAGTTCTACTTCAGCGGGTGTTTGAATCTTTAAAGACTGTGATCATGTTACATATATCCTTCATTTTATTATTGGGATTCTTCCTGTGAGGCAGATTTTTGCCTGTGAGGCAGATTAGTGATAAGAGAGAAGGGTCCCAAAGTCATCTGATGCAGGGACAGCAATGCAACTTTCAGCATTCCCCCCCACCCATTGGCTATGTTGGCTAGGGCTAATAGAAGTTGCAGTCCGACAACATCCGTTGGGTTGTATGACTACTAGGGATGGGCTAACCGAATCCTCGAATCCTGGGTAAGGATTCGAGATTCCCGAATCCAAATCCCTGTGCCAAAATAGGCAAACGAAATCTTTCAAATCTGCCAACCAGATAGATTGTTGGAGACCAGGACGCTTGAAAACCAGGGAGACCGGGACTCCTGAAAACCTGAGAGACCAGACGTACAAGGGAAGATAGTAAGTAGGTGGGTTTTTCCCTTGGAGTAATAATGGCCTTTGCTAACAATTTCAGAAATTACATCTGAGCTTGTATTCTGAGATATTTAAATTGAACATTTAATATTGAAGTTCAGCACTTGACTGGAAGGTACAGGCTTGAGATTTCAAGGACAGCTGAAAGATTCCTTTGCCTAGCTCCCTTGCAAAGCTCTTTCATACACAGTTCTGGGGTTTCTAGTTTTACAAGGCATCACAGCCTTCTCTGCCAAAGTGTGTTGGTGCATCATCAAACTACAAACCCCAGGATGCCAGAAGGAGCTATGCAAAGAAAAGCCTGTTTTGACCTGGATTAGCTCTGTACTGTAGTGGTCCTGTTTACACAGGCAGGAAAATGTGGGATTAATCCAGATTTTCCTGCCTATGTAGAAAGGGCCTTCGTGTCATTTTCAGTCGGGGGAGATCCTGAGGCAAAACTATGACAATTGTCTTGGCCAGATTTCTTCAGAGGGAGGTTTGCTTTTGCCTAGGCTTTTGCTAAGGCTGAGAGAGTGTGTCTTGCCCAAGATTATCCTTCTTTCCCTTGCTTTTTAAACCCTTTTTAAAAAAAGGATTCAAAAGATTCAAGATTCATGAGATTCGTGGATTTCCAGAACCTTCTAGGGATTCAGATCTGGAGTTGGATTTGGAAAATTCTGGATTTGTCCCATCCCTAATGACTACCAACTTGATCCAAGTCAAGGCTCAACAACATAAACTCCAGCCCATGCATAAAAAGCATTTTCCTCCCTAACACAACACTGACCTCTTCATGCAGAAAGCCTAAGGAATTCATGGTGGAATTTGGGCTTGGTGAGTTCTAGGGTTTAAGGGTTCTAGGTTCTTGGAAAGTAGTATTTGGGAAAAGAGAGATTTAAGAGCTGCTAGCCAGAGAGAAAACCAGGGTAGAAGATGGGTGCCAGAATCGCTGGGTTCTCGGAATGGAATTACATGCTGGTAGGCCTTTTGATGGTTCTGCTAGAATTTATAAAAAGTTACTTTTTGGACTACAGCTCCCTGGATTATCCAGCTGTGCTATGCTAGCTGGATTCTAGAAGTTACAGTAAAAGAAAGTAGCAGACTAAAGCTTTAGGGTGTTAGGTATCAGGTGGAAGGTATTACTATGAAGAAATGCTAGAACCGTGGGCCTTAGCCTGGTGGAATGCCAAAGATGGTAGAGCTAGCAACAAACTTTTAAAAAAAACTCAGCAAAATGCAGGAAATGTTATGTTCTCCCTGATACTGCTTTCTTTTCATATATAATCCTGGACAGGGACACAGGAAGTGATTGCCAATTCCCTGGCAAGGGCAAAGCGCTCTGTACATGCTTATGGGAATTTTTGTCTTCATTCTCACTGCAGGTGTTCAAGGGCTCAGCTGGCTTAAAATGTTTTCTAAACCTGAGCTATGGATTGAATTAATCCTGGGCAGCTATTGCCAGATGGGAACACAGCTAGGGCAATAATGACAAATGAAACGGCTAGAGATTTTTCCATGAGACCTTGGGGTTTGCAAGGCTGTTGGCTCTGGGCTAGAACAGGTGTGTCGCTAGGTGAGAAATCCCTTGCTGCTTTGGTCACATCCCACCTAAGCTGCTGGAGTGGTTTTCCCTGGTGCCCACTTGGCAGCAGTAACAGATTAAAGGCCCCCGCCAAGTGGGCTTGCTGTGAAAAGCAGGCGCGTGTTGAGCTGGCAAGCACATGGTTCCAGTAAGAAACTGAAACACTGCTGAGCCACTATTGCTCTGACTTCTCTAATGAGGGTCTGTCATAACCCATCTCATTCTCCACTTTTGCTTTGCTGTAGGAGACTACAAATGTTACCATTTTTGGCCTACAGTTCCTGAGCACCGCAACCATGCCATCTGGGGGATTCTGGGATTTGTAGTCCAAAGAGTAACTTTACTATGCTGTGCTGGGAAAGCAAACCTCACCATTACTCACTAAGGAAAAGCTGTGCGTAATCTCATGCAACTGGTAATGAGAAAAATAAGTAGGGGTGGATATCCTCTGTACCTCCCCATGGAGGCTAAATGATATGAGATGGTTGCTGTGCCAGCGGAGAGTGCTGTACTGTTCTTCGTATGGGGAAGATGGAGGAGAAAGGAAATGAAGGAGTATGTTCAGAAATTATTTTTTTATTTGTTACTCCTTGCTAGCCTGTTTGTGTCTCTTAAAACATTACAACGTGATCCAGCACCGTGAGGAACTCTGTAGCTGGGTCCTGCCTGCCTTTTAAGTTCTCACAATGCCCCTGATACTATGTTGGCCTCAGACATTGTGACAAATTAAAAAGTATGGCCAGATCTAGCTACCAAGTTCATAAGTGAACCTCCACTCAAGCTGGCAAATTTACCAGGGCTCACTGATAGAAGAGAGGGCCTAGCAGAAACTATCTCTTACCTGCAATCATATATCTGGCCTTCATAGTGTAATAGCAATGGCAGTGGACAGATTTTCAATGAAGGGCTTGCTTATTTATTTATTTAAGTATTGCCAGTTGTGGGTGGGAGAAGGTAATAGATTCTAAGTATAAAAGAACAGTCTTTATGCTGGTTCAGGGTCATTCCTCTGTAATAAACATGGGAGGGAAGCAGTTTTAGTCATGCAGCTTATGGCACGGCCTTGGGCAAGTCAGTCTCCATCTCCTTCTCTGCCTAACCTACCTCACAGGGTTACTGAGAGGATAATGTGGGATAATTGCATGTCTATTACCTGAAGCGCTTTGATGGAAGGATAGTGATAAGGTAAGCTCTGCATGAAAGATGAGCCCTCACTCTCTCATGGGCATTTCACGCTGGAAGGTGAGCCTCTCTCCTCTCCACCCCCCCAATCATAAGAGGAATCAAGTGAAAACCGAAACATCTTGTATTTTGCAAATCAAACTCTTCTTCTTGGGCCATTGAGTCCAACCCATGCCATGCAGGAATACATCATCAAAGGATTCCCAACAGATGGCCACCTAGTCTCTGTTTAAAAACCTCCAAAGAAGGCAGCGTATTCCACTGTCGACCTGCTCCTTACCACCAGAAAGTTCTTCCTCATGTTTAAATGGAATCTTTTCTTGAAGTTTGAAGCCACTGCTCTGGGTCCTAGTCTCTGGAGCAGCTGAAAACAGGCTTGCTCCATGACATCCCTTCAAAGGATGTTATATTCTATCCAACAGCCATTCCTATCTAATAGATTCATTTTGGGCTTGTTAGAATGTACTTGAATGTACCTTGTTATTTGTTGAGATACAGCACTCGTTTTTTAAAAAAACCTTTTTAAAAGCCTTGTTAATTGTTTTTTAAAGCAGCACTAAAGCTAGGAAAAAGAGAGATTTCTTTTTACAGGGAGTCTGTAAAATAAAGATTGCTCAGTATAGATAGGCTTCCTGTAAAACTCACACCTGCACTGAAGTGCCTCTGATCAACAGCCTGTTTCAAAGAACTTTTGAGTATATAATAATTTTCTCTGTGCATGTATGCATGCACACATACTGTGCTAAATTTCACAGATTAAAAACAAGACACGTGAGGCCAAGCAATGTGTTGTCAAGATGGCAAAAATTATAATGTGGAAGACCAGACATAAGGCCAGAGAGGCTGCAGTACAGTGGGCCCTCAGTATCCGGTAGGATTTGGTTTCAGGAACTCCCATGGATGCTACAATTTGTGGATGCTCAAGTCCCATTACATAAAATGATGTAGTAAAATGCCATCTTTAATACAAAATGACAAAAATAAGAGTTTGCTTTTCGGATTTTTTAAAAAATATTTTGTATGCATGGTTGGTTCAATCTGTGGATACGGACTCTGTGGTTATGGAGGGCCAAAAGTAGTTTGTTTTTGTCTGAATTTACACAGAAGGGCAAATTTCCACCCCGTCCTTTCCTCCCTGCTGAACTGAGTGCAAACTGCTTTTGCACTTTGAATTCAGTTTGCAGCAATTGAAGTAAGCCGGGACAAGGGGGGAAAGTGGGGCGGAAGAAAATCGAGGCTGTTCCTGTCAAAGTAGGACAGTTGGATAGTACGGTTATATGTATAAGTATTTCACAGTGAGGCAGAGCCACTGACAGAGAAGAGGACCTACTAGAGTTTGCCACCTACCTGCACCCAGTTCTCATTGTGCCTTAGAACAAATACATACACAATACACGTGTGCGCACACACATTCATTTGTCCAAACAGGCTGTTGATCAGAAACACTGCAATGGCTTCTTCCACCTCAGAATTGTTACACTGCATGCGCATTACAGGATGGAAGGGCTGCTATTAGATTTAAAAAAAAAAACAGATCCCCATGGGCCACAAGTGGGCATCCTAGTGTTAAAAACATGGAAACGACAAAATCTGTGGTGGCACATTGGCCCTTTTATTTACATTTACACATTATATTTTCCCCACCTGAAGAAGAATTACTGGTCCAGTCGCTCAGTAAGAACTTTATAGCTGTGGGAGGATTTGAAGCTTGGTCTTCTATTCCTAAGTCGGAAACTTTAATGGATGAGTGAGGAAGCTGTGGCCCTTTAGATGTTGGACTGCAGCATCCATCCTCTCTGCCTACTGGCCACAGTGGTTAAGAGTACTGAGAACTGGAATTCAGCACCATCTGGAAAATCACAGGCTCCCTATACTGAATAATGTTTGCTCTGAAATGTAGGTTTGCATGGTTCATCCATGTGCAGTGCAACCTTATGTATGCCTACTCAGAAATAAATTGTGCCTTTTTCCACTGGGCTTTCATGGCTTGAGTGTACATATATACAATTTCAGTCAAAATCACTGCCTCTCGGCTTAACCTGCTTCCCTTATGGCTTGGAAGATCAAATAATGGGAAAAACCTTCATATAAACCACCTTGAGATACATGCAGGAAGAAAGAGGTTCAAATGTGATAAGAAATGCTTGTATCTCCATTTAGGTTTCACTCTTTCACAGTAACTCTGGGCTGGAATTGTGTAACCCTGCAGATATTATAGACTGCAACTCCCAGCAGCCCTAGCCAGCAAAGCAAAACATGTCGGGAGCTGGGTTCAGTTACATATGCAAGGTCACAGTTCACACCCTTGCACTGGAAAGTCTAGCCAGAGGGTTTGTGGAACCTGGAGCAAACCTATGCAGTCTACATGTCTGCAAAGGTTCACCTATTTGTAAGATTCTGATAAGCAAAGCTGTAGGATCAGAGTTGCAACCAGTGGTATGCACAGGCATTGAAGCATGGCATTTCTCATTTTATGGGGTGTGGGGCAATTTGCTCCCTCCTCTGAGCTGCCCAGAACCATTGCTGTTCCTGCTAGTCTATGTATTTGCTGTTGTGTCACATCCTACCTTTCCTTCACTGACCACAAGACAGCACACAGCAGCACTTTACAGACTACTTCATGTGACAAATTGGCCATTTTCCCCCAATATGCCATGGGGATCAGTGCCATATTTGTGTCCATTGAATAAAACTGTTTTTTTCTTCCCTTCCTGGAAACTCATCAGGGATGAGAACCCAATGTCTCAGGGATCAGCATTGGTCCATGGACCACCACTTTGTATAGCACTGGTGCCCACGGCTCTCCTCTCCGCTATAGCCTCACAACAGACCTGCGAGGTAGTCAAGCTAAATGTGCACAACTGGCCTAAGGCCCCACACTCAGCGAACTTCATGGCTCGGGGTGACTAGAACCTGGCTCTCACAAGCCCTAGTGCCACGCTCAATCCACTACCCCAAATTGTCTAGTTTATCCATGTTTCTTCTATTGTGTTCAGCCTGACTATGGTTACAGTGTTTCAAAGAGCTCTCATATATAGATGGACAGGAAAAAATTCTTTAAACAGACTTTAGGGATCACTGCATTTCTCTCAACTTCTCCCTCCTAAGATCTCTATGGGGCACATCCTTCAGTATCACGTATTTTTTCCTTTAGCGTGATTCTTTTCTGAACCTATTCTTGCAGTCTGATCTTATTCGAATATTAAGTCCCACTGAGTTTAAGGGGTCCTATTCCCTCATCAGTGTACCAGACTAGCCCAGTCATATTTTCCTGAAGTTCCAAGCCCAGATTACAATGAGAAAAGGCCTCCAGTTAGATATGTTTGAATCTGAGAAGGACTCTTGCAGGGGGATTCTCTTGCACTTGCCTTAACACGTGATCTCTGCACTGGGACCAAATGCATGGGAACGGGAAGGGGGAGCTCCAGAGAGGAGAAGAAAGGTACATGTGTGCATTCCCTGCCCATTCCCTTGCCTTTTCCTTTGGCGTGTGTTCTCCTTCCAGGACTAAATGCATGGGAATGAGAGGCGGGAGCTCCAGAAGGGAGAATGTATGCACATGCCTTCTCTCCACCACTCCATTTTCCTGCCTTTTGTCTGCTGGCAAAATGCAAGACAATGGGAGGAGGAGAATGGGGGGAGAGGCACACGGGCATCTCGTGAATAATCAAATTCATGAAGGTCAAACCCACGAATGTGGAGGGAAGACTCTACACCATTTTCTGAATCACTTGCAGGCAAATAAGGGACCTCTAGGTATTGCTGGACTGCAACTCTCATGAGCCCTAGCCAATGGTGCGGGATGATGAGTATTGCAGTCGAACAACATTTGGAAGGCCTCAGGTTATCTATCCCTACTCTGAGCCAGAGCTTGGCAAAGTTACACTTTTGGAGTTTAACTCCCTTAGCCAGGATGGGCAGTGGGAGATTCTGGGATTTGTCATGCAAACAACATAGCTTGTAGGCTGTCCTGTAAAAGTTAGATGGTTGGGTGTCCTTAACAAAATGAACATGGAAGCAAATAAACAATAGCAAAATTCTGCTTGCTTGTTTGAATGAGAGCAAGCCCACATTTGCTCAACAGCTACATGTGCTCTCTCACACTGGCATGGATTTGCCGCTTCCGTAGCACTTATACTCCGTCTCATACATGCGGGGCACACACATGATCTCCGCCACTGGCACCCGGCAGGAGACTGTGGGCGGCTTCTTCACAGGGCAGAAGCGGTCCCAGGTGCGCTTGTAATCATTGGGAGGCTGGTAGGACTCTTTGGTCAGGCTGAGCAGGCCACGGTGGGGAACCGCAGGTGTATTGGGGGGTAGGCGGGGCACCCGGGTGGCACTGGGAAACTGGATGAAGTCCCGCATTGGCCCAGGTTCACGGATCAAAGGGTGGTAATCAGAGGGCGAGTATGTGAGAGCATCTTTTTTGGCATAGCCAAGTAGGTCCTTCCTGCAAGAGAGGGAAGAGGTAAAATCAGAGCTCTTGCTTTCTCCAAAATCCATGGCAGCAGGGAGACAAGAGGCTGCTTAACAGATAAACCTTTGTGGGGATCATAGTATTGTAGGAAGAGACCACAAAAGCCATCGAGTCCTACTCCTGTGATGCAGGAATATACCATCAAGCATTCTTGACACATGGCCATCCAGCCTCTCCAAAGAAGGAGACTCCATCACACTCCAAGGCAAAGTATTCTACTGCAAACTGCTCTAACTGTCAGGAAGTTCTTCCTAATGTTCAGATGGAATCTCTTTTCCTGAAGTTTGAAGTCATTGCTCCATGTCCTAGTCTCTAGAGCAGCAGAAAACAGGCTTGCTCCATCTTCCATATGACATTCCTTCAAATATTTAAACATAGCTATCACATCACCTCTTAATCTTCTCTTCTCCAGGCTAAACATAAACAGCTCCTTAAGCCACTCCTCACAGAGTATGGTTTCTAGGCCTTCTACCATTTTGAACCCTTTAAGATGCCTCTTGAAAAACACAGGAACACTGCAGAATGTGGTATTGGCCATGGAACTCCTGAGAAGTTCCTCTGATTTTTTTCAAAGGTTCTAGGCATCCAAAATTAGCAAGATAAGCTGAAACTGTGTGAGCCATGCTTACTAAAATCACATCTGAGCAGCTGCTGGATAAGATCCAGTAATCCAGGGTGGCGAATCATGTGTTCCTCCAAATGTTGTTGACCACAACTCCCACAGATCTACCTCTGTTCATTTTTTCTAAACAATGCCAAATTTTATCATCTCTGTCATGTTCATCCAGCTCCCACCTTGTCTTTTTTTCCTCCCTAAACTCAACATCTACAAATATTGTAAAGTTTTGCTCATAAAGGATTGCTCTAGCTTTCTGATCAAGCTCTGTTACCAACAACTTTGTAAATTTGGATGTCCCCCTCAGCTATTTCATAGCATTTTGCACCCAAACACATTTTGTCACATCTGCTACACACTTTGGTACAGGTTGAGTGAAAACACAATAGGCCTTTCTGCACTACACTGTTATGGTGCTATTATTCCACTTTCAAAATCCTGAGGAATTTTAGGATTTGCATTTTAGGGAGGAGCATTTACAATCCTCAGCCAGAGAGCTATTTGGCCTCAGTAAACTACAGAATTCCACAGGATGTTGAAAGTAGAATAATAGCACTATAACAGTGTAGTGCAGAAAGGCCCAATGTTCGTTTGAGGGTGCTTCTCAGGATCCCACTATGGATTCAATTATAAGCTTGTGAAAGGCAGTGTAAAGCACAGAATTTGCAGTACAAACAGTACACATCTACTGTGCATGAAGTCAACCAATTGCACCTGACTTTAACAGAGTGCAAAAGACCAGCTTTAACAGTCTGCAGGTTTTCCATCCTCACAATATGACATTTTGGATGAAAATAACCATATTAGATTTGGTGGGGTTCCAACCTAAAAACTGTCTTGCTCTAGAATTAGAACTTTCAGAACTTTTGGAACCAAGGGTTCTTTTGGGGATGAACCCTGACATGGGTTACTGCTCTAGCATAAGCTTTATTGATGGTAAATGAGGCAGCAGATGCTAAAGAATAAAGCAGCATTCCAGCCACTGTGCTGATGGGGTACAGCATCCCCTAACAGCCAATTGTAGAATTGAGCCCCTAAACAAATACTACTCAGATTCACCCCTTGGCCAACACCCTCAGGCTTGGGTGCACCCCTCCCCAAGGTGAGATGGACTCCAAAGGGTTATATAATACAGAAACAAAGAAAATCAAAGTGCCCAAGCGTGACCCATCTCCCCACTAATAGGTATGAGAACTACACAACCCATTCAGTAACAGAGAAAAATTAATTCCTCAAGTTGGTTCTCAAGCTTCATATCTTTTTCCCAGTTTCAATCTGCAAAGCCAATGCTGAACGTACCCAACAAAGTCATGAATTCAAGTTAACTCTTTCATGCCACTGGAACACAAGAGCCCTAAAACCCATTTGCCTGGCTGACAGCGGTCCTACTCACCACTAACTACTTGAATTTGACAGTTACATATGTGCGGGAGACCTCTGCACAGATTTTGGAGGGATGTCCTGTTCCAGGGTATATAATTGGCAGGTACTGTTAGAACAGTTGGATGTGTAAACGGGGAGTAAGTCAACAGCAGAGAATGACCAAAATGCTACTCACTTTGTAAAAGGCCGGAAGTCCCGAGTGGTGATGGACATATACGGTTCATTGAGCTGCAGAACTGCCTTGTCACGGACATAGAAGGGTTTGCCTGCTATTTCTTTATTCTGTGTGCTGGCCACAATGGACTGCAGTGGAAAAAGAACAGAATGTCCCTATTGCAAAAAGAATTGGATAGCTGGCTCTTCCTCTCATTACAGAGGAAATAGTTGAGAAGATGGATCAACACAACCAGGCCTAGGCCATTTCCGCACTAGACTGCTATAGTGCTATTATTCCTCAAATACCCCTCCCTAGACTGCAAACCTCAGGATTCCAGAGGATGTTGAAAGCAGAATAATAGCACTATAATAGTCTAGTGTGGAAATGGCCCTAGTGTTACCACAGGGCTCCTCTGGGAAGCTGTCAAATCCCCAGTGCCCTGGTGAGGCCCCACACTTTTATTGGTCTCTGCCCCAGCTCGCTCTGTGCCATGTGGCTATGTCTAGCCTGCTGTTTTAAGCATACATAATACCCTGGTGCAATACTCCATCAGGAGCATTGTGAGAAATTTAAACAGAACTTCACTACTGCTGCTGCCAGATAAGGGCTTGCAGACATTGGACCATCTCCACTCCTGAAATCTGGAGTTGGCTCCCACTGTCATGCAACCACAGCATACAGTGAACACCGAATGATAATTCCTCTAAGTCCACAGGCAGTCTGCAAATAAAATGCAAATCATATCTGCAAAATAAATAATCTTAATTTGGGAATTCTGACTCTGGCTAGGCCTGGCTTGGCCCTAAGGTGGGGGGGATATGCTCCGACAAATACCAGATACCTTGGATGCTCCATCTGCGTGATGAGCTGCCAGTCCAAAGGGCTGAGGTCCAGCATGAAAGTTGGGCTCCTGTGGCAGATTGGGCCAGCCGGGGTAGCGGTCCTTCATCTCGCTTTTCTGGTTGGCCATGGTGAGTGGGAATCGCCATGCTCTTTGCTTCAGCTGTTGGGAATTAAAACCATCAAGAGAGTTGAGGACATATTCACTGGAAAGTGGGTGGGGTGGAAATGGTTAAACTCAGAAACTTATCAGAATTTAGTTAACAGTTATACATCACAGGCCCAGCACAGGGAAGAAATAAGCTAAATGTGCAACATCACACAAGCAAATTGCAACCCTTAAACAGCATAGCTGTAGATATCTTCTTTCCCTGTACAGCTGGATGAAATGGCACAAATAAGTAGTATGAAACTCCAAAATTTTCCACTATTTTGCTGTAAACCTTTAGAACTTTCCTCACATCCAATTTTTGCCACTGTTTCTTTCTTTGTCTTCTCCAAAGTTCAGGCAGAAAGAAGGCGGAATCCTCTTCTGTGCTTTGTGAAAAATCAAGTTCACATTAAGCATGAAAGATGGATCCAGAAGCTTTACTACTGAGTCTTCATGGAAGATGAAAAACTACTTCTTGATCAAAAGGGTCCCCAATTTGGACACTCTGTAGCCCAATGTAACAGCCACCAGAAATACAGTCCTCCACAGCAGAAACATGCTTTGTGTCTTCCTAATGTGCTCAAAAGGAGTGTTAATCACAACCTGTAATACCACAGCCAGGTGCCATCATGGAAAACAATGAACAATACATGGGCACAACACCTCTGCCTCTTTCAAGAAACTCCTAAATGTTGGAATGTTTTAACAGAGACCTGCCCATTCCTATTTTCAGGATGGACCCCCAAAGCTAACACCTGATATTTGGATGTGTTAGTTTTTAAATTTTGATTCAAACTACTCTGAAGAATAACCAAAATTTTTCTTGTTCTTCTTGGGTCACATCATTTTCTTCTACACCACATGCAGAAGGTTCTCCATGCAATCTCATATAGTCTTTTAGTGGACGACTGTCAAGCCACCATAATGGCTGAAATTAACTGTGCTAAGTAACCCAGAGACTCTACTTGCCATTGCTCAATCTCCACCTGTGGAATGGCAGGACTGCCTGCTGACTCAAGAGATCCATCATAGTTCTTGAGCTGAGATGGTCAAAAACCATGTCTTCTGCCACTAATTAGGAACCACCAGTACAATGTTTGTTCCATGCTCTCATTTTTCCCTATTATTATGAATGACAAGAATAATGAAGGGAAGACATAACACAGGTCTTCTGGCCACAGTGATATGAATGCATTTGCGCCTCCGGGTTGCTTCATACAGAATCAACTCTGGATGAACCGTTTTACCTTTTCAGGTCTGCCAAGAGGAAAACAGATCTGTTACCAAAAGGCTGACTCTCTCTCTTATCTGATTAAAAAAAATTCTGAGGATAAGAGCCTCCATTCCCTGAGGTCCAAGTCTTGTCTGCTGTCTTGTCAAGCTGCCCATATTAATATTCTGCTGACAAAGAATGTTGATGAGATTCAAACCAGCAGAACTGATGCTATGCTTGTAAGATTCTTCCGTCATTAGATACTGGGGCTTTGTTCCTCCTTTTCTCTTGACACTGGCCTTTGGTGAAATGTTGTCCATCTTTCCTTGTAATAGTGAAAGAAAGGCATGCAATACCAGCGTGACTGTTCTCAGCTGTAGCCAACTGATGCTGTGCCAAGTATCTGTTGTAGACCACCTGCCATTTGTGAATTTGAACTCCCCACCCTTTCAAGGCCTGCATCTGCAGTCTCCTGAACAATTTCTGGAACCATTAATAAGTTGAATG
This sequence comes from Cyclura pinguis, assembly GCA_030412105.1. Classification (NCBI taxonomy): domain Eukaryota; kingdom Metazoa; phylum Chordata; class Lepidosauria; order Squamata; family Iguanidae; genus Cyclura; species Cyclura pinguis. The sequence goes on from CM059604.1 coordinate 102,405,790, forward strand.
ACTTCTTTAATGCTTGGGGTACTGAACTGCTAAGCGTTGTTGCACCTTCCTTCCGAAATGGCAAAAGCAACCACAATAGTGTTCTTTGATGGCTTCTGGCCCTGGAAGACATGGCATACACGCTGCTAGGAGACCATAACAGTCATGCCAAGAACATCAGCCTAACTTCTTCTTGTTGATCAAGAAACTTAGCACTGTTTTCCTTTTCTGCCTTGTTTTCTAAAAGACATACTACTTCCACGCGGTTATCAATGATGGCCCCAGATGCAGCAGTCGCCGTACAGGAGTAAGATGACTATTTCAACTGTTTACCAGAAAGCTGTGGAATGTTAGACATATTATAGTGGCTTGAACATCCTTGAACGCTTGCTGATAGATGGAGGATCAGTTAGGAGAACATCAAGGTAAGAGTGAACATGTACTTTCCTTGATTTCAGATTCCTTGCCAATGGCACTAGGACTTTAGTGAATTCTTCAGGTTCCTGATAGGTCAACTGATAGGGACATGTATAAAAAGGGGCTCTTGGATAGGCAAACCAAAGGACCCCTTGCCTCAGTCTGATATGTCAACAGAGACTCCCCTAAGTCTCTTTACGTGTGGGTGCCCTGGCAAACTCAAAGAAAGTGGCAAGAACCTTGCAGATGTGTTGAGAACTTTTAAGAAACTTCAGCCTCTTGTCATCTGAGGTCTTTAGAGCAGGAGTGGACACCAAGGCTGTTTTTGCAGCCCTCAGCCTCTTCAGACTCATCGAAATAACCTTTTTCTGATCCAAAGAGTAAAAGGACTCATATTGAGGCTTCCAGGTGTGAGAATTCACCTTTAAATAGGTAGCAGAGCTCCCCTGCACTATATCACAAATTCTGTTTTTTCAAAACCAGAAGTGGACTTCCAACTACTTCCGGTTTTCTTAGTTTTTCTTTTAGTGCAGTATTTTTGGCTGTTCTTGAGACCCTCAAAGGGTCTCAAGAGCGGAAAATTGGCCCTGAGACCCACTGTAGTTACTGCTTAGAGTATTGTGCCCATCTTTGGAGGGTATGGAACCAAAGACCCTGGGCTGCCACTGGAGTGTCTGTGTCATCATTTCATCCATTGTCTCCTTAGAGACTGTGGCCATTTCCACACTAGACTGTTATAGTACTGTTATAGTGCTATTATTTCACTTTCAACCTCCTATGGAATCCAGGGGTTTGCAGTTTAGGGAGGGGCCTTTGAGGCCCCTCCCTAAACTGCAAACCCCAGGATTCCATAGGAGAGTGAAAGTGGAATAATAGCACTTTAACAGTGTAGTGCAGAAGTGGCCTGTATAAAAACAATTTCAGAAGGTAGAATTACTTTCAGGTAAGCCAGGAATTTTACATTCCCCCCTCAAAAATATCCCAAAAAAATTATGAAGAAGCGAAAATGGATTTATCACATTTATGTGTTGACCTCATTTCTGGCACCACAGGAGAAACTTTCTTGGGTGTCTTGCCTCCCTTCTTGTCCTCTAGACAAATATCCTCCCTGCCTTTTTAAAACAATGGGAGGAAATCCTCCTTGCTAAAAGGGTTTGGTGCTGTTTGTTTGGTGGTATTCTGATCCTTACTGCTACTGTGATCCTCCTTATCTGCAGTGGGAACCCCAAAGACTCCCAGCTCCCCCAATCTCTTGTTTTGCTGCTCTTGGTACAACTGGTGGGGACTGATCTGGACAAGTAACATGAGGGGAATGCAAGCATGCCTGCTTTTCTCTGACTCTTTTCTGCCTTCTAGTGGCTACAGAGCAAACCAACTCTTTCTCTGGACAGAGGGGGAGCAGCTCTCTTGCACTGGTTGTCATCTTCAGGATGATGGTGGCAATCGTTTGTGTGGCTGATCCCTCCCACTTTCCTTCCCACTGTTCTCCCAAAGGACAGGAGAAGGCCCATTAACCTGAGAGCACAGTTCATCATCATCCGGTCTCTTTCACACTATGCAGTAATACCAGTTTCATACCACTTGGACTCCGTGGCTCCATCCTATGGAACTCTGGCATTTGTAATTTCGTGAGGTGTTTAAAATTTTCTGATGGACTGCTCTAGCGCTTCACAAAATTTTGAATGCCAGGATCCACAGGATGCAGCCATGGCCCTTACAGTGTTTTACCTGGGCAGTGTGAAAGAGAACCCAAAGTGTCCAGAACTGCAGGTGGAGTCCCTGCTCCTTTACCACTGGAGGTGGGAAGGAAGGCTGGATGCCTCTTTACTCACCCCCAACACAGGCAGAATAATCAAGGATTTGCAATGCTGCCACCAGAATGGATGCCAACTCAGCTCTGCCATTGACAATGTCACGTTGGGGGAGCTGTTCTGCAACATCCATGCTGGAGATGCTGTTTTGCATTCCTCACATCCCATCCTGTGGATCTGCCTCTGGAAGTCTTAACACTCTTCCTCTTTTGCAATCTTTTCTGTTCTCTAAAAATCATCTGAAGCCTCTAACAACAGCTCTTTTCTTCTTCTTTTTTTTGCTAATTTTTTTACTTGTTCTCTCTCTCTCTCTCTCTCTCTCTCTCTATATATATATATATATATACGAAGAAAGAAAGCCACCAACCACCTTCTTCACACTACAAACATTACACTTTCTGTACCTGGATCTTGATTCTCTCCTTCCCTCAAAGAATCTCTTACCTTCTCTTTCAAATCTTTAATATAGTGGACAGCATTGTGTGCATCAGCAATGAAGTGACGGGGATGAGCCAGCACTCCCCCGTGAGTTTTGGGACTGTAGTCGAGTTGTGTAGTTGTTGCCAGGCCGGGGATGACGTCATCTCGATATCTCTTCTCAGGAAAGGGCTCATGGAGCGTGGACTGATGATGGGGAGAGATGTGGCAAGGAGAGAGGGAACAAATGATCAGTGATGGTATAAAAAGTAAGTGGAGGTAAACAAACAGAGAAGCAAATAAAACAAAGGTGTTTTTCGGAAAGGACCCAGCATCCTGGTTCTGTTATCATTGTATGCTGTTAATTTGTAATTGCATTTGTTTTAAACTGTTCTAAGCCTCCTTGAGTCTCAAACTGGGAAAAAGCGAGATATAAATAAATACAATAACAAGTATTATTACCGATGTCTTATCTTTTTTCCAGTCTCGGATGCAAGGTGGCTTCCAAAAAAAATAAAAATTTACCTCATCCCAAAGTTTAAAATGTGACGAAACTATCGATAAAGCCAATTAAAAAACACAGCCATGAAAAAGAAAGCAGCAAATAAGACATTATTTAGACAAACAGGCGAAGAGTTTGAGAAATCTCAAGCCCACTTGGGGAGAACTCAGAAGTTGGAGGACTCACCATCACCACCACTACATCAATCTCACTAACCCAAATCCACCCCACATCAAGCTTACTAATCCAGTTTTTCCAGCAACTAGCCTAGTTTCTCAATCCGGGATGGGCTGTGAGTATGTAACTCATGACCCAAACTCTCAGGGCCATTTCTGCCCTACAGCCTTATAGTGCTATTATTCCCCTTTCAGCATCCTGCAGAATTCTGGGGTTTGTAGTTTCCTGAGGCAAAAGAGCTCTCTGGTTGAGAATTCTAAGTGCCCCACCCTAAACTGCAAATCCCAGGATTCCATAGGCTCTTGAAAGTGGAATAATAGCCTAGAACAGTGTCCTGAAAAAACGTCCTCAGCTTTGTTCACAGAATCGAGTCTCTACTCCACTTTATGTTGGAAACACGCGAGAGCACCGACTGCAGCGTTTTGCTCAAGGACTCCCCAGGGAAGTCAGGTCCCACCCTCCATTCTCCTTGGCCAGTAAGTAAGAAAGCGCCAGGGTTGTGCAAAACGAGCTCGATTTATAGGCAGCAGCCACCTAGGGCTTTTCTGCAGTACCTTGTTATAGTGCTATTATTCCACTTTCAACACCCTGTGGAATTCTGGGGTTTGTAGTTTACTGAGGCCAAAGAGCTCTCCGCGGGAAATTCTAAATGCCCCTCCCTAAACTGCAAACCCCAGGATTCCATAGGATGTTGAAAGTGGAATAACAGCCCTAGAAGAATGTAGTGCAGAAAGGCCCCTAGTTCTAGGCTCCGCGCTGGCGCGCTTGCAGAACACCCTTCAACCACTGCGATGCCTCAATCCGAACTGGCCCAGCAGCCCGCCCATTCAGTGCCCGTTCAGGCTGCTCACTCGTGCATAGGGCGGGAGACAGGGCAACGGGGGGCTATAGTTGAGCCCCACTCCACTGCTGGTCAGCCTCCAGTCCTGCCTGCGTCCCTCGGCGGGCACCAGCGAGCCGGACTCTGCTTCCCAGCCGACGGGGAAGGCGGCGAACGTGCCCGCCATGTCACCTGCCGCATTTGGGACATGGTTGCTAGCTGCAGCGGCTGCGCCCGCGGCGGCTACTAAGGGGAGCAGCGGGGGGGGGAGGGCTCGAAGGGGCGGGGCCAGTGGAGCGTCGGTGACAATCGTTGCCATGGGTACGAGAACGCTCAGCAGCCAAGCGTTCCATCCCGTCCTTTGTGAGCCCTGTGATTCGATCCGGCCCAGAAGAGGGGGCGGGGCGGAGGAACTCATTGGGCCAAAGGCAATAGTACGCGGTGTACTGCAAGTCCCATCCTTAGTGGTGTTTCTGTGTGCGCGTGCCTTCAAGTCGCCTGTCGATTTATGGCCGCCCCATGAATTTCATAGGGTTTTCTTAGGTGAGGAATACTCAGAAGTGGTTTTGCTAATTCCTTCCTCTGAAATACAGCCTGTACAGTACCTTCTATTCCGTGGCGGTCTCCCATCCAAGTACCAATCTGGGCTGACCCTGCTTAGCTTCCAATATCAGACGGTAACTGGCACCCTTACAGTATTTTGTGTCTAATCAGAGCTAATAGTCTAAAGCAGAGCTTTCCAAACTTTTCGTGTTGGTGACACACTTTTTAGACCGGCACCATTTTGCAACACAGTTATTCAGTAAGTGGAGGCAGCTTCTCCACCCGAGCCTGGCCCACTACTGCCGCTGCCCTTGCCAGCTTTTCCTCTGCCCAGGGTGGCGCGGCTGCAGAGACAGCTCCTTCACCGGTTACGCTCGCGCAACACACCTACACGCTGCGACCGACACACTAATGTGTCAGGACACACAGTTTGCAAAGATCTGCTCTAAAGATAACAGACTCTGCCTGATCTTGGAAGCTGAGCAGGGGTAGCCCTGGTTAGTACTTGGATGGAAGACAACTAAGGAATATTAGACTTAATTTAGGCTTAATTTCAGAGAAAGCCAATCATGGGCCTACTGAAGTTATCAGAATCCAGTGTGTTTGAGTGTTGGACTATGACCCTGAAGAGCAGGGTTCCAATCACCCACTCAGCACCCCCTCTGAATCTTGTCCAGAAAAACCCCTTGATTAGGTTTGCCTTCAGGTCACCATAAGTTTTAAAGTACTTGAAGACACACCACAGCCACAACATTGAAGTTATCACCACCGTATGAATTTTGGGATTTGTCTTATGTTCAACGTGGCTGAAGATAAGGAGGCTTGCAATTATGTGTTTGTGCCATTAGGTGGTACTCAGAGTCAGAGAATGCTCCTTTTTCCGGAGTGCCAGGAAAAGCAGCGGGAGGTGACCCAGGGAACCACCATGGGCAGATTGATGGAAAGTGTGTGGATGTAAAGTGCCAGCTTTGGTGGATAGAGGGCTAGAATGGTAGGAGGGGCCAGGTTGTCTCCAAAAAGTTAAAAATATAAAAACCTCTCCTAGCTCTTTAGGGAAAGGGGTGTGGAATGTTTGGCCCTCTGGACATTTTGGCTCATGACTCACACAGGCCCATACCATAGTCCAGACTGGCTGAGGTTTCTTAGGAGCTGAAATCCGAAACATCTGGACTGACAAAAATTCCTCAGCTCTAATTTCAGCTCTGCCAGTGCAGCGCAGTGTTCGGCAAGTTGGACTAGGACACAGGCAGACCAGTGCTCATATCACTGCTCAGCCATGAAAACCCACTGGGTGATTTTGGGCAAGTCACATCCTCTCAGCCTCAGAGGAAGGGAACGAAAAGCCTCTTCTGAAGAAATTTTTCTAAGAAGACTCTACAATAGGGTTGCCGTAAGTTGAAATTGGCTTGAAGACATGTAACAACAAGAACAATTACAGCTTTAATATAGTTGTCACAGTCTGCAATTTTTGCCTTGAATTTCTCTCTCACTTCACTTGTGACAATCACATATCCATCCATCTACACTTGGCAATCTAGAATCTTTAATCATACATCATGTGATTGATGGAAGTGGAAATCTTGTGTATAACCTGTGGGCCTCTCAGTCACAACATATCGCCAATTTTTTTCCTCCACTTTCTTCACCCATTCCATACTTATTGGATCTTCTGTGCTGATAAAATGTTCTGGAGAACTTGACCATTTACCCATTCTTATATGTATTGTGGTGGTTCACAGCTAGTATCTTGCTCAACTGTGGGCTTTGGGTTGTTTCTTCTCAGATCCATCACAGCTATCTTTGTTTCATTTAAAAATTGTTGTTATTTTAAGGTGCTACAGAACTCTCTGCTGTTCCTGATGGTTAAAAATCTGTTATTAGCTTAGAGCACTTGAAACCAGGGTTTTTTTCTAAATTGACTGAACACAAAGAGATACAAGAAAATGACAAAGAACAAATGGGAGGAAAAAAGCCAAAAGATGAAGTTAGCTTCTACCTAGGCATAGAGTATGAATATATGAGCACTATTTTCCTTTTGGGAGAAGACAGAGGCAAAGCTGGTGTTTAGCAGTTCTACTCTTCTGACATCTAGTAGCTTTTCACCATCTTCCCCATGGAGCATACCAGCTGATTCCTTGTTTTTACATCATTAAAAAACAACAACAAAACACCCACCTCCTTTTAAAATTATTTTTAACCTCCTCTGTAAGCCTGAACTTCTATTGAGCTTTAGCCTTCTGACCTTTGCCTATAAAAATTACCTCGTTTTTGCTCTTCCTTGGTGCTTTGTCTCTTCTTCTATTTCTCATATATGCCCCCTTTAAATCTCTGCTCATCTGAAAACTCTTTATGCAGCCACCTTGTTTTGTTCAGACAGTTCCAATTTTCCTTTCTCACTGGAATTACTTCCAGCTGTGCCTTCAATATTCACTTTTAAGAATGTACATCAATCATTTACTCCCCTTTCATTGAATATTTTTGATGATTCTATTCCTGAAGCCTTGAGAGTGGCTTTCTTAAAAGTTCAGAACGCACATTTGACTGTATTTAGCATCCCCTTTCCTTTAGATGAGAGATTTCAGGCGGACATGGTCATTCCCACTACTTCCTTCTCATTGGAATGTTCTTCCTTTTTGACGAAGATCAAAAATAATTAATCCCACCCTTACTTTTTCCATCTTCCATTTTCCATTTTCTGGAAAAGGTAAATGAGGAATCTATTGTACTATACATTTTTGGCACAGTTAGGTTTCCAGCGGATATCAGGCTGTGGTTGCTGTGTGCCTTCAAGTTGTTTCCAACTTATGACAACCTTAAAGTGAAACTATCACAGGGTTTTTTTGGGGCTGAGTGTGTGTGAGATGCACCCAAGGTCACTCATTGGGTTTCCGTGGCCGAGTGGGGAATCGAATCCTGGTCTCCAAGGTCATAGTCCAAACCTCAAACCATTACATCATGCTGGCTGTCAGATACCAGGGTAGTCTCCCATTATGATTGTATCTCTCTCTTTCTCTCTCTCTCTCTCTCGTTTTGCATTATGTTCCAGGAAAGCACCATCCAAATCTTCAGTCTGGCTTGCTGGCCTATGATGATGTCACTGTTGTTTCTCTTTTCCCATAATTTTTATCCAAATACTCCTCATCTTCCTTTAATGCTCAGAATGAGCACTCTCCAAACCCAACAGTGGGTTGTCTTACCAAATGTTTAGGTACATACCACAAGACCGTGAATTCCAGAGTCTAAAGCTACCTAGATTTTAAACGAGGTAAAATCTCATGCAGCACAGCTGGAATTAATGGCAACAGAACCATTTCTGTCAGTTGCTATTTGGTATGGCAAACAACAGGCCAAAGCTCTCATTCTCATAGCAGTGATGTATCTAAGTCTTTTACTCCACATCTTAAGTCAAATGTCAAGTCTCTACCTTCAAGTCTCGAGTCTCAAGTCTTCACAAGATACTTTCGAGTCAAGTCTCAAGTCTGGGAGCCAACTTTATACTCCGACCAGAATTTCTGGACAGAGTCGAATAAAGTCGGTTTTAACAGCCCATTGAGTTTCCATGGCTGCGTCGGCCCTCTGCTTTTGTGATTTTGACACCTGCAGCTTCGGAAATGGGGAATAAGATCCTTCTTACTTCCCATCTGCAAAGCTGGAGGCTTTTTCAGAAGTGGGGAATAGGGCCCTTCTTATTCCCCATTACTGAAGCTTTAAGGAAGGAAGGAGCCTTCCTTCTCAAGCCCATTGCCTAACACATTTTCTGTTCCCCTGTGAGATATGTGCCATGCATTCTGGGCCTTGCTGTTTTGCCTTATGCTCTTAGGAAAAGTTTTGGAAACCTCCTCCTATACGTAGTGGGGACTGGCTGCTGAGCAGACCTCAACGCCACTTCAAACCCATTGCCTAACCCATTTGCTGTTCCCTCTGAGAAATGTGTCCACACTTTGGGCTTGAGATGGATTGTCATGCGACCAGTAAGTTGTAAGGTTTCTCAATGAATTTGTTATGTTACTGAACCAAGTGCAGCAAGTCAGTCACTAAAAATATGCAAGTCTTCAGCCAAGTCAGTGTGTAATTTTTGCCAAGTCAAGTCCGAGTCAAGTCACTGAAGTGACTTAGTCTGATTTGAGTCCGAATCAATCAATTTGAGTCTACATCACTGTGTCATAGTATTATATACAATGGCATTTTAAGACTTTATCTTCTAGTTTGCTAGCTTCCGAGTGGAGCTTAGAAGAATTAACTTTTTGGGTTGCAAACGCAAGAATCATTCCAATATTCTGGGAAATGTAATCCAAAAATAACTTTCCCATCTGTTCCTGAGGGACATCAACTGCATAGATTTTGAAGTTGCTTGAAGAACTGTTGTTGGTTGATGTGTGCCTTCTAGTCGTTTCTGATTTATGGCAATCCTCAGGTGAACCTGTAACATGGGTTTCTTGGCAAGATTTGTTCAGAAGGGGTTTGTTCTTGCTTAGAGAATGTGACTTGTCCAAGGTCACCTAGTGGGCTTCCATGGCTGAGCAGGGATTTGAAGCCTGATCTTCAGAGTCATAGTCCAATGCTCAAATCACTACACCATGCTTGGTTCTTAGCTTGACCTTCTAACAAAGGTCTGGACATCTGGCAGAATCTAACAGGGTGCACAAGATACACTAGATATGTGGAAATGTATCCAGTGTTTGCCCTGGTAGGTGTTACTAATTTTACTTATGATTTCAGTGAAAAAAAAACTTGAGTGGTAGTACCTACAATACTTAAAATTTTGGATCAAACTCAATTTCATGCAAAATGGACTAAACTCTGCAATATTCTGAGAGAAGAAATCCCCACAAAATTTGCCAGCTAGTCCCAAACTTGCTCCCTAATGTTCAGAATGTAAATCTAAGTATAAATATCAAGGCTGGTAAAAATGTGTTTGTACATGTGAATTCTAGGGAATAACAACATTAAAAATAACAGATATCTGAAGTGTTTGTTTTAAAGACACCCAAAATAGTTGAAGAATCTGTTTAAAAACCTTTCTGTACTTTTCATTTTGGTCCCAATAGATAAGACTATAATTTTAGTGTCACTGACTTGAGTAGCACAACACAGACATAATTGCATTAAATTACAGTAGAGATATATTAGCAATTTTATAATGGTGCTGTAGATAGGACTCTAAAGTTTCAGTTGTCCCTGACAGGCTAAAATCAAGATGCTCTAAAGGTACTAGCTGGCTATGACCAGATAATAATTCTTTTCATAAGTTGCCAAATACTGAGCAGCTTCTTTGCAGTTTGGCCATAATCGTATACTCTGTTGGCCTCATGGCAACTAAACAGTATTTATTATCTGGCCAACTAGTGACTTCAGAGCACTCTGATTTTAGTCTGTGAGGAATGACAGAAGTTTAATCGTGGAACAGGGGGAGAGAATAATGGCTGCCCACTAGATGTTGGACTACAACCCTCATTGTTGCTCCCCACTGGTTATGCTGATGGGAACTGCAGTCCAAGAGCATCTGGCAGACCACAGTTTACTACCTTTGCATTAAGCAATGAGACAAAAGCCTCAAATGACATGAGGCAGAAGCAATAGTCCTTTGGCTGTTCTTCCTGAGACTCCCCCCTCCATACAGTTCTCTGTCTTCCCTATTGGGCAATACCCACTTGGCCTTCCTTCCACTAACATCATACCTAAGGACTTTTTAGAAAGGATGCTAAGAAATGTGTAGGCACACTTACAATATGCACCAAATGCTTGGAAAAGGTCAAAAATAGTGTTCCTAATTGCCTGTTTAGATTAGTGCTTAATCCTTCTCCACCAATAAATAAATTAGTAATTTTTTAAAAAATGTTCACATCCATTAATGCATGGTGTGAGTATCCACATCCTTTAAAAAAATTGTGAAAGGCCATCTGCTCCTAGATAGCAACACCCTATTATTTCAGTAATACATCTCTTGTTCTGTATAGCCAGTTCCCTTATGTGTATAGCTGCCTTCAAGTCACCTGTCGACTTACGGCGACCTCATTAATTTCATAGGGTTTTCTTAGTCAAAGAATACTCAGAAGTAGTTTTGCCAGTTCCTTTCTCTGAAATATAGCTTACAGCAGTTGGTATTTGTTGGAGGTCTTCCATCTACTACTAACCAGAACTGACCCTGCTTAACTTTCAAGATCAGACAGGATCTGGTGTCTTTAGGGTATCACACACAGCCAAACCAGGATTCACATAAGAACTGTGCAGGTTTCAAGCCTACAGGTTCTATTTGTTTTATACTGTAATGCTGCAATTGACAAACCTGAGCCTGAAGCAAAGGCCCATAGCCAGTGGGAAAAGGCATAAAGACCTAATCCAGCCTCATTATACTCAGGCCTCAAAATGTCTTGTTATGGGCATGATATATTACAAATCACCAAGAGCTCTCTACAGTTGGCCTTCCACATTTGCTAGGGTTAGGGGCACAGGACCCCCGCAAAAGTGGGAAAATGACAAATATCAAAACGTGCACGTGTCTGAGGGAAGGAGGCCAATGCATGGTGGTGAGAGTGGGCACCCAGGGTCCAAGCCAGGTCAGGGAAAGGACAGAAATGGGGTGGCTCAGCACGGTGGCCCTATACTTCCTCTTTTTCCCATCTCCTTCCTTGGACGTGGGGGAGGAGCATTAGGAGAGGGTTTGTGGTGCTGCGAAATCAGGCTGTGATCCATCCTTAGCTGGCCAGGCAGCAGCTGGTGGGTGGAAGAGGACCAGAGGTGGGTTTTTAAAGGGCTGCATGGCCTGATCAGAGCTGCTGAGGGAATATTCTTCCAGAAAAGAAGCACTGGAAGTGGGGGGAGGAGTTAGAGAACCCCGTAAATAATCTAATCTATGAAAGTGAAACTCGCAAATGTGGAGGACCAACTGTACTGGCAAACCCAGATTTAACTTTGGCCTGCAACATCTCTTAAAACAAGGGTTTCCAATTCCACTTCTAAATATCAGGTGGCACTCATGGGCGGGGCACGGTTTTTCTGTTGGAGCTCCAAGGAGCAGTGGAGTGGGAGAGAGGAATACACGTACCCTGGGTTGCTATCCATTTTTCATTTCCAAAATTCTTGTTTTCCATATCTGCACTTCCAAAGTAAGAAGTCAGGACACTAGAAATGAAGTAGCAGGCATCTCTTTTGTTTTTAATCTCCACCGCACTCCCTTCCTCCACACACACACATTTTCCTAGAAATTAACCCACACACACAGAGAGTACACAAATAAGTTAATAATTAAAATGTCAGAACAAGGTCAGAGATACAGACTGCAATGGGCGGGAAGGGAGGCAATAAATATGAAAAGAGGAAAACAAATGGAATAAAAAGGAAGAGAAATCCCAGAAAATTTACACCACCCTTGCACACTGATTTTCAAATGTGTCTTCCAGAAGGGCAGCTCTGGAGTTTACTAGAGATTTCCCCATTTCCCAATGACCAGGCTAGGAATGGTGGACAAACCTCTCACAGTGACTGAATTCTCCCTCTACTGTACAGCCAGCAGGAAATGTTGGACACATTCAGTGCGTATGAAGCAACAGTGAAGCCCAGATGTGGCCGGTGCCCTACATGTACAGACAGTGCACCCGAAAACATGCTATAGAACCCACTTCCCACATCACAACACAGTAAGAATCCTTAGCAGGTGTGTTGAGGTGGGAATAGTTCTCCTAGAGCAGATGATTTGAAAGACCCTGGCCAAGCAGCCTAGAGAGTAAGGAACAAAAACTGGGGCCTCATCTGTATTGCAAGCCTGTAAAAAGGATTGGTGAGGACAGGCAGTGAAAGCCAGGAAGGGTGAAAGACTCTACAGCAGGTGCCCAAGGACACCTCTTGACCACTAGGGACCCATGAATGTCTTTGTGGTCATCTCTCATCCAGTATGGACCTTGCTGCATTCCAGTCCACAAAAGGTGCCTGATTATACCAGAAATGCTTAACATTCAGTTCTCCACTCCCAAAGAATGAGGTACAGCTGTAGCATCCCTTCCAGTCAGCAAATGGCTATTGCTTGTAGTCATGGTGATGTACCCTGTCAGTACAAGATCCCAAAACTTGCTGGAGCTGAAATGGAGACAAGCATTACAGCCAGGGGCCTGTCAATCAAGAAGACCACATTCACCTCCTCCTGTTCAGTGGAAGTACTGCAGACACCCCTTGGCCAATGAGAGACCATGTTGGCCCAGGGAAATGCATCAATCCATGGATGAGCACAACCTGGGCCAGAGAGGCGGCCATGTTTTGATGAACCAATGTGACAACCATACACTACATCCCTCCTTTTCTCCCTACGTCCGGCCCATGCGAGTGAGTAGGGTGCAGACGCATGAGGTGTCAATCCTGATCCAGCGCCAGGCCACAATCTTGTCAGAATCCATCGTAAGGGCCCTCACGTATGACTGCTTAGCCTTGCACTCTGAGATCCAGTGGCGTCGGTCCACGCCCCGACAGCCACCCACCGTGCCCCCAGCTGGATTACATTTGGTCTCAAAGAAGTATTGCTTCAGTGGGCCTGTAAGTGTCTGGACCTCAGAAAGCACTGTCACGGTTTTGCCACGGATGTCGACAGCTGTGCGCTTGTCTGTCACCCAGACATTTACACTGTCACACACTGACATCTCTCCCCGGCGTATAGAGCTGTCCAGGGACCGTTTAGACTTGAGCGTTTGGTTAGCAGCCTGCCAAGGCTGGGCGCTGGAGTCCTCCATGAGGAGAAGCAACGGGGGGCCTTCAGGTTCATGGCGGGAAAGAGTGACACGGGGAGAGAAGAGGTCCCAATCCTGTACAGGAGTCTCAGCCCAGAGGACATCTGTGGTGTTAGGGAGGGCACTGGTGTTGGGAACGGGGGCAGCACGGATGACAGAGAGCAGTGGGGTGATCATGGCTTGGAGCAGAATAAGCATCCCTCCCTGCACGGCGGGAACCTGTGTGCAAAGAAACACATTAGACAGCAAATACTTGTTTGCAGAGGTGTAGGAGTATATTTTGAAACACAGAAGCTCATCATGACAGAGAGCATGTGTGTATACACATGTTGATGTGTGCAAACATATGAAAAGCAGTAATACATTTATTAGATCAAAATGATCGCAGCTTACCAAAGGAAATTTTTTCGGACTACAGTTCCCAAAGGCACAGTGGCCATATTGGCTAGAGGATGCTTGTAATTTTTGTCTAAAAATAACTTCTCCAAACTCTGGGCAACGACTGGAATCCTACATCTACTGTTGGCCCTCCACACTCACTGCTTTCCCTTTCAAAGATTTGATTATTCACAGATTTGACTAAAATATTCTCTCCAAGAATCTGTCAGTCCTCCAATGTGATTCTGTGGTCCGCTTCCACCAGAAGTTGACTATAGAGTTGTGCTGAAGGATCTAGAGATGCCTAGAGAAGTGTTCTCTCAGGTAATAAAAAATGCATTTGTGATTTTTATTTATATTCATGGTTTTTCCACTTTTGCAAGGGTCTTGCTCCCTGCAAAAGTGGAAGGTCCATTGTAGTCTACCTAGGAGAAAAATTCATTGAACTCAGTGGTGCTTTATTTCAACATGTAAAACAGATTGAGCTTTAACAAATAATCTATAGGCAAATGAATGATAACCATCAGCACTGAAATGGACACAGAAAGAATCTTGCAAAGAAGTGTTATAATTTAAACTGTTTGCATGAAGTAAGAACTCCAACAAAGGAAAAAACTATTTAACTTCTGCTTGATTCTCTAAATCCTCTATGGGAGAGGCAGAAATCATGCAGCCCTCCACCTGTTGTTGGACTGCAGATCCCAGCATTTCTAACAATGAGCTATATAATTTGAGCTGCTGGGACTCTCAGTCCAACAACACGTGGAAAGCCACATGATTCCCACTGCTAATTCATGCTCATCTAGTCATAAATGGTACTCCAACTTGTAAGCCTTGTTATTACCTCATTCATGTTCCAGAACATGGAGGGATTTCTTCCTTAATACTCTTGACAGATGACATCACTGCTTCTGCTCTGAAAAAAGGCTCACAGCTGTGCTCCTACACATTCTCCCTCTACTATATCTCTGCTTGTTTGCTAGCAAAATGTTCAGAAAATGAGACTGATCTATTTGTGTATTATATCCCATCCCCTCCTTGACATATTTCCCATTGCCCTCGTCTGACTTAACCAATGCCAGTTCCAGGGCTCAGGGGGATCTTGGTAAGGTGTTGTCTGACAAGGAGCCAGCAGCCATAGTTGCTGTCACCATCTTAGTTTTCCGAAAATGCAGTGCCTCAAATTTCCATCATTCCAGTGCACTGCAGGTAAGAATAAATAAGGTCAATTCCAACAAAATTATGCCGGCAGCTATATATTGGTGATTTTTTTAAAAACCCTCAATGTAACAGAATAATGGAATTTCAAGGACACTGAATTTTGCAACTATGGCTACTAAGGGGCCTCAAATTTGAGACCCTGACAAGCCTAATCACTGACATCATGCCTCTAGAGATCCCAGTATGCCAGGTGGTAATTCTACATCCTGAACTCAACCTTTTAAGACCACTAGATTTGTTAGGGCAAGGCCCACCAGGGGGACAAAGTAAACTGAGAAATAAGCAGACAACATCCCTCTCCAGATGAGGAATCTCAAGGAATCAGATCGGGGGGAAAAACATGGAGAGCTGCTAAAATTAGAAGTTATGGTACACAATGCTGAGATAGGAGATACGAGCAGGATCTGTTTGGTCTTGTACATGTAGAGCAGCTGTGGCTACCTCTAGCTCTCAGAAAATAAATGCTGAGCTAGACAAAGTCATTTTTCTGGGAATTGCAGTCCTAAAATGTAAATTTTCTAAGTTCTGACTAAATGTTCTAAAAATGCTCTACACCAAAAAAGGCACTTTACAATTTTTTTTTACCCCAAGGACACTAATAGTCAAAATATTTTTACTAAACATGATAAATGTGCATACCTTCCTTTCTTGCTTCACAAAT
This sequence comes from Cyclura pinguis, assembly GCA_030412105.1. NCBI lineage: Eukaryota > Metazoa > Chordata > Lepidosauria > Squamata > Iguanidae > Cyclura > Cyclura pinguis. The sequence goes on from CM059604.1 coordinate 102,421,430, forward strand.
TTCCATATGAATATTAAGAGGAGGTAAGAAACAGTTCAGCTTGGATTTAAAAAACAAAACAGCTCCAGACTGCAGCTGCTGCTACTTAGTGTACAACCAAGAAAATAAAGCACTCACAGCACAATGCTGTACATGTCTACTCTGAATTAAAGTCCCACTGAGTTAATGGGACTTGATCACAGGTAAGAGTGCATCCTTAATGTGACAGTGTCCAGCTAGTTTGACACTTGATTTATTGTTGCTATATCAGCTGACATCTGCATGACAAGGGATCTAGGGTAATTTGCAACACTAACCAAAACTTTAAGAGGTTCAATAGATATATGCATGGAATTGAGCTGGAAGGGATTAATAAGCTAGGCTCATGATGTGCAAAATGTTGGGGTAGTTTTATTGAAGCCTGGCAAAAAAACCCTTGATTCCATGTTCAATGAAAAGAACTACACTGCTCCTTCTACATTTGCATGTTTGACCTGCACGAACTTGATTATTTGTGAGCATGCTTTCCTTCCCTGCACATTCTCCTCCTCTCATTCCCATGCACTTTGCTCTGATGCAGAGAACTCGTGCCAAGGCAAAACGGAAGGAAATGGGGGGTGGGTGGGAAAGCCTTCCTTTCTCCCACCAGAGCTCCCCCTTCCTGTTCCCATGCAAAACAGAAGGGAAGGGTGTGGGGGAACCCTCATGCAAACCTTCCTTTCCCCCTCCAGCCTTGCAAAACAGAAGGGAAGGAGGGGGAAAAGCCTCGCATGAGTTCTCAATGCTGGGGCAAGAGGTATAGGAATAGGAGGGGGTGCTCTGGAGGGGGAAAGGAAGGCTTTCCCCAGAAGGAAATGGGAGTGGGAGTGGGCAGGGCGAGTTATTTGTGGTTTTTCCACTTTCATGAGGGTTCTGAGCCCCCTCCAAGTGGGGGGCCCACTGTATTTGTTATCTGCTGCTGGGCAGATAGTGGCTTCACAGCATCCTGGCTTCAATTCATCATGAATAAGTGACAGGTAGAATAGTGGACAGTAGGATGCCAATGAGCTGTGGGCTAGGTTATAATTGGTGAACATTCACACCTAATTAAACTGTCACTGGTTTCCCCTTTTAAGGTGTTTAAATACCTCTGTCCACACTACCTGCCTATATCCTCTCTTTGTCCCCAGCTCTCTTGGAGTCCCCAAATCTTATATATATATCCATGGTAGGCAGCAGCTGCATATATTTAAGGGGGACGTGCTTCTTTGGCAATGAGGGTCTGGCCTTTGACAAACCTCTGGTGGATTGTGGGTAGTGATGGCAGGCAGTGCTGACAATGGTGTTGCTTCTTGTAGAGTTCAGATCTGGGTGACTAGCAAGCAGTAGTGGTAGCCACCACAAGGAGCTCCTACAGTGGGGTCACTGCTGGTATTAGCTTTAAAGACATGTCTCAAGCACAGGGTCACACAAGCTTGAAGCCTGGCTATTCCCACTCTGCTCTGTACTCTAGGACAGAAAACTAGCACTGTGTGCTAAATGTTCTAAAGACTGTGACTTGGGAAACTGTAAGGACAAACTAGCTGCAAATGAGTCTCAGATGAATAGAAAGAAGAAAGGAATGACAAGAAAGAGAGAAAGAAATGGTGGCCGTAAGAGAGAGGTCCGTGAGGTAGGGTGGGTGAGGCTGTTACCTGTGGGATCAGTGCTTCCTCAAGTCACAACCAAACAGATCCTCCGTTTTACTCATGACCTCCAGATTATGGTCCTGATTTGATAATCCTTGATGTGAGCCAGTCTGGGAAAACTGAGATGTTTGTGGTGGTAGGTACAATGACCACTTTGTTGCTGCCTTGTCCCTAACAAATGCTGGTACCTCTTTGCAGTTCATGTGCCTGAAAGCCTGGACTCCTGAGAGTCTTGACATATCTCAGACTGCATCTTTGTTTCTCCATGGAATGAGCAAAGAGAATGGGCCCTTGTCCAGAGCTAAATGTCCCACTCTTGAGAAAGAGTTCTGGCTCGGGAAACAAGCGGATGTCAAGGGATGTAGACTTCACCGAGGGCTTGATGTCACTCACCCAATCTGGCAAAAGAGACAAAAACAAACGCTAAGTGAATGGGATCTGCGAGTTCAAGTTTACTACTTTACCTGCTTCAATCTACTAAGTTTGTTTGGAACAAGAACAATAATAAAAAGACATCTGCCACAAACCATGAAAGCAACTGTTTTTATAACTAGATGAGCCAAGAGAGCTGAAGGAGACCCAACATACCTGGAATATCTCCAGGATAATAAAAACTGAAACATACCAACAATACTGAAAACAGTGGTGGGAAACTTATTCCAAATGTTTAAAGAAGAAATGTTCCTTTAAAGTAGGATATTTGAGACTCAATAATAGCTTAGTCACTCAGGTGTAGGAAATTCATCTGAATTCTAGTACCATACTGACTGTTCCTTTCCTCTCAGCCCTTCCAAAACTAGTGCCTTTCAGGTGTGTTGGTCTATAATCCCATCACCTCAAGTGGGATGGTCACATAGTCTAAGGATGATGGGGTGGTTCTAATTCATCCCACATGGAAGGCACCAGATTTACTTTATTATTTTATTTTATTTTTATGCCACTTTTCTCTGGCAGGGCAGTTTACAAAAAGGCTAAAATAAGAAAGACTAAAAAAACTGGTAATAAAAAAGCTAAAACATGGTTAAACAAGTTATCATATTAAAACACCATTAAATTTTAAAAAGTGGAAAATCATTTTAAAATATAACAATAAAGTTTAAAAAATACAGCACAAACACCCCATAAAAACACTCCCTGAAACCAATTAAATACTTGTTTTGACTAAAAAGGTCTTTCCCTGCCAGCAAAAGGAGAACTGAGAGAGGGCCACCCCAGCTTCCCATAAAAGGGAATTCCACAATCTGGGACCAACCACAGAGAAGGCTCTCCTACATCTTTACCACATCCTCACCTCTGATGGTGATGAGACTGAGAAGAAGCAAGGGTGGGGAAAGGCAAGGGCGAACTCATCTCCCTAAATCCCCTTCAAAATGTGATATTAAGAACATCATCCTCTAGAACAGGAGCAAGCAACACAAAATACTTAGGCCCCATACAGATCTCGAACCTTCCCCCCCCCACCCCAGAATTTGTGCAGAATTGCAGAATTTTTGCAGCCTCTATATATGTGTTATCACTACCAAATTTGCTATCAGAATCCAGATCCCAGAAATCACCACCAAAATTGCACTGAAATTCCCCTTTGTATCAGATCCTTTAGCAACAGAAATCTGTGAGCCCCTCTGTTCTGCAGTTTCAGAGGGCTCTATGGTACAGAATCCTCTAGTGCAGGGGTAGCCAACCATAGAAGGGTAGGGGGCCACATTTGACTTCTAGGAGACGAAAGGCCACACCTTGACCATGCATGCCCTACAAAAATATTTTTTTTAAATTGCCCCAAATCCCCCCCCCCCAGGGCACAGAGGGCATTTTTACCATGCTTTGTAACAACAGGAAGTGAATAGAAGTCACTTCCTGTTTATAAAAATACTTCTCCTGGGCCTAAATTGGTCTCCCTCCCAAAATGGTGAAAATGCCCTCCACTCCCCCAAGGGCATTTGAAGGCAAAAAAAAAGTTGACCTCAGGGTCTTCTAAGATCCACAAAAAATAGCCCATGGGCCACACTTTGCCCATCCCTGCTCTTCTGCATCCTTACACAATAGAGGTTGCCAAAGTACTGCAGTAGCAATGGTAGCAGCAGGAGAAGAGTATGTCCTTGCAGGAAAGCAATGCAAGCCACCAAGTACCACAAAGTACCTCTTCCCACACACATGCTTTATAACTCACAACTGGCCAGTCCACAAATCCACCTACAGATCCTCCCACCGAGAGCCTGAGAAACTTACTATTCTGCACCATGCTCCCAGACTTCCATATCCAGTATACCCACTGGCCATGCTACAGTTGGGATTCTGGGAATCCCATAAAACTAAGTTTTTCATGCGCTTCTCCCCTGATCCTCTTGTGGGGTATACAGAGCACCTTTTAGCCCAAATGCTCCTCTTGCCCCATCTTAGGGGCAGCTGGGAAACATCAGGTGACGCTTGAGCATTCTGCAGCTGGTGATGGGAGCCAAAGAAATGGGATCCAGATGCCCAAACATCTGGGGACGGCTGCTATGGGGGGATGGGCTTGGGAGGATGGCTAATCCCTCTTGCCTTTGAAAAATGACACTGATGGAGTGTTCAGTCCTTTTCCTCTGATCCCTCCCTCTGTATTCATTAGCCAATACAAGGTATGTTGAACCCACCCTTGACTCACCTCCAACAATATACATATTTCCATAAGAGAGTAGGAAGCAACATCTGTCAGGCAGGGAAATAAACAACCTTCCTCCATTTGAATGGACGGCAGAGATTGCATAGCAAGAGGGTATAGTATTTGACAAACCATGTTTCTCTGTGTGTGTACACACATACATATATTCCTTCTTAATCCATGAATGTCTCTTGACCTTTCAGACCCTGGAGAGAACATGAGCTTGTAGGCAGGATCAAAGCATGGAACAGGCACTCCTTGGACTACAACTCCTAGAATCCCCCAGCCAGCAAGACTAGCCGTGCTAGCTGGTGATTCTGGGAGCTGTACATCCAAAAGGGTATCTTCCAAGCTCTGAGTGGAAACAGAAAAAGAACAGACAGAAAGGACTGACAAACAATGGAGGACCAGTATCCAGTCATGCTAACTTGTGTGTTCATTAGCAGATGGGGGTGGGAAGAAATGGCTATGAGTCCATAGGACTACAGAACAAACTGAAATTGTAGGGCACCTGGATCAAGATCGAGGCTTTCTGGGATACTTGGGATGAGGCTTCCCCAGTCCCCCTTCACGTTAATAAGGACAACCCAGGGTGGACCCGGGGCACCTTTTGTTCTCTGACTTTGCAACAGGGTGAGGCTTGGACTCTTGGTTTCTTTGGCAGGGGAGTGGTGCCTAGTGGCTAAGCAAACAAGTCTTAAGAGACAGTTAAGCCTGACCCTTAGGCTATTTGCATAAGCATCTTTTTTCCCCCACAATGCCTGGCGCCCATGACCTCGCTCCCTCCCGTGAGAAAGGGTTGGGGGTGTGTACGCAGGAGTTGCATGGTGTGAAACTGCAGACATTCCACACAGGGGAACCAGCCCCTGCTCCAAGGAGGTATGCGTAGCTTAGCACCGGGCAGGCTCCGACCTGCCGCCTCCCAGCCACAACGCTGATCATCAACAAGCAGGAAGCTGTGGCTTTGTCAAGGATGCCCACACTTCTGGCCTACAGCTCCCGTAGAGAAGACTCCCGATGTTCCATTCATTTCTGCCTCTCTCCACCTGAAAAAACATGTCAGGGAGGGATTTGGGCCTTTTCAGCTATTTTAGCAAACCACTGTATCAATGTCTGCATCAAGGAAGCCCCTCGCTCTGTGCAAAGCAATCAAGATTCTGCAGTCAAACTACACAGTATAAGCTTGGAAAAGTTACTTTCTGGATCACAGCTTACAGAATCCCCCACTCAGCATGGTCACTGCCTATGTTCGCTAGGGCTTTTTTAAAAAAGGTAGTTTTTTCAGGCTCTTCCATGACTTTTCAGTGTTTACTGTTATTTTGTGCAACTCCTTTCATGACTGAAGTGTCATCAACACCTACATACTAAGAGACATATGCAGCCTGTGGGGGAAAAAGAAAAGAATGCTGGAAAGGGACTGGTGCAGGGCTAGTAAAAAGTATTACAGAGAGGAAGACAGTAGGAGGCATCTAAGTGTACTGAAGCATCACGATTTGTCTAAAACCCCCTCCACCACAAGGCCTATTCCATCTTGTGTACGTTCATGAAGGCTAGAAACTTGCTCTCGATCAAATGAAAGTTGAGATTCTGAGGCTTCCAGATTCACTGACTGAGTTGGCACTTTAGAAAATTATCCTACAGATTCACGAAAGCACAGACTACTCTCACTTTAATGCTAATAAAGTCTCTTTTACTTTAATTAATTCTTCCCCTGGAATCTGGACTTCTCCCCTCCTGTTCCATTGCCTTTTGCCCCAGCATGAGTTCTCTGCATCCAGGCAAAAGGCAAGGGAATGGGAGGGGGAGCACCATGTGGGGAGAAGGAAGCTGTGCACATGCCACCCCCCATTATCTTGCCTTTTCCCCTGGCATGAATTCTCTGCATCTGGACAAAAAGCAAAGGAGTGAGAGAGGGAGCACCACGTGCACAGAAGGAAGGCACAGGCATGCCTTCCCCTCATTTTCTTGATTTTGCGTTGGCATGTTATCTATGCCCTGGCAAAGGCAAGGGAATGGGGCAGAAAGCAAGCATGCCTCCCCTCATTTCCTTGCCTTTTGCCCAAGTGCACTTGCTTTCCTTCTCCACTCCCAGCAAAAGGCAAGGGAATGAGGGGGAAGCGCATGTGACTTCTCCCTCCATTCCCTTGTCTTTTGCCCAGCCACAAAGAAGGCAGGGAGGCACACCCAGGCAAAAGGAAAGGGAGTGGAAGGAGGAGAATGGGGGGGGGAGAAGTGCATGCCTGCGAATAATCAAATTCACAAAGGTCAAACCCACAAATGTTGAGGGAGGACTGTAGAAAGACTGGGACCTCAAAATGAAGTACTACTTGCTACTGTTTGTTTCCACTGATGCAAAAGGGATATGGATAATTTTTCTATTTTAGTAATGCTTAGGCTATTTCACTGTGTCAACTAAGTAGCTCTGAAATTACCCTGAAAAATGCCTTGGTGTGACTATTCTCTTTGGAATAAGACCAATACTCTCATTAGTCAGAGTGAGGCAAATGCCTCAGGCACCAGATGCTGGAGCAAGGAAGCATTGGCATCCTCCTGGATATTCTTCCTGGACTCCCAAACTGTTTCCTTTAATTGGAGAACCGAGCTGCATATGCCATATGGTCCCTCTTGGGCACATTAAACTAGCCTGCTTCCTCAGGTGAGGTACTGGGGACACTACCTTATAGCCAGAGTCCAAATAAGATTCCATTTAGTTTCTGTACATGGTCTGGGGAAGGGGTACCATCTTATCCTTCACCTCAGATCACATCTTGGCCTTTACCTCAGGCAGCAAAATGTCTGACACAGACTCTGCCAAGGTAACCCAGAGAGGAGACTTGAAGGTAGGGCATTAGTGAAGTTCAGAAAGCTGAGGATGGTCTACAGGTAAAGAGAAAGACTTCAGCATTTAAAAGACAGTGATAAGGAATCCGCAAAAGACTTGGACTAATATGGGATTCAGTGGTTTCCATAGAAAAATTCTGGTTAACATATACCCTCAGAGAGGATAGTCCTTGCTTCTTCTTTGCTAGTATCTTAGCCAAGGCTGGGCAGAAAACAGATCAGGTTCTGCCAGTAAATCTCTGGGTGATCTGCAGGTGCTTCTGACTCCCAGTTATTTAAATACAGCCATAACAAATTAATGAGTTTCCACCTGAATTGCAATGAAGAAAGCTTGGAGTTCCCAGGAATGGACTTCTGTGCCAAAACACTCTCCAAACCAAATTCTAAAAAAAAGAGGGAAGGAAAATAAAGTAGGTGGGTGGGGAAGAGTCTTGTGGCATCTTTACACTAACTTGTTTTGATTTGTTTTCAGCATGAGCTTTTGTGGATTACAGTTCTGAAGTGGATTGTAATCCATGAAAATTTGTGCTAAAATAAATAAATTAGTCTTAAATGAGCCACAAGAATCTCCTCCCCATGCCACCTTCCTTCCCTACTTTTCCTAACAATTTTCTTTGAAAATTGCTACAGCTCGATTCTCCCATTGAAAACAAATTCTTTGGCTCAGAATGTGCCTCAAAGCACTCTGTTCTAAGCCCATTTCCACCCTACACTGTTATAGTGCTTTTATTCCACTTTCAACATCCTGTGGAATTCTGAGGTTTGTAGTTTACTGAGGCCAAAGAGCTCTCTGGCTGAGAATTCTAAATGCCCCTCCCTAAACTACAGGATTCCATAGGAAGTTGAAAGTGGAATAATAGCACTATAACAGTGTAGTGCGGAAATGGCCTAAGTTTAAGCCTTTTGCACCTGACTCTTGAGTTTCTAGTTTTCAAAGCCACCCAAACTACATGGATATAGTGACCCTAAAACTACATGGATGTAGTGACCCTACCTGGGCTTTAAGGTTTGGCATTAAAAAAAAAAAAGAATCATCCCCCTAATCAGAGCTTGAATAGGAACTTTTTGGACTAAACCTTAAAGCCACCTTGATCATCATCATCACCACTATAATCTCAGGGTCTCTGAACCAGCATAGTCACTGGCTGGGGTAGCTGAAGGATTCCAGGAGTTTTGACGTAAAAACTAACTTCTCTAAGGTTTGTCCCTGCTAAAAACACAAGATGTACAATTAAATCTATTTGCCACTGGCCTTGAACTGGATTCTGTGTGCAGTAATGCCACCACTGCTGTACCAAGGTCTGGTAAAAAAACAAAATTGAGATAATCTACCAATCTGAGGCCCCTCCTGGTAGGCTGAATTCCCACTATCCCCTAGGGTAATAAGAGTTATAATCTAACACCCAGATTCCACTAGATTCTGACTGAGGGAAGGATACACGGGGTTCCCCAAACACATATTTGGGTTGAAAATGAGAAGTTGGAAGATAAGGACCTATTCAGAAAAATTAGGAGTTGCAACACAGTTCCCACTCTGTTGCAATCTATTCTTGGATGTAGGGAGTCATGGGGGGGCCACATTAATATTTCTTCCTACCTTTGCTGGTAGATATGTACAATTACTATTCAGGAGGATCTATCGTTTTGGCCAGCTTAATGGTTCTTCAATGCAGTTCTAATGACAATGCAACTGTGGTTATGATCTAAAGAACAGGCCTACGTCCTAAGCAGGCATGCCAAAGCATACCCTCCAACATTTGACAAATGCGAACAGGGAGGTATGTGGCCAAGGACCATCAGAGGGTGGTTGAAATGGCAGAAGTTATTAATCAGGAAGAACAAACAAGATAGGAGACACCACAGCAGTTTCCTTTTGCCTGTGCCTACTGGGAAGGGCAAGATTTCATCTCAGTTTTGCCTCCTCTTCTCTCCTCCCTGAGAGTAAACTAGTGAAACACTCTTGAGCAAAATTTGCAGCAACTGAAGTAAGCTGAGAACAAAAGGTGAAAGTGGGAGGAGGCAGCAGAAACTGGAGCATTTTTTTTAAAAAGCAGCTGAAAAAGTGAGTTGATAGAAGATTAATTGGGGGTGTCCCTGCCAAATCAGGACAGTTGAAGAATATGCCAAATGCCCAAATCCTCTTGTCTGTATGTTTTAAAACAGGGGTAGGCCTGCTTTAAAGCATGCAACCCTCAAAATGTTGTTGGATTGCAGGGCCCAGCATTCCTTGCCATTGGGCATGCTGACTAGGGCTGATGAGAGTTGTAATCAAATAACATCTGGAAGACCACATGAGTTTTAGCCTTGTTTTAGAAGGAAGGTGGTTGATCTATGAACACTAATTTTATTTTCCAACTGCTTTAATTTCTATCTTATTATTGAAAGCTTGTCTTGGCTCACTGTACAAACAACATATTATAATGAGGCATAAACAACTGCCCGCAACTTAACAGCCTTCAACTACACCACTTTCTTGCAAAGCCCGGTAAATAAATTTTTTTAAAATAAATGGATATAATGATGCATGGAAGCCATTCATAACTGAGCTCTGGGTCCCAGGTATAGATGGCTTTATTATATCATAATACAATATCATTGTATTGTATTCATAAAACTAAATTCACAAACTTTGTTTTCTTTCAGTTCACTCTTAAATACATCTTTTCAAAATTGCTACAAATTGACCCACCCTTGTTAATCTATGTTGGAACAGTGCCTCTGCCCACAAAATTAGAAGCATGGGAAGAAGGGGTGGGAGTGATGAGGGAAGAGATTGTTATGATCTTCAGCATCCTTCATTGGCCCCCAGGGGTGGGGCACCCATGGCCTTCCAGATGTGGTTCAACTCCAATTCCCATATCCCCAGCCAAGATATCAAACGATCTGGGATGATGTGACTGCAGTCCAAAAACATCTGGAGGGCCACAGGGTCTTCACCATGATCCACGCAATCTCTGGCAAATATTTCTTCCACAGTCTGCTGGAAAAAGAAAGGATCTGGATGCAAATTCTGTGTTTGGAGGGAGGAATCAAGAATGGTTCCTATTACACTGGATATTGTATTTTGGCTCTCATCCCTACAAAATCCTACTACATTAAGCCAGGACTAGGCTGCTGGCTATACTTCAGAAGAAGGAATTGGCAAAACCACTTTTGAGTATTCCTTGCCTAAGAAAACCCTATGAAATTTATGGGGTCACTATAAGTCAACTTGAAGCTGCATATACACAGGTACAGGCTCCTGTGGCTCTCAAGGGTTGTTGAGCTTCGGATTCCATCAGAGCTAACCAGCATAGCCTATGGTGAAGGGTGCTGGGAGCTGCAGGGCAGCAACATTCTTGCATTTAGTCTTGCATTCAGGCTGTGTCAAGGCTTACATCCTATCTGGCTGGACTTTAACCTCTCTCCTCCTCCTAGCAATGCCAGTGATCTGGGAGTGCAAGAAAAGTGGCTTTGTTTTCCTCCCCCCGCCGCCGCCGCCGCCCAAGGCCAAGACTTCTAATCTGCCTTCTTCAGAGGACACAGAGGGTCTGCGTGGCTCGGCTGGTGTGGAGCCCCCGAATCCGAAGGCGCGCGTGCGACGGCCGGCGGGCAACCCGGGCTTTCCCCCTTGTGGTTGGCTCGCCCTCCCTTCCAGGGCGTCCTGCTTTCCATCAGCAGCAGGTAATCCAAACCAGGCGAATCAAAAGGGCGAACAAGGCAGGAATATTTCCGCTCTTCCCCTTCGTCTCTTTCCAGCTGGTTTCCATCTAGCCCTCCTTGTAGGCAAAATACATACGTGCGTGTGTGAGGGGAGGGGAGGGGAGGGGAGGGGAGGCGAAGGGGGGGTACTATCTTGACCGTGACCCCGATCCCTTTCAACCTCCCCCTACCGGCGTCTATTTACCTGGAAAGCCAAGAACAGGAACACAGAACCCAAACTGGGGGCTGAAGGATGGAGAACGCAGAAGAGCGGACTCCTGAGTTCTCTTGAAAGCTGAGTGAGGTCTACCGGACCGCCTCTGGAAGAGGGTTCCTCGAATTCCGACTTGCACTGGTTATTTGGGAGACGAGCAGTAAAATCTAACACTCCTCTGCATGGGGGGCGGGGAGGAATCCCATTTATTGGAATCCAATCTCGAGTTCTTTAGGTCTGGCGGGCGAATCGGGAGAAAGCATGCTGGGATCCCGGGCGCCTGGGTTCTTTGGGAGGGGATTATCGCCTGCGCACCTGGGCTATTTAGGAGCCAATAGAAGCTGGTGCGCGCGCATATTCATACCTAGGGTGGCTGAAATCCCAAATAGGAGCAAGGTCTAGTGGTTGGCCAAAACAGAGGATGTCGGAGGAAGCACGCCGGACGCCTAGGTCCCTTAGGGGTGGAGGGGGCTGTGGCGGAAAGCGTACGTTCCGCGCCCAGAGAACCCGGTTTCCCGGCTCACAGCGAGGGTCTGACTTTGTCCCCTTACCCAGGCTATTCACTTCCTACCTTTAGGGTGCCCTCGCTGCGCCCCCGGCCGTCGCCGTCCTGCCCCTTCCTCCCCTGAGGCCGAAGAGAAGCCGCCCTCCTCCTCCTCCTCCTGCCAGACGGGCGCCTCCTCAGTCCCCCTCCGCGCGCAAAAAGGGGCTCCCTCGCCGCAGGGTTCCCATTCCCCGCTTTGCCGCCCAAGCGAGCGCCGAGGCTGCTGGAGTTGTGGTTGGCGGCAGCGGCGGGGTGGGGTGGGGTGAACAGTCCGTGGAGGCCCCGCTCCCCGAATAGTCGGGGGTGGGTGAGGGTAGACTGAGACGGGACGGGGGGGGAGGGGAAGACCCCGGTGAGGGAGGACCGGAGGAACAGGTTTGGAGGTGAGGAGGAAGGAAGGAAAGAAGGAAGAAAGGACGGGAAGAAGGAAGGAAGAATCGAATTGGGCTGGAGGAGACAGGGAGAAGGAGGGGTGATAGGAAGATGAGCGAGAAAGCCAGCGCTGTTGGGCTTGGAGAGGTGGAAGGTGGACGAAAGAGCGGGAGAGGGAGAGAAAAAAGAGCCCGGGCTCCCCGCTTTTTCTCCTCGCGCCTTCCTTCCGCGTTAGCTTGCCCGATCTTGCCCTACCTGACTGAGCCTTTCCAGCCGCCCGCCGAGCGGTTGACACGCTCCGAGAGGGTCCCGCCAGAGCACCGCCGAATCCCATACCTGAGGCACCCCCCTTCCGCACACGCCTCCCATGCGAAGGAGCCAGAGACCCACCTCTGCTCCCCTCAGCTGGGGCGGGGGGGGCGGGAGGACGAAGGAAAGGAGACCGACGTTCATGCGGACTAGTCCCCTGCTGCTTTGTAGGGGTTAAATATAGCGGTTCTGGCAGAGGATGGGAGGGGGCTGAGTTAAATCCCGTTCCCAGGACAGAAATGGGGAGCCCGTCTCAGAAGCTCCCCCTCAGATCCTCCCCCCCCAACACGGGGGTCCGAGAAGGGACCGGAGGCAATTAAGTTAATGTCTCCCTTCATCTCTCGCGCCGGCACCTCTTTCGGCTCAGCTTTCCAGTAATTCCAGGAAACCTGCCGGAGGGCGAAGCGACAGGAGAGTTCCCGGAAGGACCCGCCAGGCCGCCCAGCGAAAGAGGCCGAGGGGAAATGGGCTAAAAGGAGCGGGCGGGCGGGCGGCCGTGAGGTGACGGGGACAGGGCCACGGTGGCAAAGGGCGTTTTCCACGGGGACACCCAACGGGTCACTTGTGAACACGGGCCAGAAAAAGGAAGCCTGCGATGTTTCGGGTCGAACGCGTCCTCCCGAAGTCGACGGAGTGAGGAGAAGCTGCTTGGATTGGGCACCGGACAGACTAATCCTGGCACAAGCTTTTATGGGGCTCGCTTCCTCGGCAGTGTGAAGCGCTATCTTCAGCTTGGCGGGCCTTGAGGGCGGGAAAGGGGGAGAGATGGTAAACAAACTGCCCGTGAAATACGAGTAGTCCAATCTGTGATAGCTCTGCGTAACGCTTAAATCTATACTGTACTGATAACGGTGTACGCGAAAGCGTTACACAAAACCGCCGCGAGACGGTAACACGTGCGCTTTATTGCCCCTTGACCGCGCCAGACAGATTCCCCCGTCTTACTTGACACATGAGGTGAAGGGAAAGCCCTCCTTTTAGGCAGACTGAGGCGGCGTCCTCAGGCAGCTGCTTTTAATCGTTAGAGGGCAGCAACGCTGTTCATTACTTATTCCACTTGTACTTTTGCTCCCGGGGCGTGGCACTTGCGGGTTTTTTTTTTTTGGCCTCAGGTGCCAGAAAAACCTGGGTCACCTTGTTTACTATGCACATCAATGCACATCAATGCACAACCTCGAACTGTTCCAATTTGGCAGCCATAGTCCTGATTCTTTTCAGCTGCTTTTAAAATGTTCCAGTTTCTCTGCCCTCCTCCCACCTCTCTTCTTCTGCTAACCTAAGTTGCTGCAAACAGGCCCTTTCCACACTACACTGTTCTAGTGCTATTATTCCACTTTCAACACCCTATGGAATCCTGAGGTTTGCAGTTTAGGGAGGGGCATTTAGAATTCTCAGCCAGAGAGCTCTTTGGCTTCAAGAAACTACAAACCACAGAATTCCAGTAGCTGTTGCAAGTGGAATAATAGCATTACAACAGTATAGTGCCAAAATGGCCTGAGTTCAAATGTGAAAGTAGTGTGCGCTCAGTGGGGAGGGGACGGGAGAGGAGGCTCTGGCAAAAGCAAACTATGCTAGTTTCTGTGTTCTTCCAGGTTCTTCCTTTGCCATTTTGACCAGCTTTGATGTTGTTTGGCTGTGCATGTCCTACTTTTCATCTGTGAAAAGGGTATGTTGACATGGTGGTGGCTGTGGCATTTGCTGTTTGGCCCTTCAAGCGGGAAGATGTTCTGAGCTTGCAGCATAAGTTTCCAAAGTCTTGTTATCTCCAATAAAGTATAATTAGGACTGCAGCCTCCAGTTGCTTCTTTAAGCTGCCAGAAATCTCTGTCTTTTGCTACAACATGCCTGTCTTCTCCTTCCCTGGAATTTGACACCTAAAGATGTTGCTTGACATGGGTTACCGTGCACAATCCGATTTGAACTTGGCTCATCTTGCTTCTTTTAAAAGCATTCAAGTTGCTTTTTGTGTCCTGTGAAAAAAATGCCTTCACAGAAGGGATGAGAATTATTCTGGACAAATCATGGCCTGACTTCAAAATAAGTAATGCAGCAAAATTATTTTTGAAGTGATTTGCAGACTTCAGTAGAGCAGTATGCCACCCAGCTACTATTTTTAATATTTTAAAAATTATTTCAGAGTTATCTATCAACTAGAAAGTGCCCCTAAGGCAATGTAAAATTTAAAACTTCTGGACAAGTTGTTGTTGTTGCTGTTGTTGTGTGCCTTCAGGTGGTTTCCAACTTGTGGCAAGAGTAAGGCAAACCCATCATGGGGTTTTCTGGGGCTGAGAGTGTGATACTCTCAAGGTCACCCAGTAGGTTTCCATGGCTGAGCAGGAGATCGAACCTTGGCCTCCTGGGTTTGTAGTCTAACACTCAAGTATTAAATGTCACACTTTATAAAAACAGAAGGAAAACTTAAAGCCAGAGAGGGAAGGAGGTGTATTTAAAATAAAGCCAAATTTAACAAAAGTTTTACTAGCTTGTCTGTAACTAAACCAAAACAGGCTAGTTTAAATTAATCAAAGAGAAAGCTTTGCAGCCAAGGTGCTACCACAAAGGAGGCCTTGCAACCTAGCAACATAGCTTGTTGTGGTTGTGGATGATACTGATGGACAGTAAGTGGTAGACCTATATATATATAAAATAAATATCCAGAGCTTGGAAAAGTTAAAATTTTAGACTATGCTTCCCAGTATCTCCCAGCCAAGCATGGCCATAGGCTATGTCGACCGGGAGATTCTGAAAGTTGCAGACCGAAAGCATTTTTTCCCCAAGCTCTCTAAATACTCCTATTTTTCTTCAAAGGTTCTTCTCCCCAATGCCATGGAGTAGGATGAACTGAAAAGTAATGATTGGCCAAAAGTTGTCCAGCCCATGGTATGGCTCCACAGTCCTAGTCCAACACTCTAACTCCCATGTTCTGTTGGCTCTTCCCTTAAAATCACACAACCATCCTACTTTGCAGCTGTTTGGCAGAAACTAGGACTTGAAAACTCAGGCCATTTCCGCACTAACCTGTCATAGCGCTATTATTCCACTTTCAACCTCCCATGGAATCAGCCGGCCCTTCCCTAAACTGCAAACCCCAGGATTCCATAGGAGGTTGAAAGTGGAATAATAGCGCTATAACAGGCTAGTGTGGAAATGGCCTCAGTTCTATCACCCCTATGTCTAGCTCTGCCTAATGAACTTGTGACAGAAACATGGATTGGCCAAGAGATTTTCTGTCATTATCACGTCTTTTTAAATACAACTTCCAGCAACACAAAAGGTTGTGGAGGAGACTATTTCAGATGATTTACTGCCTCATGGTATGTGTCTTCATAGAGGCAGTTCCCAACACTTAGTATATAGCAGTGCTACTGAAAGTGGTGATCCATGGACCATTGCCTATCCTTGAGCCATCAGCTGCTGGTTCCTGGAGAGTATCCAGAGAGAGAGAGAGAGAGAGAGAAAGAGAGACAGACAGACAGACAGACAGACAGAGTGACTCATAAATCCTTGGCATATTGGGAAAAATGAAAACTGTCAATTCCCCATTTCAGATGCTTTAAGAAGAAATGGTATATAAACACCCCTCTTTCCTATACCTCCTTCAGGTGCCTGTTTTGGCACCTGCGACAGAAAACCACACAGTTACTTTTCCATGGCAGTAAAATAGAGCAATAATAAATTAAATAATTAACTGTTTGCTGCTGCTCTTTCCTGATACCTCAAATCATCTGCCTGAGGCAGCTGCTTTATTCTGCCTAATTGTGGAGATGAGCCAGCTAACACTTCTAATGAAAAAGCATTATGCAATCATTCTATCTCTTTTTGTACGGTAAGAAAAAAAAGAGTAATGAAGTGGTTGGAAAACATGGGAATTTTAAAAGAGGAAGACTTTGTCACCTGAACCCTCCTAAATGTCTGTGTTTCAGGCAGGGTAACTATAGAATCAAAGGTTCAATGGAAAGCATCCTCTGGGTCAATTACAATCTAAGAGCATGAAATGGGGATGAGATGCAAGAACAGACAGTATCACTTCAGATGCTGGTGAAGGGAATCACATTTTTAATGCTCATCCATATAAAATCTTAATGTAGAGCAAGAGTGGGAATCATGCAGCCCTCAGATGTGGTTGGACTGCAAGGCCAAACAATTTTAACCTGCACAGCCAATGATGAGGAATGTTGGGGGCTGTAGTCTAACCACAATGGTTCCCATCTTGCTTTAGATCAACAGGGTGGTGAGAAACAGTGGCCTTCTAGACGTTTTCCTTTTCCACTCCAATCAGCCCCAGTCAGAATGACCAGGGGTTGGGGTGATGGGAATTGTGATCCAACAACATGGGGGGAACAGTTTCCCTATCCCTGCTTTAGAAATCTCCTATGGATGATGGTGAGGAAGACAATGATGATACTATCACTGGGCACATGTCTCTATTAGAGTTCAGATTCCTGCCCCAGCTTAGTATGGGAACTCTGAATAACATTATCCCTTGGGTATATTACACATTCTCAGCCTATCTAAGAATCTCTGTCTCTCTGTCTATCTATCCATCTATCTACTCATCTATGTAGATTCACCTTAGGGTCACCAGAAGTCAGAAACAGCTTGAAGGCACACAACAGCAATGTTCTAACACAACCTTCCCCAACTTGGTGCCCTCCCACCATTCCTATCTAACGTGGTCAAGGCTGATCTAATTCATTAGCTTTCCCTGTTGTTCCAGCATGGCTGCAATCAGAAGCAGGCCTGCAGGGGCAAGAATATTCAAAGGTCTGCTTTTAGTTAAAGAAAAATAAATTTGTCTAGCTAGTCCTTTTATTTATGCAGATGTAAAAGACAGGCCAAATTCTACTTGCTTCCTGTTTGCCTTCACAGTTCCCCAGTCCCCTGCCCAATGAATGCAAAAGCACACTTCAGTGACTAATAATCCTTTCTGTTTGATTTTTTAAGACTTGAGATATTTATTTTCTGATGGCAAATGGTTTTAAGCAAACAAATGATTATTAATCAGCAAGTGCAAGTTAAAGTTATTTAATAATTAATATTAGCTTAAACAGTATACATATATGTACGTGTGTGTGTGTTATTTTTTTCATACCAGCTGCATTTGGGCAATCTTATTTAGCTTAATATTGCAAAATATGAATGAGCCTTTTGCTCTTCCTTTCCCCAAAGCCACAATTAACACAGGAAGTCTCTAATTAACCTTCGTTTCCTGTTTCATACAAACCAGGAAATGGGTTACCAGTTTCTAACAGGCCAATATATTAAACTGACTTCAAGTTGTGGTCTAATATCTTGGTTTATTGCAAAGCTGCTGCCACAGTTCTGACGAAATGGAGGTTTATAGCTAATTAGAGATTTCCTAGCCTAACAACTTCTGATAGCCTTATTCTTCTCCAGAAAATCCCAGAATTGTCTCTCTTACCACATTTTGAATGAACAAGAAAAGTTAATATATGATATATTTGCCCATAGCTAATTATCATTTCATGACAGATTAAATGCATGTTTATCACCTTATGTATTTTTGTGGGTTTTTTTCTTATAATTAAATTTAAAAAAATAAATTAAAAAAACACAGTATCAATGTTCTGAGGCAGTAGGTAGGATTGACCCAAGTAGGGTTGCCAGACTAAAAATGAGAAAATTCTGTGTACCTTTAATGGTTATATAGATAAGGGAATTTTAGCAGATACTGCTTGTTAACTGGTTGCTGTGACAAGCAGCACCTGCTAAAATTCCCTGATCTACATCACAATTTTAGCTTTACAGGCACTATTTCCAGCTTTCACTCTGGCAACCCTAGGCCAAAGACATATTCCTGCATCAGTGAAGGACAAAATGGCACCTTCCCGTTTAACATACAGGCATCAACCTGGTAGCTGAATCTTACTTCTACATATTTGACAAGAGAACAAATTCCACCATACCCGGAGGTAAGAAGCTAACTTAGAGTGTGCTGGGCAGGCTGAACAGTTCATATAGCTCTCTTCTCTTACCACTACCACCGCCCCCCATTTCCCAGCATCTTTGACCTGAAGTGACCTCCTCATTCTGCTTAATACTAGGACCAGTCTTAGCAGTAGCTTGTAACCACCAGACGCTGAAAATAAAAACCAAGGGAAGATCATTCCTTTCTGAGCTTCCAGAACAAAGGGATTAATTGTGTCCTAGTCTATGCAGGATAGTCCTGTATTTGAAAGTGTTCTTGTTTGAGTCGCTGTCCATTTCATATCTGGTTTAAAGAGAAAGGACCATCAGAAAGGAGATAAGCCTTTGGCCTTGAAGTCATTCCTTTGATGCTAGGCCCTATACAACAGACCTAGCTTTCCAATAGCTCAACAGGTCACAGTCTTCTCGGTTATGCAGAGATGTCATATATGTATCTAAATTACTTAAATTATTTCCAAGCTGATATCTACACATATAAAGTGGCATGTATAAGTTTTATGCAAACTGGTGTCTTCTGTGTCTCTGTGTGTTCATGACAGGCTTTGGACATGTTTTTGGCACCTGCTACCATCAAGCCCATTCTTACCTTCCTCCAGAACAATTACTAGACAGAGAAGTCTCAGTTAGAACATAGGTGATTTTACATTTCTCTCTCTCTCTGCGATATTAGGGTGCAGATTTTTCCTCACTTTTTTGGAAAGCAGAATTCCTCCCCCAACCATGGTATCCCTTTTCTGGGTTGGGTCCTGGCACCTATGGTGCGTCTTTTTTTCCCCCTGACGACAAAGCCAGCTGCCTCTTTTCAGCACCTTACATCAAACAGTGGGCCGCGACAGCACAAATCCCAGACCTGTCTCTCCCTGGCTTTTGTTAGCATGAATAGGCGGCCTTGTCTGCCTCAAAGAGGGACAGAGACATAAGCAATTAACAAAGATGGCCTTCTCCAGTTTCCTCAGGAAAAATATTGAAGACAGAAAGAGACATATTCCTTGCCTCCTTGCATTTCTCTCAAAATGGTTTCATTCCTGGTGGAAACAAAACCTACGAGAAAGAGGGTTAAAAGCCTTCAAGGAGGGGGCATATGTGATGCTGTCTTTTGAAACAGCTGTATAAGTACAAAAACTTGGATGTTCCACACAAAGAAGTTTGTGAAAAGAACTTTCTAACAGCCAAGGGCAAGACAAGGCCATGTTTCTATGGGCCGTTTCTTTGGTTACAATGGGTAGATTCATAGAAGTGGAGGGGACACAAGGGCTATCAAATTGAACCCTTATCCCAAGGTACAGGGCTGTCCACCTGCCTTCTTGTCCTTTGCTGTCCGAAAAAAAGGACAAGAAGACATTTACCACCATCACCATTCAAAACTCCACATTTGAAGCCAACTGAATTGAAAACCAAACCTTCAGACCTGGCAACATCCTTCACTAGAATGGAAAGCAGGCCAAGCCACATGGCATCATTATTCTATCCAGGGATATCACACCTCCTTTTCCAGGATGTGTCCTCTTTTTCAGAGCTGAAATTTCTGTCTGGGCAGATTTTTAAAATGTCCAATTTTTCTTACAAGGTCCAGATTTGAGAAGCAGGCAATCAAGTAGTAGCTATACAGTGTCTGACATCCCACGCTGGGAGAAAGGTGAGGCTAAAATAAAATAAAATAGAGCTCTGAGGAAGAAGAGGAGGAAGAGAGACATGCCAAGTTAAAGCAGGGTTAGGGAGGCCACCAGAGCAGCCATATTCAGCCCCATGGAGGTTTTTGTGTGACTCAGTGGCCTCCAGCTGGGGCAGGACTTCCATCACCATCATTGTTATTGTCAAGGTTGCCATCCTCTTCCATCCTGAGGGGGAGGCCCACCAGGGAGGAAGATGGAGGAAGAGAAAGGCATCCTGCTGCTGTCGCCAAGATGGAATCTGGCCACAAGGAAGATCTGTCTTGTCTGCTGAGGGGCAGTGGCTCCTCTTACAACTGCCAGGAACTTATAGGGTAATATGAGAGTTGTCATGGCCACTGGTCGTTTGAAGTAGTCAGTCAATGCTTTCTCTTTTTTTGCTTTTCAAAATATGGTAACCATAGCTCTGTTCCCCAACTTACCAGGGCAACTCTCTGTTTCCTACCACCTATTGTTTAAGGCAGCTTCCTCACGCTATCTAATGGTAGATTAACTTCTTAACCCTACCTCACTGTTCACAACCCAGACAACCATTTGCCACAAAGAGAACAGGTACAGTACAGATAACATGATGATCACATGACATGACTGGACTACTGTAATGTGATCTATGTGGGCTTGCCTTTTAAGACATCTCAGCTATAGTAAAATACATCTGGACCAAGGGGCATATGGTTGAGAAAACTTACCTTACAGCAGGAGTGGGAAACTGCAAAGAATCCCAGGGCTGCAGCCATCTTATTTTCCCCTGTCATAGATCTCTATGGGCCATATACTCATTCCCTTAAAAAAAAATTCAAACTGTCCATTTCTGTGTTTGACAAAAAGGAAAAAGAAAGAAAGTGTGGGTCACTGGGGGGGTTGCAGGAAAGAAATATAATTAAAATGGGCAATCACGCCCCCAGAGGCTTCTGGAAGTGGGTTGTTGTGGGTTTTTCGTGTTCGGCCTCATAGCCCAAAAACCCCACAACAAGCCACGGATTCCGGCAGTGAAAGACTTCGACTTTGCTTCTAGTAGTGTTATTGTCCTTTTGTGGGCAGAGTGAGGCTCTGCCCCAGGCAGTTTGGCCCATCAGGAGTGAGTCTCTTAAATTTACAGGCTTTTAGAACACATGAACTACATGCCGCCCAGCATTGTTTCTACTAGTGGAGTAGCTAACACCACCGCAAAATTATAGAAAGGATCCTAGTCCATTAACAAAATAATAGTCAGGACAAGGGGAAAGAATTTACCCTAACCTCAGCAAGCTACAGCTAAGTCATCTAAATAGAAATAACAAGATACAGCCATTAGAATGTATGGACATTTGGAGTTGCTGAGTCAACAGCATCCTGTTCCCTCAGTTTTCAGGGCCAAAACCTGAGACCAAGGGATGGGCCTTTGTAATATCACAGCAAGACAGGTTTTTCTGGTGTCCCAGAGGTGGGGCAGGCAAGGACTGACTTTTGAACTAGCTACTTCTAGGTTTCTTGACTGTGATAGAAGTAATGAAGGCAATCTGGGTAAATGGCCCCAGAATTTGGGTAAAACCTGTTTGAGTAATATGGCACCTAGAGCCTAGAGCGAGGAGAATTTAAAAACTGATGTTTTGTTTTGCTTTGCACCAGGCAGGTGGGAAATACATCCAGTAGCTACAGACTTTACCACCATTCATGCTACATCTCACATGCTTCATAGGCTTACCTACAATACGCATGACACATGGAGCCACAATCCAGCATCTCTTCAATGTAGTGTAAATATCCACATATGGAGATATGCTGCACCAGCACTTTGTAACCCACATGCAGAATAACAACATTGTGCAATTCATGGCAATAATGATAACTGTGTTCAGTGCACAATGTGAAACTGCAACATGCAATGCACAATGAGCAGCACATAAATGCATGGTACAACTTTGTCTATGCGCAACTTGACTTGCATTGCTCTCATAAGAATTTGTCTGTTGCACTTTGGAGAATAACTTGGCTTGCACACATAGTGAGACTTATACATGAGTATCTCACTAACAGCATGCCAGCTAGGGAGTTTTTCAAGGCTTGTACAAGGAGGAGTGCAACATTGGCACTGGCACTCTACTCCTTGTCTGGCTTCAAATGGCACAAATGGGTCCAAGTGCACACTCAAGCCATTTCTTTTCTCATTCCTTTCTCCTTGTTCTTGGCTTTTTGGTACTTCTAGTGGCGTTATATGAGATGTACAAACATCTTTGCAGGGAGCAGAGGGCCCTAATGCTAGCTAAGTAATGATAAATACGGGTGCTCACTCCTTAAATTTTAAAAAAAATCATATGAAAGCAAAAGAGCATGAAAACCAAGAACAAATCAGGAAATTAAAAAAAAAGAGAAAACAAAATTTTGTCATAGTCAGAAGGGTGCTGCATTCTGTATCAATAATAAAGAAGAAAAGACAAAGAGATTAGAATCAAGAATCGTTACTATTCATATTATATGGTAGAATTAACAGGATGCTGACTCTTTAAAGCCACATTAGATACAAAAATCAAACTTTCTTTCTTTGATGCTGCTTATTCAGAGATTTGTCTCCCAGTCTGGAAACCCAGAGAGACACAGATATTCTCAGTGAGATCACCCAGTGCCCTCAACCTGACAACCCTCGGAAATGTCTTTGCAAATGAAAGTATGAGGCATTCTTTGGCCACTGCCCTGCCTAACATTACCTCATTGCCATTCCTGTGCAACGATGTTCAAGCCAGGGCCAGCCCAACATCCTTCAGCCCATGAGGCAGAAAATCCAAACAGAACTCCCTCCCTGGGGCATAAAAGAGAGACTATTCTAGTAAGAAATTACATTTACAATGCTGTATTTTATCATGTATCAGGAAATGGTTGGTATGGAACTCAGTGGGGGCTTACTTATGAATAACATGTTTTATGGAGATCGGAGTCTTTAGCCTATAGTAAAGTAAAACCACATAAGAAAATTGAGGATAAAGTCACTGGTGGGTGGATCCAGAATGATGTAGGTAGAGCTAACAGTTTTTACAGATTACATTTCAAGATCTCTGTGCCACTTCACCTCACCTTGTACCCTCTGATGTTTCCCTCTCTCTCCCCTCTCCCTGTGCCATCCTATCTCCCTCCCCCTCCTTCTTCTCTTTTCCTGTGCCTTCCTATTTCTCCTTCTCTCAGTTTCTTTATGCTACTACCTGTCTCTATCTACTTCTGCCTCTTCAGTGTTGTTGTTATAGCTGTGTGTCTTTGAGTCATTATGATTTATATTTAATCCATCTCAAGGCTGTCTCTATCATGGGGTTTTCTTGTAAAACATGTTTAGAGGGAGCTTCTCATTGTCTTCCTCTGAGGTTAAGAGAATACAACTTGTCCATAGTCACCAACAGGTTTCCATGAGTGAGTGGGAATTTGAATCCTGATCTCTCAGTATTCACCACTGAAAACCACTACAGGACACTGTGTTTCACCAGTGCAGACTGCAAGGAATTAAGCTGAGGACCACCACTTTTCCACCCTGAATGTGAGAGGAAGTGACTTACTCACCTTAAGGAGAAAAGAAGAGAAAAAAATTTGGAGGGGAGGGCTAGGACAAGCTTTAGCAAGGGAAAGAAAAAGGGAAAAGAGAGAGAATGAGAGAGAGAATTCTTCAAACATATTTACCGGTTTGTGAACTGTGGGTGTGTTGCTTTCAAGATCTTGGAGAGTGTAGGATGCCCAGTTCTGTGCCCATCTGAAACATGAGCCATCTGTTCTGGGACAGCTATTTTTATGCTGATTTCCCCCCCCCTATTATGGTACATGGGGTTTCTTCATCTTAATTAGCTGCTTGCCTAGACTTCGTGTCTCTTCACTCTAATTTTCCCTTGGAGTTCACCCTTCTATTTAACATCTACTGACTCACCAATTTGAAGAAGGAAACCTTAAGCATTTAAGCATTTAAGATGCCTTAAATGCTGTTGTGTGCCTCCAGATCATTTCTGGCTTATGGTGACCATAAGGTGAACCTATCATGGGGTTTTCTTGGCAAGATTTGTTTAGAGGGGGTTTGCAATGGCCTTCCTTTGAGGCTGAGAGAGTGTGACTTGACCAAGGTCACCCAGTGGGTTTCCAGGGCCAAGTGGGCATTCAAACACTGGTCTTCTGGAATCTCAGTCAAACACTCAAAACACTACACTATACTGGTTCTCTAACTCCATTAACAGGACCATAATTTCCTTGGAAGGAATTTCCCAATCGAAGGAGCAAATGTATTGGGAGGTGTCAGTATTTGTTGATGCACATCCTGCTTTAAAAATAATCCAAGTGACAGTTTGCCAAGCCCATGATGTTCTAGGCTATTGCCTTTCCTTGTTGCAGAATTCTGAAGTCTTTTGTTCCTACTCAAAGGGCAATATTTTCTTTTCTTTTTTAAAAAATGGATACAACTGGTAGATTTGTTAAAGCTGAACATATATCTAATGGCACAAGCCATATCATGGGCAAGATGCCCACAATGGAATCAAAATGTGCCACCTATAGAATTTTTCAATTTTTTTAAAAGTTAAGAGAGCATATGAGTGGGAAAGCAACCAGAAGTGCTAAAGAAGCATCCAGCACAAATCAGCAGTCTGTAACTATCATGCCTTCAGAGCTGATTTGACCTCTCCATTTCTGGATTATGGTTCCAAATGTCATAATCAGTCAGTTGTTGGAGTTGTGCGTATCCTAAACTGGTTTCTTATGGATCACCCAACCCTGCAACAATGCTATTATGCGTTCTGGCAGTGACATGAGAACACAAAATTATTATTTCCTTAAAAGACATATCATGGAGATTTTTTGTAAAATGGCAATTAGAGCAAATCTTACCCTTCCTTGCTCAGCCCACATAACTATGTCATGCCTGCTGGTGTGAATGGAACATTATTTCCTACTGTTTTTATTGGAACTGCAGTCTCTGTTCATTGCCTTTTTCACAAGTGGAACTGCACTTGAATTTTCACACTATTGGTTGTACTGTGCCTTCTTGCTATATTCCAAAGACAACAAGAAGGCACAGTGCCTCCAATAGTCTAGAAATTCAGTTCAGTACAATGGAAGATGCACAGATGAATACTACCAGAAGCTGCAATTCCACTAGAGGCAGTAGAAAGAAAGACAGCTGTTGACTCTGATACAAAAGATGTCTTTGTAACAGATAAAAGACATGCTGCAGCTGGTAATATTTGAAATGTCCTGTTTTGTGTTTAGACATACTGGCACATTCCAGGAGTCTTGCATATACCAGTCTTTTTAGATTTAATGCCTTCCAGATGTGTTGGACTACAAACCCATCATCCCCAGCCAGCATGCTAGCCAACACATCCGGAAGGCACCAGACTAGGAGAGGCTGGCATAAACTGAATTAAATAAAATATATAATGAACTCATGGCTGGCACCCTCCATCTTATAATAGGGCATATCCACATAGTGGATCACATCTCCATGAAAAGATAGCCTTTTTTTTTTTTTTTTGCTGCTTGGTTCTGTATGCATCAATATTTTGCTCTGTGTTTCCTACTCCTTGATCTCTCCAATACTATACATTTCAAACTTTTTAAAACTTTCATTTTACCACCATTTTTGCTGGAGCATATTATACAAACAATGGAACTATTCAGCCAGTAAGGCAACACCATCATTTTCCACGTTGCCAGTTTACCAGATGAGTTGATACACTGGCCATAGACCAACAAAGTTAGGTATGCTTGAAATCACTGGGCATAAACAAAGCATGCAGCCTTTGTATGAAAACAGGTACTGTACCAACCAAAGAGTTACTGTTTTTGGAATGTACATCAAAGGAAAAGCAGTATGAAACGCTGTTGTTGTTGTGTGCCTTTAAGTCGTTTCTGGCTTATGAAACATACCTCTGCCTAATAGGAGGTGAGGTGCTCTGTGTGTGCGTGTGTGTGTGCATGTGTGTGTGCGTGCGTGCGTGTGTATGAGAGGGGGCAGTTCTTAGTGTAGTGATTATAATCTGTTTTAAAAATGTATGAAAAACATGAAAAAAACAGAATAAATGACTTTAAAAACAATATAAAACCAGATAAAAAGTTACCAGCATTGTGTAGTGGGTTGAGCCTTGAACCATGAGAGACCAGAGTTTGAAATCCCTGCTCCACCATGAAAATCCACTGGGTGACCTTGGACAAGTCACACTTTCTCAACCTCAGAGGAAAACAATAGCAACATTATCTGAACAAATCTAGCCAACAAAACTATGTGGTAGGGTTGCCTTGGAATTGCCATAAATCACAAATGACTCAAAGGAACACAACAAGAATAACAACAAGGTTACAAACTGATGAGAGGTAAGAGCATTTGAGGCAGAATAATCAGTCTCAAATCCTTATTGGGGAAGGATCTGTAAGCTTTGTCATGGACTGCATGCCTTGAATAGAAAAGATTCTAGGTTCAGTGCCATGCATCCTCAGCTAAGGATCCTGACAGAAAAAAGCCTCTGCCTGCCCTTCTGGAGCTCTTGAAGATCCCTGCTGCCAGCTGGAGCTGCCAATGCCTGACTCAGTGTAAGATAGTTTCGATAGCTCAGTACAGGGTTTCTGTCGCAGGCTTTTCCCACTGATCTGACAGGTTGCAGTCCGGAGTACTGTCAGAAAACACAATCGGTAGTAATGCAGAACCCATGTACTATACTGTAGGGAGCATGAAGGACTTGTGCAGGCTCACTTATTATCGACTGTACATGTACTGCTTGCAAAGTCTCTCCACTGTCTAAGCACCTTTCTTTTTCCTCTTAGCTTGCTTTGCAAGCAGCGCCTGTGCGTGAGTGGTTCCAACTGAGCCTCTATAGGCAAGAAGAATGATGAAAGAGCAGAACCCTTGTTGAATTAATGGAACTTGTCCTTAATCTGGAAGCATCAAAAGAGTGAGTCATCACAGGGTGTCAAAAAGTAGGGGTTTTCTGTATTTGCTGTCAGATTGACTTTAACTTATGGAAGTCCTGTGAATGTGAGAGCTATAAAATCCCTGGTCGTCAACTGCCCTGCTTAGGTCTTGAAAAGTCAGGGCTGTGGTATCCTTGATTGAATCAATACATCTGTAATACAGTCTTCCTGTGTTCTTACTGCCTTCTGCCCTTACCAAAAATTATTGCCTTTTCCAATGAATCACATTCTTATGATATCTAAAAAGTACATCAGCCTCAATATAAGGTAGCTTAACCTGTTGTACTAGTGGGGTGTAGAGATCTCAGTGCTGGATTATGACTCTGGAGATCAGGGCTGGAATCTCTACTTGGCCATGGAAACCACTGAGTGACCTTGGTCAAGTCACATTCTCTCAGCCTCAGAGGAAGGCAAAGGTAAACCCTCTCACAAATCTTGCCAAGAAAACCCTATGATAGGGTTGCCATAAGTCAGAAATGACTTGAAGGCACACAACAGCTACAATCACAACAGCAATCACCACCCCAACAACCTACTGACCTACCTTATTGACTAGAGTTTAACATTAGTAGTCTCTAGGTCTGGTACACAGCTTAGAGAGCTACTGGCTTGTAAAAGTAACTTTTCTACCTGTAATGCGATGTAGATCCAAATACACTGGTATATTTACAGGTGACCTTTACTCGATTTGCAACGTATTTGATTTTTTCAAAAAAGATTTATTTATATCTGACTTTATTTATATCCTGCTTTTTGTCACAAAAACCCCAGCATTGGTAAGAGTGCTTGTCAAAAATTTGCCACCTGAGGCAAAGCAGCAAATCATGTTTTTCTGTTTCCAGAGACAAGGAGCCTAGTGTTCTAAACCAGGCAGCTTATTTCACCACCAGTGGCCTGCCTATCTATCTATCTATCTATCTATCTATCTATCTATCTATCTATCTATCCCAGGCCATTTCTGCACTAGAGTATTAAAGTGCTACTATTCCACTTTCAACATCCTATGGAATCCTGGGGTTTGCAGTTTAGGGACGGGCCTTTGAGGCCTCTCCCTAAACTGCAAACCCCCAGGATTCCATAGAATGGTGAAAGTGGAATAATAGCACTATTGTTATTGCCCTGGCTAGTCCGAGCTTTGGGGATATTAAAAGATATCCTCTTGATATCATAATTCGGCTTCACTTCTCTATTCCTCTCCACGTACTTGCGAGGCCACCGGACAAGCACGTAAACAAGCTCGGCCGTTAATTGGCGTAATATTCCTGAACAAAACAAGCAGGCCAGAAATAGCGGGCTTGCTGCTTTAGGAGACCTCCAGGCGAGTACTCTAATTAGGTATGCACGCCACTTACAAAAGAGCCTCTGCCCCGCGCTGGCAGCTTGATGGGTAACCTATACAATACTCAAGTACTCTGCGTTTGCATACTTGCTACTCTATTGAGAACCGCTACGATAACTCAATCATTCAGATTCTAACCTTTCGGAGGCTTTGTCTCCAACTCCAAATTTATTGTTTTCCCCCAAGTACGGCATAGCCTGCAGCCACAATTCTCCTTATAAAAACCCTTGATTCCGAGACCTTCCTCAGAACGCTCCCGAGTTTCATCCCGCCTTGCTGTCGCTTTGCTTGGCGAGCCTCCCCTCAGATCCACGTGCTGAGTTACATCGCACCCCAGCCTCGCTCTCCAATTTTCTGGGCTTCAGGACAGGTGAAGTATCACCCAAACCAGCAATCCCTCTAAAAATCCCTCTATACCACTCCAACCTTTATTTTCTTTAGTTATCTTGTATGAGTGTGTTGCATACACTGTTTTGCTTGTATTTAATAAACATCATTTATTATTTCAACTTTTGTGTGCTACTTGACTCGACCCGACCCTGTAGACATAGGGTTCAAGATCTTGCTAAGTTATGCTGCCTCTCGTAATGCTAAGCAGTGCTCTGAGCTAATTTTCCCCACTTTTAGTTGAGCACGTTTCGGTGTCCCTCCCGGGACCCCCAGTACACAGGGTAACACTATAACGGTTTAGTGGGGAAATGACCTCAGAGAAGATCTCCCTGCATGTCCCACTTCTTGGTAGTGAAAAAACAATAATAAATTAAGCAATTTAGATAGGGGCCCACCAACAGAAATCAGGTATGTAGGCTATATTTCAGAGAAAAGAACTAGCAAAACCCCATCTGAGTAGTTCTTGCCTAAGAAAGCCCTGTGAAATTCACGGAGCTGCCATAAGTCGACAGGTGACTTAAAGGCATGCATGCTCACACAAGTACTTTATTAATTTGCTGTCCTTTCAGATGTCTGGGGCAGCCACCTCTGTCTGCCTAACAGGAGGGTTTGCACTGGACATCAACAACAACACATTATTTCCTCCCACTCAACTTTAAATGGAGTGGCTAAAATAGAAAAATTAAGAGAAAAATGTTTTTAGAGTGAAAGAATGTAATTCAGTTTTGATATCAAAAGCATATTCTTGGTCTGAGCTAATATTTAGAGGCATCTTGAATCCAGCTTTCTCTCTCTCCTTCCTTTTCTCAGAAGCAACATGCCTGCCTAGATATAAAATGCTCTCATTCATAAATGCTATTACAAGAGGGCAAAAGTCTGTTTTCACTAGGATTGTATGGGCTTTTACTGTGTTATGAGTTCTTAAATTATACTGAACACCTCCTGGAGATATTTATTTTTGCAGCATTTAATAAAGAAAGAAATCTCCTAGAAAACTCAGTTCTGCTTCCTGACAGTGGTTTGCTCCAACCACTAGCCACCGCTTCCTTTAGGATTAGTGGCTCTCCCAGCTACACCCTGCTCCATTTCGCTCGGAATCTCCCTCTTCCTCTGTCTTTAGAACAAACAGAAACCCATCATTTGGACAAAGAATGTGAAATAATGGGTCAAATCATACGTTATAAAGGTCTTACCGAGGGGACGGGGTGGTAGATGAATGAACCAATCAAGAACAATCCTGAAGTGGGAGGGATAGGAAATTGCAGGGGGTGGGTAGTTTGTCCCACATTTGGTAAATATTAGTGCCCTAATCCACCAGTGCACAGCCATGCGAGCTATTCTTTTATTGTTCATTTTTGCCCCCCCTTCTTTAAAAAGAACCTTTTCCAAATTAATAAAATGAATGAAAGGAATGAATGTGCTTGAAGGGATATGTTTGTGAGTGCTTTGAAGTCTTCCCTTTGCCCTGTTCAATGGATGGATGAATGAATGGGTAGATGAGGAAAGCAGAGGAACAGAGGGGCTGAGTAAATTAAAAATAATGGATGGCCTGCTTGTAACATCTGTGGAGCAAGAGGGTGAAACCTGATGACTGTCACATCCTTGAGTAATTCACAGACCTAGATTCTAGGCCTAGTAAAAGAAGAATGACAGCAAGCCAGACAGGATCATGCTGAATTTGATTAGTAATTCCCAGTTTTTTGCTTCAAGCTGAAGGGAACAGTCTCCCAGATATATGAGGCAAGCTAACTTAACACTTATTTTGGGATGAAAAGCAATATAAACTTTAAACTACCTTTTACCAACCTGGCATAGTGAACTTCTGGTCTTGCTGGCTGGAGGATGATGGAAAGTGTGATCCACTGTAGATGTAGGTATTGGCTTGACAAAGGCTGCTTTGGATCCTTATTTGGTTTAGTGCCTAAGCTCCATTTCAAACTTTGACAAAAATGAAGGTCTGCAAATACATTTCAGCATAGTACAAAAGAGATCTTTGGAAGAAATCCCCCCTAAAAAAATTCCAAAACCAAGAAATCATTTTGTTGCAAGTAACTTCATACATATTTTTATCTTAAAATAGTGCTTATTTCTTCATTTCGCACATATCCTGTCCTTCCTTCAAGGAGCACAAAGCAATGTGCACAGTGCCTCCTTACTTTATCCTTACAGCAATCCTGTGAAGTAGGTCAGACTGAGAGAGGCTGGCCCAAGGCCATCCCATCAGTTTCATGGTTCTGTGAAGTCTCCATTAGGAAACATGGTGTACGAGTAACCAGAAAATAACTGCACTACTTTTGCTAAAACCATCTAGTGGATCTTCACTTCTCCTCTCTGCTTTCATATCTGCCTGGTGAAATACTGCTTTGGACAATTGTTATGGCAAGGGTAAACTATACAGAGAAGGAAGAAAGCTAGCTAGCTAACTGCAATACACTAGTTCAGGGACAGAAAACAGATTGGGTTCTGTTGGGAGCTCCCCGGGTGATTTGCGGTAGATCAGTAAGGGCTTCCAAATCCCAAGAACTCCACAGTAGAAAAAGCCTCTCTCCCCACCCCCACAAATTAAGCTTCTAAAATAGAAAATATTTGGGAGGAGGGCTACTGAAACAGAAGAAATTTGTGTATGAAATGATTTACGTTCAAACTCATATAGTGCTATGATTCCATTTTTAAGTGCCATGACAAATCCCATGGTATCCCAGGACTGGCAGTTTTAGAATTCTTAGCCAGAAAGTTCTAGCGTCTCACCAACTACAGATCCCAGGATCCCGTAAAATGTTTCTATGGTAGTTAAAGTGGAATCATAGCACTATAACCATGTAACCGTATAACTGTGAAAGGGCCCTCTGAGTTTTCTCCGCTTTAAAACAGATTGATTGATTGATTGATTTAAATATTTATGTTGTTGTGGGCTTTCAAGTTATTTCTGACTCTCTGACTTATGGCAATCCTAAGGCAAACCTATCACAGATTTTCTGGGGCTGAAAGTCTGTGATGTGCCCAAGATCACCCAGTGGGTTTCCATGGCCAAGCAGGAAATTAACTCT
Source organism: Cyclura pinguis (assembly GCA_030412105.1). Taxonomy (NCBI): domain Eukaryota; kingdom Metazoa; phylum Chordata; class Lepidosauria; order Squamata; family Iguanidae; genus Cyclura; species Cyclura pinguis. The sequence continues at coordinate 102,452,976 of CM059604.1, forward strand.
GGTCTCTAGGCTTGTAGTCCCAGCGCTCAAAGTACTATACCATGCTGTCTCTCAAAAATAGTTATACACTGCCCTATATCAAAGATCCCAGGGTAGCCTACAAAAAGCATTTAAAGAACTTACACACTTTAAAACAAGTAAATAATTTAACTAATTAAATAAACTAAAACATATTAAACTGCCATGATAAGTTAAAGACAGATCTAAAAGGTTTTTTAAAAAATTCAAATAATGTAGCCATATTTGGGATGAGTTAATGATGCCCAAAGGCTGTGAAGAACAGCCAAGTTTTAATTTGGCACCTAAATGATGTGGGTGTTGCTGTCAGTTGGACCTCCAGGGAGAGGGCACTGCAGCAGTATAACTGGGAGCTTACCAGTGCATGGACTGCTGTGGCTAGTTTATCTTTGTCCAGGAAAGGCAGTAGCTGGTGCACCAGTTGAAGTTCATGTCAAGCACTCTATGTCACTGTTACCCCAAAAGATGGGGGATCTCTTGAGGTCTTCCAGTAGTACATGCAAGTCAGTGCTCAAATGGGGAATTAATTAGTTCTAATTTAGAAGGCTGCAAGACGCAGAGTAACTAGCAGGATCTTTCCACCAATGTTTATGGTGTCCTTGCAGGAAAACCAGCCAGACTCAAAAGTAAATTAAAATGTGTTTTATTTAGGAGAATTCAATCATGCATGCATGCAGGATTCAAGCAGTCACACATTCGCACAAGACATAACTGAAGGCAAGGGAGGAAAGTTATGGATAGCAAAGCTGAGGTTTTAGGGTTATAATTATCATTCCAGAAGAATAGTGAAGAAGCAATGATGTAGTTTATACTTGTGTCTAAGGGAAGTACAAATCGGAATTCAGAGCGACATGGTGGCGTTCAGCATTTGAGGTACTGCAGCTATCTCGTCAAAATCAAGAATTTTTATACCCAAAATCTGCCTAGAGGGCAAGAGGCATAAATGGTTCTCTGCTTGAACAAAGGATGGAGGCTGCAGAGTAGACAATGAGGTCCAGACTGTGTTGATGATTTAGTACTGGGTGACAAGGAATTAATGGCTATCATAATAGTTCTGTAATGGTGGACAGGAAAAAGGAACAATGTGGAAAACTATGTGGTAAGAAGGAGGACTGAAACAATCAGTGGTTTGATGAGGATTTTCCTTTGCAATTGTTTGACAGTAGAGATGATACAGTTTGGTTTAAGCCTGTTATCTCCAGTTACCTGGTGATTGTTCTGACAATGGCCTAGGCCACACCTAGAGGGGATGTCTGACCTACTAGGCGATAACACGTGTTCAGATAGTATTTTTCCTTTTCCCAGCCTGGCCTTATAGCCACATCAGGATTAATTTTATATCAATGCCAATTAATACATATTGCCAATTAAGTCATATTTTGCCAATTAAATCATATCAAATTTGCGGAGGTGGAGAGCAGTAACATCACAGAGTCTCCTTGGGCCTCCAGTGACAAGGATGGATCTAGAAGAACTTCCTATGCATCTGCTCCTTCAGAGGGAGTGCAGCCCTATCCAGAACAGGCTGTGTACCCAGTTCCCAGACCTCAGAACCACCAGACCACAAAGCCTCTATCTTACTAAGATTCAGTTTCAGTTAACTGGCCTTCATCCAGCCCACTACAGCATCTAGTCAACTGCACAGCCCCAACTGACTCTGATGACAAGGAGAAATAGAGCTGAGTGTCATCAGAATACTTAGATCAAAGAGGAGTGGAAATGGTGAGACCTGAAGGTTGCCTGTGACCCTCCCAAGCCTTCTCACATTTTGGTCTAAACACGGCCAATCGCAAACCCAGAAACCATCAGGTGCATGATTGGCTGTTTAAAACCAGTCCTGTCTTGGGGGCTGTTTTAGGCTTCTTCAGGAATTCAGAATAACTTCCAAGGCACTTTTATTTTGGAAGGAAGTCAAGTTCTGTCTATTCATGTATCGGATACAGAGTGAGATACAAATATTCAAGCAAACAGACAGATAGATAGAAAAAAGAAAGAAATCCATTAAAATACCATTTCCTCACAATGGCTGTTTCCACACTACACTGTTATAGTGCTATTATTCCACTTTCAATATCCTGTAGAATTCTGGGGTTTGTAGTTTACTGAGGCGAAAGAGCTCTCTGGCTGAGAATTCTAAAGGCCCCTTCCCAAACTGCAAATCCCAGGATTACATAGGATGTTGAAAGCGGAATAATAGCACTAGAATACTGTAGTGCAGAAATGGCCAATATGTTAGTAGTTCTAAATATATCAGAGCTGCTGCTGCTTATAAAACAGCAACACCCAGTGCCTTAAGACTTGCAATCCAATAGTGCCATCAGAGCAGAACCCTGGAGTAGACATCAAGGGCTGCACTCCACAGAATGAAGAGGGCTGCCAAGTTGGAATGGCTCACCACATTTTAAAATTACCATCTAAAGAGCCTTCCTCCTGCCACAACTTGATCATCAAATCGCACATCTAAAATTACCTAATTGTACTACTGGCCCAGTCACTGACATCTAAATGTTACCTGCCTACACACTTCATCTCTAGACACCCAAAGGAAGGATCAAAATCTTGAAGAATTATCCTAGCAGCTCATACTGAAATGTAAAAAGGCATCTCCTTGTTGTTGTTGTGTGCTTTCAAGTAGTTTCTGACTTATGGCAATCCTAAGGCAAACCTCTCATGGGGTTTTCTGGGGCTGAGAGTGTGTGACATGCCCAAGGTAATGCAATAGGTTTCCACGGCTGAGCAGGGAATTGAACACTGGTCTCCAGGATCATAGTCCAAACCACGACACTAGATTGGCCCATGAAAGCAAAAATAGAGACTGTGGATTGGTTTGGATTAATTTGTTTTCACAGTTCCTATTGAAATAAACTGGACTTAAATTAAGGCATATCTAATTTGTCCCACTGATTTTGATGGAAATTCAGTGAAACTTAGGCTATTTCCATCCTACACTATTACAGTGCTACTATTCCATTTTCAACATCCTGTGGAATTGTCGTTTACTGAGGCCAAACAGTTCTCTGGCTGAGAATTCTAAATGTCTCTCCCTAAATTGCAAACCCCAGGATTTCATAGGATGATGAAAGTGGAACAATAGCACTATAACAACGTAGTGCAGAAATGGTCTTATTTTCTAAATTCTAACCAATACAAGGGAAATTATTTATTAGTGATCCAAAAATTAGAGACTGTGGAAAATAGATACGTACATGCAACATATGGAACATTACTATGTTATGTACCAACTTGCTTCCCACCTGATATTCTTATATATTTGTGGAATTAATACACATTAGGAAAAATAAATTCTCCTCAAAGACGATGACCCTGGAATTTCCTGCCATTTCAGAAAGAAGAGAAGAGGCCAAGGAGAAATATCATATAAGAGCAAGGAAACTCCTTGGACTTTCGGAAGGGTAGGACTCTACACATTTGCTTTCTGCCACATTCAGATTTTTCAAAACCTCAAGTTTTTTCCATCCCATCTGTGAATCAATTTTCAAATTTTGGTAAATTCTTCAAAACAAATGGAAAAGAAATTGTCCCACATTTTGCCCCAGCCAAATTCAATATCTATTGTTATTTGCAGGACAGGGCGGGTCACATTGCAACTGCTATCCATATAGGAATAAAAGCTCTCAGGGGGAAAAAAAGGAATGGCCACCCTAATTCAGCACCACACTCATGGCTGAATACACTGGGATTCAGACGTAGGGCCTACACTATTACAGTGCTGTTATTTCATTTTCAACATCCTGTGAAATTCTGGGGTTTGTACTTTCCTGAGGCCAAAGACCTCTCTGGCTGAGAATTCAAAATGCCCCTCCCTAAACTACAAACCCCAGGATTCCATAGGATGTTGAAAGTGGAATAATAGCAGTATAAAAGTGTAGCGTGGAAAAGCCCTTAGAAAGGAAAACTAAAGAGGGATGTGATATAGTCTAGATGCCATAGAATGTTGAAAGCGGAATAACAGCACTATAACAGTGTAGGGCAGAAATGGCTTAATCTCTGAAAAATGAACATTCAAAATCCTAGGCCTGGATAAATGAGATCCTCAGTTAGTTTTTCTCTCCCCAAAATCTCAGTTCTTTTCAGCTTGAGAGGTCACACACATGCTGGGGTAAATGTTAGCAAAAATAAACTGAACTGAAAGTCTTACCTATCCCCATTCCCAGGGCTTCGTACCAAAAGCAAAATGCTCCCTGAGAAAGATGCGGAATGATCACAGAAAGGCCATATTCTTTGCCTCTAAAGAAGAAAAGAAAAGCGGTGAAAGCAAATGACTGACACGTATCTGTCTTTGCCTTAAAAGAAAGGTGATACATATGTAGAAGCTATCTGATTTCTCAGAGCTTGAAAAAGGGGAGTTGTCATTCAGAAAAGTAATTTCTGCAAGCTCTGAGGTTGTACCTGGTCAAGGCTGTAATCCTGCCCTGTTGCCACATGGTGCTGTCAACTCTTGGCAGTTGCTGTTTCAGTCCAGTTTGCTTGTTGACTCTTTGATAGTCAGGGGTAGATGATGAGCCTGCTCCCATTTCAAGCTGTCTGTCCTGAAGGAGGTATGGATTTCCACCTGACCTGGCTTTACCTGCTGCCGCCAAATTATTTAATACCTGACATATGATAGGAGAAAAACAAAGAGGTGGGAGGAAGGAAAGGCACAGAATCCAGATGGTGCTGGGGAGAGAGATGCAGGAGGATTTATAAAGATGACACTGAAGTATAGAGACTATGGACAAAACAACCTGGGACTCTAAGGCCTGATTTCCTGCTGCAAAATAAAATAAAATAAAATAAAATCTTGGAAGAACAGCATAAAACTCTCCAAAAAAATCAGTTCAGTATGCTGCAACAATAGAAAATACCACTCTAATATTTCTGCTTATAGATGGAAATATATTGCCAAAGAGAGACGCAGATATGCATAAAACCTCATACACTGATTGTCATACTACAGCAAAGAGGACTGGTCCTAGGGGACCATCCACATTGCATGCTTAGAGTGCTATGATTCCACTTTAATTGCCATGGCTGCATCCTGTAGAATCCTGGGGTTTATAGGGTGAGGAAAGACTGGAGCTCTCTGGATCAGAATTCTAAGTACCCCTCCCTGAACTCCCCTAGGGTAGAACCATGGCAGTTAAAGCAGAATCACAGTGCTATAATTGTTTAAAATGAAAGCATGACCTATCTGTCTGCCTGCTCTATTTGTTGTCTGAGTGCTAACTGTGGATTGGCTCCTTTTTGCTCTCTTTATCTTGAAAGTGGACTTGGACTGGACAGTCTTGAAATACAGGACATTTTCAACAGAGGAATGTCATCTGATAATGCTTGAAATAGAGAACACCTTGAATTTAGAGGTATCTTCTGTACAACAGGATTCATGGTCACCACAGTCAAGTCCTAGGAACAGACCATCTTGCAGGGCTGCTTCAAGGATTAATGACACAATGCTAATTATGAATGCTTGAAACTCACTATATCAATGGCATGTGTCATTGTTTATTAGCCAGGGAACTAAAAATAAAGCAAAAAGTATTATGATGCTGTTATCATAATTGTAATTGCACTAGCACTGTTGCATTTAACCTACTGCATACCATAAAGCAACATGTAAAGCACAAAGCAGATTCCAGAGGCAGCCTCATTTATTTGTGTCAAGCTTCTTTCTCCCTCACTCTGTTTGGAAAATGTGTAGGAAAAGACAACTGAAAGGATCAAGAGCTTTTTCTGCTTCCTAAAAGGCAGAGGGCACATCTCTGGAATGCGTGGAAGATGAGAAAAAGCATTACCATACCCCTGTTGGTTTAATACAGGCTTCCCCAACCTGGTGCTTTCCAAATGTGATGGATTGTGACTTGCAACTAAGCAAAGAAATGAGGTAAATATAAAACATAAACGCTGTAAGTGAAAGACTGTTGTAATTATGACTCCAATACGTTGCTATCTTTACCTTTAAAAGAAAACAAAAACAAAAACAAATGTGTGATATCAAAACAGTTGGACCATTAGAATGAAATTAACCCTATAAAACCACATCGCAATAATAAATGTGCAAAGGCAGACCAAAACACTTACAGGCAGAACAGGAGATAGAATTTGTACCCAGATAGTTGTCTAGTTTCAATAGCATCTTGTTCAGCTGTAAATTGGTATAGTTGCAATAATAATAATAATAATAATAATAATAATAATAATAATAATAAATTTTATTTATTACCTACCTCTCCCCAAGGCTCAAGGTGGGCTACAGAATATAGAACTAAAAAATCATAATTAGAATACACTAAAACATAGAATGATTAATAGAAACATACTATGATTAAAATATATTATGATTAAAAGTACAATTTAAAATGCAATTAAAAGTACGATTAAAAAGAATTAAAAATACAATTAAAAATAGACTGGGTAGGGCTGCTGAAAGAACCATAATCAGATGTAACATATCCATTCATGCACTTTCAGTTCCTTTTAAAACTTTTATCTTCATGGGTTCCCGACTAAACAGCTTCATCACATTTTTTTCAGGTACTTTAATTTTTTTTAAAAAGTTGTCAACAAAGGAATTTCAGGCCCTATGACTCAGTCATCCAACTGGGAGCAGGTAGCATTGGGTGGAAAAGCTACATTGGGGGACTATAATTCCCAGAGCTCTCCCAACCAACACAGCTGTAGTCCCCAAAGTAACTTTCTAAGTCTTGGACAGTGTTCTCCAAACTGATGCCATTGGCCATGCTGGGAGGGAATGATAGGAGCTGCAGTCAAGCACATCTTAAGGGGACCAAGTTGGAGAAGACGAGTCTAGTAAGTTGCTTAGTCGTTTCTTTCTTCCGTTAATTGAGTTGTCCTGTCCACATGCAATCAATCACAAGAATGCCTGAGGACATAAATCCCATTACTACAGTCACATGTGATGAAATTTCTTCAGTATATATTTCTTTTTGTTTAATGGACTGTGGAAACACAGCTTCCTGGAGGTTTGTTTGAAACCATTTCAGTTGCCACCTGGGTAATGACCTTAAAGAGACGTTCCAGTGGGAAAGCTGTGTGTTAGTTTAAGACATCTGGTGATGTCGACTTTGGCTTACAAAAGCTTATGCCACAATAAATTAGTTAAGTCCTTCACTTGCCACAAGACTTGTTATTCTCAGAAATAATTCTTAGTTTAAATCTTATAAACATGTTAATTTGAAACATAGAGAGACCCTTAGCCTGAGAACAGTTGCTGGTTTGGGAAGTCATGAGATCCTGTTTGTTCCACTTTTCAAGAAGGTATGTGGCCAGCATACAGTGTCGTGGTTTGAGCATTGTATGACAAACCTGGAGACCAGGGTTAGATTCCCTGCTCTGCCCCTGCTCCGTTCCTCCCCAAGAAAATCCACTGGGTGTCCCTGAGGGCATCACACTCTCTCAACCCCAGAAACCCCTGTGATTGGTTCACCTTAGGATACCTATAAGCCAGAAACAACTTGAAGGCACATCAATGAACAACACTGGAGTACTTTTACTGGTTCTAAAATCAGCTGCAAAATGTATCAAAATGAAGACAAATGACACTCTGTGAATGCTGCTAATGGATATGGAAAAATTCTGTTTATTAGCAATTTAAATATTCAAACAGACAAAGCTATTTTATAAGTGTTGCCGAAGAATGGAACTGAATTTTAAACATCTGTGGTATCCGAAAGCAGGAGAGATTCAACTCAGACAAGCCCTGATTCACATTCCCTGAGCCTGTTTAAAGATCTGTGTGCCTTGAGAGGAAGGCAAAAGAGGAGGCAAGGCCAAGAGAAAATATGTGCCCTCTATTCCTAAATAATCTTTTAATGGCCTAAGAGAACTGAGGGTGGGATAGCCCTCTTAGGGCAGTCTAAGATATTTCACTGCCTGAGGCAAAGTAGCAAATTATCTGCTTCCCCCAACTCAAAGTGCATAGTACTTAAAGCCAGATAATTATTTTGGCATATGAACATTGAAAATCCCCATAAGCAGCCTCTCTTCATCTCTGACAGTGAAAATGTAGTAACTGCCAATTTAGTAACTAATATTTTGCTGCCCTTTCATGATATCTAACATCTGTTACTTGAGGTAGTTGCCTGTCTATATCTCACGGATGGGCAATGATGGCCTGAAAATGTTTTTGGACTGCAACCCCCATAAAGCCTAACTATTGGCCATAGAGCTTACTGGGAATTGCAGGCCAAAAACATCTGGAGGACCATAGTCACTCACTCTTGCTCTGCCAAATCATAGTGTTACCCTGATTCCTGGGGGTCCCGGGAGGGACACCTAAATGCGCTCTCAATTATATAAGTTGGGGAAATTAGCCAAGAGCACAGACTAGCAATGCGAGAGGCAGGGTAACGTAGTGAGATCTTGAGCCCTATGTTTACGGGGTCAGGCCGAGTCAAGGAGCACACAGAAGTTGAAATAATAAATGTTGTTTTATTAAAAATACAATCAAACAGTGTATGCAGCACACTCACACAGATAACTAAAGAAATAAAGGTTGGAGTGGGATAGAGGGATTTTTAGAGGAGTTGTTGGTTTGGGTAATACTTCACCTGTCCTGAAGCCCGGTTAGAAGTGGAGGAGCTGCGGAGCGTGGATCTCAGCATGTGGAGCTGAGGGGAAGGCTCGCTGGACAAAGCGACAGCAAGGCGGGATGGAAGCCAAGAGCGATCCAAGGAAGCGCTCAAAGTCAGGGGTTTTTATAAGGAGAATTGTGACCGCAGGCTAGTTCGTACTTGGGGAAAACAATGAGTTTGGGGCTGGAGACAAAGCCTCTGAAAGGTCAGAATTTGAATGACTGAGTTATAGCCAAATTGTCAATAGAGTAGCCAGTATGCAAACGCAGAGTGCTTGGCAGATGAGGATTCTTTTAATCAAGTTGCCTGCTCAGGGCAGAGGATCTTTTGAAAGCTGCGTGCATACATAATTGCGTACTTGCCTTTGAGGTCTCCTGAAGCAGCGGGACGGCTATTTCTGGCCTGCCTGTATTGTGTTGGAATATTACAGCGATTATCGGCCGAGCCTGTGTGCGTGCTTGTCCGGGGGCCTCGCAAGCACGTGGAGGGGAATGGGTATGTGAGCCCGAATTATTGATATCAAGAGATATCTTTATATCCCACAAGCTCGGGCTAGCAATGGCAGTAAAAATTGGGCCTACTCTGCTCCCTCCCTTCCAAACCTATATGGGGGATGTTAGCAGAGGACAAGTCCAGAGAGCTAGGACCATCATCCCTCAAAAATAGGTTTTTCTTGTTTTGTTAGTTTTTTTGGAAGGGGGTTGTATCGCTGCCTTTTGCTTTAGTATTTTAAGTTAGGAACGGTTTTGGATTTGTCAATAGAAAGGCAATTTACTAGCCTCTCTCAACCCGATCCCCTCCAGATGCATTGGATCACCACTCCAATCATTGCCAATAGTATTGGCCATTGAGGATAATGGGAGTTGTCAAGGAAAACATCTGGAGAGCATCAGCTCGGGAAGGTTGCTACAATATGTAAAGGCATTAACATGAATTAAGCAACCAATTAAGCTTTAGACTACCACAAAAAGGCCATTTCCGCACTACACTGTTGTAGTGCTACTATTGCACTTTCAACCTCCTATGGAGTCCTGGGGTTTGCAATTTAGGAAGGGTCATTTGGAATCCTCAGCCAAGGAGCTCTTTGGCCTCAGTAAACTACAAACCTCAGAATTCCACAGGATGGTGAAAGTGGAACAATAGCACTGTAACAGAATAACTACTTCTCTTGTCAGTACAGAACTGCTCAGAGGGTTATAGCCTCCATGATAGTGGTGGGACATTCTAAAAGCAGGTCATCTCCTGAGTCCTGACTTCTAATTCTGCAGCCTTGAATTTAATCAAAGGGCTATTGATTAGGAGCTAGGAACTAAATTGAGTTTTGTGTGAACTGTGAACCTTCAGTCATGGTTGCTGCTACAGCAGAAATTTTTAGACGTCTAAAATAACAATTAAATGTTATGAAGTGTATACCTTTTCTCCTTTTAAGAGGAATTGGGGGATCCTGGACTGCCCAGCACTCCGGTCTCCCTCCCTTTAGGATTATATTATATTGTTAGGGCTTTTCCACATAAAAGTAAAAGCTTTTTATATTACTGAGGAATGTTATTCAATTTCTGAGGCCACATTTGTCCTCTTCTTTGATCCCGCACCCCTCTAACATTGCCGGTAGAAACCTTGCTGTGGAGATATTCACGCTGCTAGTCTCAGCTCCTTTTTAATTTTGTTTTTATACATGGTACTAGATGAGAACTCCAGTGCTGGTTCAATCATGGGGGGGAGTGCACAGCTTGAAAGGAATCAAAAAGAAATCAAGGGAAAGTACCTGGAATGGCAAGGCAGGGGGAGGGAAGGTAATAAGGAGAAGCCTTTTTTTTAATTGTTTTTAATCTAATATAAACGTGTTAAAATAGTAATTGTACTGGGGAAGCTCAGTTGTTAGTCCCTAAGGAGGAAACCTGAGGTTTTGTTGGACTACAACACTCATCGCCCTGATCACTAGCCATTCTGGTGGGAGTTGACAGAAACACAAGTCCAATAATCTCCACTTTTCCCACTCCTGCCTGTATTAGAAGGAAGGAAAAAACTTTCTTCAGCCTTTCTCTACCTTTTTACACTGAAAGAACCCTTGAAATAATGTTGAGGTCTGAGGGAACCCCATGTGAAAATTATTGACCAGGATCTTGGGCATATCACACACTCTCATGATAGGTTCAACATAAATTGAACATAAGTTGGGCAGGGTCAACATAAGTTGGAAATGACGTGAAGTCGCACAACAACTACTCTTTATCAGCTGCTTAGGTTAACTAACTAACCTCTCCTGGCCCAACCCCCTCCAGATCTTAGAGAAATGTTCTCCGATGGTCTGGTTGCTGGCAGAATAGGCTTCCTTCCTAAAGTAGGGCCCTTTCCGCAGCTTACTTTCTTGCAGTGGCATCCAGCGGGGATCCTGGGAGTGGCTCTACCAGGAAGGGAGCACGACAGGAGCACTCCCATCCGCACTGTCTGGGATGATAGGAGTTTCAGCCCCACCGAAACGCAGCGGAAAAGCCAGAGTTCGGCGAGCCAACAGCAGCAGCCTTGTTCCCCAGTAAGGATACTCACACACAGAGGAGTTTCTTCCAAAACAATCTTGCAGCAAAGTTCCGTTATATACAAAACATAGGACAGACAGACAAAAGCTTGCGCCAGACACCAGGTTTGGTCAACAGACAAATAGATACTGGTGTTGCTTTGTTATATACATATCTACAACCAATCAGGTAGAGGTTTGCACACCTCCCTCTACCATCTGCACAGGACCCCAGTTTCTTACGCAACCTTGCAATTACCCACAGCTGGGGCATGATGCAACATCTTTGCAGTGGGCTGATCATTTTACCAGGGTTCCCTGCCTGGAATCCCTGACAGGAAAGGCTCCCTGCCAAAGATAAAGTGTGATAGCCATGCCACTTCCTTCTGCAGCGCAGCCAGGCACTTTTCCTGGCTGTCCTGGGGCAGGAAACGCCTCCATCGCACTTCCTGCCCTTCCACAGGACAGGTAAGTGCAGGATGGTGATGTGATCATGGGTCATTGATGGGGAAAAACCATCCATGATTTAACCCACGATCGCGCCGCCAGAGGACAGGACTGTGATGACATCATGCAGAAGTGTCGTCACGGTCCCATCCTTCTCCTGTCTCCACGGCAGGGCCTAGGTTGGGGAGGAGTTGCAATTGTGGCAAGTGTCACAATCATGACTAAGTATAGTGATCATGAATACGGAACAGTTACCCAAATTTACTCATCTGTAATTGTTCTATATTCTCAGTCACTACTTAGTCATGGTTTTGACACTATTGCCACAATTTTAACTCCCCCCTCCAAACCTACTGCATCAACTGCATGGGGAGAAGGAGGTCAATTCTGCCAGCAATCAGAGCACAGGGGAGTGACATTTCTGTCAGATTTGCAGGAGTCAGGCCTGGAGAGTTAAGTATACTTAACTAAGTAGCTGATAGAGAATACTTCCCCTCATATATCTACAGCTAAAAAAAAGTTATTTTTTCCCTCTGTCATGACCTTAGAATCCTTAATGAACTCTCCTAGAATGCTAAGGTTCCAGGTAACCCCGCTTGAAAAACCCTGGTATAAATAATGGGTAGGAAAATATGTGCTCAGTTGTGACAAGCCATGGGAGGGGAGCCTTCATCCAAATGGGCCTAGTTTGGCCTCTGGGAAGCAGCCTGCTGAAATCTCTCTTTTTACCCCCTCCTTCTCTGTCCAATGAAGCCCTGCCCATTGGAGGGACCACATAAAAAAGACAAGAGGGCTCCTGTGCCTTTAATGGTTGCATGGAAGAGGTAATTTCCATTAATGACCCCTGCTGGACAAGCTGCACCTAACAAAATTACTACTTCTAAACAACAATTAAAAGTAGAGCAATCCTGACCTCTTTTTCATGTGGTCATTCTCCCACCGCTTCCTGAGTTCCTTCTATCTCCAATAACAGATTAAAAGCAGGCACAGAGCTGTCCAATGGAGAACAGTTGACACAATCAGAGTGCATGTAAAATTGTTGTTGCTGTGTGCCTTCAAGTCAATTCCGACGTACAGCAACCGTAAGGCAAACCTATCATGGGGTTTTCTGGGGCTGAGAGTGTGTGCTGTCCCCAAGGTCAGCCAGTGGGTTTTCACGGCTGACCAGGGAATCAAATCTTGGTCTCCAGGATTGTAATCCAGCACTCAGATCACTATACCATGCTGGCTCTTGATTGCAAATAATATTCAAGGGATATACTAACTGGGTGAAGAATGCTATTCTGTCATCATTAAACTATTACATTTTGTGGAAAGAAGGAATTTCCTAGGAATGGGAATGCTACCTGAGGGAACCTCATTACTCTGCAATTATTATATAACTCATGTGGATTTAGTGTATGGAACACTAGCAGTGTAATCCTACTCATAACTACCCAGACACATGCTCCAATGAGTCCAGTGGGACTTAGAGAAAATGAGTGTAGGACTGAAGGCTGTGTATTGACAAAATATTATTCATCCACCCTGTGGGAGAATTCATATGCCAGATCTGAAGTGGAAATTTTAAAATATGTAAACAGCAACAGCTAAGGAGTACGGCCATTGCCTTGGGAGCCCTTGTGGGCTGGAAGGCAAAGCAAAAATATTTAAAATATAAATAAATAATGGAATAGCCAGACAATGTGACTGTGAATCTTTTCTCCCCTTTTGCAGCCCTTAAATTATTTTTGCTTTGGTCTCATTGGTGTCAATGGGAAATTTTCACCTACAGCTTCAGAATAAATGTTGGTTTTGGTCTGTGCCTTCAACCTGTTTCTGATTTATGGTGACCCTAAGGCAAACCTACTGTGGGGGTTTTGGGGCTGAGAATGTGTAACCTATCAAAGGTCAGCCAGTGGGTTTCCATAGCTGAGTGAGGAATCAAACTCTTGTCTTCAAGGTCATAGTCCAATGCTCAAGCCACTATAGTACACTGAATACTTGTTTCAAAAGAGTAATCCCTCCTCCTCTGGGACTACAGGAGGGGAGGAAAGGGTTAAATCCACCTTCTATAACCATTCTTTTGATCCCATTAATTCTCGCCTTCCATACAACTTGCTTTCAAAACATACAAACAAGCAAACTGCATTTCAGTATTTAGACATTCTGTGTAGTTTTGTCCTGAGACTTTGAGAAAGTTGTTATTGTGTGCCTTCAGGTCATTTCTGACTTGTGGCAACTGTAAGGCGAGCCTATCACGGGATTTTGCCTTCCCTTGAGGCTGAGAGAGTGTGACATGCCCAAGGTCACCCAGTGGGCTTCCATGGCCAAGCAGAGATTTGAACTGTGTTCTCCCAGTTTTGCAGTCCAACACTCAAACCACTAAACCACATTGGCTCTAAGGGAAAAATATGTATCGAAACAAATGGAGCAATGGGAGACCATGACCTCTAGAGGGCAGAAGAAAGAAAGAGGATGAGAAAGAACTTGTACACTGACTGTCTGCCTGCTTTAAGTAGGTATGTTGCATCACGATTTGTATCAACTCCTTCTAATGCATTACAGGCATCAGCCCTCCTCAACCTGGTGCTCTCCTGGTCAATCTCCAACCAGGACAGGCAATTCTGCATGATGGAAAGCCACCTGCAGCTCTGTTGGAAGCTTGAGGATTCTTGCTACTCAGGCAGGAGAACCTGCTTTGTCTCCCCCTCCTCTGCCTCAACCAGATGTGTACTTGTATTATTGCCCATTTAGCCTTCTTGTTTAGTTTCACCAGATGTGGGACAGATGATGTTTCCACAGAAGGAGATCTTGCTCCTGCGTTACAGGTTCACATCTACATTCATTCCAACTAACTGGATTAAAAGAAGAAGAAGAAAAAAGACTGGAAAGCTCGATCTGGAAAGAAAAATAATTTGGTTCAGCAGGAGTTCTAGAATACAGACCTCCTAATCTCTAAAAGGAGATCAAAATGGAAATGATGGGAGCTAGGATGACCGGACTCCCAACCTCTGTAAAACCCTTCTTTCCACATCCCCACCTTTATTTATGGAAGGAAGTAAGCCTGTAAACTTAACATATTTTGAAATTATTTGAAGTGCTTAAATTTAAAGCATAGTCTGAAAAAATTCAGTTCAAAAGGAAATTAGTGCAACTTTCTAGTTTGCCAGCATGGAGAAGAGCCATGTACAATTCAAAAGCTCGACATCTTTGCTTACCTGCAAAATGCAATTTCATTTCCAGATCAGTCCACAACAGCTGATCGGAAGTGTTCTGCAGCAGGGAGAGCTAGAAGTTCAAACTAAAAAATGTATAGACACACACATGTGCATGTGCACAGACACACAGAGTTTTCTTTTCCAAGCAGTGCGCGCTCTCTCTCCCCCCCTCCCCCCCCTCTCTTTCTTTCTCTTTGAGATTCCTCTCCTTGCCAGAGATCTGGTAACCCTAGTCTGGTCCTCAGCCATAGATTCTGCCTTTCTCAAGGCTGCAGAGCAATATGCCCTCTGTTTACGTGACCAGGGCCCTCTAAGAACTGGCCATTCTGGCTGGGGAATTCTGTTTCTTGCAGGAGTGAGAAAAGCTCACATCACATGAGCCATTAAGCCTTCCTTCTCCAAGCTGGCACCCTCCAGATGTGTTGAATTACATTCTCCAAAGTTGCCTGGGTATTAAGGGAGCTGTATTCTGAACAGCATCAGATTGGGGAAAGATTTCCCTAAACTGAAATGATGTTAGGGAAGTAACTTCTGGTCCCAGTCTTTTGGCTTGCTTCTTCCCAGTGGCTACTAGATTCAGTTGGATAAGTTGGAAGTCTTCTACTGTATTTCCCCCTGCTGCCTAAAATTAGGAGAGAAGATCTCTCTTGAATGGAAGCCCTCCAACGGGCTCCTTTTTCTCCTTAGAGGTGTCGATCATCTGCCCAATAAGAAGAGTTTGAAACAGCTGGTGGAATGGTAAGATTCTTTTTTTCCCCCCTGCTTTTTAATGGGCGGAAATTACATTCTGGGCAGTAAAAACCAGATGCAGCAGATGTGGAGAAACGAGGTTTGTATTGGTGGGATGAGTGGGAAGAATGAATTAAAAATGGGCTGCTGCTGATGTTACATGCTTAGTGGTGGGGCTTTGTTAGCAGATATCTCCCTCATAGTGAGGTGTGTAAAACTATGACAGGCTCCTATCAATTACAGAATCCAATATCACGGAAAGAAATTCCTCTTTGTAAACTAGCCTCTGTCTGGTTAACATATTTGGGGTAGCCATGTAGGCCATGCAGCAAAATACAACAAACTCCAAAATCTGTAAAAGAGTTATACTTTTGTTGGCCAACCAAAATGCACAAAATATATCATGCAAGTTTTTGAAGATTCTCTGGCTTCTTCATCAGACAAAAATGTTAAAAATCACAGAGGGAAAGAAAACTGACAATGTTAGAGTCACAGCCCTGCATTTTGTCTTAGATGTGCTTCTGTTATCACTTAAGACGGTCTACTGGGATCTTAATGCAGGCAGAGGCCACTCCCCTTCTTGGCCATGTAAGGACCAAGGACAAAGGGCAATAAAAGATGGGTAATAAAATGTCAACTTCATTAGCAACAGAAAAGTAACTTCCTTTGAGATCCAGGTTGTTCATGTCTTGTGGGAAGCTAAATGCCCCTTTCTTAGGCAGAGAACACTGAATTTCTCAAGTCCCTGTACTGTTACATCTGGGAGAACGTTAGGTGCTGTATAGGTAAAACTTGCCAATTGTAGTCCAAATGAAAGAGTTTTAGCTTTGTTGGAGGTAAAAAATCTCATGAGTTAAGTCCCAGTTCATTAGCATTTTCTTCTTAAAGTTTCCCCTTTTCCTTTAAAGCAGGGCTTTCCAAATGGTGTGTCGTGACATGTTAGTGTGTCGCCTGAAAGATGTAGGTGTGTCACCTCCTTAGACTGGGAATGAATCCCCCACCTGAGCCTTGGAAATGCATGTTATATGTTATAAATAAATCATATATTTTTAAAAATATAAATGAAAGATTTTCATAAGATATGTTGTGTCCTCATACATTTTGTTATTATCATTTATGTACGTGCCCAGATCTCTTATAAGGGGTTAGTTTAACCTCAGGTTTGCTAGTAAAACTGAATTACTGTGTCGTGAAATTATGCAGGTCTAAAAAGTGTGTCACCAACATGAAAAGTTTGGAAAGGTCTGCTTTAAAGTATCACTTTCCCTGACTAGTGATCAAATAATAACAGGAACTATTTAATAAATTTATTGGACTCTACAATTTTATTCTTAAATTATCATTCTAGCTAGGCCTCTTTGGTTTTCCCCTGTACCTGTGGGATAAATGAAGAAGATAGTTCTCTGATTGTGTATACCAGCCTGGTCCCTTTCAGATGGGCTGCAATAGAACTCCCTTAATCTTCAGCCACCAACCCATCAAGAGAATGTCACATTGGGGATAGCTGGGGTGTTTCTCCACAAGTATAGTATTTGATGCCATGTTAGCTATCATGGCTCCAACCAATGGAAACCTGGGGTTTATAATTTTGTGAAGTACTTAGCATTCTCTGCTGAAGAACTCAAATACTGTAGTTTGAGGAAATAGACTAGAAAATAATCTTTGCAGAATATCACTCCTTTCTAGTGAATAACCATGGCTAGATCCCATGGCAGGTGGTATTAGAGAGTAGACTTCTGCACCATGGGGAGAGCTTTCAGAAAGACTGTGAGTCCTTAACAGATGAAGCTGGGATCATGCAGTCACCCTGCCTCATTCATGGAACTGGGTATGTATGTCCAGATGACGTTTTCACCTTTCATTTGTAGCCTTCCCATGTTTTCACACTGTATCCATCTTTTTCTTAAAACAAATAACCCATTAAGAAGGGAAAGGAAGAATAGCTACACAGTCTCTTTTGACTGGTAGCATCGCAAGCCCTCCTTATGGAAGTGCTCAGTGTTAATATTTCCATATTTCTTGTCATTTTTAATATTTTATTATTATCAATGGATTTGATTATATTAACCCAATTCCACACATGAGCTCAAGGTGACAGGGGTGGTCTTCAATTTATCCCCAGAGCAAGGCTGTAAAGCAGACTAGACTGCGGGATATTTATATGTTACACATGTTAAGTCACCCTTAATTCTTTCCAGTCCATAGTGACTCTTAATCAGAACTTGCGAATGCATCTTTTTTGACTGTGACTCCCAGAATCTCCCAGACATTGTGGTCAGTGGCTTGTAATGTTTCCAGGCTTCACTCTTAATAAAACTGCTGAGGTCTAGCCAGCATGGTGTAGTGGTTTGAGTGTCAGACTATGACCCTGGAGATCAGAGTTCAATATCTTCCTCAGCCATGGAAACCCACTGGGTGACTTTGGACATGTCACAGGCTCTCAGTTCCAGAGAATCCCATGATAGGGTCACCATAAGTCAGAAATGACTTGAAGGCACAGAACAACAACAAGACACTGAACGTCTTCCTTTACTAACAGCTGTTTCCCAACCTTGTAGTTTACAATTAAAAAATATTTTACAACTGTAAAATACAAAGCGAGGTAGGGGGAGATAGGCAGGGGAGAAATTGGTAAGCTGTGTTTGAAAACCAAATAAACTGTCAATTTAAAAGGCCACAGTTGTTTTCTTCCCTTATTTCTCTCTTTCTCTACACACACATGTACACACACACACACAGAGTTATCTTGATAATGCATGGCATTGTGTAAAGTGGAAAAGGATCATCATCACTCTAGGAAACATATAATATATAAACGTCAAAGTTTGTGAGTTTGTCTGTGTCAGGCAGGCGAAGACCTCATATGATTGGCTGCCTGTGAAGATTCTATGGTATCTTGGGGTTTGCAGTTTAGAAAGAAAATTTTTAGAATTCTCAGCCAGAGAGTTCTTGGGCCTGGCCGGTTGCTATGGAGATGAGGCCTAGCAGCAAGAAGGAGGAGGGCAGTGTATTCTCTCAGAAACTGAACCTCTGTATGTTAACAACTCTGAATACAGATTGGATTGGGGAATATGGGGAAAAGTTACAGGTACTGGACAATGCAGTTTGGGGAATTAGGGACACAGGATATCAAATCAGTGTATTTCAACTGCATCTAATTCCTAAATTAAGGTAAGGTAATTCCTAAGGTATTTCTAACAAGAGACACAGGATCTCAAATCTTTCTAACAAGTATTACCTATGAGAAAATCAAAACCTCGGCAATGCCAGGTATATATGCTAGTAGCAATATAAAATTTGGCAGAGGGAAATTGACAAAAGAAGGAGAAGGAAGTGGAGGTAGGGCTAAATAGAGAAAGGATGTAATACAGTAGAGTCTCGATTATCCGACATTCGGTCATCCGACATTCTGGATTATCCGACGTCGCGGCTGCTTGGGGGCGTGGCCTTAGGCATTTCCACGCCCCCAGACACGCCCCCAAACATGGCGGCCGTGACGGGCAAGGAGAGAAGGGCGAGCGAAGCCTCGCCCCAAAAGACGGTCCCAAGCGTGGCGGTGGCGGCGGCAGCGAGCAGGGCGAGTACCTCCAGGCCCCAAAACAAGGGCCAAAGCATGGCAACAGGTGATTTCTTTGACCCTCCGAATTATCCGACATTTTCAGCTATCCGACTATTAGACTGCCTGTTTATGTCGGATAATCGAGACTCTACTGTAGTGGTAGTGATGGTGACAATATTATTAATGTACAAAAGTAATGAAATCTCAGGGTGAGAGAGGCGGAAGATAAGGTGGTCACTTACGAATTGTCCAAATAAAGGACCAAAAATGACAAAGATTGGCTTATAATTTGCAGGTGCTATATGTATATATAGAAGAGAGCCAGCAAGGTTTAGTGGTGTGAGTGTTGGACTGGAACTCTGGGAGACCAACGTTCGAATCCTTGCTTGGCCATGGAAACCCTCTGGGTGACCTTGGGCAAGTCCCACTCTCTCAGCCACAGAGGAAAGCAATGATAGACCTCCTTGGAATAAGTCTTGCCAAGAAAATCCCGTAATAGGTTCAGCTTAGGTTAGCCATCAGTCAGAAATGATCTGAAGGTACACAACAATAATTACAACAAGTGGTGGTGAAAATAATAATCAAGGTCAGACCTCAGGGTGGGTGAGGTACAGGATCAGTCAATCACTTAAGCACCATCCAAATAAGAACCAAAAAAAGACACAGATTTGCTAATAATTTGCGTATACTGATTTGTACAGATCGATGCTAATTTGGAAATAATGGGTATAACTTAAAAAGAAATATAATACATACTGGAGAAGACTGTGATCTGGTGATCGTTGTGGTTTTCCAGTCTGCTGCTATCCGGGTACTGGATGACAAAATCCCCATCTACCTGCTGAAGGGCAAAATGCTATTTTCACAAATGGCCACATTTCCCCAGCTGGTTATTCACAACAGAGACCAGGAAGTCTCCATGGCAACCTCACCCACAATGCTTCACTCTGAAGAGCCCTCACAGCAAAGTACACTCAGTTCCTCCACCTCTGCTAGGGTTAGGGATGCAAGTGCAAGTCTCTGCTTTGGGGGTCCCCAATATCAGTATGGTTTGGAATAGGCACCATATCTAATTGGCATCATATTTAATTGGCACTGATATCAAAATCCAACCTGAAGGCAGGTTGGATTGGGAGGTCAAACCAAAAGAGGAAGAAACCTGACTGTAAACGTGAGGTCACAGGCAAGCCTAAAATGCCCTCTTGGTATAACCTGGGTCAATTATCAGGTAAATCACCACTGTTCCAGAGAATAATAGAAGCTGGAATTTCCTGGAAAACGCCATTGTGAGAAGCCCACCAGGACACTGATTGACAGATTCCCATTCCCTGTGCACCTGGACTCCTTCCTCTTTCATTGTAGCATCCACAATATCTATTACAACACACATCATGTCTTTGTCATCCAAACACTGCGAACATTAGTGGGTTGATAGCCCATTGTCTGTGTTGCAGCTCCCATTGTCTACTAGGCTGGAGAGCAATTAACTCACACCGCTACAGGGAGGAAAACAGTATATAAACTCTTGGTTTTGAGAAGTCAGATGCAGTCAGATGAAATGCTGGAGCCCACTAGGCCGCTCTGAATCCTGATCTGTCTGCCCTTAGACAGAAGTCTAAGTCACATTTCAAGCTCTTCGCTACTCTTCTGGAATGGTAACTATGGCCATTTCCACACCAGGCTTCTGAAATGGTGCAGAGCGACCTCTCACGGAGGTCTTCTACACCGTAGAGTGGACTGGCGTGGACTACTTTTTGTAATTCCACACCAGAATCCACTCAGGAGTGGCCGGAACTAGCCGCGCTGCATGTTTTTTTAAAAACTCTTTTTCGAGGTTTTTAAAAAGCACGGAGCGCGTAGTCCCGTGCTGCTCCGTCGCCCACCTCCGACGCGGATTTGCAGGCGCGCGCAAGTGCGTGCCTGCAGATCTGCCGGGGGCGGGCTTCCAGCTGGCGAGCTTCTCCGGTTGGTGGAGAGCCTCCACCAACCGGAAGCCGCCATTTGGGACGCCGGAGGACTGCGGAGCAGCGAGCTCGCGCTGCTCCACGTCGCGACGGACTTACCCGGCTGCCGGTAAGCTCCATTTTGGGGCGTTTTCGCCTGTCTCCCCCCCCACATGTGGAAAGGGCCTATATAACCCCAAACCCTCAGTCTCTCTCTCCATATAATTTTTCCTCCCTTTTATCCTTCAGTTAGCTCTTGTGTAAATGTTTGACTGTGTGTATCTTGTGTGCATGCATGAGTTAATTCCCCTCAATAAAAACATATTTTTAGCTTACTTTTGAACCTTGGGCGGTTCTTTTCCTGCGTGAGCCCATAAACATTGGTAGGAAAGGTCTCGTTAAGTTACTCCCCTCTTGCAAGCCTCTTCTTTGAGCTAATTCATTCCCCACTTTTACAAGAGGTATCTGGCATTGCAGGGTGACCCTTGTGGCACCTACGTTTTGGGGTAACACAGGACCCCTGCAAAAGTAGAAAAACCACAAATATCAAAATGTGTCTGTGTGCCTGTGGGAAGGGGACTGAGGTATGGTGGGGAAAGCAGACACCAGTATCCAAATCAGGGAAAAGAGAGGGAAAGGGGGTGGGTAAGTACAGTGGCCCTATACTTCCTTTCTCTCGCCCATCCCCTTCCTTGGGTGTTCATGGGGCACTGAGAAAGAGTTTGTGGTGCTGAGAAATTGGGCTGAGATCCATCCTTAGCTGGCCAGGCAGTGGCTGGTGGAGGATGAAGAGGACAAGAGAGAAATTTTTAAAGGGCTGTACAGTCTGATTGAAGCTGCTGAGAGAGGTTTCCCTGGAAAAGAAGCCCTTGAGATGGTGGGTGCAGGGGTTGGAGAAATTCACAAATGATCAAATCGATGAAAATAAACCTGCAAATGTAGAGGACTGACTGTACAGGTGAGTGAGATCAGCAGTACGGATCCACTTTTTGCATTACAACTTCCACTACAATGACTCTTTGCATTACAACTTATCAAATGCCCCAGCAGTCCATCCAAGCCTGAAAGAAACAGCTGGACTGATAGTGGTGGTGGCAGGGGTGGACTTTTTACCTCAAGTAGTATAACATCTTGCTTTACTAAGAACAAAAAATAAAAACTGTAGGTTGCCATGTTGGAACCTGAACGGGACAGAATCCCAAAGAAAGCGTAATACTTATATTTCAGGTGCAGGCAGTGTGTTGGTTTTCAGATATTAAGCTGTGACTTCCATCATCCCTGGCAAGTATATCAGTTGTGAGAGATAATGGGTCTGTTTATTATCTCCAGTTAAACAGTTTCAAAGAAATAAACTTTTGAGTTTATTAAAACTCTTCAGTCTGACGAGGGATTTTAATGAACTTGAATCTTGTTTTCCTATTTGTGATCTTTTAGTTGCCTTTTGTCAATATAGATAGGTGATGACAGAAGAAACTACACCTGGCGGAATGTTCTCTTCTGTTGAACACCTAAAGCTACAGCCGTTCTCTCCGTGTACGGAAATAGCAACCCTCCACTGTCACAATAGCAGAATCCCTATGTCAACACACTTTTACTCTTCCACCTGGTAGGGATGCTTTTGAGGTTGAATTTCAATGCTAGGATTAACATCAGAATAAGAACTGATGATAAAGATCTTGCAGTTGGCCTCGTCCTCTCCCCTTTGGGCCCCAGAGGGATTTGCGAAGTTGGCAATAGTTCTCCATGGTCATGAATATGTCCAGGAGAAAAGGATTAACAGAACCAAGTATAAAAACCAAGAGTGTGTGTCGAGGGGGAAGCTGTTCCAGAGCCACTCCTCCTGGATAAGATCATAGCGAGGCATGAATACCACCATCCAAGTCTTTAGGCTCTCTGAGATATCAGCCTAGAAGAATCTCTGGGACAGAAATGTGATCCTGGAATATTAAACAAGGATGGCTCAAACAGCAGTGGACTAATGAAAAATAAAAACTTAGGGACAACATTTTTCTCTTTCCATGCTTCCTTCTTGGATCTTTGAAAATCAACATGTAAATCAGAGGTTTAACAAGTGCATCCTCCCAAGCACACAGGGAATGACAGGGAGATTTTGTTATTGTCAAAGGCACACAAAGCCCAAAGAGGAACCAAAACAGAGCAAACAGATACCCTTGTTGTGGAAGGAAGGAAGGAAGGAAGGAAGAAGGAAGGAAGGAAGGAAGGAAGGAAACAGAAATGCTGTTGAATTCATGGCAGTGCCAGCTCTAGATCTGAGAGTATTTAGATCTTGTTAACTGCCCTAGGATGCTGGATGCTGACTCCAGGTTTTCATAAAGCATAAGCAATGAGTTGTAGCCAGATGGGAAGTGGGAAACATTGTGACATTTCCCCCACTTCCTCTAAAGGGCATCCTGGCATAAGGTGCATGAATATTTATTTCCCCCAATGTGTTAAAATTAAATAACCTGTACACTGTAGGTTTTCATTGTTGGTGGCCATTGCCCCCTGGTGTACACAGTGGGAGTTGCATAGCTTCTTGTTAACCAGTGGGATCCAGATTTCCTCTTTCCAACATTGCTTCATGGACCTGGGACATCTGAATTAAAGAGGCCAGCAGGGTGTTGTGGTTTGAGCTTTGGACAATGACTCTGGAGACCGGTATTTGCAGCCCTGCTCAGCCATGGAAACTCACTGGATGACTTTGGGCAAGTCACACTCTCTCAGCCTCATAGGAAGGCGAGGCAAACTCCCTCTGAACAAATCTTGCCAAGAAAACCCCATGATAGTTTTGCCTTAGGGTAGCCATTAAGTCAGAAATGACTTGAAGGCACGCAACCAGCACCTCCTGTTCTTGTGTAAGTGGGGGACACAAATGTCTTGCCTCAGCCAAAAGCGTCCTCTTTCAAACACTGAAATGTACAAGTGCCCTGATGAATGATGAACACCCTTGGGCTGTCAGACATTAACAATCCACCCTCAGCCTGATGGTCTTTTCCACTCTGGGCTTTTCCCATTTCAAAGCCAAGGAGTAGGTAAACTCTGTACCACCACCACCCCCAAGCTCATCTCTCAAGTTCCAGGACAGACTATTCTTAGCCACCTGGAGACACAGCCTGTTTACATTGGAGACACAAGTTTGGCCTCAGCTGACAGACAACCACGTGTGATTCTCAAAACCCAAAGTTAGCAGAAGGCATGGGGTGAGGCGTGTGACATCCCTGAACTGCCACTGCTGCCTACTGTGACCCTGCTCTCATAAGTCTTCCCACCTCCTGTCTTATTCATTCATCAGTCAGGGCAAACATTACCTTTAGCATATCCTCCAACTTCCCAGTTTGGCAGGGACAGTCTTAATTGATTGTCCATCATCTCGCTTTTTCAGCTGCTTGTAAAATGTGTTTCTCTTCTCATTTGACTTTGCTGCCTTGTCCTTAGCTTGCTGCAGTTACTGCAGACTAATTCTGAAGTTATTTTGAATTAATTTAGCAGGGGAGAGGGAGGATGGAGCAGAATATTGCCCTTTCCTATACAGTCAGGCAAAACTGATGCAGCCTCCCCTAGCTTGTCTGTTCTTTCTCATTAATAACTTTTGCTACCTTGATCACACTTTGATGTTGCTGGGCTGCGTGTGTCCCAATTTTCACCTTTGAAACATTGGAGAGTATGTTGTAGTACAATATAACAATGATAGGGCTGGCCAGCCTTACCTACCAAAGTGAGGCAGTCACTTTGGGTGACAGATCCTGGGAGGTGGCATGAAGCTACCAGAAGAAAGAGTTGTGTGTCATGTTACCTGCCCTGTCCCTCCACCCCAAGTTAGCATTCAGGTGTGTAGTACTAAGGAAAGATTCAGTCAG
This sequence comes from Cyclura pinguis, assembly GCA_030412105.1. Classification (NCBI taxonomy): domain Eukaryota; kingdom Metazoa; phylum Chordata; class Lepidosauria; order Squamata; family Iguanidae; genus Cyclura; species Cyclura pinguis. The sequence goes on from CM059604.1 coordinate 102,477,835, forward strand.
AATGGGAGGGAGGCATCATTTTGTCTAAGGCAGTGCTTCTTAAGCTTTTGTTTACTGGGACCCCCTGTAAATATAATTTGTTTCTGGGGATTCCAAAAACTTAACTCAAGATTTAAATCTTTAAATTTAGATATAAATATTCAAGTATTTATTTATTAAAGGCTTCTGGAGACATATCCATCCTACACTGTTATAGTGCTATTATTATACTTTCGACATCCTATGGAATCCTGGGGTTTACAGTTTAGGAAGGGGCATTTAGAATTCTCAGCCAGAGAGCTCTTTGGCCTCAGTAAACTACAAACCCCAGAATTCCACAGGATGTTGAATGTGGAATAATAGCACTATAACAGTATAGGGTGGAAATAGCCTAGGATTCAAATCCTCACTTAGACACTGGATGCCCTTGGGCAAGTCACATTCTCTCAGCCTCAGAGGAAGGCAAAGGCAAATCCTGTCTTATCTGAACAAATCTTGCCAACTAAAAGCCTGTGATAGGTTCATCTTAGTCAGAAATGATTTGAAGACAGACAACACCAAAGTGCCACTGATAGGGGGAGGTTCTTTCTAGCCATCTTGTCTCTCCCCTTTGAAAAATGACTTATGGCAACCCGAAGGCAAACCTATCATGGGGTTTTCTTGGCAATATTTGTGCCTTTGCCTCTCTCTGAGCTGAGAGAGAATGTCACTTGCCTGAGGTCACCCAGTGGGTTTCCATGGCCAAGTTCAGATTCAAACCCTGGTCTCCAGAGGAGTCATATTTGGGTGTGAGCAGACACCTATCACCATGTTCCTTTCATCAGGGATTCAGCAGCAGGGGGTACAGATGCCGAGGGACACGGCAGCAAGCGTGTGCATGCACCCAAACTGAACATGAGAGAGCAGTTTGGGCACACACACACACCTGCCGACTCCTCAGTGTTTGTACTCCCTGTTGCTGTGTCCCTGAAGAAAGGGATATGGTGGCAGGCATGTGCATGTGCTGAAACTGCTCTCTCATTTGCAAATGAGGAAGCACTTTGGGCACCTGCACACACCCCACTGTGGTGTCCCTGCAGCTGCCTCTGCTGTTGGTGTCCAGCAGCAGGACTTTGCAGGCTCCCTGTGGTTCCTGGAGCCCAAGTTAAGATCTACTGGTCTAAGCCATAATTTTACCTAAGGCTGCCCCAGCCAGTAGTTTGAAACCTTATCACACTCAGGAGAGCTCCCTGCATTTAAACCCAAGGGACCTAGTTTTATTCTGTTTTAACCATTTTCTTTCTTCTTTCCCATTCACTCGATGACATTTTGCTTCTTCTGTCCTTGTTCAGCCTCACCAGAACTCACACTTGACTGCTGAGATACATCTAGCTGTGGCCGTTTTGGATTACCTTGTGGTTTACTTTAGGTCAAAGTGTGATCACTCAGGTGAAGATGAATGCTGCACAGTAATGAATCTCTTGTGTAGTATCTCATACAGAATGCTATTCACCATGCCTTAGTTCAGTGCTTAAAACCACTGTTACACATATTCCCATTCAACACATAACTATGAATTGTGAAAAAGTGACTGTGAATATATGTGGGCAGCTGAAGTATGGGTTTTTCTGGAGTAACTAAGCAGTTTTCAATGTCCTTGAATCTGTGCCCTACAGTAGGCTATACTGGGATGTACTGGTACATCTCTGTGAGATTTGCAGTAGATCTGTAAATCTTTCTGCTTTCCCTTAGTCTTAACTAATTAAGTAAAATGGAAAATTGTCCCCTTCCCAGTGGTTGCTGTGGTTGGCCTTGTGCCAATCACGTATCTCTTAGCCACAGTGTTCCTCATTTATAAAACTGGAATTGGTTGCTGTTGGTTGCTGTTGACCAGGGTTGCTTCTAGATAGCGAATAACGCTACCATTTAAAAGGCTTCATACTGTTGTCCTTAATGGATTAGTAGGAACAGGAGAGTTACAAATGGAAGTTGGCAATGCCTGGACCTCTGGTGACATTCAATGAATGAGGCAGGGCAATTGCACACGGAAAGTCTTGCCTGGAAGCATCCTTCCCTGCTCCAGGATTTAATGCAAGATCACTTCTTGCCAATATCCAGAGATAGCTCAAGACATTTTGCTGCCAGAGTCTGAGCGGCAAATGGTATCCTCTCCACTGCCAAAGTTGGGGTGCATTAGCTGAGGGTACTCAAGTTTCTTTGGCACCTAAGACAGAAAACCTCACAAGGATATCTCCCATTTCCTGGCAGAAAAATGCAATCATAATAAATTCAATGACTAACAATTTGACATGACTTTCATGACAGTATCTGCTGTCAGAGGTGGCACTCTCACGCTGCCTAATGGTGGGCCTGCTCCTGCCAATATCCTATTCAGTCAATTTATTTCCACAAAGAGGAGCCCTCACTCTCAGAAATCTGCCTTTTCATGGCATCCCTAGCTCTGTAGTTTTTGAAAGCAGGCCTCTCTTCTAAAGTCTTGGTTGTCCAGCTGATTTTTTTTTTTTAACGGTTGGCCAAGCCTTTCTGGAATCCAGGCTATTCTGACAGCCTATATTTAAACCTTGCCATCTCAGCAGGGCAGAGGGAATGACGGGGCCTCCAAGACTGGGATTCAATAAAGCTTACACCCTGAGAAAAGGGAAGGGAGGTGGCTGGTGGAGGAGGTACAAGGAATAGGAGGTCATGGCAGGTTGCTCCTGAGCTAATGAAATGTCTTGTTACTTAATCAACACCCCCCCCCCAAATGTTTTTGTTTTTGGCACCCAATAAACAGATTAGAAACATAATTTTTTGTGCTAGAATGACAAATTCTGGGAGTTATAGTCCAAAACTGTAATTATTCAAGCCCCAGAACAGAATTCCCACCATGGAAGGAACGAGGAAGGGGGAATAACCTTAACATTAATCTTCTGTATCATTCTCAATAAATAACAACTCTCTTGTACTTTATTATACATAAAACCAACAAGATGAGAGAACCTTCTCCTCACAACAATATATAAGATGACAGCCAAATACCTCTTATATAAGATGAGAGTAAAAGAGACCACTCACTTTGAAGAGAAGCATAGGTGGCATTCTGTAAACGATCCCTCTTATGCACAATTGAAAATCCAGAATCTGGCAGCCCACAGCCACTAGATTTAGCAAAGTTACTGAAGTCTCATCAGATGTTGTAAAACAGACCCAGTGTCACCAAATGCTTTTGTGTTATTCCCACTTTTTGTTTAGTTAAGGATAAGACCAAGGACTCCAGTTTCAGCTGATGGAATTCAGAGGCAACCTCTTAATATTAACCATACAGTAACAAAACAAGTACCCACCATCGTCTGTAAGTGGAAAAGGTGGTGGGACACTTTGGCTTTGTTCTAGAAGGGCCTCTATAAGATAGTTGCACCTCTAGTGGACAGCATGTCCATTATTATTTTGATCTGATGTTCCACAGAAAGGAAACAAGTGGCTAGCATGTGAAAAAACACAAGTTGATTCAGTCATCTTCTCATAAAGCAACTGGTAGAAAGTTCAGAAGGTGGGTGAGGAAATGATAACCATAGTCACAAAGAGTTTTTCCTCTGTAAAACATACTCAAGCAGCAAGCCAACAGTATCTTGAAATCTCGAAAAATCGGAAAGAAAAAGACCTTGTGACAACAAGACAACAAGGTATCCCATCAGGTAGCTTTTGCTGGAAAAATCCAGTGCCTGTGAAGTTGGAAGATAATCTCCTTGTGAAACATTTTGAAAAGGTGAGCTCCAAGCAAGCTCCTAAGGAGTTTTTCAAGGAGCAACTATGGCACAATAAGTCAAGAAATAGTGTCAAGACCTGAGATTTGATTGGTGGGTTTCCTTGTAACAAATGGCTCTTGGTAGAAGCAGGAAGCATTCCCATATCCCCAATCAGGGGCAGGAAGCATCATCTGAAGAACATGTAGACACTGTGTCATTGAGATGCATGATGACATCAGAGAAGCAGAGAAATGGGGTGGGAAAGATCTACTTGATGTCTCCTGTCTTCTGAGTTTCCAAGACACTGTAGGGCAGATTCCATGCATGGTGAAGATCAGAAGGCTTCTTGTGAAAGGGAAGGTATAGAAGCTCCTATCTGGAAATATTGCTAGATAGTGTGCCATAAAATGGAGCCATTGCACCGTAGCTACAGGTCAGTTTTAACTAACACAGTTTTAACTTCTTAACCTTGCATAACCACTGCAGTTGTTATTCACTAGTGTTTTCGTTACTGCGTACCTAGGCACAATAAGACTGTTGTTGTTGCGTGTCTTCAAGCCATTTCCGACTTATGGCGACCCTAAGGTGAACTTATCATGTTTTTTTCTGGGGCTGCGAATTTGTGAAATGCCCAAGGTCACCCAGTGGCCGAGCGAGGAACTGAACCCTGGGCTCTAGGGTCATAGTGCAATGCTCAAACCACTACACCATGCTGGCTCTCAAAACTGGAGGCCATTTACTCTGGAGCATTCCTATCCTTATCTACAATTACCTGGAAGTAAATTCCATTGAGTTCCTTAGGACTTACTTCCAGGAAGTGCATATGACATGGCAGTCTCAGTGATACCACTGGGGAGTAAATCAGTTGCAGATTATACTCCTATGTTAAACACATAGTAATGGGGAGGTTAATTATTTTTGTGGTCCTTTCAGCTCTTTTTGTGGCCCTTGCCAAGGTCTTCACTAAAGCTAAAATAGCTATGGTGGTGGCAAAACTTGTCATTTTTTAAACATGTAAATAAGGGATATGGGGGCAAATTAAGTGGTGCGTATGGGGTATACCCCAGAGAGGCCCAGCATAGCCTCTTGGCAGTTACCAACTCTGCTCTATAGTAGATAGTAGGCAGCTTCAAAGCGCAGAAAAATTTTGTGTATGCCTCTCAGAATCTCAAAACAACTAATCCAAAAAGTAAGTTTATTCTGGGTAGTTTTTATGTGGTTGCATTTGTGGTGCTATATTTGTAAAGTGGTCCTAAATACTCTAAAGGCACCAGATCCCACCTGAATTTGAAAGTTAAACAGAGTCAGCCCTGGTTAGTACTTGGATGGGAGACCATCAACAAATATGAGGTGCTGTGGGCTATATTACAGAGGAAGGAACTGGCAAAACCACCTCTGAGTACTCCTTGCCTAAGAAAACCCTATGAAATTCATAGGGTTGCCATAAGTCAACAGGCAACTTGAAGGCACATACACACACCCACTTATAAAGTACATCAGCACTGTAGTTCCAGTCACCACTTTTAACTTGACAAACTATAGACAGTCCTGCCATTTACCACATCCATGGAAATAAACAAGGAGAGAGCATCAAGGGGCATGGTCACACTGTAAAGCCTCTTCACAATTAGGGAAAGGAGATGAAGTAGAAGTGCTTGTTTTAGACCTATACATGATAAATTTGCAGCAGAATGACATAATACAGCTTTTCTTGGATGAGGCTCCAGGTGAAGGGCATGGCAGCATGTCTGAGGGCCCATGGAGGGAGAAAAATATCTACTTGACTGTAATAATCTAGCACATGGGGACTGGAAGATTCAAGTTTATAATACTTCTTCCATACATGCCAGCAATGCTTAAGAGTGCTAGATCAGGACTTAGCAAATCCAGGTCCCCAATGAGTATGACACTTGCTAGATGATTTTATGTGAGCATCTCATTCATTCATGCTCTCTCTCTGCTTGACTTGCCTCACAAAGTTGTAAAGATAAAGCAGCATGGATGATAGCCATGTATTCTGCCTTGAGCCCATTAGAGAAAAGGGTGGGTATCAGTGTGACTGATAAATATGTAATAAGATATGTGCAGGAAAAAACATACATACGTAAGACTTCATTGTTGCAGTTCCTCACCTGTGGTATGAATGATACAGTTCAGGAAAACTGCTACAGATGATGATGCTAAATATAAACATGATGAATCTTAAGGGCGGAGATGGCCACTCCCCCATGCAGTAATGCCTGCAGCAGCTTCTATATGGATCCCAGTTCTCTGAATCTGCACTATAGGTTTATTTTCCTTCTAAACTATACCTTTTTCTTAAACAGTTACTCATGTGTCTGCATCCACTGAGCAGTTATTGCAAGCAAACTGCTGCATGGGTGAATGTCAACAGTAAATGTAGTCAGTGTGAGTGCAGTTATCAACTACAGTGCAATTCTTTGTGTACAAATTATGTTGCAATTACTAAAATTACACAGAGAAATTGCATGCTACTCGAAATGCTTAAGTTACAGCTAGTGTACAAGACCATGGCTGGTAATACAGGTAGTTGCCATGTCCATCCCTGGCAGAGCCTAGTTTCTTTTAAAAGCTCTCTGACTGTATTTCCGCACATCATGGAGCTACGGAGCTCCTTATTTATTAAAGGCACAGAGTCATCAAATACAAACGGGAATCCCAGTCAATATAATAATTTTTCTTCTGTTACACTCAGCTTCACTGGCCTAATAGCTGCACTTAGCAGTGGGAGCCCTTGGCCACCCCCAGATGTTCTTGGACTCCAACTCCCATCAACTTCAGCCAACATGACCAGGGAAGATGGGAGCTATAGCCCAACAACATAATGTATATAAGCCACTCCTTGAACCTTTTATGGCTGTGGAGTATAGAGATAATTTAATTATACCTGGAGCACCACAGATTCCCCATCCCTAATATACAGAAAGTAGATGGACAGAAGCTATTCTGTCCTCTTCGAGTCTGACTGGGAAAAGATTCAGGATGGATAGGAAGAAGCATTTCTTCATGTAGCACATAATTTATTTGTGGAAGTTTTCTACCACAAGACATGATGATGGAGACACTTATTTTTAAAGAAGGATTTGAAACATAGACTCTAGCAGACAACTAAAACAGTGGACAATGTGTGCCACTCCAGAGAATGTTATATTACAACTCCCATCAGTCCTAATCTGTATAACCAATGGTGAAGAGCAAAGGGAGCTGTAATCTACAAACACCAGCAGAGCCACCCATTTCCCAGTGAATCCCTTGAAAGTCCCTCTATTAATGGTCTAGAAAGCCGGTCCTCTTTTGCATTTGGCTGACCTCTGCTTCACCCCATATCCTGCAAACCCACCTACAAGCAACACCTACTACTTTGTGTTTGCAGTGTAATTGACACCCTACACAATTACTTTGTAATTAAAATTCTCTCTGAAAAAATGGGGAGGAACAATAGCATCAATGTCACTGCACCTACAATGGCAGTTAGTTTTAATATACCACTTTCTCAGGTTCTCTTCGTTTCTGTACAGACATCCATGGCCTTGTTGCTCACACATGTTGCTCACTCAGTAGTTCTTATTCACTTACGCATACTCTGTACTTTGCAGTTGAATGAAACCAAAGCAACTATGGATTTATTCTTCAGTTGCATGGTATTTTTTTCTCCACATTCTTTATACCACACAGTGCTTAAAATTAGCTGGGGAAAAGTACTGATTGGACATAAACTTCTCCCTCACTCTACCCAGCACTTAAGACTAACAGAAGAAAAATACATATTAAGACTAGTAACATGGCTGAGAGAGCAGGGATCAGGATGGCTTTTCTCGTCCCTGGTTTTCCATCTTCTTTCTGGATTGATGGATATTTGCAGAGTTAAGACTTCTGAAAAGAATCACTTAGCTTTCCTCTCCTGAACAAATACCTCTGCTCTGTCCCAGGGCATAGTTTTGAAAGCACCTACATTTTTACAGGTGAAATTCTACCCCTTGGGTGATGAAGGAAGTTTCCAGGCTTTGGACTGGCAGAAGAATGAAATGAGCTTGGAATGAAGTACTTCTGTAGCTGCTTGGACTGTGTAGGCAGGGGGATGTGCTCTGTTTCAGTGACATTCAAAATGGCTACATCGCAATAGAAGGTGATTAGGATGAAAGAGAGTTGTATTGTATCAGAGTTGTATCAGTCCGAGGAGATCTGTGTTGACTTGGGTTGTGTTACAGGGAGATCCCGTTGGGTCGTGCAAAAATAGCTCAAGACATTTTAGTGCTACAGATGGAAAAATCTACATGGTACTTTATCCGTCTTCCTCAGCATGGTGGTAAACATATAAAAACAAGATAAATAATTGCCCAGCTGCTGCTGAATACCAGGGAAGGCCCAAAACATGTTGCTGCCTGAGGTGGAGCAACAAATAGTGTTCCATTCCTAATTAAGGTGTGTGCTACCTGAGGCCTGTCAAGTTCTTTTGGCACCTGAGCCAGAAAACTGAGCAGGGCCTGCTTTCCCTTCCTGGCAGTAAATATACATAAATAAATTAAATAACCATTTGCTTGCCCTATCATGACACCCCAAATCAGCTGTCCGAGGCACCTGTCTCATTCCACCTATGGCAGAGCCAGTCATGAATAGTATCCTCACATTTGTTATCTGATCCAGGCTGCCTCACCCTGCCTAATGGTAGGGCCAGCCCTGAATTATATTCTCAGATCTGTAACACGATCCAGGTTGCCTCACCCTGCTTAATGGTAGTAGGACTTGGAAGTTTGACCTGAGATTGGTTGGGGGGGGGGGTTGCACTGCATCAGCCTCCTAGGAGGGAGAAGATGGTGAGATTCTTGGCATTTATTGCTTAGGGAGGAATTTTGTGTTAAGTCTGAGAAACAGCCTGTCAGAAAACAAAACTTGGAAAAATATGTTACATAACCATTACAGTTTCATTGGAACCTCCAAAATTAATACATGTCCTGTGAATTCCTAGCAAAATGGAGTCTTGTTGCTTGTCATGACCTGAACAAGCAGGTCCTACAATATGGGAGACAAAGGTGGTTGCAATGGTTTGCCTCATTTTGGAGATGTATTTACAATTCCCCCCCTAAGTGAGATGGCAATGTTCCCTGTGACACCCTGGTTCTGAAGCAGTTGGCTGGTTACGTTCTCTTATTTATTCCCACTCTTTCTATTTGGGGCATGATTGCTTTGGGTATGTTCCACTGCCCGCTCCAGGAGATGTAACTTAAGAATAGATTGCTGTGACTTCATGAAGGCATCTTCATGCCGCGGGCTCTTTTGAGTCATAGGAGGAAGATGGATAACTGGCCAGAGCAGAGAATAAAAGAAGCAGAGAGGAGGTCCTTTTTCTGGACTGGCTGTACCCTAAATCAGCCAAAGAAAGAACGGAGTAATAGAGTGTGTGGGTTTGTGCATGTATGTCTGTGGAACTGTCTCCTTGCAATGTAGTCCACGTGACTCCTTTTTTTCTCTCCCTCTTGCTGTGTGTCTGCTTCAGTGGCAAGCTATTGTGACTTGCCCCCATCCCAAATTTAGATGTGGTTGTCTCTCTCCAGCCCCCTCTCCAAAACTAGTGTGAAATGTTCTCTCTGAACCTGTTATTGGCTCTGGGTTTTTAAGCTCAATTAGAGAGCAGTCTTTTTGGCTAATCGTCTCATTATGCAGCAGCAGAGCCTTTCAGTCAAAGACACTGAGGTGCAGGAAAGATCAGGTCAGGGTGTAGAGGGATGGTTGTTTGGATGAATGGATCTGATGATCACACTTGGGTCACAAGACGTTTGTTGGGCATTTCCGAGTTACCCATGGGCACCATCCCATCAAGCAATTCCGAATTGGGCACAGAAAGTGTGGTGTCCTTGTACTGATGTTTCTCCCTGAGGTGAGCTTTTTCCCGGATGGCGGCTGGGGCTGGGGATGGCGGCGGGGTATATGGACAGGTAGTGATATGGATGTATTGACCTTGTTCTTCACACTCGGTCTCACGGTGATAGAAGTAGCTGAAGTTGGAGACAATGACAGGCACCGGGAGGGAAATGGTGAGTACTCCAGCAATGGCACACAAAGAACCCACAATTTTGCCACCTATGGTCTCTGGGTACATGTCACCATAACCCACAGTAGTCATGGTGACCACAGCCCACCAGAAGGCCGCAGGGATGCTGGTGAAGTTTGAGTCATCATGGTCAGCTTCAGCAAAGTAGACGGCGCTCGAGAAGAGGATGACTCCAATGAAGAGGAAGAAGATAAGCAAGCCAAGCTCCCTCATGCTGGCCTTGAGTGTCTGGCCCAAGATCTGCAAGCCCTTGGAGTGCCTGGAAAGCTTGAAGATTCTGAAGACCCTCACCAGACGGATGACCCTGAGGATTGCTAAAGACATGGCAGGCTGGCCTACACCACGCTGGCGTGCAAACTCGGTGCCGAGGGCTACAAAATAAGGGATTATCGCCACAAAATCAATCATGTTCATGATGTTCTTGAAAAAGGCTGGCTTACTTGGACAGGCCGTGAACCGCACAAGGAGCTCAAAGGAGAACCAGCAGATGCACATGGTCTCTACAATGAAGAAGGGATCTTCGTGAGAATTTGGTGGCAGTGTATGAGGGATGCTGTTGTTCAAACGGTGATGAACAGGCTGTGGAAAGTGGGGAGAGGAAGGAGAGAGGCAGTGAGAGAGAGAGAGAGAGAGAGAGAGAGAGAGAGAGAGAGAGAGAGAGAGACTAAGTCATGACTGTGTTAAGCTGAACTTAAAGAATACCAGAATAAGCCATTAGAAGCAGCTTGGAGAGGTGAATTAAACTCTGGTTCCCTAAGATGCCAGCACGCACGTATTTAATCTAGCTTTTTGCCTTCCCTTCATTCTAAGAACAATTGCATTTTCTCTTCAAACACTGTTAAGGTCACTTTTTGAACAATAACTCCCAACATTCCCCAGGAATTCTAGGAGCTATATTTAAAAAAAAAATAAAGACTTCCTCAAGCTCTGAAAACAGTACATACTTCCATTCTTTGCAGCTCCCACTAAACACCATGATAATCATGAATTAGTCAATAGTCCATTTCATCATCTTGCTGTGAGTGGACCTCTATTTGAGATGCCCAACTAGGAGTAGGATCAAAACATGCCAATTAGCTAGGTGTCACTATCATTATAGCAGGTGTAGTGGACGTTTGTCCCTCCCAATGCTTGGATCTGAGCTCCTATAGTTGTACTACATCTGCTGTACTTCCACTTGCCTAATCATTTTGCTAATGGCAGGAAAAGGAGTTTGAAATCTGTCTTTGTGATACCAGAGGTAAGATGGCTATTTATCCATCTTCAGAAAAGAGGACATGTATCATCAAATCGAGAAGAAAGGAAGATGCCAAATTGGCTGTATTTTTCATATGCGAAGTTGCATATATAAATGCAGATTTAGAAATAATTCCTATAATTTAAGTGTGCCATGTTATAATGGGGAAGACTCTGACTAGGTGACCTATGTGCTTGCCTGCTCATCCTCTTCTCTGGGGAACAGCTAAATGTTTATGTGCACAGGGACTGTGGCCTTGATCTTTTTTATGCTCCTTTATCTTTATACTACACTTGGACTATACAACCCTTGAATACATGTAGTCTTCCTTATATTGCTGAACTGCAACTGCCAGCTCCCACTATGCTGAGTATACTGATTAGGGCAAATGGGAGTTGCATTCCATTGTCTGGAGGACTACACCTTAAAATAAAATATGCCTTTAAATTAAGGCCTGTCTTCTGACAAAGCTTCAGACAGAGGACTGTCCTCTGTAAAAAATAGGGTTGCCAGATTGAAAACTAGCTGGTTCCCATACCTGTAAGGTGCTGCTTCTAGTCGGTTCTATACAACCATTAAAGGCACAGAAACTGTACCCAGTTTTCAATCTGACAACCCTAGGAAGGATGTCTAGTACTCAAAACAGAGATAGCCTCCTGATGCTTAGGAATCATGTCACTCTACCTTGTGTCAACATGAAAAAGCAATAGCCCAAGATCAACATTTGGTGTATTGATGGTTGCACAAAAGAGTAACTCTGGCCTGTGAAAACACAAAAATGTGAAAGCCTGGGATGGGAGGAAGGAAAAGTGTGGAGCAGTGTAGGCCACAAAAATACTGTCATTCACTTATGCTATTAGTCAGTCTTCTCTTTTTCGCAGCTCTTGGAATTTACCTCGTCATGTGCTTCTCCAGATCGACACAACTACCAAACTGATAAACCCCCTCCCTTCTTCCACATTTCCCCATTTAGTTCCTGTAGTTATATAAAAATGACAACACAGTCACACAATTTCTACATCATAGAGAGATGGCTGAGCTTCTTTCACAACACATCTTCTGACCCTAGCACATGTTCCCTTTAGGTATTCAGTGATCAAATTCTGTGATCAAATGTGGATGCAGAGGATTGTGGATTATAGGCATTGCGTATGGTGCTCCCACTTGAAGATATCACAGGACAGAGTGGCTAAGAATGTGAGTTGAGAAATACAGTGTTCTTGGTTTGAACTTCTCCTCTACTACAAAGTTATCAGATGGACTTGGGCAAGTCACACTCATTCACCCTCAACCTTATCTGAATGGGTGATGGTGGTTTAGAATAATGCTGACCTACATTGCAGGACTGTTGTAGGAATTATAAATAAATAATACATTTGAAGCACTTTAGGTGCTTGAAAGTCCGCTATGAATTTCTGCATAAATAAAATTACATTTCTTCTTGCTTATCTATTACTTCATCATATGAAAGTGGCTTGATGGATTATCACCAAATTTGTAGAATATGTTTGGGATGGTCTGACTGCATATATAGGTTATGTGCATTACACAAAGTTTAGTCACTTTTTTTTCCATTGGATTTTCACTTAATTTGGAGGGTTGCTTGAGAATACATTCTATGTCATGCACAAAAAATTCCCTTTGATGGGCCCTAAAGGGGACACCCCAATTATTTTGTCATTCACCTAGATTGGTGTGGCATATTATTTCAAAGATTTTGATGAGATGAGGTTCAGAAAATTACTTTTTTGAAGTGTTGTCTTAACTATATAAATAAAATTACATTTAGCTCTGCTTGTCTGTTATCTCATTACATGTATGGGTGTAGCTCAGTTAACAAAGCCTCTGAGAAAGCAGCTCTTTTCTACAAAGTCTTTTTATGAGAGGCCAGCCCAACCCAGTCCAGCCCAGCCCAGCCCCTCTTTTCTTTTCTTCTGTCTAGCTGGAAGACTTTTTTGCCACATTGCCATTGGGAGAAAGGTGAAGGAAGGCTGGAGAAAGACTTTCAATGTTGGTCTGCAGCAGTGTGTCTACAGAAAATGATGCAAGAAAGTTTGACCTGAGAAAAAATATTATGATTATGATTTTGATTATTCTACATCTAATGCCTCTGTGGATTTGTGATTAGCATTTACTGTAGCTGAATTGAGCTGAACATATAACTTTTCGCTTTGAATGGATTGTATTTCTAAAAAGCTATTAATGGCTTTGCAATTGAAAAATAGTATAAATATTGGAATCAGAGATTTAAAATGATTTCTTCCTTTCACACTGGCAAATGACAAAAGCATCAGTGCCAGGTAGGAGTGGACAAATCAGTCAGATTTGCTTTTGAACACATTTAAATTTTTGAAATTTCAAGCGTTAGACAATGCTTTCCAACCAAGCATCCTCTTCAGCCAAGCATCCTCTTTAATCCAACGAACTTGGGTTTTAGATTCCAGTTGGAAAGATCTTTCTGTGTTTTCTCGGAGTCCACCTTGCTACTACTGATTCATCAAGCTTGCAAAGAGTCCCTGCATTCCTACCAAAGGATTAGTGATAAAGCAAAAATGGCAGCTGCTATCTCCGCCTGAGAGCCAGCTTGGTGTAGAGGTTTGAGCATTGGAGTACAACTTTGGAGACCAAGGTTTGATTCTTCATTTGGCCATAGAAACTCACTGGGTGACCTTGGGCATGTCACACAGTCTCAGCCCCAGAAAACGCCATAACAGGGTTGCCATAAATCAGAAATGACTTGAAGGCACACAACAACAACATTTCCAGCCTAGTCCTCAACATGGAGAAGCTAAAAGGCAGTAATGATAAAATTTGGGCTTAGAATATTGAAATGTACTTAACTACAGTGGGCCTGATCAGTGTTGTGAAAAATCAGAGAACTACGGAGGCATGAAAATCTCAAAAATAATTTGATATAAATGATGAAAAAGCAAAAGCCTACATATGCATGTAGATACCAGCTTAATTTATCACATTCAGAATTTAAGCAATGCAAAAACATTATGGAGCAAGTTTAAGGAATTACATGATTTGCCAAGCAGAAGTACCCAGACTTCACTTGTTGTACAGCTTGTAAATACAAAATTAAAGAGCCTTCAGTTTTTGAATGAACATATTAACATATTCATGTCTATACTGGTTGACCTTCAAATTTCTAGAGAATCTGTCTCAGAATCTTGGAAGCTTCAACTGTTCTTTGCTAGTCTTCCAAAATGTTGTTCTCCAATAATTAATAATTAATTTGCAAACGAAAGTAGATATACGTCTTGAAATAGCAATTGCTGGAATACTGAAATATCAACAGTGGGGAGAGCCATTATGAAATCAGATATCAGACTGCAGAGGAACTAGATCCTAGTTGAGGAGAATTTTCATGTTAATTATTCTACAAACTCCAAAGCAATAGGAAGGAAATTTAGCATCTCAACGGTCAAGGGCCAGTAAAAGAGGCCACACTCCCAGCAAGCAGCTAAAAATAACCACAAGAAGGGAGACTTTAGCTCTGAAGAAAGATTAGATCCAAAACTTGATATTGATCTGATCAATGAGAAACTATTTCAGATTTCTGCAAATCATATCCCCAAGGCAATTGTTATGGATAGTGGGGCAACATCATTATTATTACTTTAACCAGAAAAAGTTTTTCACAGACCTTGACACAAATGTAAAATTCCATGTTTACTTTGTAAATGGCAAAGAGATTTAGGCAGAAGGAAAAGGCACAGTTGTTCTGCAGATGAGACTTGGCACCCACTTGGTGACCTTGGGTGTGTCACATACTCTCAGCCCCACAAAACCCCATGGTAGGTTTGCCTTAGGGTCACCGTAAGTCAGAGGAGATTTGAAGGCACACAACAAAAACAGCAAACAAACAAACAACCATGAACAGAATAGAGACTTTACAAGTTCATGGTGCCTTCTATGTGCCAGATCTAAAAGCTTTACTCTTCACACAACTACTGCCAGAGGCGATCAGGTCTTGTTCAGGCAAAAGAACTCTTTTGTTTTTCATAGCAGACGTTTAATATTTAAAGGAATTTTGAAGAATGACTTATGAAATGGATATTTCCATTCCTGTTGCAAGCAATGTGATTCAATATGACCATACAGTCTGTTTGAATTTGTGGCCCTGTAGACTTGGTCACTGCAATACAGAATACATTAAGAAACTGCCCAGTCAGAAACTTGCAAGAGACTTCAGTTTCAAAGCAACCTCTGACAATGAGAAATGTACAAATTGCTTAAAGGCAAAAGGAACCAGGACTCCACATTTGCCAATCACTGAAAGACAATCCACCAAACCACTTGATCTTCTACATGCTGATCTCTGTGGCCCATTCAGCATTATACCTACAGGTGGAAATTCCTACTATATGACTATTATTGATGATTTTAGTAAATATACTTATATATACCCCCCTAAAGAGAAATGTCAAGCATTTTCAAAATTCAAAGAGTATTTTAATCATGTCTTTAACAAATTTGGCCACAAATCCAAGAACCTACACATGGATAGTGGCAGAGAATTTTTCAGTGCTGAGTTTGATGAATTCTTAAAAGAGCATGGCACAGAGCATCAAACCACACAGGCTTATTGTCCATAGCAGACCAGTGTAACAGAGAAGATGCTGAAAACTCTGAAAAATATTTCACTGACTATGCTTTTTGAAGCCAACAGTCCCAAATGCTACTGATCTGAGGCTACACTGACTGCAAATATTTAAATAACAGATTCCCAACTAAATCCAGGGATGCAGCTACTTGCCAGTTATGGCATGGAATCAGACCTAATCTAATCATCTCAAAGTTTTTGGAAGGAAAGCATATATCTATATTCTCAAACAGAAGGGGGGCAAACTTGATTGCAGAAGTGAAGAGGGAATCTTTATTAGTAATGTCAGAAATGATTACAAGAACCTACAACCTAATGGACATAAAATAAAATTATCAAGTGCTGTTTTTGTTGATGAAAGACAAAATTCCAAATCTAATCTAAACCAAGAGGTCTACCCTGATTTGTTTGCAGTGGAAGGAAAAGGACCATCAGCAACCCGAAAATGGAGAGCTCTTTCATCTTCTAGGTGTCTTGCATCCTACTAGC
The DNA here is from genome assembly GCA_030412105.1 of Cyclura pinguis. Lineage (NCBI taxonomy): Eukaryota > Metazoa > Chordata > Lepidosauria > Squamata > Iguanidae > Cyclura > Cyclura pinguis. The sequence continues at coordinate 102,493,947 of CM059604.1, forward strand.
ACTTCTCGCACTTCTGGAGTGCCTGAGCCACAAGAGGCTGCTAATGCAGAGGACCTCCCAGGTGATTAAGAACCAGACAAAGAGCCAAAGGCAGAGCCAGGTATCCAAGTCCAAGTGGGAAGTTCCAGAACCCCAATAGAGGTGAGACGTGCCACAGAGGAAAGGCTTTCACAGCCCTCTAATTAGCAAAATATCAAGTGATCACCAGAGTCAAACACTGAGAAGTGTGTGCAAGCTGCTAATGAAGAGATGCAATCTTTATATAAAAATGAAGCATATATTTTTGTAAGAATTGCCCAACGGTAAAAAGGCAATTTGCTGTAGATGGGTCTTTATCACAAAGCAGAATGCAGAAGGGAAGATTCGAAGATATAATGCAAAACTTGTAGCAAAGGGCTGTAGTTAAACCTGTGCTCCAGTAGTCATGCACACAATATTAGAACTCTCCTAAATGTTGCTTTATCAAAGCAAATGCATGTTCAACATCAAGATGTTGAAACAGTCTTCTTGTATGCTGATCTAGATGAGAAACTTTACATGGAATAGCCTCCAGGATTGCAAGTTCCAGGGAAGGCACATCTTGTGTGCAAATTGAAAAAGAGCATTTATGTTTGAAGCAGGCTGCCAGAGCATGGAGTGAGAAGCTGACGCAACTTGTTATCAAAGAAGGATTCACTCCAGGCACTGTTGACAAATATGCATACAAAAGGTTCAGGAACAATAAATGAACTTACATTATAAACTATGCGGATGATCTTATCCTGTGCTGTCAAGACAAGGCAAGATAGGGAAGAGATAATCCAAAATCTCAAGACAACATAGGCCATTTACACACTAGACTGCTATAGTGCTGTTATTCCACTGTCAACATCCTATGGAATCCTGGGGTTTGCAGTTTAGAGAGAGGAAATGGTCTAGTGCAGAAATGGTCATAGACGTTAAAAATGTGGGAGCAATCTCACACTATCTTGCAGTACAAACAGAAAGAAGCAGTGATAGAAGTTTCTTTCTTAATCAAAAGAAGAGAATAGATCTTCCTGAATGACTTGGTCTAAAAGATCCTAAAATCATGCCAACTCCAATGGATGTGAGTTTCTGAAGAAACACTGACAAATCTGAATCTTCAAGAAATACTGACAAGTACAAGATTGCAGTTGATAAACTTTTATATACTGCTGTTTTCACAGCCTGACAATGTAAATGCAGTTGGAACTGTATGCAGAATGGTTAACTTTCCTTCTGAAAAAGATCTCATCACAGTGAAAAGAATGTACAGATATTTAAAGGGAAATGCAGGTCACAAATTGATGCTACCAGTCAATGACCAGCTCCAGCTGATAGGCTATAAAGCAGACTGCGCTGGAAACTTGGCAGACAGAAAGTCAACCAGTGGGACTCTGATCTTCTGTTGTGGATGAACCATAAAGTTGGTCAAGTAAGAAACAGTCTGCGATTGCTGACTCCTTCACAGGGGCAGAATGTGTGTCTGTAAAGGCAGCTTGGGACGAAATAAAGTGGCTGCAGAGCTTACTTTCAGATTTTGGGATAACAGAATCAAACCCAACTATTTTGCTGCAAGACAATCAAAGCTGCATTAGGATTTCTGAGAATGAGAAGCCACTCAAAAAGAATATTGACATAGCCTTCTATAAGGTGCAACAAATGTGTCAGGATGGGCTTGTTGAGTCAAAGTACTGAAGCACAGAAGGTATGATTGCTAACATCCTCACCAAGCCTCTCCCAAAAGACCACTTCCAGAGACTGCATGAAAGGATGTGAGTCATTGACTGGGGTGCAAGAGAATGAGGAGGGGAATTGTTGAAAACGCTTCCCAATCAAGCATTTTCTTTAACCCCCTTCACTCATTTGCTATTAGAACAATGGGGCTTTAGACAGTAAGGGTTTCTGCACGCCTCTACTCTATACACACTGTCTCTAAAGCACACCCCATTTGCTCAGTCACCCATTCTGGGGACCTATCTAAGCAACCACACCATGTGACCAGAAAATTTTTGAAGTGTGTTTGTAAAGCACATTTTTCTCTTCCTCCTCTTTCAAGATAGCTGCTCCTCTTCTTGAAACTTTCCTGTAGTTTGCCAGGGTTTAGGCACTGCATGTATATATCTTTGAATGTAACTTTAACTATAATCAGTAAACTTTTTTAGTCGTGAAACTTGCATACTGCCTGCTTGCCTTACTTTGCTGACACTAGTCTTAGAGAGATCCAAAAGATACAGTGCTTCCACTTGTGAACTCTGCTGCAGGAGGCTGAATCTTAATTTGACCAGTCTTTGCCTTCCCCAGGAAGAGAGCCAACACCCCAGGAATCTACTTCTAATTCAACACATAGAATTTATGAAAAATTTTTGAGTTTTGTAAATCCCTATAAAAAATGAACTAAACAAACTTGTTAACCATTTGCATCCCTAAATTCCGTAGGTAGAACTATTCCTGGTATACAGATTATTATGTTGTACCCGCCTGCCTTGTAGCTGGTAAAGATGAGGAAAAAAAGAGAAACAACCATAATTTTGTAGTACAAACACAGTCAAGTATACAGGATTTGAAACTCAAATTTTTCAGTTCTAAGCACTCAAATCCTTCTGCCTGGGTGGACAAATCTGTCCATTTAGCTTTCTCCCACATTCAAGCTATTGAAAATCTCCAAATCTTTCCACTGAATTTATGAAGGAATTTGTGACTTTTGGAAAATTATTTTTAAACTGATCTACCCCTTGCTGTTGTTTGATGCCTTCATGTTGTTTCTGAATTCTGGCAACCCTAAGATGACTCTATCATGTTTTTTTTTTAGCAAGATTTGTTGAGAGATGGTTTGCTATTGCCTTCCTCTGAGGTTGAGACAGTGTGACCTAGTGTCACCCCGTGAGTTTCCATGGCTGATTTGAACCCTGGTCTCCAGAGTCCTCTAGCACTCAAACCACTACATTGCACTGGCTCTCATCTGTCCCTCTGTGTGTGTGTGTGTGTGTGTGTGTGTGCGTGCGCGCATGCCTGCACATGTCTTCAGGTTGCTCGTCAACTTATGGTGGTCCCATGAATTTCATTGATCTCTACTAGTACACAGTTTAGGCTTACTATTCCAGCTGGCTTTGGATTCATCACTGGAAATAAGAAATACAGGCATAAAATCCATGACTGAGAAGGCAGAAATTACCTTTTCAATGGGATGAAACTATCAAGGAAGACAACACTCACAGGCACAACATTTGGGGTATCCTTTTCAAATAAGAACATCCCTTTTTCAAAGTTAGTGGTACAAAGAATTCTCTGTATGTGTGTGTTAAATTTTAAAGCTTCAAACATGATTTCAAACAGGCAATTAGTTGCACTTAATAGGTCAGTCCCCCTACAGTTTGTGTTATAGTTAGATTTTTTTTAAAAGCAACTTTTTTCCAGTTTAAATCTTTTTAATATTTAAAAGTCACCCACTAATGTCACTTGTACACGTGAAAAAGAGCCTCAACACGCTACAATCATTTTTTTTTCCTGCTAGCAACTAGTTTACCTTTCTTTCTTTCTTTCCTTCTAAAGGAATATGGATTTGATCATCTGGTAGGTGATGTGGTGGGCTGACCTACCACTGTCATATTTCTCTTCAAGCTGGGTTTTGCTTAGCATTTCCTTGATATCTTCATGAATTGTTGTGGCTTGGCCCACTGCAGCCATTAATTTCACTTCCAAAGACCCCCAATCCTTGTATTCCTTGAAATCATTGGTGTCTTCATACAGAATAGGGGGAAAGAAATCTCCAGCCTGAATCTCCTCGCAGATACACCACATTAAAAAGCAACTTTTAACACTCATTTATCAAAAATGACAGCTACTTTTTAGCTTCTTAAATATAACAAAACTATGTGATTGCTACAAGCAAGTGGTTTGTGGTACAGTGCGCATTCTCCTTCTGTTTATCTTGGCATTATCCCAAAACCACAATGGAGCATGAGGCACAAGCATGAGGCACAGTAGAAGTCAGCAATGTGATATTCCCTCTCCATTTCTGTAACTTCACAGGTAACCGGAAGTTATAGTTATACTGCAATATAAGTGATTGTATACTTTGCTAAATTACCATTTTAATGTAATACAGTCACACCTTTGTTATAGGAAAAAAGGAATCAATTAAAAATAATACAATTAGTCATAGTATCATTGTGACTTATTACTCCCAGGCTCTGGTTACAAGATATATGCATACCTAGCATAACCTGAGAAGAACGGGAAGGGGAATGAGGGATATGGGGGTGGGCGGTATGATGTCAGTAGAGGCAGCATAGTTCAGTGGTTTGAGGGTTGGACTTTGACTCTGGAGACCTGAGTTTGATTCCCTGCTTGGCCACGGAAACCCATTGGGTGACCTTGGGCACATCACATACTCTCAGCCCCTGAAAACTCCGTGATATGTTCGTCTTAGAGTCACCATAAGTTGGAAACAACCTGAAGACACACAACAACAGTAACGATGTCAGTTGAGGCTTCGGGATAGGAGGGAGGATAATCTCAAGATCTGTACATTGCAGATTTATTTCAAAAGAGTAGCTGGAGGAAGCTGGGCTGTGGGCAGCAGTGTGGGAGGGAGGGGTAGCAGGTTAGCCTAGATATTCTCAGGAAGAATCAAATCAAAGCTGTTTCTAAGGCCTGGAGAGAAGTCGAATGTCAAGGTCATATGTCCCTTCCAGCTCTGTCCTCTGGTCAGCTCTAATTTCCTGGCTCGCTAATTTTGACTCCGGTCTTCATGTAAGCAGGGCTCATTTGCTTTGCAAGCAAGTGAGGTGCATGGTGGGTTAGAGAGGGATTTCTGTCTCAGATCTGTTCAGACTGAGAATAGTTCCCAGAATGGATCACTCTGCCTTATGTCCACGTGTAGAACAAGCTAAGGATCCAACAGTGTAGTGAGGGGTTTTTTTTACATTAGGGGAGAAGATAACAAATGGGACAGGGAAAAGAGCTGAGACTAAGCTTTGAAGAAACTTTATAATGTCAGGCTGAAGCCAACCATGACCATGTAATGGTAGAATGATGCTCTGGGGCACACACACAGCCCTCCAAATAACTTTGCTGAAACTGAATTTAAAATCAGACTTCACAGTAAACCCAGAAAGAAATCATTGGCAGAGGTTAGTTAGATCCCAGGGGTGTAACCCAAGGCATTCTGGATATTTCTAGATTGTATCTCCCATCATATATCACAGAATTGTAGGGTTGGAAGAGATCCAGGGACAATTTAGTCAAACACCTGTGGTCATTGGCCATGCTAGCCAGACCTGATAAGAGAGGGATACCCACAACATTTGAAGGAGGACAAGTTTCCCTCTGGAAATGCTGAAGACCTTGTGCCTCACATTCTGTTTCCTCAGTCTCCATACCATCCCTTCTTCTCATTTTTCTAGCACTGTGGCCAACAGAAATGTTATTTCAGGAACACATAAAAAGGAATGGGACTATCTGCATTAATACTGAGAAGATATAATTAAGAGTGAACTGCAGGGAAGCAGCTCTTCGAAAGTTACTTGCAAGATGACTACATATAATGGCACACTGGACCCATCTGTAACTGTGTGACTCAAAGCATCCTCCTACGACTGCTCAGTAATTGATGGGTTTAGCATATGATGTTCAGTCTCTATACAAGTAACTTTCCAAGGTCTGGGTTTGGGGAAATAGGTTGACACAAAGGAGGCTAATGTAAGGAGAGAGAGTTTTGATGGGTAGCAAAATGAACAAGCTTAGTTCAATCTTATGACAACCCAGAGCCTAAAAACATCCTTCATCGTCCGTGGATGAGACATTAATCCCAATTCGTGTATTTTCATTATGACCACTGACCTTTAAAAGCAAATCAATTTTAAATACTTTATTTTCTATACACAAAAAAAGTTGTGTAAACTAAGCTGGTGGTTTAAGTTACAGAGATATTAGAAATTTTAGGACTGAGAGAATATTTCCAATGTGGTGGCAGACTTACTATTTGGGGACATGCTTCCCCATTTGCCACCTTATAGTTACATTCTTATCCCATTTCTTCTCTGCGCACTCTAGCCTGGTGGATCTGGGATACAAACAGGGTCTCTTTACACATGTGATGCAATGGTTTAGTGTTAAAAGACAGAAGGCCTTCTCAGTGGCTCCCATTGGAAATCCTTCCCTGGTGAGGTTAGGATGGCTACCTCCTTGCTCTCCTTCTGGCAGCAAGTGAAACCTTTCTTATTCTAACATGTTTTTAGGAACTGATTGTGATGGCCTTTTAATGCTGTCTGTTTTGTTTTATATTAACTCTTTTAACTAAATTTTAAATGGTTTTAACTCTCTGTTGTTTTGCGCCTTCAAGTTGTTTCTGACTTACAGTAGCCCTATGGTGAGCCTTACCATGGGGTTTTCTTGGCAAGAATTGTTGGGGGAGGGTTGCCTTTGGCTTCCTCTGAGGCTGAGAGAGTGTAACTTGCCCAAGGTCACCAAGTGGGCTTCCACGGCTGAGTGGGAATTCAAATCCTGGTCTCCAGAGTCCAAGCCTTGTGCTCAAACCACTATATCACACTGGCTCTTTGTTTTTTTAAATAACTTGTATATGTAATTTGTACTGGTATTTTAACCTGTTTTTAATCTGTTATTAGTTTTAATAATTTGTAAGCTAGCTTGAGTCCCATAACTAGTGACAATCAAGACATAAAATGATGTTGATGATGACAACAACAATGGTGATGATGAAGAAGAGTACTAGTAGTGGTGGTAGTAGTAGTGAAGTGCAGGCTCTTACTAAGATAGTCTCCAACAGAACACCCTCACAGAGAGTCCAAAGGTGTAGGTAGCTGTGTTGATTTAAAACAATTTTTGGAGGTTGTTATCTACTAAAAATAGACCTTTTGTAAATCCACCTCCAAATGCAGGGGTAGCTCATAACAATGCATCATTGCTGGAAAAATCTATTTCCCTTCCAGTTATTGTGGAGATTCCAGCTAAACTCAGAAGGAACAAGGGAGTCCAGGGGCAGGGGATGACAAATCATGCCACTGACCCTGCTAATGAAAAAATCCTGGAGCATCATCCTTGAGAGCCCCGGCTTCATTACAATATTATCTGGTTTGGTGATTATCTTGATGTGGTTTGGTGATTATCCAAAGAAGTGCTGCATCTTGTCTGTAGCCTCTAGTTTCCTGTTAGTACCCCATCCATGCTCCGTGTTGCTATCGGCCAGCATTAAATTTACTTCATCCTAGAAATGGAACCACATTAATCATCTTGAGACTCTTCTCTGTAATGCTCAATCTCAAGCGTGGATCCTTATGTAGCCAACATGGCATCATCCAAAAGTTATTAGCAGAAGTGAGGAACAATTCTTTAGCAAAAAGCAAACCCTAACAGGGGGAATCCACTCCAGCAAACAACCAAATGAGGACTCGGCCATGGTTGGCAGGCAAATACAGGAAAAAGGGGAATGGAATGGACTGAAAAAGTGTGACTTGATGGCACCCTTTCTTATAGCCCCTGTGGGCTTGCTCAGTACACTTTTAAACATAGCAAACTATGCAGTTTGATCCTAAGAAATTGCACCTGCTCTCTGATCCCCTGCATCCACAGAGAATCCTTGCACCTCTTTACCTTTTCATTGTGTTGGAGTACAGATGATAGCATAGACAGAAATAGTCAAAGACATGTTTACTGCCTGATGCAAAAAATTGAATTGGTAGCTGAACTTTTCCTTCAGCAGTGGTGTTGGGGCAATGTCCTCCACTGCACCTGAAGGCAACCGACAAGTTGGGGGCTTGCAGAGTAGGCTGTACTCTGTACATGTAGAGTAGGCTGTACATGTTGCCAGGCGACAAAGAAAATAGTTGAAAATGTAGCAGTTAGGAATAGCAGTTACACTGCTATACTGCTTATCAGTGCTAAGCACTCCCTAAGCAGTTTACAATGTGTTTAGCTAACTGCCCCCAACAAGCTGAGTACTAATTTTACCAACTACGGAAGGATGGAAAGCTGAGTCAACCTGGAGCCCTGCTGGATCGAACTCACAATATTATGGCTGCAGTACCAGCAAATAACCACTGTGCCATCAGGGCTCTGTACTACTGCCCTAATAGTTTCTGTTAGAAGCAGTTGCCTTACTCTGCCTAATAATAGGGATGGCCCTGACTATAGGGGCAGGCACGCTTAGTGCTAACCTGGAGGTGTCCCAACTCATATCATCCCCTATGGCTCCATAGAAAATCAATACTGTGACACTAGTATTCTGCCCACATTCTTCTGGTTAAAACAGGACTGAGGCTGCATTTCAAAAGTAAGCCTGAAAGCATGCCACAGAGCATTCGTAGGGCTGTGTGTATGTACATAGATGTTTTTTAAACTGGATGGGTTCTAACTTGAGTTACAGTGTAGTGTATGGATTTGTTGTTCAGTTTTATAAGTATTCACCCTGAACCTCTTGAAGGCACAAGCGTAAAAGCTTAAATAAAATAAATAATCCTTCTAAGTCCTCGTGTGGAGGATCAAATCCTAGTAGCATTATGAAGTTGCACAGATATGCTGATCCTAGTGATTAGCAGTGAGACAGTCAAATAGAGTATGACTACACCAAGGAAGCGCAATTGTGCTTCACTCCTCATTAATCATGGGGAATACATGTCTATGTTAAGTGCAGCTCAGAGCCATAACTTAACAGTAGATCACCTGCTTTACCTGCAGAAGGTACCAGATTCAGTCCTGGCATTTGCAGGTAGAGCTGGGAGAGAGGACCATTGCTGGTCAAAGATCATCCTTCTAACTTAATGCCCTCCAGATGTTTTGGATCTTGGTTAATTAACACTGGTGCAGAGTAGGAGAAGGCAATGTTCAAGACATTTGGATGGTACTAGGTAGAGAATGGCTGACACAATATTACTCAGCTAGATGGATCTGATTCTGACTCCGAACTCAGTAACTTCCTGTGTTCAAAACCAAAATGTAAAGATACATATTTCTGTATAATGGATTGGCCACTGCATTCTGGAGTAACTTGAGGTCTCTGCATGTCCATTAACAATAACTGATATATTCCATTGATATTACAACTCTCCATTGTGTACAGAGTTTCCACAGAGGAAGGAATTGCTATATCAGATCTGTTAATCACAACCTCGTAGACCCCATCTAGTCAAATATTCTGTTTTCATGCTGGCCAACCCAGTGCCTGAGGGAAGCTCACAAGCAGACCATTAAAACCCTCCCATTCACATTTTTTTAGCAACTGGTACCAACAGTCACACTGTCTCAGTTACTGGAGGAACCACATAGCCTTTCTAAATTGTCTTAAGTTAATGGCCATTGCTACAACTTACGGAAGTGATTTCTATCCATACCATTAGCTCTCAAGAAGGTGTAAACATAGGATTAAAAACAGACAGAACTTTCACATTACACACAAGAAATACATCAAAAAGGGATGAGGTTTGGAGGACTAGCATCCACTAGGAGTTAGTCCAGCTCTTCCCAATTTCTGAACGGCTCAGCTTAGTAGCAGTAATTGTCGGTGGTTTATTTCAAACATTTGCATGCAACATGTTGTTCTCTCCTTGCATGAGAAATGGCAAATGTTAAAATCTGTGTTCCTCCCATAGTGGTAAAAACATCAGAAGACGCAAGAGAAGTTTTTTCCCCCCTGCTATTTAATTGATATCACCAATCCTGCTGTCTCCACAGGTATTTCCAGAGCTTGGAAATAGTTTGGGGAGGTGGTCTACCAAAACTCATGACCCAACATAGCCAGCACTAGGTGGAATTCTGGGGGATGTAGTCCACAAAATTAATTTTCCTAGGCTGTGCACACAAGCCAAGCTAAATAATATCCAAGGCCACTTTGGCACCTTAGAGAGAAAATCCCCAAAGGAACTGCCCACCACCATTTGTCTGGCAATAAAAAAACAACAGTTCTGTTTTAAATACTGCTGCTTCATGAGAGTCCAAATCAGCCACTAGAAACAGCCACTTTACTGTTACCCTGTTTACTGGGGGTCCCGTGAGGGACACCAAAATGTGCTCAACAATAGGTGGGGAAGATTAGCTCTGAGCACTGCTTTAGCGTTACAAGAGGCAGGGTAACTTAGCAGGATCTTGTAATCCAGTGTTTATGGAGTCAGGCCAAGTCAAGAAGCAGACCGGTTTGAAAATAATGAATGATCTTTATTAAATACAGGCACACAATGTAAGCAACACACGCACACAGATAACTAAGGAAAATAAAGGTGTGAGTAAGACAGTGGGATTTTCAGAGGGATAGTTGATTCGGGTGATACGAAACCTGTCCTGAAGTCCAGAAGAAGAAGAAGATGGAGAGCGAGGCTGCGGTTCGATGTATCTCAGCACGTGGAGCTGAGGGGAAGCTCGCCAAGCGATGCGGCAGCAAGGCCGTCTGGAACTCGGGAGCGATCCAAGAAAACGCTCAAAATCAGGGGTTTTTATAAGGAGAATTGTGACCTCAGGCTAGGTCGGACTCGGGGAAAACAATAGATTTGGAGCTGGAGACAAAGCCTCCGAAAGGTGAGAATTTGAATGATTGAGTTACAGCCAAATTGTCAATAGGATAGCTGGTATGCAAACGCGGAGTACTTGAGCGTTGTATAGTCAGATCATCAAGCTGCCAGCGCTAGGCAGAGGATCTTTTGAAAGTTGCTTGCATACCTAAAGGAGGTACTTGCCTTGAGGTCTCCTAAAGCGGCGAGTCGGCTGTTTCTGGCCTGCCTGTATTGTCTCGGAATATTACGGCGATTATCGGCCGAACCTGTATGCATGCTTGTCCGGGGGCCTCGCAAGCACGTGGAAGAGATATGTGAAGCCGAATTATTGATATCAAAGATATCTTTTTATATCCCCAAAGCTCAGGCTAGCCAGGGCAGTAACATTACCCTGTCTAATAGGAGAGCCAGTCCAGAATTAAGTTCTGAGTACGGAATATTCCCTCAAAACAGCTGAGGAAAAAAGTTTTGCTAGAGCAATAATTATGGCTCTTTTTAACCCTGCAGGTTGAAATCAGGCCATTGCATAAAACAGCTTTGCTGAATATAGATCCAAGTTCCAAGTAATTAGGCTGTGGTGTTGACGGCCTTCTAGACGGCCATGACCAAAATAAGATGACAAACTCCACACAGAGATGTCAACTGAGAGCATAGGACAGGAGAGAACTTAAGACACTGAAAGGAATATCTTGTGAATGACCTATATAATGCAGGGTCAATGAGATGGTGTGGGGAAAAGTAGCTGCCACATATAGGCTATTACACACTTGCACCTCTATAGAGGAAGGAGTTCCATCAGTGGCCCCAAAGCGAACATAGAACATCTTTTACTAAATATATCAGGGAGGGCTTTAATTCTATGATCCATGAAACTCCACCGTAAACTTCATTACCATGGATTTCTCTCCCAGACCTCAATAGCTTTCAGGCAACTTGTTTCCTTAAGAGTGGGTTCAGCAGGCAGCAGCAATACCAAAGAGAAAAATAGCAGACTTTGAGAAATTTAGCTTTGAGATCACATACAGATAGACACAACAGACACACACACACAGATGAAAGGGGCTTTGCTGATAGCTTTTAAAGTTTTACTGCAATTTTGATCTTGTCACCAAAAAGAGCACATGCATCATGAAAGAAGACTAAAAGAAGAGGGCAAGATTTTGCATAAAATGTACATATGCAAATATATATCTATAGGGTGCAAATGTAGAATTAAGGACCTAAATCTGTTACCTTGAAAGTTGGGGGTATCTCGAGGACACCCAAACGGACTTCAAATCAAGGGAATTAACAGAGACACTCAAAGCTTGCGAGAGGTCAGGGCAAGGGATCTTTAACCCTATGTCTACGGGGTCAGAACCACGCAAGAGTCAGAGGAACACTTTAAAATAAATTTATTAAAAACTAACAAAGAAGGTCACAACACACTTTAACAAATAGTCCCACAATCTCACAAGGCCTACAAGAATGAAGTTGGGAAAAAAGAGACAGTTGGGAGAGAGGGCATATGGACCTTAGTCTAGGCATCCTGGAAAGGAAAAGATTAGCGAAGCCTCGGTGTAAAGCACCAAGGGGAGGTTGGATCCCGGGGCTGGAAGGCTGGAAGCAGCGGGGTTTCGTGGCGAGTCGGATACGCGAGTCGCGTTTAGCTCTCAGCAGCGTCTGAGAGGCTTAAGTGGGACACCTCGGTAGCAGCGAAACGGGCCCTTGTCAGGTGTGGGAGGCTCTCCGCAGAGGCTCAAAAAGTGAGGACTTTTATAGCCAATTTCTGTCCTCAGGCTGTGTACAGGCTAGCAAAGTGGCGTTGACGGGCGATGATTGCGGAATATAATGTTAGGCAAATATCATGACATCTCCTCGGTATAGTTTCTCCCGGGAAAGTCCAGGTAGATGATAGGATTATCATTCCAAATTGATAGACCTTGATTGTCTATCCTAGCAAAGTTCATCAGCATGGCTTGGGGCTGAGGCAGCCTTTTTATTAATCAAGGAGAGAGTCTATTGTGACTGCCTAGAGATACGTGACTGGGAACAATAGGTCATTGTCGTTTGGCCTAAGGGATGCTGTCTATGTTCCCATACAGCAGCAAAGGCGTTGTTGGTCTTGAGAATTTAATTCAAAATCAATTTTACTTGCAACCGACCTTTGCTAGCCAATATCCAATATGGGGGAAGTCATGCCAATTTAGGGGCCCTCTCTTAGGGTTACTTTGGGGTGTAACAAATCCAATTGTTGGTTGCAATTAGAGAATAGCCATTGAATCAGTGGCTGAATGTAAGTCAGCACTTCTTTAATCTCACTGGTTCAATGGGTCTACTGTAGTTAGGACTAACAGTTAGATTCAGGTCAGAGACTACAATTTAAATAAGAATGCAATGCTCTTCAATCTCACGATTGTGGGGAGAACCGGTGATCAGGCAACCTGTTTCTCTGTTTCATCTGCTGCAAAGTTGCTCAGTGTCAATGGGTAGCTCGAAGATGCTTGTTTGACTTTCTTAGGTCTCTTTATTTTGAAAACTGGACTTGGACAAAACAGACCTTCAGACACAGAATGCCTTCAAATAGAGGACTGTCCGTCTGTAAGGTAAAATACATGGAAACTCTATCCCATTTGAGCCCTGATGTCTTTTCTTCCCCATCAGGCAAGCAGAAACCCAGATTCTTCTTCCACAGGTTAGCTCTTAAACCTAGATGCTGTCTTGTCTTGGGATACTGCAGTTCATACAGCAGGAGCTCATAGCTCCCCTCCCTATCATGGAGCTCTCCATGGTAGGTCTAGCCTTACTGTTAGACATAATGAAGCAGTTGCCTCAGGCAATGGATGCTGGAGGGAAGCAGCAAGGTGCTAGAGAGGAGAACTATGTGCCACATAGCCTGCTCTATTTCTTCAGGCTAGCTTCTTGCCCTCACATGCAATGAGGATTTTGACCCACTATCAGTGTTGACTGCTGTCAGCCCACTTGGCTTTTGAACACGGAACTGGAAAGGGATGCTATTTTGTCCTTTGCCTCAAATAGCAAAATGTCCTGAAACTGCCCAATGAGAGGGTCTTTTCCTTCCCTTTTGTCTGCCAGCTAAAATTCTTCAAACCACAGACACCAGGATTGATTCCAGGACTTTCTGTGTGCCAAGCACATGTTCTATCAAAGAGGCTCTGGCTCCTTTTAGCATGAGTGGCAGCAGGGCTGGCGGTTCTAATACCAGATGTGCACAGCTGCACGTTAAGGGCATGTTTCAGTTGATTTCCTTGAAATATGGATTTTTTGAAAAAGCCTAAGAGCAACATGTAGTTGTGGAGTCTCTTAGATTGTTCATGCATGTGATCCTTAAATTGGTTTTTGCATTTTCCATGTGAATTCAGAGGCTGGGAAAGTTACTTTTTTAGCTGAAACTCTGCTTATGTTATCCAGTAGATTCTGGAACTTAGGTCATTTCTACATGACAGGGCTCTTGCGAGTCATTCTGTCGCAGTCTTGGCAGGGAAAGGAGCATGACAGGAACGCTCCCCTCTGCATGGGACTGTTCCTTGTGGAAGAGAGCAGAATGGCCACACCTCTTCCTTCTGCAGTGCAGCCAGGCACTTTCCCAGGCTGCACTGGGGAAGGAAGCATCACCATCGTGCTTCCTGCCCTTCTCTAGGACAGGTAGGTATGGGAGCATAGCACAATCATGGGCACTAAATGGATTTTATCCATTTAGTGAATATTCCATGAACACAACGCATGGGGACAGGATGGCAGCGGGTTGGCAATGACATCATGCAGAACCATGACCAGCCAACTACTGCCATCCTGTTCCCATTGCGGAACAGCCACATCATGTGGAAATGGCCTTAAAACAAAAAGGAGTAGGTCTTCCAAGCTCTGCTTGGCTTCAACTCATACTCACATCAACTGTAAAGTGCATTAAGACATGTCTATCTTTCTATACCATTATTAAAACATGCCCACATGTAAATGAAGACCACCAAAAGGCTAAAAGGTACTTTTAGAGTTATGTATAAAAATGACTTCATTTTGGTCATTTTTTCTATTCTCTCCATGGAAAGTCTCCAGAGTTATTTTCCTGTTATACACAAAAGTGGGGGTCTGCTGAATCACCCTGTCTTGCAGCTTTGGTCCCCTAGTTTTGGTTGTCAGAGGATGCTGGTGGCTTCCATGTCAGTGGGTCACTGAATCCATTCCAGGTTTTAGTCCAAACTTTAAAGGGGTCACCCAAGGTGCTGAGCTGATTTGGCAGATGGAGTTCAGCACCTTGGATAGCTTCTTTAATGATTCAGAGCTACAAGACAGGGTGGCTGATATGCCCAACTGATATGGAAGGCTTCAACCACCAGGGCATGGGACCAAACTTGAAGCACACATGCAAGATATGAGAAAGCCAGTAGAGTGTATCAATGAGAATCCAAGACTGGAATCTGAGAGAACTAAGTTCAACTCCCTCTTGCCCATGAAAATGAAAGGTCTTTCATGAGTCCTGTCTACATTATAGATTTGCTGTGATTGCAAAATAGGAAATAAGAGAGCCACGTATGCCACTTTGAACTCAATAGAGGAAAGTCAGGGAATAAATGTATTCATTAGATAAATAAGTTGTAGATAATGTAGGATAAGACATCCTTCAGGGTGCATTCCTTTATAAATTTATGCAGACATAAGCTTCATTGAATACAATAGGCTTGAGTCCAGACTATTTGAAAAACCGTATCTCTCTATATGAGCCTGCTTGTGCTCTAAGATCAATAGGGGACGGCTTTCTCTTGGTGCTACCACCATCCCAGGCTCACCTAGTGAGGATACAAGAGAGAGCGTTCTCAGTGGCTACTCTGAAGTTACAGAACTTCTTTCCTGAGAGGTCCAGTGGCCCCTACTCCGACCGCTGTCTTTCTGCTAGCAGTAAAGACCTTTTTTATTTAAGGAAGCTCTGGGGTTTTAGTGTGTTGTGGCAGATAAAGCTTTGTATGGGAGGTGTAGTGTTTTTACTTTGTTTTTACAAATGTTAATGCTGTTTTTCTCTTGTTTTTAATGCTGTTTTTCACTTGTGTTTATAAAATAGAAATTAGTTTAATTGTGTTTTAACTTTTGTATTAACGTTTTTTTAATCGCATTGTGTTTTTAAAATGTTGTACACCACTGGGTGACCTTGGGTGTGTCACACACTCTCAGTCCCAGAAAACCCTGTGATAGGTTTGCTTTAGGATTGCCATAAGTCAGAAACAACTTGAAGGCACACAACAACAAGAATGCCGCCTTGAATCCAACACTGGGAGAAAGGTGGGATATAAAACAAACAAACAAGTAACAAAGGATGTATTTCAATGTAGACGTGCATAGCTTCCCAGTGCACAAAAAGCTTTCTAGTATCTGTAAAATGTATCAGCTCAACCTGCATCACAGTTCAGCCTCTAGAAAGATACTGCTGTGCTCTCATTTATGACGTAGCTGAAAAAAGTTGTCAATGACATGTTTGTTTAGTGCTTGCACGGGGACCTGAAATCTCTACAGTAGGAGTGGTCAACATGTGGCCCTCCAGATGTGGTTGAACTGCAACTTCTAGAGAACCTAGAGTACAGACCCAGTGATGAGGAATGCTGGGAGTTGCAGTTCAACATCATCTGGAGGGCTGCATGTTGCCCAGTTCTGTACATTGCACAAAAGTGTCCCCAAACATTGCTTTGCCACAGGTTGGCCCTCATGCAGTAAACAAGGTATTTTTTAAAGCATTCTTTTGTTATTAAAGTGCTTTGAGTGGAGTATGCATGTGGTATGTATGAGCCTTCAAGTGGCGACAGAAATGCTATCAACTTATGGAGACTCCATGAATTTCAGAGGGTCTTCTTTGGCAAGGAATATTCAGAAGGGAGTTTGCTAGCTCCTCATCTGAAATATAGCCCACAGTACCAGGTATTCCTTGGTGGCCTCCCATCCAAATACCAAGCAAGGCTGACCCTGCTTAGCTTCCAAGATCAAATGGCATCTGGTGCTTTTAGTGTATTTATACACAACCATTAATAAATGCTGTCTGTAAAAGCTCAGTGTTTATATAGGTTAAAGCAACCAACAACATAAAAAAAAATGGATACTGAGAGAAAAAGCAGGGAAGAAGAGGGAGAAAGTGAAAATTTATACTCCGTCATATATCATAGAACAGGGGTGGGAAGGGGGGACTAATTCTTGCCTCCTGACCCCCACAAGCTACACCCCCCTCCAAGAAAACCAGAAGTAGGAAACGTATCACTTCTGGCTGTCATTTTAGCTTGTACACTGTGGGTGGGTTTGGGGACATTTTTGTGGTGTTTTGATGCAGCTTTCAGGCAAAAGCTGCCCAAATGTCATGACAATTCTTAAAATGTTTGGGATTAGGGGAGCTTTAGGGGCTTTCAGAGGACTACAGGAGACACAAAGCAGCCACAACTCATTCTTCCCCATCTCTAGTATAGAATAAGAGCATACCACATCTGAGATAGCTGTTGTTTCTCTTAAATATAACTAATGACAGAGAAATACATAGTCCTGATTGAGACATTTCAGTAGGGCTGGGGGAACCTGTCATCCTCCAGAAGTTCTTGGATTGCAACTACCATCATTCTGGGCCTGACCATATCATTGGCCAGTTTGACTGGGACTTTGAATAATGTAGTTCCAGCAACATCTGGAAGGCCACAGGTTGCTTAGCTCTGCATTTCTGTGCCAGCTTATCATAATTTACTGTTTTGACATCAATAAATCTAAACCAGGTCACAGTCAATGAAATGCCCAATTTTCTATGTGCTCTTTCTTTAGAAAAAAGGCAAAATAGTGGGATGATGGTAGAATTCAATTAAAATGTCAATGGGAATGAAATAAGACACTTGGAACACAAATTTGCAGAGGAGCTGGGAAGTGTACATAGAGGAAAAACTAATCCAGCATTATCTGATTTCTTAGATTTTCCTTTACATTCATGAGACTTGGAAATATGCTTTTCAACACAAATCCGGAGATGCTCAGAAACTTAATTAAAAGAGTTGATTTAAATCAGAGCATTTCTCTCTTGAAAAAGGCTCACGGAAACATTCTATTCCTTCCTAACTGAAGAAAAATTCTTACTTCGACTGAAATGACTCAAAACCTTATCAAAATATTGGACTATCAGTCTCATCTATAATCAGTGGTCAAACCACTGAATGAAAGCAAGAATGTCAGGTAAGTAAAATAATTTTTAATTGATATTCCACCTGAACCTTAGAAAAGTTAGTATTTTTAGATTCCAGCTCCCAGAATCTCTAACCAGCATGACTAGAGACCATGTACACTGTGTAGGCAATGAAGAAGACTCAAAATCAAGAGACAGGGAGTAAAACACCGGAGGAAGGAGTAGATGAAAGAAGAGGTCAAAACATGTAGCAATTTGATTAGAAACAGGAAACGGGGGGTGGAGGGAAGGAGGGATGGCGGTGAAGCTCCAAGGCAAGAGCCTTCACCACTGAGCTCTCCAGATGTTTTGAACTCCAGCTCCCATCAACCCCAGCCAAAAGGGCGCATAGTAAAACATGATAATTGTGATCCAGAACCTTTGGAGAGTACCTGGTTGCCTATCATTGCCCTAGGGAAAGTAGGGGTGGGTGGAAGTAGAGAGGAAACTGAGAAACAGAGGAGATGACACAGTGAAACAAAGTTAGGAAAACCCTCTCACAGGGCATAAGAACAGAGGAAGATATGTCGGTAAGCTAAGAAAAGGAGTATGAGAAGTAAGGACACTCAGGACTAAGAAAGCAAGTGAAGAGGATTCTTTCAGTACAATCATATGTGGACCTATTCAGAAGTCACTTCCACTTAATTCCATGGGACTTAGTAAGTTTAGAACTGCAGCTTTAGACTGCATTCCTGTACAAATGCATATAGATACATCTACTGAATTCAGTGGGACTAACTTCTGAGAAGACAATGGAAGGTGCCCTAGACCAAATCAAATTCTTGGTCCATTCAGACCAGTAGCGCCAACACTGATTGACAACAGCTGCCCAGGGTTTCAGAAAGGAATTGTTCCAACCCTAGCAGCTGAGGACTGGCACTGCGATCTTCTGCATTCAAAAAGCAGGCAAAGGTTAGGAAAGCAGCTGGAATTACTGGGCCAGCTGACTGTAAAAATAGATACAAAAGGAATGTGGGTAAATGGGCCAAGAATCTGGTAAAACCTGGCTATCCAGTTCATATGGCAACTCCAGAATCAAGGAGGGGATGACTTTTTTTTAACAACTGAGTAGATAGCAAGATATGCCCATCACTCTGATTAGTATTCAGATCCCACAAAGCCTTCTCTATGGCACACATGACACATGGAGGTTTTCCATCCCCTACATTGCTGCTGGGGCTTATAGAAGGTGCAGTATCGGTACATGGGGAGGTTATTTTTTTTCCAGCCCATGTGCAACAAGACAACTCATGAGTCACACCTCTGGACCTTTTCTCCCTGTCTTGTTCAAAATAGAGTGATCCCAGGAACATGCACCCACTGGCTTTCCCCTTGGTTCTAACTTTTCGATGCATAATGTATATACAAATGCAACACATATGCAAATACTTCTTGTGCTGAGCCTCCAAGCGGCTGGAGATGGATGAACAGCCATTAAAGCCACCCCATGTACACAAAAGCAGCTTTTTTTTCCTCTTCCAACTGAAATGTGTCTCCACAGCTAGAGTCCCAAGAAAGTATAGCAGTCCTCTGAGACTTCAGCTAGCACCTTGGGACTTTGTAACCCTAGGACCCATCAGACTTCCCCTGCCATCTTCTGTATGTGTGTTTTTGTTTTTTGTAAGCAGGAGTGTGAGGAAAGAATATAAAACACCAAGCTAAGTTCAAAAATCTCATAATTGGTCCCAGTACCAGTTATGTAAAACTGGGCTTGTTTATCTGAAATCCAAGGAAAGAGCAGAATGTAATCAGAGTGCAGAGTCAGGATAGAAAACTGCTTCCATGGATCTCCATAAGGTGCCTGATTGCATGCCTGTACTGAAATAGGGACAGCAGAGGGTGGCGGGGGGGGGGGGGCTCCATGTGACACAGAAGCCATGGGTAGCACATGATGGGGAGGGGCAGTAGGGGCTCTCCATGGCAATGTGCCTGACAGGGATTCCCTTCTTGGCCTCTTAAGCCAGGTTCTTCTGGCTTTGAAAGCCAGAGACATTACATCAATTCTCCCCTCTCCTCTTTGCCCATGCCCCTGCTGCTCTCAGGATCCCTCCAAGGTGAAAACAGCACTGAGGGTGTTAATCCTGCCCACCTGCTTATGTCCTGGGCCAGCTACGCAACAGGTTAGTAGTGCCAGTCACCAAGCAGGAAACCAGGCGCCAGAGAAATCTTGCTCAAAACCAATTAGAAGCCCCTGGGCTATCTTGGAGGGGACTATGATTTGCAAAGGTTTGAGCAGTAAGTTCTCATGAGAAATGCACGCATGGAAGTTAAATAGGATACAGCTGGCAAAGGAACTGCTGGCACCAGACTTGGCTGGCACCTTCCACCTAACAAAGAGGGGATCATTGGGACAATGCTATTTTGGGGAAGGCTGCACATACAGCCCACTCTCCTGCAGCAGAGGAAAGTTAGTAGAAATAGAGGTTAGTTAATTGTTAATAAATTGTAAAAATTTAATCCAGTTAGATTTTTGCTTAGAAGAAGAAAAAAATAACTATGACATTTATGTTAAAGCATCATTTAAGTTTAAGTTAAAATCCTGCACTAAAAGTCTTATCAGAATGAAGCTGAAAAATGTCATCCATGATTTTACTCTTCATTCCCTTGTCCTTTTGTTTTTTCTCCACATGGGTTTTAGATGTTTCTACAACTTCTAGAAGTCCTCCAGATTCTATCAGTACAAAGAAAGGTCTGGTTTCGGAGACGTGGATTATGTATGGAGTTTAGAAATCAGATGGAAGAAGGTAAAGGAACAGTTACCGAGACTGCTAACCATAAAAGCCCTTAACACAGTTCATCTCAGTGGAACTATTTTTGAGTAAGTGGATTGAACCTTGTAACCTGAACGGTGTAATTCCCTAATGCCAAGGGGCAAACAAAAAGCAAAAAATAAATGCTTTTTCAAAAATCTAAAAAAAAAAAAAACTTTAAAGAACCAGCTGAGAAATGTAAATTTCTTTTGACTCTCTGGTACAGTTTCACATTTAATTAATTAATAATATATTTAATAATTTAATTCTGTAAGTAAGTTAATGCTGAATTCCAACTCAAACCAATCAATTGCATTTTTTTAAAAAAAATAATTTCCCCCATTATGTCAGAAAATTTCTAACATAGTTCATAATTTATTCTGAATAATTTGTTCTTATTACACACACACATACACACACACACACACACACACACACACACACACTTCTCTCAACCTCTTATCCCTTCCAGCAAATCAACTTGTCAGGTTCACTGTTGCCATGTTTGTAATAGAAATGTATATAAAATATATGGCACTATTTTTCCTGTAATGACAACATATGAATTCATTTCTGGTTCCCAGGGTCAGCCCAAGACATTTTGCTGTCTGAGGTAAAGGACATAACAGTCTTTCCCTGTTCCAAATACAGGAAGTTGGCTCAACTGACAGATGAATCTTAGTTCATATCTGAGGTAACATCTACCAGCATATCTGAGGTGTCGGGCTATTCAGGGGGTCTAGGACAGGTTATGTGTCCAATGGGGGACACACACTCCAGCAGCAACAACCAGAAGGCTGATACTGCAAACCCCAGCATCTGCCACTTAAGGCAATTTCTACACTTTTAGAGATAGGGCCAGCAAATGCTGAGGTCTTCCAAACACAATAAATACAGTGCAGTGTCATTTTTCTTCACTGAATAGAATGTTATGTTCTGAAACAAGCTGTTTTCTGTCTGTTCATGTAAAGGAACTCATATAAATGTTACAAAGATGGCTTACTGGAAGCGTGCAAAGCAACTGAAAAAGCAAATGCACTGTATTCAAGTAGTTCCTTAACAGAGTGTGTGCAACATGACAACATGGAAAGGAAGGCAGAAATAAAGCTTTAAATCACCAGTTAAAATCTCATGAAATGGCCAATACTGTGAAACATCTTTCCTTTGTCACTATGATGCCATATAGTCAAAATCCATATTAATCATGAGTGAAGGGTATCATCCCCCTAAGATTTACCCCTCTGAAAATTAATTTAAACCTTAAGTTTAATTTCCAAAGGAAAACACTCTACTCAGAACAGATTAAAGATTCTATATGATAAAATTCATTTGAGGGGTAGTGCCGGCCCTATCATTAGGCAGAGTGTGGTGGTTGCCTCAGGTGGTAAATGCTGGGAGGCAGTGCAAAAGGTACCACATGAGAGCATGATGTACCACACATCCTACCTGCTAGTACAAGGGTGGACAATATCCTCTCATAACTGCTGGAAAAAGATTCAAATCTATTTGGCTTTTATACATAGAAAAGGAGGTAGGGTGCCATCTTGTTTTTTACTTCAGCCTGCAAAATATCTTAGGTTGGCCCTGAAATGAGGAAAGCAGAACCATGCTCATTAGCCCAGTGTTCTCTGACACATTCCTGTCACTTAGCCCTATTATTCCCCCCATGTGGGAGGTGAAACATCTGAAATAAAGTGGAGTGTTATTTCACTTGTGGAGGCTCCCTAAACCGTTTAGAAGAACTGTCCCTCTGGGAGGGTAATGTGGAGCGAAACAGGAACATGTCAGAGCATTCATAGCCAACAAGTGTGGGCTCTTTCACCCCCTTGTGGAATTCTAATGTCTGAACAGGACTTGATTGAAGGGCAATATGACATTCTACACACCAATTCTAGAGATACTGCATATTACCTTTTTGGACTATGACATGTTGAATTGGCCATGATGACTGGGGAGCCGGGAAAGTTGTGGTCCAAAAAACTGATTTTTCCAAGCTCTGAAATTATGTAACATGGGGGTATTTCCAAATGGAGGGGTAGGCTCTGACTGCTACCTGAGTTGCTGTTTTTCATTTTTGGTTTGAATTTTTTGAAACCTTTAGGTAGGCAGTGTGATGTGCATAGTTCCATAAAATTTTACTGTTATCTACTTTGTGCCTTTCAGGAGGAAGAAAGGTGAGACAGATATTGAATTAATAAAGATAAAGGAATAAGCTATTCTGTCTTTTCCTTCCATTCTCTTTTTGCTACTTCCCCCTCACCCAAAAAAGGGAAGGAAGAAATACTGGGAAAATATAGCTAGGGCTGCAAACTGGAGATGATGTAACCTGCTGGCCCATTGTAAAATTCCATCAACAAAGCAAAGCAATTCAATAGCAAAAGCTTGTCTAGAAATACTAAAGACCCAGACAACCAATTTTAATATCACCAGTCTCAGGGAGGATGCAAGTTGCATTAAGAAGTAGGAGTGGAGGGAATGCTTAAATCTTCACCCTGTCACAGTATCAGGGAACTGCATAGCACTACACCACAATGACTCAAGATTTGCGTATATCACACAGATGATTGAGGCAATGGAAATGGCATCATGATCTGTGACTACTGAAGAAGTGGTTTGAGGTTGCAGACTGAGACAAGGCAGAAGTATCTTTTCACAACCTTGAAATTCAGAGCATGGATTCCTGCAATTGTTTCCCTCACTGTTCCATGACTGTTCCCAGTTTCCTCTCAGTAAATAAGTATTTGCAGCTAGAATAGGGAATGAGTCCAACATTAATCCCAAGGTTATTATTAGTAGTATCAAAGCAAGTTAGTGCTGATTCTTCTCTTTTTCTGCACATATTTCAGCCTATACATGATTGTTGTGTGAGTCCACTTTTCCTTCCCTTGTTGAAATGGGTTCAGGTTGCTGTTTTTAAAAATGCTAAGGTCCTGAAAGCACAGTTATGGGGTTGGGGAAAATATATCCATATTCCCGGCTGTTGCAGCTTTACAGACCATGTTTATTTTCTGAAATTTTCATTTAACAGGGATGTAGATCTCCTAGGGCAGTTGTGTCTGAAATGTCCTCCAGATATGTTTGACTGCCCCCCCCGCCCATGCTGGACCACAGTCCCCAACTAATTGTGATGGTTGAGATGGTGGGCACTATAATCCAACATATCTGAAATTTCAAGGGTGTTGTTCTGAGGAAGCCTACCCTAGAATTTGAAAAGATAGAGACAAGAATGATGAGGTTCTTTGCAAATCTCACACTAATTTGACTTGTCAGTAGTAAATATGAATTGTCAATTGTTTGCTCTAAATTTTAAAACACTGAAATGACCTGTATTTCTTCTATTGTTCCTAACATTCACTGGTACTCATGTGCAAAGCAGACTTAGCTAGAAAGCTTTCAAAAGGATAGCTGAAATTTAATCTATCTTGAAAATTAACATTATGAGAGACTGATGCCAATGTAGAGCCTTAGTGGGCATTTTCAGGTAAGAACTTGCCTATATCTTATCATTCTTTAGCAAGGAGATATTTTGGGCCTCAGCTTTCCAGGCAGAGACAATGAGATGACTGGGAAACAAATAAAATAAGGGTTTTAGACAATGAAATTTGAAATGTACCCTTCACATTTTACATACACCAAATTCTAAAATTGGCATCCTTTGATCCCCTCCTCCTCCCAAATTGTGAATTTCAGTGGAGAAATCCTGTTTGGTGATTATAGTGAGTGATGAATATCATGCCTCAATAGCAAAATGCTGATGATAATACCTTTATTTCTGTGAAGTGAAGGCAGGGATGTGTTTGGATCAATATTAGAATGTTATTATATTCTAAAGCTTTTGAATGATCTGTATTCTAATATGATATTTTCTGAAGAAGAAGAAACAGAATACCTTTTGAACTATCAAAATAGTTTTATGGCAACAGTGCTATGAAAATGGGAAACAGACAAAGAGAAAAGGGATCAGTA
This sequence comes from Cyclura pinguis, assembly GCA_030412105.1. Classification (NCBI taxonomy): domain Eukaryota; kingdom Metazoa; phylum Chordata; class Lepidosauria; order Squamata; family Iguanidae; genus Cyclura; species Cyclura pinguis. Next base: position 102,518,339 of record CM059604.1, read on the forward strand.
TGGTGCTCATTACTTACTGGCAATGATATATCTCTCTCATCCCGAAATTCAGGCAGGGTTTCCAGGCAGAAGATCACAATGGAGATAAGGATGACCAGCACAGAGATGATTGCAATGATACGGGCAGCCTGGGAAGTTTCTGGATGTTCAAAAAGCAGCCACACTTGCTTGAGGAATGCCCTTTCTGGCATGGGCTGCTCTTCCTCCTTAATGAACCCCTCATCATCACGGAACTTGGTGAGAGCTTCATCCCCCAGTTGGTAGAACTTGAGTTCCTCCAGGAAAACATCAATGGGGATATTGGCTGGCCGTCGGAGTCGCCCTCCAGACTGGTAATAATACAAGATGGAGTCAAAGCAGGGCCGGTTGCGGTCAAAGAAGTACTCGTTGCGCAGGGGATCATAGTAGTGCAGGCGCCGCCGTGGATCACCCAGGAGTGTGTCAGGGAACTGGCGCAGGGTCTTCACTTGAGTCTCAAAGCGTAGGCCTGATACATTGATCACGACCCGCTCACAGCAATCCTTACGAAGATGCCCCGCACAAGGGACAACAGGCTCGTCATCCCCTGCTGGCAAAGGCAGTAGCTTTTCCATGGCAGGGCTGGCAGCTAAAGGGATCTCGGGACAAGGTAAGGAGCCATGATCCAAACTTCACCACAATGCTGAGGCCTTGTCTCCCTCCAGAGAAGGAGGTCTGTCCTTGAATCCTCTGGGAAGCTACTCTATGCTGTACACACTTTCCAATATCAGTTAACTAATGCTGTTATTTGTATCTCAGCTGACATGATCTCTCTTCTTGCCCTGCTACCCTACTAGCTCTGCTTTCTTTCCTTTCACTAATTCACTCCCTACTTCAGTCATAGCTGACCTAGCTTCCAGCCTGTCTCCCTCCTCCTCCTCCTCCTCCTCCTCCTCGTTTGCTCCTTATCCCTTCTCTACTTCACACCATCTCTTTTATTTCTTGGCATTAATGTGTTTTCCTAAAGCTGGTCTCCTGCCGTTGACACCCACGTGCCATCGCCCTTCCTCTGTCCCCCTCCGCTCCACTGAAGGCAAGTTTGCTTTGATGTTTTCAAAGGGGGTAGATCCCACAATCTAGCCCCCACTCCCTACCAACATCAACTGCCCTTCTCTATGTCCCCTTTCTGAGAACACCCCTGCCTTCCAGTGCCAGCGTCCAAGGTTTCTGCTGTAAACACTTTCCCCAGACCTAGAGGTATCAGGTTGCCCCAGGACGGTACAGACTCTTGGCCCCCTTGCCAACATCCCAGCACCACCCCCATGCCTAAAAGCAATCCCAGCAGTACTCTGATCAGAGGCAGGGAGAACTAAAAATAGCTTGAATGGTGGTGACATAGGGGCAGGCAGAGTGCCTGGGGCAGGGAATGGGTGGGGGTGCGATAGGCAGGGCACCTTCAGGATGGTAGAAAGGACTGCCAGCAGGAACTCTTTTGCTCTCTAGAAAGAAAGTGGTGCTTGAGCCAGGGCACCTGGGTCTCTGAGAAGACAGGGGTGGGGTTGTCTCCTGAGTTACATGAGGAGTGGTTCAGACTGAGAGGAAGGGCTCAAGGGCCATACTGAGCCCTGGATTAGAGGCAAGGAGACACCACATTAGACCACATTTAGGGTCCCAGACTTCTCTAACACCTAATTAGTTCTTTCTTAGCTGTCAATATTCACACTCAAAGATGGGCACGGAAAAGGCAGACACATAGTTCCCCAAATTAAGCAGAGTTTTGGAAAAGTTAATTTCTTAGACTATGGTCTTCCAGAATGTTCCAGCCAGCATGATCATTATAGTGACTAGGGGATTCTGGGGATTCTGGTTGAAAAAGCAACTTTTTCAAGCTCTACTATTAAGATTAAATATCTCATTTTCTTAATGCTCTTCCTTTATTGCCTTCCTCAGTGCTGTGTCTGTTCTTCATGGTCCCTTTTTTCAGTCAGTGGAACGGTACTTAATCAACTTTAATTCTCTTCTATTGTTTTTCCTAACCTCCCTCCATGATTTTGTGGCCCCTTGTGTGGGTGTTTGCACTTAAATGTTACCCAAAACAAAGGAAATGTATCAGCACAATGGATGCCGTGCTAGTTTGCATAAAATGTTCATATCCTAACTGTTGTTGGCTGATACAAATTTGGAAATAGGTACTGTAATATAAATAGAAATGCTGAACGTCTTACCATTAGTGAGGAAGATTGCAACCAGGTGCTCTGCTCATTACGCTGTCCTGGTTACTGTTCATGAGCAAATTCAAGGTTCTCTCATTTTATGATTCTCTATCTTTAAACTAGACTTGAACTGGACAGCTGGCAAACAGGATGCTGGCAAACAAAGGATGCTTTTATACAGAGGACTGACCTCTGTAAAGTAGGACACAGGACCACTCTACACACAATCTTCTCTTTTGATAGTTAACTGGCTTTCACTTGAAGAACTGATCGAAATGTGTTCGTCCTCACATGCTCATCTACTTCATTTCTTTGATAATTTCTCTTCCTATTGTTAGGTTCTTAACTGGTTAACATAGCTGATATATAGGTTTTACTTTAATCTGTATTGTGTTGCCTTTTTGCTTCTTGTACATCAGTTACAAAGCTGACCCTCCCCCCTCTAAGGTGTTCCTCTCCTTTTGGCTCTTGATGGGGTTTTATTTCTTTGTTTCATTAACTTTTTTTTTTTGTCTCTTTTCAAAATGCTATAATTTGGGGGGTGCTCAGCTTTGGGCAAGAGGAAGGAGCTTTGTGCAAATTTATAGCTCACAAGTAGAGCATCAGCTTGCTACAATTTGAAAGGCTTCATTGATTTGTTGCAGCAACTTGCAACAGCTTGCAACACCTCCTTCCATTCTAGCTGTTGCAACGCCAGGGCTCACCCTCTGCTCTGCCTCCACTTTCTGGCTAGAAGCAAACAGGCTAGTGAGCCAGCCTGGTGCAGTAAACTTTGGACTATGACTCTGGAGATGAGGGTTCAATTCCCTGCTCAGCCATGGAAACCCACTGGATGACCTTGGGTGTGTCATACACACCCCACGATAGGGTCGCTTTAGGGTAGCCATGAATTGGAAATGACTTGGAGGCACAAAACAATAATCCCCTCATTTCACCTTCACCTGGGCACAGCCCCTGTAGCTGACATTTCTGTCTCAATTTCCAAACAGGATACTATCTCCTCGCTCTCTTTCTCTCTCTCTCTCTTTCTATCTGTGGTGCGTATATGTGTTTGTGTGTGCACGTGAGTTCATCCCTAATGCTTAGGTTTTGGCCCAGAAACCTCAGGGCCTGAGAAAATCCTAAACAGGCAACTCTAAATGGCAGCACCTCTGGCACCACCATCTGTTGCCTGAGACAACAGTCTCATTCTGCTTAAATGTACAGCTAGGCAGAGATGGGAAAGCTATTTAAAAAAAACATAGTAAGGTGCAACTCACTCCATAAAACTGTTAGTTATTGGTATCTATACAATGTTCAAAAAGTATTTCTTTATTTTTCTGTTCTCTCAGCAAGTAACTAAATGTATTACTTTAGTTACTTTTTAGAAACCATTGTAATGCTACAAACTTCTAGCATTGTGGTACAAGACACGCTCTCTCCCCATCCACCTCAGCATTGCCACATTACCCACAACTAAGATCAAGAAAGAAGCATAAAGCACAGCAAAAGCCAGGACTGCAATGCAAGCCCCACCAGTCAGCCACTTCTGCCTTGTGAAGGAGCCCTGATGCCTCAAAAGAATCCATGGTGGGTTGAATATGGTGATCATACTTTTTTGTGTTAAATATGGTTTGGGAGGGCCTAAAGTTATTCATGGTTTTTCCACTTTCACGGGGGTCCTGTGCCCCTAACCCTAACGAATGTGGAGGGATGCCTGTACAATCTTAGGTGTGCCTCTATGTGCTTTCAAGTTACCTGTCAACTTATGTCAACCCATGAATTTCACAGGGAAGCTGGGAGCCCTTCAGCTGATTCTGTTGAGACCTTGATGTCTACCCCAAAGTCATGTCCTCATGACACCAAAGCAGACCATCCTTTCTCTGTGGCAGATTGCTGACCATTCATAGCCCCTTGCTTTGATGTTATGTGATTCTTTGTTAACCACGTTCCCCAGTTTTAAAAAAAAATCAGGAAAGCTAAATGAAAATGACATAGGAACCTAAAACAGAATGCATATTTCTTGCAGAGTCTTTGGGAATGGATTCTTAGAAGCATTATTACCCTGATTTCTGGGGGTCCTGGGAGGGACACCTAAATGTGCTCAAACAATGGGGAGGGAATTAGCCAAGAGCACCAGTTTGCAATGCGAGAGGCAGGGTAACGTAGCAAGATCTTGAATCCTATGTCTATGGGGTCAGGCCGAGTCAAGGATGAGGCAGATGCTGAAATAATAATAATTGTTTTATTTAAAATACAAGCAAACACGTGTATGCAACACACTCACACAAGGAACTATAGAAATAAAGGTAGGAGTGGATAGAGGGATTTTTTAGAGGAGCTTTGGTACGGGAAATACTATACCTGTCCTGAAGCCCGGTAAGAAGCAAAGAAGCTGGGGAGCATGGATTCTCAGCACGCGGAGCTGAGGGGAAGGCTCGCTGGACAAAGCAACAGCAAGGTGGGATGGAAGCCAAGAGCGATCCGAGGAAGCGCTCAAAGTCAGGGGTTCTTATAGGGAAAATTGTGGCCGCAGGCTAGTCCGTACTTGGGGAAAACAATGAGTTTCGGACTGGAGACAAATCCTCCGAAAGGTCAGTACTTTAGATGATTGAGTTATAGCCAGCTTGTCAATAGAGTAGCCAGTATGCAAACGCGGAGTGCTTGAGCGTTGTATAGTCTGCTCATCAAGCTGCCTGCACGGGGCAGGGGATCTTTTTGTAAGTTGTGTGCATACATAATGTGGTACTTGCCTTGAGGTCTCCTGAAGCTGCATCGGCAATGACTGGCCTGCCTAGATTGGGATATGAATGGTTCGGCTATTGTCGGCCGCGCCTGGGTGCGTGCTTGTCCGGGGGCCTCGCAAGCACATGGAGAGGAATGGGTAGAGAAGGCCAAATTATTGATATCAAAGTGATATCTTAATATCCCACAAGCTCGGGCTAGAAAGAGCGGTAACAGCATGACCAGTTCATATGGCTCTGCGCCCAGATCTTTCAGGCCTCAGTAGGCACTGGGAACAAATCCTAAATAAGGGTACCAATGCCTTGTGTTACAGCACATTGCAAGAGGAGATAGAGCTGTACAAACTGTCTTTAAGGAAAACATATCAACGGTTACTGCTCTTCTCTCAGTCCTTCACAAACCAATGCCCTCCAGATGTGCTGGACTAGAATCACCCTTTTTTCGCCAGCTAGCATAGCCAATTGATTTGGAAAAGGCTTTTCCTGACAGAAGATCCTGATAAGCATCCAAGGAAGCCCAGACTTTCCCGTGCTACTCCCAGCCAAAGAAAAAATAGCTAGGACTTAATCTATTGTGTACTTCATAATAGTTACTCCAGCACTCTATTTGTTCACTTATTATCTTGAGAAAAACTGGGATGTATTACAGGAGGTAGAAGAAACGATACGTGAGATTAAGATTTATAATCAGAATTGTTGTGAAGAGAAAGGCCTAAAGAGGAAGCCTTGATAACAGACATGTGTCCTATAATACCGCCCAACTATTCTAATTCAGCAGGGGCAGTCCCAATTAATCCTCTGTTGTCCCATTTTTTAGCTGTTTTTCAAATGTACTATTTTCTCTTCTTCCCACTTTTCCCTTTTGTCCTCAGCTTACTCCAGTTGCTGCAGACTGAGTTCAAAATACAAAAGTAGTTGTATTCAATTAACTCAGCAGTGGGGAGAGGAGGGGGCAGAATTTTGTCCTTCTCTGTAGATTCAGACAAAAGCAGACTGCTGCAGCTTCTCCTATCTTTTGTGTTCTTTCTCATTAACAAATTTTGTCATCTTGACTACACTGATACTGCTTGGCCACAGTATCCTGGTTTTCATCTGTGAAATGTTGTATCTTAATACAAAATAGCACAACCAAATATATATATGTTAATATTTTCAGCCTGAAATTATTTAATTTAATGGTTTAATTAAAGAAATCAATGTCAATAAGTTTTTGTCTTATCATGTGCTTTCATCTCACTGTCTTTACACTCTAGAAAAACAGGTGTAGGGTTAAATCTCATTCTCCTTTATCTCAGAAAGTAAAAGGATTAGAAATGTATGTTTGTGGCCATGCACACATGTGTGCATGGTGTAATCATTAAAATGTTGGACTGGGACTCAAAGGATCTAGGTTCTAGCCCATGAAAATCCACAAGCATCTCTCCTCATCCTTGGCAGTAAAACAGAAGACTGAATAACAATTTACTGCCCTTTCATGATATCCCAGATCTATGGCTCAAAGAGGCTTCAGAGAGGAAAAGCCCTGCCTCACAGTGTTACTCCATAGGTTTAAACTGTAAGATATACTGTATTAAGCTTTAAGATCTTTAACCACTTATAAGAAAACCTTGAGCCAGCTCAAGATGAAATTAGAAAGCCAAATTATCTTGCAAAGAAGTATTACCATGTAGATAGCTAGCGTGATATAGGAACTTGTCAAAGAAAGGGAAAGAAGTACCCAGCTCTGCTTGATTATTTTCCTTGTCCTCTGACTTGCTCTAAGCTAAACTGTCACAAACAACAATAAAATCCTGAAGGCGTCATTAGCACTAGGTTAGACTTGCCAGTGCAAAGAGATTAATTGTTTACCCTATTGCTCTAAGAGAGGCCATGACTCCTCTTCATCACAAAAAAAAAAAAAAAAATACTGAGGGGTATACTTCCTCTCATTCTCCCTCCAATGCACCAGTGGCACTGTGCATGGATAGTGTGCCACAGCTTTCAGTTCCTTCAGGTCATTTGTACCTTTCTCACCATCATCTACGTACTGCAAGAAAGCCTTTACAATCACACACGACTGCAACACAATTCCATTTTTTTTTGCAAATTTTTACAAATGTGCAAAAGCAACATTTGCATATCAGCAAACTCCATCGCTCAAAAAAATAAAAAACCCCCAAAAGGAATCCTCATGCAATGATACCTACATTCACATCAAAACAGCTGTTTCACATTGTCTTTATTGATGTATGCATGGGGATTATTGATGTGTAGCAGTAGCTGGCAGATGTCAAAGACACAGGAAAACAAAAGCTGTGGTAAAGTGCATTTATTTCAGTTATTCTAATAATTTCAGAAATATTCTTCATTAAACCAGAATTCAGAAATAGAATGAAGGCTAGAGTGGTTCCATATAACAATCAACTAAAAATAGGGGAAACCCATACATCCCTAGATTTCTGTGCCTTTCACAATTTGCTTTTCCCACCATGAGAAATCTTCACCTGCTGAAAGGCACTGGAGCCATGTGAGTGGAAATATCCGTGGTCATCTGTGGAACTTTCATGCTACACAGTATTATAATTCAATTTTAATTGTGATTCCATTCTGTAGAATCCTGTGATTTGCAGTTTAGGGAGAAGCACTCAGAATTCTCAGCCGGAGAGCTCTAGTCACTCACCAGACTACAAACTCCAGGATTCCATACGATGCAGCTATATTTGTATAGTGTGAAAGGGCCCATGGACTCAGCACTATATCTGGAAGTGAAGGTTGCATTTGATGGCTAGGAGTACATTTTAATCAGATTAATGCAACACTTTAACTGAAGAAAGCAGACACTGCCTCAGCTAGAGATGAACTATACACCCATCATCCCTATCAGGCATGCTGGCTGGTGCTGATTAGAGCTGGAGACCAGCAACATCTGGAGGGCCACCAATTCTCTATCACCATAGACTGATTGATTAGCCAGTCACTGGTTCTTTCCAACGCTGTGTGCTTTTTCTCACACGCAACATGGTAGGCCTTCCTGGTGCTGCTGCTTTTGCTTCTTGATGTAACTTGTGGAATGATAGAGAGCAGTTTACTAACTACATTTGTTGCGATTGTGAGCTAACCTGCCATCACTAGTGCTCACCTCCAGATTCTTTTGGACTGCATCATATACACTGCATCCTTGTATTCTGAAGGGATTTCAGACTGTGGTTGTTATGTACTATCAATCCTTAACACTCCTGCAATGTACTCATTGTTGGCATATTGCTCTGCCAACACTTACCTGTTTGTGTGAGTGGGAGGTTGCTAGAGACCATTGTTTAACTCCAATTTGTTTCTTCAACTGGCTGTTCTTTGTCTGAAAAGCAAGGAGAACAGATTTATCGATAACCCTTGGAGTCTTGAAAAGTATATTACAGCTTTGAATACTACTATTTTCCTCACTACCCAAGCAAATTTTCTTTGGATGGCTGTTTCTAAAACATTCACTGTCTAACAGTGCCATCTGCTGCTAAGCAATTCAGTTAAAGAATATCTGTAGGCTGTTCTGTGGTGTTACAGGCTACTCTAAACTGGAAGACAAGCCAGTGGTGTTTTCCTTTTGGCCCAGCCTTTTGGGTCAGGAGTGGGCAACTCTGAACTTCCAGATCCTGTGAGACTGCAGGTCCCAGCAGCCCTGGCCAGCATAGCCAGTGGTGAGGGATCATGAGTGTTGTAGCCCGTAAACATTTCTGGGCCCACTGTTGCCCATCTATTTGGGATATTTGCAAGGTGTCTACTGTTTTCTTGTCCCATTGTAAGGTGATCTGTTACTTATCATTTGGGGCTCCCACCTCCTTTTCCTAACCTAGATTTTTGCATGCATGTGTATCCCCATTTGGTAGACATACAAAGTTAGTGTCTTGTGCAGTCACTGCAATGTTGATTATGTACAGTTTATGGACTTTGTGAGCTACATTTTCTGTTCACAGTGCTATAATGGAATGAGGAAGGTTACTTACCTTGGCACAATGGATAGGATAGCAACACACCTGCCCCTGAGAACCTCCGGCATGAAGACACCCACCTCCCACACCCTTAAGCAATTGCTTGCAACATCTTCTGATTGTTTGAAAGCACTTTTCAGTGGCAAGCACACTATTGTCATAACTCACAAAGCTGTTCTAAGTAATTGTATTTAGGAGTGAGGTGGTAAAAGGCCTGCTGGAAGTCTTAATCAAAGTGTTATTATTAATGAGGTCAGCAAGCTTCAGTCAGTAAAATGCACTTCAAAGTTAATCAATGATGTTCAGTGTGGTTTTCTCTCAAATTATTATCTGGTAGTTTGTACACAAGATCCAGCATGGTGTAGTGGTTTGAGTGTTTGACTACGGACCCTACAGACCAGGGTTTGAGTCCCCGCACAGCCATGCCCATGGGCACATCACACACTCTCAAACCCAGGAAACCTTGTGATAGGTTTGCCTTAGGGTTCCCCTAAGTCAAAAACAACTTGAAACAACCAACCATAAAGTTTGTATACATTGCCTTCACGATGGCTGGCTTATGGTGTAATTGCATTATGAGACTACAGCATAAAAGCTTTAAACTATCCCTACGCCATGTGTCTTTAAGGGGGCTGGGAATGGCAACCAATTTGCTCTTCAGTCCCTATTGCAGACACCATCTCCTTTTTCCTGGCAGTAAATCTGACCAAAAAAAGGCATAGATACTCCTTGCCGGTGCTGTAGTTAAACATTTATGGAAAATCTGCTGTTCAAGTTGAAATCACTTCGGCTTTCCTTTCAGTCAAAGCTGCCAAGAAAGTGCCATGACATCATAAATCAGCCATCATGAAGCCAATGTGTACAAACTGCTATAATCAAGTGGTAAAGTCCTAGCCGGCCTCTACCATATCAGGATGAAAGCGGAAGGAGAATATGCACATTTGAACATGCTAGAAGTTTTTTTTCTTTTTAAAAACCTCTCCACACACATATTCAGCTGATGGTATCAGGAAAAAGACGTCAAGCCTATCAAGTGAGCAGGAAATTTTGTTCTAGCGGAAAAGCCATTCAAAACTCTCGCATTATTATGTTTACCAAAAAAAAAAAACCCCGTCTTTCACTAACTTCTCGCAGAGAACTATACTCCCAGTACCTTTCCTTCCCCTCACCTCCAATTCTCCCAAACCAAAGCTTTCGCGGAGGAATCAGTCACAGAACAGGCAAATGAGTCCCATCGCGTAAGAATCTAGACTCGCTAACGAAGTTCCGGCTGAGCATGCGCAAAGAGATCGCCGAGTAGGCCCAGCCTGAGGCGGCGGGAGGCGCCGAGCAGAGGAAGAAGAGCGAGGCCTGGTATCCCCCCGTGAGGGACAGTGGGTGGGTGTGGTGCGTGTTTGGTTGAGGGGTGTTCTGTTGTGTTTTGTGAAAGGAAAAAAGATAGTTCTCCCCTCTCTTTTTCGCACCTCGTGTCTTTGGGCCAGAGGGAGGGGCTTGGAAATAGCGGGCGAGGGGGCATTGATGTGCCCAGAGGGGGGGAGGTTGAAAGCAGTGATTTGGGTTGAGGGAGGCCTGCAAGAAGCGGGGAAGAAAGTTGACCTCAGGAAAAGGAGCGGGAGAGAAAAAAGTCTGAGATTGCAGGTAAAAATCTACGGAGAAAGGGGGTGCGTGAGAAACACGAGAGGCTGCTGGGATACCAATATAATGTTAATTACAGGCGGTATTTTCTTACAGCAACCTTGTAAGGTAGGCGTCGCTGTATCATGAACTTCCATATGGCAAATGGGGGTCTGACTCTGAATAACAGAGCAAGTGTGCGTGGCTTGCCTTCCCCTTCCTATTGCAACCTCGCCCTACCTTTGCGGCTGAATGAGGGGCCGGAATCCTGAGGTGACAGAATGGACTGTACCATTTCAGACTGCCAAGGTGGGCAGGCTGAGAGAATCGCATGTTTTAATCTTGTGGAAAAGGGAAGGGGAGCCAAGCTAGCGCTGTAGACTGTAGAGCTGGGATGCCTTTCTTTGTTAGGGTTGGCACTCCCTGTAGTTTCTTGTCCTGCAAGTAATTTTGTACATGAGGAAAGGTAGGAAATTCAATAGTTCACCTCCCACCACCTGAAATGGTACAGTTCTGTCAGCACCTCAAAGTTCTGTCACTTGTTGCATATATAGTTGAAGCCTCTGCTCATGTGTGGTTGTATAGTTGGGTTGGGATTTGGGAGGTCCAGGGTCAAGGCCCCATTGAACCGTGAAACTCACTGGTTGAACTTAGATTAGTCACTTTCTTTCTCTCACTTTCTTTGTCTGACCTGCCTCATAGATTTGTAGTAAATATAAAATGGAGAAAAGGAGAGCTCTATAAGCTGTTTTCAGCTCATTAAAGGAAAGGCAACACATAAATGTAACGATTAAATAGCAGAGGTAGGATTAACACTGGGGAATTCTTAGTTCAAAGTTCAGGATTTTACAACATGACTGTTATCTGTTCAGCAGAGGGGGAAAGAGATTTCTCTGGGCTTCACATTATTTACAAAGGTAATATTTTTGCATCACCTTAGCCTTGCTGTGAGAAAGGAATGTGTCTTGCTTCAAGTATTTGCATCTTTGCAAAGTGCTCACAGTACAGTGTGTATCTTACTGGGGGAAACTGTAAATTAGGTAAGTTGTGCAAAGATATCTGCAGCTTAAGAAAGCACATTTTAAAATGTGCACAGATTTCATTGTGGGAAGAAAACACAGTATCACAACCCTATACAAAACAAGGACAAAAAAGACAACGCAGATGGAGAAATTCAACAAAATCACTGCTTGCCATACACCTACTGCTCAGAAGTAGTTGCTGGAAGTTTAGTTTTATGTGCTGTCACTGTAAATAGGACTACAATCTGCACTGTACCAGCTACTAGAATGGTTTAGTACAGGCAGAATCAGGTATGGAGAAAAAGAAAGGTGAGTCATATTTTGAAGGAGCTAGATATATTAGATTGAATATAATGAGATTTATTTCTGAGTAACATGCAACAGACTGCACTTTAAATCCAATGCCTACCCTGCTGCAGCTGGGACTGACTTTTTTGACCTAAAAAGTGCTTATAATCTCTCTGGCTTTGCAAGCTAAGAATGTGGGTTAGGAAAAGTTTTTTTTTCCTTGCCCTGTTCTCCATTATCTATCTATTGTTTTTCTTATGTAGGAGATTTCCCAACATGACGCAGTTCCTACCCCCAAATTTGTTGGCACTATTTGCCCCCCGTGATCCTATACCCTACCTACCTCCTTTGGAGAAACTACCCCATGAGAAGCATCACAATCAACCCTACAGTGGCATTGCTCCCTACATACGTGAATTTGAGGTAGGTACTTCAGTTTGGGCCTGGCTATCTAGGGTTGAGTAATCTGCTCAGACATTCCTTAGTGTCTGTGCCTGCTGAATCAGCCACTTTTTCAGTGCTTTGCCTGTATTTTTCAGTAACTGTTGATGGTCATTTATTAAAAAGGAACTTTCTTTTCAGGATCCACGTGATGCTCCTCCACCAACTCGTGCAGAGACACGAGAGGAACGAATGGAAAGAAAGGTATGTATAGTGCACAGTAGTGTGTGGATTACAGCACTGTTAGCTCTAATCCAAAACTCCTAGATTGTTTTTGAGAATACTATGGATTATATCCTTGGTTATGTGTTAGCAGCTTTTAAAAAAGAAAAGCTGAGGTAGATGTTTCCTGTAGGGTTCAAGAAGATGGATATCTATAGGTCAGAGTACACGCTTTTTTTTATTTTTTTGATATCCAAAGGAGGAATTGATGCAAATCTTTAAGTGCTTCCCTTTCTTTCCTCTGAGGGAGTAGAAAGCCTTGCTCCTAGCTTCTCTTCTAGTATGGTAAGAGCAGTCTGTATCGGAATACCTCATGGAGTAGGTGCAGGGAGGGCTCTCTATTCCTGCTGTCAGTCATCCTGATACAGATCATTCTTCCCTTGCTGCTTGCAACAGTACAGAGAGAGAACTCTGCGTGAAAGTGATTGAGTGTGATTTGGTGGGGATGTGGTCAGGGGACCTGTGAGAAACCACAGTTAAAATCCTGGGGAGCGGCAGCTGTTCACCTCTGCTTCAGTGTAAAAAGAAGGTAAACATTACTGACTTTTCTCTGGCCCCTGTGTTTACAGAGGCGAGAGAAGATTGAACGCCGACAGCAAGAGGTTGAGAGTGAGCTGAAGATGTGTAAGTTATGGGGAATGACAAGTCATGGGAAGGAATGATTAATCACACATTTTCTTTATTTACCCTTGTTTTAATGTCTCTGCTACTTTATTTTTCTAATCAGGGGACCCTCATAATGATCCCAATGCTCAAGGAGATGCCTTCAAAACACTTTTTGTGGCTAGAGTTGTAAGTAACCATCATACCTTTTTATTCTTGCCAGTGCTTTATTTAAGTTATGTTACTATTCACCTTACCTTTAATAAAAAGGTGCTGGGATACAAATGTGAACAAACAGCTTCTTCAGTGGTTCCAGGAGGGCTGATGTGTTAATTTTTTCCCCCCTCTGGTATAATCTCTGCTTTCTCATATGGATTCCACTTTATCTTGCAGAACTATGACACAACAGAATCCAAGCTGAGGCGGGAATTTGAAGTCTATGGGCCTATCAAAAGGGTAAGTAGAGATATTTGTTTGGACCAAACATCCAGACAATAGCTATTTTTCCTGTTTTTTCTGAGTTTCTTGAATGCAGTCCTTTCCACATTCCAGGGCAGTAGATTTTGCATGCTAGTATTGTGCTGAAGGGGAAAGTGTGCCTGATACTGTTTAATTTCACTGAGAACTCACTACTATATCTAGACTATATCCCATCCCTGTTTAGCTTTTTTAAGGGTCTGTCCATACTACACTGTTATAGTGCAATTAATTCACTTTCAACATCCTGTGGAATCCTGGGGTTTGCAGTTTAGGGAGGGGCATTTAGAATTCTCAGCCAGGAAGCTCTTTGGCCCCAGTAAACTACAAACCTCAGAATTCCACAGGATGTTGAAAGTGGGGTAATAACACTATAACGGTGTAGTGCAGAAAGGCCCCAAGAGAAGGAATAGTGGTTTCCTTTTCTTTCATATACGATCGTTTTTTGTTTTCTATTTTTCATTTAAATATTCCTTATTAGAAGTACTGCACATGTTCATGGACTTCATTCTAGTTCTGTACAATTGCTTGTAAAGATCTCTTAAAGTACAAAATCTTTTAAAACTTCCACTTTCCCACTACCTTCCCTCACACTTATTTTTTTTGTACGCTCATTGCATTGATACTGCTGAAGGAGGCCACGAGGGCAGAAGCACTCACATTTGTTTTGGTGGGTAGGGGGAATCTGCTTCACCTTCAAACTCATTGCACAACATTTCTTTCTCTTGTAAGAGTTTGTAAATCCAAGAGAGAGATTTCTTCAAATTTTCACTTCCAGTATACTGTTATTAGGCTTCCTTCATAGGAAGTGGTAGGGAGGCAGTCTTCCTGTATCACTGAGGCATTCTTTTATGAAAATATCTCACCAGATACATCATAATAAGTAATCCTAGTCAAGGAACTGGAAGGTGGGAGAAGACACTACTTACTGTTTTTGCGCAGGTGGTCTGTAAGTGATGGGAAACACTACTAGCTTTGGACTCAAAGGAAGCATACTTCTCACCTGAGGCATATGGAATTTAAGATGGCCTTATCTTTTTAACTGTCTCCACCACTGCCAATCCTTTTTTAGATTTACATGGTGTACAATAAACACTCCGGCAAGCCACGTGGCTACGCCTTCATTGAATATGAACATGAACGTGACATGCACTGTAAGTACAATCTGTTTCTGGGAAGTTTTTATGTCTAGTTTATGTGTTTTAAATTAAATTCTTATTATAAGAGCATGTGTCTTGGAAAAAACGCTCCTTAACTTTTTAAAGCCCCTGAGCTATTCAAGGGCTTAGGCTCCCCCCTGCAGGTAAGTACAGAGTAGGGGGAGCCTGGCTTGGTTTGATGAGCACCCAAGTTCCGTTAATCTGGCCCTGATTGCTTTCCAAAGGGACTCTTCCAGTCACAGGAATGGAATTCAGAGGGGACACTTTTACCCCCTTCTGTCTGCAAATTTTGTAATTCAGGTCAGATTTGGTGTTGGGGTTCTTAGTTCACTAGACAGGATTCACTTTTGGGGAGTGCCACTTCTTTGTCTTACTGTAAAAGAGCAAATTAACGTAGCTAGGGTGCCACAACTGTAACATGTGTGCTGAAAACAGGCAACAGTTCAACCTCTGTACCCCTACCCATAATTACCTTCTGTTTGGGAGGGTGAAACTCTATAGGCTGAGGGCGGGAAACTATATTGTTTGGGGGGCTACAGCTGCTGCTTGCTTCATGGGACATAACAGTCATTATAAGGGCTGCCCCCACACTCTGAACTGTTGCCCATCTCCTTTCTGTTAATTTGTTTTAAGTGGGAGAAAGAATGCTGTGAAGAAGTTCTTCTTCTAAAGCAATTGTAACTTTGACCTGAAGCTGTGTTTTGAAAAGATGCTGTTGTTGAGAGGCGTGTTGTGAGCGGGGTGTATTAATTCTGTGTTCTTATTGTCACTGCAGCCACCTTTCTGATGGCTATTGCCACTGCTGGCTTGCAGCTGATCCTTATGCTTCCCCTTTACAACATCTCATTGTATGGTTGGTATAAGGGTTTGTATAATTGGTAAGAAACCTCAGTACCCAACACTCTTCTATACACAAGCCAGGTCAAAGACAGATGCTAGGAAACGTGGTTTAGTTAGAGATGGAGGGAAGGATGGGTGGGGGGAATCTATTTCTCTTCTGACTTCTATGCTGCTCTCATGATGTATGGAAGGGGAAGGAGAAATATGTCGCTTATTCCATATTGTTGGCCCTATATCTTGCAGTGTGAATTTAATGGGGAGGGAGGGAGGAATAGGTCAGCCCTCTCCAGTAGGGCTCAAATATCCTGAGTGAAATATCCTCCCTCTCCAAGCCACACATGTGCCATTTATCGTTTCTGCAATCTGTGGGGCCAGGTTAGGGACTGTCAGGTGACGCAGACAGAAAAAGTGATAAGAATACTTTTTCCCTTTCTGCTCCAAATGAAATTAAAGTAACTACTAAAGTTACTTTAGTAGTACTAAAGTACTACTTCAGGCCAGCTAGAATAAAGTTAATGTTAGATGTTTACCATTAACACAAATTCAAATACATCACAATATTAGGGGTCATCTGCTTAAAATTCTGTGAGAACACAGATTTTCAATTAGCAACCGTATAAAATGCTCATTGAATTGCTTAGCATCAGACCTTATCACCCACGCCTAATCTGAAAGTCCTAGAATACTCTTGGAAACATAGATTAGAGTTGTTACTGGCCTGGGCTGATGCTCTTTGGAAATGAAGGGGAGAGACCCTAGAATAACCCATTTCAACTTCCCCAGCTTCCATAAGAACAAGTTGCTTGAAGCATATTAAGGTAGTAAAGCAATTTAAAATAGCCAGCATGGTGTAGTGGTTTGGGCATTGGGACTATGACCTTGGAGACCAGGGTTCGAATCCCTGCTTAGCCATGGAAATCCACTGGGTGACCTTGGGCAAGTCACACTCTCAGCCTCAGAGGAAGGCAAAGGCAAACCTCCTTTGAATAAATCTTGCCAAGAAAACCCCATGATAGGTTTGCCTTAGTTTCATAACTTAGAAGTGAATATAAGGCACACAACAACAGAAGCAGCTTAGCTGTTCCTGGTCATCTGTGATCAGTAACAGTTGCCTTAAATGTGTTTCCAGTACAGAAGGAATAGAGCCATTCACACATTTGCTGTAGAGCTCACTTGTGCTTTTAGTTGTAACTGTATTCACTGAATACATGCCTTTATAATCTGCCCTTCTGGTCTCAGAGATAGGCTGGTTTCTAGATTATTAAAGATTTGTTCGTATAGCCACCATATCTCTGGCATCCTGAAAACAAAGTGGTATTCTGGAGACTTTGCAGTTGAACTGTCTCCTTGCTGTTCTTGGAACACACAGCTGGACTAGTTTTCAGGGGTGGTAGTGGAAAAATTGGCAGCAGCTTTTGTTAAAAGGAGAATGGTACGGGGGAATTTAAGGATTGAACCAGCCATCCTTTCAGGAATTGCTTGCCTAGCTGTGTTAAGGAAAGTCAAATCTACACCAAAAATGGCCTATCAGCCTGTCTTCCTTGAAACAGTGAAAAAAATATTGTGGTTTAAGGAGTGGAGCATCCCATTATTGGGATAGCTGAGTCAAGGACAACAAATAGAAACACAGATTCCACTTTGCCTTTTGGTGTCTGTACCAGGAAGTTCTTTATCTCTAGGTACAGAACTTTGTTGGTTGAAAATATTTTACCAGGAGCAGTTGCACCCTATCTCTAATCAGACTGGAGGACAAGTGTTCTCTGGTAAATACCCCTAAAACTGCACAAGCCCTGAGTGGCTGATGTGTGTTTCTTAGGAGGGAGTGCATACTTTTGTCTGTGCTCTTGGACTTTCTCTTGGTAGGAAGCAGGACTGAGGATATTTGAGCTCTGCTTTTAGCTAGGAAGCAGATGGGAAATTTGGGTAATTAACTGGACTTGGGGCACATAGCTTAGGTAGATGGAGCATTCTGGTTACCCTGGCAGGTTTGCCAAGGCCGTAATGGACCTTCAAGTGGAACACGATTGGGATGTCTGTCTCAGCAGAGGTTCTAAATCGTCGGTCCCCTAATGTGGGTTTTAAAATACACACAGGCAACCATACCGCTGTTGCTGGGTTCCTAGTTACTGTTAGAGAGAACAATTCAGATACATCACACATTCTTTGCTGTTCTTTCTTGTTGTCTTCTTTTCTGTCTGGCTCCTTTAGCTTAGTTCTTTCAATTGCCTAGTATTTGGAGCTGTAAACCCTGCCTGATGCAGGCTGTAGCTAGGAATGTTAAGAGGGAGGGTTGTTACAGTTTAGAATTTTGCTAGCCTTTATAGGTAGTGAAAAGGACACATTGTATCAGAGGACTTAACACATTGGAGTTCAGATGGAGCCATTCTGAAACCGTTTTTATTTAGCTTGTCTTCTGTTGCAAGACAAGATCTGGAGTGCCATCTAGCCTTCTGTTGGTGCTTTTGACAAATTGTGAAGGCTGATGAGCAGCTCCTCTTCACCTTGGCTTTGCTGTGGGGCACTGTTGGTTGGATTGGTAAGCTAATCTAAAAAAACCAAAAAAAAAAATCCCCCAAAAAACCCCTGTGCCCTTAAAGATTAAGCATTGATGTCTGAATCCAAGGGAAATAATGATGCGTCCTGTCCTTGAATTTTCATTTTTGGTAGCATACATGAAAGAGCAGAGCAATCTGTGAGTTTAGTATTGGAGCTATGAGCAGCCTTATGTGGGCATGACAAGCTTTCACTTTTGGCTCCTTGAGGGACTTGGTAATCAATAAAGTCCTTCCTTGATCTTCTAATTTTGTGACCCAGACCAGATTGGTCTGATTGGTCAATGGATGTTATTTACAAAGAGACACACATTCATTTTTTATATAGCCGTCCTGCTGTATTCCTTCATATTTATCTGTTCTCATAAATGTACCCACCCAATAAAAACTATAACAGAGGTACGATCAATGGAAATGAGACAGTTTTCCCTCAGTATTTCTTCCTCTTGTTAATTAAGTGTAAGAATATGGAAAGAATTTTAGGAATATCTCATGAGTTTTTGGAATTTTATAAAGAAATGCATCATCTCATCCATTGGAAGTCAGGGTTGCTGACCTTCCTAGAAAGAAGAAGTGTTTACAGGTCCAGTGTAGTACTGGAAAAATTTAGGAACTTAAGAATCATTTGTGGGGCTTTGGAAAGGGTTTGTGTAGCCACTTTTCAGTCCTGATCGTAATATATCAGAATTGCTCTAGATGAGTTCTGTCATCCTGTTAGATAGCATTGTTCACATTTTTAAAAACCCTTGATGTCCCCAGAAAAGTGGTAGAGCCATTATACTTATGTAAAATGTCCCCAAAAGATAAAGTGCAGTACAGAGAATGGTCTCAGGTAAGCCCTTGATGTCCCCTAGAAAAGTGGTAGGGCCGTTGTGCTTATTGTAAAATGTCCCCAAAAGACAAAGTGCGGTACAGAGAGTGGTCTCAGGTAAGCAATCTCTGACTTGCTCAGCCACGGACTGAATCTCTTCACTGGAAAAGGCCTGGCTTCGTCTCCTTACAACGATAAAATGGTCATGAATACATTGGGCAAGGACTCTGCTCCTTCCTGACTTTGGTCCAGTGACTGCCCTGTCTGGAAATGAGCCATGAGACTAATTTGGGAGGCTCTGTTTGTAAGAGATGGTGGTCTTTCTTCGTGCCCTGACATCCAGACTGACTGGCTGCTGATTCTCAGCATGATGGTTGACTTCAAGGCCCAGGATGACTTCTTGGATAAAGTTTGACCTGATGATCTTGTCAATTCCCATCTTCCAAAATGCCCTTTAGCTGCTGATAAATCTCCACAGTGTCTTTTTTAAAAGTGCATCTTCCATCAAAGAAACTGATTTCTGGACTTATTTTTTTTAAAATCCAAAGCGTTCCTGAGTAAATTAGAATGGATGGAAATGTTTTACATGGTAACAAATTAAAACTGGAACTTTTCCCCCATGAAACATTTTGCTTGAGATGGATAGCTTCTGATTTTTTTTTTCCTGGAGTAATAATATTTCCCTTCCACAGCATATGTATGATGAAGATGTTTGCCAGTTTCCTGTCACCACTCTTTTAGTGGCATGTAGAACAGAACGTGGTAAAGGGAAGAAAATTTTGACTTTTTTTGTTTGCATACACATGCAGAAGAGAGAAGTTCAGTGTATCTACATGAGGAAAATGGTTTTATCCTTTTCCTCTAACCTGTAGTTTGTGCATGTGGTTGACTTTGTAAACCTTGTCTGTTACCTTTTTATGCTTTTCCACAAAAACAAGAATTTTCCTTCATTTTTCCTCTAAAAAAACAGTTGTACATACATTGTGTTTTTTATCCCAGCCCAATACATTTAATTAGTAGTTTGATTTTTTTAAACACACTTTTTTCAGAAATAGAAGATAACAGTCAGATTAAAAAATAGACAAATACCAGCTGTAAGCAACACATGCAGCCTGTTTTACATTATTAATTGTACATAGAATCACCCCTTTATAGGCACTCATTTTATTTTCATAAAATGTCTCATGAAAGACAAGCAGTTACCTTGGTCATTTTTAAAGACACAGTTTGGTAACTAACATACTGTTTGGCTACCTACATTTGGAGGTGAGCATGTTCTTTAAAGGAAATAACTTGTGAAATTGATGGGTTGAAGTTCTAGTAGGGCAGCCTTCCACCACCTAGTGTCCTCTAGATGTTTTAAACTACAGCTCACATTATTCCTGGCCACTAATCTTGCTGTGTGGGGCTGTTTGAGTTGCCGTCCCAAACATTTGGAAAGCACCAGGTTGTAGGGAAGCTGTAATAAATTATAGTTAATGTGTAGTGCTCTCTGAGTGTGAAGGCCTGCCACACTTGTACTGCCATATATGGATGGCTTTTTGTAGATTTGAGGGGTGGTGGTGTGGGACCACAGTTAGAGTATAAACTGTATTCATACTCTCAATTTAGATTTGACATAGTTTGGGGAGAGGGGTGAGGATGGAGGGCTGGGAACGGGCTGGCAGGGTGGGGGTTTGAGTGTCCGACTTCTGCTGCTGAGACAGGTAAGGCAGGGAAGGTCGGCTCAGCAGCTAAAATGCAAAAACCCAAATACCGCCCCAGCCGGGGGCACCGGGCAGGGGGGAGCTGCGCCTCGGGCCCCAGCGCTAGCAGCCCGATGCAGTGAGTTTGAGGAGTTAAAAGTTGCATTGGTTTTGTAAGTAGTTTCTCCAGGTAAATGCTTTTATTTCCTTTTTACATGTTAGCTGTGCTCGCCCCACCCCTCCCTTAGCAAGTGGCTTGAGAACGTTCCCTTTCCCTGAAAATCATCTAGATATTTGCAGTGGGATAACAGCAGCAAGGGTGGGAGTGGGTTGGGGCTATTTTGGGAGGGTGCCAGCCAGTTCCATCGGTGTTGTTACCTTTTTTGTGCGTACTACCTTCTGTCTTCCCTGCCAGACTTTCCACTATACAACATGGGGGGGGATCTTTCTCCTCCTCCTTTCTTCCCTTCCCCATTTCCTTCACTTGTTTGTTTTTCAGTTATTTACTTTTTGGGGTAAGTGCTCTTGCTTTGGGTGGGTTTTTTGGCATGGCCAATCTTGGGACTGGCTGGTTGAGGGTGTGCTACTGAAGGAACAGCAGAGCCTGGCCCGCTCTGAAGTGAATGTTGGACAGGGATGTAGAGGGCTTGCTTATTTATACCCAGCCCTTTTCCTTCTGGGCAAGTGATGTATGTAGCCTGAGTGTCTTGACTGCTCAATAACCTTCCTTTTTTTTACAGCGGAGGCCAAGGGGCAGCATTATGGGCTATAGCTGGGGTTGCTCCACAACTCAAGGGTTGTGTGGCCAGTATGGTGTGTCTTGGGTGACAGCTGTGGCTGAGTGCAGCCCATGAGGTTTGCTTGCTAGTCCCACACAAGCCTTTCCACAAATGTGGATTTTTTTTCCAGCTGCTTAAACCAAGGCAAGCACTTCATGTTCTGGTTTCCTCCCAGAGAACTTGAGGCTGTGCTTCCCAGGCAGATGTGGAGCAATCCCTTGCCCAAGGGGTAGTGGGGCCATAGGAGCCTCCTCCCTTCAGATTCCTTTGTGTGTGGTATGTGTCTTTGGGGGAGGGTGGGCTTGTTTATGGGCACTGTGGATAATGGCAATCCCATTTGCCGTTCCCTTCCCCCTGGATACCCCTCCTAATCTGTTGCAGCGGCATACAAGCACGCCGATGGGAAAAAAATTGATGGCAGGCGAGTGCTGGTGGACGTAGAGAGAGGCCGGACGGTGAAGGGATGGCGCCCACGCAGACTTGGTAAGTGTGTGCAGAAGGGCTATGCTGAACATGCTTCATGCTGCCAGTTCTGCCCTGCCTAAATGTTGTAATTGTAATAGTATCTTTCCCAATACTCCCCAAAACAACAGTGCTTCTTTTCTAACTGACACAAGAGGGTGTTGAAATTTACTAGAAGATAGAAAAGTATAGAGGAGAGGCTGAATGAGTGAAATACATTTGATGTTAGAAGAAAACTGAAGAACAGAGTGATAGGCTTTTCCAGATTATTTCTTTTAAACAGAAGAAGTGAACTAAGAGACTGTTTACTGTAGGTCTTATCTAGAGGAAGATAGGCTTCAGTTGAAGCATTTTTCTTTAAAGAAAACCTATTTAAGTTTAAGCTGTTTGACAGTAAAGCAGTAGAGAGATTTTTGCATAACATTCTTGCATGTGCTTTTTGGATTAGACTAGGAGATACTTGTAGACTCTAGACCAGCCTTTCTCAACATTTTTACCCTGGAGGAACCCTTGAAAATAGTGGTCAGATTGCAAAGAACCCCTGCATAAAAATTATTATATCTACATGTCAAAAAAAATTTTTTCCCAGTCATGACCTCTTGCTGAAGGGTTCCAGGAAACCCTGGTTGAAAAACTTTGCTTTAGAGTAATACATAAGGAATAAATTTTCACACCCAGATTCTGCAGTCTTAACTGATAGAAGCAGTCCTCTCCACATCTCCAAGTATCCCTCTCTGTTTGGAAGAATTTGTTGAGTTTGCCTTTTGTGCCGAATTGCTTGGCGGAAGAAACAGTTTTCATATAAATTGAAGAGACCCTACATAATACTGTCTGAATAAAAATGCTTCTGCTATTGATAGTGCCGAACCAGTTCCCCAACAAGAGAAGACAATTGAAAAGAGCCAACACTTCTGTTTTGCAGGTGGTGGTCTCGGTGGCACTCGGCGGGGTGGAGCTGATGTCAATATCAGACACTCAGGCCGGGATGATACTTCCCGATACGATGAACGGTGAGTTGAGTTTTGTGGGAGTATTTATGGGTATTTCTAAACAGTTTATATCTAAATATTTCAAAATGTCATACAACAGGATAAGAACTATTGGACTATATATTAATGGCAGATGGATAAATATTGCACCCATAGGTATCACCACATTAAATTCTGTGATGGAGATCACTGTGAAACAGACTTTGGGAGTATGTGGCACCACCAGAAGGAAAGGGTCCAGAAAAAAGAAGGCAGTTTCTGTATGATCTTGGCACTACATTGCTTAAGTTTTTATACAGTCAGCCCTCCATATCCAAGGGTTCAGCATTCACAGAATCAACCAACCATGGCTCTAAAATATTTTAAAAAAAATTGAAAAAGCAAACCTTGATTTTGCCACATGCAAAGCATTACTTTGATGTATAGGCATATTCTTCTGTAGCCTCCAACCATTTCACAGATCTTCAGGCTCTCTCTGGCACTCTTTTGAGTTCACCATTTTATATAAGAGACACAGTTGTCCTACACCACTGTATGTAATGGGACTTGAACATCCATGGATTTTAGTATCCATGAGGAGGTTGTCCTAGAACCAAACCCCATGAGATACTGAGGGCCACTGTGTATTCACGGCAACCTTTAGTCTAGCTTGCTAGCAAATAGGCAGCTAATACAATTTCTTCAGCAGTGTTTTTATGTGATACTGGCCAGGAAGGCTAGACAAAACTGTCTGTCTCAGCTTGAGCTTGTAGACTAGCATTAATGACAGCTCCACATGGTGTACTGTGCTGATCCAGTGTTAAGAATACCAGGTCCTGGGGCACCATGGCCAAGCTGTCTCCCTTCATAAACAACCACAGCTGGCATACCAGCTGAAGCTGAAAAGCTCTACTGGGCCTCCAGTAATAAAGATGGATCCACAAGTATTCTCAGTCTTAATCCTTCATAGCATGTGTAACCGCATCCAGAGCAGGTGGCCTACCTATTACCCCAACCTAGGAACCACTCGTTTATGGGGCTTCTAAGATCTGTACTTACTGGCTGTTATCCAGCCTAGCACTGCATTCAGGAACTGGTCTAGGATTGCACAGGTGCAGCTGAGTAGAAGCAAGTGCTGCTTCTTGCAACACTTCTGGGATGCCGTTCCCATTCAGAGTTTTATTTTGCTTCAAATGTTAGCTAGATTGCACAGAGGACTAATGGTCAAAGTAAATACTTTTACATATAAAATAAGAGGTTTCTAAATTGCAGCAGGACATCTCTTAATACATGCCAACTCTATGGACTAAATCTGTACACACTTTATACTTTGCCTCTATATCTTTAATAGATTTTTATAGGCTTATCGGGTTGATAAGAAATAGGGTGAAATGTTCCTGCATTTCATGTTGTTTGTTCTTTTGAAACTTTTTGATTTGAGCAGCTGCTCCTCTTTTCTGCTAAGAAATCTTATTAAGAAGCTCACCAAAACTGTTCGGATTGCTAATTTTTCATTCTTTATGCCATATGCTGGTTTATGTGCTGCTGTTCTGTGGGAAACCCTGTTGGCTACAATTTTGCCCCTAACTTGACCTGGATTTAAACTAGTCCATTCTTACAAAGCCGTGGAAGTCAGTATTGCAAACGTTCTGTTGAGAGATTTTTTTTTTTACCTTTCCTAGGGCTTTCTGTGGGATGCCATGATGTGTTACGGCTAATCTGCAGTGCAGATGTGTCTATATTTCTGTATAGATAAGTCTGTTAATTTATTGGCTTCCTTTTATTCCATGTGGCTGCAAGATTTGTGGTATACAAAATCTGTTGTTAATGGAATACGCTTTGGCTTTTCTACTGGCTCTCACAGGGATCGGGACCGCGAACGGGAGCGTGATCGCCGAGACCGCAGCCGAGACAGGGACAAGGAGCGGGAACGCCGTCGCAGCCGATCCCGAGAACGCCGGCGGCGGACACGAAGCCGAGAGAAAGATGAACGGAAGCGCAGCCGGGAACGCAGCAAGGATAAGGACCGGGACCGCAAACGCCGTAGCCGTTCCAGAGACCGCAAGCGGGATCGGGACCGTGACAGAGATAAGAAAGAGGAGCTGCCAGAAGTGGCCGAGGCTCAGCCTGATGAAGCCACTCTTGGCGAGATGGGCATAGATGGGCTGGAAGTGAAGCCTGAAGGGGAAGAGAAGGGCAGAGACAGGGACCGGGAGAGGGATCGGGACAGAGAGAGGGATCGGCGGCGCAGTCATCGTGACAAAGACAGAGATAGGGATCGTGACAGAGAGCGTCGTCGTGATAGAGACAGAGATAGGGACAGAGACCGGGAGCACAAACGTGACAGGGGTGAACGGGGTGGAGAGAAACGGGAGGAGAGGGGGCAGGACAATGGCATGGGAGAGCCCTTGGAGGAAACCAGCCAGGATATGTTCCTGGACCAAGAATCCATGCAGTCAGCTGATGGCTATTTGTCCA
The DNA here is from genome assembly GCA_030412105.1 of Cyclura pinguis. Taxonomy (NCBI): domain Eukaryota; kingdom Metazoa; phylum Chordata; class Lepidosauria; order Squamata; family Iguanidae; genus Cyclura; species Cyclura pinguis. The sequence continues at coordinate 102,543,597 of CM059604.1, forward strand.
CTGAGAATGGATACATGATGGAGCCCCCAATGGAATGATAAATGGAGATGCTTCCTTGCCCCCACACACAGCCCAGCAAGGTGAGGTTCTGCCTCCCAAGCTGCCTAGCCAATGAGGCCCCATCAACCAGCTGAGATAATTGGTTTTAATTGGCTTTGTTTAGAAGGGTAAGTCTGTTTCAGTTCTACGTGTCCAATCCCATCTCCTTAACATGTAACCTTCTACCAGTCTCTTGTGCATTTGGATATTTTTCTTTAAACAGGAATAAAGTGTTGTTAATGTTCTCTCCTTTATGTGAAGTGTGTTTGGGACAGATATGTTTGAAGATGAGCTTTGCTGAGATACAGAAAGATAATCATGGCTGCATGTCAGAGAAATTACTTATTGCTGGAATGTGCATTGTTCATAGGAATGTGTTGGAAAATTTGGGCAGGGGGAACAAAAGTTGGAAGTGAACAGAAAAAATGTGTACTGCAGTTTTAAGATGGTTCTAAAACTAGGTTTGGAGAAATTACTTCAAAGAAAAACATCCCTTGGAACTGAGGAGAAAAAGTAAACATTCATTTTGGTACTCAGAGTTGCCATTATGTGGAAGCTGACTTAATGGAAGTTACAAATACAAAAAGGCCAGCTCCATTGAATTGGATTTGACCTGAAATATTGGAGTGAGAGATATATCTTGAAGTAGATACTAGGTGAGGTTACAGTTAATCAGGGTGCGCAGAAGAGATACTAGCCAAGGAGAGTGCTTCCAATCTTCCAGGATGTGTTCACTGGCTAAAATAAATAAGTTCTGTGCATAGCTAATACAAATCCTGCATCAAGAAAAGGCTGGTTTCTACAGCTTGCAGAAATTGAGAACAATACTAAAAGTTATTTTTCCTAATCCTGCACTTTCAAAAACACTATCTTGCATGTTTTCCCCCTAGTTCTGTTAGTCAGGAATGGAGGCAAAGAGTTAACCTACAGCATAACAACATGGTTAGCTTTTTTTCAGGCTTACAAACTCTTCAAGTATTGCCCATGCATTTTCAAGCATATCTTTGGAGGCTTAAAACCTGTGTTAATATGAAAACGGGGGTCTGAGAAGAAATGAAATACTGTGCTCAGTACCACGTTCTGGGCTCTTGTGAATCAGTGTACACAATACCCTATTAGTATTGGTGGTAGTTTAAAGGTAAAGCCAATGTTTGGTTGTAAGTGGGGACTGAAGAGCTGCAAGGTTGACAGTGTTTACAACAAAAAAGACAAAGTGAGTTAGAAGCAAATGTGCTTGCTGCCACCTCTTCTGAAGGCAAGATATTATAGAATGGTTAGGTTGATAATTATCAGTATTATCACATTGTGTTGTAGTAATACTTAACTGGAGATGCTCTGAATTGCATCTCTTTCTCCCCTTCCCTAAGCTAAAGACATTTTCCTGACGAAATGTCTTGTTTTGGTTCATGTTTGTATGTGGATGGGTATAATACTGCTCCAGTGTGGCTTAATTTAATAAAAGAGCAGGTTGTTGCAAGCAAAATTGGCAAGGAAGCAAGACAGATAACATTAATTGGTACAAAGCTGGTGTGGTGAAGATGATTGAGTAAGGATGCCTGGAACAGGGGCAGAGTGTGTAGGAGAAGCGTGTGAAGGTTGTAAGCTTGAGAAAGGGAACTGTTTTACTTAGAAACCCCATTTCCTGGTCTGTGTCCAAGGTTTTTCCTGTGCTATTTCTCTACAGTAGCCTGGAGAGATAGATTAAATTGAGACTGATGCACACGATGATGTTTGAATCTAGTTCTCTCTGTTCCTTGTCTGGCAGTGAGTAACCATTGCACCACACTAGCACCTCTAGCTTGAATTGTGGAGTGCATACCAGGTTGATTCATATCTCTTCTGTTGCCTGAGCTTTTATTTTACCAATGTGTTGCATAAACATAAGCAAAGATAACCAGTTGCCCATAAAACAAAATTCAAATGGGGTAGTAGTAGTAGTAGTATTAGTAGTTGTTGTGTGCCTCCAAGTTGTTTCCAACTAATGGCAACCCTAAGGCAAACATATCATGGGATTTTCTGGGGCTGAGAGTGTGTGATACACGCAGGGTCACCCAGTGGGCTTCTGTAGCCAAGGGGAGAATTGAACCTTGATCTCCAGGGTTGCAGTCTTAACACTCAAACCACTGCACCAGACAATACTTCTAGGCTAATCAAATAGAATACAAAAATATATGTGAACTTTTGAGATCTCCAGATCTCTTCACCTCTAATGTGGCTTTTTTTATGTTTGGCATATTATGCTTACAGAAGCCTCAAAATGGTCTCTTAGGCAAGTACAGTATGTATTTGCCAGTTGCTACTTGTATTGCTTAGCAAACAACTATAAAAACACTTCAGTAGTTGCGTAATTAAACCCCAAATAACAAAAAGACACCTAATCACTTGCTGACAGGGCCTGGGACAAGTGTCCTCCAACTTCATGATGTCTGTGCTTAGCTCCCAGCATGAGCTTCTTGAAATACCACAGATACAACTGGGTCTTTTCCCTTTCAAGGTCTTTGAAGTCTGTTGTAAAAACTTACATATTAAGACACCAAATCTTATGCAAGAAACGTGCTGGAGCTGATTTCTTCCCTAGTACCTAAATGCTGTGGGTCCAAACAGCAGGGAAAAATGAAGAGCCCATGGCTTGGGTAACAATCAGGAAAGCAGGATGGATGGGGATTTGCTTATACAAGGACCAGGGAGGGGGCAGGAGAGGGTTGCTCCAAATCCTGCTACGCTGGGCAGAGGGAGGGAAGCAAGACTGTGTCACCTTGGCTTTCTGCAGTGACTCATCTGTCAGTGTCAACAACAGGGGCTCTGGGCCTGCTGTGATGCATATGGATAAGGTAGGAAGGGGAACAACTGTTTATTGCCTTCAAAATGGACTCCAGCCTGTGATTAACACTATCCTGAGGTTTTCTTGCTAATAGTTCTGTAAAGGAGGTTTGTCATTGCCTTTCCCTTGAGAGTGACTTGCCCAAGGTTAGCCAGTGGATTTCTGTGGTGGCATGAAGATGCAAACACTGAGCTTCCAGAGTCCAACACTCAAACCACCACACCATGTTTGTTTCTATTTCTATTTAAATAGTAGCAAATATTTCTAAATTTGGATCTAGGTGTACAAATCAGTGCACGGACACTTTATGTCAGTCTCCATCCTCTCCCCCCACCCTTGCTGATGCATAACTCTTCCAGTGGTAGGTCCGGTCTTACTGAGTGGCCAACCCCAGACAATCCAAATGGACAGGAGCAGAGGTGGCAGCAGCTGGCTCTGATGTGAGAGAGAGTGACTCTGCTCTTGGTTCTAGTGTGAACTCCAAAGGAGCTACCCAAAGTGCTGAAGCTTATTCCCAAAGTCCCTTACAATTCAGAATAAATGGGCCAGTAACAGACTGGTAACAGTTATTGTTCGTCTATTATAGTGCTATTATTCCATTTTAAACATCCTGTGGAATCCTGGGGTTTGCAGTTTAGGGAGGGGCCTTTAGAATTCTCAGCCAGAGAGCACTTTGGCCTCAGTAAACTACAAACCCCAGAATTCCGCAGGATGTTGAAAGTGGAAATAATAGCACTGTAACAGTGTAGTGCGGAAATGGCCAACTCCCGGGATCCCATTCACCCAGGCACCTCAAGCCTTACTGCCTTTGGGGGCGAGGGGTACGGTTTTCTAACCCCCTCCACCACTTATTTACATCGTAATACAACCTATAGGTTAGATGACTTCAAGACCAAAGCATCTCCCCTTCTACCTCCCTGTGGCTTTTTGGGACGTTTTTGCAGAGGAAGGGACCGGATGGCCTCGAAAACTTAAGGCAGGTTTTGGTGCGCTTTTTGGTTAGCGTAATAAGGATCTGAGGATTTGTTTAACACGGCTAACATCCACACACACTTCCCCCCGTGTTTTGCATGACTGGAAGCCTCCCGGGCGTTTGCACGGTTTCTGCCCCGCTCCTTTTCCTTTCGCGCCAGGGTGGGACAGACCCTCCCTAGACCCAGCGCGGAGGGCGGGCGGGCGGGCGGGCGCGCAGGCAGGGCACCTAACGCACGTGCCCAGCCAGCCACACGCATCGGCAGCCCGAGGAGGGCGGGAGGGCCGGGGCCGGGCCGCGCGTCAGGTTGCAAATCCGGTGCGCGATCGTCTTCCCTCCCCTCCGCTTTGACGTGAGAGAGGCGGCGGTGGGGCTTGGGCGTGAAGATGGCAGCGCTGGCGGAGCCTTTGGGGCTGGAGAGGGGTAAGCACGCGGGCGGCGGCGGCAAAGGCGGGGAGGAAGACGGAAAGCAACACTGTCCCTTTCCCGGGGGAAGAGAGGAGGGAGGATGTAGTAAAGATGCGCCAAGCAAGAGCGAGGCACCTGGGTTACCCCTAAAGATCGAGGTAGAGGAGGGATGAGGCGAATCGGGGGTCGATCACGACGCGGAGACGCAGCGGACGCTGCGGAAGAGAGGCGCCCTCCGCCCTTATTCCCCGAGCGTCCCTTTAGACAGCGAAGGGGGACATGGGGCGGCGCGGTGGGCGCTCGGTGGGAGAGAAAAGATAAGATTCATCCCATCGTGTGAAAACACGGAGGGGAAGGCCGGCGCTCTCGTCCCCTCCCCCGTTGGCTGTGTAATTCTCCGCGAAAAGATGGAGCTGGCGGCGGGCTCCTTCCCTTCCCAAGCCGTGGCTCTACTGGGAAGGAGGTTGGAGCGGCTCCCTGGAAAGATGAGAGATCGAAGGCCACAGATCGTCTCTGCCCCGCTGCCTTCTTTAATTTCTGTTCGGGATGCCTCTGGAATGGAGCAGCGAGAGGAAACGGGTGGGGCGTGCGGAGAAGGGGGGGGAGTGAAGCATTTGCAGCTTCCTCTTTTTCTTCTTCCCCAAAACTGTTCTCTCTTTCCGCACTAGCCTGTTAATAGTGCTATTATTCTACTTTCAACCTCCTATGGAATCCTGGGGTTTGCAATTTAGGGAGGGGCCTCAAAGGCCCCTCCCTAAACTGCAAACCCCAGGATTCCATGGGAGATTGGAAGTGGAATAATAGCGCTATAACAGGCTAGTGCGGAAATGGCCTCTGTCAGCTGTTTTCTTCTTCCTCTTTTTTACAGATGTGGCCAGGGCAGTAGAGCTGCTGGAGCGACTGCAGCGTAGCGGGGAGGTGCCCCCCCAGAAACTGCAAGCCCTTCAGAGGGTGCTGCAGAGCAAATTCTGTTCCGCCATCCGGGAGGTAAGCGAGATTCCTTCACCCCGGGGGAGAGGTCTAGCTAATAGAGAAGGGAGACAAAATGAAAACATTGCTCCTCCAATAAATCGGCCTCATCCAAACAAAATTTTCCTCCAGTCCCCAGGTTGCTAGCATTGCAGAAAGTGAGACAATGAAAATTGTCCATGCCTACAACTCTGGTATTTGCTGTGTTCGCATTCCTGATTACCTTGCTTGCCCTTTTTCCTTTAATTCCTAAACTGTGTACCTAAATGCAGAACTGAAGTTTTTCATTATTGCAATGCTAGAAATTTGAATATGGAAGGAAAATTTTAGTTGGGGGGGATTTTGCCCACCCATAGCTACGCCACTGCTTCACAACCATCCTGTTTGTTTTAACTCCATGTCTCTCCAAATTGCCTTCTGTCTCCAGTTCTCTTAACACGCTCTGTGCCCTCCTTTAGGTCTTCATTCCCCTGCTCTGATGTCCACATACCTCTTTATCATATAGGCCCATCAGCCCCCTGTAATTTCTGAATATGTACAGCAGCTTCACAGCTGGCCAAGACCAACTGTCTTCTACGCCTTTCCCACGTTCTGCATCTCCTCGCAGAAGAACTCAGTCAGTGCAGGCTCTGTCATTAGGCAAAGTGAGGTAGTTACCTCAGGCAGTAGAGCACAAATGCAGAGCGCAAGTTGTGATTTACAGTGTTGTGGCAACGGATGGCTCCCAGTTCAGTGGGATGGTGAATCTGATCCAGGTTTTAGCTTGAATTTTAACAGAGCTGTCCAAGGTCCTGAACCTACAGGGGTAGGGTTCAGTACCTTGGATAGTTGTTTTAACATTTGGAGAGTAAAACCTGGAATAGACTCACCAACCCACTGACATGGAAGCTACCAGCCATTATTGTTACTCTGCTGTTAGTGTTTTCACTACCAAGGGATGTTTATGGAATTTTTGCCTCATGTGCCTGAACTAACTTGCCTTGCTTTGGTGTATTCTGTATATGGTGGAGGTGATCCAAAAGTATTTGGATCCAGCTCAGAGTTTGGTTCATTTCTTCTTTATCTTCTATGATTATTATTTCCCATCTTTGTGGCCCATGCATTCCCTTTTATCCCTTGTTAGGCCCATCGTGGCCCCCTTACCTAAACAATGTTCCCTTCAAAGGCACTTGTAACCTTATGCATACCTTGTGATGTCACTTGTGGATTCTGTGGACAATTTTTCTGAGCTCTCTTCTGTCTTTTCTGGATAGGTCTATGAGCAGCTGTATGACACACTGGATATCTCAGGGAGTCCGGAAATTCGAGCACACGCCACAGCTAAGGTAACAGAAGAAACCATGTCACTATCCTTCCTGTGGTGTGGGATGATGATGATGATGATTTCCCACCATCTTCCCAGTTTGAGACTCAAAGCCGCTTAGAACAGTTAAAACAAACATGGTTAAAATCAACAGCATACAAAAGGTTAAAGAAGGCAGTTAAACCATGACAAAATTAAAACTAGTTAAATCAAATTCATCAACAACAAATAAATATCTATCGAAAGGCTTGTTCCCCCTGAAAAAAATCAATTCTCAAAGGCCTGTTAGAATAAAAAGAGTTTTACCTGCTTGAGGAAAGATAGTAAGGAGGGTGGCTTCTAGCTTTTCTGGGAAGAGAGTTCCAGAGCTTAGGAGCAGCCACTGAGAAGGTCCTCTCCCATGTTCCCATGAGTCTTCCATTCTCTTCCTCCTCCTCTACTTCTTCTTCCTCCTCCTTCTCATCTCCTTATTGTTTTCCACACAACAGTTACCTGTCTTCTTATGTCTTGAACTTCGAGGCACCAGGGTGGCCCTATCATTAGAGACAGCGCAAGGAAGCAAATCCAGGGAGCAACGGCCGCCTCTCAGCCCTCTGGGAACAAGCAGTCAGCAGCTCCTCTGCTGTTTCTTGTGCACTCACCAGCTCTTGCCCTCTGTTGGAGGATGGAGCTCTGTATTAAAAAAAAAAAGTCCAATTTTGACGCCTTAAAGATTCAAAAGTTTCATTTGGGAGAAGCTTCTGCTAGGTAAAATGTCTTCATCTTTAAAGGTTCACAGCAGTTTTGGCTGCTCACCATCAAATTCAGAGCAGTGTACGCTGCACAACTTGCTCTAGGACCTCTAAAACTAAAACCTTTTCCTTAAGAATGATAGATAATGCTACCCCCATCACTAGTGGTAAAGTAAGATTGAGCTGCCTTTTCAGTCAGCATCTGTGTATGGCCTTGGGAAGGGTTGCCATCCCTCTCTTATCTTTCTATCTAGGGTTGCCAGAGTAAAAACCAGAGAGGGCTCCTGTACCTTTAACTGTTGTGTAGACTAGGGGATTTCAGCAGATGTTTCTTGTTACCTGGCTGTGTGAGGAGAAACCTCTGCTGAAAGTTCCTCAGCTACAAAGCCATTAAAGGAACAGGAGCCTTCTTCAGTTTCTCTTTGTCAATCAAAGGACCATATTCTCCCCTATGGACCACCCCAGGCTTTGAGGTCTGCTGGGGAGGCCCTTCTCTCTGACCCACCACCTCCACAGGTGAAGCTGGTGGGACATAGGAGAGGGCCTTTATAGTGGCTGCTTGCCTAGGTTTTTGAAGTTTGCTTATTTTAAGCCGATTGATGTGATGGCCGTTTAATGTGTTGCTGAAGTTGTTGTCTGTTTTTATTGTATACTGGTGTATATTCCTGGTGTTGCCTGGGATTTTATTTTCTCATAGGTAATACCTGTTAGAAAGATTTGAGATCCTGTGTCTCTAATTCCTCAAACTGTCTTGTCCAGTACCTGTAACTATTCCCCGTATTCCCCAATCCAACCTGTATTCAGAGGTATTAACATACAGAGTTGTGTTCCTGAGGGAAATATGCTGCCCTCCTGCTTGCTGTTAGGCCTCATCTCCATAGCAACCGGCCAGGCCCAAGAGCTCTGTGGCTGAGAATTCTAAAGGCCCCTCCCTAAACTGCAAAGCTCAGGATTCCATAGAATCTTCGTAGGCAGCCAATCATATGAGGTCTTCACCTGCCTGACACAGACAAACAAACTTTGACTTTTATATATTAGTAGATTATGACCTTTTAATTATATTTCAGCTATTCGCATTTGATTTTGATTTGTTTCCCATTTTATTATTTACATATTACAAATACTTTTATATTACCCTTCTTTTTACAACACCAGGGCAGTAGGTAAGCTATATTTTTTGTTAGTATTTTTTAAATGTTGTGTATTACCCAAGTGGTAGTACAACAGCCATTTAAAAATATTTCTAATAAATAAATAATCAATATTTTTGTTTTTATGGAAGTGAAAAGAATCTAATACAAGATTGAAAACAAGAACACTGATTATTTCTTAAAAATATTTTAAATCCACCCTTCCTCTCACAATAACAAGACAGCACGCAAAATGTAATTCCAAAAATTCTGATGCAATACATACCTTGTGTAGGGTCATAAAAGGAAGGGCAGGATAATAATATTTCAAACATGTAAGTAATAAAATAAAAAATAAGATGAAAGAAAAATTATTGAAATTGATACGAAGTATAGGTATAGGCTTTTTTTTCTAAAACATTGGCATCAAAAACAAACTTGTGAACCATAACCATCATAAATGCTGGCTTAGAATCCCTTCCTTTTCTTCCCCCATCCAGGCAACAGTAGCTGCTTTTGCAGCAAGTGAGGGTCATGCACACCCTCGAGTGGTGGAGCTGCCCAAGACGGACGAAGGCCTGGGCTTCAACATCATGGGGGGCAAGGAACAGAACTCTCCCATCTACATTTCCCGCATCATCCCCGGGGGTGTAGCTGATCGCCACGGTGGGCTCAAGCGTGGAGATCAACTGCTGTCCGTCAATGGCGTGGTTGGTATTGTGTGGGGCGAGGAACCATGGGGTGCTTTGTGGTAGGTGTATATGAGAGAGAGAGGGAAGGGCAGGTGTGGAGTTGATGACTCAGTTTGATTGAAAATATGAGTACCTGGTTTGATTCTGCCATTGGATAAATTTGCTATTGTTTAGAATGTTTGGCCATTTTTCAATTCCTGACTAGGTTCACAGACATCCCCTGACTTTCAGCTGTAGCTCCTCTATTGCAGATTGTCAAGCAAGACAGCTTTAAGGAGTTCCCTTTGCCAGAGCTTGGAAACATTACTACAAGTCCCAAACTCTTCTGCCCTACCAAAATGGTCACTAGCTATGCATGCTTGCCAATTCTGGAAGTTATAGACTCAAAAAGTAATGTTTCCAAGCTGTGTCTCCAGCAAAGTGCATTCTAGCATTCTTCCTAATAACTGTAGGCAATCTCTGGTGGCAGCAACAGGCATCCATGCTCCAGTCTGCATTAGATAGGTGAGTTTGACAGAGCTGCCAGTTTATGTTCTTGCTGTGCCCCTGACATAACATTTTGGAGGGCATTGTGGGCCTAGGGAAGGCACCATTTTTCTTTCTCACAAGGCCTCAGAGTGACACACTGTTGAACACTTTGTGGGAATGGTGGCTTCTCTAGGCCTGATTTGCAGATCTAGAGATGGCTCTACCTTTAACGATTGTGCAGAAGAAAAAATTTCAGCCAGTATTGCTTGCCACATAAACAGGTAACAAGCAACAGTTCAACAGTGGAATACGCTGCCTTGGAGTATGGTAGAGCCTCCCTCTTTGGAAGTTTTTAAACAGAGGCTGGATGGCCATCTGTTGGGGCTGCTTTGGTTGTGTATTCCTTCATGGCAGGGGCTTGCCCTTGATGACCCATGTAGTCTCTTCCAGCTGTATGAGTCTTGACTCTATCACACTCCCAGGTAATGTATTCCACTGTTGAACTGCTCTTGCCACAGGAAGTTCTTCCTAATGTTTAGATGGAATCTTTTTTCTTGAAATTTGAAGCCATTGCTCTATGTCCTAGTCTCTGGAGCAGGAGAAAACAGGCTTGCTCCATCCTCCATATGACATCCCTTCAAATATTTAAACATGGCTATCATGTTGCCTCTTAACCTTCTCTTCTCTAGGCTAAACATACCAAGCTCCCTAAGCTGCTTCTCATAGAGCATGATTTCCAGGCTTCTACCATTTTGGTCTCTCTCCTCTCGACACGTTCCAGCTTGTCAGTATCTTTCTTAAATACATATGGCGGGACAGTCCCAGTTTGGCAGGAACAGGCCTCTGTCATTCCACCTTTTCAGCTGTCCCAGCTTCTCTCTCTCCTCATCTCGCTTTCCCCCTTAGTCCTCAGCTTGCTTCTGTTGCTGCAAACTACGTTCAAAGTGCAATTCAGTTAACTCAGTAGCAGGCAGAGGAGAGGAGGGACTGGAATCTTGTCCTTCCCAGTTGGCTCAGGCTAAAACATACTGCTGCAGCCTCTCCTCGCCTGTGGGTTTTTTTTCATTAATAACTTTTGCATCTTGACCACACTCTGATGTTGCTGGGCCACATGCATTCTGGCTTTCATCCATGAAATGTTGGAAGGTATGACATACAAAAGTTAGAATGTAATAAAACCATAAGTAGATTTAAAAAGCCATTTTAAATTGTAGTCATTTAAAAAAAAAACAGTTCAGAGAGTAAATTCACTTTCTGAGCAACCCAGAAACAACACCACCCATGAAAAAAAGAGGAGAGGCATCAGCAAGTCTGTGAGAATACCTGGGCTTGTAGATGATGATGGTGTTGATGGAGAAGATGATGATGATGTTACACTTTAAAAGCTCACTGAGGGCTGAGCATGCTCAGCAGCTGTTGAATACTGGCTGACTCCTAGAAGGAACTGACTAAGTGGTGTGAGTGGCGGAGACAGAATAGAATGGAATATGTTGATAGAGGACAAGGCTGCCTGGCTTAATAGGAGTTTTCCACACTGCCATGTTTTGTTGCAGGTCACATTGTATAAATAGGTTTTTAAAGTTTGGTATGTGTCTTTCAGTGACCTTAGAAGCGATGATGGGAACTTATAGGAACTGCGTTTCCATTGTGACCATGTTATATTTTCCTGTTTTCTCCTGCAGAGTGTGGAGGGAGAGCAACACGAACGGGCCGTGGAGCTTCTGAAAGCTGCACAAGGCACTGTGAAGCTGGTCGTGCGCTATACGCCCAAGGTACTTGAAGAGATGGAGGCACGTTTTGAGAAGATGCGGACGGCGCGACGTCGGCAGCAGCACAACAGCTACTCGTAAGAGAAAATTGTGAAATGAGAGTTCTGAATAAAGGCTTTCCAGGTGTGGGGAGCGGCGGGTGCCATTGCAATCTTTCTCAAAAGATACAAAGAGTTGGTTGGTTTCATAATATTTGTAATCTTCCCACTGTTGAAACCACCAGTTCGTGCTGTCTCCTCGGAAAGGATATTATGCTGTCCTTGGGGGTGCAGACAGCATGGTGGGGGAATTAGAGCAGGGAATCGCCCAACTTTTGAATGCTTAGAGCTATCTGCTGAAAATGGAATGCTGAACATGACTCACTTCAGTCCAGCAGAGTAGTTTTTAAAGTTTATTGGGATCAGGAAAACTTTTGCAGGATCTCTTATTAATGTTTTTAAATTGCTTCAAGATCCGCCAGTGAGGGCCTGGTACAGAGGAGACACTTAGACTCTCAGGGCAGCAATGACTGGTGGCTCCCACGTCAGTGAGAATCTGCTCTGGATTTTAGTCCAAACTGTCAAGGAGCTGTCTGAGGTGCTGAACATGTTTGGGGCATAAGCTTCAGCACACTAAACAGCTCCTTTAAAGTTCAGAGCATAATTGAGACGAGATTCACTACCACACTGACATGGAAGCCACCAGTTGCCACAGCCCCAGGGTACATCAGTGTGTGACTTGGGTACAGGGCTGCTTGTGCTGTCTGTGCTCACAACATCCTCTTTCCCTCCACACCAAGTCTCCCTGCACTGAATAGGGAGCCCTAAAGCCAGGTTGGGCAACTGTAAGAGGCTACAGGTCACATTAGCCCCCTACAAGACCCTACAAAGGGCACATACTCTCACCAGAACCCCCAATTTTTTGTCCCACAACATCATCTAGAGGTTATGGGGGGGGGTTTGCCATGTTTTTAGCACCCCCTAGGCCATTTTAGGCCCATGAAAGGCCTCTTGTCAAAATAGGAAGTGCCTAGAAGTCACTTCTGATTTACTCAAGGTTTTTTAAAAAAGGAGTCTTCTCTGGTCCTAAAATGGTCCAGGGTGGCCTCTAAAACATGGCAAAAATGCCTCTATGCCCTCTTATGCATTTGGGGGCAAAAAAATTGGACCCCTGTCAGCCCTGAACCACCAGAACTGTCCAGGGGTGGGGAAAATGGCCCCAGTCTGCCCAACCCTGGTCTAAAGAGAGGAATTTGACTCATACTCCTTTAAATGAATGTAGAAGCCTCCACACAAACAGAACACCTGGCTCATCAGGATTTGTCACTGCATGCAGAATGGTAGTGGTTCCTCCTCATGTGCCAGTGAAGATCAGCTGACGCAGTTTTCCTATCTTTTCCCTCAATATAGCCAGTATGGGCAGTGGTCAGGGATATATCAGATTCCCCAGGGAGAAGCCGTCTCATCTGATGGGCACTGTTTTTCAATGTAAAAAGACTGGGGAGGGAGGGGTTCTTTGGTCTGAGGCTATAGGGTGGATAATAAGTTAAAGCGCTCTTACTCCTCAAGCCAGAAGAGATCAGGGTTCCTGTACCTCCTGTTAATAACTTAAAGAGCTGCTCACATAATTAATTATTACATGAGTGGTGTTACAACATCTCATTTGGCCTTCAGCTGAGTCACTAACTAGCCATCAATTTGGAGGAGGAAAGAGTTGAATTTTTTTTTTTTTTTTGGGAGGGAGCCCCATTATAGAAGTTGTTTAGACCTCAACAGGCATCAAAATACATCTGTGGTCACTTTGCAGCCCTGCCATTGCTTCTGAAATACAGATGTTTAAACTTTCTCACCGTGACATTTTCCTGACAAAAATAGCAAAGGAGAGTGATGTAATCATCATTTTTCCTTTGAATAACTTTTGGTAGTTTGTGAGATCATCTTTCAAACCAGCTTTTGATAATCTGCCTTGAAACTGACACAACAACATGGATCAAGGTGGGGAACAACAGATTAAAATACAACAACAGATAGATATCAGCTAAGAACACAGAACTCCAATTAAAATACATAACCAATTGAAAGAACATAGCAATAGCAATAACATGTGTATTTCTATACCGCTTATCAGCTAAGTGCTCTCTAAGCGGTTTACGGTGTGTTAGCTAACTGCCCCCCAACAAGCTGGGTATTCATTTTACTGATCTTCGGAACGATGGAAGGCTGAGTCAACCTGGAGCCTGGCAGGATCGAACTCACAACCTTGTGGCTGCAGTACCAGCATTTAACCACTGCACCACCAGGGCTCTAACACCAGTTAAAAGAGCATATGTATAAAAACAATCAATTCATAATTTAAAAACTCATAATTTAAAAATCATCTGGATAGGCCTGCTGGAAGAGATTAGTCTTTAGTGCTGTTTTAAACTCAGTCAGTCTATCCTTGGTGGTATGGAACACACATGAATGAATGAGCACACATACACCACTGTCTCAGGAAAGTCAATCAAGTTTTAAAACTCTAGACCAGAACTTTGAAAACATGACTTCTGAGGACTACAGTTTTCAGATTTTCCCAGCCAGCATGGCCTCTGGGAGGATCTGGAAGTGTATATCCCTGCCACCAAAAACTTTTCTAAGCTTTGGTCCAAATACCAAAAGGATCCCTCACTATTTATTCCTACTTGGAATGGAGGGGAACTTATCTTGTTGCTCATTGTTCTCATAGTTGGTGTTTCCTCTCTCTCTCTCTCTCTCTTTCTCTCATTTTCATAGATCCCTGGAGTCACGAGGATGATTTGCATCATCATTATCTGGTTGCTTGGGCCACAACCTGTGACTCTTCCTGCCCCACCTTTCTCTCCCTCCCAAGATGGTTTTATCTGTATAGCAGGAGACATATTTATCTACTCCCCTCCCCTTGCTGAGAGGTGGGCTTCTATGTACAGTATTTATTCTCCACATTCCTCTTATTTAAAGATGTTCTGTGTGTATGTGTGTGTGTGAGTGAGTGTATGTCTGTGCAGTTCAATAACCTCTGTGAAACTGGGAAAGATGTAAGACTACCAAGAGGATACTGTCTTTGTCCGTGAAATACAGGGCTATCGAAAGAAGAAAACAAGAGATGTTCCTGCATGAAACCTCTCTCCTTCCAAAGCGGGTTTTATCGCGGTTGTGGGTGAGGGTTCCCACTCTGTTCTTCTCCTCCATGTGAGATTGCTGCACCTTTGGCCCAGGGAACGACCATCATATTAAGCAAGCATCCCTGACAAAAAGAAGCCAGTGTGGTGTAATATTAGAGAAGGTGTTGGATTTGGACCTAGATTCAGATCTCTCCAGTGGACCATACTACTACTTCTCAGCCTAGCTTTGAGTCCCATTTGGGAGAAAAGTGGGGTGTAAATCAATTAAATATAAATAAATAACCTACCTCGCAGGGTTGTTGTGAGGATAAAATAGTGGAAACCTGCTGTGTGGTGCCCTGATTTCCTTGGAGGAAGGCTGGGATATGGTGCAATTAATACTGTAGAAGGGCCCTAGGTCTGGGGATTCTGGGAGTTGTACTCCAAAATATAACACTTGCCAAGTTCTGGTTTAATCTGTTAGGGGCCAAAGACAAACACTGGAAGAGATATTCTCTTTGCTCTCTCTTTTTATTCCCCTCGTTTGCTTCCTCCCAAACAGCTGTGAGAGGAAGGCCAGCTTTATCTTGCAAGAGATAGGAGCTTGGCTGTAATTTGTTTTAAAAAATGAATTTAGTATCCCTCTTTCACTAATTTTTTTTACCACAATTTGAAAACGTGTTTGTTCAGTTATTAAATGTGATGGCCATTCATGCGCTGATCAACATACTACCGTTTTACATTATTTTAACTTGTTACATTTTGAAGAGGCTTTTTTTCATGCCATTCATTTGGAGTTCTAGAAAGGACCATTTTCAGTCCTTTTAGCTGTTTTTTTTAATTAAAAAATTTGTGTCACTAACATTATTATTTACAATTTAACAAAGTAATTTTATAATTTTCGCTGAAATGATGAAAGTTGAGAAATTAAATTTCCAAATTAATATTAGTGAATTAGCTTTAGCACCAGTGGTTCAAGCTCTGGTCTGAACAGCTCAGTTCCAGAGAGGGCTTTTGTAGTGACAAAGGACTGTAGGCTGCTAGTGCTGTTTTTCCCTTTTAGTTTCATCAGAGGGGCCTATCACACTACACAATTGTAGCACTGTGGTTCCACTTTAAGTGCTATGGTTCCATCCCATGGATTTCTGCGATTTTCAGTTTAGGTAGGAATATTTAGAATTTTCAGCCACAGAGCTCAGTACCTCATCAAACCACAAATCCCAGCATTCCAGAGAATGCAGCCATGGCAGTTAAAGTAGAATCAGAATGCTATAATTATAAAGTGTGATAAGGCCCCGAGTTACAGGAACCAATACAACTGGAGAGAAATATTTGATGCATTTTTAGCTTTCCACCAGCAGGTGTTGCTATAACTGCACTGTGCAAAATCTCAGTCCCAGGTTCCTGAAAAAGTCAGTTTTGGGTTCAAGTGAGGGGACTGGAGATCCAACCTTGGGATGCTGTTTTTGAAATATAATGTTCCCTAGTTAATTTGGTGGCTCTCTGTGTATGAGAAGGAGATCCAGCAGTGTGCTCCAAACTGTACCTGGGTTTGTTTATCCTTGCAACACTTTTAAGTGTGTTAAAGTTGTAGTTTTTTTGCCTGTTTGTGTTGACTAGACACCATACTGATATCATATACTGGCCACCAAAGCAAAGTACTGAACACAGCATGGACCAGCCTTTCACATACAAATGTGAGTGCTAAAGAAATCCCAAGCTTCTATTTGTAATGCCAAGGCAAACTGTCTTGGGCAGAGTATGAGCATTGGAAGGCAAGGTAGCAGTGACTAGAAATTGGCACAGAACTGATATTGGTAGCTTTCTGTTGATGTGGCAACTTCAGAGAGGACAAAGAATGTAATGTAATAGTAGAGGGCAGGTATTGTATGCCAGAAGCCCACGGTTCAGTTGCTGGTATTTATGGCTAGAAATGGTGGTATGGAACATGTGACCCTCCCAATGTTTTTGGATTACAACTCCAAAACCAATACTCAGAAGAATTACATATTTGGACTATAATGTCCCCTCCAGCCAACAAGACCAGTGGTCATGCCAGCAGAGGGATACTGGGAGTTATAGTCCATAAAAGTACTCTTCTCTGTTCCCACTCAGAATAGCTAATGATGAAGGACAATAGGAGCTGTAGAGAGCCAGTGTGACACAGTAGTTCAAGCACTGGACTACAACTCTGGTGACCAGGATTCAAATCCCCACTTGGTTATCAAACCAAGTGGGGATGACCTTGGGCAAGTCACACTCTCAGCATCAGAGGCAGGCAAACACAAGCCTCCTCTGAAAAAATCTTGCCAAAAAAACTTATTGATAGGATCATGTTGGTGTTGCCATAAGTTTAAGTTGGAAACAACTTGAAGGCACACAGCAACAACAAAGGAGCCGTATTCCTGCAAGACCTGGAGGGCCACATCTTCCTCAGTTTGGAGCTAAAAGGCTCAGATGGCATTTGAAATCCTAGACAATCCCTAACCAGCCATAGGAGACAACACTGGGCTAGATCGCCAAATAGTATGCCCGTTTTCTAAACTTGAAAGTTACATACATACATCTCTTTTGTATATGTATATATGAAAACTGTCCAGACCTTATGTTTCATGTAATTCCAGAAAATCTACCATACGTAAGGCTGGCCAGGAAGCAGGTTAGGATCTACTGGAATATCTCTAGATGATCTATAGTAAATCATGAATGGTTTCTCATTTCCAGTTTCTTCACAACACTGACAATAAAGAGGCTTCAGCTGCATTATAAATTGGCTTACTAACATTAAGTCTACTAGATTGTTTTTGAACTACAGTTCTCATAATTCTTATGCTAGCTGGGCCTAAAGTTAGGCCTGAAACTTCCCAAGAGCCAAAATTTCTCCATCACTGGAAATAAAGCATGTGGGAGAAGGAGCGGGGTGAAAGTTGACATGAAACAGCTCCAGTAATGGCTGATTGTTCTGAAGTTGCTCTGGATTTTAACCTGAATGCAATAAAAAATGTTGAACTTGTTTTGAGGATACAGTTTAGCGCTTTGGATAGTTTCTGTACAGTCAGAACTAAAACCCAAAGTGGATTCACTACTCCACTGACATGGAAACACTAGCAGCTCCTGCTCTGCAGCTGTTCCTCCCAGCCTCCCATAAGCTGCTATTTTGTACTTGGCTCCAGCTGGGGAGAGTCGTTGGTGAATTCTAGTTAAAAAAAAACAAACAAAATTCTGAGGCTTCAAGTCTGCTCCCCCTGTGGTAAAAAATAGATCCATAAGCCTTCGCAATGAAGCGATACCATATTCCAATAAATCCAGCAGTATTTATGATAGGGAGAGCAGTTGTTCAATAGACTAAATAAATAAATAAATAAATAAATAAATAAATAAAAACCATAAATCTTGCACTGAACATTGGAATTCAATAAAGTATTGGGAAAGAAGCATCAGTGTTTTCTTGCGTCGTATAAAGACGGATTGATTGGAATAGGGTGCCCTGTACGGGCAACTCTTTGGGTCTATATTTTGCATACAGTAGCTTAAATGAACAATAAGGCTGTCTCAGCATTTTTCTCTGGAATGCACTTGACTTTAAATTTTGCTTTTTCTTCACAGAACAGGGATTTACCCCCTGTGTTTTCATTCTATGGGCTGAGGGATATTACAGAGGCACATAGTGTTTTTTTTTCTTTAACATGCCAATCATGTTGGCAGAAGGGATGAAACAGGATCAGAACAGGGCTAGTCTAAGACATTTTTCTGCCTGAAGCATCCATGTCCAGAAATTGGTTAGACTGGGAGCTGAATCTTACCTGACCTCTGACGATGGGATAGGGTCCTTTACCACCCCTGATGGCAACAGGGCAGACTATGGGACAAAAACAGCTTTGTTCCTCAAGAAGGAGGAATGACCTGGAAGCTCATAAGGAATAGTTCACAAGCTGCCACTGCTTCCTTTCACCCAGCCATCTGCCTCACTCTACCTAATGGTAGGACCAGCCCTGGATCAGAGTAGGCATAGGGATAAGGAAGGGATTTAATGTTTTCATCTGCTGCTGTGGTCCTGAAGAAAACCATTCTGAAGCTAAGAATTGCTTTTGGAAGAAGACACTTGGGATCACACACACTTTTCCTAGACTTTTCAAAGGAATGTAGCAGATGTTACCCATTATGGATCAATCTACAGCCTATTTGATATAATTTGTAAAATTTACAGCAGAGCCTGAAAAGATTACTGTTGGGGTGATTACAGCCTTCAGAGAGACCCAGCATGCTGTAGTGGTTTGAATGTTGGACTACAGCTTTGGAGACTAGGGTTCCAATCCCTGCTCAGCCATGGAAACCCATTGGGTGACCTTGTTCAAGTCATACTCTCTCAGCCTCAGAGGAAAGCAAAGACAACCCTTCCCTGGACAAATCTTGTCAAGAAAACCCTGTGATAGGTTCACTTTAGGGTCACCATAAGTTGGAGAAAACCTGAAGGCACATAACACAACAGCTCTTGAAATCCCTAGGTTTGGGTGTTCTGGAAACTTTAGTCCAAAAATGTAACTTTTCCAAGCTCTGTTTAAAAACCTGCATGTTCAGTGCAAAGATGCTTCTAACAAGCCGGGCTCTGAGAAGGGTTTTTAATTTATCTGTTTTAAGGTTTTGATTTTTTAAAAGAAAGAAGGGTGGGTTGCCATGGGTTGCCATGTTGGTGAGTGTTCACAAGTCTCTACAGAATTAAGGAAAGCAATATTTAACAGGAAAGGGGCTGTTTACAAAAATTTACTTTTAGAGTCTTCTCTCTCCAATGCTTGAAACATCCCAGTGGGTTTTCCTGCCTTCATTGAACCCTAGTCTCCTGTGTCATACTTGCAGGTTGTTTTTGATGCTTGCCCTTTACTTCAAAAGTGGTTTGCCTGGGGATATTGGTGTGTGATAAATGTAGCCCAGACCCCCTTGGGCATGTGGTTCTTTGGATCTTCAAAAGGGGATGCTGTTTAAGGGAGGCCTGGAAAACATGTGCCGACCAGATGTTACTGAATTGAAACTCCCATCAGGTCTACCAAACATAACCCTGGTGAGGGATCATGAGACTTCTAACCCAACAAGCCTCTAGAAGGCTGCATGCTCTTAGAACACCATTTTCAACCTTACCTCTCAGATGACAGTGGACTTCAATTCCCATCCACTCCAGCCATCATGGGTGGTAGTTGGGGATGGGAAATGAGGTCTAAACGTAGTGGGGAAAAGTTGATTTACAGGGACACAATAAATGGCATTTCTCTTGTGTTACCTCTGATGATAACTTGGTGTTGGGGAGCTCACATAAATTGCTCTGACTTAAGTGAGACACAGCAGAGGTGGGGAGTATTTGAGCCTTTCCATGTTTTGGACAACAACTCCCATAATCCCTTACTACCAGTCATGCTGGCTGGGGCTTCTGGAAGATGAAGTCCCAAAATCCAGGAAGGTTGTAGGTCTGCCATGCCTGAGATACAATGTCTTTTTTTCCCCCTAGCCCATTCAAAACACACACCCTTCACCTCACTACATACAGGTTGGATAAAACCTCAACAGATGGCATTCTGTCTTCCCAAAAACCTATCAACCTTCTTAAGGAGAGTTGCCTTCTTTTCCCAATCTTGCAGTGAGCTTTTTGCCAGCTATCTGGCTTCACAGATGACACCCAATCACACCACTAGCTGATCTCAGGTCTCAGCTTGGTCAGTACTATGGAGCAGAGACAACTTGGCACATTTGTGTAAGCTGTTCTGGGTTTAATAAAAGGCAAAGTGTCTTACAAATGTAATAAATCAATAAACCACTAAAGCACAGTGTTTGAGGTACCTTGCTTGAGATACTGTAATACTATTGCTTTGGCATCTCTCTGTCCCACATTTTCAGAAATATTTTTAGGGACTAAGTGGGTGCTTGAGCCATCCAATGAAGAAAGATGACAGTGTGGATGAAGTGTGGCCCTCCAGATATTGCTGAGCTGCAGCTCCCAGCAGACCTTGCCTATGTAGCCAAAGGTGAGGAACGCTGGGTAGTTTAGTTCAGCAACATCTTGGAACAAATATACCAATTCTAATTAAAGGGATGGGTTACATCAGGTGAGCAAGATGTGTCCCTCTAGCTGTTGGATTATAGTTCCCATTAGTTTAACCAACACAGCCAAAGATGTGGGATCATGGAAGCTGCAATCCAACAATGACTGAAGGCCCACCCTTTCCCTGTTCCCAGGTTAAATTAACAACCTTTGTTTCCTTAGTCAAATGTACTGTAGTTCTTTATCATATGCAAATGCATCTTTTGTCACAAAACAAATGTCAAAAGAGTTGTTGAAAGAAAAAGCTGTCAGCTGTGATAATAACATTCAGCATCAGAAGCAGAGTTTTGGGAAGTGTGTTATTGGGCTAAAGATCTTGACTGTGGATGTGACAGATCCCCTCTCCAGGCTGACCCTACAGTTCCAATCCCTTGGGCTTCTGTCACTCACCTTGTGTCATGTGTGACCTTTGGCTCTTGAGAAAACACAGAGGGCTTTACCACTGTATTTAATGAGGCATATTAAGCTTAATCACAAAACGGTTGCTGAATCTAATTTTTCACATCATACACTTTTTATCTTGATACAATATTTGCATACTGTCAACTCCCATTGGTGGATTCTTTGTATCTTCCCCCTTCCCAACTTTCCTGTGGTCCCCAAAATACTTAATTTGCTTACTTTGCTCTAATGCATTTCTGTTGTTTTTGTTGTTTACATAGCCTTACATTGGCCAGATTCCTTATGGCCATCTGTTCTCAAGCCCTCCTCTTTTGATACTCTTCCACTGGGCTGTAATTCCCTAACAGCTTCCTTTGATATGCAATACATGGCAATTCACATTTACAGCTTAGGTACTCCCCAGCCCATACCTAATAAATTACTAGTTGACTGCTATACTTTAAAACAAACAATTAACTAAGCTCCCTATTTTAACAGCTTAACTAAATGCTCACTATAATAAACTAAGTTAAAACACTAAGAAGATAACCTATAATTTTCTAACACAATAACGTTTTATGCACGACCATGGGTGCATAACTTACGTCAGGAAGCACAGCTGACATGACACCTTGCCCCCTTTTCCCGCAAGATCCCTCCTTGGATTGGGTACTTGGGCCTCAAGATGAAACCTACATGGACCAGAGGATGCATTGTTCAATGAGTTCACTGTGGTAAGCCACACCAGACTCTCTATCAAAACTTAACAGGGACAGTCAGACACAGTTGTAAAAAATAAGAAACAAATAGAAGTTTATTCATACACATTTAGATCACACCTCAAACCCCGAACTATATAATTATTCATAGCTCCCCAACACCCTATTCAGTTCTTCTTCCTGACAGTCCTATCTCTGTCGCAGTTTTTTGCTGTCTCTAGGCCATCTTTTACACTATCTGTCTTCTGTTAGAGACAAGCCTCCGTTTTGTATCCTTTCTCCCTTCCGCTCAGAGCATTCCCTGAGCTGTGATTGGCTGGCACCAACCAACTAGGTTTGCCCAGCTCCTCCCTTCACACCATTGTCCAAATACTGGACGAGATAAGCCTTTGATCTAATCCAACAGGCTAAATGATAAAAATAGACGGATAAATTACTCAAAACAGTACTAACAAGAACCGGGGAAAGTTGTCTTTTTGGAGTACAACTTTATTGGACTAAACAGGCCATGCTGACTGGGGAATTCTGGGAATCACAATATCTTAGAGTTGGAAGGGGCCACCTTGTCTAAAGCCCTGCCATGTGAGAATGCACAACTACAGCACTCCTGAAAGAGGCCCATCTGACTTCTGTTTAAAGATTGCCAAAGAAGGAGAAACTGGCAGCCTCCTGTCAAACAGTTTTATAAGTCAAGAAGTTCTTTCTAATGTATAGGTGGAGTCTCTTTTCTTGTAATTTGAATCCATGTTTTTTTGTTCTAGTTTCTGGAGCAGCAGCAAACCAGCCCACTTCACATTCTACATGACATGCCTTCAAATATTTTAAAGATAATTATGTCATCTCTCAGTCTTCTCTTTTCCAAGCTAAAGTTCTGTTAGTACTCTTGAATCTAAGCTCTAGTACTGACTACCACTGGTCTTTTTTTGTTTCCATGTGGCACTCTGCCTGACATTGCCTTCTAGATCAAGAGGTAGAACTTTAAGGCTGGCACAATGCCTCCCTTTGCACCCACTCAGGTGTCCTTCTGACCCTGAGTTTTCTAAGCATGTACGTGCACCCACACATAACATGCAAGGACATTTTCATGGTATGCGTGCCATCTGGGGTAGGGTGTTGCTTTAAGCAGTGTAGGCTTAAAATCAAACATTTCACCAACAAGAAGGCTGTTTTTAAAGGTCTGTCCAACCAGTTCTGTCAGAAGTGTGGCTGGTTTAGGCAACTGTACCCTGGTGTATCTTCTTTCATTAGGAAAAATAGCCCAAGGTGACAGAGGCAGGATCCTATGAATGCTGCATATTTTCAACAAGAAAAGGACGGGAAAAAACTGAGTGTGAAAGAATATTTTAGTCCTATCCTTTGGCCTTAAAAATATCCACAAGTTAATTTATAAAATCAAAACAATAAAATATAGCAGAGAAAACATACAATTACAGCGATGGCACACCATTGGATATTAATTTTAAATATGCATCTAGAACAATTTCAAAAATCGTTAACATATGAAAATTAAAAGCAATTTCTAAAGCCAGAACAAGACAGAATTCATATTCTAAAGGACTGAAAGTTGGTCAACCTTCCTTGGATGGTGTCACTAATGAAAACACCCTGTTTTTGGCAAGATCTTTAATTGTGCTTCACAACTCATAGCATCATTTCACTTTTCTCACAAAGAATCATATAGTTGGAAAGGGCCTCATGGGCTGAGTCCAACTCATGGCTCAGTGCAGGATCTCCAGCTAAAGCATTCCCAGGAAATAGCTGTCCAGCCTCTTTTTGAAGACATCCAGAGACGGAAACCTTCCCACCTCTCTAGACAATTGGTTCCATTGCTGTAACAGCTCTTCGTGTCAAGAAGTTACTTCTTATGTTCAATCAAAATCTACTGTCCTTTAACTTCAAACCATTAGACCCGGTTCCACCTTCTGCGACAGCAGAGAACAGACCTGCACCTTCCTCTCTGTGACAGCCCTTGAGGTATTTAAAGAATACAATCATGTCATCCCTCAGTCTTCTCTTCACCAAGCTGAACATGCCCAGCTCCTTCAACCTTTCCTCATATTTTGTTCTCTACACGTCTTATCATCCTTTTTGACCTTCTCTGAACTTGCTCCAACTTGTCTATTTCCTTTCTTAATATTAGGCGCTCAGTAAGACATTCCAGAACCAGCATAACTAGACTTATTTTTCTTTGCATGAGCAATCAGTGGAACTGTAAATCATCTCTGCACTATGCTATCTATAAATTCACAAACAGAAAGAAGTGGAAACAAAATCCCCCCCACCTTAAAGAGACTATTCCCTCCCAAGACCAAACTTGGGGCCAGCCCTTCAGAACTGCACTGGATCAAAACTTCAGTTCTGTCTCCCTGCTGCTAACTGTACATTTGCTTCTCTCCTTTCCAAATGCTAATGGGTATCTCATTCATAAAGACAGAGAGAGATTCCCATCTGCCACAAGCGATTCTCTGAATGGTCAGATACCATTGATGAATCATCTTGGCTCATTAACTGACAACCCACAATCCAATTCAGCCAGTAACCAATTTGTCTAGAATTAATTAAATAATGGCAACTCAAACTTTCTGGACAATTTCACTACAACAAAGCCAATTACAAATACACTGGGATCTTGCAAGACTGTACATAAACAAGCTATTCCCATAGCGCTCTGCTTTGATCTGACAAGCCTGGCTGTGGGGCAACTTCATTTTCCTTATTTTATTTTATTTTATTTCATTTCTTTCCTACAACATGAAGGATACCTCTGTGAATGCTGTGGAATTGACCAGAACAAAGAAAAGAAGCCCTCAATTTCTCAGCCAGATTGAAAAGTCTGCTTTAAGAGTATTTTTATGATTACATTCCAAAAAGCAGCAGCAATATATGTTATGCATGCCAAAGGCATAACCTTTTGCTCAAATTTTAAAACCAAAAGGTGGGAGGAACAGATCTGTGTTGACAAGCTTGCTGCTGTCATAATGAGACACCAAAGAGTTATAATGGCTCTTTTGGTAACACATAATAACTGTAGCAGGATTGTCAACATAGATCAGTACCTTTCTGGTTTTGCTTCAGTTAAGCAAAGAGATCCATATTCCTATATATTCCTCATTGAGTATGTCAATGAATCATTGGGGTCTGCTGATCTGGTTATTAATAATGGCTGTTTACAATGTTGACTCAGAATTGATATATGTTGACCCAAAACTGAATTCTATGCCAGAAAATTGAATATAGGAGTACAGCTCAATAAAGAAGTGATACATTTGGAATTTGCAATGGTCTTCATAGCTAAATTCCAAAAGAGGTTGCAAAAAATGCAGGCGGTTCTTTTAATCCATATCAACAAATCAGGTTGAGCATTCCCCACTGGCACGAGGAGCATTAATCTTTGGTAAGACTACTGGGACTTAATTCTAAAACAAATCACACACAAAACAGGGGTTGGGGCAAAGTCTAATGTTATACTGAAAAAGTAACATTTCCAAGCTCTACTCTTCAGGAATAGTGAATTACATTTTGGCCTGAACTCTATTGCTAATCCTGACTAGACCAAAAGCATTGAATCCCTCAGATTTACCTTTGTGATGACCCTCAACTCAGCCACTGATTTAATGGGTCTACTCTAGTTCGGACCAACCAACCTACAGTCTGAAAGGGTACCATCCCAGTTACTTTAAATGTGTATATAGGTATTCAAATAATAATGCTTGTTGACTTTATAGCATTCCTTTTCTTAGGCAAAGAAAACTCAGAAGTGTTTTTTACAGTTCCTTCCTCTGAAATATAGCCAACAGCACCTAATATTTGTTGGTGGTCTCCCATCTAAGTACTAGCCAGGTCTGACCACGCTTAGCTTCCATGATCAAGTGGGACTTGGTGCCTTTTGGAGTATTTAAATGGAACCCCTGAACTGGAGACTTTCTTGTTCAAATGAGGGTGAATTGGAAGATCTTGTGACAATGACCTCAAGAAAATCCCACAATCCCTTTGCTGGGTTCCAGCAATTATTTCATAAAAATTTCTTGTGTTCCAGTTTCATGTAGGATGTTTGTATTTCATAACATAGAAACAGCTGTTTCAATCCATTTTTATTTGAATTGTGGTCATAGACAGTGGATGTGTGGGTCTGGCTGCTGGATCTTATCTACCATCATGGGGGGAAAAAGTCCTATGGGCTGTCCACTATATGTCTTAATACTTTCTTTTCGTTGTTATTACTATCATCATCATCATCATCATCATCAATATTTTTGCCATCAGAATAATAACTGTTACTAGTATTATTAATTATGTTAAAAGCTCCTAGTTGGTGTACATAAATTAGAAAAAGCACATTCTTTCTTCTCAGTAGAGTAGGAACCAGCCTTATGATCAACCTCAGCATAGCACTTTCTGGCAGGACTCTGTCTTTGCCCTTCCTGGCATTCTTACCCAGCCATACCTTCCATTCCCATTGGACAGCATCTATTTAAATTTCCCACAGTGCTTCAGAACCATTCTGTGTTAGGGGCATTGTGAGAAATTAAAATTGCAGCTGCCTAGTGCAAATGTTTTACAGGGAGGCCCACAGCAAGAAGTGGTGGTAGGCTTTGGCAAGTTGCTATGGCTCCAATGGCTGCCTGAGTGTGCCATGAGGTAACATTAACATGGTTTTCAAGTTTACAAGTCTAAAGTGATGGCAGGGGAAGGGCGGGGAGAGAACCTGTAGTCCTCTCATTACTAGGGTACAACTTTGATTGTTGGCCAGAGTGGCTGGATCCGATGGGAATTAGGGTCTACCAACAGCAAGAGAGTTACATGTTCCCCATTCCTGATGTCAAGGTGTACAACTAAAACCCAAGGGAGAAAAGGAAAGGAGAACAAAACAGAAGCAGATCAACTTGGGCAACAGTAGCTGTCCTAACAGACTGGCGTGGGCAACAGGGGTCATTTTCACATACTCTGGTCCATGAGGGCTTTACTTTCTTCTTCTGATTTTCCAGAATGGCTCTTTTTTATAAAAAAAAAATAAGATGTGGGGAGACCTATGAAGCAAGTTACAAAGGGCCTTTCCGCACTACACTGTTATAGTGCTATTATTCTACTTTCAGCATCCTGTGGAATCCTGGGGTTTGTAGTTTACTGAGGCCAAAGAGCTCTCCAGCTGAGAATTCTAAATGCTCCTCCCTAAACTGCAAGCCCCAGGATTCCATAAGATGTTGAAAGTGGAATAATAGCACTGTAACAGTGTAGTGCGGAAAGGCCCTTTGCAACTTGTTTCATAGGAGAATTATATGATCTTCCATTTCTGTCAATTTTTTTTTAATTATCCTGTCCTTCTTGAAAGCCATAGGGAGGTGTCAAGGGGTCCCAGGGGTCTTGGAAGGGTAGAGCAAAAGCTCCTTGGGCATAAAATCCCAGTGCTTCAAACAGACAAGTAGAACGTTCTCATTTCCCCACAGTGCCAAAGCATCTGTTGGAGTAAGAGGAGGGAATATAGCACATGGACTATGCCTTCTGCAAACCCACGTGTGCTGGGTCCAATCTGCCTTCCTCCTCCTCCCCTTCTAATCCACCAACCACTCCCCATGGGTGTCAAACAGGGCTAGAAGAAGAGACTGAGCCTTTGGGCTCAGCAGTTTTCAGGTTCCAAATTGGCCTTTAATTGTAGGTTCCCAGGGTATCCTACAACTCCCCCTTCACTCCACCCACCTCTCCCTGCTCCTCACACTGGAGGGAGGTCACAGAAAGCAGGCAGGCCCCAACTTGCACAATGAAGCCTGTTCCATTAAAAAAAACACACACACAAAACCCAGAGAATCCACCCATCCAGTTGCCCAGTAGCACACTTCCTTGCCAGGCCTTTCTCTCTTCCTAGACCAACAGGTAGGGGAAGAGATGGCTCTGTTTTGGCCTGTGTTTGCTACCTATCTACTGTAGTTTTATCTCATCCCAGAAAGAAAGAAAGAAAGAAAGAAAGAAAGATGGGACAAACCCGTGCTGCTCCCTGCCCAGTTGGGTGTATGAGTCAACCCACTACCCTTCCCAAATCGGTTTGACTGGTTGGGTTGCCCTTTAGAGATTCCCCTGCTAGAAGGAGAACAGAAGAAAGGAAGATGAAATAACTGTAAGCTAGCAAGGCCTAATTCTCTGGAGTCTAGCAGGGAAATCCTCTCGGTTATTTTTAAAAACTGAAAAGTTGCATTGCAAATATTCCAAGGGGGTTTTAGTCATGTTAGTCTATTGCAGCCAAAACTCCAGCATCTTGCAGTAGCCTAAAGACTTCTTATTTGGCATAAATGCTTCTGAATTGCAGCCCAATGATATCGGATAAAATGGATTGCACTCTACAAACGATTCCACCAAATAAAATTCGGTAGCCTGAGAGCAGTATTTGGCTTGGGAATTTGCAACAGCAACGGAGTGGTATGATTGCCTATATCTTTTGGCAAGACAAAACAGACTTTTGGCTTTCTTTTGGGATGCAAGCACACCATGCTGAGCAAATGGCTATTTATATATGCCCACTGTTGTGACAAGAGCAATAGGAACAAGCAGTGTGATTTAATAATTTGAGACAGTTTGAGGAACCTGCAGCCCACAGGCTACCTCCTAGCTTAATTTCATGGAGCACCCCCAGCTGAATTTAATGTACAATGGCAGAAAGAGAGAACTTGCTATGTACTCCAGCAGTCCCGAAAACTCCACGTACATTTAGCTCTGCCCACTGTTGGACCTGGCTTCGCCCACCTTTGGCTCTGAACCACTTCTGCCCCTCTTCCCCTGCTTTTTTTCCCATAGGTTCTTCAAAGGCAAATAGTTCTCCAGTTTAGGAGCAGGCCCAAGACCAGTCAGTTTCAAGTTCCAGCTCAGCCATGAAGCTAACCATTTACACATTGTCAGCCTGACCAATCTTGCAGAGTTGTTGTGATGGTAAAATTGGAGGATAGGGCAGGAAGTCAATTATATAGGAATTTCCTAAGGCAAAAAGGTGGAATATAGTATAACAAAAGACTCAGTGGTTTGAGTGCTGGCCTAGGATTCTGGGAAATAAAGGTTCAAATCCCTCCTCAGCCATAAAAATCTACTGGGCAAGTCAAACTCTCTCAGCTTAAGAAGAAGGCAATGGCAAACCTCATTTGAATGAATCCTGCCAAGAAAACCTTACAACAGGGTTGGCATAAGTCAGAATTGACTTGAAGGCACAAGTGTAACAAACAGCGACCTCACCACTCCCTAAGCATCCACTGACAGGATCCCATAGTGTGTACAGTCTACTCAAAAGTCTTCTCTATCAGGGCCAGCTCTGCCATCGAGCAGTGTGAAGTAATAACCTCAAGCAATAGATGCTGAGAAGTGGCAGCAAGGTGTTGGAGGAGACAGCTACGTACTACGGAGTTGCTCCATCCCCAATGAGCTACTATTCTGCCTACAGATGCAGTGGTGGATGCTCTCCACTGTCAGTGTTGAAGAATGTTTCAGCAGCCAGTCTAATCAGCTTTATACAGAGAGTGTGAGAGGGCACCACCTTGTCCTTCACCTTAGGCAGCTAAATGTCTTGAGCCAGCCCTACTTGCTATATAACAGTGCTCTACCGCCCACCTAGACACATTTTCTCTCTCCTTCTCCCTCCTGACAATCACAATGATGGAGACTCTGCCTCACTTCCTTTGACTGGTCACATCAAACTTTCCCTGCATGTGCATTCAAAATTAAGTAGCTGAAATGTCTCTTCTACCATGTTCCCTCACCAGCCTATCCCAAGTCTTCCTGGAGCAGGCCCACTTCTTACTTACCTATTAGCTGCATTGCATCTTGTATCAATCTTTTTTTTAAACATTCCTCCAGCCAGTCTTTCCTGGAACAAAAAAACGCTCCTCCTGAACTCACAGTGAAATTCTCTTGGTGTGCAGTCTTTCCCTCTCTCTCTTTTTCAGACAGTTGCTGGCTAACTCCAGCCCTGGGCATTTTGAGTGTGTGTGTGTGTGCATTTGAGTTGACTCGGCGTCATCTTTGCTTAACCTCTATTCATTTATCTGTCATTTCCTACTCCAGTCTCTGTGCACGCATCTCTCTTTCTCTTTCCTTCTGGGTTATTGTTTGCTTCCAGTTTTGGCTCAGTTTTATCATTCTTGAGCGTTTAAATTTTTACTCAATGAACCAATCAAAATAAATACTGTAGTATGTCAGAGCAAGTGATATTTAATTTTCCATAAGGTTTGTTTTTCCTCCGTACCCCCCCCCATAAATCCGCATATGGGATTGTGCCCAACAAGCCATAGTAGTGGAATTTTACAAGAGTTCAGGCAGACACAAAATGGTATATTTCATCTAAAGTATGCACAGCTGTACAGACTGGTGCTAAAAGGGGCAAAGAAACTGAAATTCTCTGCGCCTCTGGTCCTCTGGACCTGGATTGTTCATCAGTCTTCCTCCACAAACATAGCAGCACATACCCTCAAGTATTTCAAACATGAAAATTGGGATACATGTGGACAAGCGATATCAGAGTGAGATCAAGATGGCACAGATTATTAGTAAGGAAGAACACACAAGCTAGGATGTGCTGCAGCATTTTGCTTTTGCCTGAGCCAACTGGGAAGGGCAAAATTTCACCCTGTCTCCTCCCCCACATGAATTATTTGAACACAAACTGCTTGTTAGTTTCCAGCAGTGATGTTAACTAGGAAGGAAAGGAGAAGGTGGGACGAGGAGAGTTAAAACTGAAAAACATCTGAAAAAGAGGAATGATAGAGGATTAACTAGAACCATCTCTAATAGGTCAGGGCAGTTAGAAGGTATGGTAGCACAATGGAAGATTTTGAAGTGCAGGCACTCATCATAAAAATCTCTAAAGTTTGGAAAAGTTACCTTTTGATGCCACAACTCTCAGTATCTCAAAACAGCAAAACAACAACAAACAAGCAAACAAACAACCTTCTTCAAGGAGTAAGTGGTCTCTTACAGCTATTCCCCCACTGAGAGTCCAAAACTACAGATAGCCATGCTGATCAATACCAGTAAAATCATCTTTACCAGGAGTAAAGCCAATGGACCAAAGCCAACTGGCATCTAAGTTGTTGACATTCTAGTGCCAAGTTGCTTGCAAAAGCCTCTGAGGGTCTAATCAGTGTTCAAATCAAAGTAATCAAACTTTGATCCTCCTGATGTTTTGGACTTCAGTTCCCAGAAGTCTTGACTGTTGGCCACAACTGGCTGGAGGTTCTGAGAGCTGAAGTCCAAAGTACCTGGAGGACCAAAGTTTGGAATCCACCAGCTGGTTTTATAAGCATCCACATATGTGCATGGTTTTGATTTGTTTTAAAGTATTTACATTGGTTTTAAGCTATCTTCTTTTAACTCATTAAATTGTTAAACACATGTTTAAATTTTAAAACCATTCTTAAAATGTTTTACTTTTTAAAAACCACACCACCTTGAGTCCTACTTTTGGGAGAAGGGTGGAATATAAATACAACAACAGCAACAAGAGTTTTTACTGTTTACATTATTTCAAACTGCTTCTGTTGATTTTATTGTACACTGGTCTGAGATCTTTAGACAGAGGGTAGGAAATAAATAAATAAATATTTAAAAAATCATAATTGCCCCTTTCAAGACCTTAAACATTTAGTATACCTACAGAAGAGTCTTTCAACAATATCTTGTTGCTGGGAAAATCTGTTGCTGCTTTCCTTCCCAACTATTATGAAAACTGCAACTAAAAGCAGAGGGAAACAGGAAGCCTGAGGAAGTGGCAACCAGATCATTGCTCCTGCTAATCCAAAAGTGCTAGCACTTTGTCCTAGGTAGCTCTGGATCCACCACATCAGTGCTGCACCATTTGAAGGAATCACAATCTCCCTTTGAAGGAATCACAGTCTCCCTTTGTAACAGTATGTTAACAAAACTCTTCATGATCCTGGACCTCTTCAAACCCCAGATGTTTTGTGTTGGAAAGGCATACTGCATTGGAAACATACCAGCTACCAGCGCAACTGGTACAAAAGCAACACAGAATTCTCTGAGCACTGGGCCCCAAACAAACATTGAGGTGACTATATTCTGTATCAGTTGATGTTTCTCAACCATCTTTACAAGCAGACTCACATGGAGCACATTGCTGTCTGGAGGGTATTAGTGCATGCATAACTGAGGCCAGGTCCAGCTTCTATAGGTAAATGTAACCTATGATCCCAAAATGGAGGTTGATAGGTAAGAATGCTATTCTGCATTCCTGGGTAGTAGTAGAATACAAAGAAGCAGGGATTTGAAATGATGTTTGCAATCACTTGGAATGCATTCTCTTTAGTATGGCCTATGTACTGATATCTCTTCCCCAGCTTGGCTACCAGCCCACAATATTTTGCTGCCTGAGACAAAACACTCCCCCTTACATAGAAGCACCTCAATGTTGTTTCAACACTGGCAATGGGATAGGTTGCATTGCATGTACAGCTCTATCCTCCAATGGAGGGGAATGATTGGCTGGGTCAGGAGAAATGGTTAGTAGGCTTCTGCTATTGTAACAGTCATCCACCAGCATCTGCTGCATGAGGCTTCAAACTGCCTAATGGTACAGCCAGCCCTGCTACGTGTCTGATTTTTACCTTCCACAGGCAGTACATCCATGCCCCAGTCCTATCGCATGACTCACTTCCTGTTTTCTGAAGCTGAGCTCCAGAACCCTGAAGAGATTTGAGGGCATTATCCTGGTTCACATTAAGAGCCAGAGTGAGCCAATGTTCTGATGTTCAGTGTCCTCCTGCCAGATCCATACCAACAGGCCTTCAGTGGGACATGACCTAGTGATCCTGATGAGAAAGCAAGGTATCTCTTTGAAATGGTTAGTGGGCATCATCTAAAATTAACCTATGGCTGCTGCTATGGAGACTGGGTGTGGAATAAAAGGAAACTTGTAAAAATAACCACACACATATACACAACAAATAGTTAAAAAAAAAAATCAGGGTCTCGAAAAAGATTGCTTGAGGTGATGGAATGATCAGGACTTTGAAGCACAGAATGGAAGAGTTATTTTTTCAGACTATAGACCTCAGAATCCCCCTCCCCAAGCTGACATAAGCTAAGGTGATCTTTCTGCTGGGGTTTCTGGGAGTTTAGTCCAAAAAAGTAACATTTACAAGTGTGTCTAGCAAAAGGAGCATTCCCTCAGATTTTTTTTTTTGTGATGGGGAGAAGGGATGACAAAAACTAAGAAAGGGCCCAAATACCTTAAAGGCACTGGATCCTGTCCAATTTTGGAAGCTAAGCAGGGTCAGCCCTGGTTAATACTTGAATGGGAAACTGCCAGAAAAAAACTGTAGCTGTAGGCTATATTTGAGAGGAAGGGACCTGGAAAAGCACCTCTGAATATTCCTTGTCTAAGAAAACCCTATGAAATTAATAGGGTTGCCATAAGGCAAGATGTGGACTTGAAGACACATACACACGCACTTGTAAGCACTAAGAAATTCCAGTGGTGAGGTCAAGATTTATAGCAAGGATTATAAAAAACTATCTTACACTGGGTGGGATGATTTCTCCATTTCAGTCAACACAGTCTACTCTGACCTCTCCAGAAGGCAGGGGGAGGTTTCTTTCCTACCTGCTTTGTCAACTTTTTAAGTGGAGATTCTGGACCCTCAACGTATGTGTGGAAACCACATCTTTACTGTTGGACTATACTTCCTTCGCCATGATGCCATCCTTCTTAGATATATTCAACTGGAAAAGGAGCAGTGCATTTAAAGAAACTTTGTCCTTCTTTCCCCTCATTAAGGGCCAAATCACACATTAAACAGAAACATATTCACCTATCCCTGTCTCTTTAATTTCCCTCTCCAAAGAACAGTCATATATCTCTGTGCGCATATTGCCCCCCCATTCTCATTTAATTCCTCTGTCCTGTAGGTGACAGGAATACATTCAGACATCTCTGTTACTGCAAGTATAGTTTGGCTCTGACACCACAGAAACAATGGCAATGATACCCACTGCTGTAAGAGAAAACTGGGGCTCCAGATATTGTTGGATGTCAGCCCTATCATCCCTGACTACTGGCCATGCTGGCAGAGGCTGATGAGATTTGCAGTCCAATGACACGCGGAAGGCCACAAGTTTTCCACTCCTGGCTTAGAATGTTTTAAATCACACACACGCATAGGCTCAACCCGTCCCAAAGTTTAGATAACAAAGAATTATATTATGCACAGCAATGGGCACAGCCAGAACAAAGTGGCCAGAGTTATAAATCTCTCACAACATCCAATTCAACATCCAATGGGGGAAACATGCACCTGCATGTAGGTACAGGTGTACCTCAATTAAAGAAGTAGGTATGTTCCTGGGCTTCACTTCTTTAACAGAAACATTGGTACCAGAAGCAGAAATAACATGGAAAGAATAGGGGTAATTTCCTACATCACACACACACACACACACACACACACACACAAAGGCAGTTCAACATGGTTCAGCAAACTTGCCTTCAAAACTAACAGTATGCCCATGTGAGATAAAACAACCAGATCAGGTAAGCCTTGAACAAGTAAACTAGAACAGTTTTAATCCTCTAGAGACACTTGAAAGCTTCTTCCAAAATGCACCCAGGGATGATTTTCTTTCTTTCTTCCAACAGCCTCCACTTTTCTTATGATTTCCATTGTGATGGCAAAAATTATTGATCTGCACTTCTTCAACATGCCAAGGCAGCTAGCTGGTAAGGCAAGCTAATCTGCTTTCTCCTTTTCTGCCATCACTTACTGCGCATGTGTGAAGAGCAAAACAGAAAGAACAGATGCCATCTGTTTACCTTCCCTGTTGTATATAAGCACACACCGCCACAGTAGAAATACCTAAAACAGAATCTCATTCTTTCTAAGGTCAGGTTTTATTTTGTTTACTGTATGCATGCTCCTGCAATCCAACACTGAAAGTCTGTCTTTCTCCTGACCTCCTTTCACCATCCCCCAATGCCATTGCTGCAAAACAGAAGACAAGAAAAGAAAAGGCCTAGGGTTAAAAGACTTTGTAAAAAGAGCTTCTTTATCAGAGGTTTTGTTAACCTTTATTTTCCTTTCACAGCTTGTATGAAGTTGCCCAGATCACCTTCACAGCTGGGTGGCAGAGGAATACGGAATAAATATTTATAATGTGGGACCGGGCTGATAACAGAGCGCGGCCTGAGGAAAAGGGGTATGCTTGGGTAGAGCTCAGAGGTCTAGACTGAGTGACCTGGATGTCGATATTTAGCCATGGGCCAGAATCTCTCCACCCTTGGCCCAGCAAGGCAGGTCTTACCTTCTAATGAGCTGCACAATTCCATATCAGTGCCTTTTTATTTTTCTCCAAAATATGTATTGATGATAAAATACACAGATTTCAAGTGGTACATTAGAGCAAAATTTTTCAGGCTGTTTCTCTCGTGGAATAAGGGACTGGATTTTAACACATTCACACTGAAAGTTAAATTCACTGAATCAGTGGAGATTAAGGTTAGTTGAGACTAACTTAAATCTTACTGATTTCAATGGAACTCCTCAAAGTGTGGGTTTCTGAATCCAAATTTGATCTGTTAACATTTTCTCGGATAAGAAAATGGGGCTGTCTCTTCACCTGAACAATTTTTTGTTGACTACTATTTTGCTGCACAAGCCTGCATTCTCTAAATTACCAAAAAGGGCATTTTCCTGGGATTTGACATTTTTCTCATGTATACTGTTTTTTTCAGTTTTGACTGCCTGAGCCCAGTTGTTTAATGCATTTGTCTGAGAGTAAAGAGTGACTGAATTTTGCCAGCACTCTCCATTATAATTGGAATATTGCCCTTGCTTCTTCATGCTGACATGCCTTCAGGTTGTTATAGATGGTGCATTTCTTCGGTCCTTCCCAAACAATACTTTTAATGCACTGCATTGCCACTCAGTTATCTTTCTTTAAGCAGCACATTTTCCTCAAGGGAAACTATGTCTTACTAGCACTAAAAACACTGTATTTGTTGTTTGGAAAATGTGATCCCTGATAGCTAGAATAACAAGAGACCTGTAATACTTTAAAGACTAACAAGGGAGGTACTGGTACCACTCTACTCTGCTTTGGTTAGACCTCATCTTGAATACTGTGTCCAGTTCTGGGCACCCCAGTTCAAGAAGGACATGGTCAAGCTGGAGGAGGTCCAGAGGAGGGCGACCAAAATGGCCAAGGGCCTGGAAGGCAAGCCCTATGAGGATAGACTTAGAGAGCTGGGTATGTTCAGTCTGCAGAAGAGAAGGTTAAGAGGGGACATGATAGCTATGTTTAAATATCTGAAGGGATGCCATGTAGAGGAGGGAGAGGGCTTGTTTTCTGCTGCTCCAGAGACCAGGACAAGGAGCAATGGATTCAAGCTGCAGGAAAGGAGATTCCGCCTGAACCTCAGGAAGAACTTCCTGACGGTCAGGGCTGTCCGGCAGTGGAATATGCTGCCTCGGAGTGTAGTGGAGTCTCCTTCCTTGGAGGTTTTTAAGCAGAGGCTGGATGGCCATCTGTCGGGAGTGCTTTGAGGGTATTCCTGCATGGTAGGGGGTTGGACTGGATGGCCGTGTGGTCTCTTCCAACTCTACATTTCTATGATTCTAACATATTTTTTTAAGGTTTTTGGGACTGCAGCCTACCACATCCATTGCAATCAAGGGTTGTGGTTGCACAAGCACCTATTGGCTAGTGCCAGTGTCTGGCCGTATTTTATACTGCAGAATAATAAAGATTTTTAAAAAATTGAATGCTTCCCAGTTGTATCATGGATTCATGAGACAACTCATTAAGCCCTTTAAAAGCAAATGGAAACACGGCAAAAACAAGACGTTTATCTCTCCTTATGTCATTGTCCTGGCAGCACATGGACTGGGTTTTCACTTTAAAGGATTTTTTTTTCTAAGACAGATATTTCTACATTTTCCTTTCCTCTCCAGCAAAGATGTGCACACCTGCCCCATTTTTAATAAAGCATCGTAAGTGCTTACCCTAAGTTCCTCCAATGCTTTACATGAGGACAGAATACACTGTTGCTGTGTTGATTCAGATCTAGCATTTATAAAGCACTGAGAATAAAATGTGTTACCTCCCCCCCAGTGCCATCTGGAAAGGCCCTTCATGATGCACGGCTTGCTACTCTCTCCCTTTGGATCCTCCTCTGTGTTGCATTGATTTGCAGTTCTTTGGCTTCATGCATTGATTTTTATTTTTATTTCTTGCACTGTCTCCTACTGCAGCTCTTGATATATTTCTGTGTCTTTACTGGACTTCCTAAGCTGGCAGATTTCATCGATGGTGCCAGCAAATGAACACCTTACTTCCCTGGGCATTGTTTTATATTCTCTTTCTCTCTCTCCCTTGCACAGATGAGTTTTCAGCGACTATTGCACAAATGTTTCCTGAAGGCAATGAATGCGTTTCCTTAGGCTAGTCGACTGACACTTTTTTTTTTAAATGGACGGATGCATTTTTTTTTTTACGTTGACTTGTGCGAACTGGTGCATTTCTCAGGAGCACGTGGTTGGATGTGCCACCCTCCCCCCTTTCCGGCTCTGTGGAGGTACATGTATCGCTCTTCCCCCTTGAGTAAAACAGAGCTGGTGCGTCTCCCTGTAGTGGGTGGCTTGATTAATTTCTCCCTATGTCGCATGGACTGGTGCATTTTCCTAGATTGCTTCTCTCATCTTCCACAGCCCCGTAGACCAATCCTTTCGCCTGGAGTTGTGCATGTTTTTCGGGGGGGGGGGTTGCTTGGTTCTTGGTGCTTTCCCCCAGATTGCTGCATTTTCTCTGGCCCCGTTCAGACGTGTATCTCCAGGCGGTCTATGCGTAGCTAGAGAGCCCCTCTGATCTGCATGAATCTGTGCATTTCTCTACCTCCCTCGCCGTCTGCAGGCATTTGGTGCATTTTTCCGCCCTTGGTGCAACGTCTCGTTCTCTACACCGGACAGTCGCGTTTCCTCAGATTGTTTAACACGGAGCGGGATGTTTCCTTGAGACGATGCATGGATTTCGCGCTTTTCTCCCCCTCCCTTTTTTTCTTTTTCTTTTTCCTTTTTGGCTACTGCTTCCCCTTCCTCACCCCGTTTTTACCTGCGATGCATCTTTTTTTTTCTCCTCCTCTTCCTTCCCCCCTCCTTTTTCCGAAAGAACCACCGAATGACATCATCCTAAAACTCAGCCCCACCCACCGGCTTCCCCAATTGGCTTCCCATATCCCCCCCTCCGCCCACCAGCCTTTCCATTCATTGGCTTGGCCTCCTTGCCACTCGGAGTCCGTCTTCCCCTCCCTTCTCCACGCGGAGGCGGTGCCTAAGGGGTTGTCCCGGAGCTTGCCAAAGGCTCACTGGGCAGAGGGCTTGTCAGTCAGAGTTCCCTTAAAGGGGCAGGCGCGCCCAAAGCTTTGCGCTGAGCGAAGGGGCGGGACTTTACTCCTCCTCCCCCTCTCGCTCTCTGGATCTGCCTGAGCGGGCTGGAGGGGGGGTGCCAGGCGGTGGCCGACCGGCCGGCCGGGAGGAGGGATGCCGGGGCTGGGCAGCGGGGTCCCCCTGGGGGACAGGAATGGTCCCTGAAGCCCGAGGGAGGGGGCCAGACATCAGCAGCCGGGGCTCCCTCCTGCATCCCTCCTGCATCAAGCATCACCAGCGGGAGCAGCAGCAGCAGCAGCAGCAGCGTCACCTCCCCCCCCGCTGAAAAACCAGGTAAGAACGAGGTCCCCCCTCCCCATGTCCTCGCCGTTCCCCCTTGCAGCCGATCTCCCTCGCCTCTGCCCCGCTGCCACCTCTCCCTCTGGGGTCTTCGCGCCGCCTTCCTTTCGCTCCCTCCCCAGCGCTGTCCCCCCCGCTTCCCAAAAAATACAAAATAAATCGGCTCGCAGCGTTTCTCCTCGTCTGCATCCCTCGCTCCCTCCCTGCCTCCTTCCCCGCTTTGCCGGCCTTCTTCCCGTTGCACCTCCGTGTCTGCCTCTCCCGCATCTTCAGAGCTCCCGAGCCCGACGGCGGCACCCATTTCCCTGCCGCCCCGTAACGCTTGCCGCTCTCGTTCGCCTCTCTGCTCGGCTGTGCGGCCGGAGCACCCACACCTTCCCCGTGCGCTCTGCATCCCGCCTCGTCACGAACTCCCCTCGCTCCCCCGCCCCGTAGCATCCACAACCTCTCCTTGGCCCCTCAACCCTCCCGTTTCCCCGGAGTGCGCACGCACAGCCCGCAGCTCGGCTCCGCCGCCCGCCTAGGCTTCCCAGGGCGCCCGGGAGCCTTCTTCCTCCTCCTCCTCCTCTTCCTACCTCACACCACCCAGGACCCTTCCCACGAGATCTCGCCCTGCCTGGTCGTCTCTCTCCCCCGCGCCGTCAAAACCCCGGCAGCCGCGCAGTCTGCTGCCACCCACCCAGCTAACCGAGTAGGCAGCCTCTGCCCGACTTCCCCGACGCCAGGCTCGCGATCTTGCTCCCAGCCTTCCTTCCTTCTCCTCCTGGAACCTTCCAAACCCTCTCCATCCATCCACCCACCCACCCGACCCAGAGACCCACACCTTTCAGGCCCCACAGCGACGGCTGACCTGCCCAGGCTCCGATGCCCAGGTGGCAATTTACACGTTGCCCTACACTGAAGAGTCCGCGGAGACGAGGGTGGGAGGAAACCGCTGTCTCCTGCCACCGGCCAGGAGCAGCCTGTTGGAACCCCAGGTCTCTCTTGCACCCCGCACATTTGGCTTGCTTCAGTAATTCCCCGAGGGTCCTGTGCACAAGCGGTTTGGTTTCAGCACCTCCTTCCCAAAATTCACCCCTATTTCATTTTCGTGTAGCCCAGACCCACCCCCCAAACCAGCAGTCTTTGGAACAGCCTTCCACTCTGCCTCCTGTCAAAAAAACGGTGTCCTTTGCTTGTCAGTTTCCCTTTTCTCCACCTGACACCTTCCCCTTCCCCTGCTTTGGCTGTGCTCCACTCAGCTGTCCCCAGTTCCCCTTTGA
The DNA here is from genome assembly GCA_030412105.1 of Cyclura pinguis. Classification (NCBI taxonomy): domain Eukaryota; kingdom Metazoa; phylum Chordata; class Lepidosauria; order Squamata; family Iguanidae; genus Cyclura; species Cyclura pinguis. The sequence goes on from CM059604.1 coordinate 102,583,150, forward strand.
GCCTTGTGTGCACCCACAGGAAGGAAACCCAGACCCTATCCTCATCTGCTTCCTTATATCTTTAATGGGACTGCATTTCCCACCATCCCCCCACAATAACATAGAACATACAGTCCTTTCTGACATCACCCCATCTCTTCCTTCAAAGTCTCCTCTCCCCATGCAAAACACTAGTCCACTCCACATTCCGCTGCATTTTTCACATTGCTTCCCCCACCTCTCTAATTCCATCCAGTATTTTCTTAGTCCAATCATTGCAGAAGCCCACACAGTACATAAAGACGTCCTCGTTTCTGTTCCTTCTAGGGGCTTCCTCCCAGTGCCTGCTTCACCCCATACCAGGAAGCATCTGTCATCCCACCCTGTCTGATTTTATACATGCAGCCTAATTCCCCTGTGCTGTCCCAAATTTGCAGTTCCATCCCTCTTGCCCGTTCTATTGCCTTTACCCATTCATCCACTCAGGGTTGGCCCAGGACATGTTGCTGCCTGAAGCGGGACAGCAAATAGCACCCATCCCCAACTACCCAAATCAAGAGTTGTGGCACCCAAAGCCAACCAGGTTATTTTGCTGTGTGAGGTAGACAGTCCCACAAACACATCTCCTCATCCCTGGCAATAAAAATCAAGTAATAAATAGGTAACCATTGCTGACTACTCCATAAGGTAGCTGCTTAAGGCAGCTGTCCCACTGTGCCTCATGGTGAAGCCTGCCCTGAGTCCAAGGTTGCATCCCATATCATTCACATGCAAAAAATTCTATGAACCTACATTTCTAATCTGCGTCTTGCCACCCCATCTCTTTTCAAATGGCCACTTGCTCTGGTTTAGCATAGTTTTCCATTCCACAATGGGGAAATTCCTGTTATTTTTGCCTCTGTGCGCCTCCATTTTTACTGAACTAGTGTTTCAGCTCACTTTCTTATTCTGCCTGTATTTTCCATCTCTCAAGCACTTGTTCTACTTGTGCCCCTCTCATGCACACATGCTGGAATATATGTCAGAAAATCCCCTCCTTGCCTCTCCAAGCTGGCATCTGTCATCCCAGTTACCCTGTCATCTGCTTCTGCAAAATATTGAGCCATCATTTTATTGGACTATGAAATACGGAAAATACATGGGGTATGTTTGGTTGAACTAGAGATTATAGAGTTGTCTCAGTGCTCCAAACTGTTGGATTGTAGGCTTCACATTACACCCTGTCACTAAAAAGAAGAGTTCTTGATATGTAGATGAAAAGCTGGGATCTTTTGGAGCGCTAGGACTGCTTTTCTCGTCTTCATGTAGCCATTGTGTTAAAATAATATATTGATTGTCTACTGGAGAAGTCAGTAGTAGGTTTACAGTTGGGGTGGGAAGCCTGTAGCCTTCCAAATGTTGTTGGACTCCAGGTCCTATCCCCCATGTCAGCCTGACCATTGGTGAAGAATTCTGGGAATAGTAGTTCATCAACAGCTGGAGGTCCACAGGTTTCCCACCTCTAGTTTACAGTCTGTGAATTTTCCACCTCCACATGTCCGAGTTCATCAGTCATCCATAGCTAACTTTGGTAAACCTATATTTATAGTCAAGGTGTAGGTGTTTAAAAACAAGTTGTGTGTGTGGGAGACAGTCTGGTTGGGCACTTAGAGGCAGACTTACAAGCGTGCTATGTGCACTGTTGCTGTTTCACAGCTCTGCATGTACAAGCTGTTAATGTGAAACATATTTGCACAAGAAATTTAAAAGTGATTTATTTGTCACTTTTGCAGACGTGAGAAGATATATGGACAAATGTATGCTTATAAATGGCTGTCTGCGTATGCATTGTGATATAATCCACAGTGCACAAGTATTTGAGTGTGCAAATATGAACATTAGTCCTTCACACTTTTACAAAGGGTCAAATACATAGACATATGAGCACACTAGTGTGGACAACATCTGTATTGTTTGTGCAGAAATTTTGAAATATACTAAAGTATAGACAGATATATCCAAATAATTCCATTTGCCTCATGGAGGTTGTAAGGGCTCTGCAATTAGAAGATACTGACATGTGGTTCCACATGCACCAGTATGTGTTCTCATAGTTACATTTGTTTGTTTGCATAACTCAATATGTGTGTGACCTGAAACATCCTTTAGCCGGTGCACACAAAGAGGATCAGAACACCAGAAATGGCATGTATGCTATATATGAGCAGTGATGCTGATTTTTTTTATGTGTATCTGCATAACTTTGCACATTGCGTACACTCTAACAAGTGTGAACATTACCAGTAGGTTCAGCAGGTGCTTCCTGTAGCCATCCATGTGGCCACGGTATGAATCAGTCCTGAGCTATACTTTAAAAGGTACTGATGAGCACACAGGCATAAGTCAGCAATATTGCCCACAAACAAATTCCAAGCACCATCACACATGTCCCAACATTAGTTGTGTGCAAAGGAACTCAGAGGCTATATCTGAATGTGAAATAATCAAAACTGTTTACAATATTGATAAAATTCTACCTTCTGGGCCAAGGACATGCTCATTCTTTATTCAAAATAAAAGTGATCTTATACTACTTATAAACTAAGTAAGGATAGCATAGGCTAAATTTACTTGTTTTCATTATTTTGCTTGTGTAGAAGAGGAGTCTTCAAATAACCTAGAATGTCTGACAATAAGGAGGGATGACAAGAAGAAAGGAAGAAGGTCGTTATTGGATTTAGGAGAGTAGCCTTCGCCCTTTGCTTTTCAGGCCTTCGCTGGACTAGTCATGAGGGAGAGAAACTTGCTAGCTTGAACTAAGAAAGAAAAGAAACAAAAATGAAAGATACTCAAATGGCTGTGTTTGTGCCTAAAGATGATTTTGAGCTTGTTTGGTATTTCTACATGATATCCTCCACAAAACCCATTGGTACAGACATGTGCTTTTGGTTTTAGGGCATTCATACACAGCTGTGTTGTTCACTCTGTCTGCGGGCAAGTGCAAGGAAAGAGGATGTGAACATTCCAGCACTGGTCTCTTTTTCACATCAGCTTTAGTATCCACAGCCATATGTATGAGTTCTTCAACAGCTCTCTACTTCTTGTTTGCCAAAAGGTGTGTACATTCATGTGACAGCATTTACTTTCTGCTAGTTTGTGGTGTATAAAAAAATAATGGGAGCAATGTACCACTGGTTTTCAGTGGGTCTACAAGTCTGAATGATTAATGCATATCTCTGCTGTATTTTAGACTTAGTTCTCTGGCCTGATGCTACACGAGGTCAATGTCTTTTGAATGTCTAAGAATGTTGATGCATTTGTGGGCCTGCATAAGCCTGGAATCTGAATTTTCTGGTTTGCAAGCATGTTTAGTATTTAACAGCTCTGCCTGTTGGGCCTTTGGGCTACCTGTGATTTGGCAGGTGGGAGAAAAGACTAAAGCTGAGAAAGGGCATGATGTGCCAAGAGTCGTATATACCATCTTTACACACAACCATATTATGCTGAACGCACTTCGTTTCTTCCAACTTTGCAAACTAAGCTGACTCAGGCCTGATTTAGTGCATGGATGCAAGACTAGCGGGGAATACCAGGGATCCCAAGAGAGGGCTAGAAAAGATTCTTGTCTGAAACTCTGGAGAGCTACTGCTAATCAGTTGATAATACTAGGTTATATGGACAGTGGTCTGACTCAATGTTAGGCATGTGTGTTAACATGCATGGTTTTATGTTTTTGGCTATGCAGGATGGAGTGGGCAAGCTGCAGCCCCAGGGCAGTATACTCTCTTAGCCTATTTTTAGTAGCTGTCTTTGCAAGGGCCTTGCAAGAGTGCTCTACCCATTCCCCAGCACCCTGCTAGGTAGGGGATAAGAGCACCAGAAAGAGAAAAAGAAAAAGGACAGGCTTACCTGCTTTTGATTCTGGTCCTGCCCACAGCTGGTTTCACCCTTGCCCACTGCTGACAGGTGGCCTTTGTCAGAGTACCTTAACGGAACAAAGCCCTTGACAATAAGAATGGTTGCTCACCCTGATGTGGTAGGGCTTCATCTGAGCCAGAATTCTTCAAGTCTGAGCTTCAGTGTTTCTTGCTGATAACAGTTCGACCTCTGACTGCTTGAGGGCTCTTCTTTCATCCATTCAAAAGCATTTATATCTTCCAAGCCCAGCTGGCATCTTTTCCAGGTTATTCTGTAGGAATATTTACTATATTCTGTTAATTTGGTTATTTCAGGAAATCTAAAGATCTCCAGCTAGAGATGTAAGACACCAAAACACCAAAACAAAGTACTTGTTAAGTGCTGGCCCTGCAAGAGATGAGCTCTGATATTTTTATTTTATTTTATTTTTTGTCTAGCTAGGATTTAGTACTGGGAGCCAAAGTCTCTTCCTGTACCTTCAGGGTGGCAAAGGGCAGCCCAGGGGTCACATGCAGCTCCCAGAGGCTATTTTCACATCCTTTAGCCCCTCCAGATTCTCTGCATTGATTTCTCTGAACAAATTTAATTCATCATGTAAATAAGTAATAGGGCTTCCGTAGCTCAATTTAAACATTAAATAGTGATACTATTTAGTGATACTTGTTTCAAAAAGAAGAAGTTGCAGCTACTTCTGTTTTGTTTTGTTTTTTTGAGAGGGGGCAATCTTTGTAGTCCCTTAATGGTTCTAGAAACAGGAAGTTAGCCCCCAAACCCACCACAGTTGCTCATCCCTACTTTAGGAGTATTATGCACAGAACATCTTTCCCTAATCACAGATGGACCCCTGGGCACCTAGAATTTAGGGAAAGATCCTTTAGGTCATGAAATGCAGCTCCTAGACAGGCTTGAATTTTTAGTGCCTTCCTTGAAAAAATAAAAACCTCTCTGTGCCTGTACTAGTCATATTCCAAAGAAGATGAACTTAAATATTTTTCCATCACTGCAAGGATGTCATACTAGTCGGGATCCAACCACTGTGCAACCAGAGCATTTATTAGGAAACTATGAGTTTTAGAGTGTGGCTCTAAACTCTAGGGAAATGGACTTGGTTTAAACATTAGTAAGAAGTATTCTAATACTAAATAGAATTCAGAAATGGAATAGAATGTTTGTGGAGGTTTTAGAATACCCATGGGCCTTGTATATGGATTTTTGCATGGATCTTATTATATTTTAAGGGCAAGGAACTTTGACCCTGCAAAATTTTTGGACTACAACTCCCACAATATCTTACCATTGGCCAATCTGGATAGACCATAACATGTAGAAGGCCACAAGTTGCCTCCCTTTGATATATATAAATTGCAGCTCATTTATATCCAACAGTGTTTGAAAATCCTATATTTTCATATCCCCCCCGCCAAAATTCAAAGCAGCTTACAATAACCACATCACTGTTTATAAAACAAAAATCTATTTAAATAATTGCAAGAAAGGAATCAAGGCAATTACCAACTGAAAACCCAGGAAAATGAGTGGCATTTAAATTTACCCAGCCCTTAAGCTAACAAAGCTGGGATGCTAACTTAGAATTTTTATTCTGTGCTCCTAACCTCTGAAGGCCAGGGCATTCAGTCCAGGCCTCATCAGATACCTGTTTGGTTGATATTGATATCAAATGTGAATCGTAGAGTTGGAAGGGACCATTAGTCCAATCCCTTGCCGTGCAGGAACTGATAGCTGAAAAACAAAACAAAATGAAAACCCTCCAAAGAAGGAGAATCCACCAATTAGTGAGGAAGTGTATTCCACTGTCGAACAGTTCTTACCATCAGGAAATGTTTCCTAATACTTAAGTAGAATCTCCTCCTCTATGTCTTTCTCTCTCTGGATATCTCAGTCTTTCTTTGTAATTTGAATCCATGGGTTTGTTCTCAGTCTCTGGGGAAGCAGAAAACAAGCCTGCTTCATTTTCCATGTGGCACCCCTTCGGATATTTAACGTTGGCTTTCCCATCACATCTCGATCTTCTCTTTTCCAAGCTAAACATATCCTGATCCCTAAGCTATTCCTCATAGGGCTTTGTCTCTGGATCTTTTACCATCTTGGTCAATTTTTTTCTGAACATGTTGCTAAAATACATCTTGAACAGTGGTGCCTAGAACTGGACAGAATATTCCAGGTAAAGTTTGATCAGTGCTGAATAGAGAAGGACAGTTACTTCCCTTGGATGCAACACTATGTTTTTGTTGATGCAACCAAGAATTGTACCAGCTTTTTTGACCGCCACATCTAGTGTTTAGCTTGTGGTCTACTAAGACCCCTGGATTCTTTCCACATGTACTGTCAAGACAAATGTCTCCCAACCTATAATTATAATTTTTTTCCCCTGCCTAAATGTAATACATTACATTTAATTCTAAATATATTTGTAAATGCTCTGTTAAACCCTATTTTGTCATTTTGGACCCATTTCTCCAATCTGTTGGGGTCATTTTGAATCCTGATTCTGTGGTACTTGCTAGCAGGAAGAATGCTATCCAGAAAACGAGTGGCCTCAGTCAGTGTTTGTGAGACTGAATAAGTGATGAGGTTCTGCATTTGCAAAGAAGAATAAGCTAGAATTTTACAGTATCCTAGCTTGTTGATGTGCATCCTGGAAGGCTCTGGTTTGTTCCTTTCTTATGTGCTTAAACTATGGTTTCTTCCTGATTTGTTAATTGGGACCTGCAGAGAGAGCAACAATCCAAGACTCCTAGACAACATGCTGAACAGGACTGGGGAACTATAATTTATCAGACGATCTTGGACTGTAACTTCCAAGTCCTAGCCAGCAAAGCCAATCAGTGCTGAAGGACTGTGATAGTCACAGTCCAAGAATATCTGGAGGGTTACATGTTCCCCATACTGTGACAATAAATCACTCCTGATATTGCTAGCAGGAGGAGCCAAGTAGAATCATTGAATCATAGAACTGGAAGAGACTAGAGGCACCATCAAGTTCTATCCTGCACCATGCAGAAATAAATAACTAATAAGTAAGTGAATGAAATAGAATAGAAGTGAATGGAATGTAGACATCATATGCAGCCTGTTCCCAGTAAGCCAATATCCTGGCTCATTGTTCTTACAAGTATATCCACTAATCAACATGGTTGTTGAAAGAATGTCTGCCAGTTTACTGCAGACCAGATTTAAGATTTTGATATTAACTATAAGGCCTTAAATTATTTGAGATCAGGATATATGAGAGGATAGTACAGATCTACCGGTCTTCATCCTTCATTTCTGCACATCAGCTTTCTGGTTGTGCCACATCCTACGTGGTGACAAGTAGGAAGAAGGCATTTTCTGTGGTGGTACCCATGCTCTTCCGTATTCTTCTGTCAGAAGTAAAATAGACACTGACTCTCTGTTACAGCTTAGGTGCATGCCAAAAACTTTATTTGACTCGATGTCTGATGATGAATGATACCAGTCATTTCATTTTTAGCTTATGGCTACCAGTTACAGTGGGTCCTTGGTATTCTCTAGGGTTTGGTTCCAGCCCCCTCTCCCCGTAGATACCAAAATGTGTGGATGCTCAAGTCCCATTATGTACAATGGGGTAGTAAAATGGCATCTCTGAGATAAAATGGCAAAATCAAAGTTTGCTTTTTGGATTTTTTTAAAAAATATTTTCTAGCCATGTGTGATTTAAATCACGGATACAGAATCTGTGGATATGGAGGGCCGACTGGATATTTAGCTACATTTTATATTTGTATTTTCATTTTTTAATTGTAACACATCGCCTGGACATGCAGCACGTGATAGTTAGAATACAAATAAAGAATTCCCCAGCAGGGCTGACTGTACTATCAGGCAGAGTGAGAGAGCCACCTCAGGCAGCAGATGCTAGGGGGCAACTCATTTGCCTCCAGAGCTTCTCAACTACTCTCCTTTTTGCGTGTGCCACATGGCCAATCCTGCAGCCCCTAAGCCAGCCCTACTGCCCTTAGGTTCAGTGGAGGACATTTTCCACTTAGGAAATAAGGTTGAAGTAAGATTAGTTTGAAGTAAGGTTCGGCTACCATCAGAGTTCACTTTTGTGTAGAGAATGAAGGAGGGAAGCCACCTTGTACATCACCTCAGGAAGCAAAATGGCTTAGGTGGGCCATGATGCCCATGTTTCATAGAGGCCCACTTGAAACAAAAGTAATGGGTCATGAGCTAGCTCCGCGTTGACTTAGTCTGTCGTAGTCTGGGACAGCAGGTCTTCTCTGTCTTCTTCTCTGTTCCCCTCAGGCTTGACAGCTGAAGGGGCTTCTACTTGAGGTCACCTCACGTGAGGGCCTTCTGTTACCGAGCATAGTCAACAATATGGAATGAGCTATGAAGCGAGGAACACACCTGAAAGCTGGTTGCCTGAAACTTAGGCAAGTATCAGAACTGAGCCTGAGATAAAGAGACAACTATTCCACTCCCGAAATAGCTGCTTAATTTTTTTCTGTGTGTCTCTGACGTACTCTAAAGAAATTGAGGAATCAGAGATGTCTAAGCTAAAGCTCGGGGTTAGCATCCATGGCTGTGAATGCTTGTGAGACAGATCTGGGCGGCTGTGCTCCTCTACTGGGGGCACATGGAAGGAATTCAAGGGCCTTAGTAGACCACAAGCTAAACGCGAGATGTGGCAGCCAGAAAAAGCCAGTGCAATTGGTTGCATCAACAGGAGTATAATGTCCCAACCAAGGAAAGTAACAGTCCCTCTCTATTCTGCTTTGGTCAAACCTCCCCTGGAATGTTCTGTCCAGTGTATGCGTTATCTATTTAATTGGAATCACTTCCCGTGTACAAAGAACCATGTGTCGTGCTTAAGGTTACCTAGCACATCCACTGCTGAGGCAAAAGAGACAAGTCTCAAGATGCTCAAAAGATGGTTGTTTTGTTAGCAAGAAAACCCATGTTTCAGCCTCAGTATATTTTTAAGGCCTTCTTCAGGGCCCGGTAGAGTCAACTTTAGAAATTTCATTTGTCCAGTAAAGGGTTTGAGAGTCCTTGGTTCGAAAGTTTCAGGGTTTTCTATTAAATAAAGCAACCACCTTTCAAGCCCCTTATATTACCCCTATTACTATCGTTATTACCATCACTGAAAAGAACAACAAAACCGTTCCCTGCCCTCAGGCTTACAATGTACTTAACACATAATGCAAAAGGCAAATGGGGTGGCAGTGTTGGAGGGAGCTTGAGTTGTGCCACTTGTCTCTTCTCTGGTTTTCATTGGATGCTCCCCAGTTTCTGTTTCTTTTGAGGAAAAATTGAATAAAGGATTCCGTAGCGGGAAATGCGAGGATGAGGAATTATAGATGTGGTATGTCTGGCCTAGGTGTGGCCTTGTGGAAGAATCAAGGTGTTGAGGAAGGACTGGAATATGCTTCTTCTTTGAATAGAGCTGCCAGAACGAGAACTGAAGAGAGCTCCTATACCTTTAATGGTTGTGTGGAAGAGGGAATTTCAGCAAATGTTGCTTGTCATGCAACCAGGTAACAAGTAACATGTACTGAAGTTCCTGTCTCTACATAACCATTTAAGGTAAAAGAGCTGTCTCCATTTTTCACCCTGGCAATCCTGTCTTCCAGATATATAGGCCACAGCCCGACTGAAGATAAAGAAACAGAAGCAAATGGTCTCTGCTGATTCCAGTGTCAGTGGAACAGTGAATCTCCTCTGGGTTTTAGTCCATAATGTAGCAGAGCTATCCAAGTTGCTAAACCTATTTTGGGGATATGGCTCAGCAATTTGGATATCTCCTTTAATGTTTAGACTAAAACTCAGAGTTGATCTGCTGACGTGGGGTTAACCAATGTCCACTGGGCAGGAGTGATGAGAGAATAGAGAAGCAGCAATGCAACTGGAGAAAATGTGTGAATTGGCTGAACAGGCTAGTGTTTTAAGAAACAGCCTCATTTCATTGTGAGGCTATAGTTTACTTTTTTCAGAGAACTGCTGCCATCCGCATCAAGTTAGATTCTCCAGCCTAAATCCAATTATTAGTCTCTGCTGAAGTAAACCCATTGAATCAACGGAAGTTACATAAATGTTAACTTATGAAGCTCACACTTATTCAATCGATCCACTCTAATTGGGGCTAACAGTTAGATCTAAGCCTCAGTCGCAAGTGCAAGCAAACAACAAAGGGGAAGAAAAAGTAGGATGTCAAGTACAGGGTAGATAAAAGTTCTACATCAAAGAGGACAACACTGTCTGAAGGGCTATTAGAGGACAATCCTCTTTCTCTAAGGCTGTCAGATATTGGGTTCCTCCAGAACTCTGGAGGGTAACCTGCCCATGGTAACCATCATTTTGATGACTAAAAGTGCTAACATGTTTTTTCCACTCAGCTATTTGGCTGTTTGGTGGGGTTATTTATCTACTACATATTTTGCAGTTTTGGGGTGGAGAACAGCCTAAAACAGCATCCAACAGCATCCAAAAGGATTTTTTTTTTTCACTTTTAAAATAGGGTAATGAGTTTTGAAAGCCAAAAACAGTTTTTTCAGCCAAAAATTTGTGGGATGGATGGTTTCGAGCGCCTTTAGGTGGGCTACATTGCACCACACCGAAAGACAGTATGTTACCTACGGGCCACATTGTCCCATCCCTGCTTTAAATTATCCTCCGTTTGACATAGACAAGAGCAGACTGAACAGCTTGAGCAAATAGTTCAGCTGGTCAGTATCTTTCCAATTGTGGGAATATATGTTGTTTCTCTCTCTAAATTATAGTCATTTCTAAAGGTCATGTAAATCAGCATATGCAAATTTATGTGTTTTTAAATTATAGTAGATGTGTCTACCTTTGCATCTATACATATAAATGTATTATGTATGCAAATAACATATGCATTGGTGTTTTCTTTTGTCCTGGTAATGTGTGTTTTTGTTGTTGTTGTTTAATTGTGTGCGTGTGGGGGGGTGCATAAGTGGCTACCCTCACACTCCTGTAGGTGATGGACAGGAGTAAAAGCAGTAGAGATTTGTGGGACAGAGAGAGGGAGGAGTAGGAAAATATGAATAAAAATATTTTTCCTTTCTTCTTCTACCTCCTACTACATTGGTAGAGAATAATTCACAGGTGTAATGAAGTTTATGAGAGCTAGAGGTCATATCATACAATTCTCTAGAGTCATACTTTCTACCTCCCCGTTGTACATTGCATTTTACAAAGAACAGGTATGACAGGTTCCTACCCAAAGGGGAGCCAACTTGCACTGTACAAATTGCACAAACTTGAGATGAGTAGGATCTCGGGTAAGATATGCTGCTCTTTGAAACTGCCCCTCCTCTTCAGAAGAGGGCTGTTTTGGGATCTACAGAAAAAAAATGAAACTTTCTGTCTTCTTAAATCTGTAGCTGGAGATCTCTTTGATTTGTACTAATCCCTTTGCTCACTTTAGCTGTTTGTTGATATTGCTTCCTCTTCTCATTCGGAATAAGGAAATGTAAGCCTCCTCCTTACCCAGGTAGGGACTATGCAGTTTTAGTGTTTTGTACAGCACCTGTCACTTAGAGCAAAATTAACACTGAGTCAAGCAGAGTATAAAAGAGCAATGTAATTCTTACATAATTCATAACTTGGTGGGAATATTACAAGCCTATAGAATTTTGAACTCACTATCATTCTTTCCGCATTTCCGTTGCCCTTCCACACTTGAAGGAAAGTCAGCATTATTATTTCTATAATGTATGAGAAGTCTTCTAACATTTGAAAAAGAGCTACATAAATGCTAAGTGTTATACTAGGTTTGCAATTTGGAATGTTGACTAGCTGGAATGTCGAGTCTCCAAGCTTGCCCAGTGGCGTCTTTTATAACTGAGCAACAATCTGAATCCAGGCCTCACAGGTCTGTGATCCCTGGGCCGTACCATCTGGAGACAAGATAGGGAGCAGCATAAGACATATAATATATTGCTTGTTCTTCTTGAACTACTTCTGCAAGGAGAACAAGGTCCAGGCAGTGTTTCCCCACAGAAGTCATTCTGAAGTGGCCACTGACCCTATGTGGAATACAGAGCCTGGAAGAGTTACTTTGGGGGCTAAATTTCCCAGAATTCCCAGCCCTCATGGCCATGATATTGCTATAGGGCAAGGCTAGGCAATCTGTAACCCTCCAGATGTTGATGAACAACTATGCCTGGTCTCGGAGGGAGAGAAGAAGAGGCAGGCACAGCTCCATCATGCCTAAACCCAGCTGCCACTGCCCTGGCCACACAGGGAAAGAAGAAGAGGCAATATCTGTTGGGCTTAATCCCCTCCCACACTGCCACCCCCTTTTCTTTGTGTATTATGTCTTTCTTAGGTTGTAAACCTGAGAGCAGAGAACTGTCAGATTAACAATTTGTAAGCCGCTCTAAGAGCTTTTGTGGCTGAAGAGCGGGGTATAAATATTCTAAATAAATAAATACTCCCATTATCTCCCATCTCACGGTCAGGTTGGCTGAGGCTGATCAGATTTGGAGGTCCATAGCTTGCACAACCTTGCTCTAGGGAGCTAGTTGTCCCAGTATGGGGTGGGAAATAAAGGGTTAGGGTGGGGCTGGCTTTTGGCAGTTCCAGTTCCCCAACTGGCTCATCCTCATGCCTGCCCTGTTATTCCTGTTTGCTCTTCCTGTCCGCCCACAGAGTTTATCTCAAGCTTTCTCTCTTCCTGCAAGTCTTCTTTCCAGACTGTCCAGCATTCTTATAGAATCCATGCTTTGGGTTGGGTGGTGGTGGCAAGAATGTCATATTTATTACAATAACATCTCTGATCCCATTATCTCCATTTGTAATAAATTAGCAGAAATATATGTGTCATCTTGTCAGGTGATTTCAGGACTTGTGTCTCTGGGCCTCTCTTCTTCCTCCCACACACAAGGGCAGTGCTTCTGTGTTAAGAGATCACAGTACACAGAGTTCATCCTGCAGCTTGTCATAGTTTAACTTGCGTGAGACTCTGGTGGGTTCAGACTCACTATTTCAGTACTCCGCCTTTAGGCTGCTCTGCTCTTCCAACAAAACTCCGCAATTGGATTTACCACATGGAGCCTGGAAGCTCAGCCTTCCAACATTAGAGGAACACTGCAAGCTATTTTGTACCAGCTCTGACTAGTTCTCTGTCTAGCCCAGACTCAAACTGGTAGTGTCTTTTCAGAGTCTGAGACAGAAATCTTTCCCCTTGGCTGCTATCTAATTCTTTCAAGTGGAGATGCTGGGTGCTGAAATTGGGACCTTCTGCACCGAAAGCAGGTGCTCCATTGGTGACTTGCTGTCCCCCCATCCCTGGGCTAATACTTCTTTGAACCAAAATATTCTGCTTTTTCTTCTCTTTAATTTTCCTTCCCAATTCTGTGACATTCAGAGGTTCTCTTCTTTCTGTCACAGACTTTGGAAAAGTTCCCTTTTTGAGCTGCTACTCCCAGAATCTCTGGACCAATATGTGCGTACTCCCGAACTCTGTTCTTTTGCTGAGATGTTATCATGTGTTGTTAACTGCATTTTATGTTTTGGCTGAATTTTTGAAATCTGATGTTATCAGTCTTGAATACCTTGCATGTCATTCTTTTAGAAGAAGGCGTGGTATAAATGCTGCTTTGTTATCTTGGAAAACATATCCAACAAATATACCAAATAAATAAATGTCTCTTCCTTTTCTGCAGGATCCAAGGCTAAACTTCTCTTCCTTCTTGAGGAGGCCCCCAGGTGCCCCTCCCCACCCCTCTTGGCATGATGATGTGCGAAGTGATGCCAACCATCAATGAGGACAACCGCCGCGGCTCAGCCTACGGGGCCGACGATGCCAACTTTGAGCAGCTTATGGTCAATATGCTGAATGAGCGTGAACGGCTGCTAGAGACACTGCGTGACACACAAGAAAGCTTGGCCACCTCACAGCTCCGCCTGCGTGAATTGGGCCACGAGAAAGAGTCTCTGCAGCGCCAGCTCAACATTGCCCTGCCACAGGTCAGAAGCAGGGAAGAGAGGAAGGGTGGGAGGTCACATGGCTAATTGTGAGAACTGTGGCTAGTGAGCTGGAAAAGTATGGTTGCCTGCAAAGTGCTGCCATGCAGATTGGGCATGCTGGGTATATGTCTTCACAAAGAGAAATCTCTTTGGGAGTAACCATTGGTGTAGTGGCAAAGTTTGAGGAACACTTGTTTTGACGGTCTCTGATAGTGATGATTGCAAGGAGAGTCCAGAAATGCCATGTGGATCCATATCAGTAAACCAGCCTTAGCAGTTTTCATCTCCAGTGTAAAGTCAATGGACCTTGGACATGCAAGGCCAAGCCACCTCAGAATGCTTTACATTACAATAGATATAGTGGACTATGGACAAGATCCTGCTGGAACCTAAAACTCTGATAGCATGCTTACACTGGTGGTCCAGGAGAGGCAAAAGCTGTTCTTCTTTTACTGCCTGCTCAATAGCATCTGGATGGCTGCCAGGCACAGCTTTTCATCCTGGCCAGTAAAAGGCTGTGAGGCTGCACCAAAGTGCTATCCAGTTGCTATTGCACAGCTGGGGAAAGGGATCCATGTTTTCTCCCTGGACAAGGACAAAGGTTTCTCCTTCTGTGGCTGCACAATGGCATCTGAATGCTACAAGGCTCATCCCTTGGCAAATCAGAGCAGTGGAGCTGCTCCTGGGAGCCATGTGTCTCCCATTGTGAAGCTGGCACAAAGTGCAAGGAGATATTGGATACCTCTTTGCTCAGTGCTCCCCCCACCATACTTATGCTAGCAGAACTAGAAGTTGTGTTATCATAAGTGACTAAATTCTAGCCTACTATATATTATTGCTTGGAAAATGTGTGTTTGCTCCCAGCTGCTCTGAAGGGTAGGGTAACTCAGAAGCAATAAGGAAGCCTGGGTATGGGAGGAGATGACATAATTGTCCCTGCTAATCCAAAGGTCCTGGCAGTTTAACCCCAGAAGGCCAGGGTCCTCTACACCACTGGGTGCAAACGTATAAAAGAAAATCCTACACCCATGCTGTCCCTTGAATGGTGTAGAGCAGCGTTTGAATTACAAGAGGTCTCGGTTTCTCATTTTTCTCTGATGGCTCTGTAAACAGCGGTTTTTGAAGGGGAAGGAGGATCAGTGAATGGAGCTCATAACAGCGTGGGAATCAATGGACAACGTATATGGATTTCATTATGGGCCTAATCCAGATTTTGGGAATGTTATTTATTTGGACTACAGCTCTCAGAATTCCCCAGCCAAAATGGGGACAGTGTATTTAAAATGCCCAGTTATGGCACTTTCATACATTTTGACTCTAATAGCTGCATACTATCAATTCATGATATGTGTGGTTTGCTGAGGTAGCTGGAATTTCCTGCTATACAGCTCTGTTGCTGTAATTCAGGGGAGTGGACTAGGGCTCGCTAGCAGAGAATTCTAAGTACCTCTTTAAACTACATATCCCAGAAATGGAGCCATGACAGATAGAGTGATTTCAAAGAAGTGTAATTCTTTGCTGTAGATATGTCCGTAGGGTAGCCTTTGTATTGGAAAGGAGATATCCTGGTATTTGGAGGGTACTGGGAAATTTTTCCTTGTTCAGATGGATTAAAACACACTTGAATCTTATTGTTTTGTACATTGAGAGCACGGGATGTGTGGTATTTCAGATGCTGCCTGACTCTCAACTCTCATCGGACCCAACCAGCATGGCCAGTAGGAGGAGTGATGAGACTTGTCCATTAACAAAATCAGGGGGGCAAGAAGTGCAGCTTGATTAATTCTGAGGTATCACTGTGAGTCTAAACCAGGAGTGGACAGCTGTGGGAGGCTTGGGGAGGCACATTAGCTGCCCAATAGGGGTGCACATCCTTTTATAGTTGTCCTACAAAAGAAAATTCCCTCAGATGTCCCCAAATGTCCTTTAGGAGGGGTGGGAAGCATTTCAGCTATGTTTTCTGGTTTTCCTGGGCTTTTTAGGCCTAGGGGAGGACTTTTTTCCTAACAATAGGAGGTAAGAAGAAGTCACTTCTTGGTTTTTTTTAAACAGAACTCTCCTGACCCTAAAATGACCCCAAAACATGGCAAAATGGCCCCCATGCTTCCTGGAGGGCACTTGGAACAAAAAAACATTTTTTTTAGTTTTTTTTTAATTTTCTTTTTTTACCCTTGGGGACAGCCTGTGACCTTCACAAATGGCTCTGGAGACCACATGTAGCTTATGGGTAATACTTTGTCTACCCCTGAACTGTAGGCAGGATAGAACCGGGCTCTCTTGGTGGTTCCTTGAGTGTAGTTCTTGTTATATATTCTAGCAACCCCATCAATTTTTCATAGGGTCTTCTTAGGCAAGGAATATCCAGAGGTAGTTTTGCCAGTTCCTTTCTGTGTAATATAGCATACATATTCTTCTACAATTTCTTGCCCCAGGAATCTATAGTCATAAATGTGAGACCACTAACTGATTGCTCACAAGTAGCAGCTTTTATTTTTAATGTCATTTAGACATTGCCACCTTGTATAAATAGAGGCAGGGTATAGATGTAGGAAGTGAGATTGTGTGAAGACTTACAGGTACTGGGATGCTATCTGAGAGGTAGCTCCTTGTCATTTCAGGGTGCTAAGGGAAACTGACTGAAAAGGCCATGGGAAAATGATGCTTTACCTGTCCAGTGAGCTGGCTGAAGGAGACAGGGACCATTTCCGCACTAGAGTGGATGAGCGTTTCACCACGTGTCATGAGCAGTGTTTTTTACTCTGACTTGTCCCAATTCCTGTCTGCATGCCCTCCGGTTTCTAGCAAAGTAAAGCAGAGAAAATAGTTTGTAGCTTCTGCATTGTCAATTCTCGTGGAACTCCTATTCCCCTCCCTTGTTCCACCCCACCGCTGCCGCTGATTGGTCAGTTAAAAAAAACAACAACGTTGTAGAAACTGTTGCTATGTTTTAGCACAAGTGGTGTGAATCGATGTAACACTTCTGCATGTAGGAAAAAATGCAGCAGAAACGGTTTGGGTGGTTTACATAGGAGTTTTTCCGTTTTTACAGTACATCGGTTTAACATCAATGTTAACCATGCTAAGGCCTCAACACATGCGGAATCACGGAGGGCAGAATGACGTCAAACCAGTTTAACGTGCAGATGTAAAAACAACAATACGGCGCTACTGCGATGTATCAGCCTTGTGCAGAAAGGGCCAGGGATGGACAGAAAGCAGGGCTGAACTGGAGTAAAGTTCTTAGCTTATATGGATGATAGATATTGGAAAATGTAAAGGTGCTACCACCCTTCTCTTACTGGACACAGCACACAATATCTTTCTATTGTCTTTCTTTTGTTAACTAACAAGGGCCAGTATTCTACAGTGTTAACTAAGTAATTTCTCCTGGCCCTCAGCCCAAACCCAACAGAAGCATCATTCACCTGTGTTCCAGTCCCTGACAGAATTGACTTCAAGACTATTTATGATGTGCTATTTTGTTAATTTTTATTCTTTTTTATGAATTATATGGATAGTTCAATTGGTATTTAGCAATAACTTTTATGTTTTTTTTACTTATGTCTTTGTAAGTACTTTTAACTGTATTCGTTGTAATTTTTGTAAGCTGCTTTGAATCTCATAGCCTTATCACACTACACTGGTATAGCACTATATTCTACTTCAATAGCCATGGCAACATCCTGTAGAATCCTGGGGTTTGTAGTTTAGTGAGGCCCAAGAGCTCTCTAGCTGAGAATTCGAAATGCCCCTTTGTTAATTGCAACTCCCAGGGTTCCATAGGATGTTGTCATGGCAGTTAAAGTGGAATATAACACTACAACAGTGTAGTGTGATAAGGGTCTCGGTATTTGGAAAAAAGCTGCTTTATAAATGAATTAAATATAATATAATAATGAAATAGTAATAATTATAATAGTATTCTTAACAAGAAAAACATGTTTAAAAGACAAATAAGGCCTTTTCCTAGTTGATCTACAAATTTTATATTTAAGGAATTGATAATACTGTGTGACTGGATTGGAATCAGGCAGTGTTACACTTCTGAGACAGAGTTGGGTAACTGTGACCCCCTAAAGGTTTTGGGATTGCGTTTCCCATAATCCTTCACCATTGGCAATGCTGGTTGGGACTGATGGGAGTTGTAGGCCAGAAAAAAATTGGAGGCCACCACTGCCCACTCCCTGCTGTAACGAGGATTCTCCTTTTGTATATAAAAATTGGTGATCGTTCCTGCAGATGCACACACACAGAAATGCTATAAAAACCAAGCCCTGTTGTCTGAAGTTGTTAACAGCAAGTTAACAGCAACTGGAATAGTTGCCCCTGTTCCTGCTTAAGACAAGAAGTATGGTGTGGGATGAAGTGATAAAAATCACAGGTAGAGTAGAAAAGTGAATACAGTTTTAGTTTGCTTTGTCACTCCAGCACTAGACGTGCAGACAGTGATGGCCAGCACTAAAATAACCATAAAAATACATTCATGTAGGATTGGATGTTCATTTCAAATGCCCCCAGAACTTTAATTTAAGGATTAAGTGGATAGGGAATGAAAGGCCTTGTTAACTGTAAAGTCCATGAAAATCTACCGAACTGCAAATGTGCTATGGACCATAACATCTAGTATGGAATCCAGTGGCTTGACTAGAATTCTGAAAGTACTAGGTTTTCTTCCTATACTTTGCTTCAAAGTAAATCCTAACTTTAAAAAAAAGATCCTTATAATACATGCATGTTTTGGGTTTGTTTGTTTTTTTAAGAGAGTGAGATGGAGAAAAAAAATCTGGATAACTAGTATGATAGGACCTGGGGTGGTGGTAGGTGGTGCTGATGGTGTGTCTAAGTTGTTTCCATTTTATGGTAACCAAGGTCACAAGGCCTATACCACACTGGCTCTTTAGATTGCTTCCAGTCAAGCCTTTTGTCACAGCATCACCCTGCCTTATTCATGGGATATTACAGTAGGATCCAGAAAACACTGGTGTGCTACCAAGTCTTTGTCTTGTTTCCTCAGCAGAAGAAAAGGTCTCTCAAAGGAAGCTATGAAAGAGCTAGGCAGAATCCTAAAGTGTAAGGAGATATCATTGAACAGCAATGTCAGAATCATCCATGCCATAGAATTTCAGATGCTTATGTATGGCTATGAAAGCTGGACAGTGAAGAAAGCTGACAGAAAGAGAATCAACTTATTTGAAATGTGGTACTAGAGGAGTTTGATGAATATTCTAGGCTGCCAAAAAGACAAATAAATGATCCCAAGAGAAAATCAGGCCTGAACTCTCACTAGAAATAACTATAAACTGGGGCTATCATACTGTGGACACATCATAAGATGGTATAAGTTATTGTAAAAAGACAATAATATCCAGTAATGATGAAAGCAGTAGGAAAGATGAAGACCACATTACAGATGGAATGATTCAGTCAAAGAAGCCACAGCATTAAGTTTGCAAGGCCTTAGAGTTTGCTGTTTGCTGTCTTTGAGACGTTTGACGTTTATAGCATTTCCCTAAGTCAAAGATGAATTGACAGCACATAACAATAACAAGGAGGAAAAGATGGAAGAGCAGTGCAGTGTCATTTGATTGGTAACACTAGGAGACCTTGGTCTGGAGGTGTCTTTTCTGGTCAATTAAAAAAATAAACAGGAGCAGCAGTGGGAAGACATGGGATGGTTACAAACTGAAGGCATCATCTGGCTTATGATAAACTTGCATAAACAAGGCAATATAGTTGCATCACAAAAGCCTCACATGGAAGTAACCTGCCATTTAAGTTTGTACATTTTTTTAAAAAAACATATTCCAATAATTATTAAAGGATAGAATTTAAACCATACAAATGCAAATATAAAATAGTTAGTTTTCAGTATTTTCTAGGTTGACATCTTTGGACACGAGTGCTGAGGCATCTACGGATAAGAGTTTTTTCATTTAAGTTCTCTTTGCTTGTTGTCCTTACTCTGTGCAGACTGGGATTTTCTGTTGTGCAAATGAGAGGGCTGAATACTATAAATTACCCTCAAGCCAGTGTATTTTCAAGAAGCAATAGACAGAGGTGGAAGAAATTCTTTCACTTATAGTAAGCTTGTGGCACAGACTATTCTCTTTACCTTCTTAGGTTTCTTTAGAAAAAACTTAGACTAAGGTAGAGATGATGTGCTCCTGCAGATGTTGTTGGAGTGTAGCTCCCAAGATACCTAATTATTAGTTACGCTGGCTACAGCTGATATGAGTTTCACTCCACCAACATTTCCAAAGCCACACAATCCCCATCCTTGCTTTCGATACTTTTGAAACAAATAGGATGCTAACTTTACTTTGTAAATCAGCTACTTTTGCATCTTTCCAGATAATGGGTTCTGCATTACAGTAAATATTGTACACTTACATCAGAACTGAATAGAAAGGCAAGCCAAAATAATGCAAAATAATCCCCATGAACTTGAGATATGGAGAAATAGCAACAGCATGAAATTGAGTTGTAATGAGCATGAAGTGTCACAGGCAGCACATAACCGATTATGAAGGATAAGTGGCCGGGCCACAGCAGAAGGAGTGGAAATGTGTAATAATTGGTTATATGAAATGAACCTAAGTCAACTTACTGCAGGGTTGAGAACAAAACAGAACAGGATTTTTGTTTTCCAAAATGAAATGAAAAAATCAGGAAGGTGGCTGAAGTGTAGCAATGGAAGATAAAACTATTAGTAGCCCTTAGTCATGATGGCTAAGTATTACCTCTAGTATCAGAGGCAGGGTCCCTCTCAATACCAGATGCTGAGGAACATGAGCAGGAGGGTACTATTACACTCATGTCCTGCTTGGTGGCCTCCCATAGGTGTCTGATTGGCTGATTGGAAACTAGATAGATGTTTGGTCTGATTCAGCATGGCTCTTCACATATTTTTAAATGTTATACACTAGAGCAGGACATTTTAGTCCCTCAGTATAATGATTTATTTCAGAAGGCATTTCCACACTACATTGTTATAGTGCTATTATTCCACTTTCAACATCCTATGGAATCCTGGAGTTGGCAATTTTGGGAAAGGCATTTAGAATTCTCAGCCAGAGAGCTCTTTGGCTTCAGGAAACTACAAATTCCATAGGATATTGAAGTGGAATAATAGCACTATAACAGTGTAGTGCAGAAAGGCCCACAGTCTGCACAGAGTTACATCTACTGTATAGAGATTCTACAACCTTGTCACCTGGACAGTTGTAATAAGTGGCCCCAAATTTCAGCCACCTGCCACATATAGCCCCACCAAAAAAATCCAGTCAGGCATAAAATGTGTAGTAGGAATGTATGTTTGATTTCATTTTATCCCATTTTATTTTACTTTTATTTCACCATGCACTTTCTAGGTGTTTGTATGTGGATGGAACACTTTTGATTCTTTATACGCATATTCTATTTTGGACACAGGGCATTTTTGTAAGCTGCAATACCTTGCAGGGCATTGAGAGTTCTCAGTACCGTACGTTCTCACTGAGATTAGGAAATACCCCATAATTCACATTATTTTGTTTTATGCCAAGGGTAGGAAGGTTAAAAATATTTCCAGCTACTCACAAATGGAAAGAATGAATGTCAATTCCCAACAGAACAAAGGACAATTTCTAGATACAGCCATAAAATCCATTTGTTAGTACCAATTACACTAGACCAATTGAATCAGTTGGCAAATGCTAAATCCGTATTTATGTAAAACCCATTGGTTCGGTCATTGCCTCTTCTCTCTTTATTTTCATGGCTAAATTATTTGAAGGCACAGTAACTCATTTTGGCCTAAAACCCATGGTCCAGTAGGTTCAATGGGTTTAGACCAAAATGAGTTACTGCGCCTTGAAATAATTTAGCCGTGAAAATAAAGAGAGACGAGGCAGTGATTTAATCCTGCTAGTATCAATCTTCAGCATAGGGTTTTCATGGCAAAAGACATTTGGAAGTGGTTTACTGGTACCTTTGTCTCCACAGTACTTTAGCTATAGTGTCGCTTCTGTTCTCTCTGAGAGATCCTCTGCCAATGTCACTCCCTATGACTGGTGCTGACCAGTAACTAATTGGCACATTTAGGCCATTTCCGCATGACGAAGCTCTTCCGTGTTGTCTCACTGCAGTCTCGGGTCCAGAAGGGAATGCGTCAGCAACGCTCCCCTCTGCACCCGCTCAGTCCATGCAGAAGAGAACGCAATGGCGCCACGTCTTCCTTCCGCAGTGCAGCCGGGCTTTTTCCATTGCTGCGCTATGGAAGGAAGCGTTGCCAATGCGCTTCCGCATCTTCCACATGGCCAGAAGTGACGGGAGCACCGCGCAATCGCAGGCACGAAACAGATTTTTTCCGTTTTGCAAAAACTGTGCAAGCCCGATGCTCTGCGACAGGATGGCAGCAGGACAGCGACAACGTCATGCGGAAGCACAGCCTGCCGACTGCTGCTAGCCTGTGGCAATAACGCAACAGCAACATCGTGTGGAAAGGGCCTTAGTATGGCTTCTCAGGTCATTTCTTGGGGTTTGCAGTTTAGGGAAGGGCATTTAGAATTTTCAGCCAGAGAGGTCTTTGGCCTCAGTAAACTACAAACCCCAGGATTCCATAGGATGTTGAAAGTACTAACAATGTAGTGCAGAAATGGCCTTAGCGAAAGTCTGTCTGATGTAGGAAACCCTACCAGTGCTAGCTTCAGCATAGCCTCTTGCCTCACAGAAGCACATAGTCCTACCACCACAAAGTAGTGCCACTTCTGAATGTCTTTTACCTTGAAAACCACATGATGAGACAATCCAAAAGGAAACAAGGGATGATGCCTGAAGATAAGACTCCAGGGTCAGAAGGTACCCAGTGAACCCAATGGGGAAGAGCACAAGATGAGTAGTGCTGTGGCTGATAATACAACTGTATTCAGTCCCAAAGGACATTCAGCTGTTGACATGCTCAGAGATGAAAGTCCTAAGCTGCATAACACATGTCATAGCAACTTTTTTTTAACAGGTGGATAAGCTCAATGAAGGCAGCCATGACCTTCAATCTGGAAGACTTGAACAAGGCTATCATTAACAGGATGACTTGGAGATCTTTCATTCATAGGGTCGCCATAAGTCAAAGTTGACTTGACAGCAATTAGCAACAACAACAAGTCAGTCCTGGCACAAATAATAAGTGTCATTGAAGTGCTTGGAAATGGTGATCACAGAGCCATCAAATTAAGCATAGAAGAATGGGAGTTTGCTCAAGAGTGTCCAGCTGTCACTGATATTCAAAAGGCAAATTTTCTTAAAATGTAGAGGACTGATGGAAGTTCAGTTAGGAAGCTTCTGTCCCTTCAGGAAGCTTGAAGGCTTTTAAAACCATTGTGATAGAGCTTCAAAATATATGCTCAGATGAGGAAAGGTGCAAGCCAATGGTGGGGGTGCCAATGTGGTTAACCAGCGGAGTCCAGGAAGCTAGAAAAGATACTAGCAGTCATTGTCAGGAAAAACTAATCTTGCATTTTTGTGACAGAAATCTGCTTTGCATAGCACTGATCGGCTGATGACTGTGGCATCACAAACATTTCTCACCCAGGCAGTTTTTCAACTTTTAATTTTTTTTTTTAAAGAAAGCAATAAGGAAATTGGATAAACTTGCAAGCTGTGTGTTTAAAATAAGCAAACAACCCACCTGAAGTATGTGGGAAAGTGTAAGACAGATGACTAATCAGCATATGAATTGCTGGTAAATACATCTGTCCAATGAATTAAAAAGCCATTGAGGTAGGAGAGTGGGAGCTGCACTTAACCTTAAGGAGAGAAGAAGACAGAGAGCCTTGTTTTAAGAGGCATTGCATACACACTTAAGATCTTCAGCAATGCAAGCAAAAAAGCTGCCTACTGGGTTTGTACAATCAGTATCCAAGAGATCTCTGAGGAAACAATTGGAGGTGCTTGATCTTGTGCGTGTCACATATTCTCAGCCCCAGGAAAACCCATGATAGAGTTGCCTCGGGGTCATACAACAACAACATGGATGGTGATATCTTATGTTAGGGCAGTAGGTTGGATGAGGTGGTCCACTGGGTTCTTTTCAATCCTTATTTTATTAAAGTCATCCAAAAAGAGATAATTCCCTGACTAATGATAGAGTACCGTATTTGCCGGTGCAAAAGATGCACTCGTATATAAGACACACCCCATTTATACACCAGCAAATACTATTTGCTGACCTATAAGGCACACCAGTGTATAAGATGCACCCAATTTTCAAACAGTATTTTTTGGGGAAAAAAGTGACTCTTATATGCCAGCAGATACAGTAACTTAGAGGTCTCTCATAGACAGTAACTTAGAGGTCTCTCATAGAGGTCTCTCAGCATTGTTGAAGTTGACTTGACAGCAGTTAACAACAACAGCGTCAATATTTCTGCTGGAGGGGTGGTGGCAGCATAGACTAACACTCTCAATCAAGTGTTTGTTTCTGTGGCAAACACTCCAGTTGTCCCAGTTTGACAGGGACAGTCCTGATTAATTTTCTGTTATCACGCTTCTTCACTTGCATTTACAATGTAATTGCCTCTTTCTCCTGTTTTCCTGCTTTGTCCTCAGCTTGCTTCAGTTGCGGCAAACTGAGTTCAGGCTGCAAAAAGTAGTTTGTGCTCAGTTAACTCATCAGCAGAGAGAAAAGACAAGGGATGGAATCTTGCCCTTCCCAGTAGCTCCTAGCTTGTGTTTTCTTCTTCATTAATAACTTTTGCCATCTTGCCTATACTCTGATGTTGCTTGGCCACACGTGTCAGATTTTCACTTGTTAAATGTTGGAGGATATGGCATAGGGTGTTGGTGGTATTCATTGTTGGTGGTTTTCATTGTAGTTGTCTGCTCTGGTCCATTTGCCTTCAGGCGGGTGGAGTATACCAGTAGCACTGCAATAATTCTCTCAATTGGGCTAGAGTAGGGGTCAGCAACTGTGGCCAGTCTGGGGCTGATTTTCTTTCATAAGATCTTGTGATGGCGACATAGTTGTCAGCCTCTCCTCACAATGGCATACCTTTCAACATTTCACAGATGGAAACTGAGGCACGTGTGGCCAAGCAAAATCAGAGTGTGGTCAAGAAGGCAAATAAATATTAAGAAGACCAAAGAAGTTAAGAGAGGCTGCAGCAGTTTGCTTTTGCCTGAGTTTACAGGGAACAGCAAAATTTCACCTGCTCCTCTCCTCTGTCCCACAGTTAACTGAATGGAAACTACCTCAGCACTTTAACTCAGTTTCCAACAATTGAGGTGAGCTGAGGAGAATGGGGAGAGTGGCAGGAGGAGAGAGAAACCGGGACATTTTAAAAGCCGGTGGAAAACTGGGACCACAGAGATTTAATTGGGCATCCCAGTCAAACCAGGGAAGTTGGTGAGTGTGCAGTGGAAGTGGTGAAAATCATTTCTGGATTTGAAAAAATAAGTTAAACAGAGGAGTCCAGCAACCTATTTAAAAAGTGAACGGCTGCTCCTGGAAACTTCCAGCAGGGGTCATGAACTAAAAAACAGCCTTGAGGATGTATGTGGTGACAGGGCTGCACTGTCCCTACCACTGGACTGGGAAGGGTGAATATGTGAGAGTACTCTCTGTTTTCTCCTTTACTAATAAAAGGCTTGGAACAGACATTAAACGCATGTGATCGTATTTGACTGTTTATAACAGGGCTTGTCAAAGTCCAGCCTTTAAGTTTTTAAATGCCCCAAGGTTCAAAAAATGTTTACCAATATTTTTTAAAAAATGTTTTGTCCTAAAAATGCCCCCAGAACCCTCTAGGGGTTATGAAAGGTAACTTCAACACATTTTGCCCACCCCCCAGCCATTTATGGGCCAGGAGGATGGAGACACACTAGGTGATTGTGGGCAAGTCACATTGTCTCAGCCTCAGAGGAAGGCAAATCCGCTCTGAACAAATCCTGCCATTAAAGCCACATGATAGGTATGCTTTAGGGTTGCCATAAGTCAGAAATGTCTTGAAGGCACACAACAACAATAACTTACAACAAGAAGTTCTTTTTAAAACAGGAGGTGAACTGGAAGTGACTTCTGGGTTACGTCATGTTGTTAAAAAAGGGTTCCCCTGGGTCTAAAACAGCTGAGGTGGGCCAAAAATGTGTTGAAAAATGGCTCTCCACCCCCAGAGCGTGTTTCAGGACATTTGGAGGACAATTTGGGGAGGGGGGAGTATAACAGTTGGGTACAACCCTCAAAGGTCTTCTTGGGTACCAATGCAGGTCCTGATCCCTGAACAGTTACCCATGTGTAATTTATAAAGATTTAAATTCACACACACACACACACACACAAAACTCCCAATTTTGACCAGAGTACTATTGTTGTTATTGTGTGCCTTCAAGTCGTTTCCAACTTACGGTGACCCTAAGGTGAAGCTATCACTAGGTTGTTTGGGGCTGAGAGTGTGTGACGTGCCCAAGGTCATTCAGTGGGTTTCTATGGCTGAGTAGGGGATTGAACCCTGATCTCCAGAGTGGAAGTCCAATGATCAAACCATTATACCATGCTGGCTCTCTCTAGAGCACTTATAGGGCTGGATTAAGACATGCTGAAGCTATGTGCAATAAAATAACCAAAATCAGAATGATAATGTTGGTTTTAGAGACTATTTGACCTTTGATATCAAACCAGTGCTAACAAACTTGAAATTTAATGATTTAGTTTTCTGTTATTTTGAAGATGAAATTACTTAAAATGAAATATTGAAAGATATAATCCTGAATCTTCTTCCATGTCACAACTGTTTTGGCCTAGATGCTAAAAAAAACGAACAAAATTAAAACACAAGTTTTTTTTTAAAAAAAAGGCAAAAGAGGGAGGAGGAGGGGGAAGAGATTGAGAGAAAAAAAGAATGTGCTGTTTTTGGCGGTCGAGATTAAAAGTGAGTTCTGAAATGTTTGAAGACCACACTGTTAAGCAAAGCTTTGGAAAATTGCTTTTATGGACTAAAACTGCCAGACTCCCTTAGGCAGCATGGCCTCTGGCAGTACTACCTAGAGGATTCTGGAAGTTGTAAAAAAGTAGATTTTTGCAGGCTCTGAATAAGGTGGATTGCCAAGCTTGAACTATATGAATGTCTCCATCTAGCGTCTAAACAGCATAATGACTCAAATGAAAATCACACTGAAACCAAAAGTTAAGTTTGTGGGATGCTTTTAAAGAACATTACATTTCTCCTCTCCCTGTTATTTTAAATGCATGGAACCTAGTGTTTCAAGATGACAAAACATAAACCTGCAATCATCCTTTGAAAGCCTGTAATTTTAGATATGCAAGTCTTCAAATGAGCTGCTCTTGATATAGCTTCAGGATACACAACATCCATCTGTGGTCAGGACCGCTTCTTAGCTGTGGGTCCATTTTAGAAATCACAGCCAAACCACAGCTTACCTATTGAGACCTTGGACTTGACGTGTTTCCTTTTCTTCCACTTTTATGACATACATCTCACTATCCCTTGCTGATTCATAATATCTGTAGTTTTTACACCCAAAGCAGGCAAACTATAATTGCCATGATTTATGGTAACTTCTGATTTGGAGAAATTACTGTGGCTTGTTGTAGCTGTCTTGTGCCTGATTTGTATGCTGTAATAGATTGTAAGAGATGAATCAGGAAGTGACTGTGGGCTGTTTAGCCTGCAAGAGTGGCTAACCCATTGCATCTGAACCGATTCGTTCTTAGTTAATATTTCTGTAGGTCATTTGCAATCCATTGGAATTTGTTCCCTAAGACATTAGCTGGCTTCATCTTGTGGGTTATTGAATTCTAACTTCTTGTTGTATATGAATATTGTTCCTTCCAGTTAGAAGGCACAGCTGCTTGTTAGCATATGAACAGTATAAGCCATGGTTTGTTGTTACATCCAAATCCTGCTTAAATTGTGAATTATTGTTACATCCAAAAGAAAAAAATGTGGCTTGTCACTAATTTGTTTTTCTATAAGCCAACCCTGAAAGAGGAACAGACAAAAGGAACAAGAGAGAACCAAGATACAAATGGCAGAAAACAAACAATGTTTTGTTTTGTCATCTGTGGGAAAAATCAATAAGCCATGGCTGACATAGACTAAGACTTATGAAGCGCGAACATGGTCAATAAGTATTTCTTTCTGAAAACAGGAAATGTTGTGCTATAAACTGACAGTTGCTGACTCTTAAATGTTGTGTAGTCATAAGAGTCAGCAACTGGTCAAAATCTAGGCTCCTGCTTGCCAGTCTGAAAGGCCAAAAGTGAGTGAAAGTGTTCAGCATTTTTGATGATGGGACATGGTAGCAGACCATTGTGATGGCTACAAGATGAACCGTTGGATCATTACCCTCTACTTTCTCTAAACAACTGGTAGGTGAGGCAGGGGCTATTTCTCTGGCAACCCAGAACATGCAGTCGTGTCCCTTGCAGTATTTTCTGTCTATTGTACCAAAGCCTAGACCAGGGCCATTTCCGCACTAGATTGTTATAGCGCTTTGATTCTACATTCAACATCCTATGGAATCCTGGGGTTTGCAGTTCCGGGAGGGGCCAAGTGGCCCCTCCCAGACCTGCAAACCCCAGGATTCCATAGGATGTTGAATGTGGAATCAAGGCACTATAACAGTCTAGTGTGGAAATGGCCCACGAGTGGACAAAGTGTGACCCAGGAGAGGTCAAAAAACCACAACAACCTGGACAGTCACTTTCACTTTTATACCTCCATTTGCAGCATGAAAGAGCAATACTGGCTGCTTCAGGGTTATTGAGGGTAGGGAGGAAAATCATCTTAATATCTCCTCCTCCCAAAGACTCTGGCCATTTCTGCACTACACTGTTATATTCCACTTTCAAAATCCTATGGGATCGTGGGATTTGCAATTTAGGGAGAGGCATTTAGAATTGTTGGCCAGAGAACTCTTTGGCCTCAGGAAACGACAAACCCCAGAATTCCAGTGTAGTACATAAATGGCCATAAATTCAAAAGTCTGGTATGCGGCAGAGCAGGTACAGAGATTTGGGATTTCCTGGTTTCTCAAAATGTTCTAAAATAGAAAATGCTATATTTTCCATGGAAAAAATCCCAACCCCCTCCCCCCCCCATGTTTATTCATAGTTATCTGGGCTACAGTCAATCTTTTTGTGATTGAACAATTGAATAGAAATAGAAAGTTCAGCTAATTTTACTGAATCTCATTTTTCTGAGAACAGATACATAGTGCAAAAACTTACCTCAGGAAAAGAAAGTTAAACTGTTAATGTATATCAGGTACAGCTCTCTATGTGAGTTCTAAGGGAAAAAATAGTGTTCTTTCAGGTGTAATCATTTTGTTGTTGTTGTTGTTGTTGTTCAATATAAGGGAAGTTTACACTATTCTTTTTATATTATTACATATATTCCAGTAAAATAATTTCCATGTTAAGCTTTGAACGTGTTTGGATATAACTTTTAAACCAAATGTGCTAAATCCAATAACATTATCTAGAACACTGGATTTTTTTTTCCAGAAAATGTTCCAGTTCTACTTTTAAAAAAAAAACCCTGCACAGAGATAAGAAATATGTGGTCCACCTGATATTGCTTGGCAGCAGTTCCCATGATTCCTCACCATTGTCTATGCTGGTTAGAGATGATAGGATTTGCTGCCCACCAACATCTGGAGGGCCCTGTGGTGGTACAAGGGGGAAAGATAGGATCTAATTCTTCTTCATTGTCTTTCTTCACAACAATGACTTATCTTCTCCACTAGGAATTTGCTGCGCTTACTAAGGAGCTCAACTTGTGCCGGGAACAACTGTCAGAGCGTGAAGAAGAGATCTCAGAGCTGAAGGCAGAACGAAACAACACACGGGTGAGCAGGAAAAACAATGTGGAGGGCCGGCTAACAACTTTGTGTCAAAATCCAAGATTTGCCAGATGCTGGTATTTTGCATGTTGTTGTTGTTGCTGCTATATTTATTTATATAAATTTATATTAAAAGGTGAAAGCCTTTATCCTAGTTCAGGATACAACAGATTAAAAAACACATAGTCAAAAATTCCACAAAATGCAAAAGTGAAGAAGTGATTAAATTATCACTTAAATTAAAAAAATTAAAATGAAAACCAGTTAAAACATAAACCATTAAAACACACACACACACACACACACACACACCCCAGTGTGATAGATAGAAAAATCCAACATGTTGATTCGGTATGGGTTTTTTTTCCTTCCTTTTTTTATTTTCCTTTTTGTTACAGTTAGGACTGAGGGGAGTCAGAGCCCTGCTGTGTTTTAGTTATATGTCTTTTTTCCCTTCTCCCCCCCCTCTCCTTTCTCTTCCCTCTGTCTTTTCTTTTTGTGAATGTTTATTACTTTGCTTCTGAAGTCAACTGTTAGTGCTATAAATAAATAAACAAACAAACAAACAAATTAGGCCATTTCACACAACTTGCTTCTTCAAGACCAAATAGGCAGATTGAACAAAGTGAGGCCATTCAAACAGCCACAGCCAACCCCTTCCAGCCCATATGCTCTCTCCTTTTTTGGCAGCAAGCCCCTGCAAAATTTACCCAAGGACTCAGTTGCAGAAGGAAGCTGAAAAGACATAGAAGGCTGGAAGCTGCCTCATTAAACGTGTGTGTGGATTTTCTAACAAAACCTGAAAGATATTTTAGAACAGCTCTACTCAATCTGGTTCTCTCCAGATGAGTGATGGACTAAATTACCCATCATCCTTTGCATATGAAATTGTACTGGTTGGGAATGATGAAAGTCATCATCCAACTGGTCTGGAGGGTGACAGACTGTAGAAGGCTGTCATTAGTTGCTCACTATTTTACTGTTCCTTGGCAAGGCATTTTGGATCTTTGTTCCATTTTTCCTGTTAGCGTAAGAACATTCCTTATTTCCTCCTTTCCTTGTTTTTCCTAGTACACCTCACAGACATATCTGGAGTGGCCTTCTGTCTTCAGCCTTCCAGATATTTGACAACCAACCCTCATCAGCCCCAGCCAGCATTAATAGTGATTTGGGATAATGGGATTTGTGTTCTGACAGTTGGAAGGCCATGTCTGGCAAGCAAAGCAATGCTTCCTTGGTGTTCTGGTGCTGTGGAAATTGAGATATCTGATATCATTCCTCTCCAGCTATGTGCAGCCATTGTATTACTTGGTCAATCCCTAAGCTACCTCTTCTGTTTATCTATCCCCAGCTGCTGCTAGAACACCTGGAATGCCTTGTCTCACGACACGAACGCTCCCTCCGCATGACAGTGGTGAAACGTCAAGCCCAGTCACCGGCTGGTGTTTCCAGTGAGGTGGAGGTGCTGAAAGCCCTTAAGTCTCTGTTTGAACATCACAAGGCCCTGGATGAGAAGGTGAAGGCAGAACAGATTGTTGACAAGACAAGGGGTGGGCTAGAATGGGAATTTGGCCAAGGCGTCAGACCTCAAAGAGAAGCTTCACTTGTAACAATCCTGAAGTTCTGAGTGCATCTACTCTGCCAGTATCCATAGGTTTTGCTTGGCCAGGGGAAAGTGCAGCAGAAGTCTCTTGGTGATAGAAAGCAGTATGTGACTGGGCAAAAGTCTAGCTTATTCTTTTAAGGTACATAGCGGTATTGATGGAGAATTAAAAAGCTATGTTTAGGAGTTGGTGGGGATGTCGAGCCAAGGGAAATGGGGAAAGTGTGATTGTGTCTCTACTGTTCTGCTGATGCTAATTAATGCTTCTTTGTTCTGGTGCATGGCAGGTTCGAGAACGCCTGCGTGTAGCATTAGAGCGGGTTGCAGTACTGGAGGAAGAACTGGAGATGTCCAATCAGGAGGTATGGCAAAGGTTTTTCTCCCACCTGCAGTGGTAGTAGACGGATTTGAAGAATGACAGAAATACATACTTTGCCGTGCAAACATGTGACTGTAAGGTGTTCTTGTGGGCAAGACTCCAAAAGAAATTTCAGAAAGATAGTGGATTGAAATGAATGAGGGGATTGTGACATTGTGATTTCAGTGTGTTTCATGGCCCTGCAAGCCCCCAGGTTTGAAGAGAGAGTTGATTTAAAGGGCCAGTGCTTGTGGACTGCACCAATAAAGGCCTTAAAAATGATTGGGCTTGGCTCACGGAGCTGTGTGAACTATTTCAGCAAGGTAGCTTTCTCCCAGCCTGAGTATGCCTCTTCTGTGGTTCACCCCACTGAGAGTGGGGTTTGCTGTCCATGCCTGTGTATAGGGGCGCTACAAGTGTGGAAAGGCCAGGCAGACGATAGGGTCCCTTGGACTATTTCTCCCACTTTCAAACAACACAAATCTATGCATGCTAGGACATCTGTGGCCTAGTGTCTGAAAATGGTAGGTTCAAACACATGAACACACTACTTTAATTAATCAAAATTAATTGTTGTATTTTAAAAACCAAGTGCCCCCAGGGGCACACTCCTTTGGTTTTTCTGGCGTACACACTAAATTTGAGGTGTCTAATTTTTATGTTCCTAGAGCTATGGATGTGACATACAGACACAACCTCTTTTACTCCTCTTCTTTCCATCTAACTTTCAGAATCCATAAGAAAACTTAATAACAAAATAAAATCTAAACTATCAAAAATATAGGGGGCAATCCTATGTGCATTTAACTGCTCAACAAGTCCCATTAAACATACTGGACAGTAAAGCTGGGGCCACATGCCAACCGTAGGGTGAGCCCATCCATTTTTGGATGTTATCTCACCCACTGCTGGTATACAGGCTTTAAAATGCTTACCAAAACCCAGTTTGGTTGTATCACATAATCAGCATCTATAGCGAAAAGAAATTTACCAAAGGCAACTAATTATCCCAAATACTTTCTGAAAGAGCAAGATCATTGTAAGCCATCTGACTCCCATTCATGAAGAAACCAGGCAAATCTCCCACAATTTCTGTGGCAGTTCTGAGAAGGCCCTATCTCACACAGCTTTCCATCAGAGAGGAGAAGGTTTATTTAGAGGATACCAGAAGATTGTCTATGTATGTATGGCCACTGTCAGCCCCCTGAACAGGTGCTTGGCATCTACCGTTTGGACTTGTCTTCCTGTGGTGTCTCATTGGGGGCAGCTGTGGCAATTCAGCTATTAGGAGTATGGAGGCCTGTGGTGAAAGCTTGTTTGCTCCAGCCATCTTCTGCACCCAAGAACAAGGCCAAAGCTTTTGTGCAACAAGCCCGTATCTGTCCTGGTCTAAGGAGTTAATTCAGTTGCCTTGACTGTCCCAAAAAGTTACTGTTCAGTGGAAAGGCAGTTAAGTTACACAAAGGCAGTTACTTCCAGACTACACCTGAAACTCACCCACCCTCCACCAACATGGCCACATGTTGTCTGGGGAATGCTGGAAGTTTAGTCCAAACAAGTAACATTTGCAAACTCTTAAGTGGCACTATGGGTTGAATCCAGATTTCATCGCAATTAAATCACTAGGACTTAGGTTAATCATGACTAAAATACATTGAAGTTCAACCACTGTCAAGTTAAGTCCAGGTCCAAAGTCCATTTGTTATGGCATAATAGCCAGAATTTAATACAAGCAATATACAGTCAGCCCTCCACATTTGTGGGTTCACTTTCACCAATTTGAGAACCGCTGCCCCCCCAACCTTAAGTGCTTCTTTTCTGAGGAAACTTTCCCTCTTGGTGGCTCTAGTCAGGCTACGCAGTCCTTTAAAAACCCACCTCCTTCACCAGCTGCTGCCTGACCAGCTAAGGACAGATTGCAGCCCGATTTATCAGCATCACAATCCCTCTCCTAATGCTCTCCACATACCCAAGGAAGGGGATGGATGAGAGAGAAGTATAAGACCACCATGCTGGCCCACCCCCTTTCCCTCTCCTTTCCCTGACCTGGTTTGGACCCTGTGTGACTGTCTCCCCACATCTCTGGGCCTGCTTCCCATAGGCACACCCACACATTTTGATATTTGCAGTTTTTCCACTTTTGTGGGGGTACTATGCCCCTAACTCTAGCAAATGTGGAGGGCCGACTGTATTCCCTGAACAGAAAACACTCTGTGATGTGACTTAAAGCATGTATGTTAGTCTCAGAGTCAATTGCCACCTGTCTCTCATTCATTAATTTTAATTTTATTTTAAACATGCGTGCATGTCCTTCTTTTTCTTCTTCTCCACCCTACTGTCTGTAGTCTCTCTCCCTCCGTGAGCAGCTCGCCCGACGCCGATCTGGTCTAGACGATCCCAGCAAAGATGGAGACACACAGATTTGTGTAAGTGGTGCAGAAAAGGGAATTTGAGTAGGGAGCAGAGGCTAGGGGAAGAGAATGTGGAGGAGATGGGACAGAGAAGGTTGTTGAAGATACGGAAGCATACATTCAGGGTGATCCTGTACAAGAGGCCAGTTTTCACTTCTGTATTTTAGGCTGTGGAAACATCTTCCATGTTCAAACATAGTTATTTTTTCATTCTGAATGGCTTCAATCCTGCTGGGCTGTTCCTTTTCTGTTTTGTATTCCAGTGTCTTCTTTTTTTCTTGCTTTCCTCTTCCTTCTGGTCCAGCTAGTCACCAGTTCCCTTATTCACAAATACTCCCTCCTTCCTTCTTTCTGAATGGGCTTCAGTGTCAGTTTTGTTCTTTCCCTTTTTCCTCAACTATCTATGCTTTTTGAGCTTTCCACTAACTCTGAAAAAGGCCACTTTAGCCTGCCAACTCTGTGATTCAGGAAGTCTTCCAGACCATCAAGTTTACAAGCTAGAGTGGTGTCAAATTCAGTTGTGTCTTGGAGGGAAACCATAAGGGGTGGGAGTGGGGATTATCATGTTCTAGGGGATTGTTTGTACATGGAACATTTCACTTTCTTTCTGGCAATCCGGATAATGCACTCCTTGTCCAGATCTGTTCAGCATCATTTCTTAACATCAACCATAGTTTATTTCATGCTGTGATAGACCTGACAATTTAAAATAAAACAGATCAATAGCCACATGTTTGGTTGATGTGTTTTCTCTAGCTGCAGGGGTGTGCATTCAGGGGTGTGGAGAACCATATCTGATGTGTGATGGTAAAGTGGCTATAAGGTGTCTTCTTACTTTACCAACCTCTCCTCCTTTTTTTCTCTCAGCCGGCACTGCCTAAGAAAAACAATCTACTCTTTATTTTGGCAGGGCACAACATGCTAATATAAAGACAAAACAGTCCCCAGCATTAAACCACATGAATCACAACTCACTACATCTGCAACAACTGTCCCCATAGACTTAATACACTTAAAGCAGGAAAAGCAATGGCAAACAACAGAAGAAATGAGCTTCCAAAACCAATCTCTTTATTGCCAGTTATGCATCCAGAAAAGCGAGAATTAAATGCTGACATGGGGCATTGTGACAGGATAGAAGAATAGCATGGTAGTGTCCAAAATTATTAACATTAAATGCAGCTCTGAATGGTATTGATGGGATAGGAAGTCAGTGCCATGTAGTCTTTCCCAACCCACCATTAATTTCCCCCACAGGGTGTTTTGATTAGATAATCAAGGAAACTCTGGATCCAAATCATATGGATCTAATAGCAAAAATAGGGGTAATTTTGGCAGTGAAGCTGTCTATGGGCACATCTGGACTAATTATGGGTGCATCCACACTGATTTAAAAGACCAGAAAGTCCCAGATTTTGTTCCTGTTCTTTCCAATTTAATTTTGGAGATCAATACACATTTTGTGTAACTCAGAATATTTTGTGTCAGCTCCTGGTACAATCGTCAGCTTTTTATAGAAGCTCCCGAGGTTGGTTTGTTTTAACCCAGTCAAAAATTGGAACAAATAGGAACAAAATGACTTTTCAATAAGTATGTATGTGCCCTAAAAAAAAAACAGAAGGTGCCAGATTTGGTTCTTGTTCTTTCAGATGTTATTTTGGAGAACCATACATGTTTTGCTCCTCTGAAAATATTTTCTGTCAGCTCCTTGTACGAACAGTGACTTTTTACATCAGCACACCCCCCCAATCTGTTTATTTCAACCCAATATAAAACTAGAAAGAACAGGAACAAAATCTGAGACTTTTCAATCATGCTGGATGCACCCTATATCAGGGTGCTGAGTTGTATTTATTCCCCATGTTTTCTTCATCCTTCCATTGGTTGGTAATGTTCCTTTTCTTTTTTTCCAAGAAGACTTTCAGCTTGCCATAAGCTAGAAACAGGGTTGGGAAAAGGGGAGAAGGTCTTGTATTGAGTAAGGGTGCATCAACCAGGTTAGGCTGAAGATTGGAACTATTGTGGGGTAGAAAGTCACTTAACAGTTTGGATTTTCAATAGCAGGACCTCATCTATGCACGTTTGGATCCCAATTACAAAAAGAATCTGAATTGTATAGTGGGTAAACTATGGGTAACATTTTTTTCCCAAGCTCTGAACAACTACAAAGATAGATGCAGAAGAGGACCAAATTAAACTGGGTCTTAGGTTCTGAATGTGACTGAGAGAAATACACAATCAAATCAATTTTAAGAATGCTTCCCAACACAAAAGTATGCACTGTCTGGCTGCTACAGTTACAGGTGACCCTAAGTAAGGAAAAAGAAAAGGAAACTGCAACACATAGCTTCAGTGACCTTAAACAGTCTCGTCTGGAAGCACTGTGACTGGAACTTGCAATGAGATCAGAAGCAAAAGCTAATAATTAGCAAACTACAACCTGGTGTAAGGGCTTCTCCAGATGGGACGAGTGTATTGAGAGGTTGCAGTATTTGTTGCTTTTGTTGTTTTTGTTTAAAACTATCTAAACATTTCTGCTATCCTAGAATATTTTCTGGCCATTCCCAACAACTGCTGCAACATTTTGTTTCCATCCTCAAGTTTCTTTTCAGTTCTAAAACATATTGAAACAATGTGTTCCCTTCTCTTATTTGCCATTTTTAAAAAATATAAAATTATGATGCTGTAGTGTATCAGTGAAATACAGACTGAGTATCCCTTATCCAAAATCTGTGAGACCAGAAGTGTTTTGGATTTCAGATTTTTTTTTTTTTTGAAATTTTGGAATACTTGCATATAGAAAATGAAACATCTTGGAGATGGGACCCAAGTCTAAACACAAAATTCATTGATGTTTCATATACGCCTGATACACATAGCCTGAAAGAAATTTTATACTGTATTTTTAATACTGTACCATTCTTTCAATGCAGTATCTGCTGCTTCATCAGTTTTTTTCCCCTCTTCTTCCTGTAGGGAACATGAGAGAATTATGAAGGTTTGTTTGGGATCCTGCGCACAGTCTCTCTAATTCTACAGTGTCCTCATGTTCCCTACTGGGTTCTGCTTTTCAAAAGTTTAGGTTTGGACCATTTCAGGTTTTTAGATAGGAGATATTCAACCTGTAGCACTTTGTATTATAAGTTTGTGACTCTAAACATGTATTTTAGAATTCATGGAGGAGAAAATTTGCCCTTCAAACTATCGAACCACTTCAGCAAATGATGCCCCAGAAAAAACCTTTTAAAGGATCTTAGTGCAGATCCAAGAAATTGTTATAAACAGCATCCCCCAGAAAAAAAAATAGAGCAAGAGAACCCGGAGGTGACAGCCAGCAAAATCTGAGGAGAGATATTGCAATACCTCACACTTCTTTACACCAGCTTGGAAGAGCCCAGAGGGACATATGTTGGGAAAGTGAGGTAGGGCAACATTTATGGCATAAAATAACTCCATTTCCCTCTGTTGATTCTTCAGGCAAATGGATCTAGTTCCCTTGACTTGGGGCGTGGTGGTCGAGAATCTGAACTAGAGGAGGTCTTGGAGCGTCAGCGTGGAGAACTGTCCCAACTGAAGGAGCGACTTACCATGCTCTGTCGCCAGATGGCAGAACTCGAAGAAGAATTGGCCACAGCCCAGCGGGATCTCATCAAGTCTGAAGAAATCAATGCCAAGTTGCAAAGAGACCTCAAGGAGGTAAATAGCAATGCCTTATTCCTTCCTCCCACTTCAGTAACAGCTTGAGGTCTGACTTCAGTTTCAGAGAGGTCCTCAAGGCTGAATTCTGGTGGTGGACAGGGTCAAAGGCAAAAAAGTGGGACCAAAGACACCAACATGTTTCAACTTAATGCTCTTACTGTCAGTAATTAGGGCTTAGGAAAGGCATTTTAATCTTGTAGAATAAGGGAAGGGAACCATACAAAAGCTGGACTCTTACAAAAATCTCCCTCCGTACTAAACTCTGATGGCAAAATTACTGGGAGAAGAGTCTCAGAGAGAGACCTTATTTGGTGGATTGGTTCACGTATTTCTCCATTACTCTCTTCACATGTGTGGTGGGTGTGACAGGCATTAGCTCAGCGGGAGGACATGGAAGAACGGATCACCACCCTAGAGAAACGCTACCTGAGTGCTCAGAGGGAGGCAACCTCTCTACATGACGTTAATGACAAGCTGGAGAATGAATTGGCTAGTAAGGAATCCCTATACAGACAAGTGAGTACCTTCTTTCTTGTTTGTCTGTCTTCTTCTGATCAGTGAACCATGGCTGTTCTCAGAACCTCCTTGCTACCGTCTGACTGTCTTTAGCATCCTCCCTCTACTTTTCGTGTATGTGTAGATGGTTGTGTTGTCTTGGCTTTTCCTTGCATGGCCCCATAACTTCTACTCACTGCCAGCAGGCAGATCTAGATGACTGAGATTTTCCACTGGGGATAACACCTGGCGCATCTGATGAAGTGGGTTATCATCCATGGCAGCTCATGCTGTTATGAATTTGTTAGCCATTAATAGTCCACAGGACTCTTTGTTCAAGTTCTCTGATGGCTGTAATCTTCCAGTTATGTATTGATTCTTTCCATAGTTTCCTTCTCTAGTTGCTGTATATGGACTTGGGAGCACTCATATCCTAGATGTTCTAGTGCAGTGGTTCTTAACTTATGGTCCACACACCTGCAAGTGGGGCTGTGATGTCCTCACAGAGAGTTTCTGAAGGCTTGATGATACTTTATGAGCTTTTACACTTAAGAAAGAAAGATGTACAGACAGACAGTCATGCGTTATCTCAAAGAGTCAGAGTCTTTTGCCAGGGATAGACCTTATTTGAACAAAGGTTTGTTACAATATCTCGAATTGTTCAAAAGTTATGAAAGTAATTGTTTAATAGGAAAAAATGTACTCAGCATTCGGTACTTCTTCATGCAGTGAGGTGATGCAAGCAAATGACTCTGAGGGAAAGCATGTAACGTTTGGTTTTTTTGGAAGCCACCTTGGGTCTCATTTTGGGAGAAAAGGCAGCATATAAGTTAAATAAATAAGTAAGTAAATAAATAAATAAATCTATCTTGCTATGTGCATATGCCAGAAGCCACCTTTGTGGCTACAGCAAAGTCTAGTGTTGTCCATGTTGTACCACCACATTTTCAGAACACCTGTTGCTTCCCAGAAATCTGTAGCTGCTTTGAGAATATTCTCAAAGAAAGTGTGTATAAAAAGAAGACTGTGTTCATAGGAAGAGACATCACAGTCAGTCAGTGTGAGTGAGGGTGTTCAGACAGACTTTGGAATGATAACTGTGGATTATTGAAAATGATTTTCAATTTCTGCAAATAAAAATATTTGATTATTTTCAGGTACAGTGCATGTTTTTCTGTGCCTGATGCAAGCAAGAACTGGATTAGAGATACAGTTTCAATTAATGTTTATGAGCTAGAGAGGCTCACAGCAGCAGAGCAAGACAAGCTCCTAGAAATATCCATGGATGGTGCTCTGAAATTGCAGTTCAGTGAACAGTCCCTCCAAATTTCTGGGCTCATTTGCAAGCAGATTTTCTTGAACTATCAAAAAGGGCTAGGAAAGTGTTGATGCCTTACATAGCAACATACTTGTATAAAAATCATTCTCTGCTCTAGTTTATCTTAAAAATAAGTATAGAAACTGTTTGAAAAACGTAAAGTCAGAACTCGGAATGCAGTCTTCAGCTGTTAAGTCCAGTATAACAAGGCTTGTAAATAAAATAAAGCATCAGCCTTCTCATTAATTAATTAATTAATTAATTATATTAACAGGTTATATGAGGCCATGGTTTGAGGTTTGGGCATTATTATCATTATCATTATCATTATTATCATTATTATTATTATTTACTCTGTATAGAATCATTCTAGTAAAGATACTATAATAGGAGCGTGTGTGTGTTTACTTATTTCTCCCTTCTGTCCAAATTTGAAGACCTCCGATGAGCAACTTTAAATATTTGATGCACTTTAGGGTTTTAAATCTTGAGTTAAGTCTTGGTGGTCCATGGCAACAAAAGGTATTTAAAGAGGGTCCATGGTTGAAAAAAACAAAAACTTAAGAACCACTGTTCTAGCATGTTCCATAGGAGTAAAGGCAACTGAGACTGCCTTCCATTTTTCCCTAATACCACAATGCACCTGACTTTCTACACTCTCTTCTTACACTCTCCTGACCAGTGCATCATTGATTGTTTGTTTTGAGTGACTGCTTGGGGCTCTGTTCTTAGACAGGTCCTTTATTATTTTTTGTTCCCTTCATACAGAGTGAGGAAAAGAACAGGCAGCTGCAAGACTGGTTGGAAGATGCAAAACAGAAACTTCAGCAGACCCTTCAGAAAGCTGAGACCTTACCTGAGATAGAGGCTCAGTTAGCCCAGCGAGTGGCTGCCCTCAACAAGGTATTGAGCAAAGTAGAGAAGAGATTGAGTGTGTCTTGCAGGGGGCAAAAGACATAGCCAGTGGGACGCATCAGCTGAAGTCAGAGGATGGAATAGTGTGCATGTTTGCCAGCAGGCTGGGTTACCAGGTAAAGAGAAAGTCACAGCTTGATCCTCTTGTTCCCCTTTTATAGGCAGAGGAGCGCCATGGGAATTTTGAGGAGCGCTTACGTCAACTTGAGGCCCAGCTGGAAGAGAAAAACCAAGAGCTGCAGCGGGTAAGGGCATATTGGGAAATGGGAAAAAAGTTCAATGGGTCCTTGGGCCACCAGGAGCTGGAAAAACAGGCCATAGCTCAGTGGTGGAGCACATATTCTCTGTTTTTGTTAGCACTGTCATCATCATCATCATTATTAACTTTATTTATACACTATCATTCTCAAAACTGGGATTCAAGGCAACTTACAAGTTAAAACAGAGTAAAGTTAAAACATATAAAATATAAACATTAAAGTAGAATTAAACTATCAGTAACATTAAAAACAATTTAAAATATAAAATTAAAACAGTACTATGCTTTCATTAAATCTCTTTCTTTAAAAACATTCAGTTCCCAGAAGTCTGTTGGTTTCTTTTTTTAAAGTCTTTGCCTACTGGTGGAAGAACAACAAAAAGGGACCATCCTGGTAAAGGAGTTCCAGAGCTAAGGGGCAGCCACTGAGAAGGCTCTATTTCTCATTCCCATCAGATATGTCTGTGAAGATTGTCAGACAGAGAGAAAAACTTCTCCTGATGAATTCAGAGCCCAGGCAGGCTCATATGGGGAAATACAGCCTATCAGCCTGGATCTAAGCTGTTTCGTATTTTATAGGTCATCATAACCAGCACCAGAAACAGATTAGTAACTAGTAGAGCTATTGTAGCGATGAAGGTGTATTGTTCCTGTAACAAGACTCAGTTAACAATCTGGCTGCCCCTCTTATTATCAACAGAGGTTTCCAAAAACTATTCAAAGGCAGCTCCAGCTAGAATGTGTTACAGTAATCCAAATGGGAGGTAACTAAGGAATGTGTCACCATAGCCAGATCAAGCATGTCTAGGAATGGGCATGGCTGGTGCACTAGCTTTAAGTGTGTAAAAGCCCTTCTGGCTATCAGAGAAACATGGACCTCCAGACTCAGTACTGAGTTCAGCAGTGTGTCCAGACTGAGAATGTGTGTCTTCAAAGGAAGTGTAAACCCATCCAGCGAAAGCTCCCAAACTGTGAGTCAGTAGCATTCTTCTTGCTGTAAGTAAGGTTGGAAAAGACCATCCCAGCTTCTTCTGTCCAAAACGATCAAGTGTCACTGCCTCTCAGTACAGTCCGATGAGAACGTGGTTCACTTTCTCATCCTCCTTCATAAGTGAGAGAGTGATCCATTGTCAACCAGTATTTGCAGAACCTGACTGAGTCCTGAATTGGGTCTTAGTCAGCTCCTGCAAATGCATTCCCTTGTAAGCATAAAAGAATCCCTACGGAAATAGCTAGAGCTTCAGTCCCACTGTGGGAGATTTCAGGAATGAGAAGGCTTTTGTAGAGGGGATAGAGCCACTGAGGAGCCTTTGTGGTAAGTGAAATTAGGCCTATGAACCAAGCACTTCCCTCCAATGTTGCCAACAAAACCAAGCTAGATGGAGCAGGAACTTCCTATGTCTCTTATTTCATGGGAACTTTGTGGGTGCAAAGACAATGAAGTACTATAAAAATGAAAGAAAGAACAGAGCATTTAGTGTGAACTGGAGGGGAAAAGATAGAGCTGGAATCAGTGGTGGAAGTTTCTAGGAGAGGAGTGGGAACTAGAGAGGCAGGGACTTTTTGACTGGGGTTGTCCTGTAGCCCTTACTGACTTCTGCTCTCTCTCTGTTGGAAAAACAGGCACGCCAAAGGGAAAAAATGAATGATGAGCACAACAAGCGGCTCTCAGAAACAGTAGATAAGCTGTTGTCTGAATCCAATGAGCGTCTTCAGTTGCACCTCAAGGAACGAATGGGAGCCTTGGAGGAGAAGGTATGCATGCATGTGAAAATGTGTGGTATGTTGTAGGATATGATAACACCCCAGATGTTGGGGAATAGAGATTTTTAGAGCAACTCTGGAAGAAGGACAAAACTGTTAGTGCTCAACAGAGTGAAGCCTGCAAACCACTAATCACTGCTCTGTGATTCTTGAAGGAGGTTTGGCTGCTGATGGGGTTGCTTCTAACAGTTCAGCCAGTTGTAGAGGAGAGGTGACTATAAGGCAAACTCAGGAGCTTAGATAATGAAGGATGCCCTTCATTTATCAGCCAATTCTCTAATGCAGCTCTGGTCACACAGGGAAAAAATTCAGGCTTGCCAATCTGACTTGAGTGAACTTCATTGGCTGGCACACTATTAGTGGTGTACTCAGGTGTGAGTTAACTTTATGCTTGCATATGTCTATTATTGGTTGCTGTGGAGGTTGGTATTCCCTTCCTCCTTCTGCAGCAACCAAATCCTCCCTGAGACTTACCACAGAGCTGCTGAAGAACCACTGAGTGGCATTCCATGCCTAGTGGAGAACAAGGGGATAGAATTGCACAAGTGACTGCCTTGGCCCTCATAGGTAGACCCAAAATGATTCCATCCTCCACTGTGACCTTTAGACCTCAGCAGACCCCACCTGTTGATGTGATTGCTTCATGTCTGACTATAGAGACATAGCCAGACTCCTGCAATTCCTGTCACCTACCAGACACAGAACAGCTGTTGGGGAGGGACTTCTGTGGCTCTAAAGATCTAGTAGATCTAGGGGGTGGAAGCTCTTCAAGCAGTTAAGGACAGACAAAACCAAAAGTAAAAGTTCACAGAATTAGAACCAGAACCCTGAATGTAACAGTTCAGCAATTTCTGCGCAAGGACAAGGAGAACTGCCATAATAATCAATGCCAAAAAATAGAAGATGACAACAAAAAAAAAGAAGAACAAGAGACCTCTTCCACATGATCCAAGAAATCAAAGAGAAAATTCAGCCAAGAGTGGGGATATTTTACGACCAGCATGACCAAGTAGAAATAAAAAGCTGACGGAAACAATACACTGAAGAACTATACAAAAGAAGTGAAAGGATAACAGATTCATCCAAAGAAGAACCATTCGAAGATAAACCCACCATTTTAGAAAGTGAAGCTGAAGCTGGAGATCCGGTCTAATGGCAGAGTGAACGGCAGCCTAGGTCGAGTGCTGGCTCTGGGCTGTCGCCGCAAGCAGTTTTCCAGGTTCATTAGAGAGATTCGAGACACGAACTTGCGGCTTGGGATTCGGCTAGGACCCCAAGAACACAAGTTCGGGTGTCCTGGACAAGTTACTCCCCCGGTAAAGGGAGTCCAGAGGGGGCTCGCTGGGGATCCAGTGTGTCGCCAGCCCGCAAGCCCGAGGCATCGTACTGAAAGGCGAACGGACGGAAGGCAACGGATCGTAGAACCACCGCAACTGCTTGCAGTGCCGTTGAAGCTTAATTTTCAACTAAACAACACTAAAGACCTTTTTAAGACTTAGTAAGTACTCAAGACCCGGCTTAGATAAAATATAACCCATATCTGAAGGCCAAATATATAATTTCACCATTCATTGTGGAGCGTACGCTGCAGCCAGATACAAAAAAAAAAGCTGCGATATTCTTCCCCATTAGAATTAATAGAACTCTTTTAGGAATAAGACGCCAAAGACTTTTAAATTCACTATTAAATAAGGATAAGGACACTCGACAAATCTGATTTCTAAGAAGCGTGAACCAATTGCATCCATGCCATCAAGGGCCAGGGAAATGCCGTTTGGGTGCCGTCATATTAGTAAAGGACACCAGAATGTGAGTTACTGAAGAGCAGGACCCCTTCAGGAAAGATAAAAGATTCATTAAGACGACAAGCATAAGAAAGTAAAACCTCTACACAGATTTCATGAACATTATTTTCTATTTATAAATATATTGACAATTTAATATCCTCGTTGGAGAAATCTAGAGATGGAAGAAGCTTAGAGTGTGGAGATTAAAGTTGAAAAGAACTGAAATAAAATGAGTGACTTAAGAAGGAACAACGAGGACTGTTAAAATCTGCTACTGTTAAAATTGTGAAATCCCAAATACCCACGAGAACTTTTTACTGAAGGAATAAACTCACAGGACTTTTGAGTTGGGTCCAGACGTGGGAGGAACAACGGACTCATAAACGATTAACCAAACAAAAAAAGGGAAGACAGCAAGCTAACTAAAAGGCGAC
Source organism: Cyclura pinguis (assembly GCA_030412105.1). Taxonomy (NCBI): domain Eukaryota; kingdom Metazoa; phylum Chordata; class Lepidosauria; order Squamata; family Iguanidae; genus Cyclura; species Cyclura pinguis. The sequence goes on from CM059604.1 coordinate 102,627,887, forward strand.
GTGGTGGAATGCTGGACGGAAGAAAGGACAGAAACATTTAAGAAGTTAGAATCGACAGAGTGAAGCTAGAACATCGGAAGATAGAAGATTAAGTATACTGCACCCAGAGTGATTTAGAGTATAAGGTGAAAGTATATGCTGGAAATTAAAAAGGGGTGTGATGTACTGATCCTGTAATGATACTGTACCGATATCTATGGCATTTATTAATATCATTATAAATAAGTAATACAAAAAATCAACTCTAAAAGGAATTGACTATTAGAATATAAGTATAAATATAAACACTCAGTACAAATTTTATAAATCACTATAAGTTAGCATAAAGTGATTTGATTGTCTCTAGGAGACTGAATTAATTTAGTATAACTTATTATAAGCTTATTAACTCTTTGAATAATTTCTCATCTCACTAATTAATTCATATTGGTGAGCTATTATATTATAGTGATCAAAATACATAAGCAAGACATTATTTGATATTAAGGTTCTGAAAGAAAAACTTTCTTTTTTATATACTGAGTGTTATTTTTCTTATTAGTGTAAATGTGTACAAATAACTGTCCTTCGTAAAACGACCTTGAAACCTCTTAGTGCTCAGAACTGATAACAGAACAGTTTGCAGCTGTTTAAACATAGAGAGTTCTATAGTTACTAAATATCAAATGTCTGTGGATCTACAGTGACACCTATTGTCCAATCAACTTATTACAGTTTGTTATTAAGTTTCACTGTATCAGCTCCTATACTGTTACTAACTTTTATTAATTTTGTAGAAACAACTTAAAATTGTTACTGAGATAAACACTATTGGAACAGTAGCTGGTACATTGCTGGTATTGTACAGGTATTTGTATGGTATTCCACAATTGTTAATTAGATTACTGGAAGTGACATGGCCTCTGGAACAAGGAAGGCTGCAACTAAGCAAACAATGAGCCAAGTAACAATACCTCAGACAAGAAGAGCATCAGTTGATACAACTTCGGTCTCTTTGGATACTAATCTGATCCTGGTGGAGCTATGCAAATCCAGAAGTGAAATAAGACAGGAAATTAGACAAGACATGAAAGAAACAAGAACAGAAATAAAAGCAGAGATAAAAAAAGAGATTGACGGATTGGGTAAAAAAAATGGATCAAATCTCTAAGGAGGTTTCAACTATAAAAGAAGATAAGGCGATCCTACAAGAAAGAACAAAGCAAGCTGAAAGTACACTGCAACTAGTTCAAGAAAAACAAAACACAGAAGAAATGAGACTTAACACAATTGAGATGAGATACAGGGAACGATGTCTGAAATTGAGAGGCCTAGTGGAGAAACACCCAGAGGGAATTTATGATAAAATAACAAATGCATTGATTGAATACTTAAAACTTCCAGAAGACAGAATTCATGCTAGCATTGAAATAATCTTAACAGTAAACTCAACGGTGGCGAAGGAGAGAAACCAGCCAGGAGACATCGTTATTAGCTTCACAAACTTGAGAATTAAAGATCTTATGCTTCAGAAAAGCTATCAAGAGAAATTGGTTATCGATTCGCAAGAAATAAAAATTTACAAAGATATACCCGCCCAAATTTTGAGAAAAAGACAACAATATAGATTCTTGACTCAACTATTGTTAAAACGTAATGTCAACTATACGTGGAACAGAACAGAAGGAATCTTTTTTACTTACCAACAAAATAGATATAGGGTGAATACTATTGAGAAAGCTAAAGGGGTTGCAGAAAAATTGAAGACAGAGTTTGACAAATTGGATAAAGAAGAAGTTTATGGAGCAGAAGGGGGAGAACAACATTCGCTGGATTTAGAACCTGAGGAGTATGAAGAAGGAGATCGCCAGTTGGAAACAGAAACTGAATATACAGAAGCAAATTAAAGATTAAAAAGGAAGTAAATCAAGAATGAAGCTGAAGATCTTATCGTGGAATACAAAAGGACTGAACTCGCAATATAAACGTCGCCAGGTATTTCACTACTTGGAAAAAGCCAAATTGGACATTATCTGTGTACAGGAAACCCACATAGCACAGGAAGACACTAAGTACTTAAAAAATCCAAAGTTGGGACAATGTTTTACGGCATCATACAGAAAAAAGAAGCGTGGTGTCGCTATCTATGTTGGTAATAACTGCAATGCACAAGAAGTCTTTGCAGATGTGGAAGGACACTATTTAGCCGTAGAAGTTAAAATACAAACCTCAACATTGCTATGTGTGGGGATATATGCACCTCAAGACAATAAAGATAAATTTTACTCAAAAGTTAAAAGGTTGGTAACGGAATATGTAAGTGAACAGCATCAAGACAATGTTTTAATCTTGGGAGACATGAATGGCGTCTTGAACCCATTGGAAGACAGACTCTCAAAAAAATCAATTAAGACAAATCAAGGGAAACTCCCACAAAGCTTCTTTAAAATGATGGATGAGTTATCTTTAATGGATATATAGACTTACAAACATGGGACAGACAAAGGCTATACTTTCTGTTCAGAAACTCATAACTCCATGTCAAGGATAGACTTATTTTTGTTATCCAAAACATTACATAGATTTATCGAAGACATGGAGATATTACCAAGGGTGACATCTGATGATAGCCTAATCCTTCTGCATTACAGAATTCCACAAAATAAAGAATTCAATTGGTTGTTAAACGATAACATCCTTAAAGATGAACAACAAATTAAGATTTTAAAGGAAACTATTAAAAACTACTTCGAAGAAAACATCACTCAAGATATCCAAATAAAAACTGTTTAAATTAAATTTTTTAAATTAAATTAAATTAAATTTTTTAAATTAAATTAAAAATGGAAGTAAAACTACTACGAAACCAATTAGCGGCTACTAACATGGAAGAAGTAGAAAGAAAGATGAGATACTGTCACTTGAATTACTTTGAGCACTCCAACAAACCAGGAAAGTGGTTGGCCTACAAGCTTAGAAAGGAAAGAGAAAAAAGAAAAATATTTAAAATAAAACGAGATCACGATGAGATAACAGATCATCAACAAATTAAGAAGATTTTCTGGAAATACTACACAAGCCTATATAATAAAGATATGTCACCAGAAATAGAGAATAGAAGAGCTCAGGCCTATCTTGATAAGCAAGATGTTGCTTCTATATCAAAAGAACACAAGGAGATGTTGAACGCGCCTATTACAAGGGCAGAACTTTCAGATTCAATAAAGAGACGAAAAGTTGCAAAGGCACCGGGCCCAGATGGCTACACAGCCAAATTCTATAAAGTCTTTGAATCTGAACTACTTGATCCATTGACGAAGACAATGAACACAATAGTACAAGAAGGGATACCTGAATCGTGGAAGAAGGCCAACATAACATTAATTCCGAAAGAGGGTAAAGATCTTTCCCAAACAGATAGCTACAGGCCTATCTTGCTTCTTAACATAGATTATAAAATTTTTGCTTCTATATTGGCAGAAAGGCTTAAAAAGATCCTTCAGGTAATGATTCAACCTGACCAAAACGGGTTCTTACCTCATCGACATCTTAAGAATATTACAAGAATGTTGCTCAACATAATGGAACATTTTGACAAAAGAAATGAGAAGAAATTAGCTATTTTATTTATTGATGCGGAAAAAGCATTCGATAAGGTCAGATGGCCTTTCATAATAGAAACATTAAAAAGAATGGACTGTGGCTACAATTTTCTCCATTGGCTTGAAGAGGTATACAAGGAACAAACCGCCAAATTGATTATAAATGGAGAACTAACCAACCCAATTAAGATCAATAAAGGGACACGCCAAGGATGTCCGCTATCACCGTTACTTTTTATTGCTACGTTAGAAGTTTTAAACAATAAAATTCGAGAAAACCAAGGGATAAAAGGAGTTAGAGTGAAAAATCAGGAATGTAAATTAAAAGTCTTTGCCGATGACCTGGCCTTTTTTTTTAGAAGATCCATTAATAGGAATTAAACATTTAATGCTCAATTTAAAAAAATTCGGAGAAGCTGTGGGACTAAAAATAAACTACAATAAATCATCCATGATAGTCAAAAATATGATAAAAGCGGAGAGAGAAGAACTATGTAAAATTACTGGAATCAAAACAGAAAGAAAAGTTAAATATTTGGGAATTTGGTTCACAGAAAGCAACAAATAATTATTTGATAATAACTACAGCAAAAGCTGGAAAGAAATCAATGCTGATCTCAAGAGATGGTCTAACTTGAACCTATCAATATTAGGTTGAATTACTGCAATCAAAATGATCGTCCTTCCTAAATTAAACTTCCTCTTCCAGAACCTCCCTTTTATAACTAATAACAAACCATTTCAGAAATGGAAAGAAGATTTGACCAAATTTATATGGAGAGGCAAGAAACCTAGGATCAGGTGGAAACTATTGATAGAACAAAAATCCAAAGGTGGCCGTAATCTACGTGATTTAAAAACTTATTATTACGCCAATGCGATGACCTGGATCCAGGATTGGATCACTCTTTGAGATAAAAGAACATTAGAATTAGAAGGCACAGAGATGAGATTCGGTTTTCACACCTATCTTCAGTATGGGAAAGCAGCAATAGATAAAGATTTCAATAACCACTATGTGAGAAAATCTCTATTAAAAATCTGGTCAAATATTAAAAAACAAACATATAGTAAAATACCGTGGTGGATTTCCCCACAGGAAGCATTTTTTGGGAGGTGGGTGAAGCAACAAGACAATTGGTTGAGGTATGAAAACCTTATATTACAGGACAGCCCAAATGAAATTAGGCTTAGAATGTGAGAAGAACTCGCACAAATAGGTTTCAAAATCAACTGGTTCCCCTACATGCAGATAAAGGAACGTTATGAAATGGACTTGAAACTAGAAGGTTTCTTGCTAAATAGAAAATACAATGAATTAGAAACAATCATATTCACAAAAACAAAGCAAAAGATCTCACAATGCTATAGATACTTATTGACACGCCAATTAGAGGATGAGACTGTAAAAGAAACTATGATAAAATGGGCCAGAAACTTCCAACATGAAATTCCGCTAGAAAATTGGGAGAAAACCTGGAAAAATACCAATGAATTTACTAGTGCCCAGGATCTGAAAGAAAATTTTCTGAAGATGTTGTATAGATATCACTTAACACCTGAGAAACTGGATAAAATTTACCACACGGGTAACACTAAGTGTTGGAAGTGCAAAGAAAAAACAGGATCTTACTATCATTTGTGGTGGACTTGTTCCGCAGTCAGAATATATTGGCTAAATATATATGAAGCAATAAAAGAGATCTTTCAAGTAACATTTCCTATTTCCCCTGAATTCTTTCTGTTAAATATGACACATATGTTCCAAAAAGACTTTGCTCAGAAAAATAATAAGATACTGCTATACTTGGTCACAGCAGAAAGAATATCCTATGCTAAAATGTGGAAAAGCACAGAAGTACCAGATCTAGATCAATGGATTATGAAAGCTACAGAATACAAGGAGTTCGACATGTTTACACAACTCATAAGAGGAAAACCAACCAAGGAGGTGGAAAACGAATGGGAACCTATGGCAAGATATATAACTAAAAGATGGGGGATTAAAGTTTAAATTGAATAGTTTATAGATAAAAGAACAGATTAAAGTTTAATAGAAGTTTAATAGAAATCGTTAAGACAAATAAAAATAGGAGAATTATAATTAGGATAATAATAACTTGTTACCTAATTCATATCTTCATTTACAATTAATTTTTGTAATATAGGGAAATACACAGCACAGAACTATATTTGTTGACAGTTAATAGGAAAAGGTGCACAAAATTAGAAGAAAAAAGTTAAAATGGTATTTTAGGAAATTTCATATTGATATGATAAACATATAGCGCATTAATACAATTCAGAGAAACGGTTTTTAAGCATTTTCTCACAAATAATGACATAATGGAAAAGAAATATTCAGCATGAATTAAGAATTATATGGAAATTTGTGATATATGTCTGAAACTATAAACAAAACTAGAATGTATATTGATTGTGTTGATAAGATACTCATGTTGAATGTAGATGGAATGGAGTGTATTTGAAGAAAGATTGTCCTTTTTATTTTTATTTTTATTCTTGTAAAAAAAAAAAAGAATAAAAAGAAAGTGAAGCTGAAGCTACACTCAGAGCACTTGGGAGAAACAAATCACCAGTAGCAGATGCTTCAGGGTACAGAGAGAGAATCTATAGTCAGCCCTCCACACTCACTGGTTTCCCTTTTGCAGATTTGATGATTTACAGAATTGTTTAATATGTTCTCTCTAGAACAAGAAAGGGAACACCAGGGATTGCAGTGGCCATAGGACCGTAGCATGCTCAAAATTCTACAACAAAGACATCTATCACGTACAGAGCGAGTAATGCCAGATGCCCAACCTGAGTTCAGGAAAGAAAGAGGCACTTGGGATCATATTGTAAACATATGTTGGATAATGGAATACACCAAAGAATTTCAGAAGAAAATCAGCCTGTACTTTGTAGATTACATTAGAAAACATTATGTAGAAAACATTATATTTTCAATTTCTAAGTATAGTTGTGAAAGCTGGACAGTGAAAAAAGCTGTTAGAAAATCAACTCATTTGAAATGTGGTGCTGGAGAATAGTTCAACAGATGCCTTGGACAGCTAAAAAGATAAATCAATGAGTCCTTGAGCAAAGCAAGCCTGGACTCTCCCTAGAAGTCAAGATGACTATACTGAGATTGTTATACTTTGGCTGTATCAGGAGAAGACATGACTCATTAGAAAAGACTTGGTAAGGTAGAAGGCAGTAGGAAAAGAGGAGGACCATGTTACAGATGGATAGACTCAATGAAGGAAGCTGCAGCCCTGAATCCGCAAGACCTAACAGGTGCTGATGACAGGGTGACCTGGAAGTCTCTCATTCATAGGGTTGCAATAAGCTGAAGTTGACTTGATGGCAGTTAACAACAATAAAACTGGCTCAACATAGCATAAGTTTGCATACATTATGCTGAGCCATGCAGGGTTGCAACCTCTGTTTGGTAAGGAAGGGAGAAGGAAATGAGGGGCACAGGGAGGAAGAGGTTAAGGAACATCCTCTCAGGAGACATTTTTTGGTACTCTTGCTCTTACTAAAACTTTCCCACTTCTTTTCTCCATCAAGAACACCCTGAGTGAGGAAATTGCCAACATGAAGAAAGTTCAGGATGAACTACTGGCAAATAAGGTAAGGCCTTGATTGCAATGGAATTTTGGCAGAGAGGGTTAGATGAACCAAGTCCATCAACAGGGAAGGTATTCTGAAGTTGGGGTGGGCATGGAGAAGTGTTGGTTTAAGGAAAGAACAAAGGAGGTTTCTGGAAGCAGCTGAAGAGTGTGATGGAGAGCTCTGAGGTCAGCTTGGCCTTTTTTAAAATGCCTCCCCCTGCAGGAGTGTTGGCAATAAACTCTGGAGAAAATGTTAGGGCACCAACTGGGCACAATCCTGAAGACTGGGCGACAACCCAGAAAATGATCAGGGCACCAACCCTGAGAGCTGTTGGGCAACAACCCAGAAAACGGTCCGGGCACCAACCCTGACAACCGTGAGGGAAAACTGTCAGGGCTCCAACCCTGAAAACCGTTTGGGCAACAACCCAGAAAACGATCAAGCACCAACCCTGAAACGTATTAGAAACTGTTAGAAAAAAAAACAAAAACACATAGGGCCAGATTTAAAATATTAGGTCTGCACGGACTACCTTGGGTAGTCTACGTGACTGCAGGTAAGCTCTGAATCAGCCTGGAAAGATCCCCAACTTTGGCCAGAGGGACTCCCCTCCCTCAGCAAGAAAGCAGTCCAAACTATGTCTTACATGAGCAAAGGGAAGAACCGTTTATTGAAAAAAGAGAAGGGTTAAATAGGTTTGGGATGACAGTGATCTCATACATCATACAGTGCAAGTGCAAGAATATTTGCTTTCCCAGGACTAAAATTCTGATATAAGGTTGATAATACAATAACTTCTGGTTAACAATGAACAATGAACCTTGATTCACACATGTATTCATTCAGCAATGAAGTGTAAGCAATATTTTTACAGAAAGCACGCTGGGAACCATGCTGAGAACCTAGGAATTTGCCAAGTAATGTCAACATAATTTTAAGTAGGCCATGGGGCTAACAGGAACAACCTTTAAAGTCAATTAGAATTCAGAATGGAGGACTTTAGTTAAGCAAATACAAAAAGACAAGGAGAGAGTTTCTTTAGCTTAGACATTTAAGCAGGCAATACCCTCTGTGAACTGAACTGTCCAGAGTGCTGAATCTCCTAACAGCCCTGCAGAGTAGACCAGGGAAAAGGATGGGAAACACTGTCCATTTTGTCTGTACTTTTTTACTGCTAACAGGAGCAGCTGCTAGCTGAGATTGAGAGGATGCAAATGGAGATAGACCAGTTACGTGGGCGTCCAGTCTCTACCTACTCCCGGTAAGAACCAATTCAGTCCCTCGTCATCTTTTTTTTCCACCTGGAATAGTTGGGGGTTTTTGTCGTGAACAAAATTATCTTCCTAGAAGACCATTGTCATGCATTCCCTGCCCCCATCATACCTTAACTTTTCTGACGTTCTAGTCCTATCCCTGTTGCAATGGGAATGTCCATCTGTCCTAGGATTCCAAGCAAATTTGCTTTATTGTTCCCAATATGTTGAGTGCCTAGAAAGGTCCTTCAGTGAAGGAGAATAGGGGAAGGGTGTCCTTGGTCAAGAACTGGTGGGAAAGGTCTCCTTGATCTGTGTGGAGGAGACTCTCTTTTCCTCTTCCTCTTCCTCTTTGCTCACAGTCTTCTTTTCCTGCTCCACGGAGGTCTCTGCCGGGCAGCGCGTTGGAGCTGCGTTACTCCCAGGCGCCCACGCTGCCCGTGGGGGCCCACGTGGACCATTACAGCAGTGCTGGCGTGGCAAGACGTTCAAAGAAGGGCCGCTGGACCGTCAAGGATGAAGCCACCAAGGTATGGGATTGCTGTGCTGGATCTGTAACGGGATCAAAAGAAGAGAACACTGAGGTGTGGGATTAGCATTGAAAAGAACAGAGTCAGTTGGAGATCTAAGATGATGTTGGCAAGGTCAAACGTGGCCTTCCACAACCTTGTGCCCTCCAAATGTTTTGCTCTACGATGCCTGTCAGCTGATATGGCCAATACTTAATGATATGGCCAGTGCTTACTTACTTAGGCTTTTTAATATAGTCTTTGGGGCCTAATATTGTTATACAGACAAGGTGTTATGAGAGCCAGTGTGGTGTAGTTGCCTGAGACCTGGATTACAACTCTGAAGATCAGGGTTTGACTCTCCAGTTGGCCATAGAAATTCACTGGGTCACCTTGGGCAAGTCACACTCTCTCAGACTTAGGGGAAAGCAAATCAAACCCTTTCTGAACAAATCTTGCCAAGAAAACCCCATGATAGGTTCACCTTAGGGTGGCCATAAGTTGGAAACGGTTTGAAGGCACACAGCAACAACAACAGGGTTTTAGCTGTTTTAGTCTTTTCTTAGATATTTAGTTAATATATTTTTCTTCTGTTTACATTTTTTTTTTCATCCGAAGCTATTTTAAACTGTTTTGATTGTATGCTGCCATGAGATCTTGCAACAGAAGGCAGGAGAGGAATATTTTAATCAAAAATAAATAGACGACTAAATAAACGGTGAGGGATCACAGGAGGTGAAGTTCAAAAGATCTGGAGAGCACCAAGCTGAGGAAGGCTGATCTAACACCTGCATTATTTGATTAGAAAGAAATCTAGGGGTCAAATTAGGTGTTACAATGTGTGGCTGCCACTACAAGCAGCAGGCGGACGTTTCAGTTTCCATGGCAATGTCTAGCAGTACAGAACACCTGATGTGACATCGTCATGCGCTTGAGTTTTTCTGCCTCTACAAATGGCAGACAGGAGAATAAAGCACAAATGGGAAAGTCTGGCTGTGGTGACATAATCTAATACACGTTGTACTATTACACATCACAGAGAGTATCTGTACAGAATCTGGTGCAGGCCAGTGACCGCATTCCTCTCCAATGTCCAGTTCAGACCTATTTTCTTGGGGTTTTTTTCTATCCCACTTTTGTTTTTAAGAAAAAACATCCAACAGGAGCTTGCAAAACCTAAAATACTACCATAAAAATAGTAACCTGTACAAATAATGGGCAAACAATGTAAATGATCACAGTAATAAAAACAAACACCTTAAAATAGCAGCTGTGTTAAAAGGAAAACATGCCACATTAAATATATGTATTAAAATCATTCTGAGATAAGAATGTCTATAATAATTGGCTGAAAAATGAAAATGGAGAGGTTTGACAGATCTCCATGGAAGGGACATACAACAGGTTCAGTATAATCACTGAAAAGCTATAGATGGGAAATGGAAAATCTCAGGTTCAAGAAAGCACAGAAATATCTTTCCCGGTACAGGAGAGCAAAATATTCTTGCTCTGGAAAATCCCAGTTGCTAGTTGGGTCTCCAAACACAATAGAACGTTTAGAATGTATTTTATGTTTTGTATTCATCAGTGTTTTGTTTACGTTGTCTTGGCTGCCAGATATTGGGGAGTCAGGATGGGAATGTTCTTAGGTAAAACAAAAGTAATGCAACTCCCGGTTGTGCACCACAGAATAAACGTTTTTGGAAACCCTTTTTCCAATTTGTTTTTAATTCTGTGTAAAGTTAAATTAATCTGTTATGTTTTAAAATTATTTGTTTTATTCATTATAGCATTAGCCTTCTTAGGTTCTATTCTTTAGGGGAAAGGTGGGTTAGAAGTCTAATAAATGTTTGAATAAAGGTAGGTACCCAAGAATAGGAGAAATTCCAGCCCTCCCAAGACTAAACTAGGGATTGCTGAAGCCCGCCTCTCAAAATGATCAGCCAAAATTAGCCCACCAAGTTCTCTGCGTAGCTGAGCCCTCTCAGGAATTATTACTCAAAACTGTACTAAATCATCAGGCACAGACATACGCAAGACAGGTATTATAGCTGAGCCTTCTCTTGAATAAGGCTGCATGCCATCAATCCTAGGCATGCTTACTTGAGAGTAAGCCATACTGAACATATGATGGGGATTTGTAAGTACCCATTGTAAGTACCCATTTGTAAGTACCCATTGTAAGTACCCATTGTACCTAGTTAAGGATTTTAAAATTTTTATTTACTCAAATTTTGTAAAATATTGATTTTTTAATTTGGCCATTGCTTTTGATGTAGTCTAATTACCTGCTTTAAGTGAATGATGATGATGATGATGATGATGATGATGATGATGATGATACTGATAATCTTAATGCAATGTATTCTGTGTTTTTGTTGTTTTGTAAAAATATACCTGCAAAGAGACTATTGTTAACCCTCCTATCTTAAAAACTGTTGAAGGTTCCTGACTGCAGAAGAGGGCAGGTATAAGCCAATATGTCTAAAGGGCAGCTGGTTTGGAAAAGCTGCCCTAAAGAGTAAGGGTATTTCCACACCAACCCTTTTCACCCAGTAGGGAAGGCATATAGAGCTGAAAAGGATATTGCAGAACTCGTTAAGGAAAAGCAAAGCAGATTGCAAAGAGAACTGCAAGGTTCAAATGCTGTGATATTCACTCAGAGCTACATACATCAGCAGTGTTCCCCAACGAAAATCTGGAGGAATTATTTCTTTGGGCAACACTTCCCATAATCCTCTAGAACAGAGCTTTCCAAACGTTTCATGTTGGTGACACACTTTTTTAGACATGCATCATTTTGTGACACAGTAATTCAGTTTTACTAGGGAACCGGAAGTTAAACTAACTAAACTAACTCCTTATAAGAGATTGATCCCCTTTTTGCACGCAGTTTCGAAGGCAAAAGGGCCCCTTGAGCGTCGCGAAAATGGGAGGAGCAGTCCGTACGACGCACTCCCATTTACGCGACGCTCAAGAGCCTAAAGCGGGCCACGTACGCATTTTTTTATTTTCGGCTCTAAGCTTAAAATGCTGCGTGGTCGTGCAATGCTCCCGGGGCCCGCGTGCACTTACCTGCCCTGCGGTGCGTCGGACGAGCCAAACCGGTCTTGCTTCCTCCCCCAGCGCAGCCTATAGCTCCCAGGTTGCGCTGCGGTAGGAAGGGGCGGGGCGTTCACGTGACCAGCAACCGGCTGCGGTAAGGAAGGAGAAACCTCGCGCAAAAGGCTGCTCCTGTGACTGTCGCCGCCCACCTCCGCAAAAAGGTAAGGTACAGAAAGGGCCATAGACACGTACATAAATTGTAATAACAAAATGTATGGGAAAACAACATATCTCATGAAAACCTTTCATATATTTTTAAAAATATATGATTTATAAATAATAACATACATTTCCAAGATTGTAGGTGACACACCTACACACTTCAGGTGACACACTAACGTGCTGCGGCACACCATTTGGAAAGCCCTGCTCTAGAATGTGAGTAGTAGCCATGCTGTCTGGGGTATTGTGGGAGTTGTAGCCCAAAAACAATGATCTTTTCCAAGTTTTGCCACAGGCATTCAGGAGCAGAGACTAAATGAGGAGAAGGTTGAAGCTGAGGCTGTTGGAGCACAGCTGAGACACAAGAGAGATTATTCCTTGCAACTGGTGAATAGAATGTAGTAATGGTTATGTCCTTTTCATTTCTTCTCCTTTCTTTGACCTCAAAATACTAATAATTATTGTTTCTTCCTTCCTTTTTTCCCCACACCTCAATTTCTGCTGGACAACAACCTGGTGAGTGTCTCTCTACGGAAGTGCCCTTCCTTTACTGCAGAGTAATACCAGGGGTCAGAGATGGAATCAGGAGCAGCTAATGTTCTTGCCAGGCATGTAACTACAAGGAAGGGAAAATGAGTTCATATTTTCCCCCAATAGAAATTCTGTCCCCTCCCCTGCCAGATTTCCTTCAATCCTCATATTTCTAGTACTGCATAAACTTAAAACTTCAGTGGAGCCTTTAGAAGTGCAGTTTAGACATCCAAAGTAAAAGGGCAGAGAAAATTGCCAAAGAAATGCAAACAGAGCAAATGTGAACAATTTACATGTGAACAATTTTCAGTGTCTCACTCTCGCCAAGGTGAATATTTGTAGACTAAAGAAAACATTCATTTTGGTGGGCAGAATTCTTATTTCAAAATGTCCTCGTTGTGCCCCCCTCCCTTCCATTAGTTACATCTCTGCCCTCAGTTTCAACTGATACTCTCTTTTCTGAGGGCCTGTCTCTAGAGGCAAAGCCTTCCCTTGGTTGGTAATTAAGCAAACATGCAATGACTAGGGGAAACAACTGAATCATACTTTCATGTCCCTCTTAATTTCCATCTCTTCCCCGACAGGTGGCATCTCCCTCTCAGGAATGGGAGAGGGCTCAACAGGCGGCAGCTGGAGCACCCTTCGAGGGTGGGTTAGATGGCTCAGATGAAGATGAGCGCGACCCCTTGTTTAGCTCAGCTGACCTGCTTTCTCCCAGTGGGCAGGCTGATGTGCAGACCTTGGCCATAATGCTACAGGAACAGTTGGAAGCCATCAACAAAGAAATCAAGTGAGTTGCCCTGGGCAGAGCTGCCATAGTTCCACACCAGTGCTTTTGTACTTGCTTCACAGTTTTCTTCAGAAAATATTCCAGAGCTTCAAGGCTTTCCTCCAACATAGTGCTCTCTCATTGCCACAGTCTGCACACACATGTTGCCCATGCAAGACCGTCTTATATTTTCCTCCTGTCTTGATAATTATCATAGTTTCTGTGGTCAGGAGGTTGAGATGGGAATGAAGAGAGTATCAGTGAGCACCTGTGCCATATCACACTGTAGGTGAGAAATGCCGTTTTTCACGGCATCCCATCCATGTGAAACTCTCCATAAATATTGTGCTAACTTATGTCCAAAAATACTCAAAGTGGTAGCCATTCCGCACTACCGTATTATAGTGCTATTATTCCACTTTCAGCATCCTGTGGAATTCTGGGGTTTGTAGTTTACTGAGGCAAAAGAGCTCTCTGGCTGAGAATTCTAAATCGCCCTCCCTAAACTGCAAACCCTGGGATTCCGTAGAATGTTGAAAGTGGAAAAATAGCACTATAATTGTGTAGTGCGGAAATGGCCACATCATAGCAAACAACAATGAGACAGCACTAAAAACGTCAGAAAACCTTCTTGAAAATTGGCAGTTGGCTGTCTGTTTAAGACCCATTGAAATAAAAATATTTTCAACAGATATCATATGTCACATAAGAGTCAGCACATGCTGAGAGCTCTCTATGGATTATAGTACTGCAGAATTTTAATTTTTCAGAACTTGTGTACATTTTTTAGAAAACATTCCAGTCCTCATGATTATGGAGATATGGGAAAAAATATCCATTGCCAAAGACTGAAGCATGTATGTGCACTTTTCATGTGAGCTGTATTTCCAGTAAATGGGCTAATCTCTTTGGAATGATGTGGTGTGTAGGAGCCTTGCTCCTTTTCTTTCATTTTATACTGCTCTAATGAAGACTGAGCTCTCATTCAGGGACACATGGACAAACTGGAGTGTTGTTTTACAGTGATATTTGGGGGTGGGAAGAATACACAATGGATGTAGGTGCCCTGTCTATTCTTAAATATAAGGATTCATCCAGACTGGTTGTACTTAGATCGCACTGAAATCACTAGGACTCAGATTAGTTAAGATTAACTTTGATGTCTGTTTTTCAGTGTTGCCTGAGTGCAGCTAATGTAATGTGGATCCAACCCAGAAGTCTTAATTTTGGTTAAAATTGACATTTTTCAGATCAGCCTTAGTTAGGTTACAAGTACAATATAATTTTTTCTGTCTTTTCTGATCAGTATATAGAGCACTGTTTATGTGTTCAGTTGTATCTGCGTTTTCATATATCTTGTGTACCTTTACGTTTGTGAATAAGCACTTGATTTTCTGTTTGGCACTGAATTTGGCAAGAAATGGATTTCTAGTCCTCATGACTGCAGATTTGTTTGAGAACCTGAATTGTGAAAGCATAAAAAGTTAAACAAAGATTTCCAGATCTACTTCATTTACTGACAGAAGAGTCTTCTGAATGTGAGATTTGACAAAGGGAAAGTAGAGAGAACTAGATATGTTCTTCATCATCTCCAATTTCTCATATGTTTTTTTCTCCTGCTCTCCTTCCAAGATTGATCCAAGAGGAAAAAGAATCCACAGAACAGCGGGCAGAGGAAATCGAGAGCCGAGTGACTAGTGCCAGCTTGGACGGATCCCTTGGCCGCTACCGCTCGGGCGCTTCCATTCCTCCCTCTGTTACCAGCTCCACTCTGGCTAGCCCTTCTCCCCCCAGTAGTGGCCATTCTACTCCTCGCTTGACACCCCACAGTCCTGCTCGTGATGGAGAGAAAATGGTATATAGTGACTGGGGCTGGGCAGGGAATACAGTGTGCTTTCCCCTTGGTAGAGCCTTCATCCTAAAGAGCTGCCAAGGGAGAGAGTGGTCTTGAAAAATTCCCCTACAGAAATCATGATGTTGCTGTTTTTTTAAAAAACAAACAAACAAACAGACACAAATGTCTTATACTATATTATAATATATTTTCTACTCTTCCCCAACCAGGCACCTTCCAGCCATGTTGGACTGCAGCTTTTATGATGGGGGGAGAAGGCTGGTGTGCTTCTAATTAGCGGCAGCCCTGCAGGGACTGAGGGAGAGATCCTTCCGAGCTCTTCCACCTGACATCCTTTAACTAGAAAGGGCAGGGAAGTGAACTTCTGTGCTCAAGAGAATTCTTCCACTAAATACAAGATGAGACAGAAGCATTGGTGATTGGAAGACACTGGCCCAGCTTCTTATCTTGTCTTACTTTGAGAATGTATAGGATAGGACTTTAATTAGTTGCCTTTGTTGAACAGTAGAATCAAAACCCCATTCTGAGGCACTCCAGATCATCCAGGGATCTATTATTACATCCAAGATGTATCGTCTGTCCCACCTCTAAGTCTAACTGCTTGAGACTGTAATGAGCAGCAGGTTTCCCCTGAAGAAACAAAGCTTTCAGCTTTCTTACAACAGTAACTCCAACTTGAGAAATGCCTCTCTTGTACAGGACATTTTTTCTGAAGCAAATTTTTTTCTCGGGTCAAGACATCTAGTACCCAAAGGCAGGCAAAATGTGGTTTTTTGTTTTGTTTTGTTTTGTTTTTTGGACCAGGTCAGACAATCTCATGAGCATCTCTCCCCATTCCTGGGAGTGAAAATACAAACTTAACAACTGACATCTTGTTGCCCTTTCATGACATGCTAAATCAGCTGCCTAAGGCATCAGTCTACCTAAGAAGTAGGACCAACACTCTCAATCTGAAGCACTGATTGATCTTGTAACCTTCTGGCAGTGCCTTGTAAGTCTCTCCTATTATTTTGCCCTTCCAGCAGAACCACGTTGCCAAGGAAGAAGGGAGAGGGTCTGAGGAAAAGGCCCTGGCACTCTGTGAGCCCCCACCTCCCTCCACCCCCCGCACAATGCGTCTAGAACGCATGACCCAGGCCTTAGCCCTGCAAGCTGGAAGTCTGGATGATGGGAGGGACCTGAGGTCCAGGTAGGTCTCATGAGAGTGGACAGAAAAATACAGAAATCATTGGGCTTTGTGGGTTGGACAACTGAAGTACAGCTCGAATAGTGATATTATATTCATGTTTTCGACAGTCTGTGGGACCACCACTGTATTTATTATTTTCAAATGTTCTGACATGGCAGGCAGAGTTCCTCTGAGTGTACCTGTCTTCTGAGGGGAATAGAATTTATATAGGCTCAATGCAACAGAGTTTCTGAGAGTGTGCAGAATATCCTTCATTCCTGAATGGAGCCAGATTACAATCCTTTGACATGATGATTCACTTTTGATTACCCACCCACCAGCTGTCTTCGTTCCAGGAGACTAATTCAGTTTCTCGTCCCTCTGCCCATAAAATCCTCTTCATTATTACTCTTAAATGAATCTTGGTGGACCTATACCAAAACATGTCGATTTACTTTTGCCCTTACCTGCAGTTCAACATATGGACTAAGATATAGTGGGCAACTTGAAGGTACAGAGGCCAAATTTTGCTCCCTACACCTGCTTCAGTAGGCTATACCTGTCTCAAAACCAACCATTTGCAATCAATTTATGTTGTTTTGGTAGGGGCTTGCGGGGGTGGTAATTCTTACTCTGCACCACTCTTGAAAGCCTCCAGGAAACACAGTTTGTAGATTAGGGGCTAGTTTTGTTTCCCTCGAAATGTTCATTTTTTAATAGATCCAACAGGGATCTGGCATCATACAAAAAATGCCCCAGGGCCACTTGTAGCCCAGGGAACAGTTTTTCCAGCTCTGGACTAAAGGGTTGTGATAAAGGCCTTGAGGAAAAGGTGGATTTTGAGAGAACAAAAAAGAAATTTGCCAGTAAAGCAGAAAACTTTGTTGTTGCTCTTTTGTTGAAAGGCAAAGCAAGCAAGCAAAGAAGTGAAATGAAAAAAACAAATACACAATACAGTGCAAATACAGTCAGCCCTCCACATTTGTGGGTTTTGCTTTCATGGATTTGATTATTTGCAATTTTCTCCAACCCCTGCCCTCTCACCTCAAGTACTTCATTTCCAAGGGAATTTTCCCTCTCGGTGGCTCTGATAGAGCTGGGCAGCCCTTTAAAAACTTACCTCTGGTTCTCTTCCTCCTCCATCATCCACTGCCTGGCCAGCTAAAGATGGCTCACAGCCCAATTTCTCAACACCACAAACCCTCTCCCAATCCACCCCCCACCCCCAAGGAAGGAGATGGGCGAGAATGGAAGTATAGGGCCACCATGTCAACCCACCCTCTTTCCCTCTCCTTTCCCTAACCTGGCTTTGACTCTGGGTGCCCATCCCCCTACCATGTCTCAGCCCACTTCCTGCAGAGATACACACATACATTTTGGTATTTCTGATTTTTCCACTTTTGTGGAGGTCCTGTGCCCCTAACTCTAGGGAATGTGGACGGCCAACTGTATACAATATCATTGTACAGAAAAAAATGGACATATTCCATAATCCAGGCAAAAAGTATTCCATCATAGTCAACTTCTGTTAGGAACAGCTGAAGAGAACAAAGTTAACAGATTCCAATTCCATCCAGATTCCATTTCAATAAGAAGTTCTGAACCTTCCTGAAAGCACTAAACAACGTTTGATTGTCTAGTCCATAATAATTTAAAGGCCATGATTGTATGCCAGAGCATACTCTCCCATAATTTTTCTACTATTGATTAATTATAGATGTATGGTCAATCACCACACTTTAGCCAATAGCAGACAGTCAGTAATCAATATATGCAATACGGTGGACTTTTGTACTGGGAATACATTGTTCAGGGGTGGGCATCATGTGAGCCTCCAGATGTTGTTGTACTACAACTCCTAGCATCCCTACCACTGATGGTGCTGAGGCATCTGGGATGTGGAGTCCACCAACAGCCAGAAGGCTGTGATACTCACCCCTGCTCTGGGGTGATGTTGAGCATAGGTTGGAATGATTAATGTGGTTGGTGGCTTGGGCAAGAAAGGCTTCCTGTCAGCATTGGAGAGGAATCTCCTTATGAGAGAAAACCTGACATTTCAAAAATGTATTTTTTTTCCTTCTTTAATTCTACTTCCACCTCTAATTGCTTTCATTTTAACAGTCTGGGAGCAGATGGCACCAACAGCAGCCAGGATTCCTTGCACAAATCTACCAAAAAGAAGAGCATCAAGTCCTCCATTGGACGCCTCTTTGGGAAGAAGGAGAAAGGGAGACTGGGACAGTTGGGCCGTGAGTCCCCCTCACTTGGTATGCTTTGCCCACCCACAGCTTCAGCTCTGCTTCTTCCTCCATCACAGCCTCCACTCCCTGTCCTTTCCTTTTAAAAATTACTGTGCTACAGACCCTTGTGGATTCCAGCTGTTCTGTCTCCTAGTGAACATCCACCATAGCAACCAGTGGAGATAAATCTTACTCCTTTTCTTCATCCCAAACTCACACACCAGGAATTCTGCATCTCCACAGTCTCTTGTTGTGACATCTTCATAGTCTCATTAGAATTCTTTTAAATTTTTAGTCCACACATTTTTGGTTGGCCTCCAGAATTCAATAGCTTTCCAGATGGCTGGGGTGGCCTACTGAACTTAGCCTCTATTACCAATGCTGTCCTGTGGATCTGTCAAACACACACATCTATAAAACACATAACTAGTCTTCTCAAAATTCTGTACATATTGCAGGAGACCATTTCTAGGAGGATGTGAAGGAGGGTGCTGCTGCTTTGGCAGATATGTTGGAGAGGTGGGTTTGGCTGAAAGGGGATTTATACTGCTTTTTTGCTCTCCAAAAAATCTGGCACAGGGTACAAACATCTCCTTTCTATACAGCCTCCTTCCATTGGCACATAAAGCAAAAGACTCCACAATTACATGAAAATGGAGAATTAGATACCTACTGGTCCAGAGAGCCACAGGTTAGGAATCTTCACTGATACACTGCTCACCTAGGAATCCCTAAAATTTTGCATCCAATGAAAGCACAAATGTACAAGGGTTTACTCTGCCTTATAAGTCCTCATACCTCTCTGCCTGCCTCCCATCTTTCTACTGAACTAGAACTTTCAGAAACATCAATCCTGTGCAGACAGTTCTCCTAGCATGAGTAGAATGTGGGGGAGATATGAATGGGAAAGCAACATCGAATCTGTTAGCTTTGCTTCCTCCAGCATGTCCTTGCCTTTGTTGCCCCACAATCTTTCATGAGTTGGAAGATAACCTCTGCAGCTGGGAGCCTTCTCTGCTTGGGTGCAGGGAATTTGCTGCATAAATTGAGAAGTCTCTCCTCTGCAGAAATTAATTCTCTAATAAATAGAGGTGAGTAGCCTTGGACCCTCTGGATATTTTGGACTTCATTTCCCAGAAGCCCTAGCCAACATGACCAACATGAAGCCCAAAACATCTGGAGGGCCCAAAATTTGCTAACCCTATTCTAATACATGGAAACATTCAGGGATGGGCAATATTAGTTCATCCCTCCAGCCCAGTGTTCTAATGGCATGATAGGAAAGGACTGTCTGCATAGGATCCTGTCTTGATGGTTAAGGAGATTGAAAAAGCTAATGGCATGTCTCTGTCTTTTTTTGTCTTTTGTTTGTCTTTGCCTGTCTTTTCTCTGTGCAACTTGCCCATCTTCCTGAATAGCTGGGACACCATCAGATGAGATGTCACCTGCCGACCCTCTGGGCCTTTCTAAACTGTCTGGACCTGTGGACAAGGACCGTCGGAATAAAAAGAAGTGAGAAAGGGTGGTGCATATATTGTACATGGGTGGATACTGGAGCTGAGTTGATAATATGAAAGGCTGGCAGGGTGAAGAGGCTATAACCCTGAAGGGTTTGCATATAAACCCAGGTATACCTTACAAACTTACAAGGAAGCACATGAGTAAATCATATGCATTTAAAGTACTGCCTGCCTCAGTTTTCCCACATGCAAAATGGCAGTAATGTTCCTTGGAGTTGTTTTGCAGATGAACATTATGATAAAGGTTATAAACTTCACATTTTTAAAACAACCTCCTTCAGTCTAGAATGTACATTGTCTGGGAATGATGACAGACGTAGTCCAACGCATCTTGAAGGCACTTTGTTGGGGAAGACAGTTTTACAATTCCTCTTTGCTAACAGGAAAGCATGGAGCAGACAAATGTGACAGTATTGATAAGCAGCAGAGGGAAAAGGTGGAAAAGTACAGGATCAGATTAAAGCAAAGCCTCTTATTTTCATATCTCCTGATTTCTTCTTTCCATTTTTATCCTCTTCCAGGCATGAGCTCTTAGAAGAAGCTTGTCGACAAGGCTTGCCTTTCGCTGCCTGGGATGGGCCCACTGTTGTCTCATGGCTGGAGGTAATGAGGGTGGAAGGAAATTCAGGCTTCTGTGAGTGTTGTTACCTTTGAAGTGATTTCCAGAAGGATAGCCATATTAGTCACACCAAAAAGTAAGACTCTTGTGGCGTTTTTAAAAAGGACAAACTTGGTATGACACAAGCTTTTGAAAGCCTGTTCCATAAGAAATTTGTTAGCCTTAAAGGTACCATGAAAAACATGGTTGTTTTTGCTAAAATGAGGAGCAAAAAGGATGGGGCAAATAAGGAAATGCCCACCAAGGGGAAAGAGGTAGACAAGGACAAATAATTGAAAAGATGAATCAGAATTTCCCAGCCAGTCTGGCCAGTAGCAGTCTTCCCAATAAGCTCTAAAAAATAGTCCTAGCCCTACCTCAGTAGAATATTTTGGAAAATAGGTAAAGGCCACTCCACTCATGACAGGACAACCAATGTTTGCTACTGAGCACACACTCTGTGAGGCAAGAGGATCATGTCATGGCTGGAGTGGAGAAGGAGAAAATTAACCTCTCTACCCTCACACCATGTTCTGAATTTCTTGCCCCCTTTCCCAAACAATACTTAATTTTTTAACAAGATGTACACAGATTCAAGTGAGAAATTTAACGTCATGTGTAGTTTTAGGGTCACCATAAGTCAGAAACAACTTGAAGGCATACAACAACAACAATAGCAGGTGTGAGAGCAAGTGCGGTGTAGTAGTTTGGGTTTTGGACTAGGACTCTGGGGACCAGAGTTCGAATCTCTCCTTGGCCATGGTCACCGGGTGACCTTGGGCAAGTCATACTGTCTCAGCCTCAGAGAAAGGCAAAGGCAGCCCCCCCCCCCAAAACAAAATGTTGGCAAGAAAACCCCATGATAGTTTTACCTTAGGGTCACCATAAGTCAGAAACAACTTGAAAGTGCACAACAACAACACAGCAGGTGTGCGGAGAATTATTGGAAGCATTAAACACCCCCCAAGAGGCCTTGCATGACCACACATACTCCTAAATAAATCAAGTTTTTGCCTCAAATGTCCCCAGATGGCCTCTAGCAGGTATGAAAATGTTTCTATCACATCCCCTGGCCATGTTAGACCCAGAAAAGGCCTTTGTAACAACAAGAAGTGACCCATTTACAAACAGGAAGTAACATTTCCTGTTTACTTCCTGTTTTTTGTACCAAAAAAAAAACAACTCCTGGGGCTGAAATGGCTGGGGGGCATAATGAAAATGTCCCCATAACCACAGAGAGTGTTCGGGGGCAAAAAAGTGACTCCTGGGAGGGGCCTTGAGGATCACATATGACCCACAGACTCCACTTTGCTCACCCCAATATATAAGGTCAAACTAGCATGACAGCAAATCCAATTTTTGAAAGAGTAAATAGGAGACATGGTGTTCTCAGTGCATTGAATATCCTGGAAGGGATTTAAAGCAGGGCAGCTTTTACTCTTTGCACCTACTTACAGTCCTTGCACCTGCTATTATTGTAAATAAATAAATGAATAAGCAAGCATTTGTGCCATTTTTAGTTTGGCCTTCAGGAAAACCTTTATTGGTTTTTGTTTATTCTTCCATCAAAAGAAAAAACCCCCACTGTATCAGTGTGGTTTCAGAGTCAAATATATCCCCCGAAAAATCATACAAATAAAATGGCTGAGGATAAGAGTTAAGCATGATAACATTTTCAGGTAGAAAAAAAATGTATTTATTGAAGACATTTCCAGTAAAATAAATACAGTTGTAACAAAGTGGCTGGGGTCAACAATACCACAGAAGTTAAAGCAGAAATACTTCTGAGAAGGGAGTGTGGGTCTAGCTGAACTGAATGATTACTGAGGTCTCATAGCTTATCCTCCTCTCACTCAGATATTACAGCATAGCAGACTGGGGATTGTGGAAGTTGTAGTAGAGGTTAGGGGCAGCTGGGATGGTTAGGGGCAGCTAGGATGGGGAATTCCATTTTCCACATACCTGACCAAGCCCTGCTTCACCTCAGGATTTTTTCCTATTTACTCTGACAGCTATGGGTTGGCATGCCAGCCTGGTATGTAGCTGCCTGCCGTGCCAACGTCAAGAGTGGTGCCATTATGGCCAACCTGTCGGATACAGAAATCCAGCGGGAAATTGGCATCAGCAATCCCTTGCACCGGCTCAAACTCCGCCTTGCCATCCAGGAGATGGTATCGCTTACCAGTCCCTCAGCCCCTGCTACATCCCGTACGGTAAGCGAGTGGTGGGGTTTTGTTTCTTACATTGCCTCCTGTGGGAGAAGTCAAAACCTACAGCTCACATCCCAGAAAATTGAGAATGGTTTCCTTTACTAATGGCCAGCTTTTTCTCTTTTCCCCTCTGTTTTCTTTCTTTCTAGTCTACCGGAAATGTGTGGATGACGCATGAAGAGATGGAATCTCTCACAGCCACAACAAAGCCAGTAAGTGAAGCTGTTGTGTGCAGTGCCCTCCCATGCCTGTTGGGTTCCCTGTTGTGGCTGTGTTCAGAATCTTGTCTTGTGAAAAATTGCCTGTGTATATGAGGTTGTGTGGTGGTGCATACAGGTGTATGTGTGTGAGAAGCCAGAATATATCTATATCCTGTTTTACTACATTAGCCCCTGTGCCACACAAATGGGTGCCCTGTTTCTCCTTTCCTTATTGTTTTTGATTTTTAAGGGGAGGGTATCCCACTTTGCTTGGTTCAGATAAGGATGTATCAAGGGCAGTTAATGGCAACTCTGTGGCTTATTTTATCTTTTTGAGGGGAGGAAGAAAATGATTAACCCTACTACAGTCCAATCTTTGGAGAAAAAAAATTTTTTTTTGACTACTGCTCCAAGAATCCTCTGGCCATTACTGTCTATCCTAGCTGGAGTTAGAGGGGAGTAGTAGGAAGTAAATTTTCCAAGCTGTGCTGCCACCTGTGTGGTTACCACATCAAACATCCACAACTGAGGGACACTAGCCCAGTTTTTCTCACACTGGTGTCCTCCAGACATATTGGACTGTAACTTCCTCAACTGTGGATTCTTCGAGTTGTTGTCTACAACAAGTTGTCGTCAAGTTGCTGGAGAACACTGGGTCAAAGAGGGCTGCTTCAAAAGTGTTCTTTTGAACATGAATACAATCTTCTATACAACCAGGAAGCCTGACACAGTAGGGTTCCTCATTGTGTGGAGGGCTCTGCCTGGATTCAGGTGAAGACAACTAGAAATCTTGTTTCTTATTACTCCATACAAAGTAGGGAACATGGTTAGGACCGTGGGGCAGTGCTTGGTTGTCTAAGTTCCTTTTCACCTGTCCAGTCTTCATATTTCCTTTTTGGGCAAAGAAACAAATAGTTCTGCCAGATGAGGCAAATAGGTTGGGAGGTTGAGGTATTTGTTTCTGTAGTTCACAAGGTTTTAAAAAATATCTAAATGATGTTTCTGTTGTCACAGATTATTTTCTGGCCAATAAAGAAACTGGAAATAACATTTTATTCCCATTCTTAAGTTGGGTTCATTTTGATTTTGAGACATATTGGAACAATATTCCACTTCTCTTATTTTTTTTTAAAGTTAGAGCTGAAGTGCTGTAGTGCATCAGTGAGAGGACACTTTTGCATTATTTATGCTTTACACTTTTACACTTAAAAAATTGGAGAGGATTAAAATTGCCCTTTAAACCATAGAACCACTTCAGCAATCTATACTCCAAGTTGTCAACTTAAAAACAACCCCCCCGCAAAAAAACCACCCTGAAGAGCCGTAGTGCAGACCCAAGAAATCACTAGAAGCAGCCTCCCTTAAGAACAGAACAGATGCATTCAGAGGTGACAATAACTGCTGTCTGAGGAACTGTATCATGAGATGTCATGCTTCTTTGTGCCAATCTGGAAGAGCCCAAAACAGCATGATTTTCTTTCTTTCTGGGAGCTCTGAATCCAGATAAAGATTTTTTTTTTAGTCAGAAATAAGTGGCAGTACTGTATGGTGCTTTCCATCCTGA
Source organism: Cyclura pinguis (assembly GCA_030412105.1). Classification (NCBI taxonomy): domain Eukaryota; kingdom Metazoa; phylum Chordata; class Lepidosauria; order Squamata; family Iguanidae; genus Cyclura; species Cyclura pinguis. The sequence goes on from CM059604.1 coordinate 102,652,773, forward strand.
AGATGATACCTTAAGTCATTTAATTTTCCAGGAGTATCTGCAAACCTTTCCTCACCTGCATCCTTCTGTAACCTTCATTTCCTTTGGGATGTTCTGAACTGTTGCTGATTCTTCAGAAGTGAGACAGCATGAAGCTTGGTCTTCACAAATAGGAGTGAACAGCACAACTCCACCCTGGAGGATGCCATTTTTAAATGTCATCTATGTAAAATAAGCCATGATAACAGTCAAAAATTACCACATCAGGGAGAAATGTTTTAGTCCAGCTCTCTCCCTCTTGTGCTAGATTTCTACTTGTAGGGATATTTGCTTTTGCTTTTTTCCCAAGAGAAAGAGCACCTCAAAATGTGATCCAACTACTGTCCAAAATAGTACAATCCATTCTCTTATTCCTCCTCCCCACCAGCAGTCTAATAATTCTATGGCAGGGAAATGTTAATGATGTTAATGAATTACTACTACTTTTCTCATCATGTCTTATCATAAGATAGGTGGGGTTGGGCCAAGTGGTGTTGGAGTCCAGTATCATCAGGAGGGACACAGCATCCTAAGATGAATTATAAATGCATTAAAGTGGTAGAGGCTCTTCCCCTTTATTCTGAGCTCTGTGTATTTGTGTGTGTGTGCGTGTGTGCGTGTGTGTGTAAACAAACTGTTTAATCCTGCCTTAATAATTCCTTTCTGCTTTCCTTTCTGCTTCTCATTTAACCTCTGCCCAGGAGACAAAAGAAATCAGCTGGGAACAGGTAGGAGAGGGATTCACATGCTGGCCCTCTCTTTACTTGCATGCCTCTGTGTGTGCATATGTGTGAACGTATAAATGTATATATGAAAAAGAACTTGGAAAATGTATTTTTTGGATTATGATTCCTGGTGGCCATGGTGGCTAGAATCAAAAAAGTGAGTTTTCCAAGCTCTAGAATGGAAAAAAAGGAATGTGTGTTATCGTTAGGTTTTTGCAAAAGGTAGGAATGACACAAAGGGACTCTACAATACACTGAATGAATGGGAGGTTGACCCACCCATTCAGCTATATAAATTGTCTTGTTTTAATCTACAACCAGCAAGCCCAATGACATGAATGGGAGTATCTCCTGAACTCTAAATGATCCCCTATTGTATAGCTTGTTTGAGGATATTTTGTGTTACCGTTTCTTTGAAAAGAATTATTAGCACAGGTGCCTGTGGTGTTTCATGGTATTAATCTGAGATGGCAGCTTTAGGACAGAGAAAGGAATCTATAAATTTCTTTGCATCTCTGTCTTTCTTTTGCCACTCTCATTGTACCATGGGCATCTATCTGTTCATTCTTCTGGGTTTCTAGGAGGCCACCTGGGACCGGAAGGGATAGGATGTTGATTGAGGGCTGCTTTGCATGTCAGCATAAAGAGGTAGAAAATGGGTTCATACAATGGATGTGTACTTTACTTTTGATGAAGGGCAAGGGAGAAATTTGCCCATCTTCCCTGTGATGAAATGCACAAGTCCCAAGTGCAGATGGAATTTGCCCATCTTGCCATGGTATAAGAAGCGCACATTTTCCTTTTTTACCATGTTATATCATATGAAAGGGGAATGTAAATGAGAGCAGTGTGGTTTGCAGTGGTTAGGATGTTGGATTGGAAGGTGGGAGATCTAGGTTCACATCCTCAGTGTGAGTCATGAAGCTTGCTAGCAAAAACTCTCTTTAAAATTCATTCTAAAACATGTTTAAAACATAATGAAAATAAAAGTGTAGTATGCACAATTTAAAGGCCCCTCTGCTTGTCTAAACAAAAAGGTCTTTGCCAGAGAAAAGAGAGCAGAGAGGGGACCAACTGAGCCTCCCTTGGGAGAGGATTCCATAACCTTGAGCAGCTGCTGAGAAGGCTCTCTCTTTTGTTCTCACCAAATGTACTTCTGATGATGATGGAGTTAAGATAAGATCTTAAAATTCAGCTAGGCTGTGGCATCCTTCACAAGATTGCTGTGAGGATAAAATAGGAACAGGTAGAGCCATATATCCTGTCTGGAGCTCAATGGAAGAAAGGCAGGATATAAATGAAACTAATAGAGCCAGTGTGGTGTAGTTGTCTGAGCACTGGATTACAACCTTGGAGACCAGGATTCGATTCCCCACTCGGCTATGGAAACCCACTGGAATTTGGGAGACAGAAATTCAAGTCAGCCCAAGCCATGAAACTCACTGGGTAACCTATGGCTATTCATTCTGTCATAACCTGATCAACATCGCAGGGATGTGGTTGGAGGGGCATGTGCAGTGCCTTAGGATCGTTGGAGGAAAAGAAGGGTATAAATCTGGAATGATATAAGTGTAACTGAGAACCACTGTGGTATAATTGTCTGAGCATTGGACTACAGCCCTGGAGACCAAAGTTCGATTCCTTGGTCGGCCATGGAAACACTGGGTAACCTTGGGCACATCATATGCTCCGAGCCCCAGAAAATCCTGTATGTTTGCCTTAGGGTTGCCATAAGTCAAAAACAAATTGAAAGCATACAACAGCAACAATAAATAACATATAAACGTATTAGTCATGCTGACATCTGCCTTTCTCCACTGCACTGTAACTTCTAATGATGATGTGAAATAGTTCACCAAGTAAGTTCTGTGGCTGAGTGTAGATCTGATCCCAATATTATTTAGTTAAAATTCCAGGAGTTAACTGGGGGCAATAGAGAGAAGACAGTGCAAAGCAGAGTACTAAGAGATACATACATACATATATACAAAAAACAACAACCCTATAATGAATGGAGAATGTACAGAAATTGCCAACCAGGGAAATAGTAAGAGCCTGATGAAGGTTCTAGGTATGTGAATGGATGTTGCTTCTGCTTACTAGCTGGGTTTTCTTTTCTGTATTTCTACAGATCCTGGCATATGGTGATATGAACCATGAGTGGGTAGGAAATGATTGGTTACCCAGCTTGGGCTTGCCTCAGTACCGCAGCTATTTCATGGAGTCGCTAGTAGACGCCCGGATGCTGGACCACCTGAACAAGAAGGAACTGCGGGGCCAGCTCAAGATGGTTGACAGTTTCCACAGGTGAGAAGGACAGAGGAAACTGAGCTGCCTGGCATGCCTCCACATCACAAACATAACTTACAGTGTAATTCTATGCAGGTTTGTTCAGAAGTAAGTCCTGCTTTGTTTCTGGGGCTTACTCCCAGGTATGCATGCAAGGGATTGTAGCCATTTTTGTATATAAGGATGCCAAAACTTGGAACATTACAGTATACCTCATTTGATGAGGTAGATGTGTTCCTTTAACAGAAAATTTAGTACCAGAGGGAGAAAGAACATGGAAAGAATAGGGATAGTTTCATACACCACAAAAAAAAAGAAGAAAAGCAGTTGAACTCATTTCAGAAAACTTTTTTGTCCCAAACTAATAATATGCACAAATTAAGTGAAACATCCAGGTCTGGTAAGCTTTGCATAAGTAAACAAAAATATTTTCAACCTTCTAAGGATCGCTTGAAGACTGATTCCAAAATTCATTCAGGGATTACCTTTTTCCATCAGACACCACTTTTCCTATAATTTTCATTTCGGTGGCCAAACTTACAGATCTGTGCTTTTTTTTTTTTTTAAACTGGGAAGGCGGTAGAGGAGGGGACAGGCTTATCTGTTTTGCAGTTCACACATGCTCAGTAATGAATTCTGGAGACATTTGCTGTTTACCTTCCCTGTTGTAGGCAAGCTCACAAAGCTGCAGGAAAATCACACTCTTTCCCAGACACATTGTTGCACCATTTACTACAGAGATGCTGCTCCTACTTACCATGGAAAATCTGTGTTTCCTCAGCCTTCCTTTGCCATTTTGCAAATGCTGATGCTGGTAAAAAAAAACTTCCAGTTAGACAGAAAACAAAGAGGAAATGAGAGGTCTGGGCAAGCATAAAAACACTTTGTAAAAAAGGAGTTTCACTGTCAGAGGCTTTGTTTACTGAGGTATGCCTATATTTGAGAGGGTATTACAACCCCCAGAATCCCCCAGCAAGTAAGTAAGTAAAATTAGATCAGTGGCACTGAGGAGCAGAGTTCAGAAAATTTACTTTTTTGAACCACAGTCCCCCAGAATCCCTTAACCAGCATAGCAATCATTTCAGACTTCGCATTTAATGGATTCATGTTTTCCACCTTCACTTTTAGAGGGTAATGCAGATGACTTCACTTGCTTGAAAATGTGGGAGCCAGCCCTACCACATTTGAGTGCTCCCCATGCCATTGAATGGAGCCCTGGACTTGTATCCCAAGTACTGACTGAAGGGCCCTTGAGACTGAGGATTCTGGATGCTGGTTGTGGAAGCCACCATTTTGATTTCCCGCAGTGTCCCAGAGCTGTATTCTGTCAGATAAATTGGGAAATTTAGATGGTAAATCTCAGAAGTTTCTGAGCACTGATCAGACTGCTACAGCCATAAAAACCCTCTGAGGCCTACCCCCATGGGCAAGGGTGTTCTAGAAGGCTGTTTATCAAGGTCTCCCTTAAACTGAGAGCAAGGTGTGTGTTAGCTATCATGATACATGATTTTTCAGGTTTAACTTGTACTTCTTCCAGGGTGAGCCTCCATTATGGGATCATGTGCCTGAAACGTCTTAACTATGACCGAAAGGAACTGGAGAGACGACGGGAAGAAAGTCAGAACCAAATCAAAGGTAAACAAGCTCACAAATAATTGCTTACAAACAACCGTTTATTTGTAATTACATAATTTTCCCAATAACTAAGGTATAACTGTACTATATTAATATTGCAACTTAACCAGGGATGACATCTTTTTGTGGTGTAACTGTAAAAAGGGATAGCATTGTTTTGCTTTGTAACTATAATAGTTTCATTACTTTTATAATTCCAAAGGGGTGTGGAGGAGGAATATCACGTAGTTTAAATACGGGTTTTTGCTGCTGCCTTGCATTGCACTGTGAATGTTGAAGTGACAATAAAGAGGTGGGAGGACAGTGTGTAGCATTCAGGATTTTTTTTATAAAAAAGAAAGAAACAGAAAAGTGAGCAGTTACTTTTTAGAATTATAATTTATAATTATAACTACTTTTGATGGCTTTGGGCTTATAATTCTATTTATTTTCTAAAAGTAGCTTTCCAAGCTCTGGTGTGGATGGGAAATAAAGTCCAGGGCTAGCAACTTCTACAAAATTGCATATTGGGAAGCAAATAGACATGTCAGTGACACAGCTGAGTCTGTCTTCTCCTCTCCTCTCTCCCATCCCTCTCTAGATGTGATGGTTTGGTCCAATGAGCGTGTAATGTGCTGGGTACAAATGATTGGGCTGAAAGAGTTTGCCAACAACCTGGTTGAGAGCGGAGTACATGGGGCCCTCCTTGCTCTGGACGACACCTTCGATTGCAATGATTTGGCCCTACTGCTACAGATCCCTACCCAGAATACACAGGTCAGAAGCAAGCATGGGAGGGGAAGGCTGGGTTAAACGGGAAGAGAGAACCCAGTAACCTATTGAGTAGAGCAGACTGAACTGGGCTCAGGGCTTCCCAAAGAAGGAAAGGAGGGAATTCTTAAGTCTTAAGAAGGAAAGGAGGGAATTCATCACAACAATCCTATTTGCCTTTAGTCCAAAGCCTGGAAACATTACATTTTTGAAGTAAAACTCCCAGAGCTTCGCAGGTTGTAGTCCAAAAAAAAAAGAGCTTTACATACCTCTGCTATAGTGACGCAAACAGATTTACCTCAAAGAAGTGTCAATTTTCTAGAAGTTTTGAAGCCATGGAAAAATAATATCAGGCCTGTTCATTTTTTTTTCAGAAAAAAAGAGATTTTTTAAAAAGCTTTTAAATCCACTGTTAGCGTCCTTTAGAAATGTAAAATTACTTTTGTTTCTTTAGGATATATATTATGTATCATTTTTGGCATAAAACTATCCTAGTAGGTATATTAAAAGTATAGCTTATTCAGACAAAAACTACAAATTGAATTTAATTTTTAATTATTTTAGTTTAGTTGGTTTAGTTTAGTTTAGCTTACAATTGAAGCTACAAGGTCCTAACACTGAGAAACATCTGAACTCCAAAGAGTCTCCTTGGTTTTGCCAGTTAATTAGGAACAGGCAAAAATGAATAAACTATCAATATTAGTAAACCAAAGAAATTTATTTTGTCTCTTCCAGTCCTCTGTAGTATCAAACGGAAGTAAAGCCTGTAAAAATAATTCAGAAAAGGAAACTAAAACCAGGAATGGCAATGATCTGATACTGTACATAGTCTAAGATGAAATTCTTTTTGTTAAAATAATTTTGTGAACACTTTGTCTTAAACATTGTATGAATTGTTCTGAAAGAATATATTCCATAATCCTTTTTCCCCAATGTTTCCAAATTTTCCGGAAAAAAAGCTTTAGGAAAAAAAATAGTGGGAAAGCTTTTCTTCCTAAATTTTGTCCCCCGCCTCTAGGCCTTCACTGTTTTACTCATTAAAATGGACACACACATTAAAAGTCCATCTTCACCAATCCTCTGTTGTCCTGTGGCCCCAGTTCATCTTGTGCTGACCCTTCCCCAGATCCCTTATTGCCTTTCCCTTTAAAGGGGGGAGGGTGAAAGAGGCACTACACATTGCGGAGCCCTTGTGGGGAGTTAAAAGACTGGAAGAAAAGGGGTGGAGGACAGGAAGACCAAAAGAACTTGCCTCATTTCTGTTTAGGCTCGCCAAATGTTGGAAAAAGAATTTGGGAACCTCATCACCATGGGAACAGACAGGCGATTAGATGAGGTGAGTTTCCCCTCTTTTTATAATCCTCTGCTTTTTGATGATTTTTTTAAATGGGCCATGCTCATCCTGTGCTATTTTGTGTTCTGCCTCTCAGGACAGTGCCAAGACCTTTAGCCGTTCCCCATCTTGGCGGAAGATGTTCCGGGAAAAGGACCTCCGCGGTGTCAGCCCTGATTCAGCTGAGATGCTGCCAGCCAATTTCCGCACAGCCTCTGTGGCCTCCATTACCTCACCCGGGGTGCAGCTTCGTAAGATGCAGCCAGAGGGTATGTGAAGCACTGCTGTTGGGAGTTCTCATTAGTGCATGTAGGCTTGTGTTAATGGAGCTGAGCTTTGACCTGGAACACAAAAGGGAAGATTTGGAGTGGGAGGGCGGGCTTGAGTTCTTGCTATTTATTTACCTTGTTTGGTTAAAATGTCTTTGTTGCCATTCGATGTAAATACTCGCAGGGAAGATTGTCCAATATAAATAAAACTTAGCAGGCCAGTAAGGAAATAAGATCCTTCCTGGTATCAGGAACAGAACTTGGAAAAGTAACTATTTTGGAGTACAACTGATCATTTTGACTCCAAATTTGGAACTCATCCAAAAAAGTAATTTCTTTCCTGCTTTAATCAAGAATGTGTTTTGGTACTGGTAAATGTGCATCCCCCCCAGCTTCAGGCTGGCAAGAAAATGGAGTGTTTTTGAGCATGTGCAAAATGGCTTTTTAAACTGTCCCATTACTTTGACATATGTGCATGCCAGAAGTCTTCTGCCTTGTAAATGTAACCACTGTTTGTTATATGGAAAGCAAAGGCTATATTGGTGTCATGAAGGCCATGAAGGCTGTTGGAAGGTAGCACTATGGGAAGTTTCTACTAGGACAGGATGGTGTGGGAGAAGGAGAAAAGATGTGCAGAGTGGAGATGTTTCATTGTTCCAACACATCATGGCACAATGGTTAAAGCTGCCCATTCAGCTCTACAGTGAGTAAGTGATAATTCTGAATACTGGAGACCATGGTTTACAACCACTATGCCTTGTCACTAGTGGGACATTCAGGACAGATGACAGGAAGTACTTCTTCACACAGCACATAGTGAAACTTTGGAATTTACTGCCAGAAGATTCAAAGAAGGCTACCAACTTCAATAGTTTCACAGGGACCTTGGACAAATTCTTTGAGGAAGGAGTATCAATGGGTGTCAGTTCTGACGGCTATATACTAATTCTTCCAGTGCCAGAGGTAGTATGCTTTTACATACCAGTGACTGAAGAGCAGAAGATAGAGAATGTAGTTCTTTTAATGCTCTGTGGGTGGACTTCCCATTGGCAACTGGCTGACCACAGTGAGAGTCGAAAGCTGGGCTAGATGGGCCTTTGGATTGATCTAGCAGGGATTTCCTTGCTTTATTCCAATCACTTGAAAACTCTGAAAAAATGAGAGCTGTATGATCTATTTGTTGCTTGCTCTTTTCCTCTGCCCTTCTTCTTTTTCCAGGGAACTCATTAGGTAGCCAACGGGCAGACAGTATGTCAGTGCGAACGTACTCCTGTTAATGCCAAGACAATGGAGGTTAGTAAATCCTAATATTTTTTTTAATTGTAATGTTTATTTTTAACCATTGCTTCAACACAACCATGGCATAGGGCAGTGTGCAGAGAAAGAAACTGTCTCAGAAGTGATGTGGACAATGTTCTCATCACCATTACAGTGTGGTGAAGTAGTCAGAGTATTCTTCTCTATTATAGTCAAACTCAATGTACACCAGCAGTAGGGGATTCCCAACTTCATATTATAATTTTAAAGTGGGAAGTGTGTGGTTGGGATTTGCAGAAGAAAATCAACATCAGGATCCTTGACCCTCCCCTCATCACGACTTATCCCTTGTAATGCCCCCTCCCCGGCAGCATAATGTTCTGAAATAGAAAGGAAATAGGAAATGATCCTGGTTGGGCAAAGATAGCTTCTTAGAGATGGGTGGTGAGTGGGAGGAGCAATAAGAGACCCTAAGCACCTATGCAGATATTATAGTAAGAGACCAACTTGTTCAGTTGTTTGTACCGAGACACAGATGCGCGTGTCTTGAATGCACAACATGTTTTTCGTTCTCTTCTCTTTTTTTCTATCCAGATGCTGTCCTGGGTGTGTCAGGCCACCCTGCCTTGGACAGGAGGCCTCCCCACAGCTGCTGCTGCTGCTGCTGTCTCTCTTTCCTCATCATGTGCTCCAATCTGGGCTGTGGGGAGGAGCTGCTGCCGCCGCCGCCGCCGCCACCGCCGCCGCCGCCGCTGCCGCCGCCGCCGCTGTTGTAGAGAAGGAAGAGGGAGTACATGGGGACGCTAAAGAGAGAGGGCGAAAGAAATAAAGAAAGAGATCTCCTCCCCAGCCCTCCTCCTAGCAGCAGTGGCTTGTGGTCACTGGGGAACGCAAGGGACTCAAGCTATGGAGGAAGGAGCCCTCACCACGGTCTGCAGGGGAAATGAGCCTTCAACTCCAGTGTCTATGTATCATCATTGTTCTGGGCAGGGGCATAAGAATGTGAATGAAGCTATACAGCCACCCACATACCTTACGCTCCACCCCACCCCACCCCACCCCACCCCACTGCAGCCTGTTCTTTCCATCTCTTCTCTCCCTCCCTCATGGGCCTGGGGGTTGGGTGAGAGGTGGGCATCTCTCCTGGCTCATCTGTCTTGACAACCTGTTTCCTTGCCTTTGCCTTCCTATGAGTGCCAAGTCTTCTGTTGGCTCCTCTCCTCCTTCTCCTTCCTTTTTTTTGCATTGCTGCTACAAAGCTGTACCCTGTTTCACCTCATGATTGCCAGAAGGGGGTTAACTGCTTAAAGCCCAGTTCTCTCTGCTTCCATCTCTCTCTATCTCTCTCTCTTCCTGCCCCCTTCCAGTGCCTCTTCTTCTCAAAAAAAAAAAATGTGGGGGGAGGGAGGGGAGCAGTTGGAGTGGGACAGGTTTTTCTCCTTCTACTCCAAATTCCCAACCCGTGATAGGGAATGAGAAAAGAAATGATGAATAAAGAGCCATGCCCAGCCCTGTCAGTGACTTGCCCTTTGGAGCTGAACTCCAGAGAGTTCTGAGTTGGGAAGTACTGTCTATGCAGCTGCTGCCTTTACTCACAAGCAGCTGCATTTTGGCACAAATAAGGAATCCTTTTTTAAAAAACCAGCCTCCATCATCTTCTCTCCACCCGCCATCCTTTCAAGGCTCTCTTTTCCTCCAAGGGGAAAAAAGGTCTGGGATTATGACATGAGAAGGTGGCAGAAGAGCAGGGAGGACCTTGGGGAGAATCTCCCAACCTCTTAAGTCCTGGTGTGAAGCCACTCCAGTGAACAAATGATAAATCTGGTTCCGTGATAGGACGAAAATGTATCCTGGTGGAGTGTGAATTTTTTTATTTATTTATTTTTTCTCTCCCACTAAGGGGAGCAGGGAGTGGGGATTTCAGGTCTGAGATGCTCAAACTGGAAGGGGGAGATCTCAACCTGGAATGGGCAATAGAACTCTGGACTTTTACAATATGGCACACAGACCCCTCCTCTTCCTCTAAGACTACTGTAATATAAGAGTTGTATTTTCTGTGTATATCTGTGCTGTGGAATCTCGTGTAAATTGAATTTCTTTTTTGACTGCTGTTACAAGTTCTCTGTTAATTTAATAATGTGTCCTGTCCCCCCCCCACCCCCTCTCCTCTGCACGCCCATAATTTTCATTTGATGTTTATATTTTCTGCCTTCTTTTTTTTAAAAAACTTTAATGTATTTTTTTTTCCTGGGGAGGGTGTGCGGGGGTGAGGGGCAAACCAAAGGGGGTTGTTTTGCATGAAAGTGGGGAGGGGGGGGAATACAATCTTGACAAAAAAAAAATCTTTCTATCAGGGAGATTGTGAGGGGCAAGCGGGAAGCTGAGGTGTAGGAGGGAAAAGCTCCTGGTTACCTCAGCTCCAGTTCGCCTCAAGGTGAGGGGGAAAGGGATGGGCAAAAGTGGAGAGAGTGATAGGAACTGTTGGGGAGGGGTAAAAAAGAAAAGAAAAAAAAAGTTTGAAAACATTTTCTAGAATCTGCAGAGTTTTGCTTCATTCAACATCAAGCACTGAACGAATTGGAATCTAGCTCAACACAGTCTCTCTCTTCCTGTGAGACAACACCCAGCTTTAGCTTTCTCTGTCAGTCTTCTACCCACTCCAGTTTCTTCTGAAGGTTTGTGGGACTGAGGTCTGAGGGAAATTGAAATGCCGACTCAGGTCTGCTCCTCCTGGGACACACCGCAGACATCACTCGTCTTTATGCATCACCAAGGGTTGTGCTGGCCTTGCAATTTTGTCGGGATAGCCCTGACGTTGGTCCAACACTGTCAATGTGGGAGATTTAAGATATTGTTTAAAGCTCCCCAGCTAGTGTAACTGAACTGTGTGACTTGCACAGCAGAAAAAGGGAACCCAGGGTGGAGCTTGTAGGTGTAGTTGGTTCACTTCTTATTCATTCCCATTTGTTTCTGTGTTTCAAGATGAGACCTTCACTATGCAGTCACCTTACCTCATGCATGGAAGTTTACAAAGGAGCCTGAAAACAATGTCTTTCATTTGAAGCCCTTTTGCTATTCTCTGCCACACAGAAAGTTTGCCATGTAAACAGGTTACTCTCTGGGACACAACTGATTGTGCAAAACCTTCTTATCATCCCATGACACTGGGTTTGACCTCACCCTCTGGTCTCTCTGAATCATCCCCTTTGTTTTGTTCCCTGTTAATCAACATCTGCTATCCCCCCTTTAAAAAAATTAAAATTGCACCCTTAGCAGCAAGGGCCTGGACTCCATGTCAAGTAGGGATGTAATTCATTGCTAATTTTCTTCTTGAAGAAGCAACAAGTAACTTTAGCAATTTTCTTCCCACTGTGAGAAAGCCACAGAGTTTCTAAAGCCTATTTGTTATCCAGGATTTATTGGGTTCCAGATTTTCAGGAAACACATTTTATGTGCAGAAAATAATATTTCTGCATGGAAATATTATTTTATGTGCAGAAAATGCTTTTTCCTGGGCAGAAAATTTCTATCTTCTATTCAAAACAACCCCCTGGAAATTTCATTTAGAATAAGTCCCAAACTCTGAAGATTCTCATCACTTGGATTATTCTGGTCAGGCTTTCTTGATACTTGAAAAACATATGTTTGTTCATTTTCTAATATTTTCAAATATTCTTTCCTTCCATCCCTATTGTCAAGTTACACAGATATGACTGATGGACAAAGAAGCCATCTGCAATATAGGGACCCCTCCTTCTACAGTCTCCCTCCCCTCTTAATAAGGACGGACATTTTGATAGCTCTGTGATGTAGTTGCCCAATCAACAGTGAGTTAAAGGGGTCTTATTTTAAAAATGAGACGGATAATTTTGCAGCCAGAGTCACCTCATTGTTCCAGAGTTGTTCCAACTGTCATGTGCCACTCTGTACAAACACCACCTGTTCAGAACCACCACACCTATCAGTATGAACTGGCATGGCCACAAGGGAGAATGCGTTCACTTCTCTGGAAAGAACTCTAAGAACTCAAGCAGAGCTCATTCTCTTTTGCCTTTCCAAAATGCCAATCACTTCTCAGCAGTAAAGTACCTCACCTCTGTAGTGTTTATGTTGCCACCCCAGAGGAGTAAACCACTGTCCTGCCTTTTCTCCATTATCTCTACCTCAGGAAGAATAATTGTGGTTATCTAATTTTCTGCCTTGCTTTGAGGAAAAGCATGTGCTCCCTTTGAAAATAAAATTAGCCTAAATCCAACTACAAATTCCAACTAGAACAGACCAGTTGAATCAGATTTATATGTGTTATTTTTTTCACTCAGCAATTAATTCAGTGGGTCTATTCTAGCTGGAATTAGCAAATGGCTTTAAGACATTATGTTGGAGCCAGACACAGTTTTAGAGTAGGCTCATTGATATCAATGGAATTTAACTGTGGCTAACCAGAGCCACGCCTCCCTTAGAATTAAGCAGCCACATCAAGTGGCAGATACTGATGGGTACAAATAGCATTGAGCTATTGGAGGACAAAGCTACCATTCCACCCATTATATGCCATTAAATACCAAAGTCAGGATCACCCATGCCATAGTATTTCCAATTTCTATGTATATTTGTGAGAGTTGAACAGTGAAGAATGTTTACAGGAGGATGATCAACTCATTTGAAATGTGCTGGAGGAGAGTTCTGCAGGTACCATAGACTGTGAAATACATGGGTTCCACAGCAAATCAAGCCTGAGCTCTTCCTAGAAGCCATATTGACTAAACTGAGGCTTGCGTACTTTGGACACATCATGGGACAGCACTGACTCCTTGGAAAACAAGATAACACTCAGTAAAGTGGAAGGCAGTAGGAAGAGAGGAAGACTGCATTACAGGTGGATTGACTCAGTTAAGGAATCATGGCACTGAATTTGCAAGACCTGAGCACTGTGTTGTAGAGGTCCCTTTCCTAAGGTTGGCATAAGTTGAATTCAATATGACAGCAATTGACAACAACATCGAAATAGCGCAGGAGAAAATCTGGTCCTTCATCTCAGACCGCAAAGTGTCTTGGGCCATATCTGTTACAAACTGAAATCGCATTGGTTTCATTGAGTTGGTACGATTAAGTCTGGACTGAACCCATTCATTTTGACTTGGGCAGGACAGTAATTATTACTCTTGACACTTGAGTCATTTGTCTTGTCTCCTTCAAAGAGTAAACTGTTGCCAAATCTTTCAGCAGGAATGTATTGTCCAACTAGGCCCTGACCCTATAATTAGGAAGAGTAAAGCCATTGCCTTAGGTAACAGATGCTGGCAGGTAGCAAAGAGGTGTTAAAAGAGTGAGCCATGTGCCACAATAGTCTGCCCCACATTCCTTGAACATGCCTGAGGCCTTGAAGTATAGTGGAGGAGGCTGTCTTGCTGACATGGCTGAAGAAAAGTTTCAATTGCTAATCCAGATGGCTTTTGTACAGGGAGCAGGAGGGGAGGCCAAGTTGTTCTTCAGCTCAGATGGCAAAGTAATTTGGTTCAAGTCTGGCCAAACTACCACTAGTTAACCATGAGTGGGTGAGTACTATGAAAACATCCAGCAAGAGACCCACCCAGGTAATATCCATATGGTATGAAGACATCAAAGTCTATATCAAATTTAAAAGGGAACCATCTTGAAATCACCTGCGACTTAGTCATGCAAGGACAAAATAATGCGGCAAGAGTGTGGTTATTCTTTCTTCAGTTGGCAGGTCTGCAGAAAGGAAGGAAGAAGATGGCTTTGTGGGAAAGGGAATGTTTGAGCAAGGTGAGTTAATTGCCTTTCTACGGTCTGCAGAAATCTCATCATAAAAAGAGCTGGAAAATATCAGCATTTGTGCCAACACATTTAACACTTTTAAAAAGTCAACTCATCAACATTAAGCTGCTGAAAGAAATGTATAAAATTCATTACCTTAATTATTAATTCATTAGTTTGAATTTTAATTCAATTAAAATTACTAAAAATAACTCAAAATGACAACCCCACAAATTATCCCCAAAGTTAAGAAAAAATTTACAAAACATGACTTTCATTAATTAATAGAAGTTAGACTCCATGGTCCTTGGGGGACCTTTCCAATTCTGTGATTACTACACAAAATTAAGATCAATGCAGTCCAACTATTAAAATATAGCACTGTGTAAAATCATGGTTGAAAAATTTAAATCGAGAGGCAGAAAAATAATTTTTAACAAATAGTTTCCAGGCTTTGTTTGTGTATCCCAGCCTTCCCAATGCCTCACTTTGTCATAGCAAAAGCTTTAGAGAAACGCACAGTCATATCAGAAGAATCATTTTAATTGTTATTCTCCATGAATACAAGACAAAGCAATGGCTATAAATTAAGAATAAAAAAGGCAGCTGGGAAGGAGCATCGCAAGGGAGTAAGGAAGGGTTGTTGTTTTTTTTTACTTGAGCCAAAGCAGGAGAGTCCCAAAACATGAGGTCGTGAGAAACAAAAAGATAAAACTTTGTATCTTATTCCAGATCTTATTCACACCCCTTGAACCTTGAAATGACAAAATTGCTCGCTATCCCCTTATCATATGGACTAGCCCTTCAGGAGAACAGGGTTCAAATTCCCACTTGGCCATGGAAACTCACTGGGTGACCTTCAAGCCACACTGTCTCAGCCTCAGAGGATGGTAATGGCAACCCCTTCTGAACAAATCTTGCCAAGATTTGTTCAGAGTCAACAAAAGCTGGAAATGACTCGAAGGCACATAAATAACAACTGAAGATTCTGATCTCTAACAGAAGTATATCCTTCTATTAGTTACTAAAAGAAAAATTATTCTTTGCCAGGTTCTATTTCCATTTCAGCTCCCTTTGCACAACAGTGGTGGCAGTAGATTTCAGTCAGGTTTAATGTTATAAGATGTCATTCAAGGCAGGAAGGCCATTCCTTGTGATACCACATTCAGTGCCTGGATAGGAGGACAGACCTTCAGCATCTTTAACAGTTACTCAGAAGAGCATCAGATGCAATATGACATGTACAGAGGAACAAAGGCACTTGCAGAATGGAGAGAGGAAATTTATGGCTCTTCAAGTGTTGTTGGATTGCAACTCCCATCAGCCTTAGTCTACATGGCAATGGTAAGTGAAGATGGGATCTGTAGACTTAACAACATCTGGAGTGCCCCAGGTTCCCCATTCCTCTCATACCATTACAAAACCAGCTTTTAGGTTTGCAGCATAGGAAGTATCACTCGAGATTATGGCAATGGCAGCTGTTTTAGCTGTGGTGACTTGTTAAAACAGAATTGTGGTGGCAATTGTTATATGAGAATATGGTAATCTCTGGTTGTTTGGTGGCTTTAGAAAAGACTCAGGTCCTTTCCGCATGGTGTCCCAGCACAGAGACATGAGAAGAGTAGGACCGCAATGACACTTCCACAAGTGTTGTCACAGTCCCATCCTTCTCTCATTGCCAGCTGGTGCAATAGCAGGGTAAATCACTGATGGATTTTTTCCATGAATGTCCCCTGATCATGCAATGCTCCTGCACTTACCTGCCCTGTGGAAGGCCTGAAAGCGTGATGGAGGCACTTCCTGCCCCAGCGCAGCATGGGAAGGAGTCCAGCTGCACTGCAGAAAGAAGTGTGTCCCTTGCGCTACCTTCCACAGGGAGCCGGTCCAATGCAGAGGGGAGCATTCCCGTCACACTCCCTTCCTAGCAAAGGTGCTGCCAGGATTGCAGCCGTAGGGTTACAGGATAAGGTAAGGTGCAGAAAGGGCCTCAGTGCCCAAAATTCCTTGGGAGAAAATGACTTCAATCATGTTGGGGTTGAAGTAGTTTTAGGTATGTAGTACAACTTTAAAGCTTGTTCATACAGGCATACTTATCCCTTGATGGATGATCATCAAGAGTGAGTTCCTGTGTATGAACGATCGTGGATCAAACACCACAGATCAAACTGTCTTAAGGTGTGAAATACAAATGAAGTCAGTTCAGAATTCAGCAGCGAGTCACCAAGAGATATAAACTCATATAATACCTAGAGTCCCCAAGTTTTATTGGGTTATAATTCCCATAAATGGGATGAAAGCAGTAATGCATATTTAATCTATGAAACATGGTGTGCTGCTTTTCATTTAAAATATCCTAAAAGGGATTGTAAGCTAAGCAATATCTCAGGATTTGATAAGTGCAAACAGCAGAGCTGTCCCTCAGAAGCAAGCCACAAGTGTGATTAAACTTGTGAAAATTCAGAGGCTAGGAAAACACAGAGCACAGAGGTATCAGGTAAGGCCTATTATATCCCTTACCTCAAGGTGGATTAGCTCAGTAAAATGCAAATTTTTCTCCCTGCCCAACAGGTCTTGGCCTGCATGGAATGGCCTTCCTGCTAAACTGCAAGAACCAAATACACAAGATTGAGTTCTGTGATTCTTCCTAACAATGGGGAGCGGGGAGGGGGTCTTTTAAAGGAAAAATAGCTGCTTGAAACTGAAACCCCAGGCATGTGGAAGAGAGAGATAGGCTACTTAACTCTTTCCCTTCTTGCTATGTACTTAAAATCACTCCCCCACTCAGGCTTTTTTCTTATTAGCTATGAAAGATATAGGCAGACTTGGAAAAATTAGTTTTTGGACTACCAGAATCCTTATCTGGTAGATTCTGGGAGGTTTTGTCCAAAAAAGGAACTTTTCCAAGCTGATGGTAGGGGAACCCTATATGTTTTGTCCCAAGAATGGCAGGGGGAGACAACTGGGGACCAGGGCTTGAGAATACAAGGGTGGGAATAAAACTATTGGGAAGAAGAATCATGGAACAGATGTGGTGCCATCTGGCCCTAAAGGTCAAGGGTGGCTGTCTCTTTCCTCTTGAGTTTTGTCCTCTCCAGCAGGGGGTGCTTCAGTGCTCATGCTGCTCAAAAATGGTGGCAATTGTCCTAACAGAGAAAGAAAAGAAAAGCATTAATTGTCTGAAGTTGTCAGTATCCCACTGAATTATTATTTTTACATTAGGGATGTAATTCTTCACTAAGTTTCTTTTCAGGTCATTTCCACACTACACTGTTATAGTGCTATTATTCCATTTTTAACATCCTATGGAACCCTGGGGTTTGCAGTTTAGGGAGGGGCACTTTGAATTCTCAGCCAGAGAGCTCTTTGGCCTCAGTAAACCACAAACCTCAGAATCCTTCTATCCCTATTCTACATACTCGCCAACATTTTGATGAATTTTTCATTTTGAACTCAGTTTGCAGCAAATGAAATAAGTTGGGGACAAAGTGGAAGGTGGGGAGAGAAGCTAGAACATTTTAAAAGCAACTGAAAAAGCGGGATGACAGAGGATTAACCGAAACAGTCTTTGACAAGCTGGGAGAGCGGAAGAGTTTATTTTTAGGACGACGGACTCAATGTCTTGTTGGTTTCTTGTCATAGATTGTCTATTTTTCTGAAATGGTGGCACACATGGAATTCCCAGGCACCTTCTCTTCTAAACATCTGCCTCTCCTAAATCTACATGTTTTCAGTGATCATATCATTTCCATTTTACAAACAGAATCCTCAGGGCTGGAAAACGATAAATTCATCCAACTTTATTTAGAGTATTCTTGGCTCAAATAAAAGTAAAAGTGAAGGCTAAAGTCCAAAAATCACATTTCTGGATCCCTGCTGGGTCTTGACTGTCCTCCCTCCAAGAGACTGGACTAGGGAAATGAATTTGGAGGCCAGGCTTTTCTCTCTCTAGGATTAGATCCTGAAAGTGTGTGGAGCTGAGGAAAGGTAATACTTACTGAAATAAGGCTCCTGATAATTCATCTACGATGCTCCCTGCAAAAGAAAAAACAAACAAACAAACAGAATAAATCAGATTTTTGTTACAGTATTTGCTCTCTGCTTGTTCTGCACTGACATCTTCTCATTAGTTTATGTTTATGATGCTCATATGCTCTGTTTTTGTTAATTTAAGCCCCCCACCCCCACCCCATAAAGTTTGGAAAAGGTTGGCTGAGGATTTGGGGAAACTGTGGCAATAGAATCATAGACTCTTAGAGCTGGAAGGGGCAGGGCATTGGAAAGTTCCAACACCTTGCCGTGCAGAAGTACACAACTACAACACTCCAAAAAGATGCCCATCCAACCTCTGTTTAAAGACTTCCAAAGATGGAGAGTTATCCCAAACACACCACAGCAATCTATTCCATGTTTAGGTGGAATTTCTTTTCTTGTAATTTTAATCCATTGGTTCATGTTCTAATCTGTGCAGCAACAAAAAATAAGCTTGCTCCATCTTCTGCATGACATCCCTTCAGATATTTAAAGATGACTACTGTGTCATTTCTCAGTCTTTTCTTTCTAGGCTAAACATGCTCAGCTCCCTAAGTTGTTCTTCATATGGCTTGGCTTCCAGATCTTTGATCATCTTGGTTGTTCTTCTCTGGAAACATTTCATATTTTCATTATCCTTCTTGAACAATGGTACCCAGAAATGGACAAAGTATTTCAAATGAAGTCTGACCAAAGCCATCCCAAAAAATAAAGTTTCCAAGCATTGGACATACCCCACCTCATTTAAGAAGTACGGAATGACATTGGTTGGGAGTTTTCTCCTATCCATTCACAATCCCTTTGGGGGAGTAGGCAGAGACATGCCCCCCCCCAGATTTCTGATGAAAACTGGGACACATGTGGCCAAGCGACACCAGACTTTGATCAAGATGGCAAAAGACATTAACAAGGACAACCAGACAAGCTAGGAGAGGTGTAGCAATTTGTTTTTGCCTGAGTCTACAGGGAAGGCCAAGATTCTACCTTCTCTCTCTTCTCCCCAGTATTAAGTCAATGAAATGCAAATTACTTTTGCACTTTGAATTCAGTTTTTAGTGATCAAAGTAAGGCAGGACAATGGGAGAATATGAGAGAAAGAGAGAGAAACTGAGACATTTTAAAAGCAGCTGAAAAAATGAGAGAGTGGATGATTAATTGGGATTGTCCCTACCAAAGAAGGGCAGTTTTAAAATGTGCAGAAAGATAGAGTCAATCATGGTCGAAGAAAGCTGGAGGGCTTTTCATGGATGTGAACTCTGGTTCCCTCCTCTCCCCAACCCCCAATAATCCTAGTCTGAAACTCAGTCCCCTAAATCATGGGTGGCCAACTGTGGCTCTGGAGATGATGTTGGACTGCAACTCCCATGAACCCTAGCCAGAATAGCTAGTGGCAAGGGATGTTGGGACTGCAGTCCAATGAACACTTGATGGGTCTTTGCCTTAAACCACGAAGGGGTAATCTACTCACCTGGTTTACAAGCTGTTTCACACACAGGGCAAATGTAACAGAAATGACAATACTGCAAGAAAAGAAACAAAGTGATGAGGTTTAAAGTGAATTGCCCACAAGTCACAGCTCTGGTTGATAAGATTCAAAAACCAGACTATCAAGTTTTTGTACGGGAAGGGAAAGGAAGTTTGGTGGGGGAACTTGCAAGACCAACCTGACAGCTTGTACAGTGTTCACTGCTGTCTCCTTCTTTACAGGGACATTTGTCACACTCATCACAATGCTGAAAAGAAAAAGAAAAGCACAAAATGACAGGCTATCCCAGCAGGGAGATAAGTGGGGAATCTTTCTCTCTTTGTGCCTTCCAATTGCCTGTTGACTTATGGCAATCCCACAAATTTCATAAGGTTTTCCTTAGGCAAGGAATACTCAGAGGTGGTTTTGCCAATTTCTTCCTCTGGAATACAGCCTACAGCACCTGGTATTTGTTGGCAGTCTCCCATCCATGATACTAACCAGGGCTGACCCTGCTAAGTTCCTAAGATCAAACAGAATCTGGAACCTTTAGGTATTTAGGCATAAATGGGGAATAGAGAAACAAAATTTATTTCACATGCATGCCACATCAAAACCCTACTGCACAATAAGAATGCCAAAAGTTGTCTTATGCTAAGCAGGCCACTGGTCCAGGCAACTCAGCCCAGCCTTCTTCAACCTGGTTCTAGTCTAGTCCAACACAACTGAAAAGCACCAGGTTGAAGAAGGCTGGGTTGAGTTGCTTGGACCAGTGGTCTGCTTAGCATAAGGAAACTTTGGGCATTCTTATTGGGCAGTATGGTGTTTCCTGTCTCTGCCCAGTGGTGATGCAAAGGATTAAAACTTGCACTGAAAGCATGTGCTCACTATTGAATTATGACCCTTCTCAGATCCTATGTGGTTCCTGGGCATTACATAGCCAATTCTTTCTTCTACTATCTTGCAAATACCCATCAGTATCATGCTGAGAATTTTTTTGTAATTCATTCTGTCCTAAGGTTGCCAGGGCATAACCTAGAAAGTCTCCCTATCCCTTTCAAAATTCTGGATTGCCTGATCACAACTCTAAATTGAAAGACAAAGTGGCTATTCTTCTCCTGCCCGTGTCTGCTGCCATTCTATTTTTTCTGTGTCTTCCATACTGGCTGTAGCACAGGAGGAGGCCACTACAGCCCTCCAAATATAACTGGCTGACAACTCACAGTAGGCTTAGCCAAGATAGCCAAGGGAAACAGAAATTCAAAAATACCTAGAGGATCACAGTTGCCCTCCCCTGCTGTAACATGGAAGACTCCCAGAAGCTGAAAGGGATCAAAGTTTCTTGGGGAGGAGGATGTCATGGTAGGATTTTTTTATATATATATATAATTTTATTAGGTTTCACAAAATAAAAAAAAATTCTTTAACTTGTACTTATTACATGAATTATTTCTGATCTTCCACTCTGTTCTGGTCAACATTTCCCGCAGTTTACTCCACTTATTACATTAATGCATCACAATATAATGATTTTCTCAACTGTTCGAACAGACATTTCCCTCTTCTACACAATCATAATATAGTTGTTCTAGCTAGTCAGTTCCCAGCTCATCACGCCCTTCTGCTTTACTGAAATCGTCCTGTTCCAAAATATTCTCGTATCTCTTATCAGTTTAAAATTCTACTATCTCTTCATTTATTTTTTTAACTCTCCATTACTTATACCCCAAAATCTTATAGTTTTTAAATATATCTGTCATTGTATATCTGGCAGTCTGAGCTATTATTACTGCAACGATCCCTCATCTTCTTACCCTAAATTTATGCTAAAATGTATGGTAGGATTCAACAACATAATTATCAGAAAAGATGGACAAGAATTTTAATGTCTTTTTCTAGCCAGAACTGCAGTTTCAAGATGATTTAGATCCCCAAATGGGCTGGGCTACAAAGCCCATAATGGCCAATAATTAGATAGGTTTGCTAGGGTTTGTGGGGTTTAGAATTCAACATTATCTGAGGACACAAAGTTAGAAGTTGATCCTGTTGACTCCACCCATACACAGCTAAATCCCTAGGATAACTGTCTACACACATGAAGTTGCAAAGTCCTCTTTCAGCCATTAATACAACAGGTTCAGGAGGACTCTTCAGGCTGCAATGTCGCAACTCTAAATGCAGGAGAGGGTACAGATCCTCTGATTTACCTCACACTCCACCTCCATTCTTGTCTCTGTATGGACAGTTAAAGGGCTGTTGGTGTTGTGTGCCTTCAAGTCATTTTTGACTTATGGTGATCCTCAGGCAAACCTATCACTAGATTTTCTTGGCAAGATTTATTCAGAGGGGATTCGATGCCATCCTCTGAGGCTGAGAAAGTGTGGCTTGCCCAAGGTCACCCAGTAGGTTTCCATCCTTCTGGACCAAAAATGGCTGGGAGGGGGGCAAAACCATGTTGAAATTATCCTTCATGCTCCCTAGGAGGTTCTGGGGGCATTTTCAGGTCAAAATATATTGCTCAGGAGTGTGATCCAGATGGCAAAAGTTATTGATGAGGATGGACAGACAAGCTAGGAAAGGCTGCAACAGTTTTATTTTCCTGAGTCTACAGGGAAGGGATGAACTCTGCTTCTTCCTCTACTCTCTCCCCAGAGAATTGGTACAAACTACTTTTGCATTTTGAACTCAGTTTGCAGTGACTTAAGTAAGCTGAGGCCATTTCCACACTACACTCTTATAGCATGATTATTCCACTTTCAACATCCTATGGAATCCTGGGGTTTGCAGTTTAGGGTGGCCCAAACCTCAGGATTCCATTGGATGTTGAAAGTTGAATAATCACGCTATAAGA
This sequence comes from Cyclura pinguis, assembly GCA_030412105.1. Lineage (NCBI taxonomy): Eukaryota > Metazoa > Chordata > Lepidosauria > Squamata > Iguanidae > Cyclura > Cyclura pinguis. Next base: position 102,675,172 of record CM059604.1, read on the forward strand.
GTGTAGTGCGGAAATGGACTGAGGATAAAGGGGGAAAGAGGGAGAAGGAGAAAGCCACTGGGACATTTTAAAAGCAACTGAAAAAGTGTGATGACAGAGGGTTAATTGGAACTGTCCCTGCTGAAGCAGGACAGATGGAGGGTACATCTTTTTCCCATTAGTCAGGGGAGTACACTGACTTAAATGAGGGGAGCTTCTCTACTGTGGCATCCCAGTTATGGAATAGAGGAGAAAGGATTCTGTAACTGGGAGCATTCTAAAACTCACAGTGTTTTCATGTTCACTTAAAATCAACCCTAGGTCGTGCAAATGAGATTGCTGTCTGCATGTTTTCCACAGTGGGAAAGGTGCAGGTTCAGATGAGACAATTTAGACTGAGAAAGTAGCATAAGGTAGGGGTGCTTAAATGTGCTCTTTCCCAATGGAGCTTGGAAACAATAGGTTTTGGACTATGAGTATGATTCCCCAGCATAGTCACTTGTTTGGATTAGATATCCCAGAATCCTCCAGCCAACATGACAATTAGCCATAGTGGTTGAAGGATTCTACAGGTTGTAGTCCAAAAAAGGAACTTTTCCAGATTCTGCTCACCCCCAATCTGATCCGATGTATTTCTACCCAGGCTGTTTTTAAATAAACATCCAAACACTGGGGTATCTGATCACTGTTCTCTCTCCGGGGTATTTTGGCCTTGACAGTTTATATAAGCTAGAACAGAAAGAAGAGTAACATGGTGGTGATGAGGAAGAACAGAGGGGAAACTTGAACTCAGAATGCCCAGATTGAGCATGCTCTAATTGCAGTAAGTTGTGCACAATAAAGCAGGCTCTCACCACAGATATAATCACAAATGAAGACAGAAAGAGACAGAAGCAGGATGAAGAGATAAAGAGAGGCTTCCCCTTTCTGTGTCAAAAACCCAAATAAAAGGAGGTAGATGAAAGATGTAGTATATAACATTTTCAGAGTAGCTAGCAGTTTATTTCATCAATGGTGATAGGAGGAAGAAAACTTTGCCTTGCTCTGGAGGGGACTCCAGGAAGATATCACGCTGTGGATTATTCTGTCCCTGAGATTTGATGTGACTATGATAAAGATGTGAAGCATGCAGAAAGAAACCCTCACTTTTAATAAATTGTTCTGCCAGTCAAAGTCCATAACATAGTACTGGGGAGGTATGCATGCAAACTTGCAAATGTGTTCCTCCATTACCTTGCAGAAGACACAGTAGTGGCAAACAGAGCCTGCTTCATACTCATCACCTTCTTCCTCCTCGTCTTCTTCATCTTCTTCTTCTTCAACAGAAAAAAGAAACATAGATACAGCTATGCAGTCCCTCTTGGTTTATCTTGATGGGAAAGGGAGGAGGTCCAGAAGGCCACTGGTTTCCCAGGGGGCACTGGGGCCTAGGGGTATCATGTTTGAGAAGAAGGAGCTGGGATTCCTGACTTTTTTAAAGAAGGAAAGAAAGAAAGGGTATTTGATTTGGAGGGAATCAGGGAGCCACCCAAGTTGAGAGAAAGTAGGAAATCAATTTTGGAGCCAAAAGCTGTTTAAATGTGGTGAACTGAAGCCAACTGGAGATCACAGTTTGTGGTCCCCTGAAACATTTGTGAAAGACAGTGGAACAAAGCGCTGGAGGGTAGGATAGAAAGTTTATTTTTCGTTTGTCCTGGCTTATCAGTTCTCCTAACAAAAACAAATATGTACCCATCACTTCCCCCATCCCCAGTGCAGAATTGTTTCTCACCTTCTTCTCCTTCGTGGTGTTTCTTGGCCTTTTCATGGCGTTCATGTTTGTGATGCTTCTCTTTGTGTCCATGAGGCTCATCCTCATCTTCTTCCTTAGAAGCACTTTCATCAGACTCTTCTTCATGATCACCATGGTGATGGTGGTGGTGATGATGGTGCTCTTCATCATCGTCTTCCCCCTCCTCTTCATCATCATCATGGTGATGATGGTGATGCCCAGTATGCTCTTCTTCATCACTGTCATCATCGTCATCGTCATCGTCATCGTCATCATCATCATCATGGTGGTGGTGGTGTTCACCATGATGTTCATGATGGTGGTGATGGTGATGTTCATCTTCATCCTCTTCTTCGTCATCATCATCATCATCATCATGGTGATGGTGGTGATCACCATGATGCTCATGGTGGTGGTGGTGGTGATGTTCATCCTCGTCCTCATCACCATCATCATCGTCATCATCATCATGGTGGTGGTGGTCATCATGATGTCCGTGATGGTGGTGGTGATGTTCATCCTCATCCTCATCCTCATGGTGGTGGTGATGATGATCATGGTGGTCATCATGATGTCCATGATGATGGTGGTGATGTTCATCCTCATCATCCTGATGGTGATGGCTGCCATGATGTTCATGATGATGATGATGTTCACCATGACCAGTGTCACTATCATCATCACCATGGTGATCACTGTGGTGATGGTGGTGGTGATGGTGTTCTTCCTCATCCCCTTTGTGGGAATGATGACCTTCTTCGTGATGTCCATCTTCATGATGGTGAGTGGCATGAGAGTAATGATGATGATCATCATCTTCATCATCACCGTTGTCACTGTGCTGATCATGATGCCCATGGTGGTGGTGTTCCTTACGATGATGGTGTTCATCTTCATGACCGTGGTGCTCTACTTTCCCATGGTCATGGTCATGGTCATGGTCATGATGGTGGTGCTCCTGTTCCTGTCCCTGCACTCTAGGGAGCTGAAATGAGCAGAGGAGGACCACAAGGAGGGCCAGCATCCAGGCCTTCCGGGAAGCCATATGTACAGCTTCCACTTGGACGTTTGGTAGAGGTCCCAGTAGAGGCAACTCAGAAAGGCACACAAGGAAGCAGTCTGAATAGAGACAACTAGGAAAGGCAGACAAGGAGAACTAAGGGGTTAGAAACTCACAGTTCCCAGCTTGAGTTTTGTGTGAGCGACGTCTACAGCTGGCCTAGATTAGCCTTTCAGCCCCCAGCCAATGACTGCCTGTCCCAGCCTCCAAGACAGATGAGAAAGCAAAGTCATGGGCCCTACCATGCCCTTATATGAGGTGACCAGGGTGAAGGGGGTGGGGAAACAGTGAGAGGGAGCTAAGCTGCTTGCCATACTGCCAGGCTATTATTAGCTCTTAGGAGCAACTGCACCTCACTCGCTCTTAGTAACAGGGATGTCGGCAGGGCTTCAGAGCAGGGAGAAATCTGAGCCAGGACTCCTGGGTTCTCTGGGAGAGAGAAGGCTGTACGATTTAGTGCATTCAGGAAACTAGAAGATCAGAATCCAGGTTTCTTTAGTGTCTGGAGGTTAGAATAAGAGGCCTGTATTCCTTGAGCAGAGAGTAAGATCTAGTGAGTGTAGGGCTGGTGTGTGTATATTGTTAAGCCATACAAAACACAGATTTAAGCAGAGAGGGGCAAAGAATGACACAAATTGCCCATTAAACAAACAAACAAGAAAAGGACAACTGTTCGTTGTAACTGCTGTTCCAATTTTTATTTTGTTTGCTTTGCTTTTTAACTCAGCCTATCTACTAGGAAGTCATGCATGCACTGAAATAAATCATGGTAAGTATCTTACCAAGATCTATTTTTATTTTTCAAGAGAAATGGTAATACTGCTGGTGCAAGTGGAGTTTGCAGAAGTGCCTGTGATGAAAAAAACACAACCACTGGGTTTCATGAATAAAATTAAAAAGGCAAATGGATGAATAAGAAAATCATTGGGAAAGCCATGGTGGTATAGCAGTTAGGGTATTGGATGAGGACTTGGGAGAACTGGATTCTAGCTACTACTACGCCATGAAACTCATGTGAAGATACTGAGCCAGTTTCTGTGTCTCTTATTTGCTCAGGATGACCTACCTCAAAGGGTTGTTGTGAGGATAAAGGGGGAAGGGGGAGCACCATGTATACTTCCTTCAGCTCCGTGGATCTGCAGTTGGATACAACTGTAATAAATATGATGGCACTTATTAGATATATTAAGAAAAGAAGCACAAAGCATTTCAGAGAAATGAAGAGGTCAGATGCTAAAGTGACGCATCTGAATATCTCAAAAAAGAGGGAATGTAAACTATAGGGGACAGCATTTACAGCAGTGTCAGGAATGTGCTGATGAATCCCAGTAGCTGAAACCAAATCCATGGAGTTGATTGAGATCTATAAATACCTGTGCAGTATGAGCCTGAATGTTTCCTGCTGGTGTCTTGTTCTCTTCTAAATGGCAGCGCATGACCAGACCTTGGAAATTTTACTTTTTTCTACTTTAACTCCCAGATATCCCCACCCTGTTTGGGAATTTTGAGTCTTGGAGCACTGTTAGAACACTAACTCCTAAACAAATGACAGCAAGAATAATAGGGTAAAATCAATAAATCAATCCATTAAAAAATAATTATTTAGAAACCAGGATATAGCGGGATAATCATGATCAGGCCAGCCAAAAAGAAGATATACAGATGTAAGCATAAGACTTTCATCACCCCTTCATCAGACATGTTACAAAATCATCAGATGTTACAAAAGAGGAGGGATGGAAATGTGTGTGTGTGTTTGTGTGTGTCAGAAAGAGAGAGAGAGAGAGAGAGAGACTTTGTCATAGTTATATTAAAATTAATGGCAGAGGGTGGGTCCTCAGACTCCCACATCATCAAGTTTTTGGTTTCAGTTTCATCCTGAATAAACCCCAAGCAGGGATCCCTGAACTGTTTTCAGTGGGAGAACTCAGCATTGGCAGACAGCTTGTTATTAATTCTATTTGCAACAACTTGCAGGTGGTGGGCAAATTATTTTATTCCTTTGTTATCAAACATCCTTAAATAATAGGCCCTTATAAGCACAGTGTGCACTTAGAGGTGCCCTCCGTAGTTTCAGTGTAACTTACACTCAAGTAAACATGCACATTGATTGGAAGCAGTTGTTATTATTCCTGGGAAGGCTCAATGACTATCCTGCAATGACCATACATTTTTTGGTACCTGATCATTAATTTAGTACAGTGGTTCTTAACTTTTTCTTTACCACAGACTCCCTGTAAATATAATTTGTTGCCAGGGACCCCCCAAAACTTAAGATTTAAATATTTGAACATTTATTTAAATATTTATTTATTTATTTGTTTAAGTCTTCTGGAAACCACGGTTCAAATCCCTGCTCACTGGGTGACTTTGGGCAAGTTACATTCTCTCCGCCGCAGAGGAAGGAAAAAGTAAACCAGATCTAAACAAATCTTGCAAAAAAACCTGTAATACGTTCACCTTAGGGTTGCCGTAAGTCAGAAGTGATTTGAAGGCACGCAGCAACAAAGTGCCACTGGCAGTGGAAGGTTCTTTCTAGCCATCAATGATGACCCTAAGGTGAATTTATCATGGGAGTTTTCCTGGCAAGATCTGTTGCCTTTGCTTTTCTCTGAGGTTGAGAGAATGTGACTTGCCTCAGATCACGCAGTAGGTTTCCATGGTTGAGTGGGGATTCAAACCTTGGTCTCCAGAGTCACAGTTTGGCCGCATGCATATCCCTGCCACAGTGTCCCTTTCATCAGGGACATGTAGCAGGGGGATGTGGGTGCTGAAACTGCCTCCTTGTGGAAACTGCTCCATCAGCATCTACTCCCGCCACACACACTGCCACATCCTTGTTGCTGCCACTGCTGGTGGTGTCCAGCAGTAGAGCTTTGCAGACCTCCTGTGAGGGCTCCATGGACTCCTAGGTTAAGAACCATTGATTTAAGCAGACTTCTGACTGGTAATGTCTGACGAGGCTCAACTGTACGGATGTCTTGCTGGTCCAATTTTGCCAGATCAGCTGGGGGATGGGGGCTAAGTCTCCCAGCCTAGTTATGTGGGGTCTCAAGCCACCTGCCTCCCAGCATTGCAGAGTCCATGCCCCCAGTCTTTCTGGGAACAAGGAACCCAACAAAAGCCTGGATTATATTCTCTTTTTAGGCCAAACAAAACAAAACAGAAGAATAAAATTGGTGCAAAATTTCAAAATCTCCAGTTCTTTTCATCAGATAGTTTCCCAAAAAGGAGGCCAGGAAAGATGGCAGGGTGAAGTTCATTGACTTGTACTTTTTTAAAAAAAAAAAAAAGGTGTAAATGATGTTTTTAACAAATAATTAAAGACATCAGTTACAGTAACAGAGCAAAGAACCTTGGCCAAACAGCTATAACTGGAGGTAACTTATGGCCCTTTCTGCACCTTACCTTCTTCCAATGCTGGGATCGCGCAAGCAGCCTCTGGCTAGAGGCTCTCGTGTCCGGGGTCCTTTGGCTCCACACCAGCTGCCTGCTTGCATGAGAGCCCCACCTCTTCCTTCCGCAGTGCAGCCTGGGAGTTTCCCAGGCAGCGCTGGGGCGGGAAGCCTAACCGGCGCGGTTCTGGAGGCTCCGCACGCCAGGTAAGTACATGTGGGGCCTGGGAACAATGCACGATTGCGCACCATTTTCAGCTTCTAGCCAAAAATGAAAAGGTGCACGATCGGCGCCTGCCAGTCCCTGGACCATTGCGCGATTGTGAGTGCGTCGTGCAGATCGCTCCTCACAATCGCGCGATGTTCCAAGTGCTCTTTCGCATGGAAAATGCCATGTGAAAAGGGCAAACATCTTTCTGCACTATGCTGTTATAGTGTTATTATTCCACTTTCAACATCCTATGGAATCCTGGTGTTTGCAGTTTAGGGAGGGGCACTTAGAATTCTCAGCCAGAGAGCTCTTTGGCCTCAGTAAACTACAAACTCCACAACTCCACAGATGTTGAATGTGGAACAATAGCACTATAACAGTGTAGTGCAGAACAGCATATAGATTATATATCCATATAAATTATACATACAAAGGAACAAATTATGAGGAATTATGTATTTCCAAGTGATGCTAAACATGCAAAGTAGGCTCTTCATATCCACAGGTTTAACACCTGTGGATTTGATTATTCACAGATTATTTGCCACCCCCTCTTCTGCTGCTCTGTGCCATTTTTAAAAGAGACTTATAAGTCTCACCTCACATTCACAGTGTCCCCGCAAGCCTTGTGAGACATAAGGAGACTGTGAAAGACTGCAAATGTGAGGCAGAGGGTAGCACTGGAGCCAAGGCATGCCAGCCTCCTGCTCTGCCTTGTGAAGGAACCCCACTGCTTCAAAGACAGAAGCAGGCAGCTGGTATGCTCCCCACTGCAGATTCAAATGTATTGTATTTGTGTGTATGTTTATATGGTGGGGACTCTATGCAGTTGCAGTTTTTCCACAAGAAGAAAAAATATTCTATCATTACAAAACCAACTAAATAATCCTGTTGTTCTGTTGCTGTGTGCCTTCAAGCCATTTCCAACCTGTGGCAACCCTCAGGCAAGCCTATCACAGGATTTTCTGGGACTGAGAGTGTATGAGGTGCCCAAGGTTACCCAGTGAGTTTCCATGGCTGAGCAGAGAATCGAAACCTGGTCCCCAATGTTCAAACCACTAAACCATGCTGGCTCTTCCTGTGCCCCTTGTCAGGGATTCCAGGCAGGGAACCCTCGGAAAATGATCAGCCCACTGCAAAGATGTTGCATCATGCCCCAGCTGTGGGTAATTGCAAGGTTGCATAAGAAACTGGGGTCGTGTGCAGATGGTAGAGGGAGGTGTGCAAACCTCTACCCGATTGGTTGTAGATATGTATATAACAAAGCAACACCAGTATGTATTTGTCTGTTGACCAAACCTGGTGCCTGGCGCAAGCTTTTGTCCGTCTGTCCTATGTTTTGTATATAACGGAACTTTGCTGCAAGATAAAGTGCCTCCTGTTTTGGAAGAAACTCCTCTGTGTGTGAGTATCCTTACTGGGGAATAAGGCTGCTGCTGTTGGCTCGCTGAACTCTGGCTTTTCCGCGGGGTTTCCGTGGGGCTGAAACTCCTATCATCCCCAACACCCCTAACCTCCATAATGTGGAGGAACGACCGTGTAAGAAATCACCGTGAATCTCCTTTGGAAGAGGAAGTTGTATACATTTTTAAGAAGCCCTCCTGGCATTTGAGGAAGCAAAAGGAAATGGCCACTTAATTAACAAGAATGATTTCCATTAGTTTTAAAGGTACACCCAGACTCTCTGTCTCTAATCAGATGGAGAAAGGTGGGACACAGAGAAAAAGGTTTGAAGCCAAAACTGGAATAACACGTTTCTTTACCAATAAAATACCTTTGAATTTGGGCAGCAACATTTAGGTCAGTTTCTCAGCAAGCTTGTTAAAGTCTGTTTGATTGTCTAAAAAGATGAGCCTTGTTTAACAAGAAGATTTTTCAACATATTCCTAATTATTTTTGGTTGAAGAGCCTAGAAAAATTGTGGTTTGCTGGTGTGTTCTTAGGCAAAACATTTGTATTTCTTTTACCCACAGGGGGATGTGGCCCCTCCTCAAATGACACCTGCACCATCTAAAAACCAAAATCAGATGTCAGTTTTAACTCTGAAACTTTGTTTTTATCTACATGCAGATTCAATTGATTAACAAACTGAGCATCATACCTCTCCCAGCTAGTGGACATAACAGAACAGACTCACCTTCAGTCAGAGGTTTTGGACTTCGAATACTTAACAATCCCACCCTGCATGGTCAGTAATAAGGAATGGTTGTTTTCCCTGCTTTACTAGATTCCTATTCAATGTAGGCAAGCATTTCAAAATATTAGTCTCCTCCTGCAATCTGAAGTGGGACAGAGCCATTCTACTTTCTGTTCCTGCTGCACGTGTAGATTCAGCTTTAGATTTCCTGGACTGTCTAACACAGCCTCTCTCTGAATTTAATAGTTCTTTGAGCATCTGACACTTTTGCATGCCAAAAAGGCATTTTCTTTCTGAAGACAGCAGTGCATGTTCTCCTTACTACCTCTAGTTTCTCACACCCATGTCTTTATAGAATTATGGGGTATTTTATCAACTGTCTCTTGGATTCCAATGCTTTGAAACACAGTCAAGCTTTTTTTCAAAAGCAGGATTGGACAATCTCTGGTCCTGGGGTTTCAGGAAGTTTTTGGCAGGACACCTACAGGTCTATTCATAGGTTATACTGAACATGTGTACAAATCACCACTTGTAGTTCTCCCTAGCAGAAAGTGTATTCTGCTTTACAGGGGATGGTCTTCTAATTGACAGCCTCTCAGAGTTTCCAGTCCCTTGTGGGAAGGTATTCTCCATTTGAAAAGCTTTCACTCCAAGTCTGTTTTAAAGGTGAAGAATCCTATGAAGGGAAAGCCAAAAGGGGTCTTGAAGTTGCTCATGAGCAGTTAGCCTCAGTGTAGTTGAGCAAGCAGACATAGATGTTACCTGTGTCGATCTCTCCCATATTGTCATTGACAAGAAAACCAATGAAAGATTTCCAGCTCATCCATTTCCAACCAATGTAAGTGCTTATATGAGAAGTCAGCCAAAAATGCTTCAGTTTTTCACAGTTACGAAGCTAGAGGGATAGATAACAAAGGCGCAACAACATGAAAGATGTCACAGACAGCTTAACCACTAGCTTTGATATTTAAAGCTGAGGTAGCTAAAACCTATTCTACAAGCAGTTCAAAGACGCTCTGAAGAGAGAGCCCAGCAGTTAACTCCCAGACAAATGCTGGATCAGGAGCCTGACAAATTGTGCCAAGGTAAAATGTAGTTCAGCCAAATTTATTGGACGCAGAACAAATACTTGTCAGTGACCCCCCTGACAGAAATGTAAATGCATAGATGAAGGTTATAGTTCAGATCAAAACACATAAGGTACCACAAAGAGATAAGAAAACAGCACTAGCAAATTCCCTAGTCGTGAAAATCATCACAGAACGCCAGCTAAGCAGGCATCTGCCAGGCAAGGCACAAAGCCAAGGTCCTGCTAACCAGTGCTCAAAGAAATATCTGGATTGTATGTATCTAAGCCTTGGCTTGTGGGATACAAGCCAGTGTTATGAGTAATAAAAATTTCAGAGACGCTTAAAAGCAGCCCTCAAATACAGAAGTCTTGGAGGGAAGAGACTTTTGTGAGTTCAAATGCTTTTATAGTGGCTTGAAAAGAGAGCCAAAATCAGACCATTCCTAAATGCGAAAGTCCCACAGGGCCTGTGCTATTAGATCTGGCAAGAGACACTATTGCTGTTGTTGAAATGTATCTTGTTGTAATGTGCCTTCGAGTTCGCTCTCACAGTGACCCCCCCGGGAATTTCGTGGCAACATTTATCCAAGAGGTTTGCCACTGCTTTCCTTGAAGACTGAGAAAGTCTGACTTACCCAAAGTTGCTCATGTTAGAAGTGCAACAATGCTTAGTCTATCCCATAAGAAGAGGATGCAGAGGTGCAACTCAAACCATCTAACCACAAGAGGGGGATGTAAAGGTGCAACTCAGACACTCAGGGAAACCTAATGAAGGGATATCACCTAGATGTATTTCCTGTCTCACAAGACCAGAAGTACAAAACCATCCTCATGAGATGAACTGGATAAGATGCCATCAAATAAAAGGGACAAATGAAGAAAGGCTGCAGAAGAAGAAACTGAGTCTTTACACCTGGACACTTACAGAACTCCCACAAGAGTAGAATATTGTGGGTTGCAAATAGATTTTTAAGCTCAAACATGAGGCTCAAGGGGGAAAAAATCAAAGATACAAAGCCAGAGTAGTTGCCACAGGATACTTACAAGAGTTTGGAGATTATGACCAGACTTTTGCACCAGTTATGAAGCACACTACAGACAGAATGCTTTTAAGCATGGCAGCAGCAAGAAAAATGTACATTAAACATCTAGACATAAAAAAATTTTTCTTCATGGGGAATTATCAAAGGACATTTATATGGAGCAACCCCCAGGCTTGGAAAACCAAACTGACAAACACCTCATATGCAAACTTTAGAAGAGCATTTATGGACTGAAACAAGCTGCCAGAACATGGAATGAAAATTTGAATGGGATGCTCCTTGAAAAGGGGTCTGTCCAAGGAAAGGCTGATAGATGCCTGTACTCAAGATACAAGGAAAACAAATGGACATTTATTTTGATCTGTGTTGATGATCTCATGGTTTGCTGTGAGGAAAGAGCAGACAGTGATGAAATCATAAATCATTTGGGCAAGGAAGTAGAAGTGAAACAGCTAGGGGACATCACATATTATCTTGGAGTGCAAATTGAGAGAGAAGAAGATGAAAGTTATCTTTTTAACCAAAAGAAAAAGGTAGTAGAATTACTAAAGCACCTTGGACTAACTGAAGCACAGCCAGATAGCGCTCCTATGGAGACCAGCTACTGGAAGCACACTATGAAAAGTGAACCATTGCCAGCCGTGTAGCTTGGAGTGCGAGGGGGGCAGAGGGGCAGGGGCGTGGCCACATCACGTGGGGACGTGGCCACATCGCAGGGGCGTGGCTGCATCATGGGGCATGGCTGTGTTGTAGGGATATGGCCACACCCCTGTGTCTCATGGGGTGCCCCCAAAAGGTTGCCGCCCGGGGCGGACCGCCCTCATTGCCTCCCCATCTATATACCAGTGACCATTGCCAAACAACAGCCAGTACAGGGAAGCCGTTGGAAAGCTTCTATACACAAGTAAAGTGAGAAAACCAGCTCTATCAGCAGCTGTTGGGATTTTATACAGAAGAATAAACTCACCTACTCTATGTGACTGGAATGCAATAAAGACAATAGTCAGATACCTGAAGAGAACAGCACACCTGAAACTTCAACTGTAAACAACAAGCAACCTTAAAATAATGGGACATATAGATGCAGATTGGGCCAATGATTTCATTGATCAGAAATCTACAAGTGGATACCTCTGCTTTTATGGAGATGGAATGATTGACTGGACTATGTAGAGCAGAAGACAGTTGCAACCTCCTCTTCAGAAGCTGAATTCGTCTCAGCCTCAAAAGCATGTAAACAATTAAAGTGGCTACACATGTTACTACTAGACTTTGGAACAGAAGAGCCAACCCCACAACAGAGATATATGAAGACAACTAAGGATGCATAAAAATCTCTCAGGCAGAGAAGATAAGTCCTCAGCTGAAACATGTTGAGACAAAGTGTCACTTTGTAAAAGGTGCACGTGAACAAAGTTTTACAATGCTGGAATAACGTTCAACAGACAACATGATGGCAGATGTCCTTGCCAAGCCATTGCCCAGAGACTGTTATGAAACTGGGCAAGAGAAGATGAAACCTGTGAATTTGTGCAAGCCTTATCGAGAAGGAGTGCTGGAAGTGCAACAACATTTAGCACTGGAGAAGCAAGAGAGCCTCAGAGTGGGCAGTAGCAGTAGGGTTAATCACTTTGAGTGACTCTGAGTGTCCTCCTTTCTGCGTCTACCTATCCTGGCCCCTATCTGATGCAAACTAAGTCCTTTTCCACAGTACACTGTTATAGTGCTATTATTCCACATTCAACATCCTATGGAATCGAGGGGTTTGCAGTTTAGGGAGGGGCATTTAGAATTCTCAGCCAAAGAACTCTTTGGCCTCAGTAAACTACAAACCCCAGAATTCCACAGGACGTTGAAAGTAGAATAATAGCACTATTACAGGATAGTGCAGAAATGGTCAAAGTATCTAAGGCATATTTTGAGGAGAACCTATTGGTAGGATAACCTACACTAATACATAACTTGTCATTCTAGTCATCCCCCTGCCGCCCTGATACATCCACTATGAGTTTATTGAGTTCATTTTCTCATTGAATTTTAGAAAAACAGAGCGGACATACTTTAGCTTTGGACTGGAGATCATTTTGTCCAAACCTTTGTGCTTATGCAGTCTCTGCAATGTAGAATGAAGCTGCAGGATGCCTGATAGATGGCTCTACAACTTCAGATTAAATATCTTCAAAGAAGGAGAGTCCACATCTCCTGAGGCAATCTGTTCAACAATAGAGTGATTATTCCTAATTTCTATCTACCCATATAAAGTGACATATACAGATTTTGTGCATGTCTGTGTCCTTTTTTTTTTTTTTGATAAAGTTTAAATGGACACCCTTGTCCTCGAACATAATTTCAAGTAATCCTTGGGTTAATTTAACCAGCTCCCTTGCAAGTCATCAGTTTAGACCACTGGCAAGACAAGACTGTCTGTCTCTTGGCAGCTGACTCTGGAGTATGTGGCAGAAGGGGGAGGCAGAAAAAAGAAGGAGAGAAGGATGGCCCTTACAACTTTTGGCTTTATTCCTCCCCTACCAATGCTGGCATTTAGTCTGCAACACTGAAGATGGAATGGATATTAGACATCCGGTATGGTGTATTGCCATAGTGGAGTTTGGGAGACAAAGGTTCAAGTCACTCCAAGCCATGAGACTCATTGAATAACCTATGGCTATTCATTCTCTTATAACTTGATTTATATCATAGGGACGTGGCTGGAAAGACATGTACACTGGTTTATGGTCACTGGAAGGATAAAAATCTAGAAGAATGTAAGTCTAACTGAGAGCCAGTGTAGTGTAGTGGTTTGAGCATTGGACTACAGCCCTTGAGATCAGGGTTCGTTTCCCTGCTTGACCATGGAAACCTTGACCTTGGGTGCACCACACACTCTCAGCCTCAGAAAACCCTGTGATAGGTTTGCCTAAGGTCCCATAAGTCAGAAATTACTTGAAGGCACACAAGTCTAATAAATATACAACTTATCTCAGAATAATTTGGATCCTTTGACCTCCCCAAAATTTACAAGCCCTGTTTTAAAGCCTTTTTCAGACTTCCTCAGTCTCTCAAATTGGCAAGTAACAAGCTGATCTGCCTCCAAGCCATTCCAATACTTTTTGAGAAACATTAGGAGAATTAGTGAAGTATCCCTGCTTTGGAAAGAAAGATAACCTCCCCTAACTTATAAGTTTATCTTCGTTTCCACTCCACCCCCTGTGGGACCATGTTCCCTGACACATATTGGGTTTGATGTGGGAGGCAATGGGAAAGGGTCAAGTTTTAAATGCAACCGCAGACTGAGACACTGCTTAACTTATTTTATCACCACTTCTTATTGTTTACTCCAAGGAGGATGTGCAAAGTGAATGGAATACAACACTCTGTGAGGAGGAAAGACATGACAAGGAGGAAAGACTTGACAATTTCACTAAAAAGAACTGGAAGAGTGGATTTTTGTGTGTGTAGGCAGTTCCACGGCATCAACATATCAACAATTCAAGGTCTTCCACTAACATAACCGATCAAAATTTTATTCTAGATGAACTCTGTATTACTTGCAGAGGTGTTTATCCAGTCCAGCAAGTTCCGGAACAGGGTGTGGTGTTGCTGCCAGGGGGTTGGATCTTGAAGCTGTCTCTGTTGCGTGATCTCTCACTTACTCATTCTAGGCAAGATTGGTGCCGGAGAAACAACCTGGAGACACTAACTCCAGCCCGGTTGTACCCCCCTGGTCTGCTCCATGGCCAATTCCAACCAGAAAGACCAGGTATCATGGCCTTTAGACTGCCAGTTGTTTTGCTGGTAATCAAAACTGTTTGCCTGGAGTGATGGGGCTTCCTCAGAGCTCCCCCCCCCCATTCCTAACTCTCCATTTTTCCACAGGCATGGATCCCCAAACTGTTCAAGAAGAAAGTCTGCACAACATTTATAGAGCAACGTGGTGAACCAGGGTGAGTAAAACCTCCCAAGGCATGCGCTTTCTCTTAACCTCTTCCCCTTTCCTCATCTTATTACCATCTCTCCCTGCAGCAACATAAATGTAGATATAGATATAGACACTGTTCCATGTCGAGAGATTTCAGGGTGATTTACAATAAATGCACACAATCGAATACAATTAAAAATAAAACAAGAACATAGCTTAATAAAAATGTGACTGAAACTGATCAGTGAAGAAACAGTCCAACCTATTTTGCAACAGCCTAGCACTGCAACACAGGTTAGACTCCTGTGGGCACCAGTGTCCCCTTTCTCTGTTTCTACATTCAGCTGTCTCAGTTTGGCAGAGACAATCCTGATTAACCCTCTGTCTCACTTTTTCAGCTGCTTTTTAAATGTCCTAGTTCCAGTTTCCTGTTCCCACTTTCCCCCTTTCTCTTCAGCATGTGCAGTTGCTGTAAACTGAGTTTTAAGTGCAAAAGCAATTTGCACTCAATAAATTCATTTGGGGGAAAGGAGGGTGCAAAATCTTCCCCTTCCCAGTAAGCTCAGGCAAAAGCAAACTGCTGCAGCTTCTCTTAGCTTGTGTGTTCATCCTCTTGTGGTGTATCTAGGTTCAACAGCACCTAGGGCAAGTGTGGAAGCTGCACCCCTAGGTGCTGCTTCTCCTGCCACTGCCACCCTGAGGAAGACCCCAGCGGGGGGTGGCGGGGGTGGCAGCGGGCCAGGCCCAAGAGGGCTGCTGCCACCTCCACCACCTCCACAATGGACCAGGAACAACTCCATTGGGGACGAAGGGACAACAGCAGGCCAGGTCCTGGTGGGAGGGTGCTGCTGCTGCTGCTGCTGCCACCTCCACACTGGGCCAGGAACAACCCTGGTGGGGATGGGGGTGCGGTGGCCGGCCAAGTCTGGGCGGAAGGGCTGCTGCAGCTGCCACCACCTCCATACCGGGCCAGGAATGATTCCGGTGGTGGGTGGCAACAGGCCAGGCCCAGGTGGAAGGGTGGGGGGGTGGCTTTTTTGCACCCCCTGGCATTGGCACCCAGGACACACATCCCAGTTGCCCCACCCTAGATATGCCTCTGTCTTCCTCATTAATAACTTTTGCCATCTTGATCACATTCTGCTGTTGCTTGGCTATAGATGTCCTAATTTTCATCTGAGAAATGTTGGAATGTGTGTTTGTATTGTCTCTGCACTCCCCTCAACTTCCATGGAAGTAGATTTCTGTGTGAAATGACTGGTCCCCAAACATTCAGTTGTGGTGCTGAAAACAACTTCCTGGGCTCAGTAGCACAGGTGGTTTGTTCCACAGTTCTGCTTCATCCATTCTCTGGAGCCACTATGTTGCAGTCAGGTCCGGTTAGTGAACCTCAAGGTTATAGTAGTGAAAAAACAGGTCTCTCTGAGACCCACACATTAAATATGAGACGATACTTTCAGTTCCATTGCTTACAGCAACCCCCTTCTTAAAAACTCTCCTCTCTGCTTCCACCAATTTTGTATTCCTTCCAGCCTGTGCCAGTGTGGGAGTCCTCGTAATAAGCACGGTTCAGTAGCCACAGAGGATGCCTTTGGAGCAGCCATTGTTAGCAAATGGGACTCAGCCCAACATACCACAGAGGGGCCCACTGACGCCTACGGTGAGGTGGAATTTGTGGGCGCTGGCCGCAGACCTAGTAAGGTGAGTTTTTCTATAAGATAGGGCTAAGCTAATTGATTGGATGGGGAAGGGGAGATTATGAGAAGAACTATGATGCCTCAACAAAGCCAAGGCAATATTGCTGACTGGCCCCTATAACAGCCTTTCCCAGCTGGATGCTCTCCAGATATATTGGCCAACAGCTTTCAAAATCCCCAATAGCCATTGTTACTGCCCTGGCTAGTCCGAGCTTTGGGGATATTAAAGATATCCTCTTGATATCATAATTCGGCTTCACTTCTCTATTCCTTTCCACGTGCTTGCGAGGCCACCGGACAAGCACATAAACAAGCTCGGCTGTTAATAGCCGTAATATTCAAACTACAATACAGGCAGGCCAGAAATAGCTGACTCACTGCTTTAGGAGACCTCCAGGCAAGTACTCTAATTAAGTATGCATGCCACTTACAAAAGAGCCTCTGCCCCGTGATGGCAGCTTGATGGGTTAACTATACAATACCCAAGCGCTCTGTGTTTGCATACTGGCTACTCTATTGAGAACCGCTACGATAACTCAATCATTTAGATTCTGACCTTTCGGAGGCTTTGTCTCCAACTCCAAACCTATTGTTTTCCCCCAAGTACGGCATAGCCTGCAGTCACAATTCTCCTTATAAAAACCCTTGATTCCGAGACCTTCCTCGGATCGCTCCCGAGTTTCATCCCGCCTTGCTGCCGCTTTGCTTGGCGAGCCTCCCCTCAGCTCCACGTGCTGAGCTACATCGCACCCCAGCATCGTTCTCTATTTTTCTGGGCTTCAGGACAGGTGAAGTATCACCCAGACCGGCAATCCCTCTACAAATCTCTCTATACCACTCCAACCTTTATCTTCTTTAGTTATCTTGTATGAGTGTGTCGCATACACTGTTTTGCTTGTGTTTAATAAACATCATTTATTATTTCAACTTCGGTGTTCTCCTTAACTCGACCCGACCCTGTAGACATAGGGTTTAAGACCTCGCTATGTTACCCTGCTTCTCGTACCGCTAAGCAGTGCTCTGAGCTAATTTTCCCCAACTTTAGTTGAGCACCTTTTGGTGTCCCTCCCGGGACCTCCAGTTCACAGGGTAACACCATGCTGCTTGGGGATGGTGGGAGCTGTAGCTCAAAATATCTGTGGGAGGGAGGAGGATGCTATATAATATAAGAGGAAAGGTACTGTATATTTTGGGGTGGTCTAGTTGAGAGAGGAAATCTGTGCATCAGGATCTGAGAGCTATATTATTAACCCTGTCCCCACCACCACCTGTTCTTCCCACTGCAGTTCATTCGCCTGTCAGATACATCAGACCCTGCAGCAGCCTATGGCCTGGTAACACACCACTGGAGAATCCCACACCCTAACTTGGTGGTGTCTGTGGTGGGTGGTGAAGGTGAGGTGCGCGTGAGGGCCTGGCTTAAGGATGTGCTGAGAAAAGGTCTGGTGAAAGCAGCCCAGAGCACAGGTAAGGCAAGATCCTTCAGTCTTGTTTTCATTCTAAGCCTCCACACTTTCAGTGTGGGCATTTAACATGTGATCAAAACATTATGCTTATGCCAGCAAAATGCCTAGTCTTGCCAGTAGGGACACTCCCAGCTTGACCACATTTACTGTAAGGACTTTTGTACTATGCCACTATACAATCGTATAAAGCAAGAATAGGCCTCTAGATGTTGTTGGACCAAGGTCTCATCATCCTTCACCATTGGCTATGCTGGCTAGGGCTGCTGGGGTTTGCAGATTAGCAACATCTGGAAGATCTCAGATTGTAAATGTTAACAGTTATTATAAGATTAAACTGGAAATCGGATTTTTCTATGAGGTAATGTTGGTAGATGCAAAGGAAAAGAATGTTACTTATTGTGGTAGCAACAGAAGCATTTAGGATGTGGAGATTTGATTTTGAAATCAGTAATCATTGAAACCTAGGATGAAGTCACCTTTCCAATGTTCCTTTTTTCAGTTTGTGCCAAATGAATATACGCATAAAATGGAATAAATATTTTCATATTCAAGGGTGCTTTTTAAAAAAAGAATGGAAATAAAGAAAAACTGATGTAGTAGCCAGTGTGTTAGATTTAATACAGGAATATTGTAGTTAAAACCTATGTACATTGTCCCAAGTACTTTGCAATAATTAAGTGAATGCTTGGGTGGATGACTGAATGAATATGTATTCACGTATATATGATTTAATCTATTCAGGAGTCTGACATTTCTTATTGCAGTATTCTAGATTCCTTTGTACAGGATGTAGATAACGGGAGTAATTTACATGCAGATTGGCTTGATACATGTTACTTTATGAGTCTCTGTGTACACAAATTTGGAACTGCCCAGCTAAATGATCGTATCTTGGTTTATTGAGCTGAGATATACATTACCTTTTGCCTGCAAACATAACTGGTTTGCTTCTTCTTTTGCACCACACAGCAATCAAGCAAGCCAAGAAGTCTCCAATTAATCATATTTTCCTATTTTATCAAAACTGAGAAACTGTGTTTAGTAGCTTTGGAACAAGCCAAGATTTTAAAATACCTTAAATTGTGGTTTTAGATACTCGTTTGTTCCAAAGCCAGAGCTGCTTGACTTGATTGCAGTGAGAGAAAGCACTACATGCGTGGGAATATCTTGGCTCAATAATCCTATATACAATAACCAGAAGACCATAGCAGTTCTCCATCCATGAACATACAACAATCTTCCTCCTTTCTCTAGAACAGGGTGGCAACTGCATTGGGACAAGGACCATTTTTAACCACAGCATTGCAAATAGGCTGTAGCTGTGTGCTAAGAGTGACTGGAAGTGATGTCACACCATGTGCAGATCGATTTTTCATTAAAAAATGGCAGTTTTTAATTTTTTTTTAAATGGCTTGGCTGTTGTGGAAGTAAGATGAAGTCAAATTTAATCCAACTGGCATGCTTCTGCAACAGTTTGGGTGATTTTTCAGCTATTTGAGGGTGATTTTTCATCTCATCTTCACAAATTGGTGGGGATATCTGTGGGTTTTGGGGAGAAGGCTGGAGTCCACTGGATGTACTATCCCTCAGAATAACTAGACAGCTGTGAAAACATACTCCAGAGATGGATTTTTTAAAAGTAGCATTTACTGGTGGTAGCCAAAAGCATTTTATCGTGAGTGTTCTCTTTCCACAGTTCATTGTTCAGTAGCCGCTGAGACAAGGATCAAAATACCTGAATCTTGGGCTAAATCCACTCCTTAGAGGTGTCCAGTTTGACCTTCTCTGTAGTCAAGCCAAGGTCTATCAATGGGGATTAGTGAACAATGGGCCTTTTTGCAGTACACTGTTATAGTGCTATTATTCCACTTTCAACATCCTGTGGAATTCTAGGGTTTGTCATTTCCTGAGGCCAAAGAGCTCTGAGAATTCTAAATGCCCTTCCCTCAACCGCAAACCCCAGGATTCCGTAGGATGTTGGAAGTGGAATAATAGCAGCATAACAGTGTAGTGCAGAAAGGCCCAATATCTGCAAAACTAAGGTCCTTTCCGCATCTTACCTTTTTGTAGCGCTGGGGTGCGGGGATCGCACGAGCAGCCTCCGGCGAGAGGCTCTCGTGTCCCTGCTGCTTCAGCTCCGCACGAGCTGCCTGCTCACGTGAGAGCCCCGCCTCTTCCTTCCGCAATGCAGCCTGGGAGTTTCCCAGGCTGCGCTGGGGCAGGAAGCGCAACCAGTGCGGCTCCGGAGGCTCCGCACACCAGGTAATTGCATGCAGAGCCCAGGAGCAATGTGCAATCGCGCACCATTTTTGGCTTCCAGCCGAAAATGAAAAGGTGCATGATTGGCTCCTGCTGGCCCCTGGAGCATCGCGCAATTGTGAGCGCGTCGTGCAGATTGCTCCTCACAATCGTGCGACGCTGCAGGCGCCCTTTTGCATGGCAAATGCCGTGCAGAAAGGGCACAAGATTTAGTTCTTCCTAACAAAAGATTTTATCCAGCCCATCCAGTAAAGATTTTCATGAAGCCTTACAACCATAACATAGGAAAACGGCAACCATAGCAATAAAAACACAGCAATAAAATTTTAAGACAGCAGAAAGAACAAAGAGCCTTGTGGCATCTTAAAGAATAACAAATTTGATTTGACATAAGTGTTAATGGACTGCAGCTATCTTTGTTGGATGCATGGGGCTAAATATTGTGCCCTCCTGGAAATTAGAACAGCAGAGATGACAGAAATGGCACAAGCATCAGAGCTGCAGATGAAATCAACAGCAACTCTGGATTAAATTGATGTTTATAAAGGGGTGGGTAATTAGAAGATAATAATAATAATAAAAAGAAATCTTGCAGTAGTTTGTTTTGCAAGAGCGGTGGTGGGATTACGGTTTGATGTGATGGCTTTCCCTTAATCCGAATGCTACCAGCAAATGGAGGGGGGTGATTTCCACTTATCCCCACCTCTGCCACCAAATGTGAGGACCTCTTCCTCTCCCACCACTAAGGCATCAAATGTAGGGAAATTTTAGATAGCCTTGTGGTCCCTGTGCAAGACTTTACCTATTTTATCTCCCCATCAAATGCCACCACTCAGTATTAAACTGCTACCACAGACACTGTGTCTGAACTCAAGTTATGAAGCATTTCTGAGGGCCCAAGTGTAAAATACAAAAATAATGATTTCTTAAACAGAAATCAAACCTAAGATCACAGATGACTTATTCAATACATGTAAATTCTAACTCACACTCACTAATCTACCTCTCTCACATATCCTGGCTAACCCTGACTCTGCCTCCCCTCTATCACTGACCCCAACTAAGTTTCCTAACCACCAAAACTCCTAAACTGCACTAATTCCTAATTTTGACAGGCTTCACTGTTATTCTTCAGCAACTGTCATACAGCTGCCTTTTCAAAATCCCTCAGAAGTTCCACCTGTTTCTGCTCACTCCCAACATTCAGTTCTCTTAGCCCTTCCTAGCAGGTCTCTATCTTATAACATCTACTACACAACGCATACATAATATACAGGCAACCCTCCACATTTGCGGGTTTCACTTTTGTGGATTTGATTGTTCATGGATTCTTTGCTGCGGCTGCCCTATGCCATTTGTTACAGGGACTGCAGGCCTCGTGAGATTGAGAAACTGCAAACGAGGCTTATAAGTCCCTATTAAACATGGTGTGGGGCAGCAGTGGAGGTGGCAGTAAGCCCCATCAGCCACCCACTTCTGCCTCGTGAAGGAACCTTAATGCCTCAAATGAATCCATGGTGGTTTAAATATGATGATCATACATCTTTGTGTGTTAAATATGGTTTGGGAGGCCCTAGGATTATTCATGGTTTTTCGACTTTCGTAGGGGGTCCTGTGGCCCTAACCCTAGGCAATGTGGAGGGATGACTGTACTTTGTTGTTGTGTGCCTTCAAATTGTTTCTGAGTTATGGTGACTCTAAGGTGAACCTGTGACAGGGTTTTCTGGGGCTGAGAGTGTGTTGTGCACCCAAGATCATCCAATGGGTTTCCATAGTCTAGCAGAGAATCGAACCCTGATCTCCAGGGTCATAGTCCAATGTTCAAACCACTACACCACTTTACTTTACCTTACTTTATCTAATAAATGCAACATTTTCTACACAGGTGCACAACATCAAATTTGAGTCTATACTTGTTTCCTAAGATTGTGGTCAAACATGGTGTTACTGAAAGTGTGGCATAGTTAAATAAAATAACACGTAAGTGAAGTGAAGGACATTCCCCAGGAGCAAGACTTGTACTATTTTAAACAAAAATCTGCAGTAGTAACAACAGGTTGGAAATAACTCTAATTCCAATGAGATGGCTCCCAAAGAAATAGGGAGATTTTTAATTTTTTCTATAATTCTTTTCTCTCTGTGTATCCTCGATTGGTTTTAGGACATGAAGTTTATTCAGGATTCTTTCTCAGTTCACTACATTTCTAATGCCCTATTATGAAAGCAAACAAAATAAGAGGGGAAAGAGGGAGCAGGAAAAGGAAGGTCATCAGGACAGGAGAATGCTGTCTGCAACTTTATGTGCTGTGTATGTACAGAGAAAATATCAATAGCTCTGTTCGGGACTTGGGGTGTTTGCACCAAGGGTGTTCCTCTGCATGCACCAGTGCTTTCATTAGGATGTTGTTTTCTGACATGCAGACAATATCACACACTGAAGTGATTGTATATTGTGTAAGGTGCGTATGCTTTGGCATCTCTGTCTGTGTTTTTGTGCATGCACAAATGCTTCAGATAGCTTAACATTACGATTTGTGAAACTGTGTTTTAATAATACAGCTTGTAGGTTTTGTTGTTTGTTCTTGTGTGCCTTCAAGTCCTTTCTGATTTATGGCAGCCCTAAGGCAAATTTATTGTAGGATTTTCTTGGGCCCTTTCCGCACCTTACCTTCTTCCAGCGCTGGGGTGTGGGGATCGCACGAGCAGCCTCTGGTGAGAGGCTCTTGCGTCCGGGATCCTTCGGCTCTGCATGAGCTGCCTGCTCGTGAGAGAGCCCCACCTCTTCCTTCTGCAGTGCAGCCTGAGAGTTTCCCAGGCTGCGCTGGGGCAAGAAGCGCGACCGGAGGCTCCACACGCCAGGTAACTGCGCGTGGGGCCCAGGAGCAATATGCAATTGCGCACCATTTCTGGCTTCCGGCCAAAAATGAAAAGGTGCGCGATTGGTGCCTGCTGGCCCCTGGAGCATCACGCAATTGTGAGTGCGTTGTGCAGATCGCTCCTCACAATTGCGCGACGCTCCAGGTGCCCTTTCGCATGGAAAATGCTGTGCAAAAAGGGCCTTGGCAAGATTTGTTCAGAGGGGCTTTGCCTTTGCCTTCCTTTGAGGGTGAGAAAGTGTAAATTGCCCAAGGTCACCCAGTGGGTTTCCAAGGCTGATCAGGAATTTGAACCCTGGTCTCCAGAGTGCAGCACTCAAACTGCTACACTACGCTGGCTTTAACTTGTGATTTTTCTTTGTTCTTTTTTTTTTTTTTAATGTTGTGAGAAGCCTTGGGTCCCAGTTTTGGAAGAAAGGCAAGCTATAAATAAAATAAATAAATTCAAAAAGGACATCATTTTGTGACACAAACTGTTTCACAAGTTGAAGCGTGTTTGTCTTGTGGAGGATATGATGCTTTTCATGTAATGTTGCGTGACTGGCTGAAAAGAAAGTTACAAATACGATATATTCCTTTTCAGAAGGAACCGCTTTTTTCTCATTGTTTCTATATTCATGAAGCAGTGTTTAAGTGTGGATATGTGTGTGAAGTGCTGTTTCCAGCTGTGTAAAAGCAACAGCTTCTAAAGAGCACATTTCATGCTCTCTGCATGGGTGTGGATGATTCAGACTGTAAAACACCCACACCCATTCAGCAGACCTGCTGTGTGCTTTTCAAAGTTTAGAGTAGAGAGAGGGGGCAGAATACACAGAGGGACATTTCTGGGCTGGTCTCCCTGTGTATACTTTGTAAGATAAGCAGGTTTATACATGGGTAACAGGTGAGCACTTTGTCCGATAGGTGTGTCTCAAAGCGAAATGATTGTCATTCCTTTTTTTTTTTTAATTTGCTGTATCTCAACCACAGATTAGTTATAATAACAGGCCTCATTAAGAAGAGGGTATAAGGAAGGTTCAGGAAGTAGCCAATTTTTGAAACAGTCAAATGAAAGTGTTTTCTTTTACTTCAAAATGTATGACTGATTGTAAGCTTTAATAGGTTGCAATATGCTCTCCTGTGACTATGGCCATTTCGGCACTATTCTGTTACAGTGCTATTATTCCAGAGGCCCCTCCCTAAACTGCAAAGCCCAGGACTCCATAGGATGTTGAAAGTGGAATCATAGCACTATAACAGTGCAGAAATGGCCTATAAGCTTTTCCTACTTTTTTCTTTCTCCCACACAGGCGCCTGGATTATGACAGGCGGGCTACATGCCGGGGTGGGCCGCCACGTTGGAGAAGCCGTGAGGGACCACACGACAGCCAGTACCAACCCCAGCACTCGCGTGGTAGCAATGGGCATTGCTCCCTGGGGCATTGTTGAGCAACGCCGTTGTCTTGTGAACCCCAAGGTATCAGGGAATAGGGGCAAAACAGTGAAAAGGAAAAGTACTAGCAAGTTGCAAAGCACACATTGAGATTAGGACGGCTGCTGAAATTTTAGCAGAATGTGAGAGAACTGGAACATTTTAACCTTTCTCTTATTCACTCTTTTTTTTTTCCTTTGATTTTGAAGGGTTCGTTCCCAGCACGTTATCCCCGGACAGTCCCTGTTAGCCCTTTCTGTCCTCTGGATGCCAATCACTCTGCTTTCTTCTTGGTGGACAATGGGACAGAGGGCAAGGCAGGTGGTGAGGCCTCTTTCCGGGCCCGCCTGGAGCGCTATATTGCCCAGCAGAAAGTAGGCGCTGGTGGTGAGAGACTTTTTTTTCTCCGGATATATATTGTGTTCTCCCTTACTTACCTCAGTTACTCCAACTTGCTTCCCAGAAATCTTTTTGTGGGCTGTATCCAGATGAGAATTTTATTGAACAGTCACACTGCCTCATTCACAGATTTTCACAATATAATTTAAGTCCTGTTTAGCTCAGTGGATCTAACACATCTCAAGCCAACCCATGTCTATCTCTAATTGCAATTCATACTTTTGGCCTATTTATTGTCCTTCCCAAACTAGCACACCACAGGCAAATAAAAATGTATTCCTTTCTCTTTTCACGTGGACCATATCCCACTCCATCCTCACTATCCACCAAACAAAAAACAAACAAACAAAAAACCCAAACCAAAAAAACCAAAAAACCAAAAAACCAGACCCTGTTATGATTCCTGGTTTACCTTTCCTTATCTACTTTTTGTTATTACTGCCTGCCATGTTTACTTAGTCGTGAGCTAGTTTAAGGCCTTTTCCGCATGGCATTCATCATGTGAAAGGGTCTTCGGAGTGTTGCGCGATTGTGAGGAGCGTTTCAGATGACGTCCTCGCAATCGCGCAACACTGCCGGGGCCAGCAGGCGCCAGTCGTGCACTATATCATTTTCGGCTTTTAGCCGAAAATGGTGTGCTATCGTGCATCGCTCCGGGGCCCCACACGCACTTACCTTGTGTGTGGAGCCTCCAGGGCCGCGGCCCTCACGCTTCCTCCCGCAGCGCACCCTGGGAAAATGCCCGGCTGCGCTGCAGAAGGAAGAGGCTGAGCCCTCATGCTGCCTGCTGGCCGCCCAGCAGCTCCTGGGGAGCAGAAGCAGTGGGGACGCGAGAGTCTCACGGAAGAGGCTGCTCGCGTGATTCCTGTGCAACCGCGCCGGACGCAGGTAAGTCGTGGAAAGGGCCTAAGTCTTTTTCTCAGGTTAATGAACAGATCTTCGTAGAACTATAGAACTGTATAATTAGACGAGCCAAATGATAATGACCTGGTGGTGAGAAAGTTTGTTGGGGTAGTGCCCTCTTAGAAATTGATTCTTTTCCCCACATTCATAACGAAAAGAAGAGACCTAGTTCTCTCTGAAGTCAAGGCTAATCTGTATTCAGGCATTCAGACTTCAGCTTGTATCATCATTCATTATACGTAAAAAATTTCTCCTATGCATAGTAATGTCTGAACCATGTGTAAGAGAAGACTAGATTATACCTTCACTTCCTAAAACCTAGGTTTTTCAGGTGCAGGCACTTTTTTTTTTAAACGTAGAGAAACATTCAATATCTGTTCCTCTACTTGATGTCTGAGATAGCACAGCCCAGACAATTTTACCACCTTAGTGAGAAATAGGTTCAAGTTTGTTGCCTTTAAAACCACCAGAGTTCCACAGCCAGAATGGATTCTGAGGTTTCTAATCCAAACAAGCCAGTTTTCCAGGCTCTAACGTGTATTCCCACTATTTCATTATAGCAATTTGATATCAGTTTAGCTGCCTTAGTTTCATCATATAGGATCCTGTGATTTGTGATTTGATGAAATACTCAGAATTCTCTGCAAACGAGTTCTAAAGGAAAGTTGACTGGATTTCTTCAGCAGAGAATACTGAATGCCTCACCTGACTACAAATTCCCGTATTCTGCATGATGGAGCCATGATAATTAAAGTACTATCAAACCACTATAATTGCACAATGTGGATATACTCTGGATTTCAAACCCAGAATTATGAGTGCATGTTCTGCTGCTACATTTTTATGCCCCTGGCCAAGTTTCCTGACAATGCATTTCCTTTTTGGTACCCAAAAATACTCGTTCCTTGTTGCTCTACTTCAGTTTTTTAGTATTTCACCTTCTTAGACCTCTGCAGGTCTCTCCTTCTTTATCTCATTTCCCCATCTTAAACTTTACAGGTTGTGGGAGTATTGAGATTCCTGTTTTGGTGCTGCTCATCAGTGGAGATTCATCCATGTTCAAGGTAACAGATGGTGGATTTTCTGAAGGCTATTGAAACACAGACACAGAGTAAACAACTGCGGGAATGAATAGAGACAGATGGAAGGATTTGTGAACACAGAAGGAGGAGTCCTGGAAGCAGAGGGAAAGTACATGCGTGTGTGTGGGCAACAAGGCAAACCCTAGTGCAGGGCTTTCCAACCATGTGCAGCGACACGTTAGTGTGTCGCCTGAAGTTTGTAGGTGTGTCGCCTACAATCTTGGAAATGTATGTTATTATTTATAAATCATATTTTTTTTAAATATATGAAGAGTTTTCATGAGATATGTTGTGTTCCCATACATTCTGTTATCACAATTTATATATGTGTCTGTGGCCTTTCCACATGTGGGGGGGGGGACAGGCGAAAATGCCCAAAAACGGAGCTTACCGGCAGCCGGGTAAGTCCGTCGCGACGCGGAGCAGCGTGAGCTTGCTGCTCCGCAGTCCTCCGGCGTCCCAAATGGTGGCTTCCGGTTGGTGGAGGCTCTCCACCAACCGGAGAAGCTCGCCAGCTGGAAGCCCGCCCGTGGCAGATCTGCAGGCACGCACTTGCGCGCACCTGCAAATCCGCGTCGGAGCCAGGCGATGGAGCGGCCCGGGGCTGCGCACTCCGTGCTTTTTAAAAACCTTGAAAAAGAGGTTTTTAAAAAACATGCAGCGCGGCTAGTTCCGGCCGTTCCTGAGTGGATTCTGGTGTGGAACTACAAAAAGTAGTCCACGCCAGTCCACTCTACGGTGTAGAAGACTTCCGTGAGAGGTCGCTCTGCACCATTACAGAAGCCCGGTGTGGAAATGGCCTGTATCTCTTATGAGGGGTTAGTTTAACCTCCAGTTTGCTAGTAAAACTGAAATTGCTGTGTCGCGAAATGATGCATGTCTAAAAAGTGTGTCACCAACATGAAAAGTTTGGAAAGCTCTGCCCTAGTATAAGGCATTTGTCTGAGAGAACAAGCTTGGGGTGTCATG
The DNA here is from genome assembly GCA_030412105.1 of Cyclura pinguis. Lineage (NCBI taxonomy): Eukaryota > Metazoa > Chordata > Lepidosauria > Squamata > Iguanidae > Cyclura > Cyclura pinguis. The sequence continues at coordinate 102,702,818 of CM059604.1, forward strand.
AAAGGGCAGCAACTTGTCACTTGTTCAAGGTATTACTATTGTTATTATTATTCCTTTTTTTACTGCCAGGAGCAGGGACAGCATGTGTGGGATAGCCTATCACATGTGCTTAAATTAAGTAGCTGGCTTTGGGTACTCTGCATCGATGGAGATGCTTCAGGTGGTGGGGAGGAAGCAAAGTGTCTTTGGCCAGTCTCAGTGGACAAGGATGGAAAGTAGGGCTTGTTGAAAAGGAGCTGTAGCTAAGTACGGTGTGGAGAAGGACTAGGGGCTCAGATGTGAAGTAGAGGCCTCAGTAAGAGACAGCTTAGTAGATTTCTAAGGAGATCATCTCCTCACACCAACTATTCCTATCTTGTTTTCTTCTATAGCGTGTATCTGAGGCTGTGCATGCCTCTATCCCCTGCCTCCTGTTGGCAGGAACTGGAGGAGCAGCTGACTGCTTGGCTGAATTGCTGGAAGAGACACAACCTGGAGAGCCCCTGAAGGCCCTGGCAATGAAGAAGATGCAGAGGAAATTCCCTGACAATGAATTGGAGAACTTGGCAGAGGAGGTGAGATCTCCTCCTCTCTACCATGCCTGGGTTGTCCATCTCTTATTACTCTTTCTGAAATTCTTGGAATTAATTCAGATTTTTTTCTCATTCCTTCTGAATATCTGAAACTTTACTTCCATAACTCTGGATGACTCACCATTTCTTCTTTGGTTAGTATGTGGGCATGTGGGAATCTCTCTTTGGGGAGGAAAGTTTCCTCCCGGCACCCGTGATTTCTAATTATCTCTCCATTCTTCACATCACCAGGTGGAACGTATAGGGGCTCTGAGGGAATTGGTGACTGTTTATTCAGACCAAGAAGGTTTGGAAGAGTTTGAGACCGTTCTGCTCAAAGCCTTGGTGAAAGGTAGGTATCAAACCGCAGATACCAGTAGTTAGAACCTGACTTCATGTTTCTCACTCCCATCATTTTGGGCATTTTTGTAATGGAAAAATAGATTATATAAAAAAAGCCTGGGCTATGCATATGATCAGAGCCATCCTGTTTTTACTCTGAAGGGAAGTCTTGGTGTATGCCCTCCTCACAGATTGTGCTGCCTTAGCCATTAAGCACTTTAGGCACAGTGCCTAGGGCCTATGAAAATTTTTGGGTCTATGAATTACCAAGGGTATGCCAGCACAGCAAATAATTTTCGATGTGAATGATTTTCAGTGTCTCACTTTCAACAGTGCTCAAAAGTTGGGGACTGAAGGAAAATTGAATTGAGGGGAAAGAATTCCAATTTGGAGGCATGAGAGTTTTATCCCCTCCTATAGCTAAACCCTTCTTTGCCCTTCTTTGTGCCCCTCCTCATTTATAGTGATACAAGAGACTGAAGCAAGCCAATGCTAATAGAGTTTCTTTCTTTCTTTCTTCCTTCCTTCCTTGGTTCCTTCCTTCCTTCCTTCTGTCAGCCTGTAGGCGCTCAAGTGAGGCCACTTCCTACTTGGATGAGCTACGCTTGGCCGTGGCCTGGAACCGTGTGGACATTGCCAGCACTGAGCTGTTCCGTGGGGACATACTCTGGGAGGTAGGTCAGCAGGGGAGAGGGAGGGGAGAAATAAATTCTCTCCCCCCACCCCAGTTTGGGATCTATGGCAGTTTAAAACAAGGTTTTAAACATAACAACAAAGGTCAGCTATCATATTAAAATACCAATAATTTAAAACAGTATAGAATAATTTTTAAAAATATAACAATTCTGCTAAAAAGTATAGCATACACACACCCTGTTAAAAACCCACCTACACAACCAGTTAATCACCTAATGTCTGTTTAAATGAAAAGGTCCTTCTTTACTTGGTGGTAAAAAGAAAGTATAGAGGAGATATGGGGATAGGTAAAAAAACAAGCATATTTTAATTACAGCAGCACATACAATAGTAATCATGAAAATGAGAGAATTCCATGACCTGACCACAGCTCCCCAAAAGGCCTACTCAGATGTCCTCACCAGGTGGGCTGAGACATAGGCCCTTTTGCATGCTAGTCCTGTGGCGAAATGGCCTCCGGAGCTTTGTGCGATTGCAAGGACCATTTCACATGATGTCCTCGCAATTGTGCGACGCTCCAGAGGCCAGTAGGCAGTGATCATGCGTTATATCATTTTTGGCTTGTTGCCGAAAATGATGCGCGATCGTGCGTTGCTCCCGGGCCCCACATGCACTTACCTTGCGTGTGGAGCCTCTGGATGCACAGCCATTGCGCTTCCTCCTGCAGCACACCTGGGAAAGTACCTGGCTGCGCTGCGGAAGGAAGGGGCAGAGCACTCACGCTTCCTTCCAGCGAGCATGGATCTAGTGCAGAGGGGAAGCAGAGGGGACACAAGTGCCTCTCAGAAGAGGCTTCTCACGTGATCCCCTCATGACACCAGTGGCACCAGGTAAGGTGTGAAAAGGGCCATAGTAAAACCCAGAAAAAGACCTTCCTCAAGGATCTTAATACTTGGGGCCTTACCACACTACACTGTTATAGTGCGAGTTATTCTACTTTCAACATCCTGTGGAATTCTGGGATTTGTAATTTACTAAGGGCAAAGAGCTCTGTGGCTGAGAATTCTAAATACCCCTCCCTAAACTGCAAACTTCAGGGTTCCATAGGATATTGAAAGTGGAATAATAGCACTGTAACAGTGTAGTGTGGAAAGTCCCTCAGACAGGCTCATCTATGGAAACTACATAATTATAGCAGTTTGATTCTACTTTAACTGCCAAAGCTGGATCCTGTGGAATTCTGGAGTTTGTAGTTTGATAAGGCAGTAGTGCTCCCTGACAGAAGCCCTTTTCGCACGGCATTTTCCATGTGAAAGGGCGCCTGGAGCATTGCACGATTGTGAGGAGCGATCTGCACAATGCACTCACAATCACACGATGCTCCAGGGTAGGGCAGGTGCCGATCGTGCACCTTTTCATTTTTTGTCCAGAAGCCGAAAATGGTGTGTGATCACGCATTGCTCCCGGGCCCCACACACACTTACCTGTTGTGCGGAGCCTCTGGAGCCGCACTGGTCGTGCTTCCTGCCCCAGCGCAGCCTGGGAAACTCCCAGGCTGCACTGCGGAAGAGGCGGGGTTCTCGCTTGACCGGGCAGCTTGTGCGGAGCCAAAAGACCCTGGACACGAGAGCCTCTCGCCAGAGGCTGCTTGCGTGATCCCTGCACCCCAGCGCCAGAAGAAGGTTAGGTGCGGAAAGGGCCCGAGAATCCTAGGCCCTTCTGCACCTTACTGTTTTTTGTCACCATCTCATCATGATCCTGACAGTGCCACTGCAGGGATGGGAATGTGACCAAATGCTCCCGTCCTCACTGGCTGGCTGCCTGTGGAAGGATAGCACAAGGGACACATTCCTTCCTTCCGCACTGCAGCTGGCCACTTCCCATGCTTCACTAGAAGCCTAGATTGCGCTTCTGCCATTTCCACATGGCCACCAGCAACGGGAGCATTGCGCAATGGGGGGCCACTACCAGATTTTTTCCGGTAATGGAATATCCTGCAACTGTGACAGGTGGAGACATGTTGGCAGCCAGACTGTGATGATGTCATGTGAAAGCATGACTTGTGGACTGGCAGCAATTCGTCCCCATTGCAGGACAGCAGTGTCGTGCAGAAATGGCTCTAGATACTTTACAAAACTGCAGATCTCAGGATTCCGTAAGGGGGAGCAATAGTAGGTTAAGTGGAATCAAAGTGCTATAACTGTGTAATATGAAAGAGATCTAGGCCCTTTTCGTATGGCATTTGCCATGTGAAAGGGCGCCTGGAGCATCACGCGATTGTGACGAGCGATCTGCACGACGCACTCACAATTGCATGACGCTCCAGGGTAGGGCAGGCACCGCTTGTGCACTTTTTCCCGCCTTTCAGCCGACAATGGTGCGCGATTGTGCATTACTCCAGGGCCACGCGTGCACTTGCTGTGCGTGCGGAGCCTCTGGAGCCATGGTGGTCACGCTTCCTGCCCCAGCACAGCCTGGGAAACTCCCAGGCTGCACTGCAGAAGGAAGAGGCGGGGCTCTCATGCTGCCTGCTCGGGAGCAGGCAGCTCGTCTGGAGCTGAAGCAGCGGGGACGCGAGAGCCTCTCGCTGGAGACTGCTTGCGCGATCCCTGCATCCCAGCGCCAAAAAAAGGTAAGCTGCGGAAAGGGCCCTAAAGTTATATCATAAGAGGTCAAGATAGGTAGGCAAGAGGGGTCGATACTTTGGGTTTCTCACATGCCTTAACCCTATTACTACTGCCCTCTCTGAGGCATTTTTGACTCTTCAGTTCTAAGTGTTGTTGCACTCCTTCTTCAGAGTGAAGCATGTGGTGAAGATGGGCCCGGAGAGTGCTGATACAGCTGCTGCTTTGCAGCCACATCATAAATACACTTTTATCAGGAGATAAATATGGTGTGGTGCAGGGTTTCCTTGGAACTGATGTGTGGAATAATGTATGAAACAGGTGAAAGATGAAAGATTGGGATGATGCAGGGGGAATCCTTTGTTTGGGAAGCAGGAATTTCCCAATGAGACCATTGCTCAGTGAAAATCCCTTACAAGAAAGCATAGTGACTATTTTTTTGACTTTCAGAATAGCACTTTGACCATTATCAGAATTTGAGTACATGATTTATGGAGACTGCTATTCCCAGAATCCCCTAACCAGCACAGCCACTAAAAGATAATGGGTGACACAGTCCTCTATAGGAGAGCCAGCATATGTAGTGGTTTGAGCATTGGACTAGGACCTTGGAGACCAGGGTTTGATTCCCCACTGGGTGACCATGTGTGTGTCACACACTCTCAGCCCCTGAAAACTCCATGATATGTTTACCTTAGAGGTACTATAAGACAGAAACAATTTGAAGGCACACAACAAGTCCTCTACAAGTAATGTTCCCAAGCTCTGACCATGACAATCAAATAGCTCTCAGCAGTTATTCTCATGAATAACAGTTATTCTCATGAATAACACACTCCCTCAGTGCTAGCCACTCCATCCATCCATCCATCCATCCATCCATCCATCCATCCATCCATCCATCCATCCATCCCTTTTTCCCTTTCTCTTATATCTTACCTTTCTCCCAGACTGGGAGTCAAGATAGTTCACAGAAGATGACAATGAAAACACACATAGTTAAATCATACAAAATACAAATTAAAACACTCTTATTCTGCTGTTTTCTGCAGCCTAGCCTGCTGGAAGACCCCATGCGTGATGCCTTGTTAGGAGACCGCCCTGCTTTAGTGCGGCTGTTTGTGGAGAATGGCTTGGATGTTGGACAGTTCCTGACATGGAAACAGCTGGAGTACCTATATGCAGGTGCTCCTGAGGTCTCACTGCTGCACCAGCTTCTGGAGAGACGCCATGGAGCAGGCTCTGAGCCTTCCCCACCCACTGACTATCTGTTGGTGGAACGATCTCTGCCAGATTGCCACTTGGCCCAGGTAGCCCACATCCTGCATGAACTGTTGGGGGATGTCTGTGCCCCGTTTTATGCTGGACTTCACCCTGATGGCCACAAAGGGACAGGGGTAAGTTGTGGTGGTAGTCAGATCTGCATGGGCTGATCATGTCAAGAGCACCATAGAAACTAGCACAGTGATTTTGGAGACAGAGAGAATGTGAAGAAAGTTTTGAGGGATGGCACTTTCTTTCTTTTATTTAGACCGCTCATTTCTCAGAAAAATCCAGAGTTTGGAAAACTTATGTTTTTTGGACAACACATCCCAGAATACTCCAGGAAGAATGGCTAGTGGCCATGTTGGCTGAGGAATTATGGGAGTTGTAATCCAAAGAATATCTGCAAAATATTGACTATTGGCTTCAGAATGCTCTTTTAGGCAATGTATGCATATTCTAATTAATCCTATTAACTGACATAATTCATCTGGAGCATTACATTTCCATGTTCCCAGTAAACCATTGGGCTGTTGAGTCACTTTGGGTCCTGTGCAAGGAGAAAGGGGTGATATAAATTCACTTTATATCAATCAATTAATCAATCAATGAAATTTGGTTGTTGAGGCTAAATTTGAGGTGCATGTTTTTTGATTTGAGGGATTATAGATTTTAGGTTGCCGATCTAAGATAATTGAATGTTTTTTAATATCTGCTTTTTTCCCCTTTCCTTTTCGAAGAGTAAAGGGGCAATACCCAATGGAGATCCCATGTACCTCAATGAACTTTCACCAAATCCTTGGACTGATCTGTTTATATGGGCTGTGCTGCTGAACCGTAGAGAGATGGCCATGTATTTCTGGGAGATGGTATGTATGATGACAATGATAAATATAGCACCATGCTAGATGTGCAAGGCATCCAACAGGACAACAAACAAAAATGCAGAGATGTAGGATGGATGATACCTGGCTTGACCACATTATCATGAAAGGGATCTAGGAGTCTTATAGACCACATGCTGAACATTAGTCAACAGTATGATGCAGCAGCTAAAAAAGTGAATGCAGTTCTAGGCTGCATCAGTAGGAGTACAGTGTGTAGAATGGGGGAAGTAATAGTACTACTTGATTCTGCTTTAGTCAGGCTTCAACTGGAATACTGTGTTGAGTTCTGGGCATCACAATTCAAGAAAGATATTGACAAGCCAGGACCTGTCCAGAAGAGGGTGACCAAAAATTTAAAAGACCTGGAAACCATGAAGCCCTATGAGGAGTGGCTCAGGGAGCTGGATATGTTTAGCCTGGGAAGAGAAGGTTAAGAGGTAACATAATATCCATGTTTAAATATTTGAAGGGATGTCATATGGAAGATGGAGCAAGCTTGTTTTCTGCTGCTCCTGAGACTAGTTCATGGTGCAATGGAGTCAAACTAGAGAAAAAGAGATTCTACCTAAATATTTCCTAAACAATATCCTGATGGAAAGAGCAGTTTGACAGTGAAATATGCTGCCTCAGAAGGTGGTGGAGCTGCCTTTGGAGGTTTTTCAACAGAGGCTGGATGGCTATCTTTCAGGAGTGCTTTGACTGCATGGCAAGGAGTTGGACAGGACAACCCTTGTAGTCTCTTCCAAACTCTATGATTCTATGAAAAAGTTAGATCTCTGCGCAAAAGAGCTTATGGTAAAAAAAAAAAAAGGTTGTATATGCATAGAAAAGATTACAGATAAACTGGTTTTGCACTTCGTGGCTACACCAAAACCAGAGAGCTTGGAAGTAACACTATGCAAATAACAACATTACTTGTACCATCTTCCTTTCTTGTATAAACATATACAAGAAAGGAACACTAGTATTTATACAACATATTTATATTGTATAGTATAGGAGGAACACTAGTATTTATACAATATATTTATATTGTATACAATTGTATATTGTATACAATTGTATATTTATACAATTATATTTATATTGTATAGTATTATATTGTATAGTATTGATACAAATATATATATATATATTTGTATCAATACCATACAATATAATACTATACAATATAAATATATTGTATAAATACTAGTGTTCCTCCTTTTAAAAGTAATATATCTTTATCGTAATTACTAACATTTATTTGTTACTTTGACATTGGTATTTTGGAGGCATTTGGGGGGGAAACTGGGTACCATTCTGGTTTGATTTTATGTATACGTTTCGGGTTTTTTAGAAAGAAAAATGAATGCACTAGTAAAAGAAACTCGTTACTAGAGCAGCACTAACAAAATAATAACTAATTAAATGATGGCCAAGGTAACACTACTGGGTGATATTAAAATAATGTTCCAAAGTCTTCCTTGCACTAGAATGCCTATGTGGTCTTTCTGATGCCCAGTGAGGTCACAGAAGTTTACACTAAACTGAAGTCATGGTGAAAGATCTGTGAGGGGATGCAGTATGGGATCAAATAGTGGCTCCTGAAGAGCAACTCAGATCCATAATTTGGCATAGGGGAGGAATGAACCTCTTTGTCCTATCTTATCAATGGTGATCTGTAACAAGAGCTCTCCACATCTGCTTTTACCTTTGAAGAAACACAGGAAATCCTGTCATGCACGTCTTTACATCTCATCTGGTTGCACCTAATTGTCAGAATGTCTGGATTCTGCCCCCAATTGCTCTCAGCATTGCAGGCTTGTCTGTATTCCCTGAGACACTGCTGCAAAGGGTCTGCTGCAAAGTAAAGTTGCTTCTGTACTACATAATTATAGCGTTTTGATTCTACTGTAACTGGCATGTCTCCATCCTACAGAATCCTGGACTCCGTAGTTTCATGAGGTATTCAGAATTCTCTGCCTAAAAGCTCTACTACCTCATGAAATCCCAGTATTGTGTAGTATGCCACCAAGGCAGTCAAAATGCTGTCATTAAGTAATGCCTCATCTCATGTGCCCGCTTGCCACACCTCAGATGGTTATGGAACACAGAGCAGGGCTTCTGCTAAAGACTTGAATAGAGTATGGAAAAGTAACTTTTTTTGCACTTCATCTCCCATTCTGGGGATCTGAATATTGTAGGTATTCCCAGAACTGTAGTCCAAAAAAGGAACTTTCTCATGCACCTGACCTTGTAGAGTTTTTTTGCTTGTTCTCAGTTTTCACTGATGTTTGGCCCTTTCCTTCCATCACAGGCACCTGACGGAGTGGCTGGGGCACTGGCAGCTGCACGCATGCTTCGAGAGCTTTCGCACCTGGAAACAGAAGCTGAGGAAGTGGCGAGCATGAAAGACCTGGCAATGCGCTTTGAGAATCTGGCCATAGGTGTGGGAGAGGTGGGGAAAGGAAAAGAGAAAAGGAGGAAGGAATGATCAGGGAGGAAAGGAGAGACTCACTGACTTCCTGACTCTGAAGTCTAGATCAGAGATTCTCAACCTCTGGCCCTGTACTCTGCAAGGTTTCACAGCTGAAAACTGGGACATATGTGGCCAAGCAACCTCAGAGTGTGATCAAAATGGCAACAATTATTACTGAGGAAGATCCCAAAGCTAGGAGAAGCTGCTGCACTTTGCTTTTTCCTGAGCCTACTGAGAAGGGCAAGATTCTGCTCCCTCCTCTCCCCTCCCACCATAGAGTTAATTGAGCGCAAACTACTTTTGCACTTTGAATTCAATTTGCAGCAATTGAAGTAAGCTGTAGACAGAGGGGAAACTTGGGAAGAGGAGAAAGAAGCAGACATTTTAAAACCAGCTGAAAAAGTGGGTCAACAGACAATTAATTAGAATTGTTCCTGCCAAATTGGGACAGTTGGAAAGTGTGTAGCCTTCCAAATATTCTTGACTTAAACTTCCAGAAGCCTCAACCAGCACAGCCAACACTGGGGCCTTCTGACAGTTGAAGTCCAAGTCATCTAAAGGATGAAAATTTGAGAACCATTCCTCTAGAATCTCTTTTGTTCAAGTTCTAGGCAGGTTTGATTTCTAAATAAATGTTTTTGCTTCTGCTTATTTTGAGACTAGGCAAACAAGGACTCCATAACTTAGGTGCCAGAACTAAGGGTGATGCTTTAGCATGACTTCTCTTTTGAATCTTCATTCACTGGTGCAGCTGGGTCTGGACAATGAGTCCTTGGCCCTAAGTGACCAGTCAGAGATCAGCAGGTGGTAGGGAGTGAAGCAAACAAGTTGGATATCCACCCCGGGTCCATTACTTCTCATCATTGCCTATGCTTTCTAGGGATGCTGGAAGTTCCAGGCTGACAACATCTGGAATACTACAGGATTTCTTGTGCTTCTTTGTGTATATGTGCCTTCAATCACCTGTCAATTTGTGACAACCCATGAATTGCTCTGTGTTGTTGTTGTGTGCCTTCAAGTCCTTTCCAACTTATGGTAATCCTAAGGCAAACCTATCATGGTTGTCAAGATCTTGGCAAGATCTGCTCAGAGGAGGATTGTATTTGCCTTCCTCTGAGACAGTGTAATTTGCTCAAGGTCACCCAGTGGGTTTCCATGGCCAAGCATGGATTAGAACCCTGGTCTCCCAGTGTTGCAGTCCAGTGCTCAAACCACTATACTATGCTGTCTCCCTCTATGCTCCAGTCCAACTGTTAGTCCCATCTTGAATCAGTTATGTAAGCATGGGTTTACTATTTAGCAGTTAATTCAATGGGTTCATTCTAGTTCATACTAGCAACTAGGTTTAGGAAGCACAGAAATTCTGCAGAAAAATTGTGTTTATTCCCAAGGGAATGTGTTGTGCTGCATTACGGCAGCAGGAACAATCTCTTTATTCCTGTAGACATAATGGTGCTATGACCTGAGGGAGTTCAAAATATACTACTGCACATGTTCAGAGGCTCTCTCCCCGCCCTACCCGGATTTGGCAAAGAATAGCTTTGCCTTTTGTTGTAACACAACAGGGAGGTAAAAGCAGTTGTGAACCATGGAAAAAGGAAGAAGATAAATGTTAGTGTCATTTTTCAAAACTGAATTGTTATACACATCCTTCTAAAGATGTACAAAGTCATTAAGTCCAGGGTGTAAAATACTGTAACTCCATCACTATTTTAACTGGATTTGAGTCATTGTCTATGACCATTTCCACACTACACTGTTATAGTGCTATTATTCCACTTTCAACATCCTGTGGAATTCTGGGGTTTGTAGTTTACTGAGTCCAAAGAGCTCTCTGGCTAAGAATTCTAAATGCCCCTCCCTAAACTACAAACCCCAGAATTCCACAGGATGTTGAAACCGGAATAGTAACACTATAACAGTGTAGTGCAGAAATGGCCTATGTGCCCTGCTGTTCTTTAAGATTTATACTGGGTTCTGCAGTCTGAATCTTTGCTTTCAAAAAGAAAATGCAAATCTACCACATAGTATTGCTGAAACCACCCCTTTGCATGAAGATTAGAACATGAGTGACCAACTATAGAGCTCCAGATGTTGTTGAACTGCAACTCCCATCAGCCCAACAAGTATCAGCAATGATGAGGGTTCACTGGAGTTGCCATCCAGCAGTGTTTAGAGGTCCACATTCACTCATTCCTATTTTACAGGCATCTCTTGGCAAAAGAATTTGAAACAAATTGAGAGAACATTAAGGGCAGTCCCTGGGGAAATGGGGGAAGAAATGCTTGATCTTCGGAGAGGAAATTATGTGGACAAAAGATGGGTTGGAAAGGTCTCATGAGGCTGGGATAGGGCTCATAAAGAATTAGAATGGTCACAATTTTGCAAAGTCTGGAGGTTTTAGGTGTAGCATGGTTCAGGACTGAGGATTTCAAGCTGGACTGAGAGGCCATTTCTGCACTACACTCTTATAGCGTGATTATTCCACCTTCAACATCCTATGGAATCCTGGGGTTTGCAGTTTAGGGAAGGGCCAGCCGGCCCCTCCCTAAACTGCAAACCCAGGATTCCATAGGATGTTGAAAGTGGAATAATCACGCTATAAGAGTGTAGTGCGAAAATGGACAGAGTCCTAGTTTTAGATGCCTTTTTAGCCTCAGAATTGTGAGCTAACTTTGAATTATTCTTTCTCTACTTTCTTCTGCTTACTGCTCTCTGCAATGGATAAACATAATGTCAGTTCTGAAGTAATTGTGAGAATGTGTGAAAGCACTGTGCACATTAAGAGTGCTGCATCAGTGGTAAAACTCCCATATTGACAATGACTCTTGTCAGTAAGGATGTGGACTATGGGTGTAGCAAGAGGTTCTGGAAATTTCTTGACAGTGCAAATAAAATGGTCTCTCCTTTCTATTCTCTCCCCCCCCCCCCATCAACTCCAGGAGTATTTGGTGAGTGTTACCGTAATGGTGAGCCACGGGCCTACAAACTATTGGTCCGCCGTTCCTATCTTTGGGGTGAGGCCACTGTCCTCCAGTTGGCTCATGCAGCTGATGCCCGCCTCTTTTTTGCTCATGATGGTGTTCAGGTAGGACCCTATGGACATTAATAGTATGATATGACTGAGGTACTTCTTGGTTGGCTGCATTATTGCCCAATTGGATTCTAGAGATGGTTCCTGTTCCTTTAAAGCAGTGGTGGGCAACTTCCAGGAGCTGAGAGCTCTTTTGGCCTCCTACTAGATGCTGGAAGGCTAAGCCCCCTATTTTTTCCCCTAGTGCACCCACAGAGTTCCTCTCCCTGTTTTTTTTTTTCCAAAAATGGCATGCAAAAATTAGTGCATGCACACACTGAGGCCTCAGGGGTACACCATTGGCCACATCGTAACATTCTGAGCCTCTTTGAATCTGATTCACACCCATGCAGGCTTCTTTTTAAAACTGAAAGTAATCAGCCAGAATCTGCAGGGGACACAAAAACAGTTTGGGAGTAAATGTGACCCATAGACTGTACTTGCCAACTCCTGCATTAAGACCTATTAAACAGGCACAATTCAGCAGGAGAAACACTGAAGCTATGATGGGGTAAATTGTACCTGTGCTGCCTGACCAGTCATACAATCCTACATTTCTCTATTCAAGAGTAAGTCCATTGAGTTAAATGGAATTACTCAGACATAAGTATATAGAGCCCAGAAGTGAGAATCCAATTGCTCCTAAACTGCAACCCCCAGCATTACTCACAATTTGCTATGCTGGCTAAGGCTCTAGGACTTCCAGTTCAAGTCTTTCTGATGGATACATGATTCCTACCCCTTCTGTAGGAATGCAGCCTCATGGAGCCTGTGGGTTCCTCCAGCTAGCCTGCAAACTTCTTTCATTGTTATTCCTTTTATTATTATTTATTTTTAACACAATCTAATTTACAATTAAAGTAATACGCGTTCAAAAAATAAAGAGAAAGAAGGAAAAGAAAAAAAGAAGAAGAAAAGGAGGCAGAAAAGATACATAACTAATGCACAGGACCCCCCAATCCTGACTGTAATGAAAAGTTAAATCAGAAAAACAGTATTATTCTACCTTTACAACTAAATAATCCTACTGAAATTATTAATAACCATAACCATAGATTATTACTCAAAAACAAACCCATCATCTTTCACTGTTATTTCTGATCAGTGATTGCAGCAGATAAGAGAGCATTCAAAAGTATTTAAAGCTTAACTGCTCTAAACAGAATGAAGCTGTGCTTTGCAGCAAAAAAGCTGTCACTGGAAAGCTGGGCCATGGAACTGCAAACTGATTTGCAGGCAGCAAAATTGTTGGATGTAGTGTAAGACTTAAAGGTGCAAATTCAACCTTGGGACAATTACTTTTATTAGGCCAACCAAAAGACTTTTATATGCATATTGAGGATTATCCCTAGGTGGGAATAACAGTTTCAAACATGTTAGATATGAACATGAATGCAGATAATTGGGAAGAGTAGGAAAACTGAATACCCCAACCTCACCCAGTGCTGATTGTTTCCTGTGTCCTCCCCACAGTCGTTGCTTACCCAGAACTGGTGGGGAGAGATGGACCGAAGCACCCCTGTCTGGCAGCTTCTCCTGACTTTCTTCTGCCCCCCTCTCATTTTTACCAACCTCATCACATTCAGGTGAGTATCGGTGGCCACAGTTTGCTTTCTCAATGCTCAGGCACAACATTAGGGGGCAGGAGTTGTGAGCTGAGGCCATGCTTACTTGTTTCTGACCATCAGCCTTGTTATTTGGTGCCTTGAAGTCATTTCTGACTTACGGCAACCTTAAGGCAACCTTCTCAGATGGCTTTCTTGGCAAGATTTCCTCAGAGAAACTTTCCTGTTGCCTTCTTCTGAGGCTGGGAGTGTTTGACCTGCCCAACATCACCCAGTGGGTTTCAGTGGCCAAGCAGAGATTCAGACCCTAGTCTTCCAGGGTTGTGTCCAACATTCAAACCACTACACCATGCTAATCATCAGTATGCTGGACCAGAACTACCTAGGGTTACCTCTCTGCAGAGGAAAGGATGAAGAGTTCCCTTTGTTCAGGAGCATCATCTCTTGTCATAGTGGGACTTTCAGATGCCAGAACTGCTCTGTCAGGGAGATTTCTATGATTTCACTTGCTGGAAAACAAAGGGAGCGATGGGTTCCATTCTCAGGTCACCAGTCTTGCTAGCCACCTTTGGAAACTCTATCTAAAGACCTCCTGAATCCAGGACTCTGCAGATGTATTGTGCTCACCTCCCATTATCTTTTAGCTACACTGGCTGATGATGTTGCCAGTTATAACCCATTACTTCTGAAGGTCCCCAGGTTGAGAGAGGATGTTCTTTAACCATGACATGAACTTTTAAAGAACACAAAGGTGGTTAGGATGAGTACCATAAAAAGAGAAGTGCAGGTGGGAAGAAGGAATCTAGTATCCCCTTTGAGACTGACTGAACACTGCAGTCCTAAACCTGTTTGCTCAAAATGTGAGTGTGACTTGACTCTTTGACAGGACCATGGATGACGATCTGCGGCTGGATCACTCAGGACCAAATGAGCTGGACAGCCTTGACACAGATGTGAAAAGTACCATCGGAGACATGTTATCTGAGTAGGGGGAAATGGTCATACTTTGGGGATGGTGGTGTGGGAAGAGGGAAGCAGAAAGGGGGGTCCCAGCTTGTAGGACTGTAATCACAATGGGGCTTGTAGGAAGTAGGATAAAACACCGGAAAACATAATATTATCAATTATTTGCTCCACCCATTCATTCATCTTACGTATTTCTCTAATTTATATCCTGCCTTTCTTCCAGCAGAGGATTTAAGGTGGCTTACAACCATTTATACACAGTAGAACTAAAAAACTATCAACACAAAAGTTAAAATAAAATTAAATCACAGTTCTGTTTTAAAGACACAATTTAAAAACTGTTTAAGAACACATTTAAAATACAACAAAATAGGAACACAACACACTCCCCATTAAAAGTGTCTTTTGCTTCAACAAATATGGATGTAGCACACACATACATCAATATTTTCTCTTTCTTATATACTGTCCATCTCTCTCTCTCTCTCTCTCTCTCTCTCGCTCGCTCTCTCTCTCTCACACACACACACACACACACACACACTATAAATGGATGAAGTAAAGTCTTTCATACCCCCAACGATCCCAATAAAGAGTGTTGTCCAAGTGCTACTAATAGCTGTGAAAGAACCAGATTTGGGCAGTTGTCACTGGAGTGGTACAAGTGGGCATCTCTGCCTCCTCCTTCCCACAGCAGCCACCTCCAGCTTCCAGGAAATGCTACACAAAAGGATAGGGAACCCTGCTGAGTGGAGTAGATGTTTTGTGGACCAGGCAAGGAGGAAAAAATCCTACAAAACCAGGCGGGGAGCCTTTCCACAAGCAGAGCTTTTCTCTGACTGGAAGTCAGATAACGGATCAAATTGAATCATCAGGCTGATAGTTGTATAAGGCACATGGGGAAAGTACACAAGGATGATGTGTAATCTGCAGGCCAACATAGGTTGTTCACAGGTTCTAGGTCTCTTCTTTGAAGCTTCAGTTTTCACTGGTGCAGATACAAGAAAATACAAGAAAGATGTACTTTTCTTCCCCATTTTCTCACCTACTGGTGTGATAAGTTTGCTAAAGACATGCTGCTACAGTGGTGGGAGAAGGCAACCCTGCAGGAACTCAGTAGAAGCCAGATATGCACTTTGCCACATAGCAGGCCTGCACAATTTTTCCTGAGATTTCAATGTAGCAAAAAAACCTGACCACAGAAAATAATTGTGATAGTTTAGTACCCATCCTAGGAAAGAAAATAACTGCAAATCAGTCACAAAGAGCATCTCTTCATGGTCCTTGTGGTTTGATGAACCTGATCTTACAGGGTTTTTTTGTCCTGATGGGTGGGAAAATGTATACAACAAATAAAACTGAGAAGTGCTCAGAATGCCCCAGCTAGTGCAGCCAGTGCCCCACAGTGGATTTGGGGAATGGTAGTTCAAAAGAGGAAGTAGGCAATGCCCTGTGGAATTTCAGAAAGAAAGTTCAGCTTCAGTGCTGGGTAGATCTCTTTATCAACAGGAGAGATTATGTAAATGTCTTCCATTTAGTCATAGGATGGACCCAGATGCAGCAAATTTGTTGCATGTATTAGCTGATTAAAACTCGTACTGGTGAGTCAACTTAAATTTTGTTTTGTTGGGAAAAGCTCTCACCCTCTCATTTTTTTTCACTCTCCCAGCGATATGGCACCTCCCTCTCCACCTTCTGCTCGTCGGTTCTGGTTACGACGCTGGCGTCAGTTCTGGGTGGCACCCGTGACAGCATTCCTGGGCAACGTGGTGATGTACCTGCTCTTCCTCTTCCTCTTCTCCTATGTCTTGCTCCTGGATTTTGACCCACCACCTCCCAAAGGTCCGTCTGGCACAGAGATCGCCTTGTACATCTGGGTCTTCACGCTGGTCTGTGAGGAGGTGCGTCAGGGCTGCTTTATGGGTCCCCACCCTCTGCTGCAGCGAGTACGCCTTTACTTCCAGGACACGTGGAACCAGCTGGATATCACAGCCCTCCTGCTCTTCATGATAGGACTGATGTGCAGGTGGGAGTGTCTTCTGGGCTGGGACGCTGATGCAGAGGGGAGGCCTTGCAGAGGGAAGAACATTTATAACCTTCTACCTTCTTCTATGGCTAATCTACTGGGTCCATGGCTGTTGCCCTTTCTCCTGTAAAGCAACGGATGGGAAATCCTTTTTGTTTGGAGAGAGACCTTCCCTTGGGAGTAATATACCAAGGGCCCTATAGGCTGGGAGCAAGTGGATAGGAACCCTGTGGCAGACAGAACAGAATCTGGAAATAATTTGTTAAAAATGCATTAAAAAAGGGAAACCCCTTTTGTTTGGAGAGAGGCCTTCCCTTGAAAGTAGTCTGTCAAAGGCCCCCTAGGCTGGCAGTAGGTGGATATGAACCCTGTGGTGGACAGAACAGAATCTGGAAATAATTTGTTAAAAATAAATTCACTATCCCTAATTTGTTAAAATTTTCAATAGTAATTTTAAAGTGTGTTAATTGTTAAATGCTGATGTCATTATTTTGGAGAAACCGTCAGTATTTTTATCATTTGCATTGCTTTGGCTTATGGAGACCCTTGGGCAACCCTATCACAGGGTTTTCTTGGCAAGACTTATTGAGGGGGGCTTGCTTTTGCATTCCTCTGAGACTGAGACAGCATGACTTGCCCAAGGTTACCCAGTAGGTGTCCAAGTTTACCCAGTGAGTTTCCATGGCCAAGCGGGGATTTCAACCCTAGTCTCCAGAGTCGTAGTCCAACACTCGAACCACTACATCATGCTAGTTATTGAATATTTTTGGTTGTTCTAAATTATCTTTTTTATATAATTTAACTATTTAATTATTTAATAAATTAATTGATTACCAAATCAAATTTATAAAATCACATAATGATTTGACATTAACTAATGCAGGATCTTTCATGACTTAATAGCTGTGCATTAGCGCTTATAGTAACGGTTCTGAACCTGTACAAGATGTGGCCAGAAAAAGGAAGACTACTCCCTTTTTCTCTCTTCCTCTCTCTCTTTCTCCGTTCCTCCTTGTCTCTCTTCTTTCCCATCCAATGGCTAGGGAAGGGACAGACTATTATTCTAGAAGCCTGAACAGATTGCTAGTAGAGGGCTTTGGAAATTAGGCCAAGGGCCCCATAAGATCAGGTTGTGGACAACTCCCGCCACAATTGGCCCACTCAAGGCCAAGGGAAAAAAATCTACATGAACAGAAGAATGATGTAGTATAGTTCTTGATGGACAGTAACACATCAAAGACATGATGGGGGAACCACTGGCTTGAATCTTACAGTGGGGGGGGGGGGGAGGGAACCCTTCCATGTGCATAGGAAATTGGCAAGCCAGGGAGAAAGCTGGACTAGCTTTGAATCCTTCTTCCTCATATACTAGTTTTCTATATGCAGGGAGTGTTGAAGAATTAAGAGATTTTTGGTAATAAGTCTCTCAATCAGCAGAGTATTTTGTAATGCACAGACAGAAGCTGAACAAATCACCAGTCCCACTTCATCATCTACACTGCAGACACACTTAATCTAGCTCAAAATAAATGCAAACAGTTTGGTTAAAAAGTATGAAAAGTTTACTCACAAAATCTTGTGCATAGTCTGCACAGGTTCAATTCCTGAAGAAAGCAAGAAGAAATTAAGCACTCACATGCTTAGAGGGAAGTATGCTTGTTAGAGGATCAGAGACCACATGCTTGCAGGGAAGCTGAAGAACAAAAGGGCAAGAGGAAGAGAACATGCAAGGGGAAGTGGGTGTTGACCAAACAACAGGAAGTTTACTCTAGGCAGTCCCCTCTATGCCTACAATAGAAATGCAAACTAACTAGCCAGTTAATTAAAGCATGCAAAAGTTGCCACTCCCAACAGGGAGGGTTTGTTAGAGGGGAACATCTCAACACAAAATCCTTTAGTCTGGCGGTGCTTAAGCTTTTCTTTATCATGGGCCTCCTTTAAATATCATTAGTTGCCATGATCCACCAAGAATTAACTCAGGATTTAAAATCCTAAAGAGCATCAAATATTTGTTCAAAGTTGATGATCATCAAAGGTCTTCAGATTTGGAGAGAAGACAGAAATAAGTAAATGCACACACTTCTATTATATTTTTTTGGAATAATTCCAGCATCATCAGCATCATCCCCCCTGAACACTGAAACATGGCCTATTATTACTTGTTAATTTTGATTAATTAATTAATTAATTACAAGGCTGGTGCTGCATTTCACTAACAAGTCTTGTCATACAAGCCTTTGCAGACTTCCAGGGATCCACAGACCACAGATTAAGAACCACTGCTTTAGCCAATGTCTCAAGTAGTACAGTTCAACAAAGGTCAGGAGACAAAAGGGTCCTGGCAAAGAGGCTGGCATTCAGACATGTTTAAACCATAATCTTTTTCAGTTTTTGAGTAGTGCCACCTACTGGCCATTAGAAAAATAACTGTTCAATGTAGTGCAGTATACTCCAGTGTTATACCAACCGGCAACATGTGGTTCAACATGTGGATTAGGCTCCTCCCACCTCTGGGACATAATTAAATTTATATCTTTTATTATAAAGCACCTTGAATGTGATTGTAAAGTTGTGGATCAATGGCTCCAGATAAAAAGTGAATATCATAGTACATAGTGAGTTACTTTCTGCTGTGTCTTTCCCTGTTATATGATTTCACAGGCTGTTCCCACAGTCGTATGAATCTGGACGCACCATTCTCTGCCTGGATTTCATGGTCTTCACCCTTCGTCTTATCCACATCTTTGCTGTCAACAAACAGCTGGGGCCCAAGATGATTATTGTGGGCAGGATGGTGAGCAGGCATATTTTTGATATGTGTGGAGTGGACATACAGTAGTGGAGGATCTGGCTTGTTACTCCAGAACAAGCCAAAAGCTCTGGTTTGGATAACAAACTATCCCATACATCAGCACACAGCTCTTTTCACTCCAGAAAAAGCCAGAAACCATAAATCAGGAACAACTGTGGTTTGCAATTTTGATCTGTGAAAGGTGCAATGAGGCAAGATCCCTGATTCAAGTGACACATTTAGCAAACCATCATTGACTTTGGTTAGAGGTTATGGCAGCAGCTGGATCAAAACAGGAATTAATGGGCTAAATGTGTGTTGACACTCAGTTCATTCATGATACACCACAGATCTCTGGATTTCTGGCTTACCAGTGCATGTGAACTGAGACATGAATGAATTGTATAATTTATATGAGTAATTAAAATCAATTCAAGGTAACAGAATGTATATACACATACTTCTCCCTTTGTGCAGAAGCAAGTCAGAGAGAGTAAAGTGTTCTAATTTTTAAAAAATTACATTTGCTCTTCCTTGATCTTTCAACAGATGAAGGATGTCTTCCTCTTTCTCTTCTTTCTTGGGGTCTGGTTGGTGGCTTATGGGGTCACCACCGAGGGACTGCTCCTACCACATGACCGGCGTCTTCCTTGGATATTCCGGCGTGTCTTTTACCGACCTTATTTGCAAATCTTTGGACAGATCCCACTTGATGAAATTGATGGTGGGTGTTTGAGGGTGGTGACAACTTCCTTTCTCAATTTGCAAACACTTTGGTCTGCCCTGCCTTTAAAACAGATAGTGTAAGCTTATAAAATGAGTCTATTCAAGTTACTAGTCTGCCAGAAATTCTTACCAGTCCCCTGGTAGCTGGCAGCAGAGAGATAAGAAGTTGTATTTCTATACTTGGCAATGAAGAGAGGGGTTCTCCTTTCTAGCAGCCTATAGGGTTTCTATTCAGGATGTAGAAGAGGGACAGACAGTTCTATCAGTCCTTCTCCAACTGTAAAGGCCTAAGAAAATAGACAAATATTCAGGGGAAATGCTTTTGTTCCATTTGGGGTGAGGAGAAGTTGGGAAATGGAAGAAAGGTTTTTTTCCCTCCATTTTGTTCCCAGGCTTTCACATCTCTACCTCTTCCACCAGCCGGGGTGATGAGGCCTGTGGTTATATACAAAGCTGAGATAGTATAGCAATCGAAAAGGTACAAAAAAAGGGCAACCAAAAAGGTCAAAGAGTTGGATGATCTTCCCTTTGAGTGTCTGGGGGTCCTTTTTAGCTGGAGAGATGGACAATGATTATTGTTTGAGAGGGACATTATAGCGGTTTATAATACCATGGATAATATGAATTCTACCTTATTCTTTTTCTTCTGCCTCCCAGCTGCTCTGATTGCAGCCTCAAACTGCACCTATGACCCTGTGGCCATATTGATGGAGGATGCGATTCCCTGCACCAACACCTATGCCAACTGGCTGGTTCTTATTCTCCTTGTGATCTTCCTTCTTGTAGCTAACATACTGCTCCTCAATTTGCTCATCGCCATGTTCAGGTACCACTGTTATTGCATGAGTGTTTTCAGAGTGAATGTATAAAATTTAAAAGCAAGAGGGTATGTTGCAGCACAGTGCGTTGTATAAGGTTCATGTATATGAAATGTACATTGAACAATAAACATAGGAAGGTGCCTTATACTAAGTCAGACAGCTGGTTCAGCTATCTGAGCACTGCATGCTCTGATTCGCAACAGCTCACCATAGTCTCATTTATTTGTTCGTTTGTTTGTTTAATTTATATCCCACTTTTCTCCCATATGGGACTCAAAGAGACGTACATTGTATGTAAAAACAAAAATAGCTAAAACAATCTATGATGCAAAAATTTTAAAAGGATTAAACAAGTCAAAAACATTAATTTAGAACAGTTAAAACACATTAACACATTAAGAACCAGTACACCCCTTGCACTACTCCAACCATTGAAAAGCTGAAGGCCTGTTTGAATTAAAAAGTCTTTTTCCTGCTGGTTAAAACACAGCAGAGAGGAGGCCAACTACCTCCTTTGGCAGAGTTCCATAGCCTGGGAGCAGCCACTGAGAAGGCTCTCTTCTGTGCCTCATCAACTGTACCTGTGATTGTCGTGGGACACAAGAAAGCCTTCCTTTGAAGATCATAAGACTCAGGCAGGCTTGTACAGGGAGATACAGTCTTTCAGACAGTCTGGAACTAAGCCACATAGTCTCGGGTAGAAAAGATCTGCTGCCTGATCTTTTTAATTGGAGATGCCAAGAACTGAATGTGGGACATTCTGTACCCAGAGTATGGAAAATTGAAAGCTGATCATAAAAGACGTTGTAGGTTTGCTTTTCAGACAAATTTAAGAAAAAAATGAGCTAAACATGCCATGAGCCTGATAACACTTTGCATGTGGCAACAGATGATTTGATCATGATCGCATATCTGTGGAATTTTTAAAAAGATGTGAGCTTCTGCCTTGGATCAAATGTAAAGAAAAACTTCTCTACCCACCAGCATTTTGCAGCATTGACTATCTGGCCCTTGTGTGCAGCATAAAGTATCTCCAGTCTCAGAACAGGGCTGTGTACAGCGCTGATTAGACAGGCCACGTGTTACACGTAAAACCACTCTCCTATCATGCTTAAAACAGGGCTGTGCACAGCCTTTATTGGACAGCATTTCTGTTGATCACAAAGCCACTTCCACCTCTTCTTACATTAGGTTATTGGATGTAAATAATGGCACTCTATTTAAAATGGAGTAGGTAAGAGGAAAGTGCTGAATGAACAAATGAACAGATAATAACACAAAACCAAATTAAGCCAAAGTGAACAATTCTTCTTTCTATGCATAAACATTTCACCAGCATTCAGTGTAGATAACCAAAGTTCAGTTTGGAACCAGGACATGTGTTCCCTGAAGAACCAAGGTGTGGGGAAGAGAAGGGAGGAGAAGTTAGCCTGCAGAAAAGAAAGCCTCCACATGCTTCTGCTTTTACATAAATATTTATTCAGCTTTCTCTTGCCTTACTCTACTCTTCCCCAACAGTTACACATTTTCCAAAGTGCAAGGCAACAGTGACATCTATTGGAAATCCCAGCGCTACAACCTGATCCTGGAGTATCACAGCCGCCCAGCATTGGCCCCACCTTTCATTCTGATCAGCCATCTCCACCTTTTCTTCAAGCGCCATATCCGCAAGGTCCAGTCAGCCAAGGGGCGCCACTTCTGTGAGTGCCGCAAGGAAGGGAAAGTTATTGTTTGGAAAGGTGCTGGGGTCACAGACCCCAGCAAAAATGGAAAAACTTCAAATACCAAACATGTCTGTGTGTCTGTATCTATGCCTGTGGTAAGGGGGCTGAGGCACGGTGGGGACAGCAGGCACCCAGGGTCCAAACCAGGTCAAGGAAAGTAGAAGGAAAGAAAGTGAGTCAGCATGGTGGCCCTATACTTCCTCTCTCTTGCCCATCTCCTTCCTTGGTCATGTGGGGAGCATTGGGAGAGGATTTGTGATGCTGAGAAATCAGGCTTGTGAGCTGTCCTTAGGTGACTAGGCAGCAGCTGATGGGAAGGTTGCCTTGGAAAAGAAGCACCTGGATGGGGAAGCAAGGGTTGGGGAAAGTCATAAATAATCGTATTTATGAAAGTGAAACCCGCAAATGCAGGCCATGTCCGCACTACACTCTTATAGTACGATTATTCCCCTTTCAACATCCTATGGAATCCTGGCGTTTGCAGTCTGGGGAGGGGCCGGCTGGCCCCTCCCCAAACTGCAAACCCCCGGATTCCATAGGATGTTAAAGGGGAATAATCGCGCTATAAGAGTGTAGTGTGGAAATGGCCATAGAGAGCTGACTGTATTCTCAAGTAAGTAGGTACAGGCATTGAAGCTTTAATCTTCTCTTCTTTCCCCTTCCAAAAAGCAGATATGCCCATCGGCTTGGTTATTACAATGCCTTCTTCTCTGTCCCTTCTCCAGCTTAATACTTTAAGGGCAGGCTTAATGTTTGAGAGCACAGAGGCCAGTGACTCTCAAGTCTGGTACCTTCCATTTTGTGTATGTGGGTGTTCTGGTTATGTATACCGAACTTCCATCTTCAAGGACAGAATATTACAAAATACACACCTGGGGAGCAATAACGTAAGAAGGCTAGAGCCTTCACATACAGTCAGTCATCCGCATTTGCTAGGGTTGGGGGCGCAGGACCTCTGCAAAAGTGGAAAAATTGCAAATATCAAAATGTGTGTGGGCCAAGGCTTAGTGGGGAAAACAGGCACCCAGGGTCCAAACCAGGTCAGGGGAAGAGGGTGGGTCACCATGCTGGCCCTTTACTTCCTCTTTCTACCCATCTCCTTCCTTGGGTGTGGGGGGCACTGGGAGAGGATTTGTGGTGCTGAGAAATTGGGGCTGCAAGCTGGCCAGGAAGTGGCTGCTGGTGGTGGTGGTGGTGGAGGAGGAGGAGGAGGAGGAGGAGGACCACAGGCAAGTTTTTAAAGAGCTGTGCAGCCTGTTCAGAGCCACCAAAAGGGAAAGTTCCCTGGAAAAGAAGTGCCTGAGGTAGTGGGGGGGGCAGGGTTTGGAGAAACTTGCAAATAATCAAATCCATGAAATTTAAATCTTCAAATGTGGAAGGTCAACTGTATTGTCTCTGCAAGCTTTCTGGAGGCATTTGGATGGTCATTGTGGAAACTGGATGTGAGACTAGATAGGCCTTTAGCCTGATCCTACATGGTTTTTGTAATCTTCTTATTATCCTAGACACATTTGCAGATAACAAATTTTTCAGAATGGTTAAATCTCAAACAAACTATGAAAAGGTTCAAAAAATCATTTATTGCTGTATATATGTATATATTTATATACTTATTTCCTGAGTTTGTTTGACGCTATTACTGGTACTTCGGAAAATAAGCTCAGTATTTGCTCCAGACTGTATGCCAGCTTTCACCAACCTGTTGCCCTCCAGGTGAGCTGGGCTACAACTCTCTGCTGCTCCTTCTGGGCTGGCCAACGCTGATGGAAGTTGTAGTTGAACATGGCTGAAGGATATTAAACTGGGGAAGGCTGACCTAGATCATTTATGAATGTGATCAACTTTTATTCCTAATTTATGTTCTTCTCACGGTCTTTGTTGTTCTTCCTTTTGGCCTATGTCCAACTATGTTTGATCTGAGGCAGTGCTGGAACTTTCTGAGGCTCAAGATGGACGGCTGCTTACTTGGGAGTCAGTGCAGAAAGAAAATTACTTAGTCACTCAGGCTCGGCAGAAACGTGATGAAGACACAGAGCGGCTTCGGCGAACCTCCCAAAAGTATGATTGGGGTGTGGATACCAGGAATAAGATGGAAGGGAACTAAAGAGAAGGAGATGGACAGGGTGAAACCAAGTGATAGATCAATCTGTTTCTGGTCATTGTAAATCCTGAATGTTTTACACATCCATTCCTGCATTAATCTGTGAATTTTGACAAAAAAATAATTATGCACAAAATTTTCCATTTAAATACAAATTTGTAAATAATTTTCTCACATAATATGCATTTAAATCTGTTATCTCTAACTGTTCATGCCTTAAGGGATTTGATCCTAACACACATAGTCCAGAATTCTGTTGGGCAGTTATGAATACATAACCTAGAGATACTGACTCATGACCCTTTTGTATACACAGTCCCTACATAGCCCAATTCAGGATCCCTATGAAGCAGCTGACTGACAGCCCCACTTCCTTTGCGTGAACAGTCTCTAGCGCAAAGAGGAGTTGCAAGAGGATCCTGCTTCTGCATCTTGCACTGGATATCGCCCACAGGAGGCAGTGGGAACATCAGTTAGCTGCATCCTGATTGATAGGGGAAGAGAATCCACTAATCACAGTGGCTGCTTGTGGGGATTAGGGAGACTGTGATGACATTCAGTACATAGTACCATAACTATGGTGTTTACACATTGGTAGCTCCCCAACAGGATTTTAGCCACATTTTTAAGGGTATTGAGGGATCTTTGAGCCAAGAAGAGAATATAAAGAACAATCTAGGGCACCCTCATAAAAGGTGGGAAGGTGACTTCAGGTGAGGTACAAGCCAGAGTGGAGAGAACCCTTTTTGTTACTAATCACCTCATATCTATCACCCTGCAGAGTTGATCAGGTTTTGAAGCAGCTTTCTGAGATCAAGGAATCAGAGCGACGTTTGAGGACTCTCGAGGCACAGGTATGAAGGAGGATTGGAGTTGAAACGCATGGAAATGAGATGCTTGTTTAATCAGCAAAGAGCATGTAGAGAAAAATAAAATAAACTTTATTATGGGAACTATACCTAAAGATAGTAAGATAAACTTGGGATTCTACTGGCTAGATAGCCGATTCTATTGCCTAGATAGATGTTTGGGAGACAGAGGAGTGAGGGGGAAAGAAGACAGCCTTGAGAACATCAGGCCACAGGTAAAGGCCACACAGGATAAGAGGGAACACTCAGATGGCGCTTTGTGACTTTCTCTAGAACACAGATCTCAGTGCAAGTGTTGTTGGATCTTTCCAGCCTGTGAACCATTTGTGATGAAACAGGGTCCTCCTTTCTCATCGCAGATGAGTTAAGACCAAGATGACAATGTATAAAACAGCAGCAGCTGGAAAATGAGGAGGGGCAGCCAAATTGACTAAGAGCCATAAAGAACATGAAGGAGAAAAGGAACCATATTTGATTTGAGGGCCTAAGAAGATATCTTTCCAATATATCTCCCCAACCCCCCTCTGATTTCTCATCCCACTAACTTTCACTAGATGGAGTACTGTACCAGTGCCCTGTCCTGGATGGTTGATGTCTTGGCCCAGAGCGACATAGCAAAGGGGAAGCAGGCTCCTCCTACTCAGAAGAAGGGTATGTAGAGGGGTGGACTTTACGAACACTGAGTATCTGTATCATGAGCACTAAAACACAACACCATCCATGTACCTCATTCTGTGTGCATGTTTGCATGTATTTGCATGTATTAACAGGACATTTGTCCATTTATATATGAGTTCAGCTGGAAATTATGCAGCATTCTCCAAGTTATGGTTAGATATGGAGAAGACTGTAGTACTGCAGACTTGGGCCTTTATACTAAAGTACAAAAGCAGAAAATAACAGCAAGAAGCATCTATATGTTACAGGCCTTCTACAACCATCCCAGGCCCATGTGGCCATCCAGCTTTGCTTCACCCATAGCTGCCATTTTATCTCTCCCATAAGTTCACCTATTCAGTGCCAAACCACAATGCATAGGTGAGGTTGGATGGAGCTGATAATTATTAGGATTCCAGCAGATGCTTCTGTGGATAGAAATGTAAACTTTTCCTTCCCTGCTGTGGTCCTGAGAAAAATTTGTTCTCTGGAAATTCTTTTTACATCGAGGATGAAGATCTCCCAAGCCTGATGCTTCTGTACCATGGTTGATCCACTTGCTAAACTCATCTTGGTTGAGCCATTAGAGGCACCGTTCCTCCAGTGGGACATTCTGCCATTAGTTACACATTCACATGTTGGTCTCTTTCCTTGCAGATTGAACTTCTCCATGAAACTTCTGGAAGGACTAGCATTTACTCAAGAGCGGTAAATTGCTCTGGTTACTTGCACTTACAAAATCTCAGGCATGTCTCATTGTCAGAGGCCTGGGGAAACCAGGCAAAGACCAGGCTGCCAATGACTTTGCCACAAGTACTTGTGAAGAAACTTGACATTCCATGCCACCTGTAGCAATCTAGCCATATGGACCTGGGGGCTATATTGTCCCCCACAGAAAAAAAGCTGTACCTCCCTGCTGCACCCCATCCCCACTGAATTGTGGGGAGAAACGCAAAATTCAAAATGACCCATGTGCTTTAGCAGATGAAGGGGCAATTTCACCATGTTTTTGAACTCCTTTGGGCTATTTTAGGCCCAGGAAAGAAGCCTTTTCAAATCAGGAAGTAAATTTCTGGTTTGCCTCCTGCTTTTGAAGAGCTTTCTCTTGGGTGTAAAACAATAGTGAAGGAGGGGGGGATATAACTAATTTGCTTCCATTCCCCCATGTATTTTTTTTTCTTTTAAAAAATGAGGTGTCCTGGTGGTTTCACAGAGCCTCACAAACAGTCTTGGAGCCATATGAGGCCCACCCCATAATTAAAAACATTTAGAATCCCACACCTCCATATCTCATCTGCACACTCAAACTTCCAATAGAAAACTTTACTACCTACAGACCAAATATGCAGAAACTAAAGGACAATTCTGTGTATGCTGCTGATGTACCATGCTGGACTTCTTGTGTTTGGGAGGAAGAAAAGACCAAACCCAGAGACTGTGGAGAGACTGCTGCTACCTCCGGTTTCCACAAGCACCCTGGCTCTTACTCCTAGTTTCCATTTCTGCAATCAAAACAAGAATAATCTACCTCTCAAGCCTGCTGTGAGAATGAATATGATATAGACAGTTAAAAACAATTCTATATGACAGTAGTGCAGTCGAATGAATAATTACTCTCATCTGCTGACTTTTTGTTAGATTTTCTTGGAAAATGTAATATTTATCTTTGCGTAATATGCATGAGAAAGAATGGCTATGATATTTTTCACAGAAATGGCTGGGGATGGAAGAGCACAGACTCCCCAGTTCAATCCCTGGTATCCCCTGTTAAAACGATCATGTAGCAGGTGAAGGAACATGAAATAAACCTATTGGATCAGACCAAAGGTCTATATAGCAGAGCATTTTGTCTGTGGTGAACCAGATCATTCTGGAAAGTTCAAAATGTGACACAAGGGCCACAGCACATGAAACTCAATCCATGGCCAAGACCCTTGTGTCTACTATGAGTCACAGCAGGCCAGCCTTCTGCAAGCTGCAATCTCCAAGTGTACTCCCAGTGTTAGGAGTTGCAGTCTAACACAACTGCACAACACCAGATTAGAGCAAGCTAGAGTATACTATTACTGGGCTAAACGGATCAATGGTTTGACATGCTATAAGCATAGCTTTCCATATTGCTGTGAAAATCAGCACAAACACCCTTCACATCTCTCTCTGTACACAGCCCAGGCTGCCATTTAAGCATGACTGCCTGGCATTTCATTCCTATTCCTAGCTTGTGTCTCAGGCAGCATAGTAGCCATGAGGTCATCGCTCTGATAGGAAGATGTATTGAATATGTGAATGATTAACGATGGCTTCTGCCCATCCCTACTCTTGAATCTAGCCACTGGTGGCTCACCTAGTGCCAATATTCGTGGAAAGGACCATGGCTGTGTCCCACAAAGCAGTTCTTTTGCTCTTACTAAATTTGCACACTCCAGGATCACATAACCTGGACTGTAGTTATGTCTTGACTGGCAAGACATTCTGATTATGCCCTTTTGTTTTGAAAATTGAAAACACATTGGCAGATCATTGGGATTCTAGTTTTGTTTCATTTTGTAGACCACACAAGACTGAAGGTATCCCTCTTCTAGAATAGAAATAGAGAGCATTCTGACAGGTTAGGAAGCACGCCCATCATTCTTCACGTGGTTAGGGACCCTTCATTCCCTGATGGTAAAGAGCCTTTGTATATGATCAGAGAGAAAAAATTCCAGGTACCATTTTTTTAAAAATTATAAATACAGTGTAGTTAGCCTCAGTATCTCTAACCTGAGTATCTGCCTTAAAATTTTCAGAATCATTTTAGATTTCTGAGTCAGTAGTATAGTTTATATCTACCTCTCCTTTGGATTTCTTTAAAAAGAATTCAGACCATAGGCAACTCCAGATGGAAATTCAGAGCCAAAACAAATACCCATTGAAAAAACAATAAAAGCAGATAACTGGGCTGGAGGAACTGGATCATGAGAGGGTTTATAATTGGAATTACTCTTCTATTGTGCTAAATCTCAACTCTACCCTATATCCCACCATGAAAGCTTCTATAAGTCCTGCTGGAGGAGAAAGATATTCATGGTACAGGTATTGCAATCCTAGTAGAGGTATAGTAGAGCTTGTGGGGAACAGAAGGGAGACTTAGATTGGGGAAACAGTGCAGTGGGAATGGGTTGGACACCACTGTCCCATTAGCCTCCTTAGCCCACTATCACATTGACTTTAAAGTCAGGTAGTGGAATTCTTCATAACCTGGCTTTGGCCCTGTAGTCAAAGGCTTCAGTGAGAATCTTCTGGTATCTTGATTCTACTGCAATCAGAATTACTGATATATATAATTTTGCCTATAATCATGGGAATTTCCCCTGTGCTTGGAGATTAAACAGAGAGTAAAGCACAAGGGTCTAAGTACCCTAAAGGCAACAAATCCTGTCTGATCTTGGAAACTAAGCAGTTAGCCCTAGTTAGTACTCAGATGGGAGACTGCCATCGAATACCAGATGCTGTGGGCTGAATTTCAGAGGAAGGAATTGGCACACACCTATTCACCTTGCCTAAGCAAATCCTGTGAAATTCATAGGGTCACCATAAGTCAATAGGGGACTTGAAGGCATATGCACATGCAGTTATTTTATTTTTTTAAATATTATTTTATATGCTCAGAGATTTGTGTGAGGCTGCTGGAAAGCAAGGTCTCCTCCAAGTAGAGTAATTAGGACAGTGGTTCTTGACCTGTGGTCCAGGGCGCTACAATATCCTCACAGGAAGTCTGCGAAGGCTTGAAGAAATGTCCAGTAAAAAGAAGTGTGTACAAATTTACTTATTTCTCCCTTCTCTCCAAATTTGAAGACTCTGGATGAGCAACTTTTAAATAAATATTTGATGCACTTTAGGGATTTAAATCTTGAATTTAGTCTTGGTGCTCCATGACAGAAAAAGGTACTTAAAGGGGGGCCATGGTAAAGGAAAAGTGAATTAGGGTAATAAGCGTCTGGATTTTTTTAAAAGAGGATTTTTCTCCTTTGTGTTTTAATTTCCAAAGTAGCCTTCCTCCAATACTGAAAACTATTAATGGAGGGAAGACACTTAGGGCTGGCCATACTTACACCCAGGGAAATCAATAGCACTGAAGTTCTATCTCAGTCGGTCTAATCTAAATATAACGAATGCTTAAATCAAACCACTAGTCCCAACTACATTGGTCCCATTGATTCAGTTACTCAATAGTACATCAACACTTATGCATACCCTCCAACTGTCACTATCTAGCAAGGACAGTCATGGTTAATCCCTCTGTCATCCTACTTGTCACATGCTTTCAAAATGTCCCAGTTTCAATTGCTTGAAACTGATTTCAAAATGCAAACATAGTTTGCACTCAATTAAGTCAGCAGAGGGGAGAGGAGGGGGAAGAATCTTGCCCTTCCCGAGAGGCTCAAGCAAATGCAAACTGCTGCAGCCTCTCCAAGCTTGTCTTCGTCCTCATTTACAACCTTTACCATCTTGATCACACTCCTATCTTGCTTGGCCACATATGTCCCAGTTTTCATCTGGGAAAAACTGGATGGTATAAATTCTATGTAAATTTCCTTCTAAGCTAGAAAATAGCAATTGGATTTCAGTTGAAATCTCAATCCAGAAGTTAAAAATCAAGACAAGATATCAAATTCCTTTCCTTCAAATAAAGAAATACGCATTTCTTGGCCCAAGAATTACTACTTTTCCTAGTGCAGCTAGTGAACTACTATAAAATCTGAAGAAATGGATTGTGGTCTTGTGGAAACTGTAGCAAATAACAGGACACAGTAGTTTTGTTGTTGTTCTTGTTGATTTTGATGTTTTGAAAAGATTGATTTAAAGATATTTGATAACATTGAATTAAAGTGTTAAGAAAAAAAAGTATTCTGGAGGCCTGTAATGTTTTAAAATAAAGGTTCTCAATTAACATCACTGTGAATTTCCCCCAGTTCTAAAAACTATTCTTTAGCTCACAGAAATGGAAATGAAGTTGTGCTTAGTCGAAAGGTGGAACAAGATCACTGAAAAGGGAGGAGGTGAAATGTGTGCCCCAATATTTCATAGATTACATATCTGAAATAGCCCAGCTCCCACTTTGTAACCCTTGTTAGTGCCCTTTTCTCAGGAACAAGACCTCTTCCTTTATAAGAGAAGCATGGTGCTAGAAGTTGTAGACCCCTTCTCCTTCAGGAAGATGGCACAGAAAATCCTTGACTAAATATCTTCTGCTGCACAAAGATTACAGCTAGAGGAGCACGTCTATATTTGTGGTTGGCCTATCATGGGCACTCTTTCATACTACTCAATTGTAGCACTATGATTCTGCTTTAACCGCCCTTGTTCCATCCCATGGAATCCTAGGCTGTCTGGGTTGGAATTCTAAATAGCCCTCCCAAAACTGAAAATCCTGGAATTCCACAGGATGGAACTATGGCAGTTAAAAATTGAATCACAGTGTTATAGTGCTGTAGTGTGAAAGAGCCCTGAGTATGTAGATTCAGTAAAGTTGTATTTCCAAGACTTTGACCCCAAATGTTTTTTCTTTAGGCCAATCTTGATCAGGAGAATTGATAATCTTCAATAGGAGAAAGTGGTGAATGAAATCATGGCAGAGTGATAAACATATTATGGTGGGGTTATTAAGCTGATAGCCTTTAATTGTGTTTTAACAATCTGAATTCTACAAGTCAGTATCCTGCAGTATAAAAAAAAATTAAGTAACTTAATTAAATAAATATACATACTCAGGATTGAATAAAATAAATTGTTCCATAAATTTAAGAAGAGAATGGCATAAAAAGCATGTCCAGAATGGTATTCTGTGAGTTCTGTACATTTTACTCAAAGTCACTGCACAGAAAAGTCCCATCAACAGTGTTCCCAGTAGATCTCTTTGCAGGTCTGCTGTGCTCAGAAACTCATACCTAGTTTTTATGCACTTCTGCTCAGGAATAAAAGGATTAGACTACTCAGGAATATTCAAAGGCAATAAATTCCAAGAGCATCCACAATCTATCCCTTTATATACAATAAAAGCAATAATAATCATGACCCACACAGCTGCACAAAAATACTTCCTTGCTGCTACATTCTCCTGTTTCAACTCCAGATTCATAGGAGGATAATATCTATAAACACAACTTTCAAGTTTACAGTTATACTACAAAAAGAGTGCTTTATTAAGTAACAAAAGAGACGCAACCTAGTTACATCTTCGTTATTAGAGAAGGAATGACTTGCAAGTAACTTATTATTTGTAGCAAGTTACTTGCAAGGTTCTGGGCATCAGACAGAACAAGGAGTAAGCAGTGTTGGAGGGAAAAGCTGTGTATGCCACAACCTGGCCTGTGGCTGGCCTGCTGTGCTTGACAGACTACTACAGCAGAGTTTATTAAGCCAGTGTCAGTGTTGATGTCATAGTCAGCTAACAGCCCAGTTGCTTTTTTTATGAGGAACATGGTGGGGATAACATCTGGTGGGGGTTTTTTCCTTTTTTGTCTCAGGGAGTAAATGTTTGAGACTTCTGCTTTTTTACCTTGCACTTTTATTGCATCTTCATTGACTCCTGATTTCAGGAGGCATTTCTGGCATTTGGCTGTTGCTCTTTTGATATGAGAGTAAAAACTGCTGTTACACATGTTCAGTGCCAGCTGGCGGCTGCCTTTTCGGTGAAGCACTTAGGTAATTTGCTGTGCATTTTAGTCTATCAGAATGTTACAGGAGCTGTCCAAAAGGCTCAACTCTGGTTGCAGTCCAGCACCACCTCAGCACAGCATAAATATCCCCATGTGGAGATAAACTGCACCAGCACTACACAACCTCCATGCAAAATAGCAACACTGAGCAACACATGTCAATGACTAGATGCTGATATGGAATGTACAATGCGCAATCACAATGCACAGTTGTGATGTGCAATGCACAGCTACAATGCACAATGTGCAATGGGTAAACACAAATTACTGTACTACTGCTAATGGAGTTTAAATTTTACTGTCCTTTGTCTCAGTTTCCACGTGGTCAAGAAGGGGAGCAGCCTCTGCCTTGCGCTGAGATCTCTCCAAACCAGCTGAGCAACAGAATCAACAACATCTGGTACAAAACGTAGACCTGCGACTCTAAAATCACTTTTCTTCTGTACGATTTTTTAAACATCTTTTGCCCAGTGGAGGCAGTGGAGGCGCTGAAAGCTTGTGTGATGCATTTTGTGCGGTTTAGTTGGTGAACAAAGGTTTTTGTTAAGCAATGTTGCTGTATGCACAACTGCTCTTCATCATACAGCGTTGCTGTATGCACAACTCTGCTGCTGTTAGCAGAATATGTCTATTGCACTGAATAATTCAACCTGAATAGGTACTGCAACTTTGCAGTTTAGGGAGGGGTACTTAGAATTCTCAGCCAGAGAGCTCTTTGGCCTCAGTAAACTAGAAATGCCAGAATTCCACAGGATGTTGAAAGTGGAATAATAACACTATAACAGTGTAGTGCGGAAATCGCCCAAGGCTCAGTCACCCTTGCCAAAAGAGACAGTGATGAGGAATAATGACAGATGGAGTCCAAGGGCATCTGGAAACCCGCTTGAATCTCCCGCCATCTCGCAAACCGGAAGTAAAAATAAGCCGCAGACGCTGGGGGAGCGACCGAATGTTGTCCCTCCGCGTGGTCGGAAAAACTGTAGAGATAGGTAGATCGATGCAAAAGGTAGAGTGCCACACGTTCACCAGCTTCCGAGTTTATTCGGAACGTTTTCGTAATACTCGGCTGAGGGCAACAAACGCCTGGACGAGAAACGGAGGGTTGTTTCTGTCTGCCGGATTGAGGCTGATCGAAAATCCGAGGCATCAGTTTAACTGCTGCCCTGACTTTGTCTTCGACCAAAGGTGTGTTTGCGGTGGGTGATTTTTGGCTGGAAATCCAAACCAGTTTGCCAGAAACGCTGAACTCCATATAAGCTTGTACAGAACAAGATACAGACTTGGCGGGGAGTGAGACCTGCCGAACTCAGTCTGGCTTAATCTGGACATAGGTTTGCATTGTTGAGCTGTGGGATCGGACTGCAACCTACGGGTGTAATCCTAGGGCATTTCCGCACCAGACTGTTATAGTGCTATTATTCCACTTCCAATATCCTATGGAATCCTGGGGTTTGCAGTTTAGGGAGGGGCCTGAGGCCCCTCCCTAAACTGCAAACCCCAGGATTCCATAGGATGTTGGAAGTGGAATAATAGCACTATAACAGTCCGGTGCGGAAATAGCCCTAAGTAACCTATTTAAATATAAGCTTTTGGCAACAGATTGGCAGCTTTAGAAGGGCAGGAGATTTATTTAAACGGAGGGCTGTATTTTTTACTGGTGCATTTTTGAAATTGCTTTAAGTCCAGTGGACTTTAAAATATTTCACTTCCTCTGACTGTGTTTTGATAATATGAAATGCTTCCTTTTAGCAGTTATTTTTAAATCCGTTGAGTCCTTATTTTGTCAGAAAGGCATAGGTCTTTCTCTTTACCAGGTACCTAGGGACGAAAAACGGGTGTTGCCTGCCTGCCTGCCTGTGAAAACGCAGTGGAAGCCTGGTGAAGTTGGAGTTGCATTACAGGGGTTTTATTTGCAAGAACAACTGCCAGGAAAGGATTAATCGCCTCCTTTCCCTCCTCCCCAGCGTTTTTGTTGGGAGTCAACTCCAGATAGCGCTTTCTCTTCCTTCCTCTTCCACCTTAATCCCATTGCCGCACTACACTGTTATAGCGGGATCATTCCACTTTCAACATCCTATGGAATTCTGGGATTTGTAGTTTACTGAGGCCAAAGAGCTCTCTGGCTGAGAATTCCAAAGGCCCCTCCCTAAACTGCAAAGCCCAGGATTCCAAAGGATGTTGAAAGTGGAATAATAGCACCATAACAGTGCAGTGCAGAAAGGCTCCAAGAAAAGGGAGAGAGGGCTAGGATACAGACTGGATGACTACACCACAGGGTCGTAGTGCATGCGTTTCAGCCTTCCCTCCTAAATGCTGTGTAGACCATTCTCTCCTGGCAGCTGTGCTCCCTTCTAGTCTGTCATCTAATATATAAAAATCAAAGTTTGTTTGTGTGAGGCGGAGATCTCATATGATCCCCTGTGTCAGGCGAAGACATCATGTGATTGGCTGCCTACGAAGATTCTATGGAATCTTGGGGTTTGCAGTTTAGGGAGGGGCGTTTAAAATTCCCAGCCAGAGAGCTCCATAAGCCAGTTGCTGTGGAGACATGGCCTAGCAGCAAGGAGGAGGGCAGTGTATTCCTTCAGGAACCCAACTTCTGTATGTTAATAGTTCTGAATACAGATTGGATTGGGGAATATGGGGAAAAGTTACAGGTATTGGACAGGACAGCTTGGGGAATTAGAGACACAGGATCTCAAATCTTTCTATCAAGTATTACCCATGAGAAAATAACATCCTTGGCAATGCCGGGTATATACACTAGTATGGGAATAAAGCAAGCGCTTGTATTTGCGATTCATAGAAGATTTTTTTTAAAGGCATGTTAAAACAGTTTCCAAATTAACACGTTTTTCATGTGAGAAAGAAACTGGGTTAGGCAGACCATGAAAGAATAACATTTCCTTCCTGTTTAGGGGATGGAAGCAAGACTCATTTCGCGGGGAGTAAACCATTTTAAACGTACTGGGTCGTGCTTTTTGAGGAGATAAGGCATAGGAATTTATCATTCATTTCCAGCATGAAGAAGAGGAAAGAGTGGGGAGAAAAATGTGGCAGCACCTTCAACTGGCATTTATTTTCCCATGAACTTTCCTGGATCTAAACCCACTTCTTCCAGTACAGTACAGAGTGATAATAAATACTCAGGAATAAACATATTTACACCATTGTGGGAGCGGGATGGGACGTAAAAGGGTCCGGAGAGATGCAACTCACTTCCAGCCTTACCATAGAGGTTTCAAAGGATAGAGCGACGCCACTTTACGCCCATAGAGAATCACGGCCAAGAGCCGTTTCAGCCTGAAAGGTCACGTGGCGTCCATGAACGTTCCATCTCTGTGCTTCCCAACATGTGGATTTCGAGGCCAAAAACAGTTCGCTTCGGCTGGAGGCGGAGTCATTTTAGCGTTACTCACTTCCGGTAGGCATGAAAAAGGTGTGACACCGCCTTTTGGAGCTCTTGTCGAAGAAAGCATAGTGAAAGCGGTGTGGGAGTTTGCTTCTTGGAGTGTGAGAGAGGGGAGCGAGGTCCTCCCTTTGGACAGAAGGACCCCTTCAAGAATTGAAGCTTTGTTATTTATTTATTTATTTTACTTTGTGCCTACCCTTATGGATTGTGGGGTTCATAAGGTACGGCTTCAGCTTCATTTGCTATAGATGCTTATGTAACTTTAATAAGAATTTTGGTACTTCCCAATTATGGGAACAGAACTTATTACTAAAGCGTGATACCTGAACGAGCACGTGCCCCTTACAATTTGTGTGCCCTGTTCCTACAGTATTTCACTGGAATTCTCCAAAAACTTACTGCAGGGTTGCTCCTAACAGCAAGAATAGGATGCAACTGTATTTTCCCTCCTCAGGGTCCCATCTCGTTGTCTTATATATTTATTTCCGTGCGTCTTTTCTAACCTTGATATCTTCCTTCAATCAACTTTCAATCTCTGAGACAGAATTGTCCTAATTTAGCGTTTGCACATACCATAAAATCCGGGCAACTTCCACAAGTTCACAGTCCATTCTTAGTCTTATGTGCTGTCAGGTCAGCGTTGAGTTATGGTGACCTTATGGAGAGAGTCTTAAGTCATTTCTGCACTATAATGCTATTATTCCACTTTCAACATCCTATGGAATCCTGGGGCTTGCAGTTTAGGGAGGGGCCTTTAGAATTTTTGGCCAGAGAGGTCTTTGGCCTCAGTAAAGTACAAACCCCAGAATTCCACAGGATGTTGAAAGTGGAATAATAGCACTATGACAGTGCAGTGCAGAAATCGCCTAAGTGTAAGCTGTTATTACCTATTTACTCTAAGAATATACTTCCCTTCTAGAAACAAAAAGCATCTAATCCTTGAAGATGGGATGGGGTGGAATCTTGGAAACCTATCCTGTGTGCCAAGTGAGAGGAAATGAGGATTTGTGCAAATTCTGTGTATGGCGGTATGCTGTTTGTAACAGAAGTAATTCCCTTTTCCTCTCCTCCAGCCCCAGTTCACCCAGCACCATGCGGTGCCTCCTCATCAGCCAAGACAAACGTCATGATCCAATTGTGCTGCCAGATGGTACAACTGTAGTTCTGGGAAGGGGACCTGAGACACGTGTTACTGATAAAAAATGTTCCCGAACACAAGGTATGTAACTTGACGCTTGACAGGAAAAAAAAATGCTGCTCATACAGTAATGAAAAGAACTTTCAGTAGCCTCTTTGCATTGTGTCTGGCCAAACTGTATCCCAGAATGTTTGGAGATTCTTTGCATTGTTTGTCAGATTAGTGCTCTGTGATGCTGTCTGTGATCACTCACTAGTTTCTAATTCTCAAGGTTGCTAAAAACTGCAGTAATCCCTGAGTATTGCTTGTTAAAGTTTTATGTAGTGCAGTTCAGAAATGTTTTATTAAACATCGTGGAGCAAGAAATGTGGTGTTTTCAAAAATTTTTTTTTTTGATCAGTTGAAAGTAATACAATCAAGATGGGAAGGCTGTGCCATAAAATCCCGCACTAAATAAGGTTGATACCAAGATTATCAGGACTCACTGTGTCCTGCCCTTAAGCCCTGGCAGTTCCTCTGACATCCTTGGAGAAAAAGCAGACTATAAGTGAAATAAATTTCTGCCTTTCCTTTTTAACTTTAAGTTAATGTAACTTAACTTTTAACTTTTTTATGCCTGTTACCTATGAATGCCTTCCTATCACTCACTCTTCCTTTCAAAACCAAAACCGCTACCATCACCACTTCTCATTTTTCTAGTTTAGTATTAAAGGGTTAGTGGCTTGCTGTGCCTGAATTACTTTGCATATGGAGTTTGAATTTCTTTTATCTGACAAGCCCTTTCTTTCTTTCCGTTTACTTTCAGTGGAATTGTTAGCAAATTATGTGTACCAATCAGTTCGAGTTACACAGGTAAGATGGGGAAATTCCAGAATATTTTCGTTCTGAACAAGTGATCCTATACTTCAGATGGGAACCTCTGGTCTAGGAGGGACAGAAAGCTGTCTTTCGTCTTCTGCTTGCTGGTGGTTACCCTTAGTGTCAAGTGGGCAATTCTAGCTCTCCACATATTGCTGGCCTGCAACTACTGTGACTCCTTTCCATTGGCTGTTCTGGCTAGGGCTGATGGGAGTTTGAGGCCAAAAAGATTTGGAGGACTGCAGTTGTCCACCTACCTCTGGGTCTTTGTGGTCTGTGGTTTTGGGGTGGAACTCTTTAATCTAACTGGTGTGTTGGCAGAGAGGGGTGAACCCCACATCAGTGGAGGAAATACACCTGCGTTGTGGGGACAGCACAACACTCCGGGAAGGAGAGACTCTGTGCTTGGTGAATGGATTGTATCCTTACCACATCCGTTTTGAGCAAGATTCCAGCTCTCCGAAGAAAAACCTACTACATTTCTTCAGTCCCAAACACCCCCTGAATGAAAAGGAGGAGGATGACAAGAAGGCCCAGACAGCCAAACGGATCAAGCCTTCCTCCCCTTCTGAGGATGAGGAAGAAGACAATGATGACCCCTTTGTGATGGAGAAACTGAAGCAGCTGCAGGAGACAGCAGCTCACGCAGAGCAGGCCTGCCCATCACCTCAGCAGCAGCCTGCCTCCAAGCTGGCTCCCCAGCCCTGCGACTCCTGGGAGGACCATGGCAAGCTTCTAGTCTTTACGAAGAAAGGAGTGGTGCCTAGCAGCAAAGTAAGACCTGTTGGCTGTTTTCTCTGTGGGCTTAGCTGTCAAACGGCAATATATCTTGCTTAAGGAATGTTTAAGACTGGGATTAAGAATCTATACTGCTTCCTTAGTGTCCTGGACTTCAGTCTCCTGTCGGTATTGGCCAGCATAGCTGATGGTCAGTTGGGATGGGACCTGTAGTTCAGCAATACTTCAGTGATTTAAAATTCCTAGTTTAAAGGGTTAGAAAGAGAGAAGAGTGTCCAAAAAAAGTGAAGTAGAAAAGTGACAGAGAAAGTGAGATGTAGAGAGGAATGTGCTCATACCCACTGGTCCATTTGCTTCTTTTGGGAACTCAACAGATAAAACAAGTGGAAATGTTTTCTTTGGCAGAAAAAGCACCCCTCACGTAGATGAAGGAATAGGGCTGTGGGATTTGATTTCATTTGTTTGTAGCAGTTCTACGACTGGCATCACTGTTGTGAGTTAATCAGAGTTAAGAGGCAATAATAGGAATTTTGGGATGGGTGGGAATTTGCGTACCTGAGAGACCACCTCGTCTTCCCTGAGCATGTTGTCAGTGTCTTTAGGATAAGCAGATGATATCCTCTTGGAAAATTTCTTTTGAGACGAATGAATACCATGGCATACTGAAATAACAGACTAGTCCCAGGACACCACTGCTCAGTTAGTGATGACTTTACGTGGTAGGGTTTTGCTTCATCTTAAAAGTAATTTTTCACTCTTGTTGCAGATTCTGCACTGCAAAGGGCATGCAGAAAATTGCCATTCGTGGTTGTCCTGTGCCCTTTCTTTACAGACCCACCAAGACTCCTTGTAGGCATACCCTATGGACTTCTTTAGCTGGTGTAAGCCACAGAGACCAGAAGTGACATTTTGGGGGCATAGTAGATTCAAAGGAGTTAGAAGATAAGACTTAATGCCAAGCCAGATGATGCCCCATATTCTGATCTTCCATTGCCTTTCTGTCCAGGTAGCAGGCTTTGATCTGGATGGAACCATCATCACTACGCAGTCTGGGAAAGTGTTTCCAACCAGCCCTGATGACTGGAGGTGAGCATCAGGGTACATGCTAAGGGATGGGGAAGTACAAGCTGCTGGATCGTCAGGTGTTGTAGAGATTCAGTAAGGCTAAGTCTTGGGCTCAAATCCCCACTCAGTCATGAAGTTCATGCTGTCAGTTGCTGTCTCAACCTCATATGCCTCACAGGTCTATTGTATAGATACAGAGTGGAGGGGTATGGAGGAGAAGGAACTATGTGTCTTTCTGGGCTTCTCGAAGAAAAGGTGGAGAAAGGTAATAAATAATAATACAATGTTCCAAGCCAGCCTTTTCCAAGCTCATGCTTTCCAGATGTATTGGTCTGGAAGTACTATCATCCCTAAGCAGTGGCATGTGGGCTGGGGAGGATGGGAACTGAACTCCAGTTCATCTAGTGGGCACCAGAACGGGGAAGTTTGTTGTAAGGGGAGAAGGTAATAATACTTTTTTTATATGAAATATTCAGCATGTCTCAGAAGGAAAGTTTCTGTGCTCACTCTTTATTTTTTCCTGTTCTTAAGTATTACATCTTCATTTTTTAACATTTCATTTTGTTCATCATGAGGATCTGTTAGTCTCTAGAGAACATCTTTTTGATGGGAACCATATACATTCAGTCAGTTAAGAGAGCCATTTGT
This sequence comes from Cyclura pinguis, assembly GCA_030412105.1. NCBI lineage: Eukaryota > Metazoa > Chordata > Lepidosauria > Squamata > Iguanidae > Cyclura > Cyclura pinguis. The sequence goes on from CM059604.1 coordinate 102,743,458, forward strand.
ATAGTAGTTATAATATAGTAATTAGGATGACTATGCAGCCTGCTGTGTGACCTTGGGCCAGTCACTTTTTCTTACCCTTTCCTGCCTCACAGGACTTTTGTGAAATTAAAGGGATAAGGAAGTGAACTGCATGTCATGCCCTGTGATCCTGGGAGGAATGGCAGGATAAAAAAGTAATGAATGAAAAATCAAAATGGTAGAGGTTGATCCTAGATGTTCAAGAAGAACTAAAGTGTAATAGGAGAATAAAGGCTGCTTATATTGCAGAACAAAGAAACTGAAACTGAGACTTGTGTCTCATTTCTTCATTGTGTGCTTTTCCCAATATTAGTGATAGTTAGTAGTGTTATGTCCATATAGGGACCAAAGTATGTAAGAACTGGGTTCAATTGTTTTTTATTTTTCAGGATCCTGTACCCTGAGGTCCCCCGTAAGCTGAAGCAGCTTCAGAGTGAGGGTTACAAGGTACAGTCCTTTCACAGATCTTTTCCCAACTAGCAGCCCCACTTGCCTATCTTCAGTGTTGTTTTCTTTCTTGTCACCCAACCTCACAAATTTCTTCTCCTCTCTCTTCCCCACCACATGGGCAGCTCGTGATCTTTACCAACCAGTTGGGTATTAGCCGTGGTCGTCTCAGGCCTGAAGTTTTCAAAGCTAAAGTAGAAGCTGTGATTGAACGCCTGGGGATTCCACTGCAGGTGAGTCAGCATGATGTATCTCCAGAATGCTTTGCAAGGGAAGTAGCAAATTGAGCAGAGAGAAATGCTAGCATCAGATACCTATGGTACAGCCAGAGTGTGAAATACATACTACCCTCTATAACCCTGGACATTTCATGCTAAATAAAAAAAAAAGTGGGTTCTGTGTATATGTTTCAGAGAAAATTCAGTCTTGAAATCTTAAGTGTTGGCAAGGTATAAGCAGGACAGGCTAAGGACAGGAATGGAGACTAAAACATGCAAAGAACAGTATGCGGTTTATAAAGGACCTTGGCAGTAGTGGCACTTAAGCTCTGGAGCACTCTGCCTGGTATTCCTTACCTAGGAAGATGCACCTGGCTTCCCTATTAGGGGATTTGGCTGGCAGGTAAGTGTTAGTATTTCAGGGAATATTTGGGAAAAGTGCATGATCAGTTAGCCTTTGCTGGCTTGGGTGTGCTTTTTACTCATATTGGTCTGGATATAGGTTTGACTTTAATTATGTTACCCATGACCAACTGAACAATCACTAATTTCAATTGATTCATTGAAAATCCAAGATGTCTTAGTATGGATCAATATACAACCCTTTGTAGCACCTTGGAGACTAACCGAAAGAAAGAAGTTGTGCCTCTCACCCCACCCTCTACCCAGCCAGAAATGACTAGTCTTCATTCTAGAAAATGTAAAAGGACAGTTATTACCTAGACTTGTTCCTGGATTTGGAGAAAGCAGAAGAGAATCTCAGCTAACTTTACGCTAGTGACTCTGCAGATTAACCTGGGGTGCCACAACAGGCTAAACAGTTGTTGAAGCCAAACTATTTGCTAATGATAATGGGGGGTTAATAAGAAGGAATAGAATCCAAAATAAATATATCTTCTCAAAGTGGAGGGAGCAGGGGAGTATAGCCCCAAGGCTGCATGTAGCGCCTAGGGATGAAAAGTAAAAAAAAAAAATCCCCCAGATGCTCCCAACCCCTTCAAGGGGCTATGGGGGCAATTTTACAACGTCCGTTGGGCCATTTTAAGCCCAGGAGAGGACTTTTTCACAAAAGAAAGTGAACCAGAAGGTATGGCCCTCCAAGGTCTTCTGGGGAGCTAATGTAGCCCCCTTACGGCCAACAGCTACCCATTCTTAAGCGCCATGTAAATAAATGAATAAATATCACTTTATGTTTAATGCAAGCAAAAAGGGCAGACAGAAACAGCTGTGTCACTTTCTCTTTTTCTCTGCAGGTATTTGTGGCAACCAGCGCTGGCATTTACCGTAAACCTGTCCTTGGCATGTGGAATCATCTATGTGAGAAGGTACTCCTGGTTTGGGGGGGAAAAAGGGGATGGGAAGAGAAAGAGGTCTTGTGCTGCTGCATATCTTTACTCTCCCCTTTTCTGTCCCTTCCCCACAAGGCAAATAGTGGTTTAGCAGTATCTTTGCAACACAGTGTCTATGTGGGAGGTGAGTAGCACGTGCCATTAAAAGTATATAATAAAAAGCTAGGCCACCTGCATTTGCTGAGTTGGTCATTTTGTTCCTCAGGGAGAGAGTGGGAATCGGTTTTAGTTTTGCACTGCAACAGAGTAATCCAGTTCTGTTTATAAGGGCCTGTGTTCTGTGTTCATAGCACAGAACTGGGAAAATATTTTTAGGACTATAAGTCTCAGCCAGAATGGCTGTGCTAGCAAAAAATTCTGAAAGCTGTAGGCCAAAAATATTTTTTCTGAGCTTTGGCAATAATCTGCCACCAGATCATTTGTTTTCTAGCTCATTGTAATGGAGGTCCTTTCCCCCCACTCTCCACAGATGCAGCTGGGCGTCCACCAAACTGGGCCCCTGGACATAAGAAGAAGGATTTTTCTTGCAGTGATCGCCTGGTATGGAATAAATCTTAGTGCTCTCTTGGCTAACCAGGCGTCTGTGCCATGTTTCTTGTGTACAAAACAATGTGCTTGGTTTGTATTTGGCTTTGGAACTTAGTAGCCTGGAATCTCAGCTTTTTTCTTTTTAAAATGAATTGTTAGCCTCCACAATGCAGTGGAAAAGGCTGGAACATTTTGCCAATAAAATTTTGAAAGGTAATAAGATTTAAGGAGGGTGTGTGGGCTTCCACTTACCCCCACCTCTGCCATCAATATGTGGACTTCCATAAATTCCACTGCTGCTACCAATTGTGAGGACCTTCTCTCATCCCACCTGTATAGCGTCAAATCTGGGAACTTTCTAGGTGCCTGATGCAAGACTTTATTAATCTAATCTCCCCACTGGATACTACCACCCTTGATTAACTGCTGCTACCACAGATACTGTGTATCTGAACTCAGCCTTTTCAATATTCCTTATGTAGTGTTCTTAGAGGCTCAAGTGTATAATCATTTATTAAACAGAAGTTGAGCATAAAATCACAGATTTACTTAATATGCCTAAATCTTGACTCACATTAACTCTAACTCATCTCTCACTCATATTCTTAACTAACTCTGACCCTAATGGATTTCCATCTCTGACCTTGACTAACCCTCCTAACCTCTTTTAACTCTTCTAACCTCTTTTTAACTCCTATTCTCAACTCTCATATACTCTAAATCTTTTTAAAAATCCCGAACACTCAGCCAATCACCAGTTACCCTTAATGGTCCATACTTTCACCTGCCCAACAGATCCTTACCTTATTACATCTACTATAAGTTACCATACTTTAACATAATTGATCTAATAAATGCAACAATATTCTCACTGCACCAAGTCCATAACATCACAGAGAGCAGCTGTGAATTAGGACTTCCATGACCCTTGCACCTCCTGTCATCCCTGTTTGTGTAGCTTCCCTGTCAAGAAGGCTCCAGGTCATTCTCCTCATTTTCTTGGCTCTGAACAGAAACAGCCACACTTCTAGAAAATGCAGTGGTGGAGTTGTTATGCTGTATGAACAAAGAGAGATGTAAATTGCATATATTCTGTGTACTTTATTGTGGCCAAAAAATGTTTCTGTTCAGGTGCCAAAGTACAAGCAGTTCTCAACTGTTCACATATCTCTCCAGCTCCTTCCTCCAGTCTAATGTCTCTCCTTCTGTCAATCCTCACAGTTTGCTCTGAATGCTGGGCTACCCTTCCACACTCCTGAAGAGTATTTTCTAGGCTGGAAAAAGGCATCATTCACACTCCCCAATTTTGATCCGGTAGGTAATTTCTCATGCCTTGGTCATTTCCTGCCTTCATTATTGTAATCTTTTGATTGGGCTTCCATTTCTCACTTTAATCCTCTGGTTCCCATTCAACATTTGCTGCTAAGATTATATTTTTAGCCCATTGTTTTGATCATGTTACTCCACGTTTGATATCTTCATTGGTTATCCATTCATTCTAGGATTCTGTACAAGCTTGTAGTTTTAAATATTCAAAGCCCTACACAACCTAGCTCCCTGCGTCTTTCAGCCCATATTTCTTTTTACCATCATGGTTGAGATATGTGTTCTAGGAACACTAGGCTTCTCACCTAATCAAGGGTTTCCTCTTCCTTGCCTTGGTTTCATCCTTTTCCACATGTTGCTCCATACTCCTGGAATTGCCTCGCTGAACAGTTGCAGATGCTTCTTCCCTTTTTACTTTTAAATCTCAATCAAAAACTTTCTTGTCCAAAGTTTTGGAATTTCAATTGAATATTATTTTATAGTCTTGTATTTTTGATTACATATAGTTGTCAGTTTGCTTTATATTTCTTGTATTTTATTTTATTTTTCCTTCTTTGTGTGTGTATGTGTATAGACACACACATATTTTAGATTGTACCTCTTTGGTAGAACCTACTATTTTTATTGGTTTTACTTGTAAAGTGCTATGTACATTGACAGCGATATATAAATAAATGACGATGATAAGTCACTTCTCTGGCTGGACTCCTGTCCAAATCTGGCTAAGATATGTCACTTTTGAATAGTCAAAGCACTACCTGTGCAGTATCCTTGTGTAAGGTAAAGTAAGCTGTAACATAAATGAGTATTACATTGCTTGGTGCTCCATATATATCTTGAAACTGCACACTCCCTCCTTTCTACTCCTTCTGTGCAGCAAAGAGGATTGTATCACAAAATTCTTGGTGCCATCATCTGTTATCTGTGTTGTTGTTATATTAATAATATATGATGATCATAGTCTCCCTTTTCCAACTCAGCGGACTCTGGATCCCAAGGCACGCCTGTATGATCCTCCAGAAGCTTGCCTGACTTCATCCTCCCCAGAACTGATTGTGGCTGTTGGCTTCCCTGCTGGTGAGTGACAACTGCGCACTTCTTTTAGCTTCATTCTAGCTTGTCATTTCCAAAACCCAGTGCTTGCCCTTTGGGTCATGAGCAACAAACTTAAAAGTTAGTTCTTCTTCCAACCTCAGAATGCCAAGGCCAAAACAAAAGCTGTGGCCCTTCCCTACAGTAAAGTTTCCACATGCCTTTCTGACCCAGAGAACAACAGTTCTGCATAGCTCAATTGGTACAGTCAAAACCAGTTTCACTTGTGTTGGTCCAAGTCTTCTTCCTTGGCTCTTGAAAATGTGGGGAAATGGAGCCTAGAATGAAGTAGACTACAGGTTTGTTGTCTGTTGCCACAGCTTGCTGTCATGGTTTGTACTGGAGTAGGACTCCAGGAGACCAGGGTTCAAATCCTCATTCAACCATGGAAACTCACTGGGTGACCTTGGACAAGTCCCCTTCTCTCAGCCTAAGGAGAAAGCAGTGGCAAACTTCTTCTGAATAAATCTAGCCAAGACAACCCTACAGTAAGATCGCTGTAAGCTGGAGTTGACTTGAAGGCACCTAACAACAAGCAAGGTTTCTAGTAGGACTCTGTAATAAAGTACCCTTCATAACAGTCCAACCCTCTCTGGAAGGAGAGCTTGGAAAAGTTATTATTTTGGATGAGAAGTCCCAGATTACTCCAGTGCCCATGCTGGCAGGATTACAAGGATTGTTATCCAAAAAGAAAGTTTTCTGAGCTCTAGAATAGATCCAGAGGAACTGTCATGAGCAGAACCTGTTTTTATCTCTTTTCTATAATGGAAATTACATGACCAGCAGTCATGAAGCACAGAAGTAGGCAAGCACAGAAAGAAAAAATATCCCTTATGTCATTTGGGAAGATGGAAGGAAAAGAGGGACAGCTTCATAAAATCTTGCATTCAGATCAAGAACATCTCAAATAGATGTGTCCTCTTTGAATGAGACTTAAGAAGTCTCATTGAATGAGACTTAAGAAGTGCCATTTCAGCTCCCTGAACTTCTGGAAAACCCTTCTGTACTACCATTGTCCATGTACTGTCTAACAGTAATGTGCTCTTTTCCCCATCCCATTCCAGCTGGCAAGTCAACTTTTTTGAAGAAACGTTTGATCTCTGTTGGTTATGCCTATGCCAACCGGGTAAGTTGGTAAACTTTAATTCATCCTTCCCCAAATCTTTCAGACTAAGGCCAGCATCTTGTGCAGGTTTAAGTCAACCTCGTACCTGCCTCTTCTTCTTTTTTGGAAGGGGTGTCATTGTGCTGATGTGATATTCCCTTCCTCTCTCCACCAGTAACCAAAGCCTCCCCCTGGATTTGCCGTTGAGCTGCTGCAGCCTTCCCCATGGTCATTCTGTGGCTCATGGAGTGTTGCAAGGCGATGGAATGGAGAAGTGTCTGGCTATTTTCCTGTAGACAGGTGTAAAATAATTGCATCATCTACTGAGACCTCCAGAAGATCCTCATGGATCTCAGTAGATGATATAATCATTTCACATCTGACTACAGAGGCATAGCCATATGCTTGTCCCACATTTCCACCACCCTCAAAATGGCTGGTTGGGGGGACTGCAGCACCTTTGCACTATGATGAATGACCAGGTATAGTGTAGTGAGCCATACAGGATTCCAGCCACTGTCTCCCACCGTTCGCACCTAGTATGGCTTGGCTGTGGCTGTATAAGGTAGGAAAGATGGTAAGTCTGGTTCATTACACCAGGATGACACCAGACTGGAGAGCGCTGCTGTAATGCAAGGGTGGGGAACATCTGACCCTCCATTTGTATTAGACTTCATCTTTTACTATTCCATACCTAGATGAGATTGTAAGTCCTAAAATCTGGAGGTCCAAAGGCTCCTTCACCTCTATTCTAATGGGACTGCATTTCCACTCCACACAGGACACACTTGGTTCATGGCAGAAGTGTGTAGCTCTGTGCCAGACATCACTGCGAGCAGGGAAGAGTGTAGCAGTGGACAATACCAATCCTGACCTGGAATCAAGGCGTAGGTGAGGCTCCTCCTGTCAGTAGATATGATCAGGTTACTAGTCCTGGAGGATGGGGTTACTCTCCCAGGGGAATGGGAGTCCAGTTCTCTGAAAAACCATCATCCCTTCTCTCCACCTAGGTATATTGAGTGTGCCAAGGAGGTGGGTGTCCCCTGCCGCTGTTTCCTCTTTACTGCTTCATTGGAACAAGCCAAGCATAACAACAGAGTAAGTACCTTGTTAAGAAGACCAGGTCTTTCAGTTTCTCTATTTCAAAGGAGAAACCAGGTCATTTGGCGGAGTCGTGTAAATCCCTTCCCCTTCCATTATTCTAATTTCATTTCAGTTCTGGAAAGATAAAATGATGGGAGCAGAACAGGATCACACAATCTGAGGTTGAGGAATACTCTGAAAGATGCAGGACTAAGGTTCTGTTTGCTTGTACTGGAACTTACAAAGAGTGAGAAATGTGGGGATTCTAAGGCAGGGAAACTTTGGCCTCAACCTGGCATGGCAAACAATCATGAGTGTGGAAATCCAAAACACCTGGAGGGCAAAAGTTTCTCTCCCGATGACCTAAAATTATGTGCAGCATTGTTAACCTGCCATATTTCTTCTGGCTCAACAGTTTCCTTTACCGTCTGTTGCCGTAAGAGTAGTTGTGTGATATAAAGATCTGTTATCAACTGATCAGGCCTGATTCCTTGTAACTGTGATTGGTTGTCCCTTATTTCTTCTCAGTTTTAACTATTTTCTGCTGGGCCTGGTCTGTGCATCTTTCTACCTCATCTTTCCACTCACCTTTCCATTTTTTTTAATTTTTTTTAGTTATTATTAGTAAGTTCCACAATAAAGTTCAGTTTTCATTTACCTCAGGGGTTAGGTTGACTATCTGGGTAGACATATTGCTAAATACAACACCTGTCAAGGCCAGAACAGATAATCATGTCCCTGAAAGTGAAGCACTTTTGGTCCCTGTGCCCAGCAGTCAAAGCTATAGCACATCTCCTTCATGTATTTATCTACTCTTTCCTATCCTACTGCCCATCAGAGTACATTGAATTCCACAGATTCATTTTTATTGTATGGCATGCTTCTGTTTTACACCTTGCGTCTAAGAAGCTAATGAGAGGATCCAATTTTCCAAACCTTTTCTAAATAGAAAATTTATGCCAAAGAGGAATCCTTCTTGTCCTGGTTTTTAACAAAGCTGCATGCAAAGCCCACACAGAGAGCTCTTTGATTCTTTTTCAGTTTCGGGAGATGACGGAAAAGGGACACGTGCCAGTCAATGATATTGTTCTGAACACTTACAAGTGAGTTTTTGACTTTCCTACAGAGGAGAGGGTGGCTTGCAATGAAATAGGAGGTGTTACTTTGGGAAAAACATCTTTTCTCTGTGGGTCCTGGGATGTGTTCCCTGCATAATTTAGAAGAGTTGCTCTGGAATTAAACTGCCAATGTATAAATTTGTAAATATTGCAAACAGCAGCATTTCTGGTACCACAGCAAATAAGTATCTCCTATGCCCACAATCCAACTTCACTTGAATAAAAATAAGCAGATCTATCAGATTTTATTGTTACGTGACAAAGGAGGAAAAATCAGCTTCAGATTAGAGCTGATTTCTGTGATGAATTATACCTCCCCTTTCCCAGTGGCCCTCAGCTTTCTGGATTCTTTTATTTTATAATGGCAGCTTTCCCTACTTCATGAAAGTCCTGTTCCCTGCCATGTAACATTATGCAATTTTGCTATTTTTGATTCAGAATATGCTGTCTTTAGAAAAAAAATTGAAACACCCATTAATTGGCCATCTTTCTTTTTGCCAGGAGTAAGTATGTGGAGCCATCATTGGAAGAAGGTTTCTCAGAAATCCTTAAGATTCATTTTGTACCACAGTTCACAGACTCTCAGATGGAATCACTTTACCGTCAATTTTCAGAAGGATGACAGCAAACTAACTGGATCTACTGCCCTACTACTTAAGATCATGTCTGATCTGGTCTTTTGGAAATGTACTGCCATTGCCACAGAAGTCATGTATATGGAGTGAGTGAGCTCCCCCTGCTGGTCAGAGGGCAACCTTAGTTTAAGCCAGTTCTCATACTGTTTGAAACTGGACCAGAGAAAAGCATTTTATCTCTCCTTGACTTTGGAAGATTTTTAGAAGCAATGCAAAATAAAGGTTTGAAACCCAGACAGCTGTCCTTTTCTTCTCCATAAATATAAAAAGGGGTCTTGTTTAAAATTTGTCTCAGTTTTTCTTCTAGGGAAACAACTCTGGTCTAGTAGCATAGACTTGGATTTACCAACAGAGTACCCTGTAATGAAGCAGTACATCAACAGACTTCAAAATTTTTGAGTGGCAACAAATGCAGCCCTTTCTTCCCACCGTTATATTGGCATGAAGGAGGACTGAGGTCATATTCTGTTAAAGGACTACAGCATCTGCTTACTTCTGGGACTAAGAATTTAGTGTCTGTATAGTATCATGCTCTAGTTAGTGGATTTCAGGATTCCAGTAAATAAAAGGAGATCCTGCAGGCTTGATGCCTACCTTCTTCCCAGGACTAGACTATCTAGAAACATAAGAAGAGAAGAAAACACTGACGGCAGGCTTTCTCTTCCAGCAGAAGCATCTCAGATTCTAATCCTTTACCAAAGTCAAAGTTGTAAACCAAACAAGAGAAGATTCCCAGGAACAACAATATACTGGACTACACAGCAGCAATTCCCCAAAAGGTTTATTTTACAAAAAATAATAATAAAAGAACATCCATTCTCACACACGCAAACCAAGTCAGGTATTCAGAGGCCCTCAAGAAGTGTCCATAGTCTCTCCCTCTGGAAAACAAAGCAGAAATAAGGCTTCAAGAGGGATGAACACCCCAACCCAAAACTGCAGGTCTCCCTCATCCTGAATTTTAAACAGTACCACTCAACCTGTTCCAGTGGACAAAACTGCTGTGAAGGTTTGATCACTGTCCTGGCAAAGAGAGCAGGAGTAAGCTGCATGGTCACTTGTTATCTAGTGGTCCCCTTTATGTACCAATGTCCCTTGTTCTGTGCTGTCATTTCATGCCTCCACCCCATTTTGTTAGGAAGCCGTCCCATTCAGAAGACTAGAAACGTGCATTGCAAAACTTGACAACAAGCTCAGTTGAAGTTAACTTTCATATTAAAAAAGACAACCATTTCTAGCCATCATGAAGAAAAACCTGTAAACAAAACAGGCAGTTGCCATTAAGGCCTGAAACTGATTTATTTGAAAGTGGTAATCAAATCAGTTAGGGGCTTTGTCCATGCCTCCTCCCTGCCACAACACATCTGTTGCTTCCAACCAGTCCTCAAGTTCTTGTTTTCCTTTGCTAAGCCTATTATACAATTCAAAATTCTACAAAAATGCCTCCAGATTTGGAAAGAGAACAAATCATACCAGCACTATTTACCTCAAACTGAGGGAGGGGAAATCAGTATAATTTTTTAGCTCCTTTCTCTCCTTGTGATTCACTGTGATTAAATAAAGGCATAAATTTACCCAAACAGTTTAGGAGCAACTAAAGGGGTGTTCACACTCCCAGTTAAGAGCTATGCTGCTGCAGTCACTGGATTATGAATGCTGGTAGCTGTGGATCCTCCTGTACCTACGATTTTTATACAATTTTGTCTAAAGACTGAAATGTCAGGGATGGGGGCAAACATGGCAAGGTAGACTCAGATACAGTTACAGGAACTGAATCAGGATATTTAAATGTGGGTCTTCCATTTTTGGCAAAAGCACCAAGTTGTGTGTTGAAATGCCACACGATGAACCTCAAAGCATTCAGAAGATCACCTCAAAAACAAAACTTAAGAATTCAACTGTTGTGTTACTAAAAAGCAATTCTATGTGTTCTTGGCTAAAGCTGAGCCCTCCTATTCTACAAGCACCTCCTGCATTCTTTGTTGGCAAAGACTGACAGCATCAAAAGCAAAAGGATAGCCAGGCTGACTCCAGCGAGAGTTCAACCAATTACTCTTCCCTACCACCTATGACCACATATTTACTCACTGAGTTCATTGAACATAAAGGCATCCTGGTATTCTTTCATGTACTGAGTGGAGCGTGACTCATCTAAGAATAGTGAGTACACACGCTTGATGTCATCCACTTGAACCTCAGTGCCCTGTGGATGAGAAGGGACAGAGTTAGTGCTCCCTGCAGAAAAGGCAACAGCCAGTGAAGGTCCTCACATTGACTCCAGGATGAGAGAAGGAAAATTTCCATAACACAAGACAGGGAGCACTGGCTGGACTTAAGACATCAGAACTGAGTATCCCCAGCTTCCAAACATCCCCTGCTTTCTATCCTTCAGCTCCCTACCAAGAATGTAGGACTCCCTGGATTTGAAGATCCCTCTATCTGCCCAGGTCCCAACATGTCATACCCCTAATCTGAGCCCTGTGTATGTATATACAATGAAGCTCCAAGAAATCCTCTGGAGTTGCAGGTCAGGGTAAAGAGGAATCAGCACAGGTTATATGGCCATATATACACCTGGAGTGCTGGCAATTCAGCTGTATTTTTAAAGTCATCTGAAACTCTTCCTCCCAGAGGACTCTCCTGTCCTACCTCAGGAACAGAACTCACCTTTCTCTTGCGACAGACCAGGTTGGCTGCTGTGATGAGCTGGATGGCATAGCGCAGGGAGGTCTCCAGTCCAATGCGAGTAAGCACTGTGTAGGCATCTTCATTCATTTCGACATCTTCCTCCTCACACCTGCAAGGAAAAATTGGAAGGTACTTAAAATCTTCATCCATATAGAAGACTCCAAGCAACAAATAAAAGAAATGACTGTGAGGGGGAGATGGAGAAAGCAGAGAACTACAATACACAAGTTCCTTTCTTTGAAAAAAAAATACTTCCTCAGCCAGTGTAGTGCAGAGGTTTAACAATGGACTATGACTCTGGAGACCATGATTCACCTATGGAAACCCATGGGGTAACCTTGGCAAGTCACACACTTTCAGCTCAGAGGAAGACAAAGGCAAAGCTTCCCTCTGAAAAAATCTTGCCAAGAAAACCCCATGATAGGTTTGTCTTAGGGTCACCTTTAGTTCAAAATGACTTGGAAGGTACACGGCAGTAACGGCAGCAGCAGCCTCTCACCGGATTTTGAGAATTTGCTTAGTTTCCTTGTCACTGTAGGGAGAGGTTGAAATGATGAGCATACGATCCAGCAGGTCAATAGGGATGCCATGGGGGCTCTGATAGTTGGTGCCACGAATCCTGGGTCAAAAGAAGAATGCAAGCAATGAAGGAAAGGGAGCTACAGACCATTAAGCCGGAGAGAAACACTGGAAGTACAGAGACCTGGGATGAAGGAGCCTTTTTTTTTTTTAAATATAACAAGCATATACACAAGGTGAGTCCTTAGCTTTTGCTGCCATGTACAACTCAGGTCATGTCATGCCCCTAAAACCCATTACTTATTAGTGCTAGCCTAGGGTGCCCCCTAGTCCCCTGCTAAGATGGCTACTGGCTTACTGGGCATGAAGGGATCTGTACTACCAACACAGCTGGAGGGCACTCCCTTGGGGAAAACTACAATATGTATTCATACCGTATACACCTCCCAAACTGCAGAACATGGAAATGTTACTTGTTTGGATTACAACTGTCAGAATCCTCAAACCAGTACAGCTACTGGCCAATTTGTCTGTGGGTCCTGGGAGCTGTAATCAAACAGTAACTTTAACCCAAGCTCTGCCCAACTGTGCCCTTGTCTACCAACATACTGCATCCCTCCTTGAATGCACAGAGCTAAAGCCCATCTGTAAGAGGCAATCTGTCTGGGAACTATGACTACAGCATGATCTTCAGTAGCGAAATGAAACATTTGGTGTCTTGCCACAGCTTACTCTTGCTTTAGGCTGATGCTCAGCAAAGCAGAATATTCTGAGCTGTGTATTTTGCAGCTTGCAGAATGTGCGTTACCTTGATGCAGAATTCTGATTAATTTCCCAGAATATAGCCACCCAAATTACCAGCTCCTCATACCCAATTGCCTGGTGGGTATTGTGCCAAGACTTGTGCCAAGGTGATCAGGCTGACCTGGTGATGCCTCGATTAGTAGCCATGATGAGGACAGGTGCCATGTCACTCTCCAAGGCCCGGTTGAGGAAGGAAAAGCACTCAATATCCAGCATGTGGACTTCATCGATGAACAGAACCTGAAGGGAAGGAGGAAGAAATCATACTGGATGGAAGAAAAGAACATTTACAACCCAAACTTCAAACAAAACAATATTGAAAAAGTGGGTACAAATGTCTTAACACAGCCCCTTAACACAGAACTCACCCCTGGGATCACCTCAGCCTTGCCCTCCTCTCGCCACTCGGCTACCTTGGCGTTGATTTGCTCCCGCACTTCTGACTTTATCTCTCCAGTGTCACCTAGGAGCACACGTAGAAAGGGGTGGTTATGAGGAACTGCTTCCCCGTAATGCCAATCCCTCCTGCAAACATAATCCCTGAGAAAGGAATACATTATCTATCCAAACTCCACGATAGATTCTCAAGGTATTTTTAAATTGCTGGGGGAAAAAAAAAGTGCTGCCCACCATTTTAATTCAACAAGCTAAAATATCCACTTCACATTTCAAGCCCTGCTTTCAAGATTACTTAATTCTGTTCCAGAATAATCAGAATCGTAAGAGCATGAAAGAAGCACTTATTTGTTATAGTTTTAACCTGTCCTTCAGTTAAAGCTTGGAGTGGAACACACGGTTCTCTTCGCTATCCATTTTGTTGAGTTTGTTTACCACTCATACTTTCACTGTTCTAAGAGAACAGCATCATAATTCTACATTAAGCTAATTCTATCTTGCTTTTCTGTGGGCTCAGACCATCTGTCTGTCTGACCTTCTGTGGGCTCACACCATTTCAAACAGTCATAGTATTATTATTATAAACTTTTAAAGTTAAATTAAGTTGAACAGGTCAAACAGAAAGTTTTTCATCTGGTATTAAAAAATTCTTTTCCCATGCAACTTATCTCTGAACTTGCACTAATTCTGTGCTATATTTTTTTTTCAGAGTCTATATTTGCATTAAGGATATAAATGCACTAATAAATCAAATAATCCACATTCTTCCTAACTTCACAGTTGTTTCTTTTTTAAATAAATCACCTCTCATAGGATAAACTTAACCATCTGGAACATTACCAACTCAAAGGTACAGTATCCCACATTAAAAAGCATAACACACACTAGGGTATAGCATTTTAGCATTTAAATAACATCTACCATACAGATCCTTCATTTCTTCCCTGACAGAACCCATCCAAGTCCCCACCCTCTCATTCTCTCCCACCAGTCCTTTCCCATCCTCGTACCAGAGAACAGGGCCAGGAAGCCCTGCGTGCGGCTGTTGATGACATCAATTTCATGCAACGAGACAGTGTGTACCACTTCCTTACGCTTCTGTAGCTCCCCATCAGGGCACTGCACAAACTTGGTCTGGTAAGAGAAAGATGCAATTAAAGAACTGAATGCTCCCCATGTGCTGCTCCCAAGCATGTAAACTCTGAGCTTTGCCTAGGCTGCAGCGTTGGAATTAATACAAATAACACTGTTTTATGTTACTCTGACTGGCAGTAACTCTCCAAGGCGGCCTTCTCTCACTTGGAGTCTCCATATTTGTTAGATCAGTGGCCATGTTGTCTGGGAATGACAGGGAGGCTAGTAAATCAGGAATGCACCAAGTGAAGAAAGACTACTTCAAAGTTCCAGGCAAGGGTTTTTCCCATCATCCCTGCTATCCCAGTGGCCAGAATTCAAGTAGGGACAGCCAGACACCTAAGTTTCCTTTACCCATGCAGAGGTCTTTTTCTGGGTGCCATAGCGGTTGGCTTTTTCTTCCTCCCTGTGCAGCATCCAAAGCCTTGCCTCCTGGCATTGCACTGCACAGCCATTCTGTGTTTCTTGATGAGCAGACAGGCTTAAAGGAGTGTCTGGTTACATCCCCCATAACTAGACCCAAAATGATGACATCAATGTTGAGATCCACTGGGGTCCTCCAGGGGTCTCTGGTCTGCTGTAAATTTTGTCACGTCTGTTTATTGTGGATTGTGGAGGGGGCGAGGCCCACTTTTCTTTTCACAAACTGGAGATAGTAGCTGCCTTCCCAGCCTCTCTATAGTAACCTGCCCCTCCAACTTCTTATACAACCCTTCTTTTCCCTTTTTAAATCTACCACCTTACTGGAAAAGGAGTAAAATCTCTCTGGTCTTATTCAAGAGGATTTGATAATTTGTGATAGTATGTTTCTATCAAAAAAAGAACTGAAGAAATGTATTCTGCTGAATCAGAAATTATAAAAATAGAATGCAATCTTTATTAAAACAATAAACAGGGAAAGGGTATTGGGTATTGTAAGTATATACAAACAAAACAGAACTTCCAAAAACGTCTAACCTGATTCCTCAGCTCAACTCAGTATTCAGGTACAAAGCCTTCATACCCCCTCAGAAAGCTTTCATACCCACTCAGACCTTTGGCTTTCCCTGCTCAAAGTCCTAATCCCTAAGTCAGGGTCTCACTTTCTGACCCGCTCAGAAGTGATTTAGTCTCTCCTCTGCCTCTCACTGGGCCTCTAAGAAAACCACCCTCTTAGCCAACAAAACACTTCCTCCTTCTCTCACTGAGGGAATCTCTCCAAAAAATGCAAGTGATCCCCTTCTATAGAGCTCCTCCTCAGAAAGCTCAGCCCTTCCCATGCACCAATGGGTTGAGTTCCTCTCTTACCAAGAGTCCCTTGGCAATCTGTTGCTAAGGCTAGCCTCCTTCTCAGGCTAACTGTATCCCCCAGGCTCCACTACAGGGATGGAGAAAGATGCTCGTCCAACCCTGCCTGTTTGTGCCAAAAAATACAGAATGGCTATGCAACGGAATGTCAGGGACTTATCAGTAGGCCAGGGATGGAGGGCACATGGCTCAGCACAGCATAGGTTTGCACGCTGATATTTGTGCTATGCTGAGGGGATGCTGGATTGAAGCCTAAATCATTTTCCATGGGGATATTTGGGAATGAACTGAACACAATCTGGTCATTTACAGCTGTGGGCTGAAAAGGCTGCAGTCCACCACACCTACAAGCAAATCATGGGATAATTATACCTTAATGTACTTCTCACCCTACCATCATACCTGTGAACCCATCGCATCGTAGTCTCGCGCTCGGGTAAAGGAACGTCCAAGTTTGGTAATCTTTCCAGTGGCTTTGTCAATAGTGATTACATCTCTGAGGGAACAGAAAGAGGAAATCTGAAGACTGTTTTGCTCTGTATGGAAAACACCTCCTAAAGGAACAACCTCCCCGATCCCAAACAATGAGTCCAGAAAGACAACTTCTCCCCAGGGAGTGTTAAAGAATACTTTGAATGGTTCATTCTCTCTTTTTCCCCATGCTTGCTTGCACATCTGCGTTAATTAACTCATTTATGGTAACAGGCCCTCTGTGTCTGGTTGCAAAATCAGATGATAACAACTGTCAAGAGTCCTGAGTTCTGCAAACCACCCAAGCTTACCCAGCCTGCACTTTTTCTTTGGTCAGTGACTCAATCATCTTGGTGCCCAGGTCGTAGATTGTTTCCATTTCTGTTGTTTTCAATGTAAGCTTCCCCACCTTTGCACCCTGCAAGGGAAAGGTGAGGGACAATCAACATTTTCCAATAGTCATTGCTTTTTATAAACAGGCTGCACAAGACAGCGCCATCATTACTAAGCAGATGGACACAGACAGCCTTCCATGTTATATTCCAAGCTCTACTCACAGTACCAGTTGCTGGGCGATCTATTTGGATCTCTACCACTTCCCCTTCAATGATTTCTGTTTCCTCCCTGGAAGTATAAGAGAGAGATAGTCAAACTAGTTATAGTAGCTAAAAAGGTAAAGTGCACAGTACCCCAAACCAGTAACACCTTGCTCTCTTACAAAGCTGGAAATATATAACTGGATAATCAAAGAATCCTGCAAGCCTTGTTCTATTCATTAATTTCTACTCCCATTCCAGAAAGCCTAAGTTATTTTATCTGCAATTTTTAAAATCTATTACAATCATTTTATCTGCCAAAGTTAACATTATTGACAGCGTAAACAAATTTACAAAAGCTGAATCCTACAAAACAAGCAACAAGCACATTTCTGGTCAGTTCCCACAATCTACTAGTTTCCTAATGCCCCAGAATCTTAATTGTTGGCTTTTGGTTCAACCCTCCTGGCTTCAGTTTCATCTTCTGGGCCCTGTAGCTTTTCTTTCTTACCAAAGCCACCATAACAGGAATTGAGATATGTGACTCCAGATACTGTTGAAACTTCAACTTGTATCAGCCTTCATCAGTACAGCCAATGGTGAGGAATAATGGGAAATATATATTTTGAGGGCCATGTGTTCCCTTCTCCCTGCATTAGATTCCAATCCACCCACAAAGAACAAAAGGGCTCCGGCCACTCCTCACTTGATGCGGACACCAATGGAACGCCGAAAGGCCTGAGTCAGTGCTTCTGTCTTGCTCATCTCCAAGGAGAAGATCTCACTGCCAGCAATAGCCGTGAAAGGGGTGTCAAGGCCCAGTGCCTGTGCCATTCCTGAGAAAGGAAATCGAAGTTTGCTTAAGAGAGATTAGACTGAAGTGAAAGCCCAGTCATTCTTTGCCCACTGATATATCAATTCAAAAAGATGCATTCCCCAAAACAGGGAAACCCCAAGTTTGTTAAGCCATTCCTGCTTAGAAGATGAGCAGACCTCTCCTGGTTTCTGGTATCAGATCCTTACCCATGGCAATTGCAGTTTTCCCAGTTCCTGGCTGTCCAGCAATCAGAACAGCCCGACCAGCAATTTTGCCCTCTTTTATCATCTCCAAGATCACACCAGCAGCACGACGAGCAGCTAATTGGCCTACCATTCCCTGTGATACCTAGCAGGGGGAAAAACAGGAAGACCAAAGTGCCCCATATCTTCTCCCTTTGCTCATTTCCACCCCAAAAACAGACATTGCTGCTGCTTGTATACAAAAACCCTGCTTACCTTTCCCCTTCTTATCTCATCCTGTAATGCTCCCTAATTGTTTGCTCTCCCTATTTTACTCTGCTCCTTGTTAATCTACAATCACATAGCTGTGTAAAGTTTTAAGAATCCTTCAAGAATATCCCATGACTTTCATTCTGGCTACTGAATTCACAACACCATTCCCCTTTATGGTCCCCCCTCACCCAAATGCAGAAAGAAGAGTGGAAAAGCTGTGCATTTTCCAATGCAGATAAGCCTCTTACTTTCAAAGACAACTGACTAGAGTAAGATAACCAAAGCCTAGAGAGGGGTAAAAATCAGAACCCAGGAAGTTGTCTATCTTGCTTATCTCCCCTGGGCACAGTAGCACAGGAATGGGTAATTATAACCCTCCAGATGTTTTTGGCCTATCATCCCCATTAGCCCTAGCCAGTGGTGAAGGATTATGCTAGCTATAGCCACAGTTGCCCATCACCTGCAGTTGGAGAAGGCAGTTAGTTCCTGGGGCCATTCAGATTACAATACACCATAATCCCATAGAGAAGAGATCTCTCAGATAAATTCAGAAAAGACAGCCCTTATGCTACACAAAGATGTCCCCAACTA
Organism: Cyclura pinguis; assembly: GCA_030412105.1. Taxonomy (NCBI): domain Eukaryota; kingdom Metazoa; phylum Chordata; class Lepidosauria; order Squamata; family Iguanidae; genus Cyclura; species Cyclura pinguis. Next base: position 102,762,075 of record CM059604.1, read on the forward strand.
TCTAATAATCTCCACACTGTTTGTACACCTACTCTAAGTTCCTAGCACCTGATTCTCTCTCATCTGATCTGTTCTCACACGTCTTGATCCAGCAAACTACCCAAAAGTTCTTTCTCCCACATACCTGTCTCGGTTCCAGTGTATCATCCAAGCCAAGCCCTCTGATGTGGGAGTGGGCACCTGTGAAACAGAAAGACTACTCAGAAGGTGGTTGAATCTGTACACAAATAGATTCAGAACTAAAACCACATCTAGACCTTCACTGCCCTTTCATTAAGTGCTGATCTTAGCCATCCATTTCTGTGGAAACAGCTGGAGGCAAACTCAAGAACAGGAGAAACTCACCAATGCGTTCAATACGGGTGACATCTCGAACTTCAGGGACTTTGGTAGTCTGGGAAAAGAGCAAATATTCAGTGAAACCTACCAGATCTCCAAAGGTTCTTTCCCCTGATCCCCATGTAAATCAATATGTTTTAGAAATAAACATTTCCTATCCACATTTAAGATCAATTGAACACTCTGGAAAGAAGCAAACCAAAACAACACAGTCGCCCAAAATCAAAAAGGAACCCCTTTCAGTATCTCAATAAGAAACATTTTGGTACATATACACATAAGATATAAGCACAGACACACAAAAGAACCAGGACTGTGTAACCGTTAGAGTACTGGAATCTAGAGTGCCATAGTAGGGAAATGGTTAATGTTAGGGAAGACTGGAGTTAAAATCCACCCTCCTATATGGTTTAGAACAGGGCAGGCAGACTTCAAGTTCATGGAGTCTTTGTATGTCATTAGAATCACAAGCTGTACCACTGAGAGGCAGGTGCAGAAGGTGTGTACTTTAAAGAATTCTGAATCCGAAATTTGAGTTTAAAAAAATAAATTGACCTCAGAGTTTTTTCACATTAAAATTTGCTCTTATTTACCTGCTCCCCATCCCAGTTTTCTTCATTTTAGCAATGTAACTTGGAAGAAAAAGATAATTAACAGCAAAACTGTTAGGAAGTCAGAATACTGGGTGTATCTACTTCAAACTGCCTAGGGCAGCAGTTCTTAACCTTTTCTACCACAGACACACTTTGAATACCATTTGTTGTCATAGACCACCAAAACTTAACTCAAGATTTAAAACCTTAAAGTGCATCAGATAAGTATCATGGGTCTTCAGATTTGGAGAGAAGGGAGAAATAAGTAAATACACACATTCCTATTATATAGATAGATAGATAGATAGATAGATAGATAGATAGAATTATCTTGTACGAATTTGTCTTTTTCTTCTTCTCCATTATAATTGTAAATGCTCGTAACATTTCTTCAAGCCTTTGCGGACCCTCTTTGAGGCCACTGTGGCCCCCTAGGGGTCCATGGACCCCAGGTTAAGAACCACTGACCTAGGGATCTGCCACTAGATGCCAATCTACCTTATCCACACCAACCCAAAAAAAAGAATGAAGGCTGGGTAGAAGCCCAGGGGACAACAAATGCGGGCTTCCCCACCGGGTGAACTCAGGTCTCTCATTGGCCATTTCCACACTACACTGTTACCCTGCTATTATTCCACTTTCAACATTCTGTGGAATTCTGGGGTTTGTGGTTTACTGTGGCCAAACAGCTCTCTGGATGAGAATTCTAAATCCCCTCCCTAAACTGCAAATCCCAGGATTCCATAGGATGTTGAAAGCGGAGTAATAGCACCATGACAGTGTAGTGCGGAAAGGACCATTCTCAGCACAGCATACCTTACTTTGAGGCATACAGGAGGGACGGCGGGAATATAAAAGAAACAGAAACACGATCTGCAGAGATCCGACTAGATCTAAGCAAGGGTGGTGAGACTGGGAGCCCCCAGACGTTCTCGGACTGCAGCTCATAACCAAAGACGGGAGATGATGGGAGTCGCAGTCCAAAACCATCTAGAGGGCCACACGCTGAGCGGAACGGGGGCGATCGCTCCGAACCTCCCCGCAAGGGTCCGCCATGGCTTCCCCTCACAGGTTCGGAGGAGGAGCGCGAAACCCGGGAGTCCACTTGCGTGTGGGGTTATCCGGGTGTTTTCCTGGGAGGGAGACGAGATTCTCGCTCACCGCGGCCGTTGCCATGCTGCTGCTGTTGGTCCCGCTGCCTTCCCGTCTCCCACGGTCTCTAAGCGGCAACCTGCCCCGCCTTCTCAACAGCTCCAGGAGGCCGGGAGCGGAAACAGGAAGCGGCCTGAGAGAGCGCGCACGCGGCGTGGGGAACCTCTATGGTAGCTCGGTCCTCCCGCCTACGGCAGTGCCCCGTGGGTGTGGGGATTTCCAAAGTTATGTTTCGAAAATGGAGCTTTTCAGAACTCTGCTTGAACTTGTCCCGTCGCCGTTAGGACATCGTAGTATTAGTATAAATACATCATATTATTATTGTAACTGAAGTGACATGATTATTGTTGGTTGAGTAGTAGTGTAACTCAGAGCCAGGGTGGTATAGTGGTTTGAGCGTAGGAAACCATGGTTCAGTTCCCCGCTCGGCCCCGGGGCCCGTCACATACTCTCAGCCCCCGAAAACCCCGTGATACACTTGGCTTAGGGTCGGAAACGACAGCACGTAACAGTAACAGCATAACTAATACTTAAAAGCCATTGCCGCACTACACTGTCCTAGTGCTATTATTCCACTTTCAACATCCTATGGAATCCTGGGGATTGCAGTTTAGGGAGGGGCATTTAGAATTCCCAGCCAGAGGGCACTTTGGCCTCAGTAGACTACAAATCCCAGATTCCACAGGATGTTGAAAGTGGAATAATAGTACTGTAACAGTATAGTACAGAAATGGCCTAAGTGATGAAGGTCCCACTGTTTTCTGTTGACAGATAGGACACTCCTGCAGAGAGTGCAGAAAACTAAACCAGTGCATCTCCAGCTATTTGAATTTTTCCAGCCAGCGGTGTTTTTCTCCTGGATGCACCAGGGACAGGTTCTACATTTGTGCCTGTTGGCTACAACTGTTCCTTTCTTTCCTACAAACTTACCAGGGACTGACATCTCATGCCTCAGGAATCAGAATGGACCGTGAGTTTAAGCAGCGCTGGTTGAGGATAAGATTGACAAACATTTACTCTTGTACTTTTAGACTTAGGCCATTTCCGCCCTCCACTGTTATAGTCTATTCCACTTTCAACAGCCTATGGAATCCTGGGGTTTGCAGTTTAGTGCGGGAGGAGGCATTTAGAATTCTCAGCCAGAGAGCTCTTTGGGCTCAGTAAACTACGAACTCCAGAATTCCACAGGAGGTTGAAAATAGAATAATAGCACTGTAACAGTGTAGGGTGGAAATGGCCTTAAATTTCCACAAGCCTTGCCTTGCAGGGGTACTAGGACTTGTAGTCCAGAAACATATAGCGTACCAGAGATTCCTCAACACTGACTTGAGGGGGAAAAGATCTTGTGTTGTTTAGTTCACAACTGGGATGCCTTATTGAAGAAATTCTTTTCAAAGTGGTCCAGTGGGTACTGCTTTGGATATTCCATTTTCAGATAGTGATTTATCAGTGCCAGACTATGTGTTGTTATGAACAACTGTTTCATGAATAGCCAATGTTCTCCATAATTGTCACTGCCCACACCTTACTTCCTTCCGACCTTACTAGTGACAGCCCTCCCTTCCACTGTGTGTGTATGTCTGTATCTGTAACCTAGTATAAAACTCCATGCACCCAATGAAATGGACTGTTCTCCACAAAAGCCTATAAACAAATTTGTTAGTTGTCAAGGTGCCACAGAACTCATAGATGTTTTATGCTGAGAGTGGCTTTAGATGTGATTATGGGGTTTGTTTTTGCAGTTACTAATAAATCAGTACTACAGGGTAGAAATTATGTAGCCCACCTTGTATTGCTGGCCTGCAACTTCCAGCATGCCCCACCGCTGCCTGGGCTTCTGAGAGCTGTAGTCCATCAAGATCACAAAAGATGCACAATTCCCATCCCTATTATAAATGATACCTCACTAGGAGTTAAGTCCCTACTCCCAAGGAGCACACATCAGTGGTCCTGACATAAGGGAAGGTAGAATGCCAGACTTCTTTAAATGATATCTAGCTCTAGAATATTAACAGATATTCTAATTGTTTCTGTGGTTGTGTATCTCTAGTCACCTAATTCTGTTCTTCGCTCACCTGGAAATATTGTAGCATACATTGTTTTCTGAGTCACTTGGAACTGAAGTTAAGGAAGGAGGGGGGACAGTAAAGTATAGTGTCATAAAATAATTATGATACTGGGCAGGCTTGTATAAATATAGCTAGCCATATAATACTTTTTTTATGAAGATATGGACAAAGTAGAAGGAAGATTGTTGTGACATAAGGGAACATCACAGAAAGTAAAGTTATAGGCACCAATAAAAGTATTTAGCATTGAAAAATATTTTTAAGACTGAAAAGTTTTATTTTAAAACAATCAGTGCTTCAGAGAAGCTGTTGGTATTTCACAGAAACACTTCCACATCCTTGAGTTTGAGGGTTAAATTATTTTCAGACATTTGCAACAGCATTCTATACATACTTAGAAAGTCTTTTCACATTATTTAATGGAAGTGACTTGCAAGTACCTGTTATGAAGGATACATTTTTCATGTATTCTGATTCCACTCTTCAAACTCAAAAGCTCCCAAACCCCAAGAAAATTAACAAGCAATAAGACCTCAAATACAATAAATAATTATAAAAACAGCAGGAGGAAAAAAAATCAAATATTGAAACCTAGCTAACATTGAAACCATTCTTGTAAAAAGCCTGGGAAAACAAAATCTCCACTTGGTGCTTGTAAAATAAAGTCAGCACAAAGACCCTACTTTGAACCACTGCTTATCCAGCAGGGGAATCCATAAAACAGCTTCTAAGGAAACTCTCAATTTCCAAAGGTATTTATGACAGACAGGGTTAAGTTACAACCCTATGCACATTTACTTGAGAATAAGGTGGCACACTGAAATCAGTTACATAGCAACATATTGCAAGTTATCAGGTAAAAACAAAGACATTTTAACTAATCCTAGAAATTTCAGATATTGTTTCATTTTCTAAAGAAGTCATTTTTATAAAAACTGTGCAGCTTTCTCCAACTTGACACCCACCAGATCAGTTGGAATAGAACTTACATTAGCCTGGCCATCACGGTCAATAGTCATAGAGGGTGGGAGTGATAGTTCAAATATCTGGAGGCCACCAGGTTGGGGAAATTGTTGCAAAGAAGAAAATACAGTACATCTAACAAGTCATTTTCTATACCAGTCAAGCAGAATTTCAAGCAGTGTGTTAGTCTGTTCCCTTCTCTCTCATCTATTTAAAGTGTCACATTTAAAAAAAAAATCTCCACATTTTACAGGAAAAAAACTCTTGCCATATAAATACAGGAGGTCAGTCAGTGCAATTGGTGATTTCTCAAGTTCACTTCCAACACTGATGTTCAGAACTGGTTAATGCTGATTTCCTGATCCCAGGACTAGATAAAAGCCAAACTCCACTCAGTGTTGCGAGGACAAACACTTCTTCCTTGACTGGCCTTTACGTTGTAGAAGGAGATGGAATTTTTCCATGAGGATTTTTTTAAAGCTATCAGCTCTACCATCAGTCACTTTTTTCTAAGGGAAAAAAAAACCTCCCAAGAGCATATTGTCTTCTGTTTCCCAGTCATAAAATCATTAGCAGTCACTGAGGGCTAGTCAAGCTGCAGGTCAAATATCTCCTCCTGAGCTACAATGTTCTCCTATAGAGAAAGAAATACATATAATTCTTAGTCATTTCAAAGGCATCTCAGTGTAACTCATTTTGCACAGTCTTCAAAATATTCCTCTGATGGCTAAGAGCACCTCAACCTAGAAATTCCTGAACTGGGAACCTAAGGCACAACTTGCCCTGAGGAACAAGAGTTCTTTACATTGGAAAGGTCCAAAGCCAGACCCAAAAGAGAAGACATGGAGCTCTAGCGTCTAGGCTAACTATTGAAGGCTCCCATAATGCAAGAAGGGTGGCAGAACTCAGGAAAGAAATTCTAGTCCAGAAGAATAAAAAGGCCTCAAACTCCAGAATTCCTTGGTGTAAGACTTACCTACTAGGAGCTACCCAGGAGTCAGTAACTCTGATGAAGCTATCTGCTACTGAACCAAGTAGGCTACTCTTAAACACTCTAGGAGAACCTTTGGAGCTCTCACTTGTGACTGGTCAGAAAGTTACAACACTCCTGGTAATTATGACCCTGATTCTGATGTTAGAAGTAGAATTGAAGACTGGACACTGAATAACCCAATTTGCCTCACAGAAATCTCTCTGGTGTCAGAAAATTATATTGTGACACCTGTGGTGTGATTTTGGCTGGAATCTTGTTGGGCCACTACTAGTGTAAGAGGCGTTGTGCAAGTAGTTACTTCTTTCTCAGAAGTTGTATAAGCATGGTTCCTAGTGCTGCCACCTGCTTCACAAGTACATGTGCAGGCTTCTGTCTCTCACTTTTGACTTGATGGGAGAGCTCATTGACCACTGCACAATGGGTGAGCTCAAGACTATGGGCACCAATTGTTGAACTTGTTATAAGACAGGGAGAAAGAACAACAAGCTATTTATGAAGGCTTCAGGGGCCATACTCCGGTAATGGGCGTGGTTAAAAGGCACAGGGCAGGGACAAAGTGAAATAGGCAAGGCCAGATGCAATGCTAACCCTCTTGGACATTTCCCCACCAACCCACAGCTGACTGTATGCATTATCTACTCAGAAGATACATTGCAACGCAACAGGTTCCCAGTGTGAAAACTAGGGCTCAATTCTAGCCATGTCTGCACAGGAGGATGCCCCCGTGCAACAATTTTCTGGTGTATAAACAAGGACTCAGTCTCCCACAGATAACTTATTGGGCTTTAAATAACTTCTTATTCCCAGTCATTGATCAGAGATAGTAGCAAAACAAATCACAAGCTAGGTGGGGAATTCCTGTGGGCCACATCTGGTCTGCAGGCTGGAGCTTCCCCGTCCTTGTGATTTAAGGAAAGGAAGGGCTGTAGCCGTGCCCAAAACAAAGTCTCCAATGTCACAGGTTTCTCCACATACCCAGCCACCTTGCTGCTGCAGCCAAGGTATAAACATGTCCATATACTGCAGGCTGTAGCCCATGAGGGTGTGTACTGTATGGCTGCTGATCCCAGCTACTTTCCGTGTCAGCTCCATGGTGACAGCCAGCTTGGCCAGCTGTGGGCTGGGAACGCCAGGTGGAGCACGTGAAGTGAAGGCCTCAGCCAGGCGGGAGAAGCTGCCATATGAAAGGCGGGAGATGGAGTTGCGTAGAAACGGGTCAGCCTTGATCTGCCAAGGAAAGAAAAAAGAGAAAGCTGTAAGAGTTGGCATGTGAGAATGAACCACGTGCATGAACTGTGAATTCAAATCTAGAGGGGCTCCATACCAGGTTGGGAACTGTGCAGCTCCTCAGATGTCACTGAACTGCTAAACCCAACAGAATCAATGCTCAGAATGCTGAGGAATATTGGGATTTGTAGCTTCCACAACACTTGGAGCATCTTACAAGTCCCACCCTGGCTTAAGCATTTAGCACCATAAGTATACTTGTGATAACATGCACAGACCCAGTCCAAGGACTGATACATATCCTTTCTATTTTTACAGATTTCATCTTTTGCCCCCAGCTGGTAAACATGTAGTTCCTTTCCAAGTTGCTAGATTACAGATCCCATTATGCCTCCCCATGAGCTAAGCTGGCTAGGGTTGATGGAAGCTACAGTCCAATTTGTCTCAAAGGGCCACATCTTCCGCATTCCTGCCACAGAAAACCAAGGCTTGCTAGTCCCAGACCACCACTCCTCCAAACAAGTTGGTTAGGAAAAGAAGCACCAGCCTCTGCTTTGTTTGGAATCTATCCAGTTTGGATAGCTGTACACAATACATCATCTGCTTCTTCTGCTGATTGATGGGACAGAGTGAGAGAGTTGGTTACCAGTTTTAGGTGTTGAATTTTAAAGAGAAAATGGGCAGACTCGAGCAAGTCCAGAGGAGGGCAAACATGTTGGAAAGGAATCTGCAACTCAGGCCCTGTAAAAACTGGTTCTAACGGCTGGGTGTGTCTTGCCTGGAAAAGAAAAGATTAAGTAGGGAGGCAGTAGCTGCCTTCAGAACATCTGAAGGGTGGTCTTGCAGAAGATGGAGCAAACTCATTTTCTGTGGTACCACAAGGCAAAACTAGAACTAAGGGGGGGGGGGACTGCAATCAAACAGCTTTAAGGGGAAAAAAAGTCACCAAAAAATTCCAAGCAGAAAGTTTACAGAGAACTAATTCTCAAATGTGGATTCCTCAAATGTGCAGCCGGAGTACTATCATCCATGGACCAAAAGGGTGTAGAAGGACTAGAGAAATCCCAAAGTTTGCAGAAACCTCAAGGTTTCTGGAGGAGGGGAGATAGCATTGGACAACGATTTAAAACAACTCAGTGAAGACAGAGCACACAACATCCAGAGAACACTAATGCTCATTGGCAAGAAAAAGCAACAAATTGGAAAATCCTGGAACAGGGCACAACTGGCTGGAATCCTGAAAAGGAGACTTCTAAGCTACAAGAGTGCAATTTCGTACCTTCTCATTGATGACTCCAGCCTGCTCTTCAAGGAGGGCAATCAGCTTCTGGAGGACCTCCTCTTTCTGTTTCTCATCCAGTTTCTCTGAATTAACTGTGAGCAGAAAGACATGAAAATTCCAAGAGTCAACAAGGGTATGAGTGATGAGGCAAGAGATTAAAGGAAGGTAAAAATCTACAGCATCCTGGGTCCAGGTTTTATAGATTGCCATTGTTCATTTCTTGAAGCCTGTTTCCTTAACTGCTGGGACCTAATTTTGGACAGCTGTATCTCCCTCATTGCTTTTGTCAGCATGTTGCACAGCACAGTCCCACTAAGTGCTACTGTTGAGAGCAAGAGGAGAGGTTTGTGGATCCTAACCCCAAATATTTGGAAAATAATTTTAGACTACAGTTTCCTGATTCCATTATACAGCATGACCACTGGCCATGTTGGCTCAAGAATTCTGGTAAGGAGAAAAACGTAATTTTTCCAAGCTCTGATCCAAGCAGGAAGAAGGAATGAAAATGCTTTACTTTTCACTAAAGCTTTTTGACAGGGTGAGCTTGCCCTATATCAAGTAAATACAGCCAGTACTTGGCGTGCCGGATAGGGTGTCCGTGGGAAGCGTGTTGATCTGGTGTTTGGAGGAAGGTAAGCTTCTTGTCACCACAGGGCTGATTAACTGTTGTTGCTTCACCAAGCGGTCCAGTTTCTGGGCCACCAGTGTATAAAATTCAGTATCCTCAGCATCAGTATCTGGAATAAATAACAGAAAGCTATAAAAGCAAGTAGCACAACAACACAAACTAATTTTGAACTAGTGAGATATTAATGGGAAAACACTGCAGTCGAAGTTAAAAGTGATTCAGCACTATAGGTAAATACTTGCCTATGATCAACTTCTGTTGGGGAAAAATACACAGTTGGCCCTCCACATTTGCCAGGGTTGGGGGCAAAAGACTCTAGCAAAAGTGGAAGAATTGCAAATATCAAAATGTGTGTGTGTGTATGTCTGTCTGTAGGAAGTGGGCTGAGGCATGGTGGAGAGAACGGGCACTCAGGGTCCAAACCAGATCAGGGAAAGGAGAGAGAAGTGGGGGGTCAGCATGGTGGCCCTAAACTTCCTCACTCTTGTCCATCTCCTTCCTTGGGTGTGGGGGTTCATCAAGAGATGGTTTGTGGTACTGAGAAATTGGGCTGTGAGCCATCCTTAGTTGGCCAGGCAACAGTTGGTGGAGGAGGAGGACCAGAAGTGGGTTTTTAAAGGGCTGCATGGCCAGATCAGAGCCATTGGGAGAGAAGGTTTCCCTGGAAAAGAAGCGCCAGTGGGGGTGGGGGTGGGGCAGGGATTGGAGAAATTCACAGGTAATCAAATCCATGAAAGTCAAACCCACAAATGGGGAGGGCCAACTTTTGAGTTACACAGAGAACACTTCAAAGGGCAAGAAGGAAAGGCAGCCAAATCAGAGAGAAAGAGACAGATATTACTAATATTTTTCCCTTCCTGGGGGCATGTTTTGAGTTTAACCACTATAGGCAATTAGTCTCTAAGAACTAGCTATTTGATTAAGGTTTCTAGATGGGTAACTTTTTGCTAACAGAAGTGGCTCCTATGCAAAGTATTGCTTTTCATGACCCTCCAAAGAATCCACACTATCCGTACTACCAGGGTGAGGGCTAGGGTATTCAAAGACATGTTTGGGAAGACTAGTTAAAAAGAAGTCAAACTGGTGTGTGTTTCTTAAGAGCAAGATAGGCAAACTACAGTTTCCCAAATATTGTAAGAGTGAAATTCCCATCATTCCTCACAATTGGCCCTGCTGGCTAAAGTTGATGGGAACTGCAGTCCACCAATAGCAGGAGGGCCACACCTCACTCACTTCTTCTTTAGAGAACCTGCTGACCACTTTAAGAACCTGTTGACCACAAAGAGTTTACAAGTAAATGAACATTGCTAGATCGGATGCTTCAACATCATGATCGTACATTTTCAGGCAGCTTAACACAGTTGCACTCAACCTGGTGCCTTCAAGATGTGTTGAACTACAATTCCCATCATTCTTCATTTGCATGGCCACTGACTGGAAAAGGTTTGTACTTTAACACATTTGGAGACATCAGATTGTAAAAGAGTGGCTTAAAAATAAGGAATGAAGAGAGGCTAGATGGTGAAGGGCAGCAACTAGCGTAGTACACAATTAGAGTGTCGGACAGGAACTAGAAATACCTGGATTCAAAAGTCAATTCACCTGTAAAGCTCAGACTTTGGGCCCACTGCACATAAATACAGCTTGGAAAAGTTACTTTCTTCATTACATCCCTCAGAATCCCTCAGTAAGTATGGGGCCACGGTGCTGGGAAATCCTGGGAGCTATAGTCCCAAAAGTAACTTTTCCAAGCTCTGCACAAATACAGTACATTATATCTCAACCTAAGCGCTTGGCAGGGGAAGAACCAGAAGTTACCTTAAGCTCTCTGGAAGTAAAGCAGCATAGCAAGGTAATAATAAAGAAAACAAACCCACTACCTTAGGAAGAAACGAACCATTCTGAGTAACTTAACCCCCTATAAAACTGTCTCTGAGCCTTACCAGCAAAGCACCTTGTTTACAGGATTGCTTAAGTCCCTTCAGCAGAGAACATAATGTCTTACACTAGGTCTGCAGGGTGGGACTAAGATTCAAATCCTTGTCCCAGATGGACTTTGACTCCATCTTTCAAAGAGCGAAGATACACATACTGTATGATAACTCACCCCACCCATTTTGCTTTTAAAAAAAATTATTACTGGGCGAGGCATGAGAGTCAGGATGCCTCTCAGGCATCTAGGTAAATGAAAAAGGTCTCAGGCTTGTCTCTGGCATTTCCTTACCAGCTCCCTGGTCCTGTTCCTGTTGCTCTGCTGGTTGATTTCTACAGTAGCAGTGGACAAGAGGCAAAGAGTTTGGACGCTGGGGGGAAGCATGGGGGTCCACTGCCTCCCCTGTAGCAGCTCCTTTCTTCTTCAGGAGATTCTTGAAGGAGAAGCTGCGTTTCTGGCGGGGCTTCTCCCCAGCTTCCCCTCCTGCCTTGGGCCACTTTAAGGAGTCCCTGGAGGCAGGCAGGTTGTCAGGTGTTGTTTGCGGGCTCGGTCGACGCCGCAACAAGTGCTTGAAGTTGGTGCGGAAGCCATGCTTTTTCTCTTCCACACGGTTGATTTCTTCATGGAAAGCAGTCCAGGCTGGGCAATGTTGGGCATGTTCATTTGGAGATCTGCAGTAACAGGAAGGCACAAAATAAAATAAAATGGCAGAGGGGTGAGCAAAGCTTGTAAACATTACCTTTTTGGACTACAAATTCCATAATCCCCCACCCAGCAAGGCCACTGGCTATGATGGCTGAGCATTTCTGGGAGATGAAATATAAAATATTTTTTCCCCTAAATTCTGGTCTTAGCCTTTTGCTTCAACTGTCCAGTCTAATACATTTTATTTTTAATGCACGTATTCATTCTCTCATTCTTCTAACATGCAAGGGCTTCTAAAGCAGCAACTCAGTAAATACACAGAAACCATACACGACATTCAAAGAAGGAGAGCAGTAAGAGTAATGGTAGCTGCGAGAAACATCTAAAATTTGTCAGTAGTTTTTCTTTTCTTTCTCTAAAACTCCATTAACAGCAGCTCAAAGATTTGAGCAAAAAAAAAAAAGTCTTCATTTTCCCCCCTTCATACTCAACCCCCCTGCCAAAATTGGCAACAAGTGAACTGCGCTGAAGAGAGTGTTGCAACTGCAAGCTGCTATCACTGATATGACACCACTTTATCACAGACAGGGTGTGTGTTGTGGGGAAGCAGAAACTAAAGTAAAGCTGAGGAAAGCTTGCTTGGGCTAGCCTAGGGGTACAGAGAAACCAGGCCTGCTTGCTTTCTCCCTCACTGGAGAGCAGAGGCCCTTTTAATATTCGTAATAGACCCTGGCTCCCTTCCCACACTTCTTCACGCCCCAGCTTTCCCTAAGGCCCACAACCTTTGTGGCCTTCTTAAAGATTACTCCAACCAGGAATGAATAACCTGTGGTACTGTGTTGCTGAATTTCAATAGAAGAAAACACTAACTTGAGGCTGCTCTTATAGAAAAATAGAATAAAATCTTTATTAAAGAACTCACAAGGGAAAGGGCATTGAGGATTCAGAAGATTCAAACAAACACCTTCTCACATATGTCTGCCTATTTTCCTCAAGCCCCTCAGCGTCTCCACGGAGCTTTCACTCACACACCCCTGTGGCTCTCTCAGCTCAAAGATCTGTCTTCCCCCTCAGGGTTCCACTCTCTGGCCCTTTTCAGAGTGGCTTGGTTACTTCTCTGCCCCACACTTAGGCCTCTAAGAAGCTAACCCACTCCCAGAAAATATCCTTGGTTTACTGGATGCTCTGGCATTCTCTTTATGAAACTCACTGAAGGACTCTCAGTATGTATGCATGTATATATATACACACACATATATACATATACAAATATGCATATATAAATATATGTGTGTATGTGTGTGTGTATATATATATATGTGTGTGTGTGTGTGCATATATACATACACGTATACATATACCCACACACTATCTGCTGTCATCCCCCATACAACCTCTCCCTTTGGCTAAGTTGATTCTTCTTAGTCATAGAGCCAATCGGATTAGATCACCCTCTGTTGCTAGGCTGCCCTGCTAGCCACACCCCCGGCTTCATCACAGGAGCCATCACCACAGAGGCCCTGACTCAAATCACAACCTGCTATATCTCAGAGATCAGGGGATTCAAAGAAGTGCCTTCTCTGAATATATTCATAGGTTTCAGTCCAGCCTTGCTCAAAGATCGTAAGTCCCATCTCCCAATTTCCTTTCCCCTCAGGTGTAAGCAGCAGGTCTCCTTTTTTTTCCCCCAAAGAGAAGCCAGAACACTCCCAAAGCACTCTGAGGGCTGGCCTTCTTGTTTCTATTGACTTAATTTTTTTTCACAGACTCATAAATCCCAATCCAGAATTTGACATTTCAGAACTCTCTTCCTCTTCAGAAAAACCAGGATTTCTGCCCAAATCCTACCATTTAGTTTCCAATATTTCATTTGCTTCTCTGAGAAAGGAAATGTATATGTTTCACACACACACACACACACACACGACCAGTTACCTGTACATGTAACTTTGAGGGTCATGGTAGCTACGGCCGACGTGTCCTAGGGCTCCTGCCTCTTCATTGCGCACAACCCCTTGCAGAAACGCTTCCAGCACCAAGCGCGTTTCTTCTTCTACCAGCTTCCTGTGAGGCAGAGGGCTCTTGGCCATGGGCCCGGACTACTGCAAAAAAAGTCTGGTACTCAACAACAGGAGAACAAGCTCTCTCTCCCAGATCTACCATCACCCCTAGAAGGAAGAAAAGGAAACAAAGTGCACCATATAGTTACTCCTTATCCCATCATCATTATTTGGGAAACTGAGTGCAACACACACCTAGTTCTTCTTCTCACACTAAGGGCCTTTCAGCCACTGCCCGCCCAGCAAGCTGGCAAGAATCATATGATTCCAGGACAGCTGCCTGCCAAAGACAAGGCTCTCTGTTCATCAGCCCGTCCCCGCAGAAATACACTCCAACAATCCAAGCCCACACAATCCAGACTCAATTCATACCATGAGCACTGTGGAGCAGAAAATAACCAATATAAAACCCAAAACAAAGCTAGATGGTAACTAAGGTCATAAGTCACTGATGATATGAATCGAGGCTCTTTCAAACTATGGAACTATAGCACTATATTCTACTTTAATTGCCATGGCAACATCCTATGGGATTCTGGTCTTTGTCAGTTAGTGAGGCACGAGGGGTTGGTTGCTGAGAATTCTAAAGCCCCATCCCTAAACTGCAAATCCCACTATTCCAGAGGAAGTTGTCATAGCAGTTAAAGTGGAATATAGCGCTGTAATTCAGGCTTTCCAAACGGTGTGTCGCGACACGTTTGTGTGTTGCCTGAACTGTGTGGTGTGTCACCTTCCTGGGCTGAGAAAGACCCTCCTTACCCGAGCCATTCCTGTTGCCACTGCTCTCGCTGGGGTCTTTTCTTGCCAAGGGCATTGACAACAGGCCAAGATTGGGTAGCAGGGGGGCTGCCTTTCCTGCTGCCACCACCCTCGCCAGGGTCTTTCCTGGCAAGGGCAATGGCAGCCGGGCAGGATGGGGGGGCTGCCTTTCCCCACCCTGGATACACCTCCGGGTACTGCACATCTGTAATTGGTTAATTTAACCTCTGGTTTGCGAGTAAAACGGAATTACTATGTCACAAAATGGTGCATGTCTAAAAACTGTGTCACTAACAGAAAAAGTTTGGAAAGCTCTGCTGTAATTGCATAGTGTGGAAGAGCCCTTACTGAAAAAATCCTTCTTCCCTCCTCATATGACACTCAGCTAACATGTGCTCACCTCCATTTAGTTGTTTTGATTTGTCTACACAGCAGAATAAAGTCTATTTCATTCAACCATCTTGACAGTTGCCCTATACTATGCCCTAAGGAGCCTATAGCAAAGGCGGAAATCAGATGTTGCTGGACAGCAACTTCTAGCATGTTTCTCCATTGGCTATGCTAGCTAATCCCGCTGGGAGTTGCAGTCCAACAACATTTGTGCCCTGCTCTATAGCTTCAATGCTTTGGGTATCATACCTAAATACAATATATATCACAAATAATAAGATCCAGTTAAATAGAATTAAAAAACAACAACAACTAACAGGAGCCACCAAAGTAGTTTAAAATGGCAAACCCTCCTTTGCAGTTGGATCACTGGATAAGATCACGGTCACAACATCTTAAGTTTACAAGATGCTATGATCTAAAAGAAAATTACTATAAAATGCTATATAGTTGATACCTAATGCCAGAAAAAAATAGCAGAAGTGAATAAAGGCTCTAATGATAAATGTTGGAAGTGTAAAACTGAATAAGATATCTTCTATCATACTTGGTGGCTGAGCGAAAGAGCTAAAAAATTCTGGGCCAAAATCCATACAGAAATTATAAACATCTTAAAAATTAATTTTCCAAGGAAGTCTGAGTTTTACCTCTTAAACATGTTGAATTCTATCAAAAACTGATCTTTGATGAAGCATTCTAAGATTTTGTTATATATGATTATCTCTGCTAGAATCATATATGCACAAAAATGAAAGGAGTCAACATTACCCTCTGAAGAAGATTGGGTGATTAAAATCTATGATATGTTGGAAATGAACAAATTAACTACATTACAATTTTAGGAAGATGCTTAATTACATATTTAAAAGGGAAATGGGGTAAAATATCAGTAATAAGTATAGAGGTATACCTGGTGTTTATTGAAGACAATAATATAACATGTAAAGTAATAAGATACAATATGTTATGATTTGCCACGACTATAATCTTATCAGAATTTAATAGAGATAATATATGTATTAGAAATAAGAAGGATTGCTATAGGTCAGAAGATATGTGACGTGCTGTATTGTACGTTGTTTACATACGGTCTCTCATTACATACTGTGATGTGAGCAACGATTTGGTTATATTTCCATGTGCAGTCCTCCCTCCACATTTGCTAGGGTTAGGGGCAGAGGACCCCCATGAAAGTGAAAAAACTGTTAATAACTCTAGGCCCTCCCAAACCATATCTAACACACACAAAAAAGTATGATCACCATATTCAACTCACCATAGATTCCTTTGAGGTATTAGAGTTCCTTCAGAAGACAGAATGGGTGGCTGGTGGGGCTTACTGTCACCTCCACTGCCGCCCCACACCTTTTTTAATGGGGACTTACAAGCCTCATTTGTAGTTCCTCAATCTCAGGAGGATTGCAGGCCCTGTTAAAAATGGCATAGGGAGGCAGCAGACGTGACAGCAAATAATCCATGCATAATCAAATCCGCAAAAGTGAAACCCACTGTATATATATTCTGATTGTATATGTACTCTTTTGCTTTCTTTGCTTTCTTTTTTACTCACATTAACTGCCTTTCAAGAGATATATGGATTTGATAAGATCTATTTTTATAAAATAAAATAAAATTCTATAAAGATCAAAAAATATCCTACAGATAAAAACCGCTCCACTTCAGAGTCTCAACCTTTACAACATAATTTCTTATCCCTTAAAGCCTTACCTTTCACTGTCTGTCTGTCTCTCTCTCTCTCACACACACACACACCACAGTTTCAGACTGTCAGTACACACACCCTGTGAGTGTGAGCACAGAAGTAAGCCCCACAGAGTTCAACAGGACTCATTGGCAGGTTAAGTAGGTGCAAGAGTGTGGCCCCTGAATTATTCCTTTCCCTTTCTCTGTCCTTTCCCCATTCCACTTTCCCCTGTATCTCCCCATCCACCCCGCCTTTGGGGATGGATGAGTGGGTTCAGTCCAACCGGTCATCTCAACTACAGCAGACCCATTTAATTAACTGCTGAATGGCGAATTCAACCATTAGGAAAGTCCGGTAGATTCGATGGGTGTGCTGTAGCTGAGACCGGATTTCAGGCCAGAGATTCCCATCCTCTTATCGGCCGTCCTCGTCCTCCAACCACAGACCATCCCCAGCCAGGAGAGTTGCTCAGCTCCTCACCTGAAAACTTTTTGTGCTCCTCCAAAACCTTCTGAACGTGTCAGATCTGCACATGCGCCGCTCGCTTTTAGCTACCCAAGTCAGTTTCATTTCCTCCTTCTCCCGCGGGGAAAGCCAGGGATAGTAAGGCGGGGGCTTGGTCCAAAGAAGCCCGGCCCCTAGGATTTGGCTCTTGCTTGGCCGGCGGCAGACTTGTCGGGAAGTCGAAAGCGGGGAAGTGCGGGCGGACAGAGGGGCTGGGGACACGCTAAAGAAGACGCGGAAGCAGTCGATGCCCTCGCGGCTTTGCAGGCGTTGACCTGAGCGTTCACCGAACATTTCCCCCAAATATGTATTTTAAACTAAGCAACGGTTATTTACCGAAACACTGTCTTATAGGCATTTATGACACGTCTGTCCTCCCACTTCACTAAGGATTTCGGTTCATCTCCATCTCATTATTCCTGCATAGCAGTAGGCTGAACTCTATGACCCTTGTGGTCTCTTCCAATTGTACAATTATATGATTTTATTATTTACTAGTGTATTTAGCATTGCCTGGGATTTTATTTTCTTCTTAAGAACTCACCAAACTGTCTTCTCCAGTACCTGTAACTTTTCCTCATATTTCCTAACACAATATTTATGCAGACCTTGGGTTCCTCAGGGAACACGCTGTCCCCCTTACTCCATAGCAACCGGCCTATTCCAGTACCTGTAACTTTTCCCCCTATTCCTCAATCCAATCTGTATTCAGAGTTAACATACAGAGGTTACATTCCTGAGGGAGTACACTGTCCTCCTCCTTACTGCTAGGCCTCATCTCCATAGCTGGCCTGTTCCAGTACTTGTAACATTCCCATATTCCCCAATCCAATCTGTATTCTGAGTTGTTAACATACAGAGGGTTTCTGAGGGAATACACTGCCTTCTTACTGCTAGGACTCATCTCCATAGCAACCAGCCAGGCCCAAGAGCTCTCTGGCTGAGAATTCTAAAGGCCCCTCCCTAAACTACCAACCCCAGGATTCCACAGAATCTTCACAGCCAGCCAATCATAAGTCATCTTTTTGCCTCATACAGCCAAATGTATGAGGTCTTCACCTGCTTGATGCAAACAGACAAACTTTGACTTTTATAGAATCATAGAAATGTAGAGTTGGAAGAGACCACACGGGCCATCCAGTCCAACCCCCTGCCATGCAGGAACACCCTCAAAGCACTCCCGACAGATGGCCATCCAGCCTCTGCTTAAAAACCTCCAAGGAAGGAGACTCCACTACACTCCGAGGCAGCATATTCCACTGCCGGACAGCCCTGACCGTCAGGAAGTTCTTCCTGAGGTTCAGGTGGAATCTCCTTTCCTGCAGCTTGAATCCATTGCTCCTTGTCCTGGTCTCTGGAGCGGCAGAAAACACGCCCTCTCCCTCCTCTACATGGCATCCCTTCAAATATTTAAACATAGCTAACATGTCCCCTCTTAACCTTCTCTTCTGCAGACTGAACATACCCAGCTCTCTAAGTCTATCCTCATTGGGCATGGCTTCCAGGCCCTTCACCATTTTGGTCGCCCTCCTCTGGACCTGCTCCAGCTTGACCATGTCCTTCTTGAATTGGGGTGCCCAGAACTGGACACAGTATTCAAGATGAGGTCTAACCAAAGCAGAGTAGAGTGGTACCAGTACCGCCCTCGATCTAGACACCATACTCCTATTGATGCAGCCGAGAATTGCATTGGCTTTCTTGGCTGCCGCATCACACTGCCGACTCATGTTCAGCTTGTGGTCTATTAAGACTCCTAGATCCCTTTCACACGTACTGCCATCCAGCCACGTGTCCCCCATCCTATATTTCTGCATTCCATTTTTTCTACCTAAGTGTAGGACCTTACACTTCTCTCTGTTGAATTTCATTTTGTTAGCCTTGGCCCAGCTCTCCAATCTGTCCAGGTCATTTTGAATTTTGAATTATATAGTAGATATCCTGTGCTGTAGGTTGATATACATGCAGAGGTTGGGCTGAGACAGAAAGAGAAGCCAGAATTAGCCAACCAGATTTATGACTAAACTACGATTTATGTCTCAATCTTCCTAATTCTAGTCTACCCTTCTACCTATGCCACATTTCTAGAAATTAGTACCATACTTAATAAAGTATTTTAATTCTCATCCAAGATATCCCATTATCTTAATTACTCTTGTTTTAGGCAGACTTAGGAATACCAAAAATGGTGTTTTGATATCCTTTGACATACTAAATTTGCATTGTGTATAGACTATGCTTTATTGTTCTTTT
This sequence comes from Cyclura pinguis, assembly GCA_030412105.1. NCBI lineage: Eukaryota > Metazoa > Chordata > Lepidosauria > Squamata > Iguanidae > Cyclura > Cyclura pinguis. The sequence goes on from CM059604.1 coordinate 102,781,568, forward strand.
AAACTGCTTTTCATTGTTTTTGACTGTGTTTTAAATTGTTTCTAAATGTTGGTAGTTTAATTACATTTTAAAGTAGATTTTTAAATATACTTTTTTATTAATATGTCCACAGCACTTCAAAAAATACAAATAAGTAGATTTTTAAAAAGTATGTCTTGACTGTGTTGTAGCTAAATTTAGAATTTTTAGCCAGAGAGCTCTTTGGCCTCAGTAAACTACAAACCCCAGAATTCCACAGGAATGGTGTGGTGGCTTGAGTATTAGACTACAGCTGTGGAGGACAGGGTTCAGATCCCCATGGAAAACCACAGGGGTCTGACCTTGGGCAAGTCATACGCTCTCAGCCTCAAATATACATATCAGTGATTCTCAGGATATCTGTTGAGAGGATCCAGAAATTTCTTTTTCTAATTACCAATACTATATTCACTTCCAAGGGCTACAACTGTTTCTTTCTCTCCTGAAAACTCATTGCGGACTGGTAGTAGTGCATGGGCCACCACTCTGAGTTGCACTGGACTAGGTGGAAATAAGGCAATTTTACATCAACTAGCCTCATCTCAAGGAACAGCAGAGAAGATGGAACTTCTGGGATGTAGAATATTGTTTTTTTAAAAAAAGGGACATCTGAGTCTGAACTGACAAGTCAGTTAAAAGTTCTCCCCAGTTTTAGTGCTTTCCTTGTCTACAGCTGAACTTTTAACTTCTTTGTTGCACAGTGTGGTAGGACCAAGTAAATCTGTTAACTTTGAAGGGGCATTATACAAATGCATGAAAAGTCAAGCTGTCAGTGGCAGCTAGTCTTGATAAATGATAAGATTTCTCCAGAAGCAAAGGTAGTCAAAATTGCTACTACAGAACACTGAAAGGCCAAATTGTTTCTTGGTGAAATACTGGAGGATATGGGATGATAGATTAGATAAGCCTTTGCTCTGATCCAGTAATGCTTCTCTCATGTTCTTAAAGCTAGAGTGAGCCTAGCTAGTCAGTAAAGGAATATAAAGGACACAACATGGTACTGGGGAACAACTTTTTTCCACCCATAAAATAGTAGCCCCTGGAAACTGGATATCCCATAGGCATCTGGATAGCCCTCGTGGGAAACAGGACACAAGACAATTGGACCAGGTAATTGAAAAAGTGGAATCAATTCACACAATGGCAATCTGTCCGGGTTTGAATAAAGAGCATAGATCCTTCTTTCACTAAAAAGGCAGAAACAATTGCAGTTTATTTGGGATTACAGTCATTGTTTTTACAAGTCATGCTAAGCAAATACAAGTTGCATTCTGCTAATAGAGTTATGATCCTGCCTGCTACTGGAAACCACTCATAGAATCATAGAATCATAGAAATGTAGAGTTGGAAGAGACCACACAGGCCATCCAGTCCAACCCCCTACCATGCAGGAATACCCTCAAAACACTCCCGACAGATGGCCATCCAGCCTCTGCTTAAAAACCTCCAAGGAAGGAGACTCCACTACACTCCGAGGCAGCATATTCTACTGCCGGACGGCCCTGACCGTCAGGAAATTGTTCCTGAGGTTCAGATGGAATCTCCTTTCCTGCAGCTTGAATCCATTGCTCCTTGTCCTGGTCTCTGGAGCGGCAGAAAACAAGCCCTCTCCCTCCTCTACATGGCATCCCTTCAAATATTTAAACATAGCTATCATGTCCCCTCTTAACCTTCTCTTCTGCAGACTGAACATACCCAGCTCTCTAAGTCTATCCTCATAGGGCATGGCTTCCAGGCCCTTCACCATTTTGGTCGCCCTCCTCTGGACCTGCTCCAGCTTGACCATGTCCTTCTTGAATTGGGGTGCCCAGAACTGGACACAGTATTCAAGATGAGGTTTAACCAAAGCAGAGTAGAGTGGTACCAGTACCTCCCTCGATCTAGACACCATACTCCTATTGATGCAGCCGAGAATTGCATTGGCTTTCTTGGCTGCCGCATCACACTGCTGACTCATGTTCAGCTTGTGGTCTATTAAAACTCCTAGATCCCTTTCACACATACTGCCATCCAGCCACGTGTCCCCCATCCTATATTTTTGCATTCCATTTTTTTTACCTAAGTGTAGGACCTTATACTTCTCTCTGTTGAATTTCATTTTGTTAGCCTTGGCCCAGCTCTCCAATCTGTCCAGGTCATTTTGAATTTTGATCCTGTCCTCTGGCGTATTAGCAACCCCTCCCAATTTGGTGTCATCTGCAGATCTGATGAGCATGGCCTCTATTCCTTCATCCAAGTCATTGATGAAAGTATTGAACAGCACTGGGCCCAGGACAGAACCCTGTGGCACCCCGCTAGTCACTTCTCTCCAGGATGAAAAGCAGCCATTGGTGAGCATGCTTTGGGAATGGTCAGTCAACCAGTTACAGATCCACCTGACAGTAGCTCTGTCCAGCCCACATTTTACTAGCTTCTTTGCATGCCCCAGCCAGAACTGTTAAAGTATGCAAGTGCTGTCCTGTACTTTCTGTAGCACTACAAGCAAGACTTCACTTAGGGATTGAAGATTATTTGGTTAATTTGGAGGAGAGGGAAGCATTAAAATGTCCTGTTTTACAAGTTTTTAAGCAATTGGGATGTGCCAGTCTGCGTGTATACCAGTCTTCAGTGCCTGACTGTTGTAGAGTAATAGCTTACAATTCAAATTTTAAATGGTGTTCCTTTTGACCCTTCACAATAATTTCCCTTGAAGGCAACAGCCTATATCAGTGCTTCTTATGTTTTCTGATTTGAAGGACTCACTTTTTTTCCTATGAGCTAAGGAACCAACACCATACTTGTGCCCATTGGCTATAGTTGTTTCTTTCTTTCCTGGAAACACTCCAGGGACTATTAGCCAATGGCTCAGGGACTGGCACGAGTTCAGGAACAACTACTTTGAGTAACCCTGGTCTATGTAATGTGCTATAGCTGGGCTCTCTTGGCTGAGTCACCTGGCACTTTGTCGGTTCTGTAAGCATGATTTCCATTTCTCTTCTCTGCTTGGGCCATCTAGTCTTATAGGGGTTAAAGAAGAAGACCAATGTGGAGCAACAGAGGCATCTGCCATGGGCAGAAGAACTTAATAACATCCCTGCTGAATCAGGTATATGCCTCTGATGAAAAGCCAGATATCTGTCTGTTAAGAGACTTAATGAAGGTATCTGGATAGACTGAATGGCACCGCTGAAACTTAGCATTGGCCCTCTGCCTGCTATCATCTAGCCAATGTGACACAGATTTTTAAAAAGAAATCCAGGCATTTAGAAGACACTGAGCTTAATCTCTGTTCTGTGTAAATTGGCAGAAATAATTATTAAGCCTAAGATTGCCAACTTTATAGAAGAATAAGTCTGGCTGAAGAAGAAATCAGTATGACATCAACAAAGACAAGTCCTGTCTCACAGCATGATCGTTAGGTGTGGGTGCTGCACTTTTTTGTCCTTGGTGGGCTTGTAAATAGATTTTAATACAGATGTATTTTTAATATTAAAATGTAATTCCGTTTTACTTGTTTCAATATTGTAGCCTTTGTGTGTTTTCAGCTGCACTAGGAGTGGGCAACTCCTCCAGAGGTGGATGCCAATTTTTGTTCCTCACTTTGTGGACCAAACCAATGCACATTTTGGCAAACTGGAAGGCAACCATTTTCAGTTTTGTGGTACTTGGTGTTTGACTGTTGCGCAGTCTGGGTAATTCTGGTCGCTGAACAAGGTCACACTGCTGTATTGGGGGAATTTTGGAAGAGATTTTTAGGGAAGCTTGGCGGTAACCTGGCAAAGTTGGGGCCACCTGGCTAACTCCCAGATAAGAAAGGATTGCAATGCATTTCGTGATACTAGTCCCATCTTAAAACACATTTTCACTGACACAACTTCCAGAATGTTAGCTTGCTGCTGCAAAAGCAAGGAGCCTTGTAGCACTTGGCAGACTAACAAAGCCTGTTGCAGGCAAAAGTCTACGAGCTCTGTATAGCATTTTTTTCCCTTAGGCCATTTCTGCACTAGACTGTTATAGCGATATTATTCCACTTTCAACATGCTATGGAATCTCGGGGTTTGCAGTTTTGGAAGGGGATGCCTGGCCCCTCCCGAAACTGCAAACCCTAGGATTCCACAGGATGTTGAAAGTGGAATCATAGCGCTATAACAGTCTAGTGCGGAAACGGCCTGGGTCACGGCTGGCGGGAGACCCACGTGAAATCGCTGACAGCCTGAGAGTAATGCAATTCTCGTAGAGCTTAGGCAACGCTCAGCGCCAGCGCTACCCACAGCCCAGGCGCTCTCTCTTCCTCCCCGCCCCCGGCCACCGGTCCAGGTTGTGCAACACGCGCGACAACAGGCCCGGGCGATGCAAATACACGCAGCCCCGCTTCGCTATGGGAGGCGCTGGCCGGAGAAGGGGAGGTTTCCCCGGCTGGAAAGGGCTGGAAAGGGAAGTGACGCCTAGCAAGGGTTCCCGGAAGCGACTGGCTCCTGTGTGCGGTTACTGTGTTTTCACTTTTTTTTAATGCAAGTTGCAGCGGTAGAGGGAAAAAAGCGAGAAAGGTAAAGAGGCTCGGGGAAGAGAAAGTGGGGGGATAGTTGGGAGGTTTGGAGAAGGATCCACCGAGTGGGAACCTAGATCGCGGTCTCTGAAGCTCCACTTCCCAAAATTGTGGTTTCTGCCTATTCGCCCCCCCCCGAAAATAACCCAAATCCGGGAAGTAAAGCCCCTTCCCTCCCCCGCGCGGATAAGTAGCGCTCTGCTGCTCGTGCCCCCGTTGACTGCGCAGTCCTCGGCGTGTTTTACTCGGGGGTTAAGTCCTCGGCCATTTCCGCACTAGCCTGTTATAGTGCTATTATTCCACTTCCAACATCCGATGGAATCCTGGGGTTTGCAGTTTAGAACCCCTTTCGTGAGAAAGACTCCGGGCTCTTGCGCACCGAAGGTCCCAAACCATCACATTGCCCTCGCGGAGGATATGCGGGGATGCGTCTTGGTTCAAACCTCCGAAGAAAGTAAGCAACGGGAAAGGTTTTGATTTTCAGGTGCTGGCTTCCTTTGCTCTTAAAGCGGGATGGGTGGGCAGGGAGAGGGTGCTCATGGGGAGCGATCACAGAAAGAGGGGTGTCCAAAGTCCCCTGTAAATATCCCAGAGCTGAAGCAGGAGTCGAGCTGCTTAGAACTGCCGTGGGGACAGCTAAGACTTACCACTGGTGTGTCAGTGGTACATACTGAAGCTAAAGCAGGACTCTTGCCCTATAGAATCATGGTGGCCAAGAGACTAGAGGTATTAGTCCTGGACCTTCCGATTTTGAATTTCGCCTCTGTCGTGATCTGATGGGGTGGCCTGCCTCCTAGCCTCAGCCGCTTCCATTTGCGATTCTATGAATAAGAGAGACTTGTTGCTCTGTGGGGTGCTCTTTATGATACCAGCCCTTTCCTTCTCTAATACCAGTATCCGCAGTAGACTGTTACAGCACTATTGTTCCACTTGCAGCATCCCATGGAATCCTGGGGTCTGCAGTTTAGGCAGTGGCCGGCCGGCCCCTCCCGAAACTGCAAACCCCAGGATTCCATATGACGTTGCAAGTGGAATCATAGCGCTATAACAGTCTAGTGCGGAAACGGCCTAAGACACCCCATTCCATTTCTTTACTACCTGGTTTGCTGCCTTCCCAGCCTCAGCCCCCCCTCCAATCAGCCAGTGCTCTGTGGCCATAGGGCATGCTCAGTGGGGAAACATTCCCCCAGTAGATCCCCCCATAAAGATCATTTGTATTTCTACAAGCTTGGGAGGGTCCCCTCTCCTCCTTTTGTGCAGGAATGGTTTTGCTTCGGCTACATCAGAATCCATTCTGGAAAGAGAAGGAATTATATAAGTACTTTTTTTAACTTTACAGAGGTGTTGTAAAGGTTAGAAACTGACAATAAGCTGAGAAGGAGTCACAGGAATGTTGAGTCTTAAGAGCATTACAAGCCAGTTAGTAGTTGGCACAATTGAACACAAGTCATTCATCTCCATACACTCGTAAGCTTCCATATCGTCATCACTGCACATTAGAATAATAATTAGGTGCCGTATAAGCCAAGAATATCAATGTTTTAATTATCCCAGTTAATACTGAGTCTTATTTGAAGTGTGTTAAAAGGGGGAAAATGCATACTTTGTTCCAGAGAGGGCGCACTTAAGGACATATGCTTAGGACCACATAACAAGGACAAGTGAACTTTTTGTGTGTGTGTCTTTGTACTTGGGATGGTAGTTTACCCCTTTGGTGCATGCTTTTGATTGGGATGGTGCCTTCTGCTCTTACATTCATGGATTATACACAATGAATGATAGTAATATTGATGGATTAGTTGACAGTCAAAGGATGTGAGTTTGTTCACATATCCTGAGATTCTTGGGAATCCCTCTCAATAGCTTCCCAGAACGTTTGACTCTTCTAACACCATATCAGGCCCTTCAGTTCACAAGCAGGAAATCCGAATGTGCCAAATAATATATGCTGAAGAAATAGATGTCACCTCTTTCTGGGATTAATTTATAGCCATGATGTGTAGAGAGGGTTAACAGGGTAACAGGAGAATAAGGTAACAGGGGAATATTTGTGGTCACTGACTCTTCTTTCCCTTTCAGGTTGTATCCTGTGCTGTGTTCCATAGTTCGGCTGCCCACCCATCTTCTGTGCTACTATGCTGCTACCCTTGCCCCATAAATGAGGGCATATGATATGACTGTCGACTAGCTGAGTCTCTTCCCTACTGTGGGGAGAAAGGTGAGATGACATTTGAGGAGAACTGACTTTCCTCTACATTTTCATCATGTCATCCCATTGAAAAGTGAGGGAGCGGGAAGTAAAATAGTTAAAATAAGTGGCAATGAAAAGTTGTGGAAAAGACGCAAACAGGTGAAGGGAAAAGAGAGAGCTAATGGTGATGGACAAATGACTAAAAAAATGTGTATGTATTATAATTGCTCAATACAGAGAGGCATAAAGGTACTGTAGAGGGCCGCTGCATTTTCTACCAGATTTTGGCAGCAGTATAGAGGTAAATGGTGGCAGGACCTCCAGTGAGTTAAGTGCAGTCCTCTACCCGCAGCTTTTAAAGGTTTCTTGGCTAGTTGCAGTTAGAACTTCTTGTGGCAGTGGCTTCTCTGGCTTTAATTACAGAAGTAGTAATGTAAAGAAATATCTTCCTGAATCTACTTGCTTATCAATTTCCTAGAGTTACCTATATAAGAAGATTCCCAACGTTATATGTGCTGAGCATTCCTGGATCCAGCCCTGTCATTAGACATCATGGGTTAGCCACCTTAAACAGTTGCTTAGAGCTAACATGGAAGGGAAAGAAATTGTCTATCCTTTAATTAAATATTTTTTTTCTTGATAAGAGTATTCAGCGGCAGATGCCAAAATAACCTGGCCAGCCTTGTGTGCTATGTCCTGTGATTTGAAGGAGAGACATTCACAGTCTCAAGCAGTGAATTGTTTTCGTCTGGCCCTGCCAAGAACTAACAGGCATAGGCAAGAAAAGGCAATTTATCCTCACCTTAGACATAGTTAAATAAAGGAGTACCTCAGTTAACAAAGCCTCTGACAGCAAATTCTTCTTCTTGCAAAGTTTTTGTATGCTTGCACAGCTTCCCCTTTTCTTTTCACATCCTCTGTCTGGCTGGAAGTTTTTTTAGCAGCATTGGCAGGGAGGTGAAGAAGGACTGAAGAAACACAGATGTTCAGTGTTGAGTTGCACAAGCGTGTCTGCAGTAAGCAAAGCAGTACAGCTTGAGCTGGAAAAGTATGGGATTCTACTTTAGCTGATCCTATTGTAGCTGCATGTGCCTGCCTACAGCACACAACAGAAACAGCAGCTGTCTCCAGAATACCTTACTGAGCATGCATGGATAGCAAAACAGAGACAAAAGGGGAGGGCAGCTAAGCCAGCCTCACCAACTGTTTTCCCCCCACTGTGTTAAAAAGGCTATATGTCTATATGCTATAGGTCTATATATTTGGCCATTACAGTGGAAATCATAAGAAAAGTAGAAGTTGGTGAAATAAAAAGTCGTCCCTGTATGTATTTTGGGAGAAGTCTTCAAATGATCTCTGGAAAGTTCAAAATGTTTACATTTATTTATGCAAAGGCTTAGCTGGCCTGGTGGTTTCATTTCACCCTGTGCATATTGTAAGTTTTGAATAACATGTTTGCTGAAACATATTGAACTTTTTTTGTGGTGCAGGGACCTCTTCCTATGTTTTCAATGTTATTTCTGCCTGAGATTTTCTGTTAAGTAATTAAAGCTGCAATGGGGTTAAAGCTCTCCACCACCCACAGATATGGGAAGTGGAAGCAATAGTAGTTTTGTGTCTTTTGGCACAAAGGTGAAAGAGGATTAGAGAAGTAGAGCTGAAGGGGCACATGTGGGGTTAGCTGAATTGTCTCTGTTTGTCTTTTTGATTCCAGGGCTGGCTATGCAATGTTGCTGTGGCTGATGCCCTGAGATGGCCAAAAGAGGCACTGATGAACTTCAGTTACCATTGGGTAAGCCACTGGCTATCCTGCCAATTCACTACTGAATGAACAATGGAAATAGGATTTCAAAGTTTCATTCTTGGTTTTCATCTCTCTCACACACACCTTTTTCCTACCCTCATGTTTTTGTTAAAAACAGAAGATGGGGAGTCGACTTCACAGGTCAAAGATGAGTGGTCGGAGGCAAGGTCGGAGTCTCAAAGTATTGTGAAAATTGAGGTGATTTGCACAGATGATGGAGAGAGCTCTACGCACAGCACTGGTGAGATGGAGGAGGTTTTGAGGTCCTGGCTTTGATTCACACTATGCACTATATAGCACTTTCATACTACTTTAACTGCCATGGCTCCATCCTATGGAATCTTGGGATTTGTAGTTTCAGAAGGTGTTTAAAATTCTCTGTCAGAGGACCTTAGTACTTTACCAAATTACAAATCCCCGTTCCCTACAAGGTAGCCATGGTAGTTAAAGTGATTTGTTGTTGTTGCATGTCCTCAAGGTATTTCTGAATTACGGTGAGCCTAAGGCAAACCTATCAGAGGGTATTCTTGATGAGATGTTTTCAGAATTTGCTATTGTCTTCTTCTGAGGCAAAGAGAGAATGACTTTCTCTATGGGTCTCCATGGCCAAGTGGGGTTCGAATCTTTGTAGTGCAGGGAGCTGGTCCAGTATTCAAATTGCTATTCTATGCTGGCTCTTCAGTTAAAGTAGTACCAAAGTGCTATAAATGTGTAGCATGGAAGAGACTTGGGTGTCAGCAATCTGGAGTGCTTGGCAGGGCCTTTTTTTGTGCGGGAGAATTAATGGTGCTGTTGGAATTTAGGCCAAGAGTGTGTGTATTTGTTTGTGGGTTTGAACTTTTTTTAAAGCCTATTTCTCCATCTGAAATTTAAAAAGCAACTTGCAAATGTGATTCTAAAACTCCTCTCAAAAGAGTGTGGAAACCAGTAATAGTTTCACAACAACATTTAGAAATTATTAAACCAGTTTAAAAACATTTTTAAAAACCATTCTAAGTGCAATTGGAAGTAAGATAATGGGAACAGTTTTATTTCATCTCTGAAGGACATTAATTTTGTCCCAGGAAGATTGAAAAGGCCACCTTGGGTCTCAATTTTGAGGGAAAAGAAGGTAAGATTGCTCAAACTAGGCCTCTAATGATAAGATTGAACTGATTCATCTACTAAAAATATGCCCTCAATTAACCATTAAGCAGGGGTTAATTTTAAAATGTGTGTGTGTGTGTGTGTGTGTGTGTGTGTGTTTGACATAGGTGTAACTTGGAAATGTTATTTTGGGAGAGCAGAGCTCCCAGAATCCTCCAACTAGCATGACCCATGCTGGCTAGGAAATTCTGGAAACAGCAGTCAAAAAAGGAACTCTTCCAAACTGTGGATACAGATATTAATAAAAAATTGTAAGTAGAAAACATCATCTGAGGTAGCCTGTTGCAACAGGTATACTATGCCTCATATAAAAATGAAGCTTTCTTTCTTTATTACAGTTGAATTTTTCCCCTCATGTGAAAATTTGTATAGCACAGATTAATATAAATGATTAAATGGGCTAGGTTACCTGATACCCATCAGGTATTTTGTATGACTTCTGTTGGCTCCATCCAGCATGGTTGGGGTGATGGGAGTTGTCACCAAAGCATCTGGAAGGTGCCGTGTTGCCTGTCCCCGTGACTAAAATGTGATCAATCAACTTAAAGTTTTCTTTAATCATGTGACATACTACTGGAAGCCTCCACATTTTGATGCCCCTTTATCTGATGACTTGTTCTTTCGACACTTCCAAATTAAGGACAAATTCTATTAATTTGACATGGAATCCACTCTTTTGTCAGTTTTTACCTGACAAGGGCTTGCTTGGGACTGCACAGGCGCTGCTTGCAAAGTGAGCTCAGAGGGGGAAAAAAAGTGCCAAGCCAATGGAGACATTTTATGAGCAATATGCACGCATGGGCGGTCCCAAGCAAGCCTCTGCAAGTCCTTCATGTTCCTTCCATTAGATGGGTTCTGCTTCTTGACTGGCCGGCCCCTCCCTAAACTGCAAACCCCAGGATTCCATAGGATGTTGAAAGTAGAATAATAGCACTATAACAGTCTAGTGAGGAAATGGCCCCAGTTAAGGACTCAAGGCAGCTTAAACAGTTTTAAAAACCATAGTTAAAAATTTACAAAATACAACTGTAATTTTTTTAAAAATAAATTTTTAGCTTTTATTTTTTTTTTTAATTTTAATATTTTTAAATTATTAAAAAATTAAAACTAGTTAAAAACAGGAACCATTAAAAACCACTCACACACACAACAACAAAAATAACAAATAGAAATTCTGACATGTTATTTGCAGGAATGGGTCATGTAGAATCAGTCCTCACAAGCCTATCTAAACATTCGTCTACAGAAAGATAGTAAGGAGGGGGCCAGCCTAACCTCTTGTTATGATTTGTTATATTTGTTAGTTTTTGTTATGATTTACAGCAGGGTTTTCCAAATGGTGTGCCACGACCCGTTAGTGTGTCACCTGAAGTGTGTAGGTGTGTCGCCTACAATCTTGGAAATGTATGTTATTATTTATAAATCATATATTTTTAAAAATATATGAAAGGTTTTCACGAGATATGTTGTATCCCCGTACATTTTGTTATTACAATCTATGTATGTGTCTATATCTCTTATAAGGGGCTAGTTTAACCTCCAGTTTGCTAGTAAAACTAAATTACTGTGTCGCGAAATGATGCATGTCTAAAAATGGTGTGTCACCAACATGAAAAGTTTGGAAAGCTCTGATTTACAGTCATTTTAAGTAGCGATTGTGATCCAGAGGAGTTGTTGTCTTAGCAGCCTTTCCTCCGTCCTTCTTTCTCTCTCCACAGCGGAGGAGCCAGCCCGCAAGCGCAAAAAGGGCCCTGCCCCCAAGATGTTGGGAGACGAGGTGTGCAGCGTGTGTGGGGACAAGGCCTCAGGCTTCCACTACAATGTCCTCAGCTGCGAGGGCTGCAAGGGTTTCTTCCGGCGTAGCGTCATTAAGGGGGCAAAATACACATGCAAGGGCAGCGGGCAGTGCAACATGGACTTGTACATGCGTCGGAAGTGCCAGGAGTGCCGCTTGAAAAAGTGCCGACAAGCAGGCATGAGGGAGGAGTGTGAGTAACGGGAACGAGAGGCGAGGGCTGGGATCTGATGTGTGAGTGGGAGAGAAAGAAGAGTTGAGAGAGAGAAAGTACTTTGGGGGGGGGGCGGGGTGGTGTTGGACGTGGAGAACATGGGTGGTTCCACATGAATTTCAGGTAGGGTTGCCAGTTCAAAATCATCCCAGACTCTGAAGCTTGAGATCTAGAGATGGCCCCAGTCATGTCATTAAGCATTATGCATTAAATACCAACCACATTTGCTCACCTGCTTGGAAAGAGGGGATAAAGAACATTTAATGTAGCATATTTTCTTCTAGCTAGAAGGTGGATGCAAAGCAGAGTAGAAGGTGAACTCTGGCACCACAACAACTTAGAGGAAAAGAGAAAGTTAAGTAAATATGTAGTTCTCCCTAGAAAGTCTTTGCAAAATCCCATAGCAAATCAATGAATCCTTGCAAATGGTAACAAGCTGTTGCTTCACTACCTGAGCTGGAGATTTGCACATAGTTCTTTTTTTCTTGGCTGGAGCTGAGCCCACCAAAACTGGAGAATTTGCACCCTCATCTCCCACCTGGAGAGACCCATGAAAATCTGGAAACTTGGGGCTAAGGCCTGCGATCTGGCAACCTTATCCACAGATCTCTTCAGAGACAACCAAGGATGGGACTTTGAGTATACTGGCTTCCATCCTAGAGAATCAGAATGTGAAAAAACTATTTTGGGGGGCCATCATTATGAAAGTCCCCCAGCTAATATGGCTCATAGCCATGCTGGCTAGGAGATTCTGGGAAAGTAGGTCAAAAAAGTAACATGCTCAAGCTCTATGCAGAATGCCCTTTCAACTGGCATTAGATTTGTATCTGCCAATTCACCTTTATTCCATGCCATTCCTTTAGACAAAGATTTTCTGATTGATAAATTTGAACCACAGTTTTATCAGTGCATTTGTTTTTAATTGTATTTTTAAAAAATTACTCTATTGTTTTAAGCTAAATTTGGTTATTTTAAGTGTTTTAATTCCTTCAGTTGAAAATGAAACAACCAAATTTAGTTTCTCTGGTTGTTTTAATTACACTACTCTGAAATCTTTGTTATGGAGCAGTTTGGAAATTTCTGTAATAAATGTTTTTAGTTGTTTGCTTAATATACATACACATATACATACATATACATACATACCTACAAATATATATATATATTTCTGCTAAAGAAACTTTGAAAGCAGTTTATCAATTTCAAACTGAGACCGGAGCACAGTAATAAAATACTAGCAGAAAACAGTTGTAAAATCAGGGGAAAACTCTGCTCTGAAAAAAGGGGTGTGGTTTGCAAAAAAGAAAACTGAGTGTGAAAACTAGCTCAAAGCAGTTTATATATCAGCTCAAAGCAGTTCATGTTAATTAAAAGGTTGGGCAAACAAAATGAACTTGGTTGGATGATTAAGGAAATAATAATAGTGGCACTGGGTGAATCTTTCTGTAGAATTAATCCACAGACAGAGAATAAAGTTTTCCGGAAACAGGGGCACTGATGTAGCATGGACTCATGAGGTAGGTCTTGTTGATTCTGTTCCATTTCATTGAGTCCTCTGTGCACCTGCCTCTCTAGGCGTCCTATCAGAAGAGCAGATCCGCAAGAAGAAGAACGGGAAACAACAGGAGAGTGAAGGAGCCTCAGGTGGGGAGGGGGGCGGAGGCGAGGTTCTCAGGGTGCCCCCACTGCCCTGTGAGCCTGCTTTGCCCCAGCCTGAGCCAACTCCTCTCACGCCCCAGCAAGAGGGCATGATCCAGCAGCTCGTGGCAGCACAACAGCAGTGCAACAAGAGGAGTTTCAGTGACCAGCCCAAAGTCACGGTAATTATATATGGTAATTGTATACCGCAGTGGTAGAAGGAAAAGAGATTGTACTTGGGAAAAATATACCAGACTTTTGATCTTCAGACCTAGTTTATGTTTCTCCTTCTTCCAGAATCTTCCAAAATATCTTGCTTATTCAAAACGTGCTCTCTGCACAAAATTGACATGGCTGATACCAGCTTCACCGTAGAAAGCCTGAATGGCTCACTTGAAACCTTACTATCAATGATATTTTGGGCTATAGCTCCAATCAACTCCCCTCTCCTCCAGCATGGCCAATAATAGAGGACCAAGAAACAGAATTGAGAAGTAACTAGTTATAAGCAACTAGTTACTTGTAATTAAAACCTTTAAAATAACTTAGTTAAAATGACTAAGGTATAAACGTTACATTATAGTTGTACTTTAACAAGAGGTGACTTTACTCCCTTTGTGGTTAACCAGCTTTTAAATTTACTAGGGTCTGGCCTTTTTAACTGGCAGAAGAGGAATATTACGTGGTTCATGTGCTGGCTCTTGCTGTGCCTCTTTCTCCCTTGTGAAAGTTTTGCTGATAAAAGGGTGGAGAAGAAGAGAATGTCTGTTGTGCCGCAAGCCAGCAATCTGTAGCATTTGAGTGCATTTTTTTTAAAAAAGTAGTTAAAAGTAGTAGCTATTTTAGTTGCTTTAGGGAAGCAAGTAAGCAGAGGCCATTTCCGCACTAGACTGTTATAGCGCTATGATTCCACTTTCAACATCCTATGGAATCCTAGGGTTTGCAGTTTTGGGAGGGGCCAGGCATCCCCTTTCAAAACTGCAAACCCCAAGATTCCATAGGATGTTGAAAGTGGAATCATAGTACTATAACAACCTAGTGTGGAAATGGCCAAAGTGTCACCTTTTAAAAAATTGTAACTATCAATTGTACCTAACTAAGCTGCTGGGGTTGGAATAAGAGCCAGAATATTTAGAGTCTCAGAGGTTCCCTATCCCTGTTTTAAGGCTTGTGGTGACATCAGTAGATCCTACTGCCCCTTCCAGCAAGCCCAGAGTTTTGCTGCTTGCAGTCTCCATGGTTCACTTCCGAGTAATTAAGTTCTTTCCATAGCTAAGTATTGTTGTCAGGCTGGGGTGAGGCTGTGGAACTATGTGGAAGTGATGAAACCACTGAAGTAAGACCTTTGCAGACAAGATGAAGATCCAGGCTTCTTTGGGGAAAAGATAGGCAACTGGATCCTTTCCCTATCCTCCCTCTCAGCTTTGTTTCTTACTTCCATGCACACCTTATAGTTAATGCTGGCTCATCACAAACTTGGGCATCCTGTCTGACATTCTTTCTTTCTCTTCTGGCATCTTTTTCACCTCCCACTGTGCGTCAGCCCTGGCCAATGGGCAGTGACCCCAACAGCCGGGAGGCCCGCCAGCAACGCTTTGCCCACTTCACAGAGTTGGCTATCATCTCTGTGCAGGAGATTGTGGACTTTGCCAAGCAGGTGCCCGGCTTCTTGCAGCTGTCTCGGGAGGACCAGATTGCACTCCTCAAGGCCTCCACCATCGAGGTGAGCAAGAGTGGGGTGGAGTCTCTTTTTTGTCTCCCAGCTCGAAATTTAAGGATGTACTGTCTGAATCGTAGGTCCCTGATATCCGCTAGGTCAGTATCCACAGTTTCACTTACCCATGATCTACTCCAGGGCTATGGCGGCCGCCGCCCCTTCCCGGCATCCTTGCTCTGGGAAGCTGATCAAGGAGTCGTCCTCCCTCCCTTGCTGAGAGAGGTACATGGCAAGAAAAGAGTCTGCCTCCTTCCTTCAAGAGAAGCATGGGGGAGCTGTGCACCCCTCTTGGGCAGGGAGAGAGGCAGACTCTCTTCAGCCAAGAGAAGCACAGGAATTCCAGCTGTGCAGAGCCATGCAGCTCTCTCATTCTGACTAATGATTGAGCCAAGGTACAGAAAATCTTGAACTATTTCGGTGTCTTCATCTTCAGTCAGCCCTCCACATTTGCAGATTTCATTTTTGCAGATTTGATTATTCAGATTTGATTATTTGCTGTCACCTCTGCTGCCTCCTGCTGCCATTTTTAGTAGGAACTACAAGCCTTTTGAGACTGAGAAACTGCAAACGAGGCTTGTAAGTCCCTATTAAAAATGATGTGGGGCAGCAATGGAAGTGGCATTAAGCCCCACCAGCCACCCACTTCTGCCTTGTGAAGGAACCCAGATGCCTCAAAGGAATCCATGGTGAGTTGAATATGGTGATCATACTTTTTTGTGTGTTAAATATGGTTTGGGAGGGCTTAGATGTTTCACATTTTTCCACTTTCACAGGGGCTCTCTGCCCCTAACCCTAGCGAATGTGGAGGGGTGACTGTACTTTGAAGTTATGTGAATCATCTGTGGTCATTATTTTTGTTCTCTTGTTCAGCTGTAAACCAGACTTTGCATTTTCCTACAATCTTTGCTTTGTTTCCATCTTTTGCTCGCTCAAGTGTGTCTGGGCTGTACTACTTCATATCGGCAGTTGGGGGCTCATAAGAATGAACTGTTACTGCAGTTTCTAGTCCGAACTTGAGAGATATTAGATATCATTTGATATCAAGAATTTGGCCTTCACTACCCATTCGTCCCCACGTGCTTGCGAGGCCCCCGGACAGGCGTGGCCAAAAATAGCTGAACGATTCAAATCACAATCCAGGCAGGCCAGTAATTGCCGATTGCAGCTGTAGGAGACCTGAAGGCAAGTACCTTCTTAAGATCACATTATGTATGCACGCTGTTTACAAAAGATCCCCTGCCCCGCGCAGGCAGCTTGATGAGCGGGCTATCCAACTCTTAAGCACTCCGTGTTTGCATACTGTCTACGCCATTGACAACGCTGTCATAATTCAATCATCTAAAGTACTGACCTTTCGGAGGCTTTGTCTCCAGCCCAAAATCCATTGTTTTCCCTGGGAACGGACTAGCCTGCGGGAACATTTTCCCCTATAAGAACCCCTGACTTTGAGCGTCTCGTTGGATCGCTCGTGACTTGCCTCCCGATTTGCTGCCTGTCCGTTTGACGAACCTCCCCTCAGCCTCCACCTGCTGAGAACCTACGCTCCCCAGCTTCTCTCCTTTTACCGGGCTGCAGGACCAGGTGTAGTATTTCCCTGAGAATCCTCCTGAAAATCCCCTATCTATTTTCCTCTCTTTATTTCTTAGGACTGTGTGCGTGACTGCGCAATTGTGCAGTACTTCTTAATTCTTTAAGTGAGCAAGTGCGTACATTTGCTGTGATTTTATAAATAAAGAAAAACAATTATTATTAACTTCTGTTTGATTATTGACTCGGCCTGACCCCGTAGACACTGGGTAAAAGATCTCGCTACGTTGCCTTGCCTCTCGCATTGCTAACTAGTGCTCTAGCTAATTCCCATTCCCCATTATTTTGAGCACATTGAGATGTCCCTCCCGGGACCCCCAGAAATCAGAGTAACAGAACCATACACATGCCCAGACAGACAGACAAAACTGGCACATTAGGAATATAAGGTTCCAGCCTAGTGATGCATGCTAACTGGCTGTCTACAGTGATCTTTGTTTTAGCAGAGCAAATAATGTAGCCATGTGAATCTACCAGCTCATCAAAGACTAAGCCTTACTTTAAAATTATTGTAAGAATGGAAAGAGTTATTAATTTGTAATACTTATTTATTCTTGCTGTATACTATGTTGCTTCTGCTTATGATAGCCACGTTAGATACCCATTTGCAGAACAATATGGTATCATTTTTGTTAGAGAGAAAGAGGGTTTCCTTTCCTTCCTCAGTATTTGAAGGAAAACTTTTACTGCTTTTAGATGTAAAAGTACATTATAAATCCATTCAGTCTATACAAATGCGTACAAGGTATGTGGGGCATTTTTCAAAGGTGGGTCATAATTTAATACTTACCTTTCTTACAGATCATGCTGTTGGAGACGGCACGGCGGTATAACCACGAGACACAGTGCATTACGTTTCTTAAAGACTTCACCTACAGCAAGGATGACTTTCACCGCGCAGGTGAGCTGGGAAAGGGAAGAGGGAGTTATGAAGAGAAAAGTGATCCGGAGTATGTGGGGAGTGGAAGAATCCACTTTTGGAAAATTCTTCATGATTTGGTATGCCAGAAGAAGGTTGCCAAGAATCAAGAAGGAAAACCAAAATTATCTTTTTGAGTTACCTTTCAGGTATAACTGTTTCTCTCTAATTTCAGAAAGGAAGGGCAGACCTTGCTCTCACTTTAAATTAAGCTCACATGGACAAGTCCTGAATTGTATGTGTTTTTTAAGCTGTCTTTTGTTTAGAACAGTTCTTTCTGCTTAGGAAAGAAGTTTTGTTATTTATTTATTTAATCTATATCCCACCTTTTCTCCTATGATGGTGTACTCTGAAATCCCCTTCCCCTTGTGGTGTTGTTAACTGCTGTCAAGTTGACTTTGACTTATGGCAACCCTATGGATGAGAATTCTCCAAGTCACCTTGTCATCAGCTGCCCTGCACAGGTCTTGCACGTCCAGGAATGTGTCTCCTTTGATCGAGCCTCAGTTTAGTCATCTTGACTTCTAGAGCAAATCAAGCTTGAACACTCCCTAGAAGTCAAGATGACTAAACTGAGGCTCAATGGAAACCCATTGATTTGTCTTTTTAGCAGTTAAGTTGATTTCCCTTCCACCTCCAAATATTATTCTTTCACCTTTTTTGTACAGCGTGCCGTTTGTATATGCAGCGGTACCATTCCAGGAACACCCAAGTAAAATAAACGCAATGTGAAGTATTCCATTATACTCAATGGATATGGTGCTTTGCATGACCATGCATTTGTGCATGCAGAAGTTACGGTAAGGGAAGGCCCATTGTATTCATTTTCTACTTTGAGAAAGGCCACAAATAAGTACATGAGCTCAGCATGAAAGCAGTGTCTCCTGCAAGGTGAGATGATCAAAATTCAAGACACTTGTCAAACACAGAGCTTCCTGGATCCTACTAGATATGAAAATGTCAGTCTAATAGTGCACCTGGCATGTCTCAACAGAGTTCCTGTTCCCCACCCAAAAGAATCTTCTCACCAGCAGTTATTTTGCAATGAAGTCAGCAAATACTGGGCAGGCTTTCTGCTGAGTCCAGAAGTGATTTGTTGTTGTCAAGTCAACTCAGGGTTATGGTAACTCTATTGTAGGGTTTTCTTGACCAGATTTGTTCCAAGGAGGATTGCCATTACCTTCCTCTAAGGCTGAGAGAATGTGACTTGCTTAAGATCACCCAAAGAGTTTTGATAGTTCAGCAAGGACTCTCATTGTCTTAGCCCAAGCCGCTATACCATGCTGGATTCTCATTTTTAGAAGTAGTGTGTTGATTAAAAAAATCAACTAACTTTTATAGCATTTCTACCCATCTCAACAGCTACAAAGACACTTTGAGAAGCTTAGTTCACTATTACAGAAGACAAGATAGTCTTTGCCTGCTGGCTTACAACTTGAAAAGACGTGAGGTGGGACTTGTGTGTCCATCCAAATGTCATTGGAGAGTACTGCCAGTATTGCTGATCATGGGCCAGCTGGATAGGACAATATTTGGAGGGCCAGATAATTTCCACATCTGCGTTAAAGGAAATGGAGATGGGGAGGGAAAAGGAAAACAAGAGAACTCAGACGCAAGTGCTCAGTGTTGTGAGATTCCCTTGGTAATGGCTACTGGATTACAGTTGGGGAGAAGGAGACAGAGAGAAGTACAACAGTTGAGTTTCCCAAATTTGTCTGAACAGGTTTGAAAATGTAAGGGGTAGAAGTGCATAAATCTGGGGCTTTTTAAAAGTGCTGTTTTATGGGAATTCATATATGTATTCAAGCTGGCAGATTTTTATGCTTTGGTGGACCAAAAAACTAGAATTTAGCTTTCCCTGGTAAGTCATTCACACCACTCATCTCTTCTCATCTCTGATTCATGTATCAAGTGAGAGGCCATCATAAAGATAGCTGAGTTTCCATGTTTAGTGTGTTCCAGAGTTCATTTCTAGTCTTGCTTTTTCAGTGGTACACCTGGCATGGTAGACGTGCCACTTACAGATCTGGAATCCAGCCAGGATTTTCTTGCTAGGGTTGATTTGAGTTCTTCCACATGCCGGAGCTTGTGTCTGGGATCTTTCAAGCAAAAAAAAAAAAAAAAAGGTGTGCCTGTCTCAGACCCTCTGGCTTTGCCTCTGCCTTCCCACATCTGGTAAAATGCAATTGCCACTCATTGCCCAAGACTCTCCCCAGAGCTTGGAAAATTTATTCTTTTGGACCCCAACTCCCAGAATCTCCAACCATTGTGAATCCTGCACATTGGTAGTCCAAAAAAGTAAAATCTCCAAGGATGGGTGTTTTCACCTTAAAGCCTGATTTGTACACAAGGTAGGATACATAAGGCAGGGTTGGATTGAAGACGGATCTAGATTTCTGGCAGAATTTCTAGGTGATCTGCAATATATCATACAAGATTCATGATTCCTAATTATTCATCTATAGCAAGGGTGGGCAAAGCATGGCCCGTGGATCATAGAATCATAGAATTGGAAGAGACCCCAGGGGCCATTGAGTCCAACCCCCTGCTATGCAGGAACACGCATAAAAGCATTCCCAACAGAGGACCATCCAGCCTCTGCTTAAAAACCTCCAAAGAAGGAGACTCTACCACACTCTGAGGCAGCATATTCCACAGCCGGACAGCATTGACCATCAGGAAGTTCTTCCTGAGGTTCAAGTGGAATCTTCTTTCCTGCAGCTTGAATCCATTGCTCCTTGTCCTAGTCTCTGGAGCGGCAGAGAACAAGCCCGTTCCCTCCTCAACATGACATCCCTTCAAATATCTAAACATGGCTATCATGTCCCCTCTTAACCTTCTCTTCTGCAGACTAAACATCCCCAGCTCCCTAAGCCATTCCTCATAGGGCATGGCTTCCAGACTCTTCACCATTTTGGTCGCCCTCCTCTGGACACGTTCCAGCTTGTTGATATCCTTCTTGAATTGAGGTACCCAGAACTGGACAGAGTATTCCAAATGAGGCCTAACCAATGCAAAATAAAGTGGTACCGTTATCTCCCTTGATCTAGACACCATACTCCTATTGATGCAACCAAGAATTGTGTTGGCTTTCTTGGCTGCCGCATCACAGTGCTGACTCATGTTGAGCTTGTGATCTACCAAGACTCCCAGATCCCTTTTACATGTACTGCTGTCCAGCCACGCGTCCCTCATCCTACATTTGTGCATTCCATTTTTTCTGCCTAAGTGCAGGACTTTACATTTATCTCTGTTGAATTTCATTTTGTTAGCTTTGGCACAGCTCTCCAGTCTGTGAAAGTCACATTGAATTTTGATCCTGTCCTCTGGGGTATTAGCAACCCCTCCCAATTTGGTATCATCTGCAGATTTGATCAGCATGCCCTCCGCTCCTTCATCCAAGTCATTGATGAAGATGTTGAATAGCACTGGGCCCAGGACAGAACCCTGTGGCACCCCACTAGTCACTTCTCTCCAGGATGAAAAGCAGCCATTCGTGATCACCTCTGGGTTTGGTCGGTCAACCAATTCCAAATCCACCTAACAGTAGCCCTGTCCAGCCTGCATTTTACTATTTTCTTTGTAAGAATGTCATGTGGAACTTTGTCAAAGGCCTTACTGAGGTCAAGATATGCTACATCTACAGCATTCCCTTCATCTATTAAGCTTGTAACCCTATCATAAAAAGAGATAAGATTAGTCTGGCATGACTTATTTCTGAGAAATCCATGCTGGCTTTTAGTGATTATGGCATTGTTTTCTAAGTAGTTACAAACTGACTGTTTAATGATCTGCTGTAGGATCTTTCCTGGTACTGATGTCAGGCTGACCGGGCGATAATTATTTGGGTCTTCTTTTTTCCCCTTCTTGAAGATGGGGATGACATTTGCCCTCCAGTCTGCTGGGACTTCTCCTGTTCTCCAAGAGTTCTGAAAGATTATTGCAAGTGGTTCAGAAATGACTTCTGCCAGTTCTTTTAATATCCTTGGATGTAATTCATCTGGCCCTGGAGACTTGAATTCATCTAGTTTAGCCAGATATTCCTGTACTACTTCTTTACTTATTCTGTGCTGCACTTCCCTCGCTTCCTCGCCTGCTCTCCATGCCCCAGGTTGGGTACTTCTGTCCTTTTGGACTGCATGCATTCCCCGCAGGGCTATTTTTGTGGCCCTCAGGACCCCGCAGTTGTCAAATTTGTTTTTCTTTTTAAATGGAAGTAAACTGAAAATGATTTCCAATCACTTCCTGTTTTGAAAAAAAAAAAAGGTTTCTCCTGAGCCTAACATTGCCTGAGGGGGCACTAATGCCCCCCACAACCCCTAGATGGTGTTGAGAGACATTTGGGGGCAAAAAATATTTTTGGTTTCTTGCAGTGGGATGTTTGTGGTGGTTGTGGGTCCAGCTTCCCTCCAAGGTCTCCTAAGGACGTAATGCGGTCCCCTGGTCTCCCACAATTGCCTACCCCCAATCTATAGCAATGACAAAAATGACTCCCCACTACCCTAAACTGTATTGCTAAAATTAAGAGAGAGGATGGGGAGAGAATTAGCTGCAATAAATTTTTGGGTGGAAGAATGGTCACCTCTATACAATTATTCTTAGGCTAAGAACAAATTCTCGGAATCAAAGATTACATGATTCTAAGTGTTTTGTCTTTTGAATGAAGCTCTGACAGGTGGATTTTTGAGTTTCCATAAAGAAATAAGTAGCTCCTGCAAGCATGATGTCTTCTCAGACCTCTCATATATAGGACTTCCATACCATTCTGCCTCTCCCCCAAGTTCTGTTGGGGAATTTCTTCTCTGCCAGCAAGGCCAAAACATCTTACCAGTAGAGGATCTGCACCTTTCATCATAAATAATATGTTTATCTATCTCAGTCGGACAAGTGAAATGTCTCCCTCTTCCCTTTTGCTGATGCTCTGATCTTCATACCCCCCCCACCTCCCCAAAATTAGGTCTGCAGGTGGAGTTCATCAACCCCATCTTTGAGTTCTCCCGGGCCATGCGACAGCTACAGCTGGATGATGCTGAGTACGCCCTCCTCATTGCAATCAACATCTTCTCTGCTGACCGGCCCAACGTGCAGGATCACAGCCTGGTGGAGGAGCTGCAGCAGCCCTACGTGGAGGCCTTGAGTTCCTACATCCGCCTCCACCGCCCACAGGTGTCTGGGTTGGGCAGAAGAGTGGCAGTGGATGCTAAGGGTGGGCAAGTGGGGTAGGGCGTGAGATGAAAGCAGACGAGGAAATCATTGACAAGGCAGAAAGACTGACCAGAGCTTGGAAGAGTTACTTTTTCGAACTACAAATCCCAGGCTTTAAAATATCTATTGAGTAGTAACACAAATTGGCAAAAAATGTTGCCCAGATGTTGTCATCTGTTTTTTTTTTCCTGTTAATGCTGCAGTCCTTTTCTACAGTAGACTGTTGTAGCACTATTATACCACTTTCAACATTCTATGGAATCCTGGGGTTTGCAGTTTAGGGAGGGCCAGCTGGCCCCTCCCTAACCTGCAAACACCGGGATTCCATAGGATGTTGAAAATGGTATAATAGCGCTATAACAGTCTACTGCAGAAATGGCTACAGATGGAGCGGTGGCTCATTGCAGCCAGTATTAGCCAATATGGGGGACTCTTTCCAGTCCAAAGAGTGGCACTTTGGGAGAAGCAGGTGCGGCTTCCCCAGGACCCCTTGCAGGTTGGAGGATGGAGGCTGCTTTCCTCTGGTCCATTTCCTATATGAATACTGGAAGCTACATGTAGACCATGCTGTATACATATGCACAGACACAGGTGCGCACGAATCAAGTGTTCTGTATATTTCCTAATATCTGGTTATTTTTATATTTTTAGAAATACAACTTGCATATATTGTCAGTATGGAGGAGATTATGTGCCATATAAGTGGGATCTGCCTAAAAATGGGTTTCCCCCACAACTCCTCTGAAAGGAGTTTACCTGTTGTAAGGCTCTAGATGGCCTCAGATGAAAGTTTTGGAATCTGTGGGCAGTGCTGTTTTTTAACCCCTCGCATCCCAAGGTTTTTCCCTTCTGTTTTACTAAGCACTAGGGGGTTGAGGAATGGTGCTGTCAACTCCAAATGAAAACTTCTCGTAGCAATGTAGTCAGGGAATGGGGGGTCAGGAGAGTGGGAAAGAAGGTAAAGTCTCTTTTCTTTTTTGATTCCTTTTGAGAAACCCTATATAGTTCAGATAGGAGAAATTTTTATCTTTACAGCATAGCATACATTTCCTAAACACACATTAGATACTGACTGTGTTGGGAAACAGAACTGACTCATTGCTTCTTTTTCCTCCATGCTCTATGCAGTTTCTTTTCCTTCTTCAACTCTTGTCATCTTAGGCCCTTTCACAATAAATAACTATAGTGCTGTGATTCCACTTTAACTGCCATGGTTCCATCCAAAGTAATCCTAGGTTCTATATTCTGGTAAGGCACTAGAAATGTCTAACTGAGACTTCTAAATATTCTTCCCTAAACTGCAGATCCCAAGATTCCATAGGATGTTGCCATGGCAGTTAATGTGCTGTAACTGAGTAGTGTGGATGGACCACTAACCATCCAATACATCTTGGAGTTCTTGTCAGTTCTATGGAATTCTATGTCCTCATTGACTGAATTATCGGGGACGGTCAGTTTCTTTTCATACATAGACTTAGCAAGTTGAGTTTTGTACCTGAGGAGATCCTAAAATGTGCAGAAACCACCACCCTATCATCTTGTAGCCTCAGTTTGCATTCTAACTCATAGGCAGTTGCAGCTAGGAAGGAATGCTATAAATCAGAGGTCCTTTTTTACAGCAGTATGATTTCTTTTTAACTGGCACAGGTGTAGTGTGTAGTTTGTAGTTTGGTGAGGCAATAAGGCTCTGAATATGCCTCCCTAACATCAGGTGTAAGATTTCATAGGCTGTTACCATGGCAATAAAAGTAGAATCATATTACTTTAACTGGAGGGCCCCAGGGATGAGAACCTTTAGTCCATGGATCTAATCCATGTCAAAAAGGTTCCCCTTCCGCCCTGTCTTGGCTCATGGTGAGCCCTCTTTCTCCCAGCCAGGCCCCAAGGTTTCCAGTAGGGAGCAGAAATCCCTACCATTCTCTCCCATCTGTCATCTGAGAAAGCAACAAGGACTTGCCTGCGTTCCACTTGTATTTATTGTAGGTTGAGGGAGCCTCTTTCACCCTGAGGACCTAATTTTCAGAGACCTTCTCTCAGCCCCAGAACACCCTGTGATAGTTTCACCTTAGGGTCACCATAAATCGGGAATGACTTGTAGGCACACAACAAAAATACTGCCAGTTGCTGGATTCCATGTAGGGTTTTCAGACTAAAAACTGAAGATCCTGTACCTTTTCTAGTTATATAGAAGAGGGAATTTTAGCATATTTTGCTTGTCATGCAATCAGGCAACAAGTAGCCCCTACTGAAATTCTCTCTTCTATGCAGACATTAAAGGTACAAAATCCCTCTCCAGTTTTCACTCTAGCAACCTTAATTCAATGGGATGTTGCCATGGCAGTTAAAGTGGGATCATGGCACTATAATTGTGTGGTGTGAATGGGCTCTAGACAATGACTGGAAGCACAGCTGAGTTCAGGGCGAACATTACACACAACTCACAATCTCTGTTTGGTGCTATGAGTAGTGGAGAAAGGGACAAAGATCACTGGTCTCTATGATCAGTGGGGCCCCTTGTGTGCCTCTTAGAGCACCCCTGATGTTGTCTGATCTGTGGTGAGATGTGGGGAAGACGTTTTTAGAGAGGAATTGCAAAACAAGGCACCAGTGGCTAATGTTATCCTCTTTCCCTGCCATTTCTCCAGGACCACCTGATGTTTCCTCGCATGCTGATGAAGCTGGTGAGCCTGAGAACACTGAGCAGTGTACACTCCGAGCAGGTCTTTGCTTTGCGCCTGCAGGACAAGAAACTTCCCCCACTTCTCTCTGAAATCTGGGATGTGCACGAGTAGACGTTTCTGGGGCTGAGGTGGGGATGTCCATGTGAGGATGCAGAGCCTCTCTCACAAGCCCTTTCTCCTGGTCCCAGCTGACATATTTGGCTCCCTGCTAGGGATTCCATGTGGACCTCAGCACAAGACTTGGCAACTAATGGACTCTGATCCCACCAGAGGAACTACGTCAAGCAGGAGGCTACTGAGCACTTTTCCCCCTCCTTACCTCCCTCCCCTTGTATTTTTTACGCTACTCATCTCCCTGCTTCTGCTTTTGGGAAGAGGGAGGCATCAGTCCCAGTTGTGCTTTGGGTGGGAGTAGGGGGAAGATGCATAGGGTCGTCTCCCCCAGAGACTTACTCTGCCACCACCCTTTCGTTAACAGCTCCATCCCATGTGGATTTCTAGTTTGACAATACCCACATGTGCCACCATCCCCACTAGAGAGGGGGAGAGTATTACAGTGCAAAAGAAGAGGTAGAGGGTTGCCATATGCCTGGTGTGTGTGGGGCAGAGGCCCAGAGGGAAAAAGAGATATTAAATTCTATCTTGACAAACCAAGCGTCTGGCCTGATTGCATGGGACGTGTGACTGGAGATTAACCATCCATTGGCCATACTGGCTGGGGTTTTCTAGGGAGTTGTTGTCTGCCAAAATAATTTTTTCCAACCTCTGGTCAAAAAGAAGCCAGGATTGCTCAAGGAAAGAGCCACCATTAAGGAGATTTGTGTGAGCTGAAAAGGATTGAAAACAAACATGCATTGGTATTTGGTGTATGTGAATGTACACACACACACACAGATGTCTAGTTTTAAGGAGCAGCAGGCCTCTAGAGTTCTCTGGCAGCTATGAGGGCCACAGAAGACTAGTGTTTGTGTGGAGGTAGTAATGAGAATGTCTCCCTAGGGAGACCAAGGCTCAAATCAACATGCAACGATTCAGTGAGCAAACTAACCCCCCACTCAGTTATTACCTCTCAGCCTGCTCAGAATAACACCCTGGTCAGTTACTGCCTCTCAACTTTGCAGGGTTGTTGTGAGGATAAAATAGGTGGAAAAAGGAAAACTTTACTTTTCCATGAACTTTGGGTTAAGAATTAAATTAATGAAATGGGAGTCCAGACTCATAGATTCTCAGAAAGGATTGTGTGGCAGTGTCATACTGAGTTTACTTCCAGCCCCCCCCCAAGCCTCACTTCTACCCTTGAAAAGGAAGGAGCAGGAAATTCCCCAGCGTTCACTAATTTCGCATGCTGCCACCACCCACTGAATTCTGAATATACTTGTAACTGAACAGGACAGTGGGACCCTGTCAGTGAATTGCCAATCTCTATGCTTAAGGACCTTTCCTTTCCCTCCTCCTTCTGAGTGAGACAAGTTCTATCTAAGCGTGTGCCGAAGAATGGCGTGGGAATGGAGAGGAAACAGAGGTTTTGCAGAAAAGCATTTATTGTAAGGCATGCAAGTAAACAAGACAATAATACACACGAGAGGCTCCCCCCTCCCAGGTACGCTTAAGTTACAAGTAGTTATAACAACAGATACATTCTTAAGATCACCCAACCTCCAAAATAATAAAAAGCCCTAACGCGACTAACTACCTTATTCTAGTTACTCACATTTGGGTTCACAGGCTTAGATGGTCTAGGAGAGGAAGGAGACCAGGAGGCGAGGCCTAGGCCTGCAGCCTACTACTGGCACAGATCCCATCTCCAGGAGGTTCCTTTGTTGTCTCCCTGCCACATGGCCTCTCAAGGATTTTTATAACTTCTCCTTCGAAGCATCTCGAAGCATCTCGAAGATGCTCACCTCTCTTCCCTTGATTGGGCCATTCTCCCCCTGTGACCTGTGAGGCTGACCCACAGTAAAAATGTAACCTAATCCCAACACCTCATTAACCCTTGGTTTACCTGAAGAGGGAAGCATCCCCCTTCAGCCAAGTCTAGATAATGGGAAGCCTCATTATCACACGCCCCCCAAATCTCAGATGGTCTGGAAACAGCTGAAGGCTGGAGCCACGCGGGCTGGGATTTCATCCTGTGACCTAAGAAAGGAAGAGTCAGAGAATACATGCAAATGCACAACAGTACAGGTTAGCCATGTTGTCAGTAACAGACATATAAAGCTCATCCCTCTTAACCTCCCTCCAGTTCTCTGCGTGACAAGGAGTCTGCAACCACATTGGAACTTCCAGCCACATGCTAAGTGTCAGAGTCAAAGTCTTGTAGGGACAGGCTCCATCGGAGTAGCTTCTTGTTAGCTCCCCGGACTGTATGGAGCCATCGGAGGGCAGCATAATCAGTCTGGAGAGTGAAGCGACGTTCCCCAGACATACGGTCTCAACTTCTCTAGCGCATACACAATGGTGTAGCATTCCTTCTCTGGTATGGAACAATTAGACTCCCTTGCAGAAAGCTTCTTGCTGAGGAACAAAATGGGATGCAAGGTGCCATCCGGACCCTCTTGCAGTAAGACTGCCCCAATGCCTCTGTCAGAAGCATCTGTAGCCACTATGAATGGCTTGTCAAAGTCTGGTGCCATGAGCACAGGATCTGCCATCAAGGCCTGTTTCAAGGCTGCGAAGGCTTCTTGGCACTCTGCCGTCCATTTCACTACCTTAGGCTTCTTGGAACCTGGCAGATCCGTTAGAAGTGCCGCCACTTGGCTATAGTTGGGCACAAATCTCCTGTAGTACCCAACTAAGCCGAGGAAGGACTGCGCCTGCTTCCTGGAACGGGGAATGGGCCAGCTATTAATAGCTTCCACTTTGACTTCCAATGGGGTGATAGTCCCCTGTCCCACTTCATGGCCAAAGTAGGTCACTTTGTCCAGCGCAAACTGGCACTTTTTTGCTTTGACTGTCAGTCCAGCATCACTAATGCGTTGGAAGACAATCTCCAAGTGTTTCTGGTGGTCCTCCCAGGAGTCTGAGAAGATTGCAATGTCATCTAAATAGGCAACAGCAAAATCCCCGCACCCTCTTAGCAAACAGTCCACCAGCCTCTGGAAAGTTGCAGGTGCATTGCGTAGCCTGAAGGGAAGTACACTGAACTCAAACAGGCCCATGTGAGTGGTGAATGCTGTTCGATGCTTAGACTCCTCTGCTAGGGAGATTTGCCAATAGCCTTTGGTCAAATTGAGGCTGGATAAGTACTTAGCACGCCCCAATTTCTCCAACAATTCATCCACTCTGGGCATTGGATAATGTTCAGGGCGTGTCACTGAGTTCAGTTTTCTGTAATCTACACAAAAGCGTATGTCCGTTCCCCCTTTCTTGGGCACGAGGACAACTGGGGATGCCCATGGACTGCGTGATGGGCGAATGATCCCCATGTCCAACATCTCTTTCACCTCCCTCTCTATCGCCTCTTTCTCCTTTGGTGACACTCGTCGTGGCTGTTCTGCTGATGGCCTGCTGTCATCTGCGGGTACCACATGTTGAGGGTCTGTGATGCGACCTGGGATAGGTGAAAACAGGATGGTGAACTTGCCTGTCAATTGAGAGAACTTCTTGCGTTGGTTAGCATTGAGTCTTGGGGAGGGTTTAACATCTTCCAAGCTACCACCCTCCCGATCATAGAAAGCACCTTCAGGCCACTCTTCCTCCTCATCTTCCTGGACTGAAAATGTGAGAAGATGACCGGGCCTCTTGTAGAAGGGTTTCAGTGAATTCACATGATACACTTTTGGCTTGACGTTAGAGTCTGGAAACTGTATGAGATAGTTCACTGTCCCAGTGCGTTCTTGCACTGCGGCAGGCCCGTCCCAAGAAGTTTCCATCTTGTTAGACTGGATAACCTTCAGGACCATCACTTGGTCTCCTTTCTCAAAGCAACGTTCTCTGGCCCACTGGTCATACCAGGTCTTCTGTTTCTCTTGCGCCTGTTGCAGATTCTCATGAGCATCTGCCCATGCTTCCCTGAGAGTATTCTGCAAGTTAGTCACAAAATCAACCACATTAGTCCCTGAAGAAAGGATAATTCCCTCCCACTGACTTTCAACCAGCTGTAATGGCCCTTTCACATCATGGCCATAGACCAGCTCAAAGGGTGAGTAACCCAGGCTTGGGTGTGGAACAGATCTATAAGCAAACATAAACTGCTGTAGAGCCAAGTCCCAGTCATTGGAATGTTCATTCACAAACTTACGGATCATGGCCCCCAAAGTTGCATTAAAACGCTCCACCAACCCATTAGTTTGGTGATGGTAAGGTACTGATGTAAGATGGCGCACACCATGTGCCTCCAACAGGCGCTGCATGACCTTGGAGTTGAAATTGGAAGCTGCATCCGTTAAAATCTCTGCAGGCCAACCTAATCTTGCAAATATGTCTGTCAAAGCTTGGGCTACTGCTTTAGCTGAGATCCCACCCAGTGGAATGACTTCCGGCCAACTAGTGCAAAAGTCCACAAAGGTGAGCACATACTGCTTTCCCCTAGCAGTCTTCCTAGGGAAAGGTCCCGTGATGTCCACAGCCACTCTCTGGAATGGGACATCAATGATAGGAAGTGGTTGGAGAGGGGCCTTGGCCTGATATTGGGATTTCCCTACTCTCTGGCAAACCTCACAGGATCGGACATAGTCAGTAACATCCTTGCCCATCCTCTCCCAGTAGAAGGACTTCCCCAATCTGTCCTTGGTTCGATTGACCCCAGCATGTCCACTAGGATGATCATGAGCCAGACTCAAGAGTTTGGCTCTATACTTAGAAGGCACCAGCAACTGTCTCTGAGCACGCACGCCCCCCTTGCTACCCCTTGGGCCAGGCTCACGATATAATAGGCCCTTGATTATTACAAATCTGGGCCCCTTCGTCATTGGAGGAGACTTCGCTTCTTCCTTTGCTCTGGTCCAGGCAGCTTGAAGGCTCTGGTCTGTTTCCTGGTCCTTCTGGAACTGCTGTTGCTGAACAGGAACCAGCTGCTCCACCGGGAGTGGCAGACTCGCCTCAGATTCTCGTTGCATTGCAGTTTCCCCAGGTTCTGTTTCCTTGGCTGGAGTGTCCTCTGGAGTTTCAGCTGCTGTTGATTCTCTTGCTGACTTTGGAGTCAGCGTTTTTGGATCTTCCTCCTCTGCACCAGCCTTTTGCATCTCAGGCAAGTTGTCCAGCACCTGACTCTGCTCGATGCCCACCTGAGACTCTCCCGCCCCCCTGAGCAGCGCTGAGTCAGGTGTGACCAGAATCACTGACTGCTGGACAGGGGCCAGCTTGAGACCAGGCTGAAAAGCCTCCTGGCATGGAGAAGCTCTTCCTGGACTTCCGCCAGCAGCTGCTCTGACATCCGAGGTATCAGCAAGGATGGTCTTGATCTCTGGGCCCACGATGCTGTGGTGAGAGCCTGCCCCAGGTTCTGCCACCTCTTCAGGCAGGACTCCTTCTGGTGTAGCAGGAGCCTGTGACTGCAGTCCAAGTTTAGGTTGGTCCTCTGGTTGCAGTGAAGACTGACCTCTGCTCAGGCTGCGAGTTGTCATGGCATGCCGTCTGGACTCTTTCAGGGCTTGACTGGCATGGAAGACAAGACAAGACATGGAAGACATAACCCAACAGGGCAGGACATTCGAAGTCATCATAAACAGCAAAAGTCCAAACACCCTTCCAGCCCTTGTACTGAACAGGAACACTTGCTGTTGGTAGTTGAGCTGGAGGAGCTCTAAAGGCCCTGGTGGTGATTTTGATGTGGTCATCAACAAGACCAGGATCCAGATATGAACGATGAATAGCAGAAAGTTGGGCTCCAGTGTCTCTATAAGCAACAACTTTCCTGCCTCCTACCCACAGTGTGTGTCTTCTGTGATTAGGGATCATGTCAGGATCAGGAGCAACTGGGAAGTCAGTGGCAGTGTCTCTGGAGGTCGACGCAACCATTAACTGGGCCAACTTAGGCTTCTGCTTACAGTTGGCTTTAATATGTCCTAGCTCCCCACAGATAAAGCATTTTGGGCTAGCCTTTCTCCCTGGCTGGCCCTGAGCACCTGCCACAGACTGCTGGCCGGGGTGGGGCTGTGACTTTGTGGTAGAGCTGTTCAGCTGAGGCTTCGGGTTAGTGTTATTTAGTGATGGCTTTGGGGCAGAAGTGTTGTGCTTCTGTACAGGTCGTCGAGAGATATCTTGGTGTGGTTGGGATTCCTGCTTGTCTGTAGAAGGCATTGCAACAGTAAGCCGGAATGCCTCCTCACCTCTGGAGGCAACAAACCTGTCTGCTGCCTTGGCAGCCTCGACTAATGTTTTAGGTTCTTGTTATAACACAAAGGACGCTGTCTGTGGGGGTATGTGATTCAAGAAATGCTGCAATGCTACCTGGAACAGGATATCTTCCTTTGTGGAAGCCTGAGCTGCTTGCATCCAAGTTTCCAGTGTTCGCTGAATTGAATAAGCCATTTCCCGGTAAGTTGCACCAGGTTTCTTCCTGGTGTTGCGAAAGCGGGCCTTAGCCATCTCCGGTGTGAGTCTGAGTCTCTCCCGGGCTAGGGCCACGAATTTGGAGAAATCATGCATTTCAGCAACGGGCATTCTGGTTTCGATGTCTCGCAGAGCCCCTGTGAGATGAGGACGAAGTTCACGCATATAGTTCTCCTCAGGAATCCCAAAATTGTTCGCTGTGCGAATAAAGGAGGTGACAAAAGATTCAAAATCCTCCGAGTCCTTGTAGGTTGGAAGCGTTCTGATGCGGGTAAGAGCAGGTTGTGGCTCTGGGTTCCGCTGGATAGCCTCCTGGATTCCAGTGGAGGCCTGTCCAGAGTTCAGGCGCATCATGTCCATCGTCTTGTCCAGGAACCCCGAAATTTGTTCAGGTGTTAACTTGTCATGCATGAGCCGTATTGATTCCCAGAAAGCAGCAGGAGAGTCAGTACGGCCACTAAAGGTTGTTGCTGGCGTAGGGGGTCCCTGTGCTGCAGTCCCTTGCTGTGCCAGATTACTACCACTAGGGGTAGCTGCGTGAGCAGATGAGCTATCTTCTGTAGCATCCTGCTGTGTGGCATAGCTGCCACTAGGAGTCGGTGCAGCTTCAGCATTCATTCTGTATGATAGCACTCTTCCAGACCTGAGTTGCATACACTGGCATGAGAGCTTCCAAAAAAAAAAAAAGTCTGATTGGCTGATCCAAGAGTACCTATTGCCAGATACCCAGAGATAAGAAAGTGGAAGGTGTAGAGAAATCTTAAAGCCTTTCTCTCCTCCCCCCCGCTCCCCCCCCCTTTTCAGGTTGAAGGGAAAGAGAGAAAAGGGAAAAAAACTCAGCCTCAGTGAGACTCAACAAGAGTACTTAGCAAATTCCTGCCAGCCTGCCTGCAACAAAGAACTCCCATTCACTTGCAAATTCAGCCAGCCTGCCTGCTCAGAGCTGACTGTAGGAAGTAAAGGGGGGAAAAAATGCCAACTGCTTACTCAGAAACACAATGCCAGAGTCTTGCAGCTTTAAAAATCCATCTGCCCTGCAAAAGTAGGAAGAGGAAAATCCAGAAATCACTCCTTCCCAAAGAGCGGCTTTGTATGATGAGAGCAGCCAGCCCTGTCACCAAAAGCCCCCTTCTCTCTCCCCGCTCCCTGCTGCAAGGAGGAAGAGAAAGGAAAAAAAAACCAACAACCTGGAAAGCCTGTTTAGACAAACAATGCCCCTTCGCCCACTCCCCCCTCCTCCCTGCTTGATTCCTTGCAGGACACAAAGAGACAGAGAAAGTGAGAACCGGGAAGCCTGCTTTCCGTAATTTAACCCTTAACTCTCCAATTCGGAAACTGCTGCCACCATGTCATACAGAGTTTACTTCCAGCCCCCCCCCCCAAGCCTCACTTCTACCCTTGAAAAGGAAGGAGCAGGAAATTCCCCAGCGTTCACTAATTTCGCATGCTGCCACCACCCACTGAATTCTGAATATACTTGTAACTGAACAGGACAGTGGGACCCTGTCAGTGAATTGCCAATCTCTATGCTTAAGGACCTTTCCTTTCCCTCCTCCTTCTGAGTGAGACAAGTTCTATCTAAGCGTGTGCCGAAGAATGGCGTGGGAATGGAGAGGAAACAGAGGTTTTGCAGAAAAGCATTTATTGTAAGGCATGCAAGTAAACAAGACAATAATACACACGAGAGGCTCCCCCCTCCCAGGTACTCTTAAGTTACAAGTAGTTATAACAACAGATACATTCTTAAGATCACCCAACCTCCAAAATAATAAAAAGCCCTAACGCGACTAACTACCTTATTCTAGTTACTCACATTTGGGTTCACAGGCTTAGATGGTCTAGGAGAGGAAGGAGACCAGGAGGCGAGGCCTAGGCCTGCAGCCTACTACTGGCACAGATCCCATCTCCAGGAGGTTCCTTTGTTGTCTCCCTGCCACATGGCCTCTCAAGGATTTTTATAACTTCTCCTTCGAAGCATCTCGAAGCATCTCGAAGATGCTCACCTCTCTTCCCTTGATTGGGCCATTCTCCCCCTGTGACCTGTGAGGCTGACCCACAGTAAAAATGTAACCTAATCCGAACACCTCATTAACCCTTGGTTTACCTGAAGAGGGAAGCATCCCCCTTCAGCCAAGTCTAGATAATGGGAAGCCCCATTATCACAGGCAGCTATTTACATGAATGGCCTTGGAGCCCATCCCCAAACTGGAGCCCTTTCACGCCACATATGGCATTATGTGCTTCTTCGTGGTCTCTGTGCCTCACACACTAGGAGCTTTCGCCCATGCGCAGTATCGTTTGGAAAATTCTAGAGCTTAGTAGCTTGGCGGGAACCCCTCCCCCCTGCCTGCACTGAGCATGCTTAGCCCGCCGAGCAACTGTCTTCCTTCAGTTCTTTCTCGTCCGCCGTCGCATACGGAGGTTCTGAGCTTGGTAGCACTATTGGCTTCTCTTCGACTTCTTTTTCTCTGGTTTTGACTTCGCTTTGGACTTTGGACTTGGATTCTTGAACATCGAATTGGACTTGGTGACTCTGGCACCCATTTTTCGGGACTTTTAACCCCCTTTTCTATCCCCCCGCTCTCTTCGTCCTCGTCAGCTTCGTCTTCACCTTGCCTTCTCCGCCATTTTCCCCTCGCTTCTTCTTCAACTTCTATGTCGGTTCTCTTCAAGCCTTGCCAAACGTGTGGTCATAAGGTCGCCCTAACTGACGGTCATAGCGAGTGCCTTTTTTGTTTGGGTGAGGCCCATAACACCAGGGCCTGCCCAATCTGCCGAGACTTTACCTCCCAGACTCTTCAGAACCGCGGCCTGCAGTGGTACCGATTACGCAGACCACCCAGCCCCCGCCGACGGCTACGCCACTCCCGTCCACGAGGCAGACTACTGCTGCCGTCTCTGCTGTGACCTTGACGGTACCATCTTGTCAGCCGTTGAGGGAGAGATCACAGGACAAATCCTCATCTGGGTCCTCCCAGGCCTACGAGTCAGACTCTGACTCCAACGAGTCTACACCGGCGTCGCACGAGTCCCCTCCTTTGGCTTTTGGAGATCCCGCACCGGAGTCGGCACCAGAGGATGTGAGACATTTCTCGGCCATCCTCCTCCGGATGTCAGCAGCTCTGGGTCTGAAGGTGGCGGAGCCAGCTCCGGCTGTGCAGGATCCGGTATTCCACTACATGGATACCCGTCCACCATCAACGGCCCCGTTGCCATTCCTGCCCGCCCTGATGGAGGCCCTGAAACAGCCATGGGCCCAGCCGGCTTCCGCCCAGCCGATTCCACACCGGCTGGAACACTTGTACCGGACCCAGAAAGAGGAGGCCGAGTTCCTCTTCACTCACTCGTTGCCGAACTCCGTGGTGGTCGAATCTGCCCAAACCAAGGGAGGGACTAGAACGCATACCACCCCGCCGGACAGAGAAGGCCGGAGGCTTGACACCTTCGGCAGGAGGTTCTATTCGGCCTTGTCCCTGATAGCCAGAGTGTCTAACACCCAGGCCTGCCTCACGGCTTACCTCAAGAGCTTGTTGGATAGATTCCATCCTCTCCTGTCCAACCTCCCAGAGGAGAACCGGGTGAGTGCTACCGAGTTTTTTAACGAAGCGATAGCACTCGCCAATCAGCAAATCATCTCCTCCAGGCATTTGGTCGAGGTAGCCGCGCGGGTGCTGGTAGGTTCCGTAGCGTTGTGTCGCCATGCATGGTTGCGCTCATCGGGTCTCCAGGAGGACACCAGGAGGAGGATCGAAGATCTCCCTTTTGACGGCAAGGGACTCTTCAGTGCAACCACAGATGAGGCCATGGACCACATCGTCGAGGCCCGATTGACTGCCAAAAAGATGGGGATTCACCAGCCTCCACAGTCACGCCGCAGCTTTGGCTCGCGACCCTCCTGGCGCAGGTCGTCCTCTTCTACCTTCCCATCTCGCTCTCCTCGATCGGCACCATCACGCCCGTCGGCCTCGTCCTCCTCACGGAGACCCCTTCGAAGACATCAACCCTCTTCGAGGAAGTCTTCGTCTGGGACAAAATCCCGTTTTTGATGTGTCGCGCAGGTCACCTCCGCAGCCACTCTTCCAACTGCCAGCATCTCTAGAAGATCATCCCGGCCTGGCCAGACATCTCGCCAAATGGCGCTACATCACCATGGACTCTTGGGTTCTCTCCATCATCCATCTTGGTTACGCCATCGAATTTGCAAGTATTCCACCACGAGGCGTCTACTATTCCACCCCGGCCAGCCCTCCTTTACTGGAAGAGATCCAGTCCCTCCTGCAAAAGGGAGCGATCGAAAGACTTCCGTCCTCAGCCACTACCACAGGCTTCTTCTCCCGGTACTTCACGGTTCCAAAGTTGGATGGTACCCTACAGCCCATCTTGGACCTCAGAGGGGTAAACGAATACATCCGCCCCAAAAGGTTCGAGATGGTCACCCTGTCTTCAATCCTACCCTTCCTTCGATGAGGGGACTGGTTCGCCTCCATCGATCTTCGGGATGCGTACTTCCACATCGCCATTCGCCCGCAGCACAGACGGTACCTCCGGTTCGCGATTGACAGCACCCGCTACCAATACAGGGTGCTGCTGTTCGGACTGTCTACCGCTCCCAGGGTCTTCACCAAGTGCATGGCCCCGGTGGTATCGCACCTGTGGACGAAGGGCGTCTCCATCTACCCTTACCTCAACGATTGGCTCTACAAGGACATCCACAGGACTCTGTCTCTCCTGACTCGTCTTGGCCTCCGGGTCAATCCAAAGAAGTCCCACCTTGAGCTGGTGAAGGTGCTCGACTTTATCGGAGCGACCCTAGACTCGGTCTCTGCCAGGGCTTATCTGCCCATGGCCCATGCACGTACCCTTCGTCGCGCGGTATCTGCCACCCTCGATGCTCCGACGGTATCAGCAAGGAGGATCCAACAGCTTCTCGGGTACATGGCCTCCACCACGGCAGTTACCTACCTATCTCGACTCAACGCGTGCCCGCTCCAGCACTGGTTTGTCCGAGTCTTCAATCCTCTCTGAGACAACCAGAGGCGCCGCCTCCGGATTCCTCTACACGTGTGGCGTTCCCTGATATGGTGGCTCTCCTTCTGTCACCTTCTCTCAGGGGTGCCGTTCCGGGAGCCGACCCCTCGACTCACGATAACGACAGATGCCTCCCTGTTCAGATGGGGAGCGCACTGCGGTGATCTCAGAGTCAGGGGATGCTGGATCGACGACGAGACCGACTTTCATATCAACGCCCTCGAGCTACTCGCCATCTGGAAAGCTCTGAGGGCATTCTGCAACCTGATCGCTGGCCGCACAATCCTGATCTTAACAGACAACACGACCGCCGTCTGTTACGTCAACAGGCAAGGGGGAACCCATTCAACCACGCTCCTTACCATCGCTCTTCAGCTGTGGAACTGGTGTGTGTCGCTTCAGGTCCACCCGATAGCCGTGCACCTGGCGGGCCAAGAGAACACTACAGCGGACGCCCTCAGCAGGGACACCTCCTGCCATCACGAGTGGTCCCTTTCGAGGGAAGCATTTCGGCTGATACGCGACCACTGGGGCGAAGCCACGATCAACCTCTTCGCCACCGCAGCGAACGCCAAGTGTTGCCAGTACTGTTCGAGAGCCGGCCGAGGCCTGGACTCTCTCGGCGACGCCTTCCAGTTCGAGTGGAGGGGTGGGCTCCTCTATGCGTTCCAGCCATTTCCCCTCCTGGGTCGTGTGGTCGCCAAGATCCTTGCAGACCGAGCCGACGTCGTCCTTGTAGCCCCGTACTGGTCAAGGCAGCACTGGTTCAGGCCCCTGTTCGAGGCCGCTCAGGGTCGACTCCTCAGGTTCCGACCAGCGCCAGATCTTCTGTCGCACTCCAACGGTCTCGTTCTCCATCCCCACCTGCCGCTCCTGGCCCTCCACGCCTGGCAGATAACGCCTTAGATGATCCGGTCATCCAGAACATCCTGACCACGGCCAGGAAGGAGTCGACGCACTGTAACTACAGCTATAAGTGGCAAAAGTTCGTCACTTTTGCTGAGGCACGAGGTGAGCCGGTATCGCCTGTCGGCCAACCTACTGTGCTCCACTTCCTACTCTACCTTTGGCAGCAGGGACTGGCGTTCTCATCTCTGAAGGTCTGCCTTGCCGCTATCGTGGCCTATCAACCTCGTGGCTCTCCATCGGCAGCTCTCTTCCGCGACGCTACCATGAAGCAGTTCGTGAAGGGCTTACAACATCTCTACCTGCCGCTATCGTCGCCGCTACCGCCCTGGTCGCTCTCCCTGGTACTGTCGCAGCTGACGCGACCACCCTTCGAGCCCATGGCCATGGCGGATTACAGGCTCTTGACCATCAAGACTGCTTTCCTGGTAGCTGTCACCTCAGCCAGGCGGGCCAGTGAGCTGACAGCATTGCGGGCCGACGAGCCCTTCCTTGTTTTCCACAGAGACAAGGTAGTCCTTAGACCTGACATCTCTTTCCTGCCCAAGGTGGTGTCACACTTCCACCTCAACCAGGACATCATTTTGCCAACCTTTTATCCAAACCCGACGACGCCTCTGGAGTGGTCCCTACACTCTCTTGATGTTCATTGGGCCTTGGCATTCTATACCAACCGGACTGTGTCCTTTCGCCAGACCCCGCACTTGTTCGTGTGCTATGGTCAACACTGCAGAGGCCACAAGGTATCCACCCAGCGGTTTTCTAAATGGGTGGCCCAGACTATCCTGCTGGCCTATGAACTTGCAAAGCAGCCTCCGCCAGCCTTACTCCGGCCTCATTCCACCAGAGCCGTGGCATCCTCAGCATCCCTCCTTCGAGGTGTGGACCTGCAAGAACTCTGTCGGGTGGCGACTTGGTCCAGACCGTCGACCTTCGTGTGCCACTATCGAATAGACTGCCGGTCCCTAAGAGATGCCCGTTTCGGATGAGCGGTGCTGGCCTCCGTACTCTAGGACCTGACCCACCGTCCTGCTGGTAAACTACAAAATCTCCTAGTGTGTGAGGCACAGAGACCACGAAGAAGAAGAACAGGTTGCTTACCTGTAACTGTGGTTCTTCGAGTGGTCATCTATGCCCTCACACACACCCGCCCAGCCGTCCCCTCTTTCTCAGGTCCCTTATCGGCGGACTACAGAACTGAAGGGAGACTGTTGCTCGGCGGGCTGAGCATGCTCAGTGCAGGCAGGGGGGAGGGGTTCCCGCCAAGCTACTAAGCTCTAGAATTTTCCGAACGGTACCGCGCATGCGCGAAAACTCCTAGTGTGTGAGGGCACAGATGACCACCCGAAGAACCACAGTTACAGCTAAGCAACCTGTTCTTCCCCTTTCACTGCCATGATTCTATCCTAAGGAATCATGGGGTACAGTTTATGGCATGCCTATCAGAGGTCTCTACTTCAAGAAACTGTGAATCCATGGATTCCACTGAATGGAACAATGGCAGCTAAAGGGGAATCATAGTGCTATAATCTGTGTAGTGGGAAACTGCCCTTGATGTTTTGCAGATGTGTTGAACTGCACTTACCAGATATGGTTCAGCATGTCTGTAGGGTATCTATTTGGAAATGACTCTAATATTCTGTCTTTTTAAAAATGTTGCCCAATATAATATTACCCAGTCTTGCCTCAGACTTCTTGGATTAACCCTTCTATTTCTCTTGCCCTGGTACTTCCCAGCCGTGAGTGGGTGGGGGAAATCCAGTCATGCCTGGAAAATGGGGAATT
This sequence comes from Cyclura pinguis, assembly GCA_030412105.1. Classification (NCBI taxonomy): domain Eukaryota; kingdom Metazoa; phylum Chordata; class Lepidosauria; order Squamata; family Iguanidae; genus Cyclura; species Cyclura pinguis. Next base: position 102,821,219 of record CM059604.1, read on the forward strand.
CCTTCTCATTTCTCTAATATTAGTCACCAGAGGGCACTCAAGCTCCATAATTCTTAATTAAGGGACTAGGTTTTCATGTTTGAAGCTGACTGTTTCACATGGCCCTCAGCTGATGAATTCTATGGCAAAAGTACTTTTAATAGTCCAGCATAATGTATCACTTGCCAAAGCAAATGGGAAAACCCCAAAATTTCAGCTAGTAAGTGGCTATCAAGTTTCTAGGCTCAAAATAATTTGTACAAATGCCATTTTTAAGTACGTTCCTAATCTTGTCATTTTTAAAAAATTCTTAACCAATTTTTTCTTGAATGTTTGCAGAAGATGGAATTACTGTTTGGGGAAAGGGAAGCAATGTGATGCATACAAGAAGGGGAATATGACTAGACTGCGAAAAACCAAAAAGGGACACCTTAGGCAAAAGGTCCATAGCCATAAAGACTAGAGCTTTGTGCTAGCTCTTTCTTACCCGAACTGAACCATGAAACCAATCTGCCATCTGAAGTGCAAAATTAGAATCTTCTTATGGTATATTAGAGTTCCTCCTTCCCTCAGAATGTATGAGTTAGTTACCTTTTTGTTGTTGTTAAGCCTAATTATTGTCACACTTCTCGTTAGGAAAACTTGGTATCCTTACAGTGAAGATAAAATGGATAGCATCTATGTGGATTAAGCCTTTAAAATGCACAGACAGGAAATTCTTGTGCCTCTAATCTCTGCCCCTTTTGCTCTTTTTGTAAAAACATACATACACTTCAAAAAGAATCATTACAAGACACATCTATGTTAAAAAATAATTAGTGATTCTGGGCTTGATCATATATGGAAACAAAACACCAGCTATACAGGCCAGCTAAGTTTTACAAAAACATATCTTTATCGAGAGAGGTATAACATAACACTGCCTGTGAGATGTCCTTTCAGTTGTTAACCTCTTTATCATTAGATGTATTTACTTAAAAAATTTACGTAGGGCCCTTCAACAGAGCTTACTGAGTGATTTATTTTTAAAAAATTGCACAAATAAAAGGCAACAATAAAAGAGATAATATAAAGCCCGGGAGAATGTCTTTGCTTCATGCCAAAAGAATAAAAAATTTGTAACTCAAATGTTGGTATCTGTGGAGAACTCCTCTAAATGGGGTACTAGCACTGAGAAGTCTCTTTCTCTAGTTATTATCCAATTTACTGCAGAAAAAAAAAGCATCTAAAGACTTTCGTACATGGAAAGGTCAGTAATACAACAGGCATTCCTTCAAGTAACTAAAACTGTATGATAGTGGTAGGGATTAGGGAAAAATCTGGCCCTTCAAATGTTTTGGATTACAGCCTCTGCAGTCCCTTATAATTGAACACGGCGGCTGGGGCTTCTGAGAATTACAACTCTACAACATCTGGAGGATGAAAGATTCTCCTCTCCTGATATATTAAGCTTTAAGGTGGCCCCTAGGCCCCTAGCACTTAGAACTATGGTCTGAAAAAGGTCAGAAGTCAGCAAATGTCTTTCAATACTGAGAATGTATGTTCCTGCCAACCAATTGCAGGAAATATCCTAAAGCAGGAACGGGGAACTGTGGCCTTCTGAATGGTCTTGGATTTTCACTCACAATTCCTCACTGTTGGCTGTGCTAGTCTGGGATAATGGGAGCTGTAGGCAAAAATCGTATGTAGGAACACAGTTGCCTAGCCTTGATCTCATGGCAATATTTGCAAGTTTCCAGTTTTCCCTGTTTTCTCTGTGTGCAACATGCTGCACATACACGTGTGTGTGCGTGCATGTGTGCAAGTGTGCATTGGTGCACAAGGGTAGAGAAGGAAGGAAAATGGGGCTAGCTGGTAAGAAAATGCAAAAATTCTGTTTGTAGAAAGCAAAGTGGCCATTCCCCAAAGCAGTAATTGGCAATAAGCCAATCATCCCAGCTTTGTTATGTTAACTAAGACAGACTCCTGATACCTTCAGGACTGACCATTTTATTGTGGCCTATGTGTATGCACATGTCATCAGAACAAATGCACTGTTATCCTTAGCAGATAGGAAGATAAGATAAAATAGGAGGTTGAAGGTGAGGTAAGGACTGAAAGCAATCCATCAGGACAGACAAGAAAGTCTCACACATTGCATTCTCTTCAACGCAGAGAGGCATGCAAGATGAAGGGCAAGCTCAACCATTTGACAGGGAGAGTGTCGTTGAATGCTGTAAATTTAGTTTGTTTAATTTTTACTGCTAGGAATAAGGAGAGGTGCTTTTTCAGATTTTTCTTCCTCATGGACCAAAATAATTTGGCTGGGCTGGGGCAGTAAACACCTTGAGTTGTGGGTGGGGTGGGGTGAAGTCATTTGCTTCCCTGCCTCAGGCAGCAAAATGTCCTGGGTAGGCACATGAGCTGAGATTACCATTACAACAGCGGGCATGTGTGATGGAAACTTTACTGATCTAATTCAACAATAACAGTGGAAGAGGTAGCCCCCATCTTAAGAAACCAGTACGCCAGCCACTGCAGAGACTGTAGCAAAGAGGGCAAAGGAATCTGAGGCCATTTCCACGCTACACTGTTACAGTGCTATTATTTCGTTTTCAACATCCGGTGGAATTCTGGGGTTTGTAGTTTACTGAGGCCAAAGAGCTCTGGCTGAGAATTCTAAATGCCCCTCCCTAAACTGCAAACCCCAGGATTCCATAGCAGGTTGAAAGCAGAATAATAGCACTATAACAGTGTAGTGGATGTTGAAAGTGGAATACTAGCACTATAAAAGTGTAGTGCGGAAATGGCCTCACGCTCTCCAGATGTTGTTGGATTCTAGCTCCTATTAGTCCCAGCTAGCATAACCAGTAGTCAAAGATGGGAAGTATAGTTCAACAATATCTAGAGGGCCTTGGATACTCTATTCTTGTAGAGGAGATGGGGCTGGCGGATTTCTATATCATTTTCTAGTGATGGTTTCTGATTCTCATTGGTTTAACAATAGGGATGTTCCTTCTAAATCACACTACAGAAATCAATAATGCTTAGGGGAAAACAGGAGTAGATTTGTATGCGAAAGGATCTGTGTACAAGCTTCAGTTCTGGTAATGAAAACACCTTCCTAAACAGATCATAGTCTCATCCACTTTGTTGACTATGTCTAGATCCACTTTTCTGAGAGCTTTTATGTTACACACAACTCTGGTTGGAAGACCTCATGGATCTAGCGAAAAAACAAAATGGATTCTCCAGGTCTAATATCTTCCCATATCTGGTGTGGAGGGAGGGAGGAAGTCTTACTCCGGGTCAGAACTGCAGCCAGGAACTGTCCAAGTTAGGAGGAGAACGTTTACTATGAGGGATGGTACATAACAGGGATGACCCTGTTGTGAGGCAACTACCTCCACTGGCAGAGTCTTCGGGACAACAGTGCAAGTCTTCTGACCCTTCTGTATGAACGCTTCAGTTTTTGCCTCCTGTCGTATGGAACAGAGTGTAATACCCACAACCTTGCTGGACTCCATGAACGTATCTTGCTATCTCACGTGTGATGAAGGATCATGAAGCTTGAAAAAGTGACGTTTTTAGACAGCCAGTCCTAGAATCCTTCAACCAGCATGGCCGGGGACATACTGGCTGGAAGATGAAGGGAACCGTGGTCCAAAAAAGTAACTTCGCCATGCTTTGTTATTTGCACTGTTGACAGGAGATTGAGGAGCTAGGCCAGAAAAAAACATCTTGTCTTTCACTTCAGGGAGCGGAATACCTTGGTTACAGAGAAGGAGACAATAAACAGGGAAACCTGCACCGAAAAAGAAACCTATTAGGAGCCAACTGCCAAAGAGGGAAAAGAACAGGTGTACGTGTGCAGTGTGTGAGAAGGAAAAGAAAGAGAAAAATACCTGGTTCAAAGTCTGTGAGAGGAGGAGGCAGAGAAAGCTCTATTAGAAGGGTTTTGTTTAATCAGGAAGAGGGGAATGTAAGACAAAAGTGTACCTAGGGAAAACCCAGACCATTGACATAGTGCCAGCTCTGAGCTCACCACTGACTTCTACAGAGCCAGTACCTGAATCTCATTGTTCCCAATTAAAAGAAGAAGCATAACTATTTGGGAACTTTCATCTTTTACTACTTTGAACTTTGGTCTTCATTGTCCACTTTCCTCCTGTGGCACAGAACAAAAATACCCATGCAACTGGAACAAGCCACGTTGAGATTACAGGGACTTTCACCCAAGTAGCCATAGGTAGGTTGTTGGATCAAGGGTTCTCTGTGCTTACACCAGAACCTCTGGAACCAACGGGACTTAAAGTAAGTCAGGCCTACGTCCTTTTATTTTTTAGTGGGTCTATTCTAAGCAGTATGATTACACCTGGATCTAAGCAGAAGCACTTCACTCGCCCCTCAGCTCTGCCATGCTAACCAGCCTGTAGGAAATAGTAGTCCATTAGGGGGAAAAAATCCAAAAGTACCAGTATGGCAGTCCCATAATTACCATATTTGCTGGCGTATAAGACGTACCAGCATATAAGACGCACCCCATTTATATGATGGCAAATACTATTTGCTGGCATATAAGATGCACTGGCATATAAGACACACCCTATTTTCAAACAGTATTTTTCAGGAAAAAAAGTGTGTCTTATACTTCAGCAAATAGGGTAAATATCAAAATACAGCTCCTGCTACTGCTTCTTCTACAACTATTACTACTTATATCATAAAAAAAATTACCTTCCCTGAATTGTGACCTTTTGGTTGGTTTTAATTAGAGGAGGGAATCATTTTTCCTGAACTGGAAGGTCCAGCAGCCCGGACCAACATAACTGATAGTAAGGAATCCTAGGAGATGTAATCCAAGAACATCCGAGAGATCACAGGATTCTGACCTCGGTTAAGGTTTTCCCTTCCTGTTAGTTTTATTTAAACGCATTTTATCTAATATGTTGGGCTTTAAAAGAAGAAGAAGAAGCAGCACCAGATGAGATATTCTTCTATTTAAAGATTTGCTGATTGTTGAAATTAGAACACAAAATGTGTCTACTGAAGAGCAAAAGAGTATCAAATTCACTCTATATTTCTTTTAAAAATTACATTATTTTTAATCTTGCTTTTCATCTAAAAAGATTCCCAAAGTGTCCCATACAAAATCAATTTTTAAAAAAGACAGTCCCTGCTTTAAGACTTATGGTCTAAAAAGAAAGGGAATGGGGCAGAGAGAAGAAAACAGCAAGCAATCTTTCAGCAACAATGGTAGAATGGCCTTAACTTTGGTTCCCATCTCACTGCCCTTTGTTGCAGGGTGCTTATGGCAATGTTCCTACAATGAATACACTGTGAATCCTTATAATTTGTCTTCAACCTGGTGTGAGAAAATATAGGACAGCCAGTAGATTTGCTTTATGCACTGCTAGCCAAACAACCTGACTTCAAAAGGCTTGGAACAGTCTTTAACTTGGTACTCCAAATAAAGTTATTCAGTGTTTTTAGCTAGACACATTGGTTGAGATTCTACTGGATACTGGCAAAACATATAGTGCACTAGCATACTTACATGGGATGGCTGAAAGTACAATGAGTTCAGTGGAAGGCAAAGGAGCTTATGTTAATTGAGCACCCAGGAAAAAGTGTTGCCCAAGGAAGTACTCTATACCTTTTTGTGCCATATTCATCCAGTTATGCTAATGTAATCCAAGAGGATTCCAGCCATTCTGCTTAGTTTAAGTAAAGCCACAGCCACTGGAATTCCCTAGGTAGTTTAATTGCTATGGTGAACTCTGATAGCCCCTTTGGAACATATTTAACCACTCTGGGCCCATGAAGAGAAGTTGTCTGATGGAATGGCAGAGAGGCAGACCTATAACTCTGCCCTTGTACTTGCTTAGCAGAGCTTAGAAATACAGTCCAACTCATCCAGGAGCAGCACTAGCATCTGGTACCCTTTGCCGGTTGCTGGTGCCTCATGCATGCTGGCTGGGGAATGATGGGAGTTATAGTTCAACTCCTCTGGAGGATACCAGGTCAGGGAAGGCTGCTGGAGGCCCAGGGTCTTTCTGAATGAGAGGATGTCCTTAGCTCTGCGTCATCCAACACCTCCTCTGGCAGAGGGAGCTATCTTCAGTTCCTTCTCCTGTCAGCAACACAACATTGTGGTGCATTGATCCAGGGATAAACCCAGATCCACAGATGCCCTTTCCCCTGCCTTTTGTTTTCTTTTAAGGCTGTGCCCCCTCATTTAACTTTTAATTCTGTGCCTTTAATCCTCTCTCATTTTCCCAAGAACATTCCCCTTTCACTTTCTGGGAATCCAGGAAAGCAGGGGATCTCCCTACATCCCTCCCTCTTTCTTGCCCAGCTCTGCAAGCAGGGACTTTCCAGAGTGTTGGGGTTTGTCATTTCATTTTACTACACTCCCCCCACCCCCGATCTAGTGCATTATAATGAGACAACCCTGATTAGGAGCCATAGCTGCTGGATATTGACAGGGACGGAAAGACAAACTTCATCAGAGTGCCACTTAAGGCATGCAGTATTTACAGCTGTCATTAGTCCTGTACATTTGCATGGTGCAGACATGCCTTAAGTTGACAAAGCCTCTAGCAAACAAGCTACTTTTTGAAAAGTCTTTTTGAACCCATCCATTACCCTTTTCCTTCTTCCTCTGTCTAGCTAGAAGTATTTTTAGCAGCATCAGCATTGGAAGGATGATGAAGGTGGGCTAGAATAAAATAGGCTTTCAATACTGGTTGCAGCAGCATGCCTATAGTAAAGAATTTAATAAAGCTTAAGCTGGGAAAGGCTGGGATTCTGTCAATCTTACTGTAGTTTTGTGGGGCTGCCTACAACAGGCAAAGAGAACAGCAGCTGCCTCCAGAAAACCTTACTGAGCATGCATGAATAAGAAAAGAGAGAGAAACGAGGAAACCTCACTGTCTACTTGCAGCATGTGAACAAAATGGGAACATTTAGATGAAATTTTTTAAAAATTACAAAAAAATTACCCTCGGGAAACCTTGAGGGACACAAAAATTGCTCTAGGGGTCACATGTGGCTGGCAGATTGTATTTTGCCCAACCTGGCCTAGAAACACTTCTCTAACCAACAGTCCTGGTGGCTCTCAACATATTCTGATCTTATATTTCTCACTTATATTGTGTAACATGCAGGAAATACTCCAAAAATCACAATCTTCCAGATACTGATGGACACCAGGAGTAATGAGAGTGGGAGCCATGACAGTGGGAGAAGAATGGAAGAGGCAAAATGTTGCCATACAAGAAGTCCTTGTCTAGAACCTTAGCTATTCCTGTTCAGAAAGGTGGCCATGTATGGACAAGGGAGGACACAGATTGGGGGGAAAAAAGTGAACATGCTGATTTCTGTATGGAGATTCTAATTTAGATAACATGGTTCCAATGTAAACAGAAATATAATACATCTCGACATAGGGGGAAGACCAGCTAGGTGATTTGTGTGCCTCCTTGGTTAGTCTACTGTCCAGAAAGTTATAATTATCTGGTAACTTCAAGGACCCTACTCCCCCCGCTTATGGTTTTTTTTTAATCTTTAAACTGGACAGGTCTTTTAGAAAGAGTTCATCTTTTTGAAAAAAAGGATTACCCTCTGTGAAACAGGACACTCTACCTAGCATTAGGTTTTAGCTACACTTTGACCAATGGAACCTGAGGTTTGTCACGACCAAGGCAAACCTCATCAATTTCAATAGGTCTGATTCCAGTACAACTATGTCTGAATCCAACCCAGTATGCAGACTGCAGAGGACAATGTCTGGCCCTCCAAATGTTGATGAATTGATGGCTCTAGCCATCACAGTCAGTGATGACAGATGATGAGAATGACAATTTTGCATCATCCACAGACCACGTCTTCTCTATCTGAAGATCTGGACCAGTGGTTCTTAACTTGGGGTCCAAGAACTCCTGGAGGTCCTCTGAGCCTTCACAGGGGTTCTGCAAACCCTACTGCTGGATACCAACAGCTGCAGCAGCAACAGGGATTTGCCCAAGGTCACCCAGTATCGGAGCAGGGATTTGAATCCTCTCCAGGAGCCTTAAATAAAGAAATATTTGAATATTTAAATAAATATTTGAATATATTAATGTAAATTCAAATCTTGAGTTAAGTCTTAGGGGACCCTGACAACAAATCATATTTACAGGGGGTCACCAATAAAGAAAAGGTTAAGAACCACTCTTCTAGACAATAAGGAGGCAGATGAATAAGCAGTCTGGCTTGACATAAAACAGCATTTTGGAACTAGCTCCCTAGGCTGTTTCTTGAACAGTGGGAGTTTACTGCAAGCCTTGCAGAACTGCAGGAAACAGGGTCTAGATGAAGTCATGTTAAGTTATCTGAAAGGGGAAATAGAAACGGAAGATCTATTGGTAGTCACAAGGAGATAAAAAACAACGACGAGCATTTCACATATTTGACAGTAATTTCAGATGGTGTGGGAAATAGTGTTGTTAACCAGACTGACAAATTTAACAGGGCATTTTATAGGAATCAACCAGATTTATAGGAAAAAAGTACACATTTATTCCTTTCTGCAATAAAAAGTTTAACAATAAGGTGCCACCATATATGCATGTGCATGTTTGTGTTTTAACATTGCAATGCTGTAAAGGAAGCTTTTGAGACTAGTGTTCTGTTTGATTTAACTTTTTGTAGTTTAGATTTGGTGGAAAATTAAAGTTCTTTTCTTCAGTTTTTATTGCTTCACATTAACTTTAAAATAAATTGTTTTTGTAATTTGCCTGAGTTTTATCAGTAACATTGATAATTAAATCATGTTTGTATTTTTCTAATATACACATTCAATTAGATTTTATCAGAAACTGAGTTATCAAATGACCAAATCTTTTTTAACTGGACAAATCAAATCAGATGCATAGTAATCCCTCCTTTGACATATCCATATCCATGACACTGACAAAGTTTAGAAATGCAAAAGCATTTGGGAAATTTCTACACACAATTAACATTTATACTAGATAAGAACAGGGCCCCTATCCAGTAGCAGATGTTGATAAGATAATCTTTTTTGCTTGGCTGTCATAATTCATCAACACATTTAAGTGGAACAAAAGATGCAGCCTTGGCTGAATTCTAAATAAATATAATCCAACAATCCAAAGTATATTATTAAAACTAGGAAATGAGAGAATCAGCTGAACACCTCTAAGTGATGTGTTCTACAGTCTGACCACCATGAAAGAAAAGCCCTTTCCTTCCGCCCTAGCAAACAATAGCTCTCGACCAGATATCTTGGTCCCATATTGATGTCCCACACAGGGCCAGCCCAAGTCATTTTACCTCCAAGAGTGATTGGCAAAATGGTGCCACACCCCCATTCTATGAACAAAAGCCAAATGGACTGGAAGCGGCATGGCAGGAAGGAGAGAAACCATAACTGTGTACTCTCCAGCTGTTCTGATTTGGCAGAGACAGTCCTGATTAATCCTCTGCCATGTCACTTTTCAGCTGCTTTATAAATGGTCCCAGTTTTTCTCTTCTTCCCTCACTTTCCCCCTTTGACCTTGGCTTACTTCAGATGGTGCATACTGGGCTCAAAGTGCAAAAGTAGTTTGTACTCAGTCAATTCAGCAGGGGGTGGGGGAGAAGAGATGGGAGTGGTGAAATCTGACCTTCCCAGTAGACTCAGGCAAAAGCAAACCATGGCTGCCTCTCCTGGTTTGTGTGTTCAACTTAATAACTTTAGACAACTTTTAACAACTTTGGCCATTTTGACCACACTCTGCTGTTTCTTGGTCACATGTGTCCTGATTTTCATTTGTGAAATGTTTGGGGCTATGCATCTGCCACTGTACGTGAGGGCAGCAGCAAGTTTAGGGTATGGAGGGCTGGTGGCTTGTAACACAAAACTCTGCGCTCAGCCTTTTACGGTTCATGTCCTTTAGTATCTGCTGTTTGAGACCTCATATTGCCTAATTATAGAGCTACCAGACTTAAGTGTCTTCCACATTCTAAACAATTGGGTTTTTTGCACTATAGTACACTATTGTCGCACTTTGACACTACAGAAACTGCCATGGCTCCATCTAATGGAATCCTGGGATTTGTAGTTTTATGAGCGATTTAAAATCCCAGGATTGCACAGAGTAGAGTCATGACAGTTAAAATGGTTTCAAAGTGCATTCTCTAGGGTTAGGGGTGCAGGACCCTTGTAAAAGTTGAAAAATCACAAATATCAAAATATCTATGTGTGTCTGTGGGATGGGAGCCAAGACATGGTGGGGAGAACAGACACCTAGGATCCAAACTAAGTCAAGGAAGGAGGTGGTCAGTATAGTGGCCCTGTGCTCCATCTCCTTCCTGGGATGTGGGGTGGCACTGGGAGAGGATTTGTGGTGCTGAGAAATGGGGCTGAGATCCGTCCTTAGCTGACCAAAGAGCAGCTGGTGAAGGAGGAGGACCAGAGACGGGTTTTTAAAGGGCTATGTGACCTGATCGGAGCTTCTGGAAAGGAAGGTTCCCCTGGAAAAGAAGCTCCTGAGGTAAGGGGGTAGGGTTTGAAGAAACTCACAAATAATCAAATCCATGAAAGTCAAACTCACACATGTGTAGGACCAACTGTAATCGTGCAATATGACCCAGTGTAGTGTAGTGGTTTGAGCTCAGAACTACAACCCTGATTCCCCACTCAGCCATGGGAAACCCACTGAGTGACCTTGGACCCACATCACACACTCTCAGCCCCAGAAACACCCATGAGAGGTTCATCTTAGGGTCACCATAAATCAGAAGTGACTTGAAAGCACACAAACAACAACATGAAAGAAGCCCAAATCTGATACAATGCCTTCCCTAGGTGGTCGGTCTCAAAAATGCACACCAATGGCTATCAAACAGTCTAAAAATCATCAGAGAGGTTTTAACTGGTTGGCAAGGGCATATCTTTCAACTGCCTAGATTTGGCTGGGACAGTTCCGATTAATTTTCTGGTGTCCCACTTTTTCAACTGTGTTTAAATGTCCCAGTTTCTCTCTCTTTATCCCGCTTTCCCCTTTGGCCATTTCCGCACTAGCCTGTTGTAGCACTATTGTTCCACTTTCAACCTCCTATGGAATCCCGCAGTTTGCAGTTTGGGGGGGGAGCGCCCCTCCCTAAACTGCAAACCACAGTATTCCATGGGTGGTTGAAAGTGGAATAATAGCGCTATAACAGGCTAGTGCGGAAATGGCTTTTGTCTTCAGCTGACTTCACTTGCTGCAAACTTAATTCAAAGTGTAAAAATAGTCTGCACTCAGTTAATACAATGAGGAGGGACAAGGAGAAGAGAGGATGAAATCTTGCCCTTCCCAGTAGCCTCAGGCAAAAGCAAACTCATGCAGTGTTTCCTAGCTTGTGTATTCTTCCTCCTTAATAACTTTTGCCATCTTGACTGCACTCTGATGTTGCTCAGTCACATGCATCCTAGTTGTCTTCTATGAAGTGTTGCAGTGTATGCAAGGGGGAAAAATATGTTGGAACAGAAAAGGAAACATGAAGTAACAACCCATGATGTTTTGATAAGGTGAGCCTGAAAAATAAAGGCATTCGAGCTATAAAAAGAGCTAAAATGGATTAGCAGAGATCTCAAATGGCTCTTACAACAGGTCAAGTGTGATAATGAGAGATTGCAAAGTACCATAAAAAACGGAAAAGGCTGTATTGGGAAGTATATATTTGAGGGACTTTCTAGTCTGGGGCTGTATTTTAATCCTCTTCTGCCATAACAAACCATCTTTTGTGCATTCTGTATCACCAATTCTGCTTTCCTTTAAAGTGCTTTGTTTACCTCACAATTTACAGTTGCCTTTAGAGTCACTGATACTAATCAACAGAGCAAGAGACCTACGGGTTACCCTGTTTATCTAGCAAATAACGTTCCTTTTCCCAAGCTCTGGCTATCTCAAGCACATTTTTTCCACCAATCGGAGGCAAATTACATCTCACATACTATAATCTAGGATTTGACAATGGGACAAAACTTTCCCAAATGCTCCTTTTTGGATGGCAGTCCCATGAATTCTGCAGCCAGCATGGAAACTGCAGTTGAAAAAAAAAAAGTTCTCCCAAGCTCTGGGAAGAGGCTATCGAACAGTCTAAGATCAAGCACAGCAAATAATTAAAACAAAATATCTCTGGATTCCATCTGAACAGAAGTGTTTTAAAATAATGTTGGGCAGTTTATTTCAGACCTGAATAAATATGCAAGAGGATGAACAAAAAGTTTCCTGTCTATTGCCTATGTCCTCACAGTCAGTTCCAAAACATTGTTCAGGGCCCTTATCACATGAAGTTGTCACCCTGCCAGAGCAACGCATGCTATCGCACGATGTCATCACTAACCAGCTGCTTTTGTGTCCCTATGTGTTGGAAATCCGCCCTTTTTCATTGCCGAAAAAAATCCGGCAATGGCATCCATTCCTATCACAATCCCGTTAGCTGGGTGAGTGCGGTTTCTCAATACCTGAATACCTTATCAATATCATCTCTGAACCTCAGGAAGAACTTCCTGATGGTCAGAGCTGTCCAGCAGTGGAATATGCTGCCTTGAAGTGTGGTGGGGTCTCCTTCTTTGGAGGTTTTTAAGCAGAGGTTGGATGGCCCTCTGTTGGGAGTGCTTTGATGTGTGTTCCTGCATAGCAGGGGGTTGGACTCGATGGCCCTTGTGGTCTCTTCCAACTCTAGGATTCTATGATTATCTATGATAACAGCACTTGATAGCACTTCCTGTCGTTGCCAATCCAGGAGTGGACATGGTGTGGGGGCGTTCCCAGGTTGTAGCTCCCTTAGCTACTTCCATGGCATGGCAAGTTCAAAAGCTATCACCTCTCCATGCACATTTTAAATTTCTCCTTTGGGTTTTTTTATTTTTTTAAATACATTTTAACGTCATAGCGCAAAAACGCAATAGCATTGCTGCGCTAGTAGGACTTACAAACCCCCTCCCGATCAATCATGAGCTGTGGGGCAGGGAAAAGGTGGGGAAAAGGACTCACCAATGATGCTGCAATGCAGAGGGAACTCTAGTAGCAATAACACTACTCATCAGCTAAAGTTGAAGGGGTGAGGTAGAGAGCATTCAGAACCCAATACTATCACAGAAATGGCAATGCTGGAATTGAAATGGAACAATGCCCTATTGAGGCATGGTACAGTAAGGGCCCAGATCAGAGTCTGAAAGTAACTGAATACAAATAATGGATAAATTGTATTTTTTTATTTTAGTAATGAAGCCACGACAAAGTCAAGGGATGTAGTATCACTAAAACTGTGATGTATCATCACACCTTTTTCAGCGTTGTTACTGTTTCTATAGCACACTGTTATAGTTCGAGTATGTGTCTTTATTCTTTGGATGTGTTTTGTATGAAATACCACTGTTGTTTAAAGTAACTGAAAGGCAATGGTCTTAGTTATTTCTGAATTATGAGAAAATAGAGAGTTCCCTTTATAAAACTGCTAACTATAAGGATACTTATGTACTTTTTCTGTGGAAAAGTTCCTTTTATTAAACCACAGCTCACTGAAGTGCCTAGTTGCTGGGGCCCTCTGCCATCAGTCGAAGAGAAAGAGGCTATTGTTGGGTTGCACCCACCTCTTCTTAAGCAATAAGCCCAGCTGTGCTGAAGGATCAAGCTAGCCCAAATACCTATTACCTTCTCTTTTTTTCTGCATTTTCAAATTGATCCCCATTACCCTCTATCCTACCCACTCTGTATCTTGTCTTTTATGGCCAAACTCACAGCTTACTAGTGATTGAAAGTTATTAATTGATTATTAATTAGTTGTTAGTTATTCATTTATTATTGCTGTATTTTTACTTCCAGAGAGGATGAGAGACTGTTGTGGCTACCTCAGATGTCAAAATGACTGGCTGGCCTTGGATACTATGTGCCTTGATGGGAGGGGGAGGTAGTGATGGAAACGGATACAGGTATTTGCTGCCAAAGCTTCAGGCAGCCTCTGGCACTGACCAAACTGCGTGGTACATTGCTCACACAATTACCATTGGCCCATTACATTTGTGGGTTTGACTCTCACAGATTTGATTATCTGCAATTTTCTTCAAAGCCAGGGCCCTTTGACCTCAGATGCTCCTTTTCAGGAGGAGCTTTCCCTCTTGGTGGCTCTGATCAAGCTGCACAGCCCTTTAAAAACCTGCCTCTGGTCTTCTTCCTCCACCACCAGCTGCTTCCTGGCCTGCTAAGGACAGCTCGCAGTCCCATTTTTCAGCACCACAATCGTCTCCCAATGCGCTCCCATACCCAAGAAAGGAGATGGAGAGAGGAAAGATATAGGGCCACTATGCTGACCCATCCCTTTTCCTTCTGCTTTCTCTGACCAAGTTTGGACCCTGGGTGCCCACACTCTCCACCATGCCTCTGTCCCCTTCCCACAGACACACATGTGTATTTTGATATTTACAATTTTTCAACTTTTGTGAGAGTCCTGCACTCCTTATCCTTGCAAATGTGGAAGGCCAACTATAATTCAAAATGAATGTTTAAATCCTGGTTAAACTCATCCTGAAGTGGCTCAGCCCCTTCAGGAACAAACAGTGGTTCTGTCCCATTATTGTTTCCCTCCTCCCCCCCAAAAAAAGCCTAAAAGTGGCTAAGTTAAGTACAGTCAGCCCTTCACATTTGCAGATTTCATTTTTGCGAATTTTATTATTCACAGATTATTTGCTGTCACCTCTGCTGCCTCTCTGTGCCATTTTTAATAGGGATTGCAAGCCTCGTGAGACTGAGAAACTGCGGACGAAGCTTGTAAGTCCCAATTAAAAATGGTGTGGGGCAGCAGTGGAAGTGGCAGCAAGCCTCACCAGCCACCCACTTCTACCTTGGGAAGGAACCCTGATGCCTCAAAGGAATCCATGGTGGGTTGAACATGGTGATCATACATTAAATATGTTTGGGAGGGCCTAGAGTTATTCACAATTTTTTCACTTTCACGGGGATCCTGTGCCCCCAATCCTAGCGAATGTGGAGGGATGACTGTACGGTAAAAATGGTACATGGGAGCTAGTGTGATGTAGTGGTTTGAGCATTGGACTATGACTCTGAAGATCAGAGTTCAAATTCCCAATCAGCCATGGAAACCCATTGGGTGGCCTTGGGTGAGTCATACTCTCTCACCCTCAGGAAAGGCAAAGGCAAACCCTGTCTGAACAAATCCTGCCAAGAAAACCCCATGGTAGGTTAATCTTAGCATCATGAGAGGTCTGAAAGAGTTTAAAGGCACACAGAAACAACAAAGTGGTACATAGTTTGGACAAAGAGATGGACATGTGCCTCTTTTGTTCAAATTGTTATTTAACGTTATGAACAATAGTATTCTAACTGAAGTGAGACACTCTGAGAAGGCAGTATTTGGCTAAAAAAAAAATGAACCACTTGGCTATAGGTAACTTTTGAACCCAGAACCTTCAGAAAAAGAATTGAGTTCACTTTCCAGTTAGGAACCACCTCTCACTGTAAGCCCTGTGCTTTTTACGCAAGTACACTGTACAAAATATGCAAACCAGTGAAGTAAGCAAACAAACCCAAATAACAATAAAGAAACAGTGAGTAAAAGGAAGTGCTTTTGCTTGAAGTGGCAAAGAAAAGGGAAGCTTTTTCACAATCGGGGGGTTTACATGGGAACCCAACCTACTATACACCATTGGGCAGGGTTTGCAGAAATTCACACAGATCATAAAAAACTGAAAGACAAATTTTGCCTTGCAGCTAAAAATGGATGCCAGCACACTGTGTCACAACTTAGTCACAATATTGTCTTCCTGTTTGGATACTTAATAACCTAACCTTCTTATTTCGAGTGGCCTACAGTGTAATTACAATTACAATATTTCTAATCACCCCATCTAGTGCTGAATCAGGGTTCTGAAGGCGCCTTAGGCCCAGAGTTGAGAAAGTTAGAAAAGTTCTAAGCTCCCAGAAGTAATTAGACACTATCAAGAATGCATTTTTTTAAACATTTTTATTTTCCCATTTCTTAGAAATAACTAAAGCGGGTACTTTTAGTTCCCTTTAACAAACCTGAATACTACATCTGAAAATTAAATACTGTTGGTTCCGTGCTTTCCTACCATCAGTCAGTTCCGCATACCCAACAGAATACAAGACAGCAGGAGTGCAGGGCAGCTTTTGACTCACAGTATGCCTCTTCCAGCATTTCAGGAGGCTGCATCCCTACAAACATAAAAATAACGTACAAAAGGGGGAAAGTTTATTGTTTGTCAACTTGCAATCATAATGTAACAAAGGCCATTTCCACACTAGACTGTTATAGTGCTATTATTCCACTTTCAACATCCTATGGAATCCTCGAGTTTGCAGTTTAGGGAAGTTGCCTTTGAGGCCCCTTCCTAAATTGCAAGCGCCAGGATTCCATAGAATGTTGAAAATGGAATAATGGCACTATAACAGCCTAGTGTAGAAATTGCCAAAGCTGTTGGGAAAAGGACTTCATTACTAATAACTAGTTATTTGTAACTAGTTACTTCCAAACTTTGCTTAGGTTCAACTCCTCCTCACTTCTGAGCACCCCATTAATTTGTCAATTTACCCTCACTTCCATGTAGGAGAGGAGTGTTTAAAATCACCATTCATTCTGTTGTTGTGTGCCTTCAAGTCATTTACACTTATGGTTTCCCTACAGTGAATCTATCACAGGCTTTTTTGGGACTAAGAATGTGTGATGTGCCCAAGGTTGCCCAGTGGGTTTCCATTACCAAGCAGGGAACTGAATCCTGGTCTCCAGGGTCTTAGTTCAACAGTCAAGCCACTACACCCCATTGGGTCTCGTGAATACAAGGTGACAAAATGTCAACTTCAGTACTTAAAGATTAATACGATTTTTCTTTTTCAAAGCTGAAACAATTAGGAAATTCTGAAAGCTGATTGTTGCACATTTTACCAGTCAAACCATGTGATATATATCGAGACCGATAACATGCCATTTTTAGGTTAGGTCTGCTGGTTTCCATACCACTACACCATGGTGTCTATTTCTCCTTGCTCATTCTCCTTGCTCTTTTCACTGTTTTCTCATTTGCAGAGTATGCAGGACTGGCTGAAGACTTTTTTTTGCTGCCTAAGGCAAAGTGCAAGATAGCTCACATACACCTCTAATCCACATACAGAAGCCTATTGGACTAGCAGTTGAATCTTTCCTCAACATTGGCAAATAGATAGTGTTACCCACCACGCAGAAGAAAGTGGAAAAATAGCATTATAATAGTATAGTGCAGAAATGGTCTAAGTGAGCAAGATGCTTGGGAGCTCAGGAAAAATGGCTGGTGGGGAGCAGCTGTTTCCCAGTACATATTGTCTGAAACAGCCATCTCATTCTGGCTAATGGTAGGGTTGGCCCTTAGATTTCCTTCCTGTCTGCATACCTGCAGTCAGATCAAGCTTGCTCCACTGGTTGGCAACAGAGCCCTTAATAGATCTGGCCCATGGCACGGGCCAATGTCAGGCCTGCCCTGTCTTTTTAAAAAAGTCACAAAGGTGGAAAAATCACAAATTAAGATACAAAAATTATTACATCTTCCCTATAGGCTATCCTTCTGGAATATTTTTGTCTCAACATGCAAGTTGAAGAAGAGCTCTGTTGAACTCAAAAGGATGTTCATGACATTGTTATCTAATAGGCAATTGCCTTTGTGCCCATGGCCAGATTCACCACTTCATTAAGGCATGTAGTTGCCCGCATACCATGTCAGGGAGTCTTATAACCAGCTTTCAGCTTTCAAAGAATGTTCAGTGTCTAGCCTTTGTAGAACCTATTATATGAGGCAACATGTTCAGGCACTATTCTGTCCCACAGGTCTGTGAGACACAGGTCTCCTACCACCTTTTAGTATGTATAGTCATGACTATTATTGACAAAGTGTGGGCAGTGCCACTGGTAGCTAGTAACTCCCGTATCAGTGAGGTGCCTAACCTCTCCAGGTTTTTAATCCAGGCCTCTGAGGAGCATGTCCAAGGAGTTTAACTCTATTGCTAAATCAGTTCAGCACTTTGGAGAGCTCTCTCAAAGCCATCCAAAACCTGGCATGGATTCACTGCCCCACTTACATGGGAGCCAACAGCGAGTAGAATTAGTCATTTTGAACCCATTCTTTGGTCTCCCCTGATGTGTATGTGTCTTCAAGTCTTCTGTTGACTTATTGTGACCTCATGGATTTTTCATAGGATTTTCTCAGGCAACAAATACTTAAGAGATGGTTTTGCCAGTTCCTTCCTCTGAAATATAAGCTTACAGCACCTGGTATTCATTGGCAGTCTCCCATGCTTAGCTTCCAAGATCAGACAGGATCTGGTGCCTCACAGAGTAGTATTAATGTCCACACTGAGAAATCCTGAAGTTTAATGTAGCTGTGACTTTAGTAGATTTCCAGGCCCAAATAATGGGTAGCAACAGTGATAAGGTCCAGTGTGGTGTGGTGGTTTAAAGTACTGGATTAGGCCCCCCAAAAAATGAAGGCTGGATTCCCCACTCCACCATTGAAACTGACTGGGTGATCTTGGGCAAGTCAGACTTTTTCAGCATTAGAAGAAAGCAGTGCAAACTTCCACCAAATAAATCTTGCCAAGAAAACACTGTGATAGGACCACCATAAAATGGAATTGGCTTGAAGGCATACAAGAAGAAGGAAGGAGCTCACACTCTTTCTAGTTCAGGTCCTACTGTTGGTTCTCTTCCCACTACACTACATTTGTAAATATTAAAAAAAAAACACTCTGCCAGTTCAAATAAAACCCATTATTGCATCCATATAGGATACAGGGAGTGGCACTGTGAGGAAATATGAATCATGTCGGCCCTGCAAAGTAGCCCATTGTCGTTATGCACATAATGTTGGGAGAACTGCATGATACTTCTGCACTATAATCCAGCGCTGATATCCAATCTATTGGTGTATAACTTTTCTTAAGAAAAAAGGCAAGGCACAGGAGGAGCCTCTAAGGTAAAGTAAGAACTACAGTTGGCCCTCCACATTCATGGGTTTAACTTTTGCATATATGACTATTCACAGATTTCATATTTGTGTAAATATGGACAGCAACACCAGATCTGCCCAACTGCTGCACAACAAAGTGGCCAGGACTTAAAGAAGAGGCAAAAGAGGGAGCCTGTGCCTGCATGTGAAGGTGACTGAGAACAATCCGATGGACTGGCTTCTTGCTAGCACAGAACATGTTCCTTGCAAGTGCAGGTCCAAGCACCACCACCACCACCTCTAGCTTCTTTCCCAGGGGAACTTTCTCTTTCAGCAGCTCTGGTCAGACCATGTACCCTTTAAAATACCTGTCTCTGGTCCTCCTCCTTCTCCTCCACCAGCCACTGCCAGGACAGCTAATGCTTCTCCTCTGCCAGCTGCTGCCTGGCATCATAAACACCCTCTCAACTCTCCCCCCCCCGACTGCATCCAAGGGAGGAGGGACCTAGAGATATTTGTGTTTTTTTCCACTTTTGTGGGAATCCCGCACCCCTAGCCCCTGTGAAAGTGGGAGGCCAAGTGTATAAATTAATCTGAAGAAAAGAAGGAAGTTAGGGGAGAAAGGTTGGGAAGAAGAGAGATTTCCTCTTAAATTTTCTTCACATTTACCCAGAAGGGTATTAGTTGAAAACAAAGGAATTTTCCCCCTATATAGTCATGCATAGGATTGTGTTGTTAGACTGTACAGGCATTCATCAGTTAACAAAGCCTCTTATAAGGAAGCTCCTTTTTTTTTTTTTAACAAAGACTTTTTATGCTTGCCCGGTCACCACCTTTTCCTCCTCGTTTTCTGTCTAGTTGTAAGTTTTTTTTAGCAGCATCAGCACCAAGAGATGGCAAAAGAGGCCTGGAGAAACACAGACTTGTGGTTTGCAGCAGGTCTCCAATAAACAATGCAATAAAACTGGAAAACAATGGGATTCTACTCTACATGATCCTACTGTGGGTATGTATGAATGCCTGCAACAGCCAAGACAAACCACAGGTACCTCTAGAATCCCGAGCTTGCATGAATAACAGAAAAGTAGAGCAGCTTCGCCAACTACCCTCCACGTGTTAGAAAAGGCTAGATCTATCAATTTGGCCACCAGTACGGAAATCTTTACACAACTGGAGTGGTGGTAGTTTTCAAGTGGCCTCTAATGTTTTCGTGCACTTCTGCAAGGTTTACCTGACTTGTTTCCTTTCACATGCACATCGTTTTAGTTTTGAAGGAAAAGGTTGCTGGAAAATGTTGAACTGCTCTTCTTTTTTGTGGTTCAGGAACCCATCCCTATTCTTTTCCTGTTAATTCTGCCTCCGGTACCAAATGTTGTGTTAAAGAAGTAACGGCCAGGAACACATGCTGCTTTTCCAACTGAGGTATCGCTGTATTCCTACACATCTTAACTGGCGATAACCACTACGACCTCTTTGTTACCTACGTCTGACTAGACATGTATGGAGTTGCCTGGTTAGAGGTTCTTTGAGAAGACGGTTATGCAGAATGTGGAAGCACATGGGTCCCGCTGCATTTGGCAACCCTGCTGTTTCTTTTGCTGAATGGCATCTAAGGGCCTTTCTGCACTACACAGGCCATTTCCGCACTAGACTATTACAGCGTTATGATTCCACTTTCAACATCCTATGGAATCCTGGGGTTTGCAGTTTCGGGAGGGGCCCGCGGGCCCCTCCCGAAACTGCAAACCCCAGGATTCCATAGGATGTTGAAAGTGGAATCATAGCGCTATAACAGTCTAGTGCAGAAATGGCTACAGTTAGAGTGCTATTATTCCACTTTCAACAGCCTGTGCAACCTTGGGGTTTGCAGTTTAGGGAGGGGTATTTACATTTTCAGCTAGAGAGGTCTTGGGCCTCAGTAAACTACAAACACCGGAATTCCAGAGGAGGTTGAAAGTGGAATAATAGCACTATAACAGTGTAATGCAGAAAGGCCCTTAGACTTCTGTCCCAAAATTCTATCCTGACAGCGTCACCAACTCCAATTGCTCAGGGTCCCCGAAAACTCTTCCCGACCTGGCTGCGAGGGACATGAACAAACCGTAACCGGCAAATACGTGGAAGCCAACAGAAAATGAATCCTTGGGCATTCCCAATATGTCGTCCAGTTAAAGCCACACTCCTCATGGGAACACACTAAGGGGAATCTGTGTCGGCCAAGCAGGAAAATACAACAAAATCCAAACCCCACAAACCAGTGATACTTTTATTAAGCCAATTAAAATGCACAAAACGCATGCTGCAAGCTTTCGGAGCTTCACTAGCTTCTTCATCCGGCAAAAATGTTAAAAATCATACAGCATGGCATAGTCCGTACAGGCGCGATCCCCTAAAACGCGTACACCTTTGCCCATACTAGTGCACGTGTCCGTCAAAACCCCTACGAGTATTTCCCCCGCCCCGCCCCCATATGTAAGCCTCAGCCTCCGGAAAAGGGAGATTTTTTTGCGCCTGCGCTTTTGGATGCCGGCTTTTCCACCCACTCTAAATATGGCGGCAATAGCTCTCCCGAAGGAAGGGGTGCGCATGTGTACTGGATTCGGCGGCTCGCGGAAGTAAGTGTGTTTGGTTCCTTGTCACTCTCCAGTGGCGGTGACCAATGAGGAGAGGGTTAGCATGGCAACAAGGCACCGGGGAAGCAGGCTCCACCCCTGAGCCTATTGGCGGGAGACTGCTCAGGGAGTGAGGTGAGAAGTGTTTAGGGCGCTGCGGAGGATGGGGGGCAGCAGCGGAACCAGGGGTCTGCTAGTGGAGTGGTGTCGTATGGCGGGGCGAAGCCGGTGTGAGAAAGATGTCTGTGAAACGAATGAACCCCGTAGAGGGGCTTATTTTTCCTGGGTGGGAGGGAGGGAGGGAGGGAGGGAAGGAAGAAGGGCTGAGTGTTCAAGGGATCTATGGGGTCCAACATATTTACACCAACAAGATAGGAATGAAGTGCATGAGTAGCCTTGAGGGTATGGGGTTGGGGCACACGTGGGAGAAGGGCCCTGTGGAGAACTGGAACAGCTTGAGATTAATTACTGTTTTCTGGACTCCAGTTCTGCGAAGCCACCATATCCAGTGGCAATGCTGGCTAGGGGTGTTTGGGATTTGTAGTCCAAAAAAAGGAACGTTTCCAAGGCCATAATTTCTGGTGGTTTGTGTAAATGAGGAGAGTGGAGTGACTATGGAGGAGGTTTCTGTGAGTAGGAAGTGAGTGATACTTGGCCAGCTTTGTGGTTGTACAGTACCTGCACTATGAATGGTACATCCTTTTGAAGCCCATAGTCTCTGTTCCCTCTATGTTTGGGAAATGGATTTTGAGTGGATAAATGGCACAAAGGAAAAGAGGTAAGCCCCTGCCCACCATTAATCATTGCAGTTGCTAAGGCTGTTATATGTAAAACTGTCTAGAGATCATTTTACATATGTCTTGTACAATCATCGAAATGTAAAATTGGAGGGGACCCCAGAAGTCAGCTAGTCATATCACCTGGGAAGGTAGGAAGTCCACGGTTAAAGTATTCCTGACAGATGATCATCCAGGCTTTTGCAAGGTAATCTGTTCCACTGTCAAACAGTAACCTCCTTGTAATCTAAATTCGTTGACCGCCATTTGCAGTATGTTTTGTCTGCAAGTGCCATCGTTAGCACTTTGTTTTAACTCTTCTTACTGTGTGAATGAAATAAGATGTGAAGCAGTCTGATAGCAGTATTTTTCACCAGTATAAATAAAGCCTATATAGATGTGGTAGTGTACCTGGGATGGGTGAAAGGCAGAACCATACTTGACAGGGAAGAGGGGTAGCTGGTGGTACCAGCACTAAGCCCTGGAGAGCAAAGAATACAAACAGCTACTTGTGACAGAGGTGTAGAGTACAGATAACTAACATTGACATATCCTATTTTGTTCTCCTGTGAATATATGTCCAAGAGGCATGGAGGGGAAGACTTTGGCTTTGATCAGGGAATGGGCTGGCTGCTGACAATGGGACATTCTTTATTTTCTTAGGAATGCCAAGATGGAAAACAAACGGAAGGCTTCTACAGGAGGCTCTGGCATGGGAGAACTCACTTTGTCTCAGCGGAAAAGGCTGCGAGGAAGGGATGGAGAGGAAGATGGTCCTTCCCAGTTTGAGGAGGAACTGGCTTTTCTGGATGAGGTGGAGGCTGAGATGTCTCTGGAGGCAAAGGAAACACAGCTGGTACCTGATGCCATTCCCCTTGGTGAGTTAGATGGGGATAAAATAGGGAGGATGCTCCCTAGGCAGATGAGGCCGAGGGATTTTGGGGTGCAGTGGGAAAACAGTGAAGCAGCTAGTTGCAGACTGTTTTGCCTGTGTCATCCAAAGCAGTATGATTGCTATGTTGTGTCAGCTCTTGGTTTTTTACATTAATATATACTAATATATGGATTTTGCCTCTCATTTTTGGTACCGCCTTGTTCTTTTTACTGCTCTTTCCAACAAGCAGATTGAACTTGTAAAGAGTATGTTGTTTAGTTTTTCAGGATCTGGGACTGGCCAAAAGAGGATTGGTGCTCACCTCTATTCTGGGTTTCTGCCTTTCCTTCAGGTAGTCTTTTCTCATCAGTGAGGAACCCTAAGTGGCAGAGACCATTGCCTCCCAAAATAAACTCCCAAGAGGACTCTCTGTGTTTCCAGCAACTGGAATTAGATTACTATGTGGGTGAGTATGTAAGCAGGTTAAGATGTTGATGTTCATGAAGGCATTGCAGTGCATATGGGTTGGGAATACCTAGTTCTGTTCTTCCTGGTAAGGGGTGTGCAGAACAAAGTATACCTTTTGTCTAACTAACAATGACTCTTTGCTGCTGGAGGGAAATTCTGATGCTGTTATAATTCTTGGGGCTTTTGATAGCTACAGTAGCCCCACAATGTTCTTTGCCATGCTTGCCAGCAGAGTGGACAAGGTCTGGAATTCCCCAGAAAGATTGTAATCCCGTTTTTCTGATTTCTGAATTGTGGGAAGACTTTTTTTTAAAAAAATAGAGAGAGGAGGAGACATACACACAAAACCTAAAAAACCTAAAAAGATATTACAGTGCATTGACATGATTTTAAAACTACAAGCGACTCCATCAACAAATTCCACATGTTGGTTCCATTAGTTCAAATAGCTTCCTCACCATAGAAGAAACAAAGTTCATAGCAGCTTCCCTTCTTCCTCTCAGCACCCATTTTTCTCTTGCAGAGTTACTTAGATATATTGGAGGACATCTGCAGAAATAATAATCTGTTCTGATAGGATCTGCTGGTAGACAAGAGAATGAACCAAAATTGTTGCCTGCGTTACGCATACAAAAGACACTATAATATTTCAACACAATTTTCAGAAAATATCCATCTAAAATTATTTCTGTGTCTTTGTTAATTCCCTTTCTTCTTTGTTTCTATATTGTATTGGGGGGCAAATCTTGCCATATTTATTTTTGTCAGTGTTTTCTGTTCTAGCCAGACATGTTAACTTTTTCATCAATATAATCTCCAGAATTTATTCCACCAGCAATCCATATTTACATTTTCCAAAAATGTATAATTTTTGCTTATTACTGCTCTAGCTTCATATATTAAAAATGTAATTAATTTTTATGTTGTAGGTTTTGGTTTTCTCCAGTGATTATAGATAACAGCAGTGATTTCCCACAAAATATTATATTTTGATTGGTAACTTTTGTCATTGTTATTATCACATTTCCCCAGAATTTCTGAACTACTAGACAACCTAGCCAAAGATGAACATAAATCCCTTTCTGTACATAAGTTCTTTTTTTGGAAAGATACTTGTAGGAAGGTGTTTTTGGAAAGCTGTGTGCAACATTTAAAAAATACTTCCTTTTCGTGGAGTGGGCAGGAGATGCTAGTAATAATGGCTGTAGAATTAAAAAGTACATAAAATGGGTTAAGAATTTTTTTTAAAAAAATAAGAGATGGCTTTAAAGAGGCTTAAGCAGCCTTTCAGCTTGCATTTGTCATTTTGACCAGCCTACTGGCTAAATAGTTCATCCACATCAATAATTTTTTTTTAAGCATAGAGATTGTACATTATTGATTTTTGACAACTGACCCAGTTTTCTTTTCTTACTGGATGCAGGTACTCACATTCCTGGATTCCCAGGATCCACACAGGGTCCAGTTCCTGTTTTAAGGATGTTTGGTGTCACTGAAGCTGGCAATAGTATCTGCTGCCACATCCATGGGTTTGCCCCCTATTTCTATGTGCCTGCCCAGGCTGGTAAGTGTGCAGAATAGGGTGCAGGAAAGAGGATATCGCAAACCATTTTCTTTTCTCCTCCATATAAACAATATCCTGTTCCCTCTTTTCCCGCCATCTTACTTATTTTTCCTCAGGATTCCAAGCAGAGCACCTGGCTGAGTTTCAGCGAGAGCTGAATGCAGCTGTCATCCGTGACATGCGGTCCAACAAGGATGGTCTTAGCCAAGTTGTTTTGGCAGTGGAAATCTGCAACAAACAAAGTGAGCACTTGTGAGGAAGGGGTGTGTATGTGTATAGTTAGTGAGGTGTTCAGTTAGGAATGGATTTAAGGTGCTTCCTATCCTTAAAATCACAGCAACTCCACTCTTGCAATATTTTGAACAAGCTTATGATTCTTCTCCTTGTTCTTGGTGTTACTATTGTACTGCTTTGACTGTTATCCTTCTGTGCTGTTGTAATGGTTGAGTTGGTCTTGAATAGATAAGATTGTTTTATGTTTATAATGGATTTGAGAAGCCTTTAAAACATGGATGTGAAATCTTTGGCCTTTCAGAGGTCTCCAACTTCAGCTCCAGGAGCCCCAGATGCTATGACTAATGATAAAAGTGGGGACAGTACCCCCCAAAATTATCTGCGGGCTAAAGTTTCCTTATCCTTCCTTTAAGAACTCTAAAGCCAAAGACCAATCCATTCTAGTCTGTCATTTGATCTACATATGTAAGTAGCTACTTACTTGATAACTTAAGACAAGTAAGAAGTGCCTTCAGACACCAAAGAGTGCAATGTAATAAAATAGTATTTGTTTTTATCTTTTGCAGGCTGATAATATTTATGAACTTACTGTATGAAATGCAGTCTTCACTGGATGTGCAGAATAGTGGAGGTGGGGAGCTGCAGATATAGCAGCTGTTGATTATACAGTTGGCCCTCCCCATTTGTGGGTTTGACTTTCATGGATTTGATTACAGTGGGCCCTCCACATTCACTAGGGTTAGGGGCACAGGACCCCTGCAAAACTGGAAATATCACAAATATCAAAATGTGTGTGTGTCTGTGGGAAGGGGGCTCTGAGGCATGGTGGGGAGAACAGGCACCCCAGGTCCAAACCAGGACAGGGAAAAGAGAGGGAAGGGGATGGGTCAGCATGGTAGCCCTATACTTCCTCTCTGCCTCGCTGCTTCTTCTTTGAATGTCTTGGTGGGATATTTGAAGAGGGTCTGTGGTACTAAGAAATCAGACTATGACTGCCCATTCTTAGCTGGTCAGGCAGCATCTGGTGGAGCACAAGGGGGATGAAAGGTGGGTTTTTAAGGGGTACATGGCCTGATTGGAACCACCAAGAGGGAAGATTCCTCTGGTAATGAAGTGCTTGAGTTTTGACAATCAAATCCATGAAAATCAAACCCACAGATGTGGAGGGCTGACTCTATTTGCAAGTTTCCCCAACTACTGTCCACCTCAGGCCCTTCTTTTCCAAGAGGACTTTCCCTCTCGATGGCTCCAAACAACCCATGCAGCCCTTTAAAAAAACCATCCCTGGTGCTGCTCCTCCTCTTCCACCAGCTGCTGCCTGCCCAGCTAATGATGGCTTGCAGTCCAGTTTCTCAGCACCACAAATCCTTTTCATACCCAAGAAAGGAGATGGGCAAGAAAGAGGAAGTATAAGACCACCACGCTGACCCACCTGCTTTCCCTCTCCTTTCTCTGAGGTGGTTTAGACCCTGGGTGCCCATTCTCTTTGCTGTGCCTAGGTCTGCTTCCCACAGATAGACAGTTTGATATTTGTGACTTTTCCACCTTTGCAGAGGTCTTGCACTCCTAACCCTAGCAAATGTGGAGGGCTGACTTTAGTATAGAAATCAGAGCACAGAAGACATGTGGATTTGTGGTAAGGGGATCCACAGTCTTCAAAAGAGACTGAATTCTTTGTATGACTTCTCTCATCATAGGCATGTATGGCTACCATGGGGAAAATCTCATACCTTTCCTGAAAATTACTATGGCAATGCCACGACTTATTGCCCCAGCAAAGAGATTGCTAGAACAGGGGCTACGGTGTGGAACTTTGGGGGTACACCACTATCAAGCCTATGAAGCCAATATTGATTTTGAGATCAGGTAGGACCCACTGTTGGGGCACTTTGCTTTCCTTCTTTAAAAATACTTTCCTTTGTTCCAGCTACTGCTGCTGTCCAGCCTTGGCAAAATAAGATTTTCTTTGGTTCTGGTTACTTGAAATTATATGCTATTTGGAGAAGGCATAGAAATGGAAATAAGAAAATGACTGCTTGTGGAGAAGCTTTTGCTTGACTGGGTTCCTGCAGGTGGTACATAAACAGAAGTGGAGTACATGCATTTCTAGGTAGATTTTGCTTGTGTTGAGAGTAACTGTTGTCTCTGTGCCCCTAATGTTCTTATCTGCTCTCTTTCAGCCCTTCCTCTTTACAGCTTTATGAAGTTTATCTTCTAAATTATTCTACAACCTTATTTATGAACTGTTTTATGGTAACATTTTATTGAGAAAGGCAATAAAAATATCTTTAAAAATAAAGTACTTTTGAGTCTGGTAGGGAAGATGGGAATTTTCAAGTCTTGCTCTCTAGCAGCCGTCGTACCCAAGATTTGTCTTCCAATTTAGGTTCATGGTGGACCGAGACGTTGTTGGATGCAACTGGATTGAACTGCCTGCTGGAAAGTATCGCCTGCGGCAAGAACAGTCTGCTGGAGAATCTGGCAAGGAGAATCCACCCAAGGTGCTATTGGGGGGAGTGCAGGGAAGTGGGGTACGGACTTGTGGAAAAGTCCGTGTTTGTGATTCTGTCGGTACATGTTGAGTATCCCTTATGTGGAAATCCGAAAATCTTGAAAAACAGAAACTTTTCCACCAGCTGCCCACTTCTGCCTTTGAGGCAGCATCTGTGGCTCACCTGCTCATTTGTCTGTCAGATTCTCAATCTCTCTCCAGCCTTGTGTCCCTTACACAACACAAGTAACGAACGAATGAGAAGTGAGTCTGGAAAAAGATGCAAGTATCTGTGGGAAATGGTGGGAATCCGAGCATAGTGCTTGGCACAAATCCACGCCTCATGCCATTTCACAGATCCCCATGTCTTCCCCAGCCTTACGTCTAGTTCATTCACTACTTGTGTTGTGTATGACACACAAGGCTAGAGAAAGACTGAGGATCTGAGAGACTAGGGATATAAGGGACCTGATTCAAAAAATAATATACAGTGCTGTACAGGAGATCTCCAGGGCGCCCACCAGCTGTCCCTTCCACCTTCGAGGTGGTGGCTGCGGCACTGTTGTTTGTGGGTACGGGTGGGATATCTCCTGTACAGTAATGTATTTTATTTCTATGCAAATGCAGTTCCCATTCTGCTTGACCAGTGACTACGTTATATAGGATTTATGGAGATTGCTGTCTACCATTGTCTGATGGACAACAGGTCCCCCACCCCTGTCTGAGGAGAGGAAGTCAGATTTTATACTATGATTGGAGTATCCTCATCAGGAGTAAGTGAGCTTTCCTGGGAAAAAAGTGTAAGTGTGGAGTGGGGCCAGTGTGTGAGTTCATTAAATTATTTTGTGGAGTTGTCTGGCCAGAGTTTGGTGGTATAGGCATCCAGTTAGTTGTGTGATAATCAGAGAAGGGAAATCTGTTCTGGAAGACGTGAATGCAGCATATGTAGTCTTAGGTTTAGAAAGCATACAAGAGCTTTTAAGGCTGAAGAGTGTGTCATGTTTTACGGGGTATGGAGGGTGGGATGTTGCTTTTAAACATTCTAAGAACACCTCAGTTATTCTGCCTTTTTCCTCCCTACCTGTAGGTGTCGCTCTGTCAGCTAGAGGCTGATGTGGCTTGGATGGATTTCATTAGCCACTCCCCTGAGGGAGAGTGGCAACGCATTGCACCCTTACGTGTGCTCAGTTTTGATATTGAATGCGCTGGACGCAAAGGTATCTTGGAAATCAAGGGGGCAAGGTGTGGAGGGAGCAAGGCATGGCATAGTAAAGCAGATTCAGGTTCTAAGTGTAGGAAGCTAGTTAACAGAAATCCTCCTGGATAATTATCCATTTTATAACGACTTTAGGTTTACAACTCTGAAATGATTTTAGCATGAGGCAGCCTGGCATAAATAGACCTCTTTGGAATATTAGCCACAGAAATGGCTGTTCTTTAGATTGGCCTGGCAGAGACTTGTGAAGCTTTTCTGGTCCATGAAAACCTGGTTTGTTAGGAGGTGGCTTGTGCAGCAGATCTTGCAAGCCAAGAATTGTAGTTTGCCCTGGTTGTCTTGGCTGTATACTCATGGCAGATTCTTGGGTAAATGAAGCAACTGTGTTAGTGTGGTGAGACAACAGTGAAAGGTTATAATAATTAAATTTTGGGGCAAACAATTACTTAACAATATTGTTAAGAACAGAATGTCTTTTGCCAATGATAAGGCTCAGAACTAGCCAAAAAACCACCGTTCCCTTAACGGTGGGGCAGAGTGTGGGCTAAGAGATTGTAAGATGGCTACTTAATGTGGTCCTATTATAAGAAGTAAAACTGTGACAGTGACAGAGGCTGATGTCCAACAACATCTGAGAAGCCCAGTTTGAGAATTACTGGGATAGAACCTGAAGAAGATGACAGGGAGAGGGATTCTGATGTTAACTGTTCCTCTGTGTGTTTCTGCTCAGGCATTTTCCCTGAACCAGAGAAGGACCCAGTGATTCAGATTGCCAACATGGTCCTACGCCAGGGGGAGAAGGACCCTTTTATACGCAACGTCTTCACTTTGCAGAGCTGTGCCCCAATTGTCGGTTCCCAGGTGCTCTGTTTCCAAAAGGAGGAGGAACTACTCAAGGTAACGGACTGCAGTTTCAGGACTGCAGGGTGAGCAAAGCTTGGGGAAAAGTTACTTTTTTGGTATTACAGCGCCCATAAAGGCCATACTGGCTGGAGGATTTGGGGATTTGTAGTCCATCAGAGCTCTGATAAGACAAGGTGAGCATGGACAGCAGTCAGATGAAGAGTGGTGGTAGGGAGCCAATGCTGTAGAAAGATCCAACATGAGCTGAGAAGGAGAAGATCTGTATGTATTTGGAAATTATATCTGGATGTGGGTGAGAGGGGGCAACCTCCCTGCTCCTATGTGCCAGGCTTTGAGGGAGGCAGTTGGACTTCAGTAGACAGACTTAAGGAACTACCTGAAAAAGCAGGTACAAGAAAGGGGCACAAGTATCTGAGACCCCTACCCATTGCTTCTTTTGAGCTTTGTGTGCCACATGCCTTCTTTTACCCCTTAAACTGACTTGCTGCCCTTAAGTGTGTTGTGGATGCTGTTCCATCTCCATTATTAAAGTAAGATTCAACTGACAACCCAGTCAATGTCTGTATGTATAATGGTGTGTGCGGGGGAATCTTGTCACTTGCCCCCAGCAGCAGAATGTCTCAGGTTGCCCACACTGGGACATTCCAACACTAAAGAAGCTGATGATTAATAGCAGATTTAATGGCAGAAAGAAGATTTCCTTGAAACCCTTCCCCCTTTTTAGTACTGTAATTGGAAAAGAATTTTGGAACTGGAAGTAGGGATGTCTGGTATCTTGAGTAAGAAGATTTCTAGCACCAGTATTTGTAAAGATACGAGGAGTTCTTCCTTTCAAGTTAAATTGTCTCTAACTTATGTGGCGTCTCTTTTGAAGTTATCCAAAAACATTGTCAGTCCCCCCAAGCCCCCCAAAGATCCATTTTGCCAAAGAGTCTGCTGACTGAATCTTGTGTCTCTTGGATGCTTTTGAAGCTGGTACTGCCGTTAGGTAGAATAAGTCAATCATCTCAGGCAGCAGATGCTTCATGGCAGCTGTGGTGGTCCTTAGAGTGTTCATTTTGAGTTCCTTGTCCAGTCTTTTACAGCCCTTAAATTCCTGCTGCAGGTATAATGGAGGACAATGTCTTGTCATTAGTACCAAGGTAATATTCAATTTCTAGGCCAGCTTTCTTTTGTAGATGAAATGCAGGGGCAGCATTTCCTTTGCCTCATGTAGAAGCTTTGTATGCTTTCTAGGACAAATTCCTTCCCTTTCCATTGTACAAGGCTCCAAAGACTCTTGGGTAAGGGGACCAGGTAGAAGATATCATTTGAAGGCCTTCCTTTATTTAGATTGCAATAAATCTGGGATGGCATGAGATTTGCAGGAGAATTTCTTTTATCTTTTTCTATGTCTTTCCTGAACTTGGGTGACAAGGCCTACAAAGACCTTTGTCTGTGATTGTGGAAAACTGAGAGCTTCTGCCATTCTGAGTAAACAGTATTATACTAGATGAACCAGTAATATCAGTATGTGGCAAATTCCTATGATGTAAATAACTCACCACCTTTCTTCCAGACCTGGGCAGAATTCATACGAACTGTGGACCCTGACATTATCACTGGCTATAACATCCAGAACTTTGACCTCCCCTATCTCATAAATCGTGCCCAGACTCTGAAGGTAAGCAGTGTTTTCCTAGATCCTCTTCCTGAGTGCAGTTCTCATTCATGCATTAATCAGGTGCTGTACCTTCACGCACCCTTCCTTCAAACACAAGCAGTACAGGCTTCCTAGTGCTCATACGTATTGCTTCTTTCAACAGGTTTTAAATCAGGAGGGAGGAACACTTTTGTCTGAGTGATACAGTGTCAGTAAAAATTAGTTTCCACTGTTGAAACTTTGCATTCTCTCTTGTCCCCAAAACAGTACATTTGTAAAAGCTGTACTCCTTGATAAATTTTTGGTGTGCAGAGGTATATATACATTCGGGATGACTTAACCTGCAGTAACATAAAGAAGAGCAGTGACATGTCTGTCTATCTTGCACGTAATGTGGAAAACGAGGGGTAGAAAAGTCTCCTCACTGCCAACATTTTTTTTTCTTTTCTTTCTGTATCAACTGCTCACAAGAGAGCATGCCCAGTCTTACAGTAATGGATTGCTAAAAGTCCAGTTTGGCAGCTTAGGATCAAACCTCTCTGCAGAGAGGGAAAGCTTAACTTAGAAAGCCTTATCAAGGTGGTTCCTGTTCATGTTCCCAGTGACCAGAAATTTCTTTAAGCTGAGTGTTTATTATGCTGAGTGCCCTCCATTATAGAATAATGGAGCCATCAAGTCCTAAAATAAATGGTGGTTTCTCCCACCATACCCCGTGCCTGTTGCTCTTTGTTGTTCTTGTGTCCCTTCAAGCCATTTCCAACATGTGACCCTAAGGTGAACCTATCACAGGGTTTTTGGGGGCTCAGAGTGTGTGACACACCCAGGGTCACCCAGTAGCTTTCCATTATAAACCTTCCATTCAGATTAGCTCTTCCATGTGCCTCCAGTGCTTCCCATGAAGGTACTCCTTTTCCTCACTGCTTTGTGTCTCCTGTTAGTTAACTGAGAATAAAAGTCTACTCAGTTTGTTAATTAACTTTTCATAAATGTTCATGTAAGTAAGAAGGGAGTCAAGAAAAACCTACAGAAAAAGGCACAGAACTAGAGTCAGGCTAAGTTATGTGCATTTCTTTCCTATTTAAATCAGCACACATCAAATAAGTTTAGCTAACTTGTCCCATTGATGTCAAAAGGATTTAAGATAATTGTATTGATATCCCTCTAGACTGTTTTAACTGACAACAGAAGTAACATCTGAGACAAATTATAGGACTGTGACTTTAACATCATCAGTTTTCTTCTCCTGTATGGTTTTTAACACCTATGCCTGAAGGAGCCAGTGAAGCTTCAAAAACTTGCATGATTTATTTTGTGCATTTTAGTTGGTCCAATAAAGATATCACTGTTTCGTGGGTTTTGGATTTTGGATTGGAGTTGGTGCAGTAAAGGAATCACTGTTTTGTGCATTTTGGATGTATTTTATTTTTAAATGGTGTTAAGTCCGGCAGGTACTGCCTCTGCCTCTTCTTCTTTCCCTCTGTGGTCAGGGCAGTGGCAGTTGGGATGGAGGGAGGGCCTTTTATCTGTTTCTGGGCTTAGGTTTAATGGAGTTGTGCCTGTCTCTTCTTCTCTCCCGCCATAATCCAAAGTTCTTACACTTTGTATTAGAAATAATTCAGACCATTAAAAAAACTGCTTCTCAATTACATAGGCATATCTTTTTTTGTCACTCAAAATGTGTTTAATGAGTTATATGATTTTCTGTCATAACCACATCTGCAATCCCCACTGCACTATCTGTACCTTCTGTCACATGGCTCCCAGTAAACTTTTCTGTGTTCCCAGGTCTCTACATTTCCCTTCCTGGGCCGTATTCCTGCCCGCAAGTCTGTTATCCGTGACTCTTCCTTCCAGTCCAAGCAGATGGGCCGGAGAGAGAACAAAGTTATTAACATAGAAGGCAGAGCACAGTTTGATCTGCTTCAGGTAAGAAAAGCTGGTAGTCCTCTGTTGCAGGTGGCAAAGTGGAGGCTGAGAGGCAGAGCTGGGGGAAGAGACCTATCTATCTGTCCATCTGTCTGTATAGGCTTCAGTAGTGCCCAGCTAGCATGGCCACTGACAGTGTTGCCTGGAGGATTCAGGGAGTTATAGTTCAAAAAAGTTACTTTTCCAAGCTTTGCTGAGAGGTAGTAATAGCCAAGACATGCACACTTTGAATAGATATAGGATGAGTGTTCTGTCCATCAAACTATGCTGGCTCTGATCTTTGCTTTTCCCTCCCCTCTAGGTTCTGCTGCGGGATTATAAACTGCGGTCCTATACTTTGAATGCCGTTAGTTATCACTTCCTGCAGGAGCAGAAAGAAGATGTACAGCATTCCATTATCACAGACCTGCAGGTAACAGTTTGTAGCCAGACCATGACACTGACTAGCTTTCATCTGTATTAAGTAAACTTATCTCTTGAGTTTCCTTCTTGAGCATCCATTTAGTCTCTATTTAGAGAATATGTTACCTTCTGAATGATTCTGGGCTTTCACTTCCATCAACCAGTATGACTGTTTGCAAGGGCTGATGGGATTTGCAGAATTTATGTTTTTTTTTTCCTCTCCTTGCAGAATGGTACAGAACAGTCACGTCGGCGGCTGGCTGTGTATTGCCTCAAGGATGCCTACTTGCCTTTGCGGCTCTTGGAGAAGCTCATGTGTGTTATCAACTACATGGAAATGGCAAGAGTCACTGGTGTCCCTCTCAGCTACCTCTTGGCACGAGGGCAGCAAATCAAAGTTGTGTCCCAGCTCCTGCGGCAGGTGAGGAGCATCTCCAACACCAGAATGGAGATGACAGTGCAGTGATTAGTAGGAGCCAGCATGGGTTTGCCAAGAACAAATCTTGTCAAACTAACCTTATATCTTTTTTTTAATTGGGTCGCTAGTTTAGTAGATGGTGGGAATGCTGTGGATGTCATTTATCTGGATTTCAGCAAAACATCTGATAAGGTTCCCCCATGATATTTTGATTAGCAGACTGACTAAATATGGAATAGGTGGAAACACCATCAGATTGAACCCTAATTGGATGGGATGGAAAGCCACTGTTATCAGTGGCTTGCTTCAGATTGGGAGGAGGTCTCAAGTGGAATGCCACAAGGTTTTGTCCTGGGACCAACACTCTTCAGTATTTTTATCAACGATTTAGATGATAGGGTGGAAAAAACCCTTATCAAGTTTGCAGAGCATACAAAACTGGGAGGGGTAGCAAACAGATTGGAAGATAGGAGCAGAATTCAAAGGCCCTTGATAAACTAGAAAACTGGACTGAAATCAATAAAATGAAATTCAGCAGAAACAAATGCAAAATTCTATATTTAGGCCACAGAAACAAAATGCACAAGCATAAGATGGGAGATACTTGGCTTAGTAGTACTGCATTTGAAAAGGACCTTAGGATTATTAGTCTGGAGTGCTGGATAGTTGTCCAACCCATCTGCAGAGTGCCAGTGTGACTAGAGAAAGGTGTAATATTTAAATCTTTGAAAGTTTTCATGAAAAAATATGCACATAATAATGCTAGTGTGCAGTACATTTTACAGAGAAAGCCAGCATGGTATAGTAGTTTGAACATTGGACTACAACCTGGAGAATACAGTTCAATTCCCTGCTTGGCCATGGAAACCCATTGGCGACCTTGAGTGCATCACACATACTCAGCTCCCAGAAAACCCCATGCTTGCTTCTGAGTAGAAGTACATAGATCGTGTTGTAAATATAATTCCTTGTCATGCAAAATCCATTAGATTTGGTTCCATATTATTCCTATTTTAAAGGTGTCTGTTCAGTAACCTGCACTCAGGACAAGGGGCTACCATCAGACCAGAATATGGAGAAACTCTATGGTTTCTAATTGGCAAGGGTATAAGGCAAGGCTGCATTTCGTCACCCGATCTGTTTAATTTGTATGCCCAACATACCATACATAAGGTACATAAGGCAGGATTAGACTCAAAGGAAGGAGGCATGAAGATTGGAGGAAGAAACATCAAGATATGCAGATGACACCGTATTACTAGCAGAAAATAGGAAAGAAATGATTCCTGAAGAAAGTCAAGAAAGAATATGCAAAGGCAGATTTACAGTTGAACATTAAAGAAACAAAAATAATGACCACAAATGATTTCAGTAAACTTTAAAGACATTGAAATAGTTCAGCATTTTCCATACCTTGACTTAGTCATTAATCAGAATGGAGACTGTAGTTGAGAAATCAGAAGAAAACTAGAGCTTGGAAAGGCAGCTGTGAAGAAACTAGACAAGATCCTGAAAAGTAAAGATATATCATTGAATCTTATAGTTAGGATTGACCATGATGTCATATTTCTCGTTTCTATGTATGGTTGCGAAAGCTGGAAAGTAAAGAAAGCTGATAGGAAAAGATTGAACTTGTTTGAAATGTGGTGCTGGACAAGAGTTCTACAAATACCCTGGACTGCTAAAAAGATTAATAAATGGGTGGATTCCAGAGCAAATGAGAACCAGTGTGGTGGTGTAGTTTGAGGGTTGGGCTACAATCCAAACTCACTGTCAGCCTCAAAAAAACCTGTGATAGATTCGCTTTAGGGTCACCATAAGTCAGAAACAACTTGAAGGCATGTAACAACAAGGGCAAATGAAGACTGAACTCTCCTTAGAAGCCAAGATGACTAAACTGAGACTGTCTTACTTTGGACATATCATGAGAAGACATGACTCACTAGACAAGACAACAATGCATGGCAAGGTGGAATACAGGAAAAGGGGAAGACTGCATTACAGATGGATAGACCCAAGGAAGCCACGGCCCTGAGTTTACAAGACCTAAGAGGGCTGTTGATGATAGAGTGACCTGGAGATCTCTCATTTACAGGGTTGCCACAAGTTGAAGTTGATGGCAGTTAACAACAACAGAAACAACAATCCAATAATTTCATAACTGAACAGGCCCAACTTGTCAAAGCTCAGTACGCAGTTCTCTTTTCACTACTTTACTAAGAAAATCAACTTATTTAAAATTTGATCCTGGAGGAGTGTTCTACAGATATCCTGGTCTGCTGAAAAGACTTATGGATGGATGGTAGAGCAAATCAAGCCTGAACACTCTCTAGAAGCCACGATGACTAAACTGAGGCTGTTGTACTTTGGCCATATCATGGCAATACAGGGCTCATTAGAAAAGATAATAGTGCTTGGTAAGGAAGAATGGAGTAGGAAAAGAGGAAGACTGCATTACAGATGGATGGACTCAATCAAGGGAGACACGTCCCTGAATCTGCAGGACCTGAGCAGGGCAACTGATGATAGGGTAATCCATAGAGTCACCATAAGTCAAAGTCGATGGCAGTTAACAACAACAACAAATTACTGTATTTACTGGCGTATAAGACTCACTTTTTCCCCTGAAAATTACTATTTGAAAATGGTGTGCGTATTATACACATTCCTGCATCTTATACACCAGCAAATAGTATTTGCCAGTATGTAAATGGGGTGCATCTTATACGTGGCAAATAAGTATCTATATTTATGTTGTTTCTACCACAACCTGCTTCCAACGAGTTCAGGGTAGCATATCTTAATCCCTGCAATTACCCTTCAAGGTTGGCCTGGTAGGTAATTGCTTCTTTGTGGCTGATTTGAACCTGGGTCTTTTCAGTGGCTGACTCTACAATACATTCGTTTTCTTTTGCTTTAGATAAATCAGCTGGTTCCTTTTACTCTCTCTTTCTCTCCAGTCATTGTACTCTTCTTATTTCCCATTGTTACAGTTTGCCCTGTAGGCCTTTAGGTCCCCAGCAAGTCTATCTGCCTTTTCTCTTTTAAGGAAGAAGTACTAGAATGTCACTGCACTGTCTTGCTAGCTTCAGTCACTTAATTGAAACAGCAGGAAAATAATAAATGAATTGCCCCTTGCCACTGGCAACTAAATGTCTGGCCAATTACAAGGTTGAGAATAAAGTCAGACAGCTCTGGTGTTGGGCTGACCGGCCTTGCCAGAAACATTTTCACAACATCCCTCAACTATCTAGCCTTCGCTAGTGGCAAAAAGGAACAGACATGTCTCATTGGCTTATGTTACTCAGCAGAGTGCCTTGTGTGTCAGAAATATTATATAAAACAGGGATGAGGAAAGAATAGTTCTTCAGTTATTGTTGGACTGACGCTCCCATGTTTCCTTACCATTTCCTGTTCTAACTAGGGTTGATGCAGGTTACAGTTTAACAACTGGAAGGCTACACCTTCTCCACTTCTGATATGAAAGAACAAATAATAAGAGAGCTGTGGGTGCTAGGCATGGAAGTAAAACATAGGTTGCTGGAAGAACCTGATTTGAGGATAATGTTATGGATGATAGAAAGTGCCAACAAATCCCTGACTGAAATCTTCCCTCTATCCAAAGGCCATGAAGCAAAACCTGGTGATGCCAGTGGTTAAGTCAGAAGGTGGGGAGGACTATGCTGGCGCGACTGTCATTGAGCCACTGAAGGGGTAAGAACTGCAGGAACTAAACGTGGGGAATTAAGCTTTCCAGGAAAGTGGAGGTGGAAGTTGCCCTGTTGGCTGAGCAAACCAGTTGAAGCTCTGGTGCATGAAGGCACTGGGCTTCATACCAGAAGAGAATGACAGTGGGATTCCTTGGAAGGAATCCAGTGAAAGCTGTTTGGCCTAACTAAGAAGGAAGCCAGGAGACAGAGAAATACAATGGACCTTGCTTCCCTTTTCAGCTATTATGATGTGCCCATCACTACCTTGGATTTCTCCTCCCTGTACCCTTCCATCATGATGGCTCACAACCTTTGCTATACCACACTGTTGCAACAGGGAGCAGTGGAGCGCCATGGGTGAGTGAAGGAGGACCTAAAACAGCTGCCTTTGGGGCTGGGCTACATGGAGAATTAGGAGGGAGGTTGGCATGGGTGTGGTAAGAGCCAAGCAACCACATGTTGCCCCTCTCAGCAGGGAGGAAAGGGTAAGTTCTTTTCTGATGCCATTTGTGCATCAAGACCTAAGCAAGAAGGATAACCAGGGTCCTGGGAAACAAACCCATCTCAGTTTCCGTTGTACTCTCATTGTTGCAGTCCCTGATGTTCCTCAGGCAAAGGTGAGAGTTTTCTCTTGCCGAGATTTTGTCCAGTTGAAATGAGCCAGGAGATTTGTGGGAAGAAAGCCAGGTGTAAGAATGAGAGCTATACCTAAAATAGATGTGTTCCCAGAGGAGGGTTGGTAGGATCAGGAAAAAGAGGTGGTGATGTGTAAAAGAGGGGGCCAGGCTGCAAGTTAGTTTGCCCTCTTTTCCGTCTAGGCTTTCAGCAGACCAGTTTATTCGCACTCCAACGGGGGACCTTTTTGTGAAGGCGTCTGTTCGCAAAGGGTTGCTGCCTGAGATTCTGGAGAATTTACTGGCTGCTCGCAAGAGGTAAAGGGGATGGTGTTTGAATGACTAAGAGGAAGGGAGTCCAGGCTGTAGCTAGAGGGTGGAAAACCTGGTTAGCATGCAGAAGGTTCAAGCCTAAAAACAGATGGGGAGCATGTAGCTCTCTACATATTACAGGGAGGCAGCTCCCATCAGTTCTCACCATTGGCTGTGCTGACTGTGGAAAATGGGAGTTGTTATGTGCCATCTGAGGCACCACAAAGGAGCTGCAACAACAGGGTTTAGAAGAGCTGCTACCTGAGATCTGGATAGCTGCTGTTAGTCAGAATAGATAGGTGAGTGGGAGAGATGATCATCCAGCTCCTGTGAAAGCATCTTCTTGTACAGGAACCAGAAACTCTCTGTTCTTTACAGAACAGGTTTCTGGTTTTTACTGGCTGGAGATAAAATTTAGAGAAGAGAAATCTTGGGTTTAAGAAAATAAAGATATCTAACATAGTTGGATTTGAAGAGTCGATATTAAGAAAGCTGGGTGTAGAAACTAGGACACCTGGACTTTTGAAACGGTTGGCAAAGGGGAGGGGTTGGAAGGGGGGGATTCTGGAAATTATCATCCAAAAAACCAACTTTCCAAGCCATGTGCAAAAAGCATGGTATTTAGCAGTTCATTGATCAGGAAGTTTAGAAGCCAAGAGCTGCTGGCTACTAAGAGTTGGGAAGGTTCACTTAAGGCTGTGGATCTGGAATTTCTAAAGTAGCAAAGTGCTTCTTGCTAAATAGGGCTAGTAGGAGAAAAGCCACTATGGAATTGCTTTGTGTCTCATCTTTGTCTTAGGGCTAAGGCAGAGCTGAAGCAAGAGGCAGACCCATTCAAGCGCCAGGTGCTGGATGGGCGACAGCTGGCCCTCAAGGTCAGCGCCAACTCAGTTTATGGCTTCACTGGGGCCCAAGTGGGCAAACTGCCATGCCTGGAGATTTCTCAGGTAAGCCTGGTCTCTCTCAAAGTTAGGGGATTTTTCAGGTTATGATTTTCTTTTGCAATATGTTAATGTCAACTGATTTCAGGAAGCTACTGTTAAAGGACCTTTCTGTATTGCCAGATGAGCTAGCTGATATCAGCAGCAGGTGATGCGGATGACTGTTAAGCTGGCCTTCATCTGCTATCATAGAAATGGATTCCAGTGAATTCCTATAGGTGACCTTTGTTATGGTGACTCTTGGCCTTCCTGTCAGCTCACACCTTGCTATTTGTTAGCAGTGCAGTCCTATATATACCTACTCAAAAATAAGTGCCATTCTTTTCAGCTCCCTTCTGGGTAAGAGTATATAGGATTGCAGCCTAAATATTATTAAATGAACCCGTGCTTTATAGTTGGTTGGTAGTAGGTTCAGGGCAGACAGAAAGAAGTATTGCTGACATAGAATATAATTTAACTTCATGAACTTCATTATCAGAAGATGCAGTAACTGCTTAGTTCTTAAAAGAATAGATGAAATAATGGAGGAAAGATCTGAAATGCTTTGCAGGACAGGAAGCTGCAGAATGGGATTAAGTTACACTTTGCAGCCTGGGAACTTGTACCAAGGCTTATTCCTGTGTGGACTTGCAGAGACCTGGTGAAGAAGTGTCCAAATTCATAAGGATTGCATCTGGCCGTGTAATTTGTTCAAATTTATAAGAATTATGCTGGGGCAACGATTCAGGTTAAGTTT
Organism: Cyclura pinguis; assembly: GCA_030412105.1. NCBI lineage: Eukaryota > Metazoa > Chordata > Lepidosauria > Squamata > Iguanidae > Cyclura > Cyclura pinguis. The sequence goes on from CM059604.1 coordinate 102,861,962, forward strand.
AATGTATTAGTCAGTGGTAGTGTCCTTGAGCCATTCATTTGACTCCCCCAGCCAAAAAACATCCTACATTTACATAATCTTTTTCTTTTTCCCCCCAGAGTGTGACAGGATTTGGGCGTCAGATGATAGAGAAGACAAAGCAGCTGGTGGAATCCAAGTATACCATTGCCAATGACTACAGTGCTGATGCTAAAGTAAGAAGGATGGGCTGAGAAGTTGAAAAAAATTACTTTTTTTTGGACTACTACTCTTAGAAATTCCCTGCCAGCCAGCATAACCAGTGGGTGTATCAGCTTGATGACTAAGAATTGTAGACAATGTAATTTTCCAAGTTTGTGTGGATTCTTTATATAGTGGCAAGTAATACTAGTATAACAAATGAGAGAAAATAGAGGACAACCTATTTCTTTGGTGGAGAAGGCCTATGCAAGAGAACGCTAAGGCTGGGTAGAGCTAAACTTATCTTGCCTGAGTTCTGCACTTTATTTCACTCCACATAGTTTATTTGGCAGCCTAGTTATGTTCTGAGTGACCACAAGGTTGGGAAGAACCATAGCACAGGGGCTTAAGAGATAGACCAGGAAGGAAGCTACATCTTGTGGCTGGTGGGGTGATGAACATAGTAGAACAAGGAGCCAAGACAGAAGCTGCAGGAGGAAGAGAGAGTGGCCCTGTGTGGCTTGTGTGGAGGCAGCTGGCCTGGCTGTGGTGTGACTGAGAGGCTGTGAAACAGGATGGGTAAACATTTCCAAAAGTTCAGCTTCATGTTCTTCCAACACAGGTAGTCTATGGTGATACAGACTCAGTCATGTGCCGTTTGGGTGTGTCATCAGTTGCAGAGGCCATGGAGATTGGCAGGGAGGCAGCAGCTTGGGTCTCTAGCCATTTTATTCCCCCTATCAAGCTAGAATTTGAGAAGGTGAGTGGATCCCCTTTCCCAGTGTGGACTGAGTTTTATAAAGCCTACCTTTGAAACAGGTCTGAAGAACCAGCAGCTTGTACAAGATTTCCAAAGTAAGACAATAACTCTGCCAACCCAGGGCCCAGCTGAATGTTGAGCTACAGTTCCCATAATGTTGTCTGTTCTGACCGGGGCATTGTGGGAGTTGAATGGCAACATTTAGAGGGCAACAGGAAGTGTTGTCATGTCAGAGGCAGAAAATAAAGACAGCCTGTGGAGGTAAAAAGAAAGCAGGAAGAACATGTAGAAAGACGAAGAGCACTTCCTGTAAGTCAGCAGATGCTGAGGGATGTTTGTCAAAATTTACAGGAATCTACCCTGTGACTCTCTGAGAGCCAAACTGCCATGATTTTAATTGCATAAGCCCCACTAATGTGCACATTTGTTATGAATGTAGACTGGACAAAAATTGTTTAACTTGAAATGCAATTCCAGTAGCTCCTTAGAACTTAAGCAATTAGTGAGCAAGATGTTGAAAGATATATGTCCATGTATTGCTTGTTTAAAGCTATAAATCAAGGCTTCCCCTGAGAGACTTTGTTGTGGGGGGAAAACCTACCCACATTCCTTCAGTCAATGAAACCTAATCCAAATTTTAAGATTTTTTAATAAACCTTCTGGAACAGGTACTGGCTTTAGTGACTTGAGGCTAAAATGTAGTAACATGATTACTGGCTCTTTTCTCCATCTGTCCATCCACCAGGTATATTTCCCTTACCTCCTGATCAATAAGAAGCGCTATGCTGGCCTGTATTTCTCCTCCAACCCTAACACTCATGACAAAATGGACTGTAAGGGTATTGAGACTGTGCGTCGAGACAACTGCCCCCTAGTGGCAAATCTCATCAACACCTGTCTGCAGAAGCTGCTCATAGATAGGTCAGTGGGTGTTTCGAATGAAGGCTTGTTCCAAGTCAGTCCTGACCTTTGCCTGACATGCATCTTTGAGAAGTTGGAGCATGTTGTGGGTGGAGAGGGTGAGAGTGCATACCTGAGCAGAGATTGAACTTTACTTCCAGTTCCTAGTTGCTAGAATAAAACATTGAGAATCTGGCTCTAAAATGACAGATTTTCAATTGTCTTGAAGTCCACCACTTCCCAGCCACCCTCTAATTTTTCAGTAACCTACTAGAGATCAGAATTTTGGTTTCACTGTAACAGAGCCCATTTTCTTTTGGAAAAACAGAAGGACCCTCATGGTCAGCTCTCCGCATCTTGTTGTAGGGACCCTACAGGTGCTGTCGCCCATGCTAAGGAGGTGATCTCCGACCTGCTCTGCAATAGAGTTGACATCTCACAGCTGGTGATCACCAAGGAACTGACCCGCACAGCAGATGAGTACGCAGGGCGTCAGGCCCATGTGGAACTGGCCGAGCGGTGAGTCGAAAGAGGAAACAGGTGCTTTTTGCCCTGTCCTTTTCTGTTCAGGAAAGACCAAAGACCAGAGGCTCCTGGGAGCATATTGACTGAACTTTTCAGAAGTGACCACCTCCAGTTGTTGTAGTACTTCAAATCTCCCCAGCCCAAGCCACCATGACAAAGGGAGAAGGGTCATTGACATGACAGTTCAACATATGAAGAACAACAGGGCTCCCATTCCTGGAATACAGTGGCCCCTCCGCTTTCGCGAGAATTCAGGGTACAGAAACCTCGCAAAAGTGAAAAAACAGTGAATAACTTCCCCCCTCCCATTCCTTTCTAGGGTTTCTCTGTTCCAATTCCCGTGCAAAAAGGAATGGAAGGGGGGTGGGAGAGGCCTTGCGCGAGTTCTCCAAAATGCATAAGAATGGGCAGAGGACCTTTGGAGGGGGAAAGGAAGGCTTGTGTGAGGCTTCCCCCACCCTCATTCCCTTCCATTTTGCGTGGGAACCTGAAGGGGGGAACTCCGGAGGGGGAGAAGAGGGCTTGTGCAAGGCTTCCCCCACTCCTCATTCCCCTCCATTTTGCCTTGGTGAGAGTTCTCTGCACTGAGGCAAAATGCATGGGAATGGGAGGAGGAGAATGGGTGGTGCAGGAAGGCATGCATGCTTGTGAATAATCAAATTTGCAATGGTCAAACCTGGAGGGAAGGCTGTTTATGACTCTACCTTAGACTGAGTGAGACCACCGCTATCAGATGGAACCTCTCCAAAGTTTTCAGCTCAGGGCTCTTTCCCACTGCTGCCAGAAAGCCTTATAACTGGGGATGTCAGCACTACACAAAACATGTGTGTTCTTCCACTGAGTGATTACTCCTTTCTTGCTTTTTGATAGCAAAATCTCTTGTGGTTGATCAGAGGCTTTGTTCTGCCTCACCTCTCCTACTGCACAGTCTCCTTGCCCTAAGTGTGTCTTTGAGGCATGTCTGTCTTCAGGACAGTGGAAGAAGCTGTGTGGGTGGGGATGGGGGCTATCAATGAGGCATGACCAAAGGGAAGGGCAGAAATAGCCGTGGCTGGCACAGCTGCAAGTAGAACCTCTTGTAACACCCACCCCTCTGCCGTGGGCTTCCTGTCTGGCTGCAGCTTTTCATCTGCTACACACAGACACACATTGATGTAACGGACCTTTTCCTTTCGCTTGGTTGCTTCACTACTTCTTGACAAACAAACTTTTTGGACAGTGAAAGTTTCTCTCACTGCAGGGGCCACATTTGTGGGGCTGAAACTAACTGCATTTGGGTTTTATTCTCTTAATATTCCTCCCCTCCAGCCCCAGTTATTTCTCAGCAGTCTCTGCACAGGGAAAATATGTTAATAGTATTGCTATAATCACATGTTGAGTCATATGTTGGGCTTTCCATCTCCCATGTTTTACCTCTTTAACTCTTGTGGCAGGGCGTTGTTCAAAGCTACTGTTTTTAAACTCCATGTTCTCCTCCTCGTCTGCACTCAGAGCTCATTCGGGCTCTGAAAATGTTCCCTAGTTCCTTCTGCTGTTCAGGTGAGCCTTGAGCGTTCTCCTTGGTCCAGATGGACCGCAGATTCCGTGCACTCAGCCATTCTGACCCACGTGGTGTTTCTTGTGACTTGTCCCTTTAGGATGCGTCGACGAGATCCCGGCAGTGCTCCCAACCTGGGGGACCGAGTTCCTTACGTCATTGTCAGTGCTGCCAAAGGTGTTGCAGCTTACATGAAATCAGAAGTGAGTGTGCGAAGAAGGCGGCGACAGGCAGTGGGGAAGCAGCCATGGAGGGGAAGGCTGTCAGTGGCTACTGATCATGTCAGCTGTGTGTTGCCACCAGTATCGGAAGCATTTCCTCTGCATATCAGTGGCTAGGGCATACGAGAAGGAAGATGATGTTGTGCACATGTTCTGCTGGTGGACTCTTCCCAGGGCTACTGGGGCAAGAGGGCTGGTGGGAGAAGGATGAGGCTGGTATGGCATTCAAGTACACACCTGTTTTCATAAAAATGTATTTTTATTAAAATAACATATTTTATTAAAATAATACACACTAATCCATCACCTTGGACCAGCAAGAAGAAAACATAGCAAGCAATGTGTTGTCTAGGAGGCAGTGTAAACGTTAAAGAGCATTCTCTCTGTCATTCTCTTTAGGTTCACTTAATATGTAAATTGGGCCACTTTGAGGTTTAATTTGGTTCTTTCGCGAATGTGTCTGTGATGAATTTGCTCTCATCTATTGCTACCTCTTCCTCTCTTTTGAATTAATCAGTTGGAGAAGAAAGGAAGAGTCTACATTTAGGCATGGAACCCATGGAGAGGAAGGTCTCTGAACTACCCCCATGCATACCGCTTCCCTAGTCCCCTCAACTACTGTGTGTCCAGGTCACAATGTTGTCACCCTCGATTTGTATTCCAAGGCTAATTGCTGCTAATGAGCTGCTTGTATTATTTCAAAGCTTGGGAAAGTTACATTTTGGACAAACATGCTGGCTGGAGGGTTCTGGGAGTTGTCCAAAAAGGTAACTTTCTCAAGCTCTGTATAACAGCCAGTGTGTACAGCTCTTTCAGGGTGAAAGCTATGAGTGATAATTCCTGAGAATGTGAGCAGGGTTGTGTGGTAAAATGCAGCTGTCATTGGCCCCAGCAATGCTTCCTTCCTGTGTATGTCTCCTTTTCTTATATTTTTCAGGATCCCATCTATGTGCTGGAGAATAACCTGCCCATCGACACCCAGTATTACCTGGAGCAACAGCTTGCCAAGCCCCTCCTGCGCATCTTTGAACCCATTCTGGGGGAGGGCAAGGCACAGAATATCTTGCTGAGTGAGTGGGGTTTCTGGCCTCTTAGAGAGTGCAAAGTTGGGACAAGGCTTGGGGTCCACCTTTGGGAAGTGTAGCCCTTGTAGGAAAGCGAATCACATTCTTCTAACTTTGTGGGAGGATTTTTTTTCTGGACTCCGTAACCAATCCTGGGTCTGTGCTCAGAATCAGGAGAGAAGTTTTGACTCCTTGCCAGGATAGTGAAGATGTGCCTCTGCATCCGATGGAAAGAACACAGCATGCCCATCTTGCAGGCACCTTGACTGTTAGCTCCAAAAGGGAATTGGATGCAGATGTGAGTTGATCTTAATCTGATGCTAGATCTCTGGCTGATTTGCAATCAGCCGACAAGGATGTCTGTGTCACAGTTCTTTTAGCAATAGCCACAGCAACAAAATGACTTCACAGCCCTAAATGTTGAAACAAAACATAAAGTACTCAGGAGCAGATTTTGTGTGGAAGGGCAATGAGCCCTGCTCATTTCTGGAATTCAAAATAAGTTACTGGGTGCAGAATTATTTAATTCTAAGTTTATTTCTGTGCAGAAAGCTCCAGTTTGTGAAACTTGAAGTTATAGAAAAAAACACAAAGTAGATTCTGCAAACCTAAGTCTACACACACTTGGTCTAATGTGTGCTAAGGTGTCTCCTGTCTTAGAGAAGCGAGGAAATCAAACCTCCTTTGGCTATACTGCAGACTTGTACTGCTAACAGCAAATGACATTTCCAGGTTTGACCCCAATCTCAAGCATGGGGAGGTGGGAAGAAAGAAGGGAGTATTTTTACAGAAGCTCCCACTCTAAAATCATCTCATTTTTGCTAGACTGGAAAGCTCTCTTCCTAACCTGTCACCTTTCGCTTGAGCCATTGGACAGAAGGCAGATGTAATTCCCTCCACACTAGATTTATTTGTAGGCACAAATGGCTTATTCTTTGGGGATGCCTCTAGGGAAATTTGGCTACTGATAATTATTCACCACAGTAGAAAAGTGCACAGTCAGAAATAAGAGGAGCCTGTTCATTCTTGTCCTCACCATTTTCCTAATGCTTGCATGGGATCTGGAGTGTGATTGACCCTTTCTTTCCTTCCCTTCCCTTGCAGAAGGGGAGCATACCCGCTGTAAAACGGTCTTGACAGCCAAGGTTGGAGGGCTCTTGGCTTTTGCTACTAAACGAAGCACCTGCATCGGTTGCCGGGCTGTGCTCAACCACCATGGTGAGAGTTTACCTCGGTCTCTCTGTGCTCTACCAAAATAAGTTTCTCCCCCTCCCCCATCACATGCCTTTAACCAGCAGTAAATTTTGCAAGTTCCTATTGCCTTGCCACAGAGTGGAATGTGTGTATGTTATAGCTCTGTCTCTGTACTTTTATGACTGGGGGGAAAAGCTTGCATTAGATTAGTTTGTGCACAGCATCACCTTTCCAAACCTCCTTAGTTCTCCCTCTTTTCCAAATTTTGCAGGTTGGAGAGGAGGGGAGATTGTATAAATTATGAAAGATGGCCTAAAGCTTAAAATTTCTGGGTTCTCCTGAGAGGTAGTAGCACCAACAGTCTAGAAAAGGGAAGCACTCAGCCTGGAGTCTTGAGTCTTCTGGAAGAGGGAGTATAAGTGAGCAATGTTTCTCCATATGTTTATTGCCAGGGAATATGAGATGTAGTTGCGTATATGCCCTCCTTCTGCTTCTCCTGTAGGCAACTGATTAGCCACTGGGTGAACAGAATAGCCCTTTGATAGCCCTTTGATCTGATCGAACACAGCTATTCTTAGTTTCTAAAAGGGCTGGGAACACAAAGCCCTGGCTTTGTCATGGGGTTTTACCAGAAACTTCCTGAAAATTGAATTGCACAAGGTAGTCTCTCTTGAGAAGCAAAATTGTGGTGGGTTTGCTGACTATGATCCTATTGTGGTGCAAGTTCAACCACAGTACACCAGAAAGAAAGCACACTGAAGGAAGGAGATGGGAGAATGAATGACTTCAGCTGAGTCAAGCAAATGAGCCAAACCAGCTTTTAGCAGAAAGACAAACCAAAGGTCTATTCGACACTGACTAAAATTTCCTTATTAGCCTCAGAGCTCATAAGAGTTACTACTCTAGACAATGACCTCCAGAATCCCCCAGAAAGGTGAGGGCTTTTGAGAGTTGTAGTCCAAAAAGGTAACTTCTCCAAGCTGTGTAGGCAGAGGTCCAGAGTATGATAAATGTTTATTGGCCAGATCTTCTCAAAGGAAATGTAAGCAGGTGCCTGTTCTTCAGACCATCTTGGTTGTGGTTTTCCTTCAGAAGGCATATGTGGGAAAAGGGGTCCTACGATGGAAACATGAAATGAACAGGAATGCTTTCTCACTTCCTGCTTCTTCACCAGGTGCTGTGTGCAAGTTCTGCCTGGGCCGCCAATCTGAGCTGTATCAGAAGGAGGTAAATCAACTTATGGCAGCATTTGTGGATTATAGGAAGCTAAGTGCATCCGGGATAAAGGAAGATGCATTGGATTAATTAGATTTGGGCATTGTAACCTGGCAGATTCCTGTCTTGACAAGGAGAGGAAGCAGAAAAAGCAGGTGGAAAACCAAAGTTAAAAAATGGCCTAGCAGAGAGACTGAACAAAGAGCTGTAAAATCCATGGCTCTAGTCTTGCTTTGACATTATTTCACTAGGTGACCTCAGAACAGGGGTGTGGAAAGCACAGCTTGCCCAGCTGTATGTGGCTTCCCAAGACTATTTTTGTGCCCCTGCCAGAGTCCCAAAATTGTTTTGAAAAAGAAAATTGGCCCAAGATTGTGGCCAAATGCCCTCTAGAAGATAGGGGAAATTTTATAATGTTCCCCTTCTTGAGCAAGTTTAGTCCCAAAGGAAGCCTTCTTCCTAAGATGAAGAGTCCTGGAAATCGACTTCTAGGTCACTTTCTGTTGTAAACCTAAGCTTAAAGTGATGAAACTGCCCACCTTACCCCATAGAGGGCATTTTGTGACCAAAAAGTCAGTCATTTTTGTGGAAGGTGCACCCCTCTGAAGTCTCTTGTGGATGGCACTGTGGTCCCCTAACCTCTGACAGTTGCCCGCCCCGGCTAATAATATGCCTTCTGATCCCTTTTTGTAGTCTTCTCCCTATACAGAGACCGGGGTGCATACATAGTTCTTTTCCTCCTCACTTTCCTCTCACACCCACCTTGTGAGGTAGGACATTTTGAGTAGCAGCAACAGACACCAGGTCATCCAGTGAGTTTCATGGCTGAATGGAGACTTGAACCTAGATCTCACATGTCCTGGCCCAGTGCTCTTATGCCATTACAGTACAGTGGCTGACTGATCCATTGTGAAGATTAAGGTACAAGATAAAGGCTGAGTCACTTTCAAATTAATCTGTTTGTTCTCCCCCCCCCCCCCCCCCGTGTCATAGGTGAGCCATCTGAGCTCTCTGGAGGAGAAGTTTTCACGTTTGTGGACCCAATGCCAGCGCTGTCAAGGGAGTTTGCATGAGGATGTGTTATGTACCAGGTGAGGGTTGGCTGCCCACCGCGCCCTCACATGGCAGCCCCCGTTTTTGCCTGTTCCCACGGGATATTGGGCTAAAATATAGCTTTATGCCACCCCCAGGTGTTGACAGCTGCTTATCAGGCTGGTTAGCGATGAAACAGATGGCTCCCACGGAGAAGGAGTGGGGTGGGGGTATACTTGAAGAGTTTTATTGCCTTTATAAATACAACAGCTGTCAGAAGATGGGGAGTGGAGAGGCAGGCTGCTCTGGCACAAATTATCAGCTGGGTTGCCTGGATTCTCCCACAGAGAAATGGGGCAAGTGTGGGTAAAAGTACAAAACAGGAGGAGACAGGCAACTTAAATTATATAATCCTGAGATGGTAAAGCAGATATCAAACCACAGGAGGAGGCTATCCTTTTTTTTTTAATGCTTTCCTTCATTAAAAATTTCTTGGCAATGGATAATCAACATAGCAAAGGAAAAAGATGTGGGAGAGTCACTTTCTCCACTTTTTCTCTTTGGTAGTAACCCTGCTGTAGGAATTGTTTGTAAGCAGAAATATTCCAACAACAGAATTCCACCCCCCCCCCCAGGTCTGAAATAGTGATACAGCTAGAATTTGATAAGGATGCTTTGTGAACTGCATTTCTCAGAATCCTATTCTGGCTGGGGAATATAGTCCAAAACATGTAAAATTTGCAAACTCTTAGTTGAGGCCCTTCCCCTCCCTTACTGGCCTGCAGAAGTGTACCAAAGAAGAAATGAGGCAGTGAATATGAGCCAAGACTCTCCCTCCAGGGGAACTCAAGTCTCTTGGTGGTCTTCACTGTGGATAGCTTTTCTGCCAGTCCCTTTTAGGGTGCTGGCTAGAGGAAGCCCCCACCTTTTGACATCCTGTTATCTGATGACTTGCTCTTCTGGTGCTTCCAAATTAAAGACAAGTATTTCTTACTTATGGAGCCTCACCTAGAACCGCTCGCATGCACTCACATGCTGCTTGCAAATTGAGCTGAGAAGGAAACAAAGACGCTAAGCTGGCTGAGGGACTTAGCAAGCAGAATATGTGCAGTCAGTCCCAAGTGAGCCTCTTTAGGTCCTTCATGCTCCCTACAGGACAGGAGATGGGTTCCACTTTTCAACCAGTTCCATTTCTGACAGTGTTCCAGTCCCTAACCTGTCTGATAAATGGGGGAAGCCTGTATTCACATCCCATTGTTGGACTCACTTTCCCTTATCTCCTTCAGCCGTGACTGCCCCATCTTCTATATGCGGAAGAAAGTACAGAAGGACCTTGATGACCAAGAAGTGCTGATCTCACGCTTTGGCCCACCCACATGGTGATACTTCCTATGGCCTTCTTCATCAGAATGAAACCCACTGCCACTCTCCCCCTTTTTAAGGGGGCAGCAGTGAAGGCACATCAGGCATGGAAAGCCACTGGGAATTGTACCCATGCTATTTTGGGAATGCTTTCCATTGCCATGATGGAGGCGGAGAGAGGCAAAAGGACTGCATATTGCAGGGAAAATGTCACATTTGACCCATGAAAGCTCTTTTGTAGGGGGCTGTGTTTTTGTAATATGAATTTCTACAAATAAAGACTTTTCAGTTTGTTTCCTATATGTGAGTGGCCTGTGTGGAATCATATGAGCTTCCAAATCCGTTGGAAGAGGAACTGTAGGGTCACAGAAGCAAGAGCTATATTTATTGGCAGGGTCTCCCAGGCTGGAGAGGCACACTGTGAATTGAGCCATCTATTTAATAGCTGAAGGAAGTGTTCTACAAATGTTTTCATTTTCATAAGCTGCCAGCACTGACTTACACGGCCAGGTATAGTGTAAAAGCTTGGGCTTTGTTTTTTGCTTTATTCCCAGGAAAAGTTGTGGTATCAGTACAAATGGGGTTATGTGTATGATGGAAATTGAGCATATGACTGTGGTTTACACATACAAGCCTCTTGTTTTGTAGGATGGATAAAATATTCCATGCATGATATGCATTCAAAATAATGGCATCCAAGATGATGCCTAGGGCGTCAGAAGGTCTAGGACTAGAAGCCAAGACTCCTTGGGTTTGTGTGTGTGTGTGTGTGTGTGTATAGCGGGGGGGGGGAATTTAAGAATTGCCAGTGAAGGTAATATATTTAGATTATCAAAGAGGGTAGAGCATGTCATTGTACATTTGAAGGAAGAGAGGGGTCAGGGTGAGAGAAATTCAATACCAGTGCTCCTGGATTCTTTTCTTGCTTTTCTTCCCAATAAGATGTGTTTATGTCTTCTCATATATGCATCAGTTTTTGTGTTAGGATATACATGTGAGATTAATCATACCCTGAAACATTAGAAAATTGCTTGTAACAATGCATCTGCCAGCTATTTTGTGGTAATCTTGAAATTTGTTTTTCCTATGGACAAGTTTTACATCCTGCTGGTTTTATAGAAAAGTCTAGATAAGAACAAGACAGTTGAAATACATGGAAACTTGGATTGGGTTTTTAGGTACAGATCATCCTCAGTCTAATGGCTGTGTTGGCTGGGGTTAAAATCCACTGCATTTGGAGAGCACAGGTTAGGATGTTTGTTGTAGATACTGATTACCTTCCATAATGCGTAGTAGTTATCCCTGTGACTCCATTATAACACACTCACCATGTTCTGTACATTTCAGCTCTCATTATCCACTCCTCTTGCATTTTCAGAATGAGATAAGGTAAACCATAAATTACTCTTTAATTACCCTGTAATGCCTACTGCCTGTTCGTACTCTGTGACCAGACAGAGTCAATAAGTGGTGGGACCAAAATAATGCAAATACAAGTTGTTAAGTTGTTATAAATGAACTTGCAGATGTGCTAGATGGATGCAAGTTCAAATCTCATCATAGTCAGTAATTGTTTTGCCCTAGGTAAGTGCATCTGATGAAGTGGACTGTAGTCCACAAAAGCTCGTTCTTTAATCATTGGTCCTCTTCTTTTAACATGCTACAAGATCTGTATTGCTCCACTAGAGTACAGTAGTTACTCTTCTGCTCACACATGCAAAAAAGTATACCCATACATCTCCCCCACTTCCTGCACAAAGGATTCACTCCAAAATAGAAACAAGGAATAAAAATAACAGATTGCAGACTCAAGACAGTAGCAGAGAGCAAAAATCTAGAAGCAAAATAAACTGTTTCCGTTAAACAATGGTGGAATCAAATACTTATCTTCATATGTCAACGGAATTTCAAAGAGAAGTGGAGACAACTTTATTCCTTGAGGGAAAGGGTTCCACATAACAGGAACAACCCTGAAAAAGCTTCCTGTTGTATTGCCCCCAGCCATGTCTCAGAAGGCAGTGGTGCATCAACTGATCTTAGAGGAAAATCAGGTAGATATAGGAGGAGATAGTCCAGACTGCCAGATCCCAAGCCATTTTGAGCTTTAAAGGTAAAAACTCACACCTTGAATTGCACTTACAGGGGAGCAAAGCGGCAGTTGATATAACAAAGGGAACATACCATCCCAGCACTTCCATTCAGTCAGAATTATAACTGGCAATTCTGTACTGGTTGATGTATGTGGGTAGAATACAAGGGCAGCCCCAGGGAAAGCATATTACAATAGTCTGGTAGAGATGTAACTTAATAATGCATGTAAGGCCATGGCTAACCTTTACTTGAAGCCAAACAGAAGGCTTCTTCCATGCCTAATTGCAGTATGTCAGTGGGGAGAGGTAAATGGGGGGAGGTTGCAGCACATGGGGAAGATGAACTCTTCTTTTTCCACTTGCACCCACATACATACATATCCTTATGTTTTATGGCAAATAAAGTCTTGCCTAGGACAGGCTGACATCCGTTGTTTTCCTGAACCAGTTGACCTTCTGATTGCATCCTGTGTCTTATGCAGACTGGTTGTTATTTATTAAGGTTAATATCCTACCTTTCCTTCAATGAGCAACGTGCTTGGTTCTCTCCTTCCCATAACCCAAACAAGTAGGACAGACTTTGTGTGCTTTATGCCTCAGTGCAAACTTAAGATTGGATTTCCCAAGTCCCAGTCCAACACTCCAACCATGGCTCTTGTCTATCTCCATTACTGACTCCACACGCTACTTCAGAATCTCCATGATCTCACAAAACTGTAATAAAATGTCTAGCTTGCTATACACTGAATGGCAACAGGTCTCCAGCATCTCAGATGGGTTTTTCTCATTTTGGCTACCTGATCCAACTGGATGTGCCAGGCAGTTTCTACATACAACCCAAGTCTTCTGTATACAAATCCCATGTTCTTCCACTGTATTATGGCCCCTTTCCTTGTTGGCTATCTAAATTCCACAGTGGCAAAACCATCATCCTTCAACCTTTCATCTAAGGGGATCAAAGTGATACACATTTTATCAGTTTATTAAATGAAGTATTTAAGGTTTTTAAGTATTTAAAAGTATTTATTATTTATTATTTCTTAATAAAATAATGATTAAATGAAGTATATACATGCTACCCCATATCTCAGGAATCTCAATAAAATCAATTTTAGCCGTTTAAAACAAAAGCCCAATAAATACAATAAAAGCATATTAAGCAATATGACAACGAAACACTTTAAAACCAGTGACCATGCATATGCACAGATTTGGGTTATATGAGCTGTCCCCCAAAAGCTCTACCAAAAAGGTGTGCTTTTACTTGGCACTATACTGATACCAGTGCTGGTCCCAGTCAGGTCTCTAAGGAGAGGATATTCCATAACTGGGATACCATAGCAGAAAAGTCTCTTTACCGTATCAATGATAAACATTGTGCCTTATTTTCACACTTAATATTTATAACAATCCTGTGAGGTAGGATTGGGCAAAGCATAGCTGACTGGCCCAGTCATGAGTTTTAGTGTGCTACAGTGGTTAATGTACTGCAGCCACAAGGTTGTGAGTTCAATCCTGCTGGGCTCCAGGTTGAACTCAGCCTTCCATCCTTCCGTAGGTCGGTAAAATGAGTACCCAGCTTGTTGGGGTCAATTAGCTAACACATTGTAAACCACTTAGAGAGCACTTAGCTGATAAGTGGTATAGAAATACACATGCTATTGCTAGTGTTTCAGTCTTTACTGTTTCAGTAGGAATTATGAACACAGAATAAGTCCAACTGTTTGTCCTCCCACCCCAACTAGACTAGGCCCATTGACTCAATGAAAACAATACATTGACACTTTTATAAGATGGGTTTACTCTATTTCAGTGGTTCCCAGACTTTGGTCCTCCACCTGTTTTGGACTTCAGCTCCCAGAATTTATGATTGTTGGCCAAGCTCGCTGGGGCTTCCGGGAGTTGAAGTGCAAAACAGCTGAAGGAACAAAGTTAGGAAACTACTGTTTTGACTATGTCTTTTACTTGTTGTAAGTCGCTTTTGAGTCCCAACTTGGGAAAAAAGTGGGGTATAAATAACAACAACAAGATCAACTGCTCTGCTTGAAGGACTAACCTTTGAATTTAGTCACAGCTTTCTTGCAGTTGTAGCCTCCGTGAGAAGGATGGGAAATTGCCACATTCTTCATATTGCACAAAGGTTACGATGGATGCTTGTGCATGTGTGTGAACTTCAGATAGGAGCTGGGTTTTTGGGTGGTGGGTTTTCAAAATTCTTACAGCTAAACTTGGCCACCTGCAGCTCCCTGACAGCAGCATTCATTGTACCATCTTCCTGCCTTACTCCTCTTGCAAGCCTGCTGAATGTAAGTCACCCATTGTGATAATTGAGAAAGGAGGTGGAGAGGAAAGGAGAAAGAGAATGCAAGAGACAACATAGTGAAGGCACCTCCAGGATTTTCTCTTCCTCTGCCTCCTCCCTCCTCCCCACCACTGTTGAGTAAGGGCCCTCTCCCAGTCCGGATGAAGGAGTCAGGCCAAAAGATACTAGAGAAAGGTGTCCAAAGAAGATAACCGTCTTTCAGATTCTTTCACAAGTCCTTGATTGCCTTTCGTCACGTGAGCTCTCCTCATCAGGCTGATGCAGAAGTGGGCGGGAGAGAATATCAGGCCGTGCTCACCTCTGGAGTAAGAAGGTCCAGCAAATCTTGCACGGATTTTCCTCCTCCTGAATATATTCTAAGAAAACCCCGCAGCCTCATGGCAGCTTAAGGACAACAGCTCTATGATTATGGCATAAGCTTTCTCGATGACTAGAGCCCTACTTTGTTAGCTAAAGCTTTAATCTGGATCCAGGATTGAGCACAGGCCTAAATTCAATCACAGACTATGCGTGTTTTTACTCATGTATTTGAGTGTATTTGCATTTCTGATTTTCAGTATGTCTAAAATGTAAAAGCCCACACAACGACAGGCAGAAAAATGCATGAGCATTCAATGGATCCCCCCCCCCCGCATGTTTGTAACATGCGAGACCATCCTTCTGGCGTCAGGCCAGGTGAGCATATTTTACCATAACATTTTGCCTGTAAAATGGGTGGAGTTCCCCGATTGTTTTGTTTTCATTGTTTTATATCCAAGGTGCCTAACTTTGTAAAAAGTCCACTAAACAGCTATATCAGCAGCCAATTAAAAAAGAGAAGTTCAGATTTTTAAAGGAAGAAGCACACAGGAACTAGTAGCAGCTAAATTCCACGAAGAAACTATAATTTATTTTAAGTCGACTGTCTGGAATGTACAACATAGCACCGAGGGCACAAGGCAAGCGGGTCTTAAAAGGGAGTTTCACAAGAAGGATGCCCCGACTGAGACGTCTTTCTTTCCAGCTGCCAGCTAACTTTGGCAGTTGGAGGTGGCTGGAGAGAACAACAGGGGCGTACCTCATAGTAATGTTGAAAAGATGGATAAGATAACGGATAAAAATCTACAATTTCATTGTGATGGACTGGAGGAAGTTGTGTTCTGTGTGGTGTCTTTTAACAGAGGGATTTCTTACCTAGAAAAGAGATGTAAGTGCATTGAAGGCAAGGACTGATGGACAGAAGAGAAGGCATATCGCTACGGAGAAGCACAATGAGGGCACTGTTGTTGTGTGCCTCAAAGTTGTTTCTGACTTATGGCGACCCTATGGAGACCCTATTTTCTCAGGACTGAGAGTGTGGAATGTGCCCAAGGTCATCCAGTGGGTTTTCATGGTCCGCCAGTGAATCAAACCCTGGTCTCCAGGGTCGTAGCCCAATGTTCAAAACACTACACCACGCTGGCTCTACCAATAAGAATTTTGGCCCCAAATGAAATCTTCCTTCCATCCTCAAACTTCTTGCATTGCAGAGAGTGAGATAATTTGAGAATCACTCGTACCTAGAAGTATTAACATTTGCTGTGTTCATGTTCCCTTGATAACTTTGCTTGCCCCTCTTCTTTGGATGCTGAAACTGCATTTCTAATTGTTTCACTGAAGTTTTAAATTACTACAACGCTCGAAAATTGGGAACTGGAGGAAAATTTCACAGGGGAGGAGAGTTCTTATTTGGGGGACTATGCCCCTGCTTTGATCTGTGCCCCACAGCTGCAACTCTGCAGAAGAGGAAACTGTTGAAGGATGGGCACTTTTAAACATCGCTTTAGTTAAGTGATACAGAGTGGTAGATACAAGCTAGCACAGTTTTGGACTTTGAACTCTGGCTCTGAATCTCCATTTAGTTACTGCTATCACCTTAGGCCCCTCACCATCCATGGCTTACCCGTCAGACCTACCCAACATGGCCAGTAGAAAGGGATGGGAGCTGTAATGCAAAACTTCAGGAAATCTAAAAGTTAACCTGTCCTAGGTGGGTCAACATATCTTACAGGTTTGCAAAGATAAAAGAGGTGAGAGCTAGCATCATGTAGTGGTTTGAGCATTGGACTATGACCCCGGAGACCAAGATCTGATTTCCCACTTGGCCATGGAAACCCACCCAGATGACCTTCAGTGTATCACAGTCTCTCAGCTCCCAGAAAAACCCATGATGGCCTTAGAGTTGCCATAAGTTGGAAATGACTTGAAGGTACACAACCACAACGAATAACCATTACCCTGATCATTTTGGAAGAAGAGTGGGATGTAAATTATTTCTTTAAGAAAAACATTCTTTAAAAAAGAGACTCATCATTCTTGCAAACTATTTTAATGACAAGTACAAACTGTAATTGGGGTCTATGTGCAAGAAGCTGAAAACTAAACATAGCAGCAGAAATAGAAACACATGTACACAAAGCAGTGAATAAAGAAAATGAAGCAAAATATCATAAGTAAAAACAGAGTGTATAATTTCTAAAATTACAGGCACTAGGGTTCAAATTCCACCTGCTGTCCTGTAAACCCAGTCTCAGGGCTGCTTGTGGTTGTTAGATGGATAGGGAAACTCACTCCACGCCTGTTCAAAACATTTCTTCTGCATTTTCTAGCCCAGCATTTTAAAAAGTTCCTGAAATCAAAGTTTGCTGAGCTCTGTCCAGGCTTCATTCCCAATAAATGTTGTATGTTTGTCTATAAGCATCATGTGCAGCTATTTCTTAGCTCTGCCTATCTTCTTTTTCTTTCCCAACATGCTTTGGAATGTGATTTTATTAGATAGGCAGCAATTGCCAGCCACGCTGAGGGCCTAAATACCCTAAAGGCACTAGATCCTATTTTATCTTGGAAACTAAGCAGGGCCAGCTCTGGTTACTATTTGGATGGAGACGACCAACAAATACCATGTTCTGTAGGCTATATTTCAGAGGAAGGGACTGGCAAAACCATCTCTGAGTATTACTTGCCTAAGAAAATGCTAAAAATTAATTGGTCGCATCCCACACCATTGGCTGGGGCTTTTGGGAGTTGCAGCTGAACATCTGAAAGGCCATGTGATTCCTGCTAAGAAATCTTCTGCTAAGCTGTCACAGCACAAAATCTCTTGGTGTTGTTTTGACTCACAATCAATACATTTTTCCTTGGACACTTGCTGTCTAGTTGCCTCTGGTTACTTGATTGTCCTTGGCCAGGAATTTGGGGGAGATCTCAATTATGATCTCTTTCAGACCTGATCCTTTACCAGTTAAATCATATATAAAATATATGATATATATAAAATCCACTGTGACATCACTGTGATACATAAAATCCACTGTGACATCATATAGTATATAAAATTCACTATATATAAAATGATATATAATTGTATTACCTTGGAATCAACTAAAATGCCTCAAAAGATTAAAAGGTGTTAACTGCCTGACCTTTGTTTATTTTTTTACCATAGGTCAGCAGGGTTATCTTTCTTACCAGTGTAATCCTATACATATGCGTACAGAAGAGTAAATCCCATTAAACGAAGTTAGAAGTAGCCACTCAGGCTGTTTTTAATTAAGTTGGAACCCTTAGCCTAGGTGTAGGAACCATGCAGGCCCTCCAGACGCTGCTGAGGGTACTGCAGCTCCCAGCACTCTTCATAATTGGCTATCATGACTAGGGCTTCTGAGATTTGCAGCCCAGCATCTGGAGAGCTGTATGATTCCCACCTCTGTCTGGAACAGAACTAGAGAGCAAGTGTCTCAGAAAGTTATGAGTCTTGTTGTTGGCTGCCTTCAAGTAGTTTCCGACCCCAAGGCAACCCCATCACAGGGTCTTCTGGGGCTGAGAGTAGGTGAGGCACCTAAGGTTATCCCGTTTCCACGGTGGAGCGGGGAATCGAATCCTGGGCCATTTCCACACTACACTGTTATAGTGCTATTATTCCACTTTCAATATCCTGTGGAATTCTAGGGTTTAGTTTACTGCGGCCAAAGAGCTCTCTCGCTGAGAACTCTAAATGCCCTTCCTTAAACTGCAAACCCCATGATTCCAGAGGATGTTGAAAGTGGAATAATAGCACTATAACAGCGGAGTGCAGAAATGGCCCTGGTCTCCAGTGTTGTAGTCCAGCGCTGACTGTTACACCACGCCGGTTCTCCGTAGGTCTTACTCCTAAGCAAACACAACGTTCCGTGATTCAGGCTTGGATCCAGAACAGCTCATCCGCATTCAGGTCTCACCCGGCGCAATGCCCGTCTTGGTCCCTTACTTTGATGAAGCGATTTGGGGGAACTCGCAAGCTGGGCACCCTTTCGTGGCGTTTCGATTGGTCAAAATTGGCGTTTTCTCTCTCATTCACACACGCGCGCGCGGACCAACACGGGCAAGCGTTGTTTTTGCACGGACATAAGTGTCCGGGTCCAAAACTTGATCGTTTTGGAGAGGAACAAACTTTTAGCTGGCAGTATTTGGTTGGTCGCTGGACTGGGAGCGGGGAGAAGAGAGGTGGCGACCTCCGTCTCTGCGTGCATCTTTCTTTCGTGATGAAGGCAGGAGAAAGCGTGCCCTTGTTTTTAGGGCCACCCCCTCCGCTCGCTCCCTCCCCCCCCCCCCCCGCTTGCCTGCCTGCCTCCCTTCTTGGTACTGGCAACCCTCAATTGCGTAAGGCCAGTCACGCCTCCCTGGTGGGGGAATTTCAGTGTGAGATCAGATCAGTGCCTTCCCTCCCCGATTCTTCCTCCCTCTCCCCCTCCCCCTGTCTTCACACGATAAATCCCCCCTGCGGCAAGTTACTGCCGGCAGAAAGCGGAGAGTTATCGGTGGCCGTGGAGCTGCCCCGGGCTAGGTGTCTCTGCGTCTTCCACCCTTGACTGAGGATGCTGGACTTAGACTACCCGCAGTGAGTGAGAGCGAACCGGGCTCGGGGGTTTGAAAGCAGAGGCACAGCGGGCTGGCCTTCAGTACAGTTCGGGATCTGCCCCAGAACCCTTGTTCTCTCCTTTAAAGGAAGAAGGGCCTCATCACACGGGGGCCTCTGAACATGTGCAGAGTGGCCGATCACCGCAAGCCGCGTCTCCCGCTCTGTGCCGCAAATTCAGGCGTTGAAGGGCTTAGGCAGTCTAGCGCCCTGGGACTTTTTCTCCCCATTTAGGCACTCAAAAGAGGCGTCGTTGTCGTCCCCCCGCTCCCGGCGTGGTAGTCTCTTGGAAGACATCCCGTGTCTTCTCCTCCCAAAGGGCTCTGCCCCGCAGATCTTGCAGAAGGCATTCCAGTATTTGGAAACTGGGTGGCTCCAAACGGGAGGAGAGGAGGGAGGGAGGGCTGGGAACCGGGACTCACGAAAGCTTTTCGAACCGGGAAAGGCTGCCTGCTCAAATTTCGGGGTTCCGAGGAAGGGAATTGGGGTTCGGAAGGAAAGGAAGAGAGGCAGGCGGAAGTCCAGTCCTCATTTCCGCAGGAGACTGTTATAGCGCTGTTATTCCACTTTCAACATCCTATGGAATCCTGGGGTTTGCAGTTTAGGAAGGGGCCGGGTGGCCCCTCCCTAAACTGCAAACCCCAGGATTCCATAGGATGTTGAAAGTGGAATAATAGCGCTATAACAGTCTCGTGCGTGACTTGAAAAGATAGTTTTTGTGGTTTGTTGTTTAGATAAGAAATGTGCTCCCGGGGCTTTATAATTTGGAACAATTTAAGAACAATCTCAAACAACTTTAAAAGCCATAAATTGCAATGGAAAAATGCAATGCAATAAATTAAAAGCCATAAATTACAATGCAAAAAGGATTAAAAACATACCAGCAGTTAAAGAAGTTTCATTCTGAAGACTCAAGGGCCATAGAGGAATCCCTGTTGTTTTAGGGCCGGATTTTAGGCTGGCAGAATTCGGAAGGTAGGAGGGGAACATTTGCAAGAAAATAAAATACAGGAGGCAGACATGGCTAAAAACACTGGGTGAGGAACCCTATTTAGGTGCCTCTTACTTAAGAAACACCTTCAGCTCAAGAGCTTTAGGGAGCCCTCCCTGCCCTCTTCTCAACAACAACCCTGTAAGGAGGGCTAGCCAGAGAGTTGAGAACTTCCCACATCACCCAGTGAGGCGCATGGTTGACCCAAGATAGGAAACAAGACCTCCTGCACTGCCCTACCCAAGACTAAGTATTAGGATTCTTTGTGCTCCCCTACCTGAATGCTGATTGGAGAAATAGGTGTGTTGGGGATAAAGAACAGTCTCCCTGCCAACAACACACACAGTGAGGCCATTTCCACACTATGCTGTTATAGCCCTATTATTCCAGTTTCAACATCCTGTGGAATAGTTTACTGAGGCCAAAGAGCTCTCTGGCTGAGAATTCTAAATGCCCCTCCCCAAACTGCGAACCTCAGGATTCCATAGGATGTTGAAAGTGAAATAATAGCACTATGACAGTGTAGTGTGGAAACGGCCTGAGAGTGCATTCCAGGCCTGCCGTGGTCGGGACCCAAACAGTAGTAATGCCTGCAAACATATGCTAAGAAATGCCAATATTTAGGGACTTTCCGGCAGAGGCCGGTCGCTTGCCACCAAGTATTTTCAGGCAAAACTTCTGTGCAGAAGGATACAGGCTAGAGAAAAGTTTTCACAATTATACCTTTCCCTACCATTGCATCTACATATGGGGTGGAGGGAGGAGAAGTCTTCAGCTTGTTCAATCTGCTTTCTTGTGCAACATCTTCAAGATACAGAGACTTGGCCTCTTAAAAAATGGAGGGAACCGTGCTTTTAAGTTACTGGCCTCTTCCCCCATGACTCTTTCTTCTTGATTAGAAACAGGGTGTTTTGTGCTCTCTCCCCCACCTCATCCCTTTCTCCCTCTTACTTTCCTTCCCCTCCCTTTGCCTGTTATGCAAAACCTGAGGGCTACAAAGGTGAGGAAAATTAAATTTGAATATTTCCTCAGCTCACAAGAGTGTGACTGTGAAGAGGGTGGTACAGTAGGGGCTGAGTGCACCTTCTATGTGAAAACATCCTCCCTCCTGAAAGCTGATTTCACGCCAGCTCTACAAGTCCTATGTCCTAGTGGCCTGTTCACACAGCAGAATGATAGCACTATTATTCCACTTTAACTGCCATGGTTCTGTCCTGTGGAATCCTGGGACTGATAGTTTAGGAAGGGGCATTTAGAATTCTCCCCCCGAGCACTCCAGTGCCTCACCAAACTACAAGCCCCAGGATCCCATAGGATGGGACCAAGACAGTCAAAGTAGAATAATAGCACTATCATTCTGTAGTGTGGATGAGCCTCTAGTTCAGAGAAGGCTAAGGCTAATTGGTTGGGCCCTGAAAGCAGGTCCAAGATCTTAAAAGTCTAGGCTGCAAGTCTGGCCTGGCCATGTGGCAGAGAGATGCAGTCAATTCAGGGGTTAGAAATTGAGAGGTATGTTAATGGCAGCCATACAGCCTGTCCTATACAGTATTCCCCTAAATTGGTCCACTTTTCTCAGCTGTGGTAGGGAGGTCCTATCCCATCTCCACTGTTGAAATAAGGTCTACCTGGCAATCCCATTGGCTTCTGTATGTAGAAGGGATAGAAGTGCTATCTTGTCCTTTGCTTCAGGCAGCAAAGTGTCTTGGGATGGCTTTGCTAAGACTGGCAGGACCCAAGGCAAGGGCAAACCCAAAAACAGCATCCAGAGACAGCAAAGAATCTAACACAAGAAGGTTTAGTGGAGCTAAGGGTAGATATTCAGGATGAACGGAAACAGGGCCTGGAATGGACCAAGGTTGTTTCAGTAACTGCCTTTAGTAATATTCAAAGACACAGCAGTGTTAGAGTGTATCAGCATACAGTCTAGTAGCTTCTTTGAGACTAACTGGAAGAAAGATATGCAGCATAAACTTTTGTAAACTTGGTCTACCTGGTAAAACTGGCCTAAGACAGGCGAGTAAGACAGAACCAGTTCTTTCAGCCTCACCTAGTGATCAGTTACAAGTCTCTGCAGATACTCAGGGAAAAAAACCTATTCACGAAGAAGACTCCCTGACCTAGCTCATAGGGAGTCCTTTACTTACACGGAGTTTTTCCTCTATAAGTAGGTGCTCCTTCGCATGGCTACTACTGTTCTAGTCTGTGTTACAACAGAGTTTGAGAAAGAGTACTTTTTCAAACTATAACTTTCAGAATTCCCCAGCTAGCATGATCTGTGGGCATGCCAGATAGGGGCTGCTGGAAGATGCAACCCTAAAATGAATGCTTCGAAGCTCTGGCCTTTAGCTGCCAGCACTCTCCGGTGCTGGGAGGTGAGACTAAAACTTGCCATTTCTCAGAGGGGTGGAATCTGCAGTTTTGTCCCCCTGAAGCATTCAGGACCGTCTCCCTCGTGTTATTTTGCCGTGGGTATTAAATTAGGCAGATTATATGGCACAAAACATATTCACTTCAAAGTGAATCATGAACCTCTAAGGCGATTTGGACAAGTTGCCAACTTTCAGCCTAATCTAATTCACAGAGCTGTTGTGAGAAGAAGATGATGGGCAAACCCTCATTCTGGCTTGCTTTTCCATGGTCTCTGGCCTAGGAAGCACCAGGGGCAATGTGGCAGAGAGTATTTTCTCAGGTTTGTCCCTCCTGTCTCCACACTGTCTTAGTCTTGCAGCCTCTCCAAATCTTGTGTCTGCTTAATTATTTGACTGCAACTCCCATCACCCTGGTTGGAGTTGTTGTCTAACACATTGGGAAAGACCCTAGGTTGGGAGAAGCTGCATGACTGTGACTTGATATTCTCTGACAGCCTGCTACTTGCATCTATGCCTCTATTCATTCATCTGGTGAAATAACTGCTGTGTATACAAGTGAGGGCTTTCCATTATGGAATATCAATGTCTCTGGGTGTGTTTGAATTGATGGCTAAGCCATGGTTTATATTACACATGGTATGTTGGTTTAGCCATGAATTGTCCTGCAGAAAACCAATAAACCACAGTCTTTCTCTCCTGCTCCTTTTGTCAGCATTTGTTTCAGGATAGAAAGTTGGGGAAGCAAACCAAGGATAAGCCACAATTCTGGGTTAAGTTGCAACAGCAAGCCATGGTTTAAACAAACTAGAGTTCACAAGTCAAAAAGAAACCGTAGGTTCTTATTGGTTTGTAACGTGCTAGAAATCATGGTTTGTTCGTGGGTTTGGATTTAGACACAATAACAACACAGTTTAACAAACAAACAAAAAACCCACCCACAACTTGGCTCGGGGAAATCTGGCCACTGTGTATTAGTGCTGTTACAGAATAGTATCATATCCTGATGTCAACTATTAAGGATTTAAAACTGGGTCCAAGACCAACATATAGCCTGCCACCAGAACTTGAAGATATCACTTTAAAAGTGAACATGTTAGTGTTATACTATAACAGGTGTGGGGAAATTGTGGCCTGCCAGCTGCAGACAATCTCCAGTCCCATGTTTCTAGCCCTCCAGAAGACTTCTGAATCCCCTAATTATTATTTACTTCTTTTTTTTTTTTTTTTTTTTGCATTTTCAGCTGCAAACTTTGCAAAACTGGGCCCAGAATCCGTGGTTTGATTTTCAACCTCTGTGAGCCCTCAAATCTTGAATAAAAAGTTAGCATCCTTGTGAGATATTGGGTGTGTCTGGGGATGAAAATTGGCCCTTAACCTGGCACAGTCACCTACTTGTTTAACTCACCCCCCCCCCAAATTAAATCTCTAACTGTTATGTGTCACTCTCATGCTATCTTTAAAAAAACCCCACATTACCCATTATAATCTCGTCTATGATGTTGTGAAGTACAGTTGGCCCTCCACATTTGGCAGGGTTAGGGGTGCAAGAGCCTCACAAAAGTGGGAAAATAGAAAATATGAAAATATGTGTGCATCTGTCTGTCTGTGGGAAGGGGCCAAGGTATGGTGGGGAGAACAGATACTCAGCGTCCAAACCAAGTTAGGCAAAGGAGAGGGAAGGGGGGTGAGTCAGCATGGTGGCCCTATAGTTCGTCTCTTTCTTGCCCATCTCCTTCTTGGGTGTGGGGCCATTGGGAGAGGGTTTGTGGTGCTGTCCTATAGCTGGGCACGCAGTGGTTGGTGGAGGAGGACCAGAGATGGATTTTTAAAGGGCTGTGTGGCCTGATCAGAGCCATGGAGAGGAAAGGTTCTCCTGAAAAAGAAACAACTGAGGTGAGGTGGGGCAAATGTTGAAGTAACTCACAAATAATTTGTGAAAGTCAAACCCGCAAATGTGGAGGGCTGACTGTAGTAGTGAGTAACAGTTCCTTGTTTAAGAAGAAAACATACTGATGACGTTACATTTAAAAGGTCCTTGTTATGCAAAAAATGTATCATCAGGACTTTAACATGTCACTTCCAAGCTCTGCCTGGCTCACCAGTTTGGCATATAGAAACAAGTGGGTGAAAATTGGGAGGGAGGAGGGCTTCGGATTGGAATGCTCTGTATTTGGATCTAGGAGAGCCACCTTCAAATCCCTCTTGTTTAGTGTAGACTTGGTTCTCCAGCTATGATAGGTTCAAATGCAGTACTTAAGAACCAAAGGAAGGAAATCATCCTACTTTGATTAAAGATTGGGCACGGAGACACCCGTGTCTATTGAGTGACAAGAAGGAGGCATCATCCATGTCATGCCTTGCAGCCTCCCCACCCACACTGGTGAAGTATATCTTGCAGAAGTATCCATGTTTTCCAGGAACAGAGCAGGAATTCTTGATTTCCTTAATTCCCTGCTCCAAAATTAGCATAAATTCTGCATGACAGTTCTGATAAGAGTTGGAAGGAATACCATGGGCCATCTAGTACGATCCTTTGCTGTGCAGGAATACATGGCTAAAACACTCCTAACAGATGGCCATCCAACCTTGGTTTAAAGACCTCTAGTGAGAGAAAGCAACCATCTTCTGAAACAATCTATGCTGCTGTTGAACAGCTCTTCCCATCAGGACAGGAGATTTTTAAAGAGATTGTCATACTGGATGTCCATTCTTCCATTCAAAAGATTTGTGAGTGGAAGCTTCTCTAATATGCACAATTGTGATATTCAAGTTGTGCAGAAAGTGATTTTTTTTAAAAAAGGGGGGAAGGAAACACATAGCGGGAAATACATCAATATCCTAGCCATTTTTATTATCCTTTCCACTGCCAAAAAATACCTGAATTAAAAAGAAGAAAATTCCTTAGAACTTTTATCGAAGCTTAGAAAAATGGTTAAAAATGCAACTGAACTGGGATTGCAAAAGACAGATATCAGGATTATTTTTTACTTTTGGTTTGCATTAACTTGCAGAAAGCAATCTCCGAAAACCAGGAGTGAGTGCTCATTTGGACACAAAACTATTTCTTAAAATGGTTTGCATTAGGAAGTTCTTCTCTAATGTTTAGGCAGAATCTTTTTTTTTCCTTACCAATTGAATCCATTGGCTTGTGTCCTAGGCCATTTCAGCACTGCACTTTATAGTGCTATTATTCCACTTTCAACATCCCATGGAATTCTGGGATTTGTAGTTTACTGAGGCCAAAGAGTGCTCTGGCTGAGAATTCTAAAGGCCCCACCCTAAACTGCAACTGGGAGAATGAACACTGCGGTATTTATTTCTAAATAAAGGTTTATGGAATTGTGTAATAAATATTCACATAAAAGTACCCTTTATTTTGCTCTCTCTGAAATCATTAATGGCACTCAGCAAGTAGCTATTGCTATTCTGTGCATTGGGCCACTGCTAATTTTTCAACAGAACTTGGAGAAGTTACGATTTTGGCCACCAGCTATGCTGATTGGGGGATTCTGGGAGTTGCAGTGCAAAAAAAGGTCACTTACACATTTTCAAATAATTCCTTCTCAGGTTTTAATAAATTCTCAGTGACTGTGAATAACATGGGGGAAGCAGAGATGTGGGAGAGATTTAAAATGGGCCGCCTCTTTACCAATTTCCCTTTTCTCTTGGCAGATTTGAGGGCTCCCAGTACGGATACATGGTAAGTAAATGGCCTACAATTTTTGAATTACATGGAAAGTGTTCTCCAGAGTCTTAAGTTGAGGTGGGCAACAAGGGGCCGTTTGCCCATTTTCACAATCCGTTCGCAAGCAAACCGGCAAGAGCAATATGTCAGGGGCAATCTGATCCTCTATTGGCAGCCTGTGAGATGTGGGGAGAAGAAAAAGAAGAGAGGGAGTGAGAAGGGGATGGCAGAGGGAAGAAGGGGGGAAAAGGAAGAAACAGTGTGGCAGAAAGAGGGGGAAAGGGGGTGACAGAAAGAAACAGGAATATGAAGGTGTCGCAGAGGGAGAGAGAGAGAAAGAGAGAAAAGTGTCAGAGGGAAGGGGGATAATGGTGTTGCCTGTGACAGTGAAAAAGTGTGGCGCATGGTGCTGGGAGAGAGAAGTGTCAGAGAAGAAGAAAGTGGGGTGGTAGGAGAGAGAGGGAATAAGAAGGATGGCATAAGGAGGGAGAGAGAGGGAAAATGAGGTGGCAAAGGAAAGAGAAGGACCGCCCCAGCATCCCACCCTTGGGAATGTGACCTGAGGTTGTGAGGGGTGGAATCAGCATGCAAGTTTTTGTTGCTGTGTGTTTTAGGAGCCAATTAAAAGTTTGGAAAACTTACATTTTAGAACTACGGTTTCCAGAATCTCTTAGCACTCCTCTGGCCATGCTAGCTGGGAAATTACGTGAGTTGTAGTCCAAACAAGTAATGTTTCCACATTCTGGATCCCTGCCTTGTTGCTGGAATGGATCTGGTAGCTTGGAAATCAGTTGAGAACCAGAAGGATTCTTGTGTTGTTGTTGTTGTTGTTTTTTCTTATTGGGGTGAATGTTTGAGACCCTTTTTAATGTTGCTCACCAACGTGTCCTGTGCTTTGCAGTTCTCCAGTGGTTTCACCTACGACCAGGACTCATGCAAACAAGAACTCACCTTTCCCTCCTGCATTGCAGACCCCGAGAACTCCCCAGGTAAGGCACACTTTGGCTACTGGGGCGGCAGGGGTGACGACGTAGGTGCAGGAGGTGGGAGACCAGGTGGTGGAGCTGCGTGCATGCAGAGCTTGGAAGAGCTACGTTTGGAGACTACAGGTTAATTTTAGAAGACACTTTATACATCTGATTTCTCTTCCTACGTCTAATTTCACTTGCCTTTGGAACTGCGTACAACACGCTTGTCCGGCCATTAACTGGTCTGCAGAAAAGTCTTTCCTCTGCAGGCCTCCCTATCGAGCGGCAGTCTGCAATATAAAAGGCGCTCTCCCCTCCCCACTTCCTCCCCCATGGCTGCAGCCTCACCCTACTTGCTTGCGCAATCTGGATTAAGTCATGTACTTGGTGACTGACTTCAAGGCCTAGTGAGAGTCTGTCACAGATATGCACATTCTATTAAGTTTACAGAGAGATACCAGTTCGGGGGCCTTAGTGCTCGCCAAGGGGCTGGAAGGCACCTGAGGGAAGATAATGACAATGATCCAATCCTTTTGACCAGGCTCTTTAGTAACAATGCTTTAAGACAGATCGACTCTGATGCAATTTACTGTATACGTGCTTCTCCCCACTCCCAACCCGCTCCCTACCACATCCTTGGTGTGGTTTTCCTTTGAGCTGCCTGTGTTAGGAAGTGAGGCAATGCTGGAGCGTTGGCCTACATATATTTCTGTGTTTTTGTTTCCTTCCATCTGATCCTTCATCCTAAATGCTCAGGCTGATACATAGGGTCCCCCTGCCATTTTATCTTTTCAACAACCCTGTGAGGCTGTGATTATGAGCAGCCCACAGTCTCCCAACCAGTAACAGGACTGAATGAATTTTTAAAGCTGGATTTTCTATAAGGTTATAAGATCTCAGTGCATTGCCCAGACTCCTCAGTTCTGGTGGTGGATCACCTCTGGGCAACAGACAGGGGTTCAAATTCTCCAGTTTTCATGGGATCAGCTCTGGATGACAGACAAGGCTTCACACAAACCTCCAGTCAGGCAAAACACCTCCTAGCTTGCTGTGCTTTGCAGACATTAGTTGATTTAAATCAATTAGTAGATTTAAATCAAACATTGTCATTTGCAAAGACACTTAATTTCCGACCATGGAAATAGGCTCTCCCTCTTCTCTGCCTCTCCCTTTCAGTGTGCATGTTTGTGAATGTGTGTGTGTGTGTGTGTGTGTGTGTTTGAATGACAAGCTATGAGCATCTGTGGTTGCTGCTTAATGCATAATGCTTAAGGACATCACCAGGCTCTGCCCTCATGGGCCATCCCTAGGTCTCAGATGTTGGTTCGTAAATCTTAGGGCCTGGGATGATTCTGACCTGGTAACTCTAGTCTTCTTGTTCAACTCACAAACCCAGGTGTAGGCAACCAGGTGCCTTCCACATGTGTTGAACCTTGTTGTTGCTGTGTGCCTTCGATTCTGACTTATGGTGACTCTAAGGTGAACCTATCACAGGGTTTTCTGGGGCTGAGAATGTGTGACACACACTAGGTCACCCAGTGGGTTTCTGTGGCTGAGTGCGGAATTGAAGCCTGGTTTCCAGAGTTGTAGTCCAACCACTACACTGCACTGGACTGCAACTCCACTCATCCCCAGCCAGTAGTTATGCTGGCTGAGATTTGTGGGGGAGTTGTAAACCCCTCAGTTGTGGACTAGCCTTTCCTGTTACATGAAGGAGGAGGAATGCTTCGAGTTTCTCCTCATCACCATTTCTCACCAATTACTCCCACCCTCACTCTGAGGGGCGGGGGTGAAGGGCAGCCTATGAGCAGTATGTGGCCCCAGGGTTGTTTTGTGGACCCCAGGGCTGTCCAGACATCAGAAAATGCTCCAGAATGATGTCTGGGGTGTATAGAGGACATTTCCACCATGTTTGGAGCCCCTTCAGCCCCCAAGACAAAAAAAGAGCACATTTTTCAGGGGTTTTTTTACCTCAAAATGCCCTCTAGGGACATGGGGGTCTTTTTTGTCATGTTCTCCCCACTCCCGCCAACCAATTTAGGTCAAAAGGAAGCCTTTTCTGAAGCAGGCAGTGACTTCTGCTCATTTCTTGTCGTTGTTGTTTTTTAAAAAAAACTTTACCTGGGCCAAAAATGGCCCAGGAAGGCCCCCAAAACATGGTGCATCTTTCCAATGTGTCCTGGGGGACTATTCTAGTCCTTAGCTTTTCACAGTTGCCCACCCTTGCGTTACAGAGGAAAACACCAGTAAGACCAAAACGGAGCAGTCTTTCTTCAGCACTAAGCACTGTGGACAGGGTGCGCTATGGATAGGGGTAATGTCGTTGTTGTGTGTGCCTTCAACTCATTTCTAACTTACGGCAGCCCTAAGGCGAAACTGTCATGGGGTTTTCTGGGGCTGTGTGTGTGTGACACATCCAAGGTCACCCAGCGAGTTTCCATGGCTGAGCAGGGAATTGAGGGTCTCCAGGGTTGTCGTCCCACACTCAGACCATGCTAGCTAGAGATAATGGTCTGTGCTGTTTCCTGGTGAGAGCAGAGAGATGGCACAGGCAGCTTCTCGTGCTTTGCCACCTGAGGTGCATACCCCATGATGTCTAGGCTGGTTGGGGCACTGGTGCCACAAGTTGACCATGCGTCAGCTAAGCTGCTACCTTAAGATAGCCTATCTGGCTGGCAGAAGATCCTAAGATGGTTTAAAACCAACCAAAATGGTGAGAGGCCTGGAAGCCATGCCCTACGAGGATAGACTTAGAGAGCTGGGTATGTTTAGTCTGCAGAAGAGAAGGTTAAGAGGGGACATGATAGCCATGTTTAAATATTTGAAGGGATGCCATGTAGAGGAAGGAGAGGGCTTGTTTTCTGCTGCTCCTGAGACCAGAACAAGGAGCAATGGATTCAAGCTGCAGGAAAGGAGATTCCACCTGAACCTCAGGAAGAACTTCCTGACAGTCAGGGCTGTCCGGCAGTGGAACATGCTGCCTCGGAGTGTGGTGGAGTCTCCTTCTTTGGAGGTTTTTAAGCAGAGGCTGGATGGGCATCTGTCGGGAGTGCTTTGAGGGTGTTCCTGCATGGCAGGGGGTTGGACTGGATGGCCCGTGTGGTCTCTTCCAACTCTACTTTTCTGTGATTCTATGATTCTATGAAAACAATTTGAACTTTTAGAACTTGTTTTAACCGGTTGCTTGTTTAAAATGCTTTAAGTCTGTTTAAAGTCCATGCAGAGAGTCAATGTGTTACAGTAGTTTAAGTGTTGAACTGTGACTCTGGAGACCAGGTTTGAATCTCCGGTGAGCCGTGGGAAGCCACTGGATGACCTTGGGCAACTCATGCTCTTTCGGCCTCAGAGGAAGGCAAAGGCAAACCCTCTCTGAACAAATCTTGCCAAGAAAATGCCATGATAGGTTCACCTTCAGGCAACTGTTGGTGAGAAATGACTTGAAGGCACACAACAAGTTTGTTTAAATTATTTTGTTTTAAATCTGACATTGTTTTCAACTGATTTACATGATTCTAATTGTAGATTGCCCTGAGATCCTGTGATATAGGGTGGGATATAAATATTTCAATAAATACATAAATAAGATTGTATCTTTAAAGAGCAGAGAGATGGCTGGAGTAAACAAGCCACTTCAAAAGTCTCTTTGTGGTTTAGTGTATATTTTTAAAGCTCTTAATTTATTTTTCTGTATCCTGTCCTCTGGTTATAGAATGTAAAGATAACATACAGCTGAAGTAGCTGAGCTTCCCAAGGATGCAGGGTTTCAAGCCATTATTATGGGCAGAGTGGTCAATTCTTATCAATGAGTCAAAGAGTCCTGTGTTGATCTGTCGGGTTACCAAATGAAAAAGGGTGAACCTATCTATGTACTAGTACAGTCCTGCAGATCTTAGTGGACTCCTAAGTCACATGAGCCCAAGCCAGCATGACTGATAACCAGGGATGGTGGGGTGGGGATTATAGTCCAACATCTGGAAAAGCCGCAGATGACTCCACCCTAATGTCTGAGTCTCAGTGTAGGCACACACAGTTTTGTCCTCCAAAAGAAGGGAATGATGAAGCTACAAATGGGACCACAAAAAATTGAAGTGTGCAATGCTGCTAGATAACCAAACTTTCTTTCAGGATACTCCATTCTACTCCCAGCTTCTCCTTCTGTTTTCTGTTTTCCTTTGCCTGTGTTTTCTGTGCCCACTGAATATCCTCAGTCTCACTGAGACTATTTGTCCTTTCCCCACACTTTCTTTTATACCTCTATAAACCAGTGCGGTGTAATTTGAGCATTTGAGTAGTTTGAGCATTGGACTATAACCCTGGAGACCAGGGTTCAGTTTTCTGCTTGGCCATGGAAACTCATTGGGTACACTCTCACCCCCAGAAAATCCCATTATAGGTTTGCCTTAGGGGTCACCATGTCAGAAATGTCTTGAAGGCACACAATTAAGAACAACAAAATCTTTGGGTTCCCCGAAGCCTGCTAGCTCCATCATCTTGTACATGAGTCAGAGACTGTAAGAGCCTGGACTACCACTCCAAGCCAGCTGGGGGATTTTGGGAATTGCAGTCCATTAAAAATAATAACTCTCCCAAACTCTGGTATGGATGGTGCTGTTTGGTCTGTATCAGGATCCACATTTGCAGAATGGGGTTTGCTGTTGATGTAGGACCTTATTTGTCTCATTTTCCTCTGCTGTGTACACTTCTTTCATCTCTGGAGAGTTTTATTCATTTCAGTAGTTCTTAGTTACCCAACATTGGCTTTTAAAACAATGGCCTCTTGTGGGGAGAAGCAGGACTACAGGTTTGCACCTGGGGTTCACTGGCTGCACCCTATGCAAAACTATGGCTAAGTGAATTTGCACAGACCCAGGCTGCAGCTGTTCAGGCATACAGAAAGCCTTTGTAGCGTGAAATTTGGTGCTTACACCTGAGAAAGGGAGCCGAGGCCTGGAGCCAAAGCTCCAGGCTTCACAGTGGGTTGCCCTTGCAGTCTAGTAAATTACACCAGTGTCCCACTTGTGCCCATGCTTGGGAGATAAATTTTTAAGATGCCACAGAACTCTACTGCTTTTCTTGCAGCAGCCTAACGTGGCTATCTCTCTGGAAATGGTTTTAGGCAGAGCCTATGAAAGTGACTTTTTAACAGCAGCTCCCAGAAACACCCAGCCAGCATAGCCATTGGCCATGCTGGATAGAAGGTTCTGGAATTTGTAGTCCACAGAAATCTTCTCCAAGACTTGTGTTTCCCGTAGTAAACTTAGCTTGCTAAATGGAAGGGGCAGATGTGTGACCCTAAACAAGCAGCGAACATGAGTGATAATGATGCACTGGGGGTGCTGTTTTCCCGTCCCATTACAGACCCTTGTAAACATCTGGAAGCAAAATTTGGTCACATCTGGAGTCAAATCCTCAGCCAGTGTTGTTGATATAAATGTTACTGGAATGAGATTACAATTTTGAAGGCTTGATGCCCAGATTTCTTTGACTTAGATCCTCCTATCTCATGTAACGCTTTGCTTTTCAGAATCTTACATAAACTGGCTTGGGGTACCGGAGCCTGGATGTGATACCTTTGAAATGGGACACTTTGCCCAGCTGCAGAATGTGCCCCTCTCCTATCCCCAGCTCTCTCTGGATGCTGTCTATAACCAAGATGAAATGATACCTACACAGAGTACGTTGCTGGGGTACAAGGAGGAGTATAACAATCAGGTAATTGTGGCACAGTGGATTTGCAGAGGGTGTGTGTGAGCAGATAGATAGGACTACTGTAAGGGAGTGGGGTCCAAAGAGTTACAGAGAGGACATATAGACAAGGGAATAAAGAGTGAAATAGGTTAAGAGAAAGGGATGTTGGGTGTTAAAAAGCCTTTGATTTCTTGGAATAAGGGGGTTATTTGTGCCCTGGGCTGGTGTTTTGGATCACCCTGCTATAGGGCAAACTGCTTTGGATCACCCCCACTATTTTTTTGAATAGAGTAGGCATGAAATGGTTTTGATGAGGTGTAGTATGTTCTTTCCACTGCCCCCTCCCACTGCTGTTTGGTTCAAAATAGGCAGGCACTTTTCCACTGGAGGCAGGTAGGCAAGTTAGACTTATTAAGAAGTTCCTTTTCCTGTAGGGCATGGTGGGTAGTCCAGTATAGTTTTTCTCCTGCTGTTCCGCAAGGAGGACCAACTATTATAAGAAATTTAGATGGCTTCTTAAAGTGGAGTGAAGCCCATCCCAGTTTTTAGTCCAAGGAAGTAAGGGAAAAAGGAGGGAGGGAATACTGGGGATTGAATCATGAGTCTCCCACATAATGAGGAAAACTAGAAGCAGGAACTCTCAACCAAATGTTGCGTTCTCCTGCCAGCACTTCACAGGTCTCTTGTTTAGACTTCTAGCCAGTCACAGACTCTAGCACTGTTCAGGGCATGCAGATATGAGATTTCAAAGAAGGATACATGGCAAGGTAGATAGACGCCTTTTTCCTCCTTTGGTTCTTGCCCTCCTAAACGAGAGGCACAGCTCCATCATACCTTGGCCCCAGTGGCTGATGAAAGGCCCTCCCTCCATTTTACGTGCTACTGCCGTGGCCTTGGAGGGAGAAAAGAGTAGGCAGTATCTGCTAGACTTTATCTCCTCCACTGATGTCCTCTTTTCCTTGGATGTCATGTCTTGTTTAGATTGTAAGCCTAAGGGCAGGGAACAGTTAAATTAATGATTTGAAAGCTGCTCTGGGGGACATTTTGTGATACAGGGCAGAGTATACATTAAAAAAAAAAAGTCTTTGCCTGCTATACCGATTAGGGTGCTGCTTAATTTAAAGCAGAAGTGGCCCCCTTGTGGCCCCCCTCACAGATGGTGGTGAACAACAACTCCCATTAGCCAGTTTGACCAATGGTAACTGATGATGGGAGTTGCAGTTGAGCAATATCTGAAGAGCCACCAGTTTAATCAAAGAAAATGATGGGTGATCCAGGAGCGCATTTCTTGTGTAAAGGTGTGGTTTGATGATCCTAGCTTGTTAGAATTATCCTTTGAACAAATTGATTTTTTTAAAAAAAATTTTAATTTTAATTTTAATTTTTTGCCTTTCATCCTCAAATCATCCTCCATGGTTTGATCTTTATAGACCTATGTCCCCCACTATGGCCAGTACCCTATTCCCCGGGATGTTCCCAGCCCCTCATCTGAAGAAGAAGAATTCCATGGGGATAGCAGGAATTTGGAGGTGTCCTCTGACAGTGATTTGGATGAAAACCTCTCAACTGGATATGATTCAGGTAGGTGCTGAGGTAGAGTTCTAATGTGGGAGAAAATTTGAATCAGACACATGCATACATACATCCATGGTTATAAATCAGTCATGGCCCAGACTAATATAGAAAAAGAGCAGTGCTGGAGTAGACCAAGGGCATAGCTAATCCAGCATTCTGTTGGCTTGGTGGCCAAAGAGAAGGCCCAGAGAAATGTCCATAAGCATTGTGACACTGAGTTGCTGCACTGAGTTGGGGGTAAGATATAGCCATAATGGCTGGCAGACCTTGGTATCTTTATTTCTGTAAATTGATCTAGTCTCCCTCTGAAGCTGTCCAAATCAGTGGTCATCACTTAGTCTTGGTTAGTGAATTCCACAGTTCAGCTACACTCTGTGTGAAGAGGTAGGGTGCATCACAACCAGCAAAAAAACAAAACAAAAAAACCCTAGAAATATGAGCAAAGCCAGTAAGTCAAGTGCACGAACTCATCCAATTACTACATGTCAGGTTTCACAACATATAACAGATGTGGCATATTATCAAGGAATACAGCATTTGTCGTACAATTGGTAAATGTTTATGTCCTATCTTTAGGAAGGGAAAAAATGCCTATTTTGTAGACGTAGTCTCAGGTGGGGTATTCCTCTTTCCCTTCCTTGGCTTCTTTCACACAGCACACAAAAGGGTAATACTTGTCATGACTTGAATTTAAGAGCAAAACTTGATGTTGTGTGCCTTCAAGCTGTTTCTGACTTAAGGCAACCTAAGGCAAACCTATCATGGGGTTTTCTGGGACTGAGTGTGTGTGACATACCCGAGGTCACACAGTGGGTTTCCATGACTGAGTGGAGAATCGAACCCTGGTCTCCAGGGTTGTAGACCAATGATCAAACCACTACACCTTGCTGGTTCTCTAAGAGCAGAACTTGTCAGGGCAGAATAAGCCTGTGGTGTTTTGGTGCTGCTTGGGGACCCTTTTACTTCTAAAACAAAACCAGAAATAGCCTTGAGTGGCTGCAGCCACCTCTCTTGTTGTTTCCCAAGTTCCTACACATGCAACTGGAGGGAGTCCAGTGGCATTTGCAAACCCAAAGAATTAAAAACGAGGACACACATTTCCTCTGCCTGTGTGAGCTCTTAATCAGAGGTGAGGATTTTGCTAGCAAAAGGATTTTAATTCTTACAGTAAAACAAAGATGTGGCATTTCTTTGTTTGTTTTATTAACTTCTGTCCCACCGTTTATCATAGGATCTCACAGCAGCATACAATAGACCTTGGGTGGGTCACACACTGTCATCCCCAGAAAACTCTGTAATAGGTTCAGCTTAGGATCGCC
The DNA here is from genome assembly GCA_030412105.1 of Cyclura pinguis. Classification (NCBI taxonomy): domain Eukaryota; kingdom Metazoa; phylum Chordata; class Lepidosauria; order Squamata; family Iguanidae; genus Cyclura; species Cyclura pinguis. The sequence goes on from CM059604.1 coordinate 102,897,851, forward strand.
ACAAGTCAGAAATGACTTGAAGGCACACAACAACAACAACAGATTAAAAACATAAATAATTTAAATACAATAAAAACCTATTCAACAAATTAATAATAAAAAATACTCTAAAGGCTACAGCTTAAAACCATGTATATGTATACTTTGAAATAAAGTATTCCCCAAAAGCTTTAATAAAAAGCCAGGTTTGGCTTGGTACTGGAAGGAAAACAATGTCCGTTCCAGTTAGAGTTCCCTTCTCCCATGTCCTCCCACTTTGTATTACTCCCACTAGGGCGACACAGAGCAAGACTACTTCTACAGACCTCAGTTCTCAGGGAGGTATAGCTTTCCAAATATTGATGGAGTGCAACTCCCATCAGACCTAGGAAGCACAGACAGTGATGAGAAATCATGGCAATTGCAGTCCATCAATAGCATCTGGCAAGGCCACATGTTTCTTGTCCTTGCAGTAAAATGTTCCCGCCTTAGGTTAGTTTTAAAAATTTGTAGTCTTCATGATTGGCTGAAAAGCACTCTTTTGAACCCATGCTACCCTGCAGCTGCAAAGTTGTAGCTGTAGATTGCATAGTTTCTACTCTTAGCTGAGCAGTGGCTGGTGCCATGCAAACAACTTGCTCCCCTCTGAGTGCTTTTTTCCTCTCCCTTCAGGCTCCCGACGGAAGTTGCGTCTCTATCAGTTCTTGCTTGAGCTCTTGGAGCGCGGAGACATGAAGGAATGTGTGTGGTGGGTGCAGCGTGAGGCAGGCATCTTCCAGTTCTCTTCCAAACACAAAGAAATACTAGCACACCGCTGGGGTCAGCAGAAAGGCAACCGCAAGAAAATGACCTATCAGAAAATGGCTCGGGCCCTGCGGAACTACAGCAAGACAGGCGAGATCCGGAAAGTGAAGAAGAAGCTCACGTACCAGTTCGGGACCTCGCTGTTGGGCCAGTCAGCCTCCTCCTAAGCTTTCCCCTCCAGGAATATGGGGCTGGGGCAGTGTCACTAACATCCATTTCACCCCGGAACCCTGTTCTATTCTCTGCCAGACAAGCTGTGTGCAAACAATTGCTCTGCGGTGAGAACTCATTTGAAGAACTAAAGAAAGGAGGGTCGAGGGCTCCAACTAGTTACCTCATTTATGGCTGTGATCCTCAGCGAGAGGAACCATGGTGAACAGAACTGGGTTGGCAGGGGTGGAGGTAATCTGATCAGAACTAAGAAAAGTTACTTTTTGGGACTACAACTCTCAGAATCCCCCAGCAGCAGGTGGTTATGGACTACCTTTTTTTGGGTCTGGATTGGACATGGAGCAGGGAGGCTTCCACTCTGCCTGAACACTGACCCCGAGAGAGGCCAGCCCACAGAGGGCCCTCCCCAACACGACCGGTTATGGACTACTTTTTGGACCAGAGCTGCCCAAATCTCAAGTCAACAAGCCATAGTCTTAGGGATTTTTGAGAGTGGTAGTCCCCCAAAAGAGTAACTTTTCCAAGCAGGGGCAGGAATTTAAGCCTACTGGGGGAGGGCAATAAAGGGGACTGATTTTTCCTGTGTTGATTGGGACCATCTTATACAGGACAGAAGTTTCACTTGGTCAGAGGTGGTGGGGGAGACTGATTTCAATAGCAAGGCATTTGGCATAGAGTGAAAAGATCTGTATGGCTACCTGCTGATAGGTTGGGAGCTGCACCGCGGGACAAGAGAGCAGGCGTGCTGGGCATAACTCTATTGGATTGGCAGCTTTGGTGCAGCCAAAGTTTGGATCAGAGGTTGGCAATGGACCCTATCCTCTCCATCCCCCAGGCTAGCAAATATAAGACCTAGATGACCAGTTTAAAAAGGAGGAAGTTTTGTGATTAGAGATTAGGTGTGTTGGATGTTTGAGGGCAGGGAATAAAGTTATCTCACCTGAATGGGACCACATACTCCTGCCCAGGTGTTGAAAGTGTGGGCCCTACACCAAAGTGTTACAGCCCTGTTGTTCCACTTTAACTTCCATGGCAATGTAAATAAACTACAACCCCCAGAATTCCACAGAAATGCTGTGGGAATATTCTGTGGAATTCTGGGGTTTGTAGTTTAGTGATGCCCAAGAGCAATCTGGGTAAGAATTCTAATTGCCCCTCTCTAAAGGGCAAATCCCAGGATTCGATAGGATGTTGCTATGGTGGCTAAAGTGGAATACAGCACTATAACAGTGTAGTGTGATGGGGCCCTGTATGTACATAGAGTTGAGATGTTTATTTAATACAAGGGTTGTTTTTTAAAAATCTCTTAGAGGAGTGGAGTTTGGTACAAAACCTGATTGCTTTTAAATGGACCTGTTCTGTATAAATTGTAAAATATGCAAATAAAAGAGAATTTGTATGATTTTTAATTTTTATTACTGGTCACTATAATTTTATTCTGCAGTGCGGCAGAGCTTAGAAATATTGTTTGGATGTCCCAGCCAGTGTAGTCAGCAGCTGCCATGGTGGCTGTGGAATTCTGGTTCTAATCCAAAAAAGTAAGTTTTCCAAGGTCTGATTCTAGCCTAGTATTATCTACTCTGACTGGCAGCAACTCTCCAGGATTCAGGGAAGATGCCATGTTTTCCAGGCCTACCTGGGGATCAAACCAGATATTTTTGCATATAAAGCAGATGTTCTACTATGTTAGGGTTTTATCTGGTTACCTGAAGCCTTCTGGATACTAAAGGGAAATGGTTATTAATGGTTAAAGCTGGGTGGTGGGATGATGCCTGGACTATTCCCTGTGCCATCTTCTTGTGTGTGCCTTCAAGTCATTTCTGACTTACAGTGACTCTAAGGTGTTTTCTAGGACTGAGTGTGTATGATGCATCAAAGCAATCCAGTGGGTTTCCACAGCCAAACAGGGAATTGAAACCTGGTCTCCAAGGTCATAGTCCACTGGTCAAACCACTACACCACTCTGGCTCTCCTGTAAGCTAGTTACCACTAAACTGGAGACATTATTGTCTCCAGCAGAATTAGAACCATAATCCTACCTCCAATAGCAGTAGTAGAATCTTTCTCATTTCAGGCTATGAGTAGGAAGCAGCACATCTAAATGTTCCCCCAAAAGGAAAAAAACCTACCTACTTCTCAGAAGACAGCAGATCAAGGAGAACTCATGCCTAGATTTTTTTTTAAGAAGATATGGCATTCAGATATGCAACCCAACATTTCCAATGATTCAATAGCATTTGGACAGCTGCAAGATTTCCTGCCTCTGGAATATGATGTCTGTATATGTTTTTCCTACTTTCATGTACCATGGACCCCCAAGGGCCAAGCAGGCAAACACACAAATCATGTCACCATTAATATAAGAGGGATTGGAATTCTATGACTTAACATGAGCAGATCTCATGTAAATTTGGGTCCCTTGCTGGTGTGAGGCAATTCTTTTTTGGTGACGATGCTTAAGCAGCCACTTGTGTGGTCACGACCCTTTTAATCTGGATTTGCACCTCTTTTGAATCTGCTTCTCAAGTTAAGATTTTCCGAAATTTTAAGATTTTGTAAAATGCTTCATTTCACAGTGGAACTTGAATTTTTCCAGTCCTGGTGGCTGGTGGTGCAATGAAAACTCACACAGCCTATTATTTTTTTAAAAAAATACCTCTCTTCCTCAAAAAGGCAAAAATAGGAACACAAGTGAACTGTCTCTGAGAAACAGATGGAAGAAGCACCTAAAATTTTACACCTAAAAATTTACAGCTAGATCCCATGAAACACGTAATAAACTGGCTCTTGCATTCTTTTCCAGTATTTTCTTCCATTACCACATGGGGGAGCTCAATACTAATCAGAAAGAGGAGCCTGAAGCAGATGACTGAGAAAAGGAAACCACAGCCTCTTGGGACAACTTGCATTGGTCTTCTGTTTCCTAGGACATCTGCTTCACAAATATATTTTTGCTCCCTGAAAAGGAAAGGCTGAGGAGGCTGTCTTTTCCTTGGGACAGATCTTTTTTTTTTTTTTGGCCTGTCCTGTAAGTTTCCCTGACAGTAATTTTTACTGACCTTTTGTGTTAATAAAGTATAACTATATTCATACTGTAATACTGAGGTTGAGAGTTACACTTGGAAAGCAATATATAAATATTTTAAATTAGCAAATAATGTTTCATGAAATCCTATCCTGCAGACTCAAGTCTGAATAAAAGTACTACTTTCCAAAAAAAACAAACAAACACACAAAACCCTATGGAAACTTGGATGTCAAGACTGCCGGTATGGCTTAAGACCTGGTTTACATCATTTTCCCTAATACTCTCTAAACTGGTATCTATTTTTCCAAAAGCTATCAAGTCAAAGCTGGCCCTTCCATTCAGTAGAGTGAGGCAACCCTGGCATTTCTTCCAAGCACCTGGTCATTCCCCTCTGCTGAAGGACACACGGGCCTTCCTGCACCCCATAAAGGTGCAGCATACTGTGAGACTGTCTCAAGTTGAATCAGGGACAGCCCTGATTCATCGTCTTTCACCCCACTTTTCTAGCTGCTTTTAAAATGTCCCAGTTTCTCTCTCCTCCTTCCACTTTCCCCCTTTGTCAACAGCTTACTTCAATTACTGTGAACTGACTTCAAAGTCTAAAAGTAGTGTCTACTCAGTTAACTCAGCAGGGAAGAGAAGAGGGGGTGCAATTTTCCCTGTATTCTCAGGCAAAAGCAAACTGTTGCAGCCTGTCCTAGTCTGTGTGTTCTTTCGGATTAGTGACTCTTGACAATTTCACCTCACTCTGATGTGGCTTGCCCACATGTGTTTTCATCTGCAAAATGTTGAAGGGTATGGCCCTTTCTGCACGAGGCCAAGAATCGCTCCGTGCCGTTACTTACTGCTTCTTCTGGGCTCGAAACTACGCGGACTTTGCCTTAAGCCCTTCTGCAGGGCTCCTCTGTTTATTCCAGGGCGATGCGGAGCAGTGCGAGGTCTTTACATCTGCACTGGTGAGGCTGACAAAATGGCGGCTTCCTGTTGTTTGTGGGTCCAAACCAACCGCTGAAGCTGCCCACGCCCACAGCCTGCCCTCTGCTGATTGCAAACTCGCGTCGGTGCAAATCTGCGCATCTGTACAACTGAGCAGGAACGAATTGGCGCGCTCTGGAAAATTTAAAAACTGCTTTTTTCCGGTCTTCACATAGTGCGCTGGAGGACCACTTGGGGGCATACTGAATCAGACTTAGGTGCAGAACTAAGGTAAATAGTCCGAACCTAGTCCGATCCAAGGTGCAGACGACCTCCGTGACAGGACGCATTGGCCCGTCTTAATTTTCTCGTGCGGAAAGGGCCTACGTTTCACAATATGAAGGACTACTGTCTTGTTGCCAGTCTTGAACTGAGGCGCAAATTGCCAGTTCCATTCACACCTGTACATATAACTGGGAGAATCTTGTAATTCATTTCAGGCCACAGATGACTTTGGGGCTAGGTGTGCCTGTGAGGCATACCCTCGCTGGGGCTTGGAGGCGACGTTCAATTGCCCCAACCTCCTTCCTGGCCAACAGTGGAGCATTTCTCTTAATCCTTTCAGCAGGAAGTTTCAAATCCTCGTCTCACAATTTGGCTGTGAATGAGAATGCCAGCTATTTCTGGCCTCTGTTGAAACAGGCAGCCTCATCTCTGAAATGGTGTTAGATTCTTGCCGTTGATCACCATTATAATGCTTACCTGGCACTGTGGTAGAGTTCCCAGGTGAAAGACATGACAAGGCTCCTGGTCCGTTAATGGTTGTGTTTCACCATTAATTTCAGCAGGTGGAGCTTGCATGGCCAGCATCAGCTGCTCAAATCTCCTTTTCTATACAACTATTAAAAACTTGCAAGCCATATCCTATGAAACTTCCTCATCCTCATGACTTCATGACAGATAGAGAATCTGCATCCTGTTTTTTGCCTCGCAGCTCTACCTGGCTGTGCACACTGGTATGAACAGGCATGTTAAATTGTGGCAGTAATTGCTGCATTCTGATAATGGAGACCGCTCTTTGGCTGGTGGAGCAGTAACTGATGATGGACTTGCTATGTATGTGGGAGCAATAGATATAGTTGTAAATTTTGAAGTGTAACAACTCATCTTGACAATGCACATAGCTTTACCATCATCCAAAGTCCACAAACGCAGGCAGTTATTTCCAGCTCCAGTCTTTTGTAGGCATACTGGGTCTTAACTGCATGTTAAAAACCAAGCCATCCTAAAAGAGAGCCAGCACTGTGTAGTGGTTTGAGCATTGGACTACAGCCCTGGAGACCAGAGTTTGATTTCCCGTCCTGCCATGGAAACCCACTGGGTGATCTTGGGCACATCTGGCATGCCCCATCCCAGAACCAAGACAGGACCTTTCGCAACAGCTACAACACAGAGACATGAATGGGACAATACTTACTGCAGCCAGTGTGGGTGAAAAAGGGAGAGTCTATGAGACTCACAGCATTTATATGGTAAGGATGTATCAATTAAGCAAACAGCTGGGAGAGGCTGTCAGCCCATAAAAACAGGGAAAGAGATGGGAAGAAGCCATTGCAGACAATTGATCTTATTGGTGGAAGCAGCGCGTCTTACATTTGGATCCCTTGCCTGTGGTCCTGGAAACCTTGACCCTCACCTTGTGTACGGACTTAGCTATCGAACTGTTACTCTGAATTTACTGCACTTGGACTATGGTAACTGGCTAACAAACTGTCATAAACTTCGCTCGTGGCTGCTGATAAAAGACTAATGGGAGAGCTGTGAACCTTGGCTGGTTGTTGTCACAGGACAACATCGCACACTCCCAGAGCCAGAAAATCCTGTGATAGCTTCACTTTAGGGGCATCATAAGTCTGAAATGACTTGTAGGCACACAACAACGAAAATACCATAAAAATATTTTGCATAATAAGATGAATAGGTCACAAAAACATTTTGTTTTTGGAAAACTTCATTCCATCCCTTTCCCCTGCTACTGTGAGGTTTCCAGCTACACTCAGAGGCTACAAGGAAGCCAGCGGGAGGTGACGGATAATGCTCTCATCCCTGATAATCAAAACATTCAAATTATTTGACCTTCTGAGCTTTGGCTCTTCTACACCACTGCAGATCCTTGACCCAGCTTGCCAATATTCCTGACTGGTAGCAGGTTTATATAAAACTGACCCGGGGCATTTTGCTACCTGGGGCATAGCACATTTTAATGTCCCTCTCTGCTGCCCAAACCAAAGTATATTGTACACTCTAGGCCAGCCTGACCTTGTTTTGACATCAGAGTGCATATCAGCCAAAACTTCACTGATCAAAACCAGGACATGTGTGCCAGAAGATGCTGTCCCATCACTAGTGTTGACAGAAGATTCAACAGCCAAGTGAGCTGGCTTCTGTGCACAACATGAGGTGAAAGGCACCCTTTTGACCTTTGCCCCAGGAAGCCAAATGTCTCACCTTAGCCCTGTTTGGCATCAAACTCAGTATTGGAAGCTGACTGATTCAGAGTCGGTGCACTTAACCAGATTTTCAGTCAAGTGCAGATGGACGCATGAGTGCTTCCGTGAAGCCTTTAATGCCATACCACATTCACAGTAACTCACATCTCACAACTTGCATTTTACAGAGTACAACGAAAGAGGCTGCTGCCCTGAAGTGCTAAAAGTCTTTAAATCAATACAAAGGAAAAAGAGAAAGAGAGAGGTGAGGTATGAGGCAGAATTAAACTAAGGGAAAGGACAGTGTTGTGCGCTCTCCACTTTCCTGATGGGCAACAGATTGCAGGGGCTGTGTTGCTGGGATGGTTTCCTTTGAAAGAGAGACAGGACAAGCGCTGGAGGACAAAAAGCATTTGGGCTTTATATCGTTATATTTACTGTTCTATTCTTTAAAACACATAAACCTCCCTTCATCCACAAAGAATCCCGATGATAATATTATATCAACAAACAGAATGATTTAATTACAGCTTGATTTGATTTGATTCCATTTACCGACCCTCATCCTTATATTGGGACCCAAAGGTTTCTGACAACATGACTTAAAAACAGATTTAATTAAAAACATGGGTAATTTGTAGCAGTGAAAAATATCATATTTAAACATCAACTAAATTAAAATCAATTTAAACACTGGGGGAGTGGGGAATTTATGCTTTCCCTGGAAGCCAGACAATTGCTATAAATCTGCTTGAACAGGCAAGTTTGCAGTTGGGTTAGGTGCCTTTTTTCTTTTCACCCTTGCACCTGTTCCAGGAGCTGCTCCTGAGATGCCTGTTTTCATTTTTGACCAATTTTTAGCAGATTTTTTTTCCTGAGGGGTTGAGTTTTTCAAAGTATTATGGGGGCTTTGGGAGTTACAAGAGCAAAAAAACCCCTGCCACATTTTGTAGCTGTTCTGAAGTGTTTTGGTCATTTTTGGCTTTTTTTTTAAATGCTAATTGTGTGCCCTGCTTTCTCTACCCATTTTACAGGGACAGTGTCAGCCTAAACTCCCATGGAAGAGAGTTCCACAAAACAAGAGACATTTAAAAGTACTCAGTCAATGAATAAACAAATCAACGGTTTGTTGTTTGAAAGGATATGCAATATTTAAAATGCCTGTGGAATTAAAGGGCAACTTTTGGATAGTGAATCTATTTTGGGTTTTAGTCTGAACTTTAAAGAATTATCTAACATGCTGACTCCTATTCTTGGAATATTTTTTGATTGCTTCAACACTTTGGGTAGTTCGTTTAAGGTTTAGACTGAAATCTAGAGCGGACTCAGTGCCCTACCAACATGGAAACCATCAGCCATCATTATTGTATCTCCCTTGGGAGGGCATCGCTTTAAGGCAGGGCTTTCCAAATGGTGTGTCGCGATACATTCGTGTGTCACCTGAAGTGTGTGTGTTGTCTTCCTGGGCTGAGAAAGACCCCCTTCTTACCTGAACCATTCTTGTTGCCACTACTCTCGCTGAGGTCTTTTCTTGCCAAGGATGATGGCAACGGGCCAGGATCGGGAGGGGGGCTGCCTTTCCACACCCTAGATACACCTCTGGGTACTGCACATACGTAATCAGTTAGTTTCACCTCTGGTTTGCTAGTAAAACTGAATTACTGTGTCGCGAAATGATGCATGTCTAAAAAGTGTGTCACCAACATGAAGAAGGCCCTCTTTTTTGTCATTCTATAATACCTTTTCCCCAGACATTGTGCTTGGAGAAATGTCAGTGACTGGGTGCCATTGTGCAATGAACAACTGCAATGCGCATTGCATAAACACAACATGTAAAGTTGTGTATATGCAATTACACTTCTTCTGCTGTCAGTAGAATATGTCTGTTGCACTATGGTGAAAATAATTTGCCCCACACACGTAGCGCAATTATTGTATGCCTCCATCTCTGTATGTGGATACAGGGATGGAGGTAAGTGTAGCTCCTATCCTGAATAAAAACTGAAAATAGGAAACAAATCTTGGAAAATTTACTTCTTTGGGCTATGGCTCCCAGAATTCCTATGCAATATAGCTTTGGCCATGTTGGTTGGGGAATTCTGGGAGACATAGTCCAAAAAGTAACTTTTCCAGAAAGGCTCATTCTGAAGTCTTTTTCTGTGCCACATGCAAATCTTGCCCTTCCTGGGCCTCATTAAGCTTTCATTTAAACTCATCCTCCAGTGTCTTCAGTTTGTCCGGCTGCTTCTCTTTTGTGTGCTATTACATTTTGGCAATTATGTTTTGCTATTTTGGACTTTGTTAGCTGCTCTGGCTGAGACATTTGTCTGAAGAGCAGGATATAAATACCATAAATAAATAAAACGGTGAGCTCTAAGATGGTAGGTTTGAGCATCAAATGGCCAGAGTATTAGAATGCGGTAAATCTCTGTGTGATCTGTAGTAGATCAACAAGGGCGTCTTGATTCTCAGGAGCTTTAACAACAGCGACAACCAAAAATACTTTCTATTCCTCTTAAATTAAGGTGACGAGATCAAGAATGCTTGGGGGAAGACAGCAGACAATTTGTGTGTGAACATTTGTGTGCGACTTCCAGTTCTGAAAATAACTGCTATGATGAGCATCAGATCAAATGGGCTACAGTCCAGGAAACTTTATGCCAAAACCTATTAATCTTTAAGGTGCCACAAAAGTCTCTTCTCTTCTCTTCTCTTCTCTTCTCTTCTTTCTTTTTGCAAAAGATTTACCCTACCCCCCTGGAAAAAATTAGGCTATGCATATGCTCCAAGGCATTCTGCAAGTTTATGTCTGACCTCTTGAGTCATTTTTTTGGTACATGTTATGGTCACAGTGAAAATTTAAAAACAAACAAACAAACAAACAAAGTAGATCATGCAAGCTAAAGCCTGCCCACTCATGGTTTAGACTGTTACTCCTTTCCTCCTTCTTGATTGATTCATTGATTGGATTATAGTGTGATAGTACATAAGTGTAATGTCAGTGACCGGGAGCCATAATGCACTATAACTCTATGAATTAGAGGGGAAAAACTGGACTCAAACAACAGGACGACCTAGCAAACCATGCTTTGCTTTAAAAAGAAATTGGAAGAACCGTACGGACAATTCAAAAAATTGCTACAAACAGCCCCACAATTGAATGGAATGAGTAAACGCAGAGGCGGCAACAACTGACAAAATCCAGCAAAATCCCAGGAACTATATTATTAGAATTCATGCTTTTCTAGACCAGTCTGGAAGAGCTCTGTAAGTCGTAATATTTCAACAACTTCAAAATGTAGTCATCCAGGACTCATTCTGCTGACTATAACCTTGGACATCAGCCCTCAAGTTTGATCTTGAGGGCATCACAGTTGTGAAGATACCTATTTGAAATTCTGGTTGGCATACAATATATAAACCCTCCAAAGACAAGGTTAGGTCAGTATTTTACCTGGAGAAAGATGCCACAACTTCCTACCCTCCAGTTCTCCTCTGCTGTCCAGTTTTTCAGCTGCCTTTAAAATGTCTCAGCTTCTCTCTCCTCCTTCCATTTTCTCCCTTTCTCCTCAACTTACTTCATTGCTGAAAACTGAGTTCAAACTGCAGAAATCATTTGCGCACTACTAACTGAGCAATCAGGACGGGAGAAGAAGGAGCAGAATCCTGTCCTTCCCAGGAGGCTTAGGCAAAAACAAATTGCAGCAGCCTGCCCTAGTGGATATGTTCTTCCTCATTTATTACCTTTGAAATCTTGACCACATTCTGACCTTGCTTGGCCATACATGTCCTGGCTTTTATCTGTGAAATTTTGGAACAGTGTTGTCGTTGTTGTCTGCCTCCAAGTCACTTCCAACTTATGCTGACCTCAAAGTGAACCTAGCATGGGGTTTTGGGGGCTGAGAGTGTGTGACATGTCCAGGGTCACCCAGTGGGTTTCCATGGCTAAGCGGGGAATCAAACCCTGGTCTCCAATGCTCAAACCACTATGCCATGCTGGGTCTCCGGATTTAAAACCAATTCACGAGGGCTCTTTAGGAGAAAGAAACTAGTCAGCTGGAAGGCAGCTTGGTACAGTCTGGGCACAGCTAAGGCAACCCTATGTGGTGGTATAATTAATATTTATTTGTTAACCACCTTACCTCAACTGGTGTTTCCTGACTTAATGGAAATACTGTATGGTGTCAGAAATAATCCACTAAACTTTATGAGTGAAACTATAGGCAGGGTGAGTTTATGTGGTTCTCCAGCTGCTTTTGGACTAGAGTTCCCATAATCCTTCACTTCTGGCTGTCCAGGCATGGGAGTTGTAGGCCAAAAACATTGGGATGACCACAGTTTCCCACTCCTGCTGCAGACCTTGATGAAAATATGATAACGGCCAGGTTAAATTGCTTTGGTGAGTGGATTTGACTACCTGGTCAGAAATTAGCCACCTCAATTCAAAAATTGAAATTAGAATCCCCCCCAAATTCTTCTCTCTTTTTATCCTGGTTACCAGCCCAATGAAAGGTTGGATTGGCATAAATCGAACTACTACAGGAAGTGAGAGCCATCACCATAAGGCAGTTTAAAGTTGGATCATTGGTCCATCGTGCCAAATGTCATCAGTTTCATTTGGCAGTTTCCCTCCCAGATCGCTTAGCAGGGGTCTTGATCTGATCTCATAGCTGAGGTCTTGTTTTACTGGAGATGTTGTAGGCTGAATCTAGAACCTTCCTCACAGTGTAGTAATTCAGCCAAGGCTCAAAGCCTTGAAGCACTGGAACTTTTTGATTATTAGAAACAATATCATTTGGATGAGCATTCCTGCATACAGAGTATCTCTACTGAGATGGCCGCACTTTCCACTAGTGGCCTCATCTTAGAGCATGTAAATATATCGTCATGAAAATCACAGGCACAAGAATTCTGCAGTCGAGTCCTGCATTGGTACCTCATTGGATGCGTGGAACTATTGGAACAGAGCATATGCATCAAATTTAATATACAATTTATATTTTTGTAAGAGTATACAGAAAGAAAAATTAGAGAAAGATATGTAAAGCAAAACTATGCTTGCAATATTCAATTGGAGTTGGTCTCATAGAACCCAGAAAGAGATACATTAGCACAAAGTGACCCAACCTGGTGCCTCTCCAGGACACTACAATTCCCAGCATCCCCAACAAATGTGGGAATTTGGTGTGATTTAGAGTCCAGAGTCATGTGAACCATTACATTTTCAAATACAATCATGTCAATTTGAATTACATGGTTTAAAATTGCAACAGCCTCTGATCAGTGTGTATCACTGAATCAGTCAGTCAGTCAGTCAGTCAGTCCAACAGGTAACATCAGGCTATGAATACCTGGCTTAAGAAGGGAATATTCTGAAAAAAATGTCCACGATGTCCCCACTTTTAACAGAGGTGCTGTTTTCTTGATTGCCACTCACCCCTCACCCCCCTTTCTTAAATCTGAGCTGGCTCATGGCTGTATTTCCTTCTCCAACTCCCTCCCCCTCCATCGACCCCAGCTGGGTTCTTTTTCGAGTAAGGCCATAGCCAGGGATTTGAAGACGTTTATGCCACGGCTCTGGAATTTGGCACTGGTCCCTGGGGGTCAGGTGACGCCTTCTCAGTGTCCCCTTTGCTGGGTCTTTAAAGAGACTTGGCCAAGTGCATTCTCCAGGGAGAACCGAAACACAGACAGGGACGGAGGCGTCTCTACCCAGTGGTTTCAGCCATGCCTGAACCTGCCAAACCCGGTAAGGGATGTGAGTGTCCTCAAGGTCATCTTGGGGGCAGAGATGCTGAAGAACCCTCTCTCTTTTTCTCTCTTTTTTGGAAAAAAAACATTAAGCGGAAAACTGGGATATTGGGCCTTGGGTGGGGGTGGGGGTGGGTTTTTTTCTGGCAGTGTCCGGTTTACATTTGCATCTCACCAGCACTGAGAAACAACAGGGTGGCTTTGGTCCCCAACTTCTCCGTCATCCTGTCTTTGGATTTTGTGTCTTTACAAAGGAAGAATCTGTATTTGATCGCTTTAGCACAAGTCTTTGATCACCTCTGAGCCTCTCTGGAGCTGTTTGTATGATATTTGTATTCTGTTTTTATGTTTGTATGATAATGGTTAACATGGAATAGAAAGAGGTGAATCTGAGGCCTGGAAGTGCATGCTGGATTATGTAGGTCTGAGCAGCATACCGTGAACTAGTATAAGAACGACAAAACCATCCTGCTTTGGGTACATCACAGTATCCTTCTTAATCAGTTCTAGAAAATGTATAGACTTAGCTCCCAGGCTTGCCAGTTACGTTTTTTGTGAGGAGCTGTGAGGAGTAGGGAAATTGGAGGGAGCATGGAGATAGGATGGGGTGGCAGAGTGTCACATGTGCAGGTGACATAGGGAACTCAAAAAATCCCAGATGTACGGTAGCTCTACTACTGTGCCTTTATGGAAGGAAGAGGCAACTGACGTCTGCTAACGGACTGTGAGATTCTCTAATAAATAAGAGATGCTTGTTGCAAGCACATTAAAGTAGAATAGAATTGGGCTTGAGGCTTAGAAAACTGAACTTAACAAACTGGTTTAAGAGTCCTAGCATCCCCTTGCCAGCAGCACCACACAGCAACAAAAGGCAGTTTTACTTCCTGGACAAGCAGCTTCATCTACATCCTTGGAATAGTTTGAAAGTGAGACAGTATTATTATAGTGGTTAGACTAACGAGAAGCTGGTTTCAATCCCTCCTTATTCACAGACCTTACAGGGCAATTTAAGGCCCTTGGCTGTTTCTCAGACTAATGTACTTGAAAGGACTGTTCTGCGGATGAAAGGAAGGGCCTTGAAGGAAAAAATCCTCTTTCATATGGTGCTGTGCAGTTTTCACCAATCCGTCTCCAAGAGACTCACCTTCTGCAACACGTAGCATATGTTAATCTGAAATCCTCACTTTTGGAGTGAAATGCTAGCCCTCCAATGTCAGCCAAGGAGAAGACAAATTATTGTGGGTATAAGGTGGGCATTGATGCCTTCCCCACTTTCTAGGTTTTCACATGTGTTGACTTTTTATTGTAAGTTCCTAGGAGCAAGGACCTATCTTTTTTAACTTCATAAAATTTTGATGGTGCTACTTTATGCACCAAACTTAGATTGATTGGTTCTGACAGATTTCAACAAAATTTTTAGCATCAGACAGTTTGCAGAGATAATACTCACAACAAATGGACTGAAATGAAATGAGGCCCACCAGACATTATTGGACTGCAAGCCCATCATCTTCAGTCAGTGCTCATATTGGCTGGGGCTGATGGGATCTGGAGTCAAGGCAGCATCTGAATGGCCAGTGGTTCCCCCATACCTGCCTTGGATGTTTCTCTGTTCTTATTCCTAAGTTGATGTCTTGCTCCTTGTTCTCCTACATTACTTTCGTAAATGCACACATTGTATGTTGATGGCAGTGTCAGTAGTTCCATCAGAGCAGGATTTGAGGGCAGACGTTCAAAGCCACGAAAAGGAGCAGGAAGGGCCCCAATCCCATCAGGGCTGACTTTCCACATTTTCAGGCCAGTGAAATAGAAAACGTTGCTATCTAAAGAGCAGCCTCTCCTCCACAGGAGACCATTAGTTCCAGAACCTAGCATGGTCTGATTGCATCACTGCAATATAATTCTAATGAATAATGAAAAACCTGGTCTAATTTTAAGATTGTCCACAGACACACCTTGCAGCAGAGTGCAGAAATAACAAGTGAGAAAACTGTCTTCTCCCCCACTCCTTCCCAATCAACAGATGGCTACATCATTTATGATAGCTGATATGATCTGCCTGGAGAGATACTCTGATCTTGCGTTCACAGCTAATAAATCATCTCTCCGATCTGTATATAAAGGTGCTTGGATGTCACTCACTGACATCGTAATTACTAGAAAAGTCTGACTGGAGGAACTTTTTAATCTTGCATGCAAAGAGAAGTCTCTTCTCATAATAGCAACCAGAACTTCTGCTGACAGAGAGCTGAGAGACGCCATTGATCCATCCCGCTAGCAGGGCGTTCTTCTTTCTGACATTTGAACTGTCCTCAGACAAGGGGAAAACACTGGCTGTGGGAGACACTGGAAGAATCTGTAGCTCAGTCTTCCTCAATCTGTTGTCCTTTAGATGTTGTGTTGTTATCTGTCATCAAGTCATCAACTATGGTCTTGAAATTCAGAGCTGTGACTTCTTTGATTGAATCAACTGAACTGTAGTGTGGTCTCCCCCTTCTCCTACTGCTTTCTACTTTACCAAGCATTATTGTCTTTTCCAATGAGTTGTGTAATCTCATCTAAATCCAAGAGCTAGCGTGGTAGAGTGGTTTGAACATTGGACTAGGACAGTGGGAGAATAGGATTCAAATATCTGCTTGGTCATGTAAACTTACTGGATGACCTTGGGCAAGTCACATTCTCTCAACCTCAGGGAGACAAGGACAACCCCCCTCTGAGCAAATTCTGCCAAAAAAAAACCAGTGATAGAGTCACCTTAAGGTTTGCCACAAGTCAGAAATGACTTGAAGCTACACAATAATGACAGCCTCAGTTTAGTCACCTTCACTTCTAGTTTAGGCTCAGTTTGTTCTGTGACCCATTCATTTGTCCTCCAGATGTACTGGACTACATCTCCTATCATCTCCAACAAGGAGGGCCACCAGTGTTATACTGTATTTTCAAAGTTTACATGGGACATATGTGAAATCTTTCTCCCCTCTCCTCTCCACTTAAGTTTCAATTCCTCTCTAGACAGTGACAGCTAAACATATACATTGTTAGCTGACTATAGCCAAAATCCTACTGCTAGCTTTAGATAGCCAAGGGTGTAGCTATGGGAGAGGAGTGGAAAAATGAGGCTGTAGCACCCCAAATAAGATTTCTGATCCCTAATGAGATTTCCCTTCAGTCCCCCAAACTTCTCACATTGTAGAGCGTGAGATGTTGGAAATCTTTCACACCTGACACTCTTATATTTGTTTCTTTGCTTTCCCTTGATAACTGTGCCTGCCTCTTTTCTTTGGATGTCTGAACCATATTTCAAAATGCTCAGCCGAAGTGTTAAGTTATTTTAGTGCTAGACATTTGCAGACTGGAGGAAAATTTCATTTTGGAGAGCAGAATTCTTTTTTTGTCTTTTAAATTTTTTTCAATTAAGAAAAAACACAATCCAAACGTACGAAACAACAAAACAACAACAAAAAATACATCCATACAAACATTAACAGACATCTACACATTTCTAAAAACAAATACTAACAAAACATAACTAAAACTGATTCACACCCTTGTTGCAAACAGTTCATATTACTTAAACATTTGCACCCTATTAAGTCATACATTTTATCCCATAATTATTAGTTGTTGCTTATCACTTATCATTTTAATTATTTACTTGTTTAATTTCTCAATTTATAATTAATTGTTAACTTATTCCAGGTTATTTTATGCTAATAATCAATTATCGAAAAATAATAATCATCTATATAAAAAAACTTTTTAAAAGGACAAACAGAATACATCTTCTAAATCTAGGTTTTACACTTCTCATTAATTTTAAATATCAAAACCCATTGTCATCAGATCACCTTCATTCTTTTTTAAGGAGAGCAGAATTCTTATCTGGGAGGAGCAATCCTTCATCCTCTCCCCCGCCTCCATAGCTACACCTTTGAAAAAATCCATTGAATCAATGGAATGTACCAATGTGTTGATTCGTCACTCAGCAGTTGATTCAATGAATCTACTTTACTCGGGATTAACCAACAGGAGGTAGGCTCATCTGTTCAAAAATACATTTTCTTGAAGCTGACATCTGTGAAATAACATGGAGCTAAAGCTACATTGGACAATGGATGGTGAATGTTTCTCTTTCCAACTCTGGAGTATACATCTATTAGAACTGTAACGATATGTGGAATCGAAGTACTTCAACCATGTTACCTTCCAAGTTATGGAAATATAATTTAAAAGGACGGGCATGTCAAAGAATTTTCTAGTACAAAATTAGTACACTGTAATATCTCATTAATAAATGCATATGCCTAGTTTCTGTTCATATCCTATGGATTCACCCTTTTTGTTCTTTGTACAGGCATCCCTTGCTTTTCGACGACTTGTTTTTCAGTGTTCTACTCTTTCAGCCGTTGTAAATTATAGACATGTACTGTTCTTTCAGTGGGGATTCTGTTCTTTTGTCAGTTCTTCTCCTCTTGTCTTCCTCCTGTAGGGCACATGAGGGAGTTATGGGGTCTCACTTCCCCCATGTAATTCTCTCTGTAATTCCCCCATGTGCTTTGCAGGAAGAAGGCAAGAGGAGAAGAACTGGCAGAAGACTGGGTTTCGCTTTTCAAACAATTCTGCTTTCTGACAGTGCTCTGGTCCCTAATCTGCCAGATGAGTGAGGATGCTTGTATTTATTTTTCCTTCTTTCTTTGTATTACATACTAACAATCTCATTAAAAACTGGGAAAAACTGGAAGTGAGAACGGCTTTCATTTGGGTTGCTATCTTTCCTCCAGGGCTGAATTGATTTATGAAAGAACTTATTTTCAATCAGATGCTGCTTATTTTATAACCCGTTTGGGGCAAGAGTACATTTTTATTATTGTTGTTTTCTTTCCTACCTTAGGATTTCTTCTCCTCTTTTTCCACACCTGGCCATAATTGCTTCTGGAAAATAATTGTCCCCCACCACCTAGGAAGGCATGGTGGATGGAGTATCATTGTACAGATTGTTGTCTGGGAGATCTGATGTATAAATATTGTGGGACCATATCTGGGTCTGGTGTGCAGCCATGGAGAGGAGCAAATTAAGATAGGTTCCCCAAATGATAATTCTGCCCCCCATGATGTTTTCCTTTCAAATTCATTCATAGAGTTCAGCTTCTTTTGCAGTCTTCAGCTTCTTTTGTAGTGATTGATGCCACAACAATTCCCCTGCACCCCTTTTTGTGTCTTCGCATCCACCGAATATTGTTTCACTACACTCCTGTCCAGATGGGTGATTCCACATCCTCCCACCTTGCTGGATTGGCTAAAGATAGGGAGTGGGTAGAAGTGAGGCTCAATTTGGTTGTTCAAGCAAGCCTAGGCGTCAGTTGGGCCAACAGCATTTTAAGATACCAGTAAAACTAGATCTGTAACTAGGTTACAGATCTTAGTATCTGTAACCTGCACCTTTTTTTTTTCTGAGAGACTATTAGACAGAGATGGGCAGAAGGTGGATCTAGATCTGACAGTAGATTTCTGTGTGATTTGCAATCCATTGGCAAGAATTTCTGATTCCCAAAGCAGTTAACAGAATTCCTCTTATACGAAATTATACTGCTGAGAAGAAGATAGAGGGGTTACCAGGTGTGGATCTTGATGTCAAAGGATTGTTTGATTCAGTTCTGTTACCAAAAAATTCCTGGCTCAGAATTCTATAATTTGAACTTGGTGCGTATCTCTTTTGCACAAGGCTCTGGTTTGTGAAATAGACTGCACAAGCTTGCCTTATTTATTTTTTAATTTAACTATTTATATCCCATCTTGTATTATAAGATTTCACGGTGGTTATAGATAAAGCTAAGTGAAAACAATCTGCAAGCATTTAAATTTAAATCAGTAAGAAATGATTTAAACAGTCTAAAACATCATATTGATCACATTAATTTGTTTTAAATCAAAAGAGTTGAAAACAGATTTAGGTGAACTCATTAAGATTTCAAAGGCTTTGATAAAAGGCCCTTTTCTGTTGCATTCGCACTCTTCCTCATCTGCTAACTGGAGCAGAGGGTTGGCCTCCAGCCTGTGGCGCAGTCAACAAAAACAGAAGCTGGGCTTTGGAAAAGGTCTTCTCATCGAGCATTTTGAATGCTTGAGTGTCTGTGTGCATGCACGCATGCGTGCACAGGAGGGGGAAGCTGTGCAAAGAGCATGGCACAGATGAGTCTGTGGGAATGTGGCACCCAGCCCAAAAGCCCTGTGTTGGTGCCAGAGGAGGAGAAGGAGGAGACCATGGGGATGGAGCCAGCTTTTCCATGCCTCAGTGCCAAGGTCTTAGATTGATCACATGTCTCTATCACCTAGCAGGTGCACTCAGCCTAGCATTAAGGGGCAAACAGGTGAGAGGCCTGCTGGGGAAGTATGAGGCCAAGAAGGTGGAGTTGTGCTTCAAAGGAGTTTAGCGAGGGAAGAAACAGCCAGCCAGTCTGTAGTAGAGAGTTGGTAAAGAGTTTTGTGGAAGGGTACAGACGGATGTCCCTCCTAACCGGACTGACCATGTGTCCTACCTTAGCCCTTTCCACACTACACTGTCATCGTGCTATTATTCCACTTTCAGCATCCTGTGGAATCCTGGGATTTGTAGTTTAGAGAGGGGCATTTAGCATTCTCAGCCAGAGAGCTCTTTGGCCTCAATAAGCTATAAATCCCAAGGTGTTGTAATTGGAATAATAGCACTGTAACAGTGTAGTGCAGAAAGGTTCTTAGTCTTCAGTTGGAAAACCTGTTGGAGGACAGTTCTTTATGTGTCTTCAAATTGCCTGTCAAGTAATGGCGACCCCATGAATTTCACATATGAACACTTTCACGGATGGCCCTACTGTAAGGCAGAGACAGGTGATTGCATAGGAAGCAGCTTCTGGATATCATGAAGCAAATTATTAGATAATAGAACATTTACCTGGCTTTATGTAAACGGATGTTAAAGATTTCACTTATGATTTGAATTGGAGAAAAAGTCTGACCGCTGAAACCTGCAATCCTTGAAATATATTTCACACCAGTTCCCATGAAAAACGTACTCAGTTCTAATGATTTTCTAGAAAAATTCAAAGATTGCCAGTTCATGCTAAACATGCACAAAAATGTTGGGATGCCAGCATATTTGTAAACATCAGAACATAAATGTGCGTTATAGTGCAAAAAACACAAAAATCCCAAACATTTTCCTACAGTTTCAAGACTGATAGGACTTTTCTTAGGAACACTGCTTGTTTTAGTCCTGTTTGTATGCAACTTGAAGTTGAAAGTGTTAATATACGCATAACTGTCCACATTTGTGTGTTTAGCTTTTACAGATTTGATTATCTGTGAGTTTCTTCAACCCCTGCTCCCTTCAGACACTCCTGTTCCAGGGAAACTACCCTCTGAGTGGCTCTGATGAGCTTGCACAGCCCTTTAAAAACCCACTTCTGGTCCTCTTGCTCCTCTACCACCACCACCACTAAGGATGGCTCGCAACCCAATTTCTCATCACAAATCTCCTCCCAATGCCCCTCACACATCCAAGGAAGGAGATGTGTGTGAGAGAGGAAGTATAGGGCCACTATGCCAACCCATACCTTTCCCTCTCCTCTCCTGACCTGGTTTGGACCCAGGGTGCCCATTTACCCCAACGTGTCTCACTCCCACTTTCCACAGACACACATTTTGATATTTATGATTTTCCTACTTTTGCAAGGGTCCTGTGGCCCTAACCTTAGTGAATGTGGAGGGCTAACTGCATGTGTAATTATTCAGTTTGGTCAAAGTCAGTCCATAACTGTGCATTTTAGGGTGAAAAAAAATTACAGAAATCCAAAATGATTGTTTGGAAGGCACCTGAAGGAGTTCATGGACTGGGCGCAAATTTTAGTATAGTTTTTATTTTGATTCCATTAGATAATACACCAAGGCTGGAAATCTGTCGCTTATTCCCAGCTAGAGTAGACCAATTGAACCAATAGTTGTTGATTCAAAGAGTCCATTGTAGGCAGGACTTAATAGGGTTTAGGTCCAGGTGTGATGATTCTGTGATCTGGCAAGTGGATTTGTATAGTATGGCAGACAAACAACATACCTTCCAGCTGTCCTAGTTTGGCAAGGCCAGTCTGTGGTCTGACTTTTTCAGCTGCTTTTAAAATGTCCCAGTTTCGCTTTCCTTCTCTCACCCTCCCTCTTTATTCTCAGCTTACTTCAGTTGCTTCAAACTGAGTTTGAAGTGCAAACGTAGTTTGTGATCAATTAGCAGGGAGGAGAGGAGGGGGCAGAATCTTGCCCATCCCAGCAGACTCAGGCCCTTTCCGCATGTGGAGGGGGAAACGGGGGAAAACGCGCCGAAACGGAGCTTACCGGCAGCCGGGTAAATCCGTCCCCATGCGGAGCAGTGCGAGCTCACTGTTCCCTAGTCCTCCCGCGTCCACAATGGCGGCTTCCAGCTGGCGGAGGCTCTCCACCAACCGGAGAAGCTCGCCAGCCGGAAGCCCGCCCCCGGCAGATCTGCAGGCACGCACTGGTGTGCGCCTGCAAATCTGCATTGGAGTGCGGGAACAGAGTGGCACGGAGTGGCGCTTCGGGTAGCTCCGGAGTGGACTGAGGTGCGGAACTGCGACAAGTAGTCTGACCCAGTCCGCTCCCAAGGTGCAGACGGCCTCCATCAGAGGTCGCACCATGCCGTACTGCTTACCCTGTGCGGAAAGGGCCTCAGGCAGAAGCAAACCAGTGCAGCCTCTCTTAGCTTCTGTGTTCTTCCTCATTAATAAGTTTTGCCATCATGACTGCACTCTAATGTCTTTTGACCACATACGTCCTGGTTTTCATCTGTGAAAGTTTAGAGGGTATGAAACAGGCAAATACTTTAAATTATGGATTTACAGTGGCCCCTTGACTTTCGAGAGGGTTTGGGGTATAGAACCCTCACCAAAAAAAAAAAAAAAAAAAAAAAAAAGTGATTAACCCCCCCCATCCAAGTGAGTGCTCCCCCTTCCATTCCCTTCCAGGGCTCCCCCTTCTTTTGCTTGTGTTTTGCGGGTGTGTGCTGTCTTCCTTCCAGATGCCTCGGCAATAGACAAACAAATGGGAGGGGGCTGCCACATGCCCAGAGAAAGCAAGCATGTGTGCCTACCCCCCCCGCCGATTCTCTTGCATTTCGCCTGGGCATGCTGCCTTCCAGGCACCCAGGTGATAGGCAAGTGAATGGGAGGGGGCAGCAATACAACTGGAGAAGGCATACGCATGGGGCTGCCCCATGCCATTTGCTTGCCTTTTGCCCAGGTCTGTGGAAAGAAGACATCTGCACCCAGGCAAAAGACAAGGGAATGGGAGGAGGAGAATGGGTGGGAGGTAAGTGGGTGCCTTGCAAATAATCAAGTTTGCAAAGGTCAAACCCATGAATGTGGAGGGAGAACTGTATTTTTACTGCCAGCGAGAATGAGAGGTACTTGTGGGATTTTCTGCTCTATGTTCCTAACTTGGCTGCCTTTGTATACTGTGTACTTTGGCATGGGGTAGCGAGCATCATTTGCTGCTCAGCCTCAGGCAGCAAAGTGTCTTGGGGCAGCACTGGACACTTCTCTGCCAACCAGGTTCTTTCAGCCTACCTGTTCAGTGGCTGCCTCAGACAGGCATCCTTTTAGCTGACAGGACAGAAGGTGTGTGTGGCCCTGCTTCAGTTATCATTATTGCCACTTCTTTCCCAGGATGTGTGTTATAGTTCCGTCCTTATCTCATTTTACAGCATGTTCTTATCTACAGAGCTTTGTGAGGTAAGCGATGCTGAGAAATACCTTTCCTCAAGGCCACCTGAATTTCCCTAGAATGAGTGGAGATCCAGGAGTCCTGGCGCTATGCCCAAAATTCTAACTGGAATATTTGTCTTGCTGATAAATCAGCTCTGAGCCTAATTGCGATCATTTAAACTGAATGCAGTGACCCAATGAAAAGAGAAATATATTCTTAGCACTCCTGCAAAACAAGAATTGCCGTGATCCTTTTGTGGCCGCTGCAGTTAAATCAACTTTGTTTACGCTGGTAATGGGAAGGCACCCTGATGAACAATTACTTCAGCAGCAGCCACAAAATAATGGTGAATAAGTGAAAAGGTCACTCCATCCATTTCTACACCCTATCTGGTCGCACAGCTTACTGTGTGCATATATGCCTTCAAGTTGCTTGTCAACTTATGGCAACACCTTGAATTTTTCACAGGGTTTTCTTAGGCAGGGAAAACTCAGAGGTGGTTTTATCACTTCCTTCCTCTGAAATACAGTCTACAGCACCTCGTATTTGTTGGCAGTCTCCCATCCAAGAACTAACCCTGCTTAGCTTCCAAGATCAAACAGGATCTGGTGCCTTTAGAGTATTTAGGCCTGAGTTTTGATTTTAGGTGCAGGGAATGCACTCACAGTGAGGGAAACTCCATCTTGAATTTGGCCTAGGCCAGCTCAGAGAAGACTTCATATATCTTGCCTGTCTTCACTAATCCTGCCAGTCATTTTCTCTTATATATGGAGTAAAAAAAAAAAAAAGACTTGCCACAGGAAAAAGGGAGGGGTCCAAAGGTTGCCAAGCAGGTAACAAGCCACACTTGCTGAAATTTCCTTTAAATTCTATGCATTCATTAAAAGTATATTAAAAGTACACACTTTCACTGTGACAACTCTAAATTAGTTTCTGTCATTTGCCTATAATAAGAAACCTCACAGCATCTGATGCCGTGTGTGTGTGTGTATGTATACATACACACACACACACCCATTTAATTGGTACAAATTTAGGGAATGGAAGCATATTATATTTTAAATTTACTGCTGCTGTTCTTGGAGATGGGCTGATGAAGGCACTTAGGCGAACAATGGAATGCTGCTGTATGCAAGACCGTCATTTATCTGGACTTTGGATTCTCTGGATATTTTGGAGATTCTCCAGGCCACTTGTTAAAATGTGGTCGTGCTGCATTGTAGGATTGTTTGAGGATGCTTGCTGTGCCACATGGATTTACTTGTCAGTTTAGGAATGTTGATTGTAGCGTTATATGTGCTAGCGTGGGCGTGCTTTTTTAAAAAGTGACATGGTATATTAGTGACTATCATGACTGTGTATATGTATATACTAGGGTTACCATATTTTGAAAATAAAAAAGGGAGCACATTTACCAACTGCTTCAAACCACCAGTCACTATGATGACTCCCCCTACTATATAAGCTGTGATAACTGCTACTAGAAATATTCCTAACTTTTCGTCGTATTTCAGTAAAAACAAATTGAATTTATTATTTAGCAATATTTAATTATACCTACAATTTATCTGGTTACAACTGAATTTTTAGTATTTAATTGTAAAATGAAGTGTGCTCAAATTATCACAAATAATATGCTATGAAACATATTTGTATATGAAATACTTGTATCTGTACAAGTTGTTAAAAAATCCTTTTGGTCAGTCTCTTTCAGGTGCACTTTGTGCTTCTTCCTGAAGCTGATTAGCCCGAACATACTTTTGTGTAGATCTTTTCTGAATCCTGTTTGTTTTCTAGATCTCATTCTTATTACAAAAAAAACAAAAACAAAAAAATCTCACCAAAGATGTGTGATTTGACTTGGTAGTTCTGTTATTTTTATACAGGCATCCCCTGCTTATCTCACGGGTTAGAGACCAGAGCACTGTCAGAAAGTGGAACTGGTTTAAAAGGAGAACCCAGTGGGAATTATAGAGGCTTACTTGGGACCAACTGCATGTGTATATGTGTGTGCTCCTTGCAAAGTTGGCAGGGCTCCTTTTGCCCCCTCTTAGCTAGGTTTGGAAGCAGTGTGCTGAGTGAGCCTCTGTAGGCAAGAAGGCAAGAAAAACTGACCAAAAAAGTGGACCCTTGTTGATATAACAGAACTGTCCATAATTTACAACTGTTGATGTTGAACAACAAGTTGACAAAAAGCAGGAGACACCCGTATTTGCATTTATTTGATGAATAAATGGATATAATATCAAATTCTATATATAATTGGATCCCTGTGGTGTGTAGGAAGCTTTCGCTGTATTTTGCATGCATGCGTATATGTGAGATTGAGAGATGTGCACACAGAGAATGGCATGCTTTTCATGGAGTAGCTGCTGTATTGTATATCTGCACTGTGCAAATAATGTGTGGCATTTTGTGGCTATAAATTCACCTGTGTGGTGGATTACATTGATTTGTTTTATATGACTACTACAACAGGAGACAGGGACAGCTCACAATATTTTAGTAGCTGAGAGAGAAAATCCAGTGCTGCTACTTTATACTTTACTATCCTTTCACAATATGTGGAAAACAGTTACTGGGCTTGAAGCAAGCCAACTTTCCTTTATTTGTTGGGTTGAAACAGGAGTATATTAAAATGTGCTTACTGAAAGGAGTGACTAACGTTCATAAATCTGAAAGCTGAATTGCAAAAACTTAATATGACAGAGAAATGGTTTTCTTTTTTAATAAACATAAGAAAAATTATGGTGGGAAAAGCTGAAGAAGCCAGGAATTCTTCAAGCCAGGAGCAAGTGCCTAATTGCAGATGGGCGTGTTTAAACTGTGGATAGTCATGGAATATCAATCTGCCCATGATCAGTGGAATGTCGATCTTTATTATTACTCACATATTTCAGGACTGAGTCCCGTAATGAAACGAAACAGTTCTCCTTTTTGCAACTTCCTATTTGGTCGTCACTGGTACGTAGAACTTGATGGATGTTCTATGTATATGAATGTTGTGATGTTTGTTGGCACACGCTTTGTAGGTCTAGGGATAGGTTGCATCCCATGTTGTGCATATAAGGTGTATATTGAAGATCGACATTTTGCACCTAGCAGCAGATCTCTGTTCTAGAAAATACATATTTAAAGGTGTGTGGTCTGGATCTTTCAGGTCTGCTTAGATTGGAGTCTGCAAATAGTTGTGTGTGTATGTAAATGCTGTGCATAGCTGAATGGATACTCAATATAGCAGAAACACTATACGTTGTAGGTATATACGCCTGTCAAGTTTATAGCTATTCTTGAGGTGCTTTCATTAATGTCCTGGGGTGTATTCTTCCTTCTTAACACACACACACACACACACACTCAGACTGGAGCACATTTCTGTATTTGTTTGGACTGTTTCTCTCATCTCTAGGGGTGCTTTCTGCAGAGTTTGGCCTAATGATAGGCGAACACCCTGGACAGAAACAAGAAGGGGTAAACTGAGAGGCCTGGCTCGCCTAAAGTGCTGATCCCAGGGGATTCTGCTCCAGCCAGGGGTTGAGTTACCTTAGTGGTTGAGCAAGAACAGCTCAAAGCCAGGCTGCTAATTATAAATGTTTCTTGGCCCTGCCTGCTTCCTTGGAGCACGGAGCCCTGTTCCCTCCGTGCCCCTAATAGGACACAGGCTCCCCAAAAAGGCAATGTGAGATGAAGTCCCTGAAAGGTCAGGCGAGCACTCAGGAAGGGATGAAAGGCCTACAGGTGGATGGTGTTAAATCAATGCCTCCCCAAAGAGGCCGGCCAGACTATTACAGCCCTGCGGCAGTAGTATGGTGCTGCTGCTGCTGCTGTTTAGCTGTTTAACCTGATCCCAAATCTAGGTTTTACATTCAGAAATTAAACATGTGAAAAACAAAGGAGAGAATGAACAGGCAGCTGGAGTAGTAGCTTGAAAGAACTGACACCTCAGTGAAAGGATGGCCTCATTCACACGTAGTCTTAAAGGCACGTGGGGCCTTTGCTCAAGGCAGATTCCTAAAGTGATGTCAGGACTCAGCTGGAGGAAGGCAGAAAGTTTTTCATGGTTTTTTTTTTTTTTGTTCCCCTAATGTACACCCTGCAGCTGTCCCAGTTTGGCAGGGGCAGTTCTTATTTGTTTTCTGTGTTCCCACTTTTTCGGCTACTTTTAAAATGTTCCAGTTCTTTTCTTCTCCTCACACTTTCTCATTTTGTCTTCAGTTTACTTAAGTTGCTGCAAACTGAGGCCATGTCTGCACTACACTGTTATAGTACTGTTATTCCACTTTCAACATTGTAAGGAATCCTGGGGTTTGCCGTTGAGGAAAGGGCATTTAGAATTCTCATCCAAAGAGCTCTTTGGCCTCAGTAAACTCCAAACCACAGAATTCTACAGGATGTTGAAAGTGGAATAATAACACTAAAACAGTGTAGTGCGGAAATGGCCTGAGTCAAGGTGCAAAAGTAGTTCACATTCAATGAAGTCAGCGGGGGGGGGGGGAGGGGGGCAGAAACTTGCCATTCCCAATAGGTCCAGGCAAAAGCCAACTACTTTAGCCTGTCCTAGCTTGTGTGTCCTTCCTTGTTAATAAATTTTGCCATCTTGACTTGGATATTACTTGGCCATGTCTCTCCTGGTAAGTTGTGTAGGATGGGGGCTGGCGGCGATGGAAGTAGTTCGCCCTGGGCAGCCATTTTTTGGGGGAGTCCCAGCTCGTAGCCACACCCCTGCATGCTGTAGTCCCATCCCTCGCACCATGGCCACGCCCATGCACCATGGCCACACCCCATGCACTGTAACCATGCCCCCATGTGCTGTAGCCCTGCCCCTGCCTGCCCCCCTCCATGCACTCCAAGCTCCACCATTGCTCCTGGTTTTTGACTTGTGAAATGTTGGACAGTCTGCTAATTATTGCTAGGGCAGAATTGAAGTAGTTGGCCATTGTCGTTGTGGTTTTCATCATGTTTGGTTTGTGCACATGAAACAAAACGTTTGGGGGCAAGAGTCATTCAGATGGGCAGGCAAGCCTTTGGGTGAGAGTACTTACAATGGTATACAGTAATCCAAGTAGTTTTTTTATTCACCCCTTTTAAGCTTTTAAAACAATTTAAGAATTTTTAGAGGTTTAAAGTTTTAAAAATATTCAGGAACACCAAAGGCATCTTTAATTGAAAGTACATCTCCAACTGTAAGTCATATGAGTGTTGCTGCCTCACTCCAGTCCCTGAAACTCTCCCCCTACCCATTCATGGTGGATGAAGTTCTGTCAAAGGTTAGGAAGTATAATGCTCATCTCTAATTCCTGTCATTCTTCCCAACTGGATGGTGATCAGGTAGGAAAGATTTGCATTACTGGTACTGCCTCTAGGGCCTGCTGAATGTGTGGCAGGCAATAGGACCTGTGCTTGATGACTGTGCCCACTCCCCATGCCTCCCAAAGTGGACCCAGTCATGACCTGCACACCCCAACACCTGTGCATTTGGCATCAATAACAACTCAACCAACATGCACATGGCTTTTCTGCCTAGGGTTGCCAGTTCTCAGGGCATGGCCTTGAGTCTCTAGTTTCTGAGGGCCATCTCAAGGCAGGAAATGAGGGCAAAAATCCTTTAGTTTTGAGGAGATCAGCTTCAGGCAAGATGGAACCGCTGTGTTCAAATTTCCCACTCAGCTAGTTTGCAAGGCTGAACTGATTGTTTACTTGCAACTTGCAAAGATTCTCCAGAGGGTTTATATATTTACTGAGTTAGCTTCATCCTTTCTTTCTAGTCACTATAGCTCCAGGGCTGACCTTCCAACCAATTCTGCATCTTTGTTGTTGTCCTATGCTTTCAAGTTGTTTCCAGCTTATGATGACCCTTAAGACAAGGCTATCATTGGGTTTTCTGGTGCTGAAAGTGTACGAGGTGCCCAAGGTCACCCAGTGGGTTTCCATGGCCAAGTGGGAAATCGAACCCTGGTCTCCAGGGTTGTAGACCAATGCTCAAACTGTTAACAGTAAAGGAGTACAGACAAAATAGATAGTGCTTCCCAGCTTTCCCCTGGTCTATTCTGCAGGGCTGCTAGAGATTCAGTGCCCTGGACAGTTCAGTTCACGGAGGGCACTGCCTCTTTAAGTGTCTTAAGCTAAGGGAACTCTCTCTGCGTTTGCTTAACTTAAGTTCCTCCATTCAGAATTGTAGTCAACTTGGAAGGTTGTTTCTGTTGTCAGCCCCATGCCCTGAATAAAATTATGCTGACATTAATTGGCAAAGTCAATGGTTAGATTTGCAGCATTGGTTCTCAGCGCTCTCTGTAACAATATTTCTTATACTTCACTGCTGAGTGAATACATGTGTGATTCAGGGTTCATTATTGATTGTTAACCAGAAGTTACTTTATTAGTAACCATGTATTGGAATTTTAGTCGTGGGAAAGCAAATATTCTCAGATATGTGCTGTATGCTTTATGAGATCATTGTCGCTCCAATTTAGAAAAACCCCTCCTTTTAACAATAAAGGGTCCTTCTCTTTGCTCATGTAAGAAGTGGTTTTCACTGTGTTCTTCCTGAATGGTAGGGGGCAGGGGGAGAAGTTCCTTTGGTCAAAGTTGGGGACCTTTCTGGGCTGATTCAGAGTTCACCCACAATTGTGTAGATTACTTGGGATAGTCTATGAGGACCTAAATATTAGGTCTGGCCCCATGTCTTTTTTGAGAGTTCTGGAGTAAACGTACCAAAACCACTATACCATGCTTACTCTCACTAGTAGGCTAGATTTCTTATCCCCTCACCTAAATCAGTGAGAAGGAATGAAATACTTCCATTTCATCTTGATCTGAGAACAGCCCCTTTAGCTAAGATTTCTGTTGTAATCTCCAAACAGAAAAATCTGTTCTCTGTGTATGTGTGTGTGAATGACAAGCTGTGAACAACTGCGATTGGTACTTAATGCATGACACTTAATGACATTACCAGAGCTGTCCCTTGGTCTCAAGTTTTGGTCTGGAAACCTCAGGGCCTGGAACAGTCCTCAGCTGGCAATCTTAGTTCTGTCCCCAGTTCCCAGTGAGACAGAAGAAATCTATAAAAAAGAGGAAGCGAGAAGGATTACAAAAGGAGTGTGGCAGCACCTTTAAGAATGACTAGTTATTCTTAAAGGTGCTGCCATATTTCTTTTTTTTTTCTCCCTTTCCTTCCTCCTTTTTATGCTGAAAGAGAGTAGGGCAGCTACTTATTTGAGAAGAAATCTACATGGATGTATTGTTTTCTCTTTAAAAGACAGTTGGAAGGGATGCGGCTAGCAAGTACAGTTCTTTTCCCCCAGTTCACACTCAGGCAATGTGTGGGGTGGAGAGTGGGGTCCATTTATACAGGTGATCAGAAGTATATCTAGGGTGGGGCAAGCAGGATATGTGCCCTGGGTGCCAATGCTGGCGGGGGGTGCAAAAAAGCCATGCTGGAAGATTTGGTGGCAGCAGAGGAGGAGGAAGTGGCCCTGGAAGTAGGGGTGAAACTTCTATGCTTGTCCAAGGTGCTGTTTACACTAGATATGCCTCTGCAGGTGATATCGCTTAATAATTTCTTCCAGCTCACACAGCACATGAGGTAAAAATCCAGGCACACAGGTGATGTAGTTGTAGACAGAGAGTTGAAGATTTGCACACCTAGGAAAGGGATTTTTGGCAGTTTTTTTGTTGTGTTTTTTATTGTTTGATGGATGAGGAGGTAAAGTCCAGCTTTGATCATTTCTTTGGTGAAAATCCAGGAACAGCGCCAAACAGGAAAATGCCATACACAAACCTCAAATGATGTTGGAAGGGTGTGGTGATAGGGTTGCCAAACTGAAAACTGGAGAGGGCCCCAGTGTCTTTCATGGTTGTGAAGAAGAGGGAATTTCAGCAGATGTTGTTTGTCATACAACCAGATAACAAGTAACACCTGCTGGAATTCCCTTTTCTGCAAGTATGTGTCTTCAAATTTCCTGTCAACTTATGGTGATCCCATGAATTTCACAGGGTTTTCTTAGGCAAGGAATACTCAGAGGTGGTTTTGCCAGTTCTTTCCTCTGAAACATAGCCTACAGCACTAAGTATTTTTTGCTGGTCTCTCATCCAAATACTAACAAGAGCTGACCCTGCTTAGCTTCTAAGATCAGACAGGATCTGCTGCCTTTTACACAACCATTAAAGGTACAGGAGCTCCCTTTAGTTTTTATTCCGGCAATCCTGTGTGGGGAATGAGTATGGCCTTTTGCATTTTTAGCAACTCATGTATAAGTAACTTCAACCTGCACCTTTGTCAGCCCCAGAATCAATTGAATCATTGGTGTGATCAAGTCAAACACTTGCAAAATCTTGATGGGTTCATCTTTAAATACTTGAATATCCTGCTAACACCACCTCCTCCACAGTCACACCCTCCCTGCTAATCACTCCCCTTTCTGAATAGAAAAAAAAATCCTTATTTTAGGTAAGCATTGCCAGGCAGCATTATGGGGTATTGTTTGTTACCTGCTTTCTGAAAAAGCACAATCTGCTGAAATTCCTGCTTATTTACAACCATTAAAGGTACAAGAGCCCTTCTGTTTTCAGTCTGGCAACTTTAAGAACCCTCCCATTTTCCTATAGTAAGTCTTTTTTTCCCCATATGTAAGAGAAGATAACAGGCAGGAAGAATCAAGATGAACCAGGGTGGGCAAGATATATGAGCACATTTCAAATTTGGTTCACTCTGAACTTGGCTAGGTCAAATTCAAGATGGCATTTCCTTCACTGTGAATGCTTTCCTTGCACCTAAAATCAGAACTTCAGGCTTAAATACCCTAAAGGCACCAGATCCCATCTGATCTTGGAAGGTAAGCAGAGCTTGGGTGGATCATGACTACTATCTTTATTGTCAAAAATGTCTAGGAAGCCCGGTATGGAAATGGCCAGAGTCAGCCCTAGTTAGTACTTGGATGGGAGACCACCAATGAATATTAGGTTCAGTAGGCTGTATTTCAGAACTGGCATCATCACCTCTGAGTATTACTTGCCTAAAAATACCTCATGAAGTTAGTGGGGTCACCAGAAGTTGACAGGAGACTTGAAAACACATCATTATTGTTGTGGTGTGCCTTCAGGTCATTTCTGATTTATGGTGACCCTAAGATGAACTTATCACAGGGTTTTCTGGGGCTGAGAGTTTGTGATATGCCCAGGGTCACCCAGTGAGTTTCTAGGGCTGAGCAGGAAATTGTACCCTGGTCTCCAGAGTTGTAGTCCAATGCTCAAATCACTATACCATGCTGGCTCGCTGAAGACACATGGACGCATAAAACCAAAACTATCCTCCAACATGGGGCATATAGACAGGGGTAAATGTGTGTGCCGCCTTCCCAGTTGGTTAGCAATACTAATTTCTCAAGGCCTTCTCCACATTTCTATAGGGGATAAACCTGTAACTCCCTCTTCTGCTCAAACCAAACATAAAACAGAAGCAGCTTCCTCCCACTTTTTCTTCCTCCTCCTTGATGCCTTGATGCTGACTCACAGGCAAAATGCTTCATTTAGGCACGTGCAGTGATGAAACACAAGAAATACTGCCCTGTTTCTGAACTGGTACAATTTTTTTTCAGCACACTGACATCCTTTATCTAGTTCTGGGTTGTAATCAACAGAGTCAGCAAGAATGGCCACACATATATCATGGGGAGAAATAAAGACATCAAACATTTCCCCATGAAAAGAAAAGAAAATGAGATTACAAATAGGGCAGAGAGTTGTGTGTGCCAACTGATGTGTAGACATTCACATTGAGAAATAATTTCTATATCAAGATATTATGGGGAGACCCAGTAACCTGAAATCCAGTTGATGAGCAGCTTCAAGGACTCTCTATATGGTTGTTCTTATAAACCAGGTGTATACTGGACAGCACTTCAGCCAGTGGGCCATTATATTTAAAGAAGGAGACATGGGCAGCCCTGCAATCAGTGGAAATTTGATGCAGTTTGCATGGGCAGGGTTATCTTGAACATCCAGGCAGACTAGTTTAACCCATCCAGATCGCTGCCTCACGTGGAAAAGTGCGCATTTGATACAGGAGAGTTGGCACAAACAAATGGAAACCAGAGCCCTCCAGATTTTATTTTATAGTATAAAACACAGCCAGGAGTAGTAAAAAAAAAAAAAAGGCACCTCCCAAATTCTGAGGTTAGACGGAGGATCCTGTTTGGTAGCACACTACTTCTCCTGCAATGGAGCAACTTTCTTAGGGAGGTGTGTGTAATTGCAGCAGGAGGTGGGATCTGCCCCCTGTTTTTGTCATTTGTATTTTTTCACTTGCAGGAGGAAGCCAAAAAATCCCCTGGGACCCATTTCCCCCTTCGCACTTGGGTTTCCCACTGGGAGCTATGCAAAGCATCCTGGGGCCGAGTGGAACCCTGCTGGTTCTGGCACAGTGCTGGCAACAGCTGGACCTTTCCACTGCTCTCCTCCCAGCTCCCTTGGACCAAGGGGGCTGGGTTATTAGTGATCGCTGGTGGTGATGGCTCAGCACTCTGCATCTGGCTATATTAGGGGGTTAGACAAGCTGAGAGAAAGGACTCAGAGCTGGCGACTTTATTGGGAGGCAGGGAGTGCGAACTCAGCGCATAGTGGGAATGGAACAGGGACAGTGTCATGCAAGAGGACTCGCTTACTAAAAAGAGAGGCCCTGGGACTCAAATCTGTGCAGATATTTCTCCAATGCACCTGGAGTCCCTTACTCCTAATCCCTTGGGAATGCTTGCACACTTACTCTGTGGTATGGCAGAGGCACTCTGTACATGCACAAAAGCCAGACTGGATGACAGTGACCTGAGAGAAAGGTCAGCCCTTTTCTTTTTTTTTCTTTTTTTACAATAGGCATTTAAGGAACAGCTGTTCCTAGAAATAGAA
The DNA here is from genome assembly GCA_030412105.1 of Cyclura pinguis. Classification (NCBI taxonomy): domain Eukaryota; kingdom Metazoa; phylum Chordata; class Lepidosauria; order Squamata; family Iguanidae; genus Cyclura; species Cyclura pinguis. The sequence continues at coordinate 102,931,628 of CM059604.1, forward strand.
TGTATTTTCTCAAATCCAGGCTTATTCATATTCAGAGTAGACTCATTGAAATCAGAGTGTCTACTGGAGGACTGCAAAATTTTGACCTGAGAAATAGAGTATTTTTTTTTCCTGAAATAGGTACAGATTTGGTTATAGTTAGAGTTGACCCACTGAATTCAACTGGTCCCAGTGGTTCTATTCTAAACATTGCAAAATTTGGATACAATCAAGATAAAAACATCCTTTTAAAGTAAATCTCACTCTCCTTGTCCACAAATTTATGGTGTTTTTTTTTAAATATACCACCAGTTTCCTTTCATTGTTGCTACCACTATATAGCTTATGAATAAGTAAAGATCAGATAGAATACCACCTCATTAACTGAAATTGTCACTTGATTAAATAAACTTTAGTATGCATTTTGGCTGATCAATCGGTCAGTTAACTGATAGATCAATCTTTGTAAATTTGCATATGGCAAACAGTTACTTTAAAGAAAAAAAACTTGTTTTCATTGTTTTTAGACAATGATCATATGTGTTAATTGGCTTGTTTAGTACCAGATTACTTAGCGTTTGCTTTACCAACAACAGTTTGAATAATGGCTAGTGTTAATTATGTAAATTGTCCCTGCGAATATTTCATACTTTTAATGTTCAACTGAGTTCATTGTTGCTAGCTCCTCCTTCTACCATGTCTGCATATATAACTTTAACTCAGCATGACCTATATGCATCTAAGCAGAAGGCTGCTACCCACCAATGTTTGTGTTATAATCAAAAACTTAATCTGTAGAGACACAAGACTTTTTGCAGTTTGTCCTGCCTCAGGGCATTTGGCACTCCATGTAAATCCTGGAAAGTTCAAGGGGAAGAAAATTGCACACACACACCTCATATCCTGGCACAATAGTCCCTATCTTAAAAGATACGTTGTCTCTTAGAGAAGAGAAATACCCTTTTTCAAATGGTGCATTGTTAACAACAGTTAACTGCATTTTTTAAAAATAGAAGCAAAGCAGTATCAAAGCATCCCACCAAAAAAGAGTAAAAGTATTTATATTAATACAGATTGACGTTTGTATCAATTGTTTTAAACAATTCTTACTGCTTTTTTTAGACCATTAACCTGTTTGACTAATTTGATTGCAATTGTGTATGGTGTGCTAAATGTGTTAGACTTAATGCCTAAGGTGCCACAAGACTCCTTGCTGCTTTTATTTAATCAGATTGCATCTCTTAGCTGTGAACCACTTTTATCTGAAGGTTTGACAAAATAATAGCAATATGAAAATTCTTTTAAACTGAGAAAGGGCAACATGTGGCTGAAAACTGTTACTACCTATGCAGTGCTGATTTCCACCCTGCAATAGATCACTCTACTTTTCCTTCTTGGGTCCACCATCTAGTAGCATTCCTAGTTCCCTTGAGATTATTTCCAGCAATTACATACTTTTCTACTGTTTCTTGTTTGCCACACCCAGTCCAAATCCCATCACTCTTTTTTTCCCCTTCTTCTATAGGTGGTAATTAGGGTCCTTGCTTTGGATTAACACCCTCAGTGAACACATTTACACTTAAGAGATGTGGAAAGCTGTAAAGCAGCCCCAGGTTTGGAAGGCACCGCAAGGAACATGGTGGACTGTGCCCAAGAAGGAGTGGAGTTGGATAGGATGGGATGGGGCATGTATGCGACCTGGTCATTACAGAACACTTACAAGGTTGGGAGTGAGCAGTGCGAATGCCAGTCCCCATGCACATTATGTGTGCACTATTCAGTTTGATGTTTCAAAGTCATAAACGTTGTCACTTGCTTCCATCACCAGACTCACTACATCTTATTGCAGCTGAGAAGGATCTATGCACAATGAGAATGTGTCCAAAATACATTTAGCATTTGTGTGATGTTCCAGCTACACCCTTTGTAAATGAAACAGCATGTTAGCCTCCTGTTTTACCTAAAAGATAGAGGAAAGGGAAGATACAGGAAGACTCTGTCTTTCGATGCCCCGTTATGTGATGACTTGCTCTTTTGACTCTTCCAAATTAAGGACAAATTCCATTAATTCAATGGGGGTTTCACTCCTTCATCAGTTCTTCTTGCCTATGGAGGCTCACTTGGGATCACTCATGCGTTCTGCTTGTAAAGCAAGCTGAGACGGGGTGGGGGTGGGGAATGCACCAAGCCAAATGAGAGACTTTGCAATCAACAGACATGCAGTTGGTACCAAGTGAGCCTCTGTAAGTCCTTCATACAGTACAGTACATGGGTTCCGCTTTCCAACCAATTATGTTTTCTGATGATGCTCTGATCGCTAACCTGTCAGATAAGTGAGGGATGCTGTATATGTTTGCAGTAAGATGAGGTGGGGTACCCTGGTGGTTCTGTTCACTCCACTGGGCAGAGAAGCCTGGCAAATTTGAACTTTTACTGTTCTGACTATGAATCATACAATCATAGAATCATAGAGTTGGAAGAGACCCCAGGGGCGATTGAGTCCAACCCCCTGCTATGCAGGAACACCCATCAAAGCATTCCCGACAGGTGGCCATCCAGCCTCTGCTTAAAAACCTCCAAAGAAAGAGACTCAACCACACTCCGAGGCAACATATTCCACTGCCGGACAGCTCTGACCGTCAGGAAGTTCTTCCTGAGGTTCAAGTGGAATCTCCTTTCCTGCAGCTTGAATCCATTGCTCCTTGTCCTAGTCTCTGGAGCGGTAGAGAACAAGCCTGCTCCCTCCTCAACATGACATCCCTTCAAATATTTAAACATGGCTATCATGTCCCCTCTTAACCTTCTCTTCTGCAGACTAAACATACCCAGCTTCCTAAGGCGTTCTTCATAGGGCATGGCTTCCAGACCCTTCACCATTTTGGTTGCCCTCCTCTGGACACGTTCCAGTTTGTCGACATCCTTCTTGAATTGGGGTGCCCAGAACTGGACACAGTATTCCAAATGAGGCCTAACCAATGCAGAATAGAGTGGTACCATTACCTCCCTCGATCTAGACACCATACTGCTATTGATGCAACCAAGAATCGTGTTGACTTTCTTGGCTGCCGCATCATACTGCTGACTCATGTTCAGCTTGTGATCTACCAAGACTCCTAGATCCTTTTCACACGTACTGCTATCCAGCTACATGTCGCCCATCCTATACTTGTGACTTTCATTTTTTCTGCCCAAGTGCAAGACCCTACATTTCTCTCTGTTGAAATTCATTTTGTTAGCTTTGGCCCAGCTGTCCAATCTGTCAAGGTCGTATTGAAATTTGATCCTATCCTCTGGTGTATTAGCAACCCCTCCCAGTTTGGTATCATCTGCAAATTTGATCAGCATGCCCTCCACTCCTTCATCCAAATCATTGATGAAGATGTTGAATAGCACTGGGCCCAGGACAGAACCCTGTGGCACCTCACTAGTCACTTCTCTCCAGGATGAAAAGCAGCCATTGGTGATCACCCTTTGGGTGTGGTCGGCCAATCAATTACAAATCCAACTAACGGTAGCCCTGTCCAGCCCGCATTTTACTAGCTTCTTTGCAAGAATGTCATGTGGAACTTTGTCAAAGGCCTTACTGAGGTCAAGATATGCTACATCTACAGCATTCCCTTCGTCTATCAAGCTTGTAACCCTATCATAAAAAGAGATAAGATTAGTCTGGCATGACTTATTTCTGAGAAATCCATGCTGGCTTTTAGTGATTACGGCATTGCTTTCTAAGTAATTACAAACCGACTGATGTGCTCTGTACTTTATTGTTCTCCAGATTTCTCCTTACACAAATATTCCAAGTCCCAACATAGAGATGTAGCAAAAAGCATTTTATAACACTTACTTTGAGAGAAAAATACCTTTGGAAATGCATGTGCTACAGAAATCTGTAAGCTGTCTAAGCGTGACAATCTGCTGCAGTCAAAATCAAAGGCAGGCCAAGTCATACCTGTAGCGTGATAAGAAAACCATTATCCAGGAAACTTTGTCACTGACTTTAAAGTAGCCATTGGGGGGCAAAGAAACACCAGGTGAAAATTAGAACAAGAGACTGCTCCCAGGCTGAATGAGGATGAAAGTTTCTTGTTACTCTACCTGTGTTAATTGGCTTCCCTAGGGCCAGGGTGTTTGTGTTATCATGCACATATCTGTGAATAATCAGTGTTAATGATCTAAACGTTACAGTCAGGGCTTCCCACATTTAATTTTCTTCTGATCTCACTGTTCACAGTTCGACCTCAAAATGTGTAGTATGTGTATACTTGAAATTCTGAATAAGCACATCATGCATCTCATGAATTAATCCATGAAATCTCATGTTATAATAAATTGGGTAATTTTAACGTACCACCACAAGAGCCTATGATCTTCTGTGAAAATAGGTATATAAACAGGTATTGAACTGTACGTTTTCATTCAGATTTTGGTTTTTAAATTGTAGGTTAATGTGGAAGCAGAACAGAATGACCATAAGTGTAAACACGTGAAAATGACAGGAACCAGAAATACCTTTGTCTGCTCCCTACTTTGGATGTCAGCATTTGATTCCCAAAATGTTACCTTGGGCAGAGTTGCCTCAATTATGTTCAGAGTGTATGTCCATCACAAAAAGAGTCCATTTGACATGCGTAGAGAGAATCTTGCCCTTGTGAAGGGAAATTTCTTTTAAAAATCTAAAGCAACATTCTTTACAAATTTTAAACTTGGACCCCTTCTAAACTTGCCTACTTGTCCAATATGTTTCTCAGCCAGTGTGTGGTTATCTTTATATGCTGTTAGCCATGAAAACAGTGCTAACCATATTCACCTTCCAATTACATCCTCTTGCCCTTTTACCAAGGACAATGAGATTGTTGTCAGTATAAAGATGATTGGTTGGTAAGCCCTCTGTTCACCTGGACAGGTGTGTTTCAGGTTTTCCACATTAGGAAATGTTGGAGATATCAAAATCTTATGCAATCAGCCAGAAGTACAAGTGCAGTTCCAGATGGGACCATATTGAGTCATGTTTCCAACAGTAATACTACATTTCTTTCCCTATAGACAGCCTTCTTTAGCTTTGCATCTTTCAGACATGTTGGTTTGTACCTTCAACCAGGTTCAGCCACTCAGTGGTGGTTAGGGATGATGGCTGGCTGTAGTCCATCCAATGCATCTGAACTCCATCAGGTTAGGGAAGGTGGTCTCTGCCCCCCTCTAACCTTGCAGAGAGCTTTGTGAGGACAGGGGACTTTACCCCCTGATTCCATTCCTTGCCATTTTTCTGCTAGGATGAGTCTATTGGTAGAAGTCTTCTCTGGCCTTGCGATTTACCTTCACCTGCTACATTGTTCCATCAGTGTCAAAATGTGGCAGGAATTAAAAAGTGGGTGGGACAGGAACAGAATGAAGTGGCTAGAATCCTGAACAAAAGTACATATGCTGCAGCTTTTTCTTGTATGTGCGAACACTACATAATATCAGTCACAACCATGTATTTTGAATGGGCATGCCAATTCATCCTCATGCACCCAGGTGATTCATTACTTTTGCCCCCTTGCATCTGTCCTGATGTGCCTGCATTCATTACTTTACAGCGGCAAAGAAGAAAGAAGAGAAGAAGAAGGAGGAGAAGAAGAAAGAAGTGCCAAAAGGTGGGACCAGGAGTCTGATATTTGACATGGTGAAGCACATGTTTGTTATCAGAAAGTAACTCTTCAAGTCTATAAGTTCCAAGAATTAAAATCTAGAAGGAAATAGTGGGCCCATCCATGCAGAGATACAGATTTCCCATAGTGGCACATGTTTTAGCAACTTTATGATCAGCTTAGGTTGCTTGAATTATGTGAAGCTCAGCTAGATAGGAAAGCAGATATTCTACTTGCTTGGTCTAATCTAGACTTCAATTCTGAAGTTGAAAATAGAAGACTTTGTGCACATAAACCTGGAATCTAGGCAAGGACATGCTATCTGTCTTCCCCCAATCTGCAGTAGTATTGCACATGATGGCAAGTTAGCCTGGAAAGTTGCCAATTTATAATCTGCACAGTTCTGCTAGACTGATGTAATGAAATGAACCACAAATAGGTGAGATGATATCTTTAATTAGAAATGTTGGTGCAGTAAAAATTGGTGCTTTGATCACTTTGTTTTTGGCATCATGCCACTGAGATGTAATTGAAAAGGATATTAACTGCTTACCCAAATATATACATTAAAAAAAAACAAAATTAGACTTCATATGTATTTAAAGCATCTGGTCTTACGATTTTTTATTTGATTGCTCTGAACTGTGGATCTCTGAACCTTGGATCTCTGGATGCAGCTGCTATTGGAAGCTGTGATCACCTGACTGCAGCATTTGTGGTCTCAGGCAGAAGACTTTGCTATCACTTGCTACCTGATTGAGCTCCAAAAGCAGGGCTTGAAGAACTGAAAGCATAATTATATTTATAGGAGAAATAAGCATAGGAGAACTTCGGGTCTCCTTCTCCCCCTTACCCCATCCTCACAGTTCAAAAAATTTGCTTCTACTTCAGACCACTCATGATGTAGTATTATATCTGTACCCCAAAAGTACTGTCTTACCTGTGGTTAGTTGGGACAAGCCAGTTTCAGTCCACAAATTATGAAGCAGGTTTGTTTCAGCCAACAAGAGTTGTGTTAACACTAAACCATGATTCATTAAAATCAGTATCAGACTTCTCTGATCTTCTCCCTGTGGACATGGCAGAGGAGGAGAAGCCCAAAATGTCTGCACATTGTTAACTGTTACATCCAAAGTGAGCTGGTAAAACAGATGAAATTGTTTCTTCATCTCACATTCACTGCAAATGAATGAATACATTCTGGGGGAGTCTTTAAACCAACTACACTATCCTGCAGTGTGTTTTTATGTCAAGAGGTTTTGAGTTATTCTTAGAAGTGATAACTTTGAGGAGAATAGAAATGGGATTAACATGAACACATTTAAACCAAAGAATATTCACCAGACATGCAAGCTTAAGACAGGCTTGCTGTAATTGGAAATGTTGCTTGTGGTTGTGACGAAAGTAGAATGAATGACACCAGGGATAGTGTGAAGGATCTAACATCTTCCCTCTTTTATGTCCTTTAGCAGATGCTCCAGCAGAGCAGAGAGAAGGGGGTAAGTCTCCAATAACTTAGAAATAAATCCTCTTAATTATGGCAAATGCATGGATGGAGAATTTGTGTATTGCAAGGTTCGAAGGATATATATTTCCAGTGAGTCTTTACTATCTATATAGAGGTAGACACTCTTGCATATAACAGCCCATATAACTTATGGAATGGGCTGCCCCTCTCATCTGGCAGAGTGAGGCAGGTGTCACAGGCAACAGACTTTGGATGTTATGAAAGGGCAGCAAATTTTAATTTGTCATTATTGTATTTTTACTGGGATGAGAAGAGGTACTTGTGGCCAAAAGAACTTGGCCAGCTTTGGATATAATACCACTTGAATTAGCTGGGTGGGCAGGGCAGTATCTGCTTCTCCACTTCAGACAGCAAAATGCTTTAGTCTCACCCTGCCTGGCTCCCTTTTCATGAATGAGTAGTCACTGGTCTGTTGGTAGGTTCTAACCAGAGATTGGAAAAGTTCCCCTTTTTGTCCTGCTGGGGGATTCTGGGAGTTGTTATCCAAACGTTTTTATAGCTTGGGATAAAATAATCTTATCTTTTCCCTTTATCCATTACATACTTGTTTCTTTTGGTTCCTCCCCCGCTTAGCAGAGCAACTAGAGAAGGGAGAGACTCTTTCCCAGTTGCCATCCCAGTTGCCACATGAGTTATGCTATGGTAGCTTGAGCTCCCTGTACTACAACAGCCTATGCATCCACTTAGGAACACTAGACAAAGTATCCTAGCATGCCAACGTCATCTAGCCACTAGTTTTGCTCAGAACTCACCAAAAAGATATAAAGAACCATCCTCTTTCTTCCTCTCCATGGTCTTTGTTTCCAGATGAGCATAAAGGAGAGCCCTCCACTCAGTCCGATGGACTCTTCATTAAGAAGCCAGAAAACGTCTTAATTGAGAGCGGTAAGTGCTGCAGCTGGAAAGCAGCAGATCCTGTAGGGAACAGGAATTACCTCCTCTGCAGACCCAGGGCTGGTCCTACCTTTAGGCAAGAGAAGTAATAGTCCCACTATTTTCTGTTCCAGCCAGCTTCATCTGCAGTACTGCATTCAGTTCTGAGTGCCTCATTTTAAGCAGGCTGTAAACAAGTTCATGTGAGGGGGGAAAAAAAATGTTAAAAGGTGTGGAGAACAAAACATATGAAGAAAGGTTGAGGTATGTTCAGCCTTGTGAAGAGAAGAATGAGGGTCAACGTGATTCCATTCTTCAAATATCTCGGCTGTCACAGAGGCCCTTTCCTCACCTTACCTTTTTCCAGTATTTTCACGAGGGGATCACGCGAGAAGCCTCTTGCGAGAGGCACTGGTATCCCATCTGCTTCCCCTCCGCAGCAGCTCCGTGCTGGGTGGAAGGAAGCGTGAGGGCTCTACCCCTTCCTTCCACAGCGCAGCCAGGTACTTTCCCAGGCTGTGCTGGGGGAGGAAGTGTGATGGGCGCGCATCGGGAGGCTCTGCAGAGGAGGTAAGTGCAGGTGGGGCATGGGAGTGAAGCGCAATCACACATCATTTCCGGCAAAAAGCCGAAAATGATATAATGTGTGATTGCCGGGCAATGGCCTCAGGAGAGTTACGCGATTGTGAGGACGTCATGTGGAACGGTCCTCGCAATCTTGTAGCGCTCCCGAGGCCATTTTGCAGCAGGATTGGCATGTGAAAAGGGCCAGAGAGGAGGGTGCAGGTCTGTTCTCTCCTGCCCCAGAAGGTAGGACCAGGTCTAGTGAATGGTTTTAAGCAACAAGAATGTAAACTTCGATTGAAAGAACTTCCCGATAGTAAGAGCAGTTCAGCACTACTACCATTTACCTAGAGATGTGGCAGGAACTGTTTCTCTGGATGTCTTCAAAAAGAGTTTGGACAGTTACCTGCTGGAGATGACCTAGAAGCAAGTCTGAAATGACTGGAAACAGATGTAAAGGGACAGAAAAGGCTCTATCTTTTCCTGGCCCTGTCTGGAGATGGCAGGGATTAGACTTGGAATCTATGTCACCACTTTTCCAATTTGTGAATGCTCTCAGTAGACATCCCTGTGTTGCAACTAGCTGCCTTCTCAAAGTGTTCTTCTCATCCTGCCCTGCCCCATGGAAATTTAGAGGGGATGAGAGTGTATGATCGAAAGGGGCACTGTGATGACTTTCCCTATGTTTCTTCTACAGGGAAGGATGTATGCATCTGCATGCAAGTGGATGGGAAGCAGATACCCTGCAAACCCACAGTCAAATGGTTCAAAGGGAAATGGCTGGAGCTGGGTATTAAGAGTGGGCTGCGGTTCCAGTTCAAGGACAGCTTTGACAAAGATAACAATGTGAGTCTTAGTAAAAAGAGAAGGGTGAAGGAGCTGCTGTCAGTGCTCCTGTCCACCATTTCATTTCGGGGTGGACAACTTTGGTAGGTTGGGAAGGGTGATTTTTATCAGAATAGGGGGAGGGGAAGAAAGAAAAAGGATAAAAAATGGCCCTGATGTCCACTTCTAGTTTTGAAAAATGTGCATTTTAATGTTAAATAGTGCAAAGGAGACCCTGGGACCTATTTGAATGGCCAATTGCCAGTCTTGGTGGATTCCATGAAAGATTTTGCATCCTTTTCGCCAGAAAAAGGGAGGTGTATGAGGAAGGGAAATCAGGGACCACAAAAACACTTGGGGAGCTGAGAGTCTGAGGCCATTTCCACAGTCGAGTGTTATAGCGCTATCATTCCACTTTCAACACCCTATGGAATCCTGGAGTTTGCAGTTTAGGGACGGGCCTGCCGGCCCCTCCCTAAACTGCAAACCCCAGGATTCCATAGGATGTTGAAAGTGCAATAATCGTGCTATAACACTCTAGTGCAGAAATGGCCTGAATTACATCTCATGGTTGTTTTACTGAGGATAAAATGGGACTGATGAGAGCCATACATTTTGCCCTCAGCAATCTGAAGAAAAGGTGGGATATAAACATAACTGGTAAATATGTAGAACTCAAAGACATAGCTGTGTTAGTCTGGATCAGGATGCAAAGGGATCTTGTAGCACCTTTGAGACTAACTGAAAGAAAGAGGTTGGTAGCACTGAGGCCATTTCTGCACTTGACTGTTATATTGCTGTTATTCCACTAATAGTTTTAATAGATGTTTTGTGAATGATGCTACCTCAAAACATTGGCCATTTCCACACTAGACTGTTATAGTGTTATTATTCCACTTTCAACATTTTATGGAATCCTGGAGTTTGAGGCCCCTCCCTAAACTGCAAACTCTAGGATTCCATAGGATGTTGAAAGTAGAATAATAGCACTATAACAGTCTAGTGTAGAAATGGCTTAAGTCTGCTTCATCTGATGCATGGAATGAAATGTCTATGGACTATAAATGTGTGTCCCTTGGCACTTCCCTACCTGCATCCATAGACTACAATGCTCCCAACTTCTCTTAGTTTCAAAGGTGTTACAAGATCCCTTTGCTTAACAAATATGAAATAATATATAAAAATAATATTCCTCAAATTTGTGCTTTCCAGAAGTTTGGGACTACAGATCTCATCATCTCCATGCATTAGTATGTTACTTGGAGCTAATGAGTGTTGTAGCCTGAAATATATGGAGAGCACTAGGTATGGGAAATTTACGTTAATCTTTCCCCTTATGCTAGCTGATTTTTGGCTGCTTGTGCCCTCTTCCCTTGTTCAGAACCCCAGACTGGATGTTTCTTCCATAACAGATGCTGTTCTGTTCTAATCCCATTTATTTCAGTGGAGTTCAGGTATACATGCCTGACTTTCCCTGGATCACACCCATTATGTGCACCACATGTGGTATAACACAAATGGATTGCTGCTGTTGATTCTCCTAAATAATGTTTTTTGTTTTGTTTTGTTTTGCTTATGTCCAAAGATCTACTCCTATGAACTAAGAATTAGCAAAGTGGTCGTTGGAGACAGGGGTGACTATCGCTGTGAGGTGAAGGCCAAGGATAAGTTTGACAGCTGCACCTTTAACATTGATGTGGAAGGTATGACCCAGAACCCTTGACTTGATACAGAGTGGTTTAATCCTTTCCCTTCTTATACCACTGTTAATGAAAACAGCTTTCTGATGCTACTTTCAACCCTGGAAGGAAGTCTTCATTGTTCCCTCCCAATGTCTCTCAGGTGCACAAGGAGACAGATTCTTACCAGTGACACAAATATCCTTGTATATGGTTTACCTCTGAGCAGAACAATGTTGATGAAAAATATGCTTGACTTAAGAAGCAACTCTCTCATCAGTCCTGTTTGCTGAGGTCTGCCATTCTAAGCCATGCTATTGAATTATGGGCCCTTTCACACTGGACAGTCACAGCACTGTGACTCCCTGTTAACTGTCATGGCTTCATCCTGTGGGACTGTGACAACTGTAGTTTCATAAGACTTTTAGAAGTCTCAGTCAGAATGCTGTTGTGCCTCAGCAGATTACGAACCACAGGATTCCATAGGATTCAGCCATAGCAGTTAAACTGGAATCATAGTGGCATACTTGGGTATACCGTTGAAAGGGCAACAGCTGAATAACACATGAAATATGCAAGGGCATAGTAAAGATGTAAGATTATGAATCCTGAGCCAAAAACTGGTGTCAGATACAAAAAGTACTGATTGTTTTCCGGGGGGTGGCGAGATGTTTCCTTAATCTTTTGTTGCCTATTGTAGTAATGAGGTGGGCATTGACTCTTGTTGAAAAATTCTCTTGATTAAAGAAAGGCCTCATGTTGCTTCTGGAATTTTCTTGGCCTTTGCTCTTTGTCTGCTTTCTGGAAAAAGGCAGGTGGGCAGCAGCCACCAACAATGTGTGACTCTTATTACACAGACTTGAAAGCCTCAGGATCCCCCAAGAAGCAGTACAGCTAAGCAATTTTAGATGCTGGTTCTGCATGGAGGGTTTTTAAGATGGTAGTATGTTATATTCAGTTCAAAATGTACAAAACCACCTCTGCTGTGTTTGGAGCTTTCATTCTGCTAAGTGAGTCCTGGAGAAAGATGGACAAAATCGACAGTTTTCTTTTAGTTCCCCCCTACCAAATATGAATAAATGTATACATTTAAAAATGAACCCAACAAAATTGGAACTCAGTACTACTTCTGGACTCTTTTCCCAGTCTTGCCCTGACAGCTCCAAAGCCCCCAAGGAATCACTTTCAGCTTAAAGCCATCAATTTTAGATAGTAGATTAGTAGATTACTGCAGTAGATAGTAGATTACTGCACCTCCATCCATCTTAGAGAACCTTATATCCTCCAGTATTTCACAGACGAAAACCAGGATATGTGTGGCTAAACAATACATATCCTATTAATGTGGAAGAATACACAAGCTATAGCCATTTCTGCACTAGACTGTTATAGCGCTATTATTCTACTTTCAACATCCTATGGAATCCTGGGGTTTGCAGTTCCGGGAGGGGCCACGTGGCCCCTCCCAGAACTGCACACCCCAGGATTCCATAGGATGTTGAAAGTAGAATAATAGAGCTGTAACAGTCTATTGCGGAAATGGCCTAAGAGAGGCTGCAGAAGTTTGCTTTTGCCTAAGCCTACTGGGAAGGGCAAGATTCTGCTCCCTTCATTCCCCTTCCTCCTGCTGATAGAATGGAATGCAAACTGCTTTTGCACTTTGAACTCAGTATGTAGTAATTGCAGTAAGCTGATGACAAAGGGGAAAGTGGAATGAAGAAAGAGAAGCTGGGACAATTTAAAAGCAGCAGAGAAAGTAGTACAAGAAAGGACTAATCAGGACTGTTCCTGTCAAATTGGCACAGTTGGAGAGTATGGGGCCTATGGTTTCTGGATTTTCACCTTCTACTCCACCAACTTGCTCCAGTTCCAGGCGAAAAGAACTCAAGGGATCTCCAAATCCAGTAATCAATCCTCTCTTCTCAGTGCAACCAGACATGCAGACCCCACTATGATGCATTAGTATTGCTGATGCAGTGTTGAGAAAGAGATAATTTAGGAGCGAATGGTACAGATGTAAAAAATGTCCTTGACAAAAGACTGTCAATTGTACCAGACCTTTTGCCTTTGCATGAAAGTGAGAAGACAGACACTTAAAAAAAAAAGCTCAATTTTTGTTGGCTTTTTTGTTGTATGAAATTCATTGTTTACATGAAAGAAAATTAATGAAATTGTCACCTAAAATGCAATATATGTGCATGTATATGTATATATGTATAGATAAATGTACAAAAACTTTTGTCCTCTTATCCAGAAAGGAGAAAATTTTTGGAGTTTTTTCTTCATTCATGCATGTGAGAATAAGTGAATATTTACATCTTTCGTTAATAGGGCTCTATTTTTATCTCTGAGCTTAAGGAAACAAGTAGAAATGCATTCTTTTATGGAAAAGGCGGGCAAGGTATACATCTTCCATTTTATATTTTCTTATCTTCCAGCACCAAGAACAGATGAAAGTGGTAATGTGCTACAAGCTTTCAAACGGACGTAAGTATCTTTGGTTAGAGCCTCAATCTTTGATGCGGAGTTCCTTTTCTTCAAACTGGTGCTCTCCAATGTGTTGGACTACAACTCCCACAAACTCTCAGCCAGCAATACTGTGTGACCCAAGGGTTACAAACACATGTAGAAGGCACCAGGGTAGGATTTTTGATTCAGACAGGGGAGAGCCATAAGACCTCTCCCACTCACAGCTATAGACAATACCCTTTGTTGCTGTGATGCCCCCTAGTGGCAGGCTGAGCCAGTTTCCTGTTGGTGCTACAATGGGTTGAGATTGGTTTTTTGCTTTTCTTCTTGCAGAGGGGAAGGCAAAGATGATGTTGCTGGAGAGCTGGACTTTAGCGGGTTGCTAAAGAAAAGGTAGGTGACAACTGGAGAATGAAATACATTAGGACAGAAGCAAAACTTGGAAAGAGTAACTTTTTTAGGTGGTAAATCCCAAATTCTGGGAGTTGTAGTTCACCAAAATTATGTCTCCAAGTTCTGGAAGTTTCTTGTCTGAATTGGCCTTTTCAATAGGGAATGAGGGAGCAGGGGAATTGGAAGAATTCTGGGAGTGAAAATTGAAAGGTTATCCCTTCTCTTTCCCTTTCTTCAGAGAGGTCCAGCAGGTAGAAGAGGAGAAGAAGAAGAAAAAGAAGGATGATGATGATGATATGGGCATCCCACCAGAGATCTGGGAACTCCTAAAAGGTGTGACCAAGAAGAGCGAGTACGAGCGCATTGCCTTTCAGTATGGCATCACTGACCTGCGTGGTATGCTCAAAAGGCTGAAGAAGGCCAAGGTGGAGGTCAAGAAGAGTGAAGGTCAGTCAACGTGCCTGAGGTCTTTGCAGTAGGGTCTGAGAGGTCTCCTGAGATCATTGACCTATTTGGTATGGGCTGTGGGAATGGTGGGGGCAGGAAGAGGGTCAGGGGTCCAGCCTTCATCCTGAACCTTCTGTTGGAGGGATAAGATTAAGGGCAATTGGCTGCTTCCACACGGCACATCTGTTGTGTTGTGGCTCCAGCCAACTCTGCAGGAAGTGGAGCGTAACTTACAAATATGATTTCCAATTTGAATGTGAGTGATTTGTTGTTGCACAACAGTCTTGTTCTGACATTGTGTAGGTAGATGTATGATGTGGTGCTGCGTTCTGGCATAATAAATTAATTACCTTGTCTCTTTCGATGCACTCTAGCCCCCACCACACTCCATTTTTCCTTGGACTAGGAGACACTACACATTTATAGACAGGGATGGCTTCAGGGTTGGAAAGATGCTTGGCAAAGTATTTTCTGGTGGGCCGCCTTCTGTGGTGATCCACCATGGGATATGGTTAGAGCCCTGGGGGACTTACTTTGGTGGTGGGTGGATCATGACTACTATCTTTATTGTCAAAAATGTCTAGGATATTGAGTCATTCTGGGCCATTGTGAGAGGGGGGAGGCAGGACGGAGCACCCTATTTTTGTGGTATTGGCCATCCTCTTCTCTATGTACCCTACAATGCCATATATCACCACAATTCAACATCTGGGCATTGCCAGAAACAAAGATGGCAGTTTCCAGCTAATAGTAGCAGCATTTGTATGCCTGTGTGTTTTGAAATGGGCCCCAAGGTGCATCAGAGGTAGACCTTCCAAGGGTCTTAGCAGCTGCCCAAGGATGCTTTCTGCCCCTATACATTTTTTCTAAGGAGCTGTATATAATCATGTTTAATGAATCTGTTACATTATTAATTGACATCTGATAGCACTCTTATGACACAGTGCAGATGATATGTGCGTGATGTGTATTAGATCCATGCTAATTTACAATTTGGAGATAGAACTTAGTTTGGACCCAGCACGTTTGGATAGTCTGGGAGGAATATGTGAAGACCTAAAGAGGATGAAGTATTTCCTAGATCAAGGATATATAGATTCCTTCAGACCATTTGCACTCTGTGAGCCAGCTGTGTATAACCTATACTTAAGATTCCCATCAGACCACCTGGCCGATGGACGGAACTGTGAATTCTAAATTGAGGAAGAAATCCATCAGAATACTTCACCTTCTCTTTGGAGCATGATTCTTCCCTTACATTTTCTTTTGGGGGCATACACAATTATTCGTGACAGGATGACCAAAGGCATCCGCACACAAACATCATCTGACTGCTGCTCTGTGTGTATTTAACTGATAAGAGCTTGGGAATTTTCCCTGAAATGGGAGTTGGGAGTCTATGCTGAACTGTGGCAGTTCAGCATAGAAAGGAACTGTGGACGAACAGAAGCCACCAGTAGGAGATAGATGGATGCAGAATGCAAAAAGAATGATTTAGATTTTCATTCCCCATCCCCTTTTCCAGCCTTCATTAAGAAACTGGACCCTGCCTACCAAGTTGACAAAGGCCAGAAAATCAAGATGTGGGTGGAGCTGAGTGATCCAGACCTGCCAATCAAATGGATGAAAAATGGACAAGTGATCAAGCCCAGTGGCAAGTGAGTGTGAATGGGTCTGAGGAACTGAGGGCACCAGACTGGTGTTCTTATAGAAATGGAGTGTTCTTGTGGTTGGAGAAATAGGGAAAGCAACTGGGGCAAGTACAGCATGTGTAGGAGGAAGCGCTGAATTCTTCTGTCCCTGTACTCACTTGCCTGTTGCTTTTCCTCCTTTTGGATAGATACATCTTTGAGAATGTGGGCAAGAAACGCATCCTGACCATCACCAAGACGACACTGGCTGATGATGCAGCCTACGAATGTGTCTGTGGGGATGAGAGGTGCTTCACAGAGGTCTTTGTCAAAGGTGAATATGGCGGGAGGGTACACATGAAGGCATCACAGCTGGGCAAAACGGTGGGGTCAAAGCTCAGGACAGGTAGATTTAAAACTGTAATTCCAGAGTTTCTCAGTGTCTCAGGGATTCTGGCAGTTGTAGTCCAAGCTTTTCCACAATTTATGGTAGGGGGCAGACAGAGGTTATGATGGAGGGGCTTGGCATTTGTACAATGAACAGTGTCTCTGCTATGCTGTCTCTCTGTTCCTAGAGCCTCCTGTCCTGATCATGAGTGGCTTAGATGACCAACAGGTGGTAGTAGGAGACAAGGTGGAGATGGAAGTAGAAGTGTCTGAAGAAGGAGCCCAAGTGTTCTGGTATGTTCTCAGTCCCTCTTTCCCTGTCTTTCTCCTTCGTAACCTTCTAGACAACAGCCAACTACCCTCCCGGTCTCTACTCTGTTTTCTCTCTTGAAGCTCCCACTATATGTGCTTCTTGCAGAAGGTCCCAGATTTAGTCCCTGACATTCCCAGTTAAAATTTGGGATGGAGGAGAAATTTGTTTGGCTCACATTTTAACTTTCTTTTACCTATTTTACACGTCTGAATTAGATGCCTTTTGGAACCAGCATTTTTCCTCCTCTTCTTCTTCTTCTTCTTCTTCTTCTTCTTCTTCTTCTTCTTCTTCTTCTTCTTCTTTTTTTACATTTCATATTTATTATCAAGTATTGTAAACAAAGCAATTCGAATTTTCACACTTAGAAGTAATACATGAAATAAATAATAAAAAGAGAAAATGTATACAAAAAGAAATTTATGTACGGTTACTGTTTTTTTAAATGGAGGTAAGGTTCCCCATCCTGAATTCTCTAACCATCGCTTAACTGAAATATGTTAATATAATCTGTTGCTGTAGTGAATACTCTCCATTTATAATTACCCTATGTACATTATATTTCCAAAAAAACTTTCATTTGATGAGTTTATATTCAAAGCATTAAGTAAAATTTGATACCTCTATTTTCACATAAACAAATAATTTTTACCTTTGCAAAGTTTGTTAACTACCACGACCTGTACTCTGCTGATATCTAAATGATTTCATATCATACTATACGTTCATTCAAGCTATTCAATACACTTATCCAACTAGTTAGCAATATTCAAATAGTGCGGCGGGCATAAATAGATCACTTAACATTCATTACTGGAACCAGCATTTTTCTGAATTTTGTATAAAGATTGCCCCAAGGACCAACCAATCAACACTTTTCCTAGCTTTTTCCTTTTGGAAAACATTTTTTTTTCTCTTGAGCACTCAGTTCTCAGCTTGTCCAAAATGGCATAAGTATGAGTATGGATGCACACTATGGTCACTATTTAATATCTATGCCTTTGTACACAGCTAGAGATACTTATACTTATTTAATGTGCTTGTATTTTGCTAAACTTTTAGTATGTTTAGAGCAGCCTACATGACACGGCAGTGGTCTATGATTCATTAATGATGAAATCTATATCCACCTAGCTAAAACCCTGGAAAGTCTTGGATCATTCATTGGAAGCTAAGTGCCCTATCACACTACACTGCTATAGTGCAATTATTCCACTTTAACTGACATGGTAACATTCTTTGGACTTTTGGGGTTTGTGGTTTAGTGAAGCCCAAGAGTTCTCTGCTGAGAATTCTAAATGCCCCTCCCTAAACTGCAAGTCCCAGGGTACTATACAATGTTGCCACAGCAGTTAAAGTGGAATAATAGTGCTATAACACTGTAGTGTGATAAGGACCTAAGTGACTGAGCCTTTTCCTGGAGTGCTTGCTTTTGTTTCTACAGGATGGTCTCCTCTATTTGCATCTTTTAGATGAGATTTGCATCTTTTAGATGCAGCTTTTAGATGAGATTTTAAAATGATATTGGAAGACACAAGTCTTTGCAACAGAGAGAGGTTAACATGTTTTATGTGTGAGACTTTGTTCCTGTCTAGTGTGATGCTATGAAGACTCATGCCTGGGGCTGATTACAATGATCATGAACTTCCCTGTTACAACAGTTCCACTGGCTGCCAGCTTGTTTCTCGGCACAATTCAAGGTGCTGGTTATGACCTATAAAGTCTTATATGGTTTTGCTCCAGGCTATCTGACAGAGTGTGTCTCCCAATATAAGCCTGTATAGACCCTGAAATCCACAGGACAGACCTATCTCTCAGTCCCACCAACTTTATAGGTACAGCTAGTGGGAACACAAACGAGGATCTTCTCGGTGGCTGCCCCCACACTTTGGAACTCCCTTGCTAGGGAGGCTAGAACAGTCCCCTTCTTTTTGTCGTTCAGTTGGCTAGCCAAACCTTTTTTATTCAGACAGGCTTTTAGAATTGAAAAAGGGCTGTAATTGCTCTGTTGTTTTAAATTTATTGTGTATTGTTTTTAAAATCTTTCAGAGTATATGTTTTTAATATGGTTCCTAGTTTAACGCAGTTCTGATATGCCTTTCTGTATGTTTTTAATTGTAATGTTTTAAATGTGTAAACCATCTTGAGTCCCAGGGCTTTATCATACTACACTGTTATAGTGCTATTATTCCACTTTGATTGCCATGGCAACATTGTATGGCAGAGCTTTCCAAATTTTTCATGTTGGTGACACACTTTTTAAACATGGATCATTTCGTGACACAGTAATTTAGTTTTACTAGCAAACCAGAGGTTAAATTAACTGATTACGCGTGTGCAGTACCCAGAGGTGTATCTAGGGTATGGAAAGGCCGCCCCCCCATCCTGCCCAGCTGCCATCGTCCTCGCCAGGAAAGACCCTGGCGAGGGTGGCGGCAGCGGGAAAGGCAGCCCCCCTACCCAATCCTGGCCTGTTGCCATCGCCCTTGGCAAGAAAAGACCCCAGTGAGAGCAGTGGCAACAGGAATGGCTCGGTAAGTGGGGGGGGGGTCTTTCTCAGCCCGGGAGGCGACACACCTACACATTTCAGGCGATACACTACTATGTCCGGCACACCATTTGGAAAGCCCTGTTGTATGGAATCCTGAGATGTGCTGTTCAAGGAGGGGCATTTAGGATTCTCAGCCAGAGAACTCTTGGGCTTCACTGTACTACGAACCCCAGAATTCCACAAAATGTTGCTATGGCAGTTGAAATGGGATAATAGCTCTCTAACAGCACAGTGTAATAAGGCACTGTGAAAAAAGGAGGGAGATAAAAAATAACAAGAGCGACAATAATGATAATGGTAGTAATAAAAATGATTCCTTCTCTCCCCACAACCACTCACCTGTCCACTTCTATTCTAGACATCTATTGTCTTTGAGGCTTTGTGCTCTCCACACTTTGGCCCCTTGTCCTTCTTTCCACCTCTAGGATGAAGGATGGTGTAGAGCTGACTCGTGAAGAGACTTTCAAGTACCGCTTCAAGAAAGATGGGAAAAAGCACATTCTCATAATCAATGAGGCCACGAAGGAAGATGCTGGGCGCTACCAGGTCATGACCAACGGTGGCCAGTCCGAGGCTGACCTCGTTGTTGAAGGTGTGTGGCAGCTGGCTGTGAAGTCATGGGTGGCAGGGCTCTGAAAGAACTCTGAAGGTTCTTCCAAGTGGGATGTTGCGGCTTCAGGCTTCTCCTTCTCCCCCTTGCTTTCCAGACAAACAGCTTGAGGTACTTCAGGATATTGCTGATCTCACTGTCAAAGCAACTGAGCAGGCCGTCTTCAAGTGCGAAGTGTCGGATGAGAAGGTGACTGGCAAATGGTACAAGAATGGAGTTGAGGTGCGGCCCAGCAAACGCATCACTATTTCTCATAAGGGCAGGTGAGCATAAAGGCAAGAGAGTGCTGTGTGCATGTGGGTGGAAAGAGGGGGAGGGAAAAAGAGAGAGAGAAAGATTGGAGGGGAGAGGGAGAGAGGGCTTGGGACAGTAAGTATGAACTGCTTTTTGCTTTGTTTCTACCTGCCATTTTAGCTGTGTAAGTAGAGCTGAATCTGCAGTGGTGGTCTGGATAGAGTATTATATCTAGATATAAGAAATACAACTTGGGTGTTTGTCTTTAGATGCCTTTGCATGAACCTCCTTTTCAAGCTGTGGTTGGTTGAATCCATGGATATGGAGTACCAACTATGTGGCCATTTCCACACTACACTGTTGTAGTTCTATTATTCCGTTTTTGTTTTTATTTATATTTTCTATGGAGTTTGTAGTTTACCGAGGCCAAAGAGCTCTCTGGCTGAGAATCCTAAATGCCCCTCCCTAAACTGCAAACCCCAGGATTCCATAGGAGGTTGAAAGTGGAATCATAGCACTATAACAGTGTAGTGCAGAAATAGCCTATGTCAGTAAAGGGCAATTTTTCAGAGACAGGAGCAGGAAGTATGAATTAGGGATAGAAATCAAGCCAGATCCATCTGACCCAGTTATTTTAAAGGTAGGTCAGCCTTAACTTTATCTTGATTGACCCTATACATGCATTAGCCTAAGACTTATCCATAGAGGTATTAGAAAATTAAATTTCAGTGAATGTTTACGTTTTATTTTTGGTAGTACCCAAGATACACAATTAATGAGTGCTTAGTGCTAAACTGTCACCTACAAGGAGTCATATTTTGATGTAATATGTCATGGAAAATTTCTGAATTACCAGTCTGTTCATTCTCATGAAGAATAAGTAAGCATGTTGTTTAATGATGAGGAAGGAATGTCATAGCATGACATCCATAGGGACTTATCATCTTCCTCATTTGGCATCCCACCTATACAGTTTGAAGTAAATCTACTGGTTATCTGCATATTCCTGTCAGTTGTTTGTTTTGCTTCTAACCCCATTTTAATTCTGCAGGTTCCACAAGCTGGTCATTGATGACGTGAGACCAGAGGATGAGGGAGACTACACCTTTGTCCCCGATGGATATGCCCTCTCGCTGTCTGCCAAGCTCAACTTCCTGGGTCAGTGCAGGGAGAGACTTGAACAAGAGGCCTTGAGACATTGCGCTAAGTGCAAAATCCTTTGCTTTTACTCTCATAACGAAAGCACGAGTTCAACAGAAGAGGCTGAAGAACTGAACACAATGCTATTCCCCGTCTTAGTGGAAAAATGGATGGAAAAATTCATAAAAGATTATATTTTTTTGCACAGTTTCTTGTCTCAACACACACACAGTGTTCCCAAGGAATATCTAGGACTACCTGGATCTTTGGGAAATTATCCCTGCATGTGTATATATAAATATACAATGCCTTCTATTTCTGTGAACGCAGCTGCTCATGCAGCCAAAACTGCCCCACTCATGCACAATGGGGAGGTATTGGTGGTATGGCTATACCTTAATTAATTAATTAATTATGCTGATCTCTTATCCAGTTAATTAACTATGCTGATATCTACCCAACTGACAATGTCCATCTGGCATTTTTTTAAAAAGAGAGCCTAAAGTAGATTGTAAAATTTTTATACTTGCTGCAGGAGACTTAGGCCATTTCTGCACTACACTGTTATAGTGCTATTATTCCACTTTCAACATCCTATGGAATCCTGGGGTTTGCAGTTTAGGGAGGGGCACTTAGAATTCTCAGCCAAAGAGCTCTTTGGCCTCAGTAAACTACAAACCCCAGAATTCCAGAGGATGTTGAAAGTGGAATAATAACACTATAACAGTGTTGTGCGGAAATGGCCATATTCTTTGCTGTGCGGCATGCCCAGAGGCATAATTTCTGATGGATCTGCCTTTGATTGTGAGGAAGTTTCTGTTCTCATTTTTCACAGAGGCACTAATGTTAGTGAAAGTCACTGCAGTACAATTATATAACAGCACTGATGGGAGAAATCAGATATTATGATTTTGAACAATATTCTGAGGTGTTCACTGCTATCCCCCCCCCCTTTGTGTTTTCTCTCCCCTTCTAGAAATCAAGATTGAATATGTCCCCAAACAAGGTGAGTAGATGCTACTTCCTTGGCGGAAGGGTGGGTAGGATGGGAGCCTGAGAATTCTTAAAACAACATTTTTTCTTTAAAAAGGGAAGTTTAATGCTGCTATCAGGGTTAAACCAAAATGTTCTGCTGTCTGAGGTAAAAGACAAGATGGTAGCCCTCCTATGTTCCATCTATAGAAGGAAACTGGATTACCTGTTGAATTTTATTTCAACACTGACAATAGTATAATCTTCCGTTCTCTCGGGGGGCAACAAAGTAGTTTAAAGGGTGCAGGAAAAGCCTTGTGGCACACACTAGTCTTACCTCCAAGACAGATCAGTGGCTAGAGGACTCAAGAGAATAGTCAGGGGGTTGCCAATTATTGGCGCCCCACCTCCAGCATCTGTTACCTGAGGTTATTGCCTCAATCTGTTTAATGCCAGGAACAGTCATGTAACCTATCTATTTCATGTGCCTGAATGCGCAGATTCCTTTATCGTATCTGTCTCCCTGTGCTAGGAAGATAGCAGTACCAGGGTTGTGAGAGTTTCTGGGTCTTTACTGACCTTGGAGGAGCAAGGGCTAAATTCTTCCTCAGCTCACAAATTCACTGAGTGGGCATAGCTAAGTCATGATGATCAGACTGGAGCATGTCTTCTCTCTGAAGGCATTATACAATTTGAAGCTATTTAGTTCAGAAAAAAGTAAGGTGGACATGGTAAAGTTGGGTAAAATGATATGTGCTGTGCAATGTGGGTCCACAAAACGAGAGCCCACAATCTCTTCAAGATGGGTGGTGAGACATTGGGGACAGAGAAAAGGAGTTACTTCTGCATACAGCATATAGATAAGCTATGAAATTTGTGATGACAATCACTATGAATGTCTTCATAGAGGGATTAGAGGAATTCACAGAAGGTAAGGTTGTCAATGACTACTATTCATGATGGCTATATGTTACTAGTTATAGCCAGCCAGCAGCAGAAAGTTATTGCCCTCATGTGCTGTGTAGGCATCCCAGTGGGACATCTATGTGGTCACTGTGTGAAACAGGATGCTCGGCCAGATAGCTTTTGATCTGCTCCACCATGGCTTGCTTTCTTTCCAGAAGTTTGCAAAGAGAATGGATGAAATTGCAAATCACGCAGAAAAAGCAGAGCTTGGGAAAATTTTTTTTTCCAGACTACAGTTCCCAGGGTGCCCCAGTCAGCATGACCAGTTGTAGTCCAAAAAAGAAATTTTTCTAAGTTCTGAGCAAAAGTGCCACAGAAAATATAACAGAGAAACCTCGGATCAGGTGGCCTCTATCTGCAGTTCTTGTTCACTGACTATAGAGACTTGCCGTGAGTTTTCAGCAGATGCACTGCCAAGAGGGTGAGGTGTGCTTGCCATTTTATCTCACAGTCATTTCTGATTTCTCTAGAGCCTCCCAAGATCCACCTGGACTGTGGGTCAGGGAAAACAAATGAAAACACCATTGTGGTTGTTGCTGGGAACAAGCTACGCCTGGATGTTTCCATCACTGGGGAACCACCTCCGGTGGCCACCTGGATGAAGGGTGATGTGGTAGGCATTGGTGGGACTGGATGGCAACATGCCCTGAACTTGAGTGCTATGACCTGAATCCATTTGCTCGTCCCAACTAGATTAGAACCCCGAATCGTTTCTGAATTTTAAGTCAATACTTAAGTAAATCTTACAGATTTAACTGGTTTACTTTAGTTGCGATCAGCAGTTTGATATAGGCCTAGAAGTGCAATTGAAGTTTTTATAAAATAATACTTAAACACTTACATGCTTCCCACAATGAAGTATAGTTATTAATGTTCAGCAGTTAATGTCCAATGTCTATCTTCCATAAAGCAAACGTTTCTAGTCATTTCTGTCTTTTTAACCATACCAGCTGGGTTTAATATTTAGATTGCTTTACATTTTTCACATTGGCAAACCATCTTCAATCTCCAAGAAGATGGTAATTTTTTTTTTAAAAAAACAACCCCTATTACTGCAATCCCATACCCGTTTATTTAGATTGGGGAATAAATCCTATTGAAGACAGTGGGATTTAGGACTTATTACAAGAGATAGATAAATCAGAATTATGTACAGCAGAATAATAGCATCTTTGGCTGGGACTTATCACATGAAATCTTCCTCTTCTGTTGATCTTCCAGTGGGAAACCATTTGGAAAGTGTTATTTATACAAAGGAACTCATCAATGGATGTGTGTGTGTGTGTGTGTGTGTGTGTGTGTGTTTATAAAAGAAACGATTTTCAAACAGCGTCCCTCCAGGAAAATAACAGAAAAGGAATCATATGGTAAATCGCAGCCAAAGATGTTATTATCCTGCTATAACTGAAATTTACTTGCCTCTTGTAAGTAGACATATATAGGATGGGGTTGTAGGTTTCTCATTCAAAGATGGAAGGACAGATAGCTCTGCAAAGTTCCAGACTACACATCCCACAATAGCAAGCATCAGATCCAAACTAAGGTATATCCACACTGCACAATTATAGCAGTTTGATACCACTTTAACTGACATAGCTTCATCCCATGGAATCCTGGGATTTTTAGTTTAGGTGGTAGATGGCTATAGTGGTGTGGTTCCAGGAAGTGAACAAGCTGAAAACTGTTCTCATAGAAATCAATAGGACTTAAGTTAAAGCACAATTTGAACTTAATAGGGCTTAATCCCTCCTAATTTTCTCAGTATCCAACCCATACACAAATTCATAAATGACTTGCAGTGTCATAAGCTAGAGACTTGCTTTTGCTGTCAACATGAAAAATAATATTCTGGGAACACTGAAGGGACTGGTGCTGCTTGAAATGTTGACTTCGCACAATGTAGCTTCCCTTTGGCTTTGAATAATCCGAGATCCCTGTGACCATTCTTGCCTGTTCTACCCAATCCCTCAGGTCTTTACAGACAAGGAGGGTCGGGTTCGCATAGAGGAACGGAAGGAGCTGAGCAGTTTTGTGATAGAAAGCGCTGAGCGTTCTGATGAAGGGAGTTATACCATCAAGGTGACCAATCCGGTGGGAGAGGATGTAGCTACCCTCAATGTCAAGGTTGTGGGTGAGTAATACCACAAGAGAAGAATGCACAAAGGTCTCATATCAGGAAATTTTAAAGCAGTCATTCATTCTGTACTATTTAAAATTCTTTTAACCAGTTTCAAATTTTCTGGTTTTTAACTGATAAACTTTTTAATATATTTTTGATCTTTTAAAACTATTTGTTACTATTAATTGTTTTAAATTGATTTTATTGTAAGTCATCCTGAGAACTTCTGATATAGGGTAGAATATAAACAAATTTAATAAAATTATAAAACAAATTCTCCCATTCAGAAGGTTCACGAGTGCAAGATTTCTATGCTGTATACAATCCTGACATTCGGATAGTTGAAAGTGAGATCTTCTTTTTTTTTTTGAGGAAGAAGTCAATACAGAGCTGGAAATACATTTACAAACATCAATATCTCAGCAGGTTTTTTTATCCTGCCCACCACCAGAAAATACTTGAATTCTAAAAAGGAACACTTACCAAACACTTATCAAAGCTTTAAAAAAATGGTTAAAATCACCAACTGATCTGGAATTGCAAAAGATATATATTTGGAGTTTATTTTTATTTTTGGTTTGTAGTAAATTTCAGAAAGCATGAAAATAGAGGTGGGAATCATGTGGTTCATTGATTAAATTGTGTGTGTTAATTTTTCTCCTCTAGATGTTGAAAAACCAAGACTGGGTGTTCATTTGGACACCTAATTACTACTTAAAAATGACTTTTCTTGTAGCTTTGACTTGACTCGGCATTCTAGTCCCTGTTGCTATATAAGTTCCTTGTCTTTGGCAGATGTTCCTGATCCTCCTGAACAAGTACATGTCACCTCTGTTGGTGAAGATTGGGCCATTTTGGTGTGGGAGCCACCAAAATATGATGGTGGTATGCCTGTAACAGGTGAGTGCATCAAGTGAACCAATGACACTAGTAGTTTGTTGTTATTGTGTGCCTTCAAGTCATTTCTGACTTATGATGACCTTAAGGTGAATCTGTCAGAGGGTTTTCTTGGCAAGATTTGTTCAGATTTGGATTGCCTTTGCCTTCCTCTCATCAGTAGCATAGGGACGTGGGGGTGGGGAGGGCAATTCGCCCTGGGCGGCAGTGTTTCTGGGGCGTCCCGGCCTGTAGCCACACTCCTGTGCGCCCTGACCGTGCCCCCGTGCACCACAGCGATGTCCCCGTGCCCAGTGACCATGCCTCTCACACTGTAGTCCCTACCTCTCCCGCCCCCCCCTTCACACACTCCAAGCTCTGCCACTGCCTCTCATGCTGAGAGAGTATGCCTTGCCCAAGGTAACTCAGTGGGTTTCCATGGCTGAGCAGAGATTTGAACCGTGGTCTCCAGAGTCATAGTCCAGTGCTTAAGACCCTACACCTTGAGTTAGCTACCTTTACCATCCTTTACCAGTCCAATGAGGAGAAAGCAAAAAGTTTCCATGGGCCCTTGGTATCCTCTAGGGTTTAGTTCCAGCTCCCCTTTCCTCCTGTGGATACCAAAATTCATGGATGCTCAAGTCTCATTATGCATAAAGGTATAGTAAAGTGGCATCCCTTCTATAAAATGGCAAAATCAAAGATTGCTTTTTGATATTTTTTTAATATTTTCAAGCCATGGTTGGTTGAATCTGTGGATGCAGAATCCATGGATATGGAAGGCTGACTGTACTTTTGAAAGTTACAAAAGCTACTTTCAAACAATATAGACCACAGGTGGGGAAGGTGCAGCCTGGTTGAATTAGGACAATTGATTTAGTTGGTTTAGGATGATTTTCACCTAAAAACTGCACAGGTAGCTCCCCAAAGATGTGAAAAGGCATGAAAACACCCCATTTGCTGCTACACCCACCAGCTCTGTTTTTGTCAGAATCAGCAGCAGGAAATGATGTGATGTCATTTCAGATCAGCAGGAAGTGACGTGATGTCCCTTCAGATCATAATTTTGAGAAAAGGTTCTGGGGAAAAAAATTGAAGTATAGAGGTATTTTGACATGCTGAGTGTACAGCCTATGAGGTACCCAGGGAAAAAGTGGCTTCTGGCCCCCATTCTGTTGCCCACCTTGATATATACAGTACTGAGATCAATGGATGGGAATTCTGTCTTGGCGAAACAAGGCAGCTTCCTATGTTTATATAATTTGTGTGAAGTTGTTGCAGGCTCCCATTGGATAGTTACTGTGATGTCTCTGATGATGTGCATGGCGCTTCCAATTCACATTCTTTCTTTAAATTTTTTTAATTATCATGTCTGTAGACCAGGAGTGGCCAACTAGCAACCTGAAGCTATTGATGCCACCTGCTGCAATTGTCTAGTCCATGTAATACTTGTTCCATGTGACCGTTATTACTACTTCAGTCCATTCAATGAAATATCTCCTGTTTTGGGGACTGAAATGGATTGGACTAGAACTTTTCTCAGCTCCATAGGCTTGTGTTTGTATAGCATATACTAATTCAAGCATATTCATGTCCTGTGAATGAGTGGAAACAGTGCTCATTAAGGTAAGGCTGGAATACCCTGGAGTTCCTTGCCTGTGTGGATATGGCTTGACGATTCACAATACATCTCTGATCATATTAATATTAGATAGTTCTTGTTATAGGAAAAAGCTCAGGATGTTGTGTCTTCCTCTCATTAATCTCATCTCTTCCTTTGCATCTCAGGATACCTGATGGAGCGCAAGAAGAAGGGAAGCATGCGCTGGATGAAACTCAATTTTGATGTGTTCACGGAGACCACCTATGAATCCACCAAAATGATTGAAGGAGTGCTATATGAGATGCGTGTCTTTGCTGTCAACGCCATTGGAGTCTCCCAGCCCAGCCAAAATACCAAACCTTTCATGCCAATTGGTGAGTGGGTAGCCACTGATGAAGTGATCAAGAGAGATAGATTAAGATGGTGAGGTAGTAAAGCAATGAAGAAAGGCAGGTGATAAGAGCTGGATCATCCCTCAACATTACATTAGTCAAGTGGATCACTCCTTCTCTCCAGCTTTAGCCTGTAGTTAGTTCAAAACAGCATCCAGAGCAAGGAAAGGGGCTATGGATGGGTAGACTAGGTCTATCACCCTACCTAGAAAAATATCAGCATGTCAGATCTTTGGCATTAGAGGCCTGGGAGAAATTGATGGAGTTCGCATTAGAGTATGAACATCCCTCATTCATACTTCCCAGGCCAACATGTGAATGGAAATGCAGTCATAACTTCAGTAGATATATTTTTCTGAATTTTGTGATGCATGACACCAATTTAAAACCAAATTATAGAAAACTGTGCACAAAGATGTGTACATCTGTAAAAAAATGCAATACAAACACATTATATTAGGGAAAGTCACTTGCAAAAATGCATACATCAATAGAAAATGAATACTTTTTGCAGGAAAAAAACCCATGAGTATCTTATGTGAAATGTGTATGAGAGTACATGCATGGTATCATGAAAACTTTTTAAAAAATGCAAATTAATTCATCATCATCATCATTATCATCCTTCCTGCAAATTAATTAAGAAACAGGTGGAGAAGAATTTAAAGTTAGAAAAATGAGAAACCAAGAAAAACTAAGGCCATTTCCGCACCTTACCAATTTCCTTTGTGGTCCCAGTGTCATTCTGGCAGTGCCTTTGCCGGAAAGGGAGTGCAAATTGAATGCTTCCCTCTACACCCGGCCAGCTTCCTGTGGATGGGAGCACAAATGACACACTCCTTCCTTCCACAGTGCAGCCGGCCTCTGTCCCATGCTGTGCTGGGGAAGGAAGCACCTACATTGCGCTTGTGCCTGTTCAGCACGGCCAGAGGTAACAGGAGCGTTGTGGGTGCTTAACAGATTTTTTCTGTTAAGCAAATATCCTGCAGTCACTACAGGTGGGGACACACTGGCTGTGGGACCGTGACAACATCATGCAAAAATGCAACTTGTGGACCACTGCCAACGTGTCCCCATCATGGGACAGTGATGCCATGTGGAAATGGCCTAAATTAACAGCTTTGTTCATCACTAGCTGTTGTATTGTTGATGTAGATTTGCTCGTGCATATGTATATAATGAGTCTTCCCTTTTTCCCCACAATTTAGCCCCTACTAGTGAGCCACTGCATCTCACCTTGGAGGATGTGACAGACACTACAGCGACCCTGAAATGGCGTCCTCCAGACCGGGTTGGAGCAGGTGGCATTGATGGCTACCTCATTGAGTACTGCAAGGAAGGAAGTGAGTTACTGCAGCATGAAAGAAAAGACCTAAGAGTCTCTTTGCATAAAGGAGAATCACAATTTGCTGTGCTCTCCACAGAAAGTCATCTGGATATTTTCTGCTTAAAAAGAAGGGATCCTAAATATCCTTTGGTCAAACCCCATGAGATCCCTTACTTCCTAAACTTCAGGATCTAAAGTAGTGATAATCACGCTTACCTTTTGCTCTTTGTCCCCTCACCTCTCTTGGCTTACTTTCCCAGGCGATGAATGGATACCTTGCAACACAGAATTGGTGGAGCGCTGCGGCTTCACTGCTAAGGGACTTCCGACGGGAGAGAAGCTTTTCTTCCGGGTTATTGCAATCAATATCGCTGGCAAGAGTCTACCAGCCACCTTTTCACAGCCTGTCACTATCCGGGAGATTGTTCGTGAGTCAGTTTGGGCAACTTGAGCTATGCAATCCAACTCCATAGTACCCCTATTCTGTTCTCTGGGCTTTAAAGCAAGGTTGAATATTGAGTGTACAGGTGAGATGGAGTGGGAGCAATCTCGTTCAGGATCCTGACAGAAGCAGAGTGGGGATTTAACCTTTTATCCCCACTGTGTTCCTGAACTGGAGGAAAGATGGGTCGTGCTGCTGTTTGCAGTGAGGTGGATCTTCGATCGACATGGATATGGGTTTTTTTCTCCAATGGAAAATGCAGGCATCCTCTGTAAGTCTGAACTGGAAGGCTTGCAAATTGTTGTTTAAAAACCATTAATACAACTATTAACTGTCTGAATGACATTTCATTTCATTTTGCCCTGATTGGTAGGACTTGATCGATAGGCTGAGTTTTTGGTTTGCCAGCTGATCAGAATCTCCTTCTCTCCCAACCAATTTTGGTTTATTCTTTCTGTTGTCTACCATGATCTTCTGCCTTATCTATTCCTGACTCTGTACCAGCCACTTTCCATCAGAATTCAAGCTCCAGTGATTTAATCCCATAACTTTAAACTGGAAGAAATTGAACATTTTAACCAGAAGGACTTCCCAAAGTATTACTATCACAGGCTTTCCCCTCTTTCCCTATCCCATCCACCTTACTCTTGTGCCCACACAACCCACACTTCCTGTTTCCTGTTTGAAAGCTGTTGTAACAGTGGTAGAACCATGATACAAATAAAGGGAAGACACTCTGGCCTCCCTCCTCCCTCCTCATGCCCTGTTGTGGATAGCATCCAAATATCTGCTTTGAGAGTGAGTGGAAACAGTGATTGAGAATCCTTGGGTTATTCATCTGGTTCTTCTCCTGAAGACTGATTTAATGCTGCTGCTCATATACAGCCTGGAGATAGACTTTCAGGATTCACAGCTCGTGTTCTCCCCTCCCTCTCATCTCTTTTCACCATCCAGTGTTTTCAATCCCTTGTTCTCTCTTTGCTTCCTACAGAACAACCAAAGATCCGTCTGCCTCGTCACCTCCGACAGACATACATCAGAAAAGTCGGGGAACAAATCAATTTGGTGATCCCATTCCAGGTGAGCAATTGGCTGAAAAAAAATAATATCTCTGGACCAGGTCCAGGTCTAGGTCCAGAGATGTTATTTTTAGAGGGAATTAACAAGCATCAAATTGACAGGCCTCAAATGGAAGGTAGCTATGTGTCCAGCTTCGCAAAGCTCTGTATGACATGCTATCATGGGAAAGTCCTGTATTTTAATGTGTTCTGTATTTGAGGGTCTGTCCAGCCCAATTCTGATTTAAAGCTAAACAACAGAAAGCAGAATTCTAGCAATTTCCTATTAACATTTTACACCCAAGCAGCAGATGGAATAGGCCCCTACACAGCTCACCTGGTCACCATCTTCCCCACTGTGGTGTGATGTAATGATGCTCCTATTTAGATTATGGCAATTATTTGTATGTGTGTGCACATGCATGCACTTTTATTTTTGGCAATGCATAAGTAGGCTACTCTCAGCCCATGTGGAATAGTGATTTGAGTGTTGGACTCAAACCTCACCCTCAGGCAAAGGCAAATCACCTCTGAGCAAAATCTGCCAAGAAAACCCTGTGATAGGTTCCTTTTAGAGTTGCCATAAGTCAGAAATGACTTGAAGCCACACAACAACAATAAGTAAATAGCTACCCTACCAAAACTCCAAGATGCTTCGCTATATGGCTGGCTAAATCTGATGCAAAGATACAGAGTTTTGCAACTTTTTTGGACTATACCTACTAGATGAGTTTCTGTATTTCTTTCAAGAACAGGTTGTATTGTTAGATATGTTTTGGGGGAGGCTGCCTGTATTTTTCATTTTATTTTGAAATAAAATAAACTGCCATGAGCATGATCCATTGCCTCATCTTAGATTCCCAGAGGGACAGAGCCTGCAATTCAAAATGCTTCTTGCTGTAGCTAATACTTTCTGTCAGTCATGGTTTCTTTGATTTCCTCAGCTTCTTCTATATTGTCAATTCATACACCCACACTTTCTGTGAAAACCTTCCTACAGCGGGGTATTATATACCCCTTCTCAAAATTCTAGTGGGTAACCTTTAAGAAACCTCTAGAGATCTCCTATCTAATAACTCTTCCTCAGAAGACATGACCTAGACACTCTGGTCCATTAACATGCGATCTTTTAAAAATAAAGTTGTCTAGTCACTGTATCACTGCAAAGGAGACTTATGGCCTGTGAACTACATGTGACCCTCATTCCAATTTCATAAGGCGCTTAACGGCATCTAGCTTTCTAGTTGTTGTGGCCATGGTCTTGCTCTTTATATCTCTGCTCTGGACACTGCTTCTTCTGCTTCATGTGTGTGAGAGTTGGTGATGAGGAAGTAGCAAAGAAAGAATCAGTGTGCAAGAGTTAGGGAATCCTGCTGTGTTGCAAACGTTGTCTTTTGGAGGTATTGGCTCTGAGAGTATGCCCTTGGGCCTGCTCCCACCCACATCGTTTGGGCTCCCTGATCAGTTCTTTCCATGATGGGCCAGTGGCCCTTTGGAATAAAGCTTCCCTCCAACCTGCTGTAATACTGCATTCCTAAAGCCACCTGTGTCCTAATAGAGGACATAGTTGGGGGAAACTTCTTAGCTGTAAAACAGAACACTACAGTCTTGATGAGGAAGCAATGGAAGAGACATGGTTAGAATGAAGAGTCCCTCCATGCTGATCCAAAGCCTTTTATCAACTCCAGGGTAAACCCCGTCCTATAGTCACCTGGACAAAAGATGGGCAAGCTCTGGACCCCAAAGAGATTAATGTCCGCACCTCCGACTTTGACACCATCCTCTTCATACGCAAGGCTGAACGACATCACTCAGGCAGCTATGAGCTCAAAGTTCAGATTGAGAATATGGAGGACAAGGCTATGATCAAGATTCGAGTTGTGGGTAAGGACCATGCCCTCTTTGCAATTTCACTGTTGCCACAGCAAGCTTTCCTTTGAAAAAAGCTAGAATTGTTTGTGGGTTGGGTCAGAAGAGACTGTATAAATGGGGAGGGGAGGAGCCTTATGTTTTCTTTGGTGAAATTCACTCTCATTCAGGGTTGGGGCTTTATCTCAAGTAGTAGTACAGCACAGAATTTGTTACCTTTCTTTCCTTTTGGACTTCCATTTCTAGAATCCTTGAGCCACTGTTGGCTAAGGGATTCTGGAAGTGGCAGTCCAAAAAAGTAACATACCCAAGCTCTTAGTCAAGCAGGGAGAAAGGGAAAAAGCAAGGTAGATAATGATACCTGATTTATGAAGAGGCATGTTGCCGGTCAAAATGTGCAGCAAAGTGCTTCCTTCCCCCATTATTTTATGCAACATTACTTGCCTGTCTTTACTGTAGCTACACCTAGAGATGTGGGATAGAATATGGAAGGCAAAAGACTTTCTGATTACCTGCCATTTGAACTTTTGAATTGGAGGTGACCAGGACTCAATATGTGTGGAGTTCCTATGGTCATTTCCTGATGTAGAGAGGTGAGGCCAACACCCTATTTACACAGAGAGCTGCATAACACTGGAACAATGGGAAAACAATTGTGTGTGGACAGGCATTTGTGTTTGGACAAGCAGACAAGGACTACTGAATGGTGTCTCCACTGAAAAGAGGAGGAAAGAGGACTCGGTTCCAACATTCTCTCATTTCTCCTTGCTTCCTCACTGCAGCTGCTAAATTGTTAATAAGGCTTAATTCAATCCTACTCCACCAACCACCTCTCCCCAATCCCCACCCCGTGAGAACTCTAGATGTTCACAGCTCCCAGGCCTCAAAGACACAAGGGAGTTGGCACTGCATAGCCGCCTGCTGGCAGACCGTGTAATGTGGGTTGCTACAGGGAAAGAGAGGGCTTTCTAGGTTTGCCTTGGCTAACAGCTGTCCCCAACAGGATCTGACCCTCCACTTTGGGGGCATATCTTGTCACTGCACCCATGTTTTACTCCTAAGCCTGCTCTTA
Organism: Cyclura pinguis; assembly: GCA_030412105.1. Taxonomy (NCBI): domain Eukaryota; kingdom Metazoa; phylum Chordata; class Lepidosauria; order Squamata; family Iguanidae; genus Cyclura; species Cyclura pinguis. The sequence continues at coordinate 102,965,571 of CM059604.1, forward strand.
GTCCGTGTCTGGTACCCCCTTCTTCCTTTCCCCTCTCCTTTCTTTCTGCCACCTTCTCTCACCAGCTCCCTCCCTTCCTCCATAAGAGATCATATTCCGATGCTCTATATTTAAGCTTATTTGATGGGTTAAGCCAGATGACATCCCTTTCAGTACTGCTGAAAAGACACCCTGCCTCCCCTCTCCCCAGACACACTCTCTGATCAGCCACATCTAATCCCTATTTGGCTGTCGGAATGTTTGAAGCACAATTTAGCATCTTCCCCCCAAAGCCTTCTGGGAATCTGCCTTTGAAAGAGGAGCATGCTTGAGAAGGTGTTACCCTCAATGTTGTCCTCCACTCATCCCAGCTGTCATAACTACCACTGGACAGAGCTGGATCCCACACCCTCCTTCCCCACAGTGTATCTCGGTCTTTTGACTTGCTCTTTTGATGCTTCCAAATTAATGACAAGTTCCATTAATTTGATGAGGATTCCACTCTTTCAACAGTTCTTGCCTATGGAGGTTTGCTTGGGATAGCTTGCACACATATGCTGCTTGCAAAGCAAGATGAGAGGGAGAAAAGGGTGCTAAGCTGGCTGAGAGACTTTGAAAGCAATGCATGCACGCTTGGTCTGAAGTGAGCCTCTGTAAGTCCTTCAGTACAGTACATGGATTCCACTTTTCAACCAATTCTCTGACAGTGCTCCAGTCCCTAACCTGTCAGATAAGTGAGGGAAGTCTGTACTCCCAATGGAAAACAGCCCTTGATAGAAAAGAGATTCTCCCTGTAGTCGTTCATATGTTGGTCTGGAACTTAGGAAATCAAGGTTCTAGTCCTCATAGTCCCATGAGAATCTGTGATTAACTCAAAGCACAACCTATTTTACAGGACAAAGTGAGGACTAAGTATGGAAAAGCCCAAAACATTGAGGAAATACAGGATGTGATTGTAATTAATGAATAACTATAGAGCGTCAGTGCCACTTCACTTGGCCTGCAGATTGCATGGATCCAGTTGTACTGGGGAAGGGAAATCTTTGTTTCATTGTTTAGGCTAGCACATCATCCTCAGCAATTTCCATTTCACAATGACACAGCCCTTTGCTTCCCATTTTGTCTGCAGAGAAACCTGGTCCAGCGCACAATGTGATGGTGAAGGAAGTGTGGGGCTTCAATGCCTTAGTAGAATGGGAGCCTCCCAAGGATAACGGGAATTCAGAGATCACCGGTTACTCAATCCAGAAAGCTGACAAGAAGACAATGGTAAGTCAATATCTCTTCCCTCTTGGCCTGCCTTGGCCAGTCTCATAACATGCTGAGTTTTTTCTGGCTCTTGCTGAGAATAGATACCAGTGTTGCTACCTTGCAACATTGCCAACTGTGCAATTTCAGGTACCTCACAACGTAAACTGACGGTGCTGTATGTATGTAACAATAGAATACTTTCTAAGCTTAACCTTCTCTGTCTACCCCCTGCCCCTGCTTCCATGTTTCTGCTTTTTTTGACTTCCTGCTCCTACTCTTCTCCCCCAGGAGTGGTTCACTGTGTATGAGCACAACCGCCTTACCCGCTGCACAGTGTCTGACCTCATCATGGGCAATGAATACTATTTCCGAGTCTACAGTGAGAACATCTGTGGACTGAGTGAGACCCCTGGGGTCTCTAAAAATACTGCCAACATTCAGAAAACTGGTAAATGAACACATGGCCAAATGGACACTTGGGATTGTCCTATAGTCTTATCTAAAATGATGTTGGGGGATCACCTACAGTTTGGTTAAAGGGGTTTGGGGATGTTCCTAGCCTAAAGACTGACATGCACAGATTGGTTGGCTGGTACAGCAGAAACTGAGACTAGAAAGTTCTGAATGAAGGCAAGGGGTCTATAGGACAGGGGACACACATAGTGTCATGGGTAGTCTAATTCCAGAGGGCTTTTTTGAGGGAAAGTTGTAGGGAGAGGCTAGCATCTAGGACTCCTGTGTTCTCTGAGATCTATTTTGTGATGCTCAGGGAAGCAAACTTTTGTGAAATCTAGTTCACATGGATCTGAGCCACACCTGAGTCCCAGACAAATGTAATCATATTTGAACTCTATTATCCAGTTTTTTGCACTTCTCAAATATTTTGACTGAGATCTCAGTTCAGAAGATGCACCAAAATAGACCTAACAGGAATATTTGGAAGGGAAATATGTTAAGAAACATTGTAGTTCTAGAGAAAATACATTTGCAATTATGTATATAAATACATATTTAAGTGTGCCTTTCCACATGGATTAAAAATGATAAATCACATAGTGCCAAAATGGGACAGTATATACTTAGGCAAGAATGATGCAGACCAGAAATGGGTTGATCATGCAGTTCTATATATGTCTACTCAAAACACTGAATTAAGTGTCTGTACAGTAGCTATTAGGATTGCAGTCTATCTGTAGTCCATATCTAGATATGCTAATATATCTTTTGACCTGCTCTCTTCCCTACCAGGAATAATCTGTAAACAGTTGAACTTCAAGGAACATGACTTCAGCATGGCACCTGTGTTCCTGACACCACTGGTAGACCGCACTGTAGTGGCTGGATATACTACAGCCCTTAACTGTGCAGTGAGAGGACACCCTAAAGTAAGTACTCAACGGGACTGGAGCACATTGAGTTGTTGCGAGTGGGTGCATAGGAAGAATGTGGGATATAAGTTCACAAGGGAACAGTAAACAGAAAGAATAGGTGGGCAGAAGAATAGAGAAGACTATATCAGTTAAACTGATATTTTTCAGTTTTAATTTTGTGCTTCTCTAATTTAAAAAACCTTTGATGATAAACAAGAGAAAATAAATATCTTACAACAGAATCAAGTTGCTCTTATTAGTTGTTAGATACATTTATGAGACAGTGTGGTATAGTAATTTGAGTGTCAGATTAGGACTTTGGAGACCAGAGTTTGAGTTCTGGCTCAGCCAATGGAAAGCATTGGGTGATTATAGGCAAGTCCTACTCTCTCAGCCTCAGAGGAAGGCAAGGACAAACTCTCTCTAAACAAATCTTGCCAAGAAAACCCTGTGATAGGTTTATTTCCAATTTATAGTGACCCTAAGATGAACCATCTTATGGGTATCATAACTTGGAAATGACTTGAAGGCACACAACAGTGAGATACATTTATATCCTGCCTTCTCTCAGTGCACTAAAGGAGGTGTACATGGGTCTCCTCTCTATTTTTATCTTCACAACCAGCCTGCGAAATTTGTCAGACTGAGACTATATGACAGACCCAAGGTCATGTAGTGAGTTTCATGGTTTCGTGGAAACTAGAACCTGGATCTGTCAACTGCTGAATTGGCAGTTGAACCTGACTTCAAGAGGAATGTTCTGATTCCTGTTGAATATTAGGTAACTCGTCTTCTTGGAAAAGGTTGCATCCATATCCTGGAATTCAGCAGTTGTCTAGGTTTTGTTTTTGGTTATTGTATGATGTAATTGTCCTGTGATGGAACTTAATTATAAAAGGGAAAAGAAACACTGGCAGAGGGAGAATGTCCTCCAGCACACCACAGACAACAGGGCTAGTTTTGGGAGGGCAAATAGGCTGTGTTGCACTACCTATCTCTGTCTTGTAATAAAGGGGAAGAGCAGGTCAGTCCAGAAGAACAGCTCAGGCAGTTGTTTTAATTTGCCTAATGGTATGGCTAGCCTTGGCTAATAGGCATGTGTAGACCTCTCTTCTATAAATGTTCTCTGCTCTGTTTTTCAAAACAGCCAAGCAGTTGCCCACCTTGTGACAGTGAATTCCCTAAAACAATTACGCATTGTGTGAAGAAGACTCCTCTTTGCAATGGATCTATTGCCAAAGGGATACACTGTCTCTGGGCTGTAATCTGAATGATTTCTAGATTGGAGTGTTGGTGGGCTCTGGGAAAGCTGTCAGAATGTTGTTGTTGTGTGACTTCAAGTCGTTTCCAACTTATAGTGACCTTATCATGGGGTTTTCTTGGGAGCTGAGAGTGTGTGATGTGCCCAAGGTCATCCTGTGGGTTTTCATCAGCAGACAATCCAACCCTGGTTTCCAGGGTCTTAGTCTAATGTTCAAACCACGACACTGCACTGGCTCTCATGAATATAAAGTGACAAAATGTCAAGTTCAGTACTGAAAAATTAATCTGATTTTCCTTTTTCAAATTTGAAACAATTAGGAAACTCTGAAACCTGATTTTTGCACATTTTGCAAGTCAAACTGTGTTTGTAGGTGATATAATTGATGACCCATAACATGGCATTTTTAGGTTAGGATGATGAGTATTGAAAGAGATGTTTAGGCTGGATTCCTTTTAAATCTCTTCTGACCTCTTTCCCAGCCCAAGATCATCTGGATGAAGAACAAGATGGATATTAGTGGGGATCCTAAGTTTTTGCAGAAAAACAGCCAGGGGGTACTGACCCTCAACATCCGCAAGCCAAGCCCTTTTGACAGTGCCACTTACTCCTGCAAGGCCATCAATGAACTAGGCGAAGCCATTGTAGAGTGCAAGCTGGAGGTCAAAGGTAATGATGGGGCAAGAAGGAAATGGGTTGGAATCTTGTCCTAGGGTTGTGCTATGGTTGTGTTTGTCACTGGACTGCATATAACACTATCATTTCATTTTAACTGCCATGGCAACATCCTATGGAATTCTGGATAGTTTAACTTGTGAACATATCTGAGCCCCTGGCATGTTTTGTTGTTGGTTTCTGCTGAGTGGTTTCACACTATCCTTTTTCCCTACTGTCCTTATCACATTATACTGTTATAGCACTATCATTCCATTTTAACTGCCATGGCAACATCCTATGGAATTCTGGATAGTTTAATGAGGAACCAAGAGCGCTCTAGCTGAGAATTCTAAATGCCCCTTTCTGAACTGCAAATCCCAGGATTCCATAGGATGTTGCCATAGCAGTTAAAGTGGAATACTTGCACTGTAACAGCGTAGTGTGATAAGGATTTAGGATTGTCATTCTTTATTCACTGATTTTTTGTGATATCAGTTTTTTCCTCATTTTTATGATATTGTCATAATACCTCAAGATATTGTAGTATTTGAGTCATATGTGATATTTCAAATGTGATTTGTGGTGCTTTATTTGGTCAACAAAATGCCATTTTCTACTGTTGGCTGGCAAAACACTCTTGAGGCTTTTAAGGGTAACCGCATTCTTAATTAAAAGACTTCAGATTGCTTGCTGTGCTCATTTAATTGCTTCTAGTTCAGAACTGTTTGGGAACTAGTGATAAATAGCCCTACACTAGTCAGCCTTTTTTCCCTACTTTGGAAGTGAAGCTGTTTCACTATAGAAGTATGTTACTGTAGTGCATAGTCCAAGCCTGAGGTCTACTAAATATAATTTGATATTAAAGAATTGGCCATTCCAAGCTGCTCCCCTCCACGTGCTTGCGAGGCCCCTGGACAAGCACGCACACGGACACGGCCGAACAAGCTGCAAAATACAAAATGCATCCAGGCAGGCCAGTAATTTTCTGGCACGCAGCTTCAGGAGACCTCCAGGCAACTACACTTTAAACGTACATTAAGTATGCACGAGGCATACAAAAGATTCTCTGCCCCGAACAGGCAGCTTGATGAGATTAGTGCTTCTGACTACTCAACTATCAAGCACTCTCCATTTGCATACTGTCTGCGCTATTGACAGCACCGTCAAAATCCAATCATGCTAAATACTGACCTTTCGGAGGCTTTGTCTCCAACCTGAAACCCATTGTTTTCCCTGGGAACAGACTACCCTACAGGCACATTTTCCCCTATAAGAACCCCTGGTTTTGAGCGTTTCTTTGGATCGCTCTTGGCTTCCATACCGCCTTGCTGCCGCTCCATTCGCCGAGCCTTCCTCTCAGCTTCCACGTGCTGAGAACCTCTGCTCCAACAGACTTTCTTTAGACTACCCGGGCTACAGAGTCAGGTGTCGTATTTCCCCAAAACTCCTTAAAATCCCCTATCTACTTTCCTCCCTTTATTTTCTTAGGTCTGTGTGTATGAGCACGCAAGTGTGCTGTGACTTTACAAATAAAAGAACATAATTGTAACTTTATTGTGTCGTAGTTCTGACTCGGCCTGACCCGGTAAACACTGGGTAAAAGATCTCGCTAGGTTATCCTGCCTCTTGTAGTGCTACAGCTTGTGCTCTAGCTAATTCCCATTCCCCATTATTTGGAGCACATTGAGGTGTCCCCCCTGGGACCCCAGAAATCAGGGTAACAAGTAAAGAAACAAATAATTCATGGTTTTCTTGAATTATCTGTTTCTTTACTTCTGTAGTGAAACAGCTTCACTTCAGAAGTAGGGAAAAAATGCTGACTAGTGCAGGGTTGTTTATCACTAGTTCCCAAACAGCTTTAATTGCTAGTTTCTAGCAGTTAAAGCTCCTCCTCCATATGGGGAAAAGCAGCTGCCAAAAAATTAGTACTATAATCTCCTAAATATGCTGAACAAGAAGAACTAATACAGTAAGGAACATAAAGGAAACTTTTAATTAACATTGTAGAAGACCTTTACTGAACAGTACTGATTTGTGAGTAAAAATTATAGACAGATCTTGGTCATGGAGAAAGGCATTGCTGAATAATCTAGTTTTATATTAAGAATAGTGTGATATCTCCATTTTAATTCTGTTTTCAGTTAATTTGAAGGAAAGTTATGACATAGCAGGATTAAAACACTTATTCCTTCAAGAGACATGTTTTCCTTCCATTTTGACAGAAGATCTATATATCTAATCTACAAAATACAGCAGTCTGAGATGATAGACTGGGAAAGGGAAGTGACAGAACGTAGCTCACTAGAGCTTAGTCATTGATTTGGTTTTTGATGCCATGGCTCAGTTATGAAACTTGAGAACTGATGATAATGAATACCAGTCTTGATGTGTAGAGTGGCTTTCTCACCAATTCCATAAATATTAGTTCACGCTGTTCAAATGCCTAGGTATTGCTACAAAGCAAAGGTAAGGAACCTGCAGCCTAGCAGATGATATTAGCCTCCAAAACGCATCAGCCCTACCCAGCATGTTTGGTGGTTGAGTGATGATAGGAACTGCAGTCTAATACCTGAAAGGCCGTAGGTGTCCCATCTCCACTGTGGAGAACTCTCTCCTTAACCTCTAGCGCAGCAGGCCTTTCCCCTGCCTCCTGGGCCATTTTAATCACCAATTAGCACAGAAGTCTAGACAGTCCCTAAATGTGTAGACATCCTCCTAAAGAGTAGTACATGCACTTATGAGTTGTAGTTGGCACCTGCAAATGCACCCACATATCAGGTTTTGGTCTGAGTGGCCCTTTCTTTCTTTTAGGGTTCTCTTTCAGTTCATGAATTTCAAACATGCGTGACAGCAATATTCAGTACTTTTGGGCAGCTGCTGAGACTCCAAGCACTGTGGCAGGTCCCACAGGCACAGATGGCTGCCCTGAGAATCACCTGGTGGGCAGCCATGAGCTGCCATTTTACATTTCCTAGAACAGGGACACACTGGTCAGCATTCTGAGGCATTGTGGAAATTTTACATGGCTGTCTGCTGCCATGTAAGCCAGTTATTGATGGTGAAGCATGGAGGTAGAAAGGAGTAAAAAGCAGGCCTTTCACTAAGGGCCCTCGAACCTCTGAGGAGGAGGAGAAAGTAATAATTCACTTTGAGATTGGTTCCAGTTTGGTTTGAGTTGCTGATCCTACTGCTTTGCTTTAATAGGATTGTTGGCATTGCATCTGCCAATTGCTTGTCAGGTTTAAACCTGTAAATTTCATGTTTTATATAGACTAGAGTGAGAAGCTAGGGACCAATCTGTGCAAGTCAGCCCTGCAAATGTAGAGGGCCAGCTGTAATAGCCTCTGGGATGGAATGGCGGCAGTCTTATATTGTTCTAAGATAATGTGAGCAAAGGAGACAATAAGGGAGCTCCCCCTACACTCCAAGGACGGCCCAGTGTTACCTTTCAATTGAACCGTTATGTGTTGGTGAAAGAATATGTAAGATGAACCAAGGAAGTACTCTGTGCAACCCAAAGGCTTGCATATCCAGAAAGCAGCAGATTAATCATCTGACTTTTCTGTTTGGCAAAGGCAACATCATATATTATAAAAACACTGTTAACATCATGCATACAGTACTAAAAAGATCAAAATATTGTGCCTATGCGCTCTAAATTCTATCTCAAGAAAATGTGACTGCATCACATCAATGATGCTTGCATGTCTTATTTTAACTGATTTGTTCTGATTTGAGGACAATTCTGAACAATATGTAATGAGGTGCAAAAACCGCTTGGCAGATTAGAAATTGCTGAAAATTTGGTTTGCATCAGTAAACCTAAGTAAGCCCATCAAATGCATGTTTGCCATCCTTCTTATTTGGGAGCACAGGTAGCCTGCAGGAAGGAAGACATGATGAGAAAATTTCCTTCAGCAAACTTATCTTAGAATTCAGTCCATTCAGTTCCTATATATATATTAGGGATGGGGGAGGCACTTTCTGCTGTTTGGGGGACCTGTACTTCTATCCCAGCTCCCTGTATACATACAGGGAGAGCCTCCCTGCATGGGAGCAGTTATTCAGATGAACGGAAGACAGAAGGTACCTTCGCTCATCCTTGCTCTCTGCAAGTACTGTAGAGTCACCATGAACTCTTGCTTGACTCTTCCTTCCTCCCCTCTTTTCCCTGCAGCACCACAGTAATCTTGTTGATGCAACTGCAAGACTGGAAAAGGTGAGTAATCTATAACATATTTTCCAGTGAACCTAGACAGACACAAATAGTTATTTGGATTCCAGGACAAAATGTGACTTCCTCGATAGATCCAGAAAGAAGGGTGACTTAGATGGAGTGCAGGATAGATAGCCCAGAGGTCACAGCTGCAGTTGGAGAGAAGGCCAGTGCAACTGAATCATGGTGGTTGTAGAGCTTGAAAGTTATTATTAGTTTAACTCCCAGAATCCTGCACTTGATCATGCTGATTTGCTAAAAGGATTCTGGGAGTTGTAGTAAAAAATCAAAAAACATTTTCCAAACTCTGCTCATTTACAGTGGAAAAGATGTGAAGTGATGTGGATTTGGGATCAGATCTGATTTGAAAGAGGTACAATGGGGGCACAGGGAGAGCACAATGGCAAGATGTGAGTCTGAGTGGAGGCAAAGTACAGAGAAGTTGTATTTGAAAAGAGGAGGAAGGGTTGAGTATGGTGGGCATAATTTGGATTAATTGCTTTGTGTACTCAGCCCCTGCTCCCACAGAGCCAGCAACCCTGATTTCTTGCTCTGTCTTCCCCACAGCTTATGAAAGCCCCCTTCTTTTCTCCATGGTGTCCCTTCCTGCCTTGTACCAATGCTAAGGGGAGAGGGCGTTGAGGTGTATGACTCCTTTTTGCTCCCCACTACTGAAGAAGCCACTCATATCATGTGCTTGGATAGAAGGAGCTACCACAGATGAGCCAGCCCGCTCCTATATCTGTCTGTGTGTCTGTCTGGTCAGTTGTTGTGTCAATAAAGTGACCTTGATGGGATCCTCTGTGCCTCTGTCTCTCTTATTTGGAAAACAGAGCAGGGATTCAAGGAAGGCAAAGGACAGTTGCCGATGCAGTCCAGGTTTGGCTTTGGAAGGAGGCTGGCCTGAGCAGATAGACCTGGAAGATCAGTTAAGTAGGAAACGTTTAGGTTCACTGGTTTTATTGGAGGGGGGAGCTGGGGGATTGTCTCCTCCTTCAGGGGGGCATTGCAGCAATGTCGCATTGGGAGGAATCGTATCCAAGACTGGGGAGCTTGTCTGGAAGGGGAACCTTGTTCTATATTAGTTCTGTGGGGACAGATAAAGAAATCCTTGGTTCCCCAAAATGTCTTCTTCCTCACCTAGAGAACATGCTCTTTTTTTCTTCCTGCTGCAAGACACAAAGAAACACAGAGGTACAAACATACAGGTTGACAAATGAAAAGATTTCTCAAAGCACGTTTAGAATATTGAAATAGTCCAGAATCTAATTTTTCTAGCTCACGGATGGCAAAACCTACAGCCCTGGGCCAAATGTGGCACACCAGATTTCTCTGTCCAGTCTGCAAACTGGTTCATCTGTTATCACTGACCCATGATCAGAAAGACACGGTAAAAGGCTGACAAAACCTGGAGGACCTGCTGCAAGGAACTGAGCTCTGGCTTATGGCCCTGGTTTATAGCCCTAAACCTAATAGTACTCAATGCCTGTCTGGTCTAAGTTTTGCCTTTCTGGATACCAGTTCTTGCTTCATTAACAGGTTTTCTCCCAGAGAGACCTTTAGCTACTTCCAGGTATGACATTACCTGTGAAATGAGAATCTTTACTCCTAGGCCAGAAATGGGGAAGTGCAGGTCACATTTGGCCCTCAACCAATTTATATATATTTTTAATACTCAGCCCCAAATGCCTCCAAACACCCACTGAGATGTGGGATAAATGTCACCATATTTTTGCTCTCCTGTATCACTTTTCCAACAAGACATAATTAGCCCAGAGAGGGCCAAAACATGGCAATTTCATAGGGATGCCAGGGGCCAGAAAAAATCATTTTTTTTTCAGCGAGCGTGGCTCTCCAAAGTTCCCTGAGAAAGCAATGTGGCTCCCCAAACCTCAACAGTTATCCACTCTGTCTTAGGCCCTGATGTCCCTGCTTCTCCTCCATGTACCATCTGCCCCAGGAAGCAAGTGGTTTTAGGGTCTTTCCATACTACACTGTTATAGTGCTATTATTCCAGTTTCAACATCCTATGGAATCCTTGGGCTTGCAGTTTAGAGAAGGGTATTTAGAATGCTCAGCCAGAGATTTCTTTGGCCTCAGTTAATTGCAAACTCCAGAATTCCACAGGATGTTGAAAGTGGAATAATAGCACTATAACAGTGTAGTGCAGAAAGCCCTTTACACATCCATTATTAGCAAGACATGACTAGGGAGCCTGAACTGTTCAGATTCTCTGGAAAAGAGCTGAGGGTCTCACCTATGATGATGAGCTGTCTTTTCTCTGGTTCTTATGGCGGTAGGCTGTAGCCCCCTGCTCATATGCAACAGGAGCATCCGTGTGGTAAAAGCGCAGGCGGTACAGCAGCCGTACCCACTGTCCAAATACGTGCTCCTGTTTGAGAGGGTGTGTCACAAGTTGCAGGTAAAAGGTGCGGCCGTTGGCCAGGCGAACTTTAAGCTGGTATCGAGACTCATCATGGACGTAAAGCCGCACAAACTTCAAGGGCAGAAGCCTGGTGGGTAAGATAAGAGAGGTATGGGTGTTAGGTGAGATAATTCTTGCTATGGCACTGTGCCTACAGTTTAAGAATCCTGGTTGTTACTTTCTGTGCCTCTTCTAATGGGGAGCTCCATTTCTAGATCACTAAATAATTTTTAAAATGTCTAAGAAACTAATTTTTTTTCCAATCACAACATTTTCAGCTGATTAATCCAATTAATATAAACTAGCATTGTTTTTTGACTAGGATTTTATTCTACTCATTTAAGATACAGTAGGAAGAGACTTTGTTTTGTGGAAAGTTGCATTCCTTTGAGAATGACCTGTGAAGGTGTTCACATGCTGCTGGTGGACAGGACCAATGCCAGCAACGGACAGAGCCACCTTCCCCCTGCCCATCTCTTCTCTCACCCTCTTCTGTCTTCTTATTCCTATCTCTTCACACAGCAGGCTTCTGAGGGAAGGACAGATCACTCTCTTGCCAAAGGTCTGAAATAATGTCTTTTGAAACTAGGGCCATTTCTGCACTAGCCTGTTATAATGCTGTTATTCCACTTTCAACATCCTATGGAATCCTGGGGTTTGCAGTTTAGGGAGGGGCCTTTGAGGTCCCTCCCTAAACTGCAAACCCCAGGATTCCATAGGATGTTGAAAGAGGAATAATAGTACTATAACAAGCTAGTGCGGAAATGGCCTAGGATGTGAAATCAGGCCAACAATCATATTTAGCCCTAGGACCTCAGGATGCCCACCCTGATTTAAGAGTTAATTAAAATCAAGCGATTCTTCTCCTATGGTAGATAGTAAATTAGCCCAACAAAGCAAACCCCGGTCTCAAGTGTTGTCACCAATTTTATAAATGGTCACTGAGCAGAAACATTGCAGGTGTGTTATAACCTTTCAGAGCTCCTCCTCCATGTGTGTCTGTGTCTGTGTCTGTGTGTTTGTGACTGTCAGGTAAGAATAAGTAATCACACATCTAACTCATCACAAACGTAAAGTGTTCAAGTACCATTGGACTCTGTTTTGGTTTTGCAGCCACAGACTGTTGTGGCTACTCCTTTGGAATTTCTCTGTCCTATCTAGAATCTTTGTTGAACTTCTCCTAAGATCCCAAAGGTTTCCTCATTTTGCATGAACTGGTTTTATGTTCGAGTGCCCATCCAGAGAAAAGCGCTCAGCTCACTGCTTTCACATGCATTAGAGAATCCTGCCTGACACCAGTGTTGAAGAAAGATTCAACCGCCCCATCCGATCAGCTTTTACTGTGATGTGCCCAGGCCATCCCACAGCAGCAACTGATCAAAACTAGGCCCAATCAGCAGTGGTAATTTTTGCTGTGTGGGTGCTCATTATCATGAATCATGGTAACGATCCTAAAATGTAGTAAGATGCATTTTTACTAAAATGCAGTAAAATGCAGAGGGGAAAGTCATGTGGTCCACAATATCTTGTTAGAATGCAGCTGCCATCATTATTCCACCGTTCCTAAGCTATCCCAGCTAGGGCTGCTAGTACTTGCAGTTCAAAAATATCTGGAGGGCTGCATGATTCCCACATCTGCCTTAACAAACTAATAAGTTCTATTTGGCATAAACTTTTATGGACTGAGCCCCCTTCACCAGACTTTTTTTTTTTTTTTGCAGGCAGGGATTGTGGACTGTTTTTACTGCAGTAGATTAATAAGGCTGCACTCCTTCCAAAATTCCAAAAATCCAGTCAGCTATATTGATCTGTATACCAGATCTGGAATGGTTTTACTCCACAAGGAGAAGATGTTTAATCAAGGTAATTGGTCTTATTGGCGAGTTCAAGAACAAGTCATATCAAATTATTTTGCATTATGACTAGAACAGCTTGCAGCAATATTTTGTTGCTGGGACAATGCATCCTCTCTCTGCCCAAGCTACTATGAGAACTGTAGCTGAGTTCAGAAGCGAAACAGAAGCCTAAGGAGGTGGCACATGATTCTGTCCTGCCTATTAGTCAAAAAGCCCTAGTACTTTCCCCCTGCAAATCCAAGCTCAGCTATACCACTGCTATAAGGGACAAAACACCAGTGGGCAAAGAGAAACCTTCCAGGTGCTTGTTGGACTTCAGCTCCCATAAACTCTAGGCAGCATAGCCTGTACTGAGTAATACCAGGAATTGCAGTCTTGTTCTTATTTGCCATATTGTTCTTATTTGCCATCAAGTCAACTTTGACTTATGGCAACTCTGTGAAACCCTACGAAAGAGAGATTATTCAGAGCCCTGGTCTCAACTGCTCTGCTCAGGTCTTGCAAATTTAGACCTGTGGCTTCCTTGATTCAATCCACCCACCTGTAGTATGCTCTTCCTCTTTTCCTATCGCCTTCTACTTTACCAAATATTATTGTCTTTTCCAGTGAATCACATCATCTCCTGATAAGTCCAAAGTATGACACTTTGGTAGAGTATCTTCACTTATAGTGACAGCAGTGACATATGGAGGACTGTATTTTTCCTACCCTTGGGACAGAGTTTCAGATTTCAGGAATTGTGGCTTCCTGAATCAGAGAAGAATCCCTTGCTTCCTGAATCCAGGCTGTTTTTCTTCTTCCTCAATCCTATCCCACACTTACATATGCACACTGACTGAAGAAGATCTCTGTGTGACTTCCTTCTAGAGGCCTGGTAAAGTGCTTTGTGGATGCTGTGGAAGAAACTCACCCAAAGAGCTGCAGCTCCTCGTCAGGAAAAGGCAATGCTTCTGGACACTGACATTCGCACTGCGTTGCTAAGGACGGGGCAGGCCGTGCCAATAACATGAGATCAGGCAGTTCCAGACTTGGGCTGGTGGCGGCAATGCCCACGGTGACCCTGTTGGCTACATCCCCTGTCTTGGTAACCTGGAAAGAGAGAAAGAGAGAGAGAGAGAGGGAGAAGAGTAACTTGGAAGGTTTCTTTTGAAACCTTTATAACAAGTAACCATCACTAGAGAATGTTTTGGGGTAGCATCATTCACAAAACATCTATTAAATCAAATTCATGCATAGTGGCAGACAAGCTCGCACGTAGTAAGCCAAATACCTGGAAATCAGCAAAGTCGTTAGAGGCAGCTAATTAAAGGCTAGGTCAGTTCTATGGAACACACGGCCCTCTAGATGTTGTTGGATTGCAACTCCCCTCAGCCCTATCTAGCATAGCCAATGGTGAGAGATGATGGAAACTGAAGTTCAGCAATATCTGGAGAACCAGAGAGAAAAGAGCAGGCAGGCACTGCTCCATCACGGCTCAGTGATTGGTGAGAAGCCCTCCCTCTGTTCAATGGCCACCACCGTGGCCTCTGAGGGACGGAAGAGTGGGAGGTACCTACTGGACTGTATCTCTTCCTTCACTATCCTCTCCTTTTCTTTGCGTGTCCTGTGTTATGTGGACTATTAAGCTTGAGGGCAGGGAACTGACAAATTAACAATTCATAAGCTACTCCGGGAGCCTTTCTGGCTAAAGGATGGGCTATAAATATTCTAAATATGTGTAAGAAACAAATGAGCAAACCAATCAACCACAACAGAGAAGGCCACCAAGAAAGCATAAGATAGGTCTCTCTGGGCCAGAAATTCCAAAGTAATTCCAAAATCTAGGTGTGACCTTTGAAAAGGCGCTCTCAGATGCAATTCTGTCACATGCCCTGCTTTACTGATGATGCACCTTTGCCAAAGCGGGATGGAGCCCTTGGTCCAAAAAGTGTCTTATAAGGGCTCATTCCTAAGCCATGAAGGGAGGATCTGGGTGAAACATTATCACCCACATTCAGAGAGAGAGAGAGAGAGAGAGAGAGAGAGAGTGTATGTGTGTGTGTGTGTGTGTGTGTGTGAGAGAGAGAGAGAGAGAGAGAGAGAGAGACTGGCTGAATTGTTCCAAAAAGGCTCTTCTATATTACCAGGGCCAACCCTAGATACCATTATGCAGAGTAAGGCAACTGCCTCAGGAACTAAATGCAGAGGGTGGGCAGGTGTTTTTTGGCTGTTTATCCTGGACATTACAGCCGTTCTTTCCTGCTACATTATGTGTCCTGGTTTCCCTAAAATATTGGCTGCCTCAGGTGTCCAGAGCTCTCACACTGCCTGTGCTGAAGTAAAATTAATCCGACTGCCCAAGGAATCAGGGGGTGATATCCTCTTGTCCTTTGTCTCATACTGAAAAAAGTTTGAGGCCAGCCCTGCTTACTGCGTTCTTAAGAAATCTTCCTTTGTACCATCTCTTTTTCCTCCCTAATGCTGTCTATGGCCTATTGCTGCTTCTTTCAAATAGGCCACCATTTTATTTTATACGTTATATAGTGAATCCATGAACAGAATCACACTTTAGTCTCAGTGAAATCAGTGGAATTAACTTTGCTCATC
The DNA here is from genome assembly GCA_030412105.1 of Cyclura pinguis. Classification (NCBI taxonomy): domain Eukaryota; kingdom Metazoa; phylum Chordata; class Lepidosauria; order Squamata; family Iguanidae; genus Cyclura; species Cyclura pinguis. The sequence continues at coordinate 102,981,172 of CM059604.1, forward strand.
AATTTTAGTGTGACATATGTGTGACTCAGTTTTCACCCAATATGATTTGAAACATTGCTCTTTCTGGGCTGTTGGAATATGGCAGGAGGACAAAGAATTAAAGCTCTAAAGAATTAAAGGACTAAAGTTCAGGACTGAAAAAGACAGCGGAATCTATCAAGAGAGTAAAAGTGACAAGGCTGATGGACACGCCCCCCCCGCCATTTTATCAGTTCTGTTAGTAACATAATGATGTACACAATACCAGTGAAAAGTGGCCAGCTTTATCTTTTTTTATATGCCTTCCTTGGAAGTGTGTGCACGTATTAAACTGCTTATGCAGGAATTAGAAAAGTTACTTTTTAGACTACAATTTCCAGATTCCCGTAGAGCTGGGGGATTTAGGGGACTGTAGTCTAATAAGACGACTTTTCCAACCTCTGCTGTTGGTCATGTTAAAATTTAACCTAAAGGATGACCTAAAGGATGAATTGGATCCAGATGTAGAGTCAACCTACTGAAATCAACAGGATGTACATCATCCAGAAATAAAGTATGGGAGAAGGCTCCTTTAACTTGCCCGTTGGGCTTTACCTGCATAAAATTGCTCTCAAAGAGGGGACAATCTTTTAGCATGCCATACTCCCCGCTGGCTAGGCACCTCCGCAGGTCTCCCATTCCAACATTTGGACATCCGGTGGGCAGTGAAGGGGTCTGGGCTACTGTGCCCTAGAACCTGTTGGGAAAACAAGAAGGCGAGCACCATGGGAAAAGTCGCCAAGCACTATGACATTCTGTTCTGGTGAAATAGTAGGAAAGCAGTTAGAAAAGGCAGAGCTGACAACAATTCCACAGTTGTGGCCTTTACACAACACATCATTGTTGCGCTATAATTCCACTTTAACTGCCATAGTTCCATCCTATGGAGTCCTGGGATCTGCAGTCTAAGGAATAGTATTTAGAATTTTAAGCCAGAGAGCACTAGTGCCTTCCCAAGCTACAGACCCCAGGATTCTACAGGATGCAGCCAGGGCAGTTAAAGTGGAACCATAGTTAATTGTGTGGTCTGAAAGACCACTTAGTCTGAGGTAATTTATCGCCTGAGGCAGAATACAAGATGGTCTTCTACATTCCATGTACAGAGGTATAGAAAGCACAGGATTTGCAGATGGAGAGGCTTAAATTATACTGTTAATCCTGACTAGAGCCGAGCCACTGAATCCACTAAAGTTACCTATCCAGTAAATAATGTAGGGAAGCAAGAATTAGAAGTTCTAAAAACAAAATAAAAAGGCAAAACTTTTTAAAATCCGTAATTCAAAACACCCAGAGATCCTCTCTGCTTTAGGATGCGTCCTCAGTGTGCTACTCTCCAGAGGTGTTGGGCCACAAACTCCATCATCCCGCACCATGCTGACTGGGGGAGCTGCAATCCAAGGTAGAGCCCCTTGTGAGGGAGAGGTAGACTAGGAAATTCATGGGCCATTTCCACACTACACTGTTATATTGCTGTTATTTCACTTTCAACATCCTATGGAATCCTGGGATTTGCAGTTTAGAGAGGCGGATTTAGAATTCTCAGCCAGGGAGCTCTTTCGCTTCAGTAAACTACAAACTCCAGAATTCCACAGGAGGTGGAAAGTGGAATAATAGCACTATAATAGGGTAGTGCAGAAATGGCCAAGGTCTGCTTCTTTCCAGCAAGAATGGAAAATGGTGAAAATTTCAAAAGGAGAACAGAAGAAGAGGGAAGGAATGGGTGGCTTTGGTTGATCCAGCAACCAGTCTGCTGATCCTAAGACCCTCTGGAAGCTGCAAGAACTGCCAGAAATGTCCAGTATTTAATAAAAGTTGGAACTAGCCAGAAGGCTTTTCTCTAAAAACTATTTTAAAAAAATTTAGAGCAGCAAGACCCATGACAAATTTAAAAGGTGAATCTTCACCTTGGAGGCCTCCAGGAGGGACAATTCACGCTTTCAGGCAGAATAAATTAAAGTCTGCAAAGACAGATTTGGGAGTGACAAGGAGCCTTAGACCACACCTTGGCCATTTCTGCTCTACATTGTGATAGTGTTTTTATCCCATTTTCAACATTCTGTGGAATTCTGGAGTTTGTCATTTCCTGAGGCCAAAGAGCTCTCTGGCTGAGAATTCTGACTGTCCCTCCCTAAACTGCAAACCCCAGGATTCCACAGGATGTTGAAAGTGGAATAATAGCACTATAACAGTGTAATGCAGAAATGGCTTTAGAAAACTGCACTTTGCCAATTTTCTGGACGTAGCACTGTGAAAACTGGAAAGGGATCCTCTACCTTTAACGGTTGTGTAGAAGAAGGCATTTCAGCATGGGTTGCATGTTATGTAGTAGTCGCATGACAAACAACACCTATTGGAATGTCCTCTTCTGCGCAGGTACGTGCCTTCAAGTCACCTGTCCACTTCTGGAGACCCTCACTAAGGGTTTTCTTGGGCAAGGAATACTCAGAGCCGGTTTTGCCAGTTCTGTCCCCTGAAACAGCAGCCATCTCCGGTTTTCAGTGTGGCAACCCCACCTGGGAAAAGGGGTACCAGGCAGGTTTATTCGGATGCAAGCGACGTCCTGAGTTCCCCCTCCCCCTTTGGTTGGGCTTCTTTTCCTGCTCCCTCCTGGCCATCCACGGCGGCAAATGGACCGACGTTCGACCGGCAGCACCCTGAAACTGAGGCCGTTTCCGCACTAGACTGTTACAGCGCTATCAGTCCACTTCCAACCTCCTATGGCATCCTGGGGTTTGCAGTTTAGGGAGGGGCCTCTGAGGCAAACTGCAAACCCCAGGATGCCATAGGAGGTTGGAAGTGGAATAATAGCACTATAACAGTCTAGTGCAGAAGTAGGCTGAGCATCCAAGAGGCTGCGGTAGCGCAAGACGGCAGGAACCGAAAATGAAAAGCCGCAGGCGCGCCCTGATTGGTTCTTCTAGCCGCGTCGCCCCTTCCTGTTACCCTGCGCCCGGCCCATGCTCCTTTGCGCCTCCTGAGTCTCCCCCGTCACGTGACATGGGAAGGGAGCGATGGTGGCTTTGGGGGTGCCAGGGAGGGCCTCCCGCCTCGCTCTCCTGGGTTCACTTCAGTTCTTACTCTCGCCGTTGCTCTCCTTTGCCCAGGCCGCCGGAGTCGGGAGCTGTCGGGGAGAGCCTGGTCTGCGGGTAAGCCGGGGCGGTGGTGTTGCCTGGTGAAAATTCGTATGAACAGCAAACTAGGTTTGGCTATGGGAGGAAGCGGCGTGGGGGCGGGGTTTCACATTACCCGATTATAATGTTGTGATTCCACTTTCAGTACCAGGGCGAAATCCTGTGGATTCCTGGGATTTGTAGTTCAGGGGTCACTAGAGCTCTCTGGCTGAGAATTCTGAATTGTCGTGTGCCTTCAAGTCGTTTGTGGCTTACAGGGACCCCAATGGCAGATCTGTCACGGGGCTGTCTGGGGCTGAGAGTGTGTGACGCGCCCAAGGTCAGCCAGTGGGTTTCCATGGCCAAGCTGGGAATTGATCCTGGTCTCCAGGGTCCAGAGTCCGACCCTCAAACCACTACACCAAGCTGGCTCTCAGAATTCTAAGTACCGCTCCCCAAATTGAAAATCCTAGGAATTGATCGGATGGAGCAATGGCGGTTCAAGTGAAATCACAGTGATAAAATCGTGTAGTTTCAGGTCTTTAATATTTGAAAGCATAAGGAGAGCTCTGCTGGTCCAGACTTAAAGACCTGTCTAGTAGCGTTCTCTTACCGCAGTGGACAAGTGGAAAGCTAACATACAGGCCACGAGTGAAATAGCATTCTCGATTTGTTCCTCTCTAGCTACTGGTTTTCAAACGATGTACTGGAGGTAGTAGCCATTTCCATTGCAACCAGTGGCTGTTAACTGTCAACAGCCTGTGGAATCCTGGGGTTTGCAGTTTAGGAAGGGGCATTTAGAATTCTCAGCCAGAGAGCTCTTTGGGCTCAGTAAACAACAAGCCCCAGAATTCCACAGGATGCTGAAAGTGGAATAGTAGCACTATAATAGTGTAGGGCGGAAATGGCCCTTATCCACTTGGAACACTCCATTCTTTTTACTTGGAGGGCAAGGTTTTAGCATTATTATTAAAAATCTAAGAAAAACTCACCATGTCATTCTGAACGCACTCAGTTTTGTCTGATTTTGGAAGCTAAGCAGGGTTTGGCCTCTTAGTATTTGGCTGGGTAATCATGAGGAAGTACCACGGGTTGGGAAAGAATCCAGGCTGAAACCTTGGTGAGCTGTTACTGCCAGTCAGGAGTTGACAGTACTGGGCAAGATGAACCAATGATCTTAGCGAAGTGAGGAGTAGGACCTGGATTCTATAAGTCGGCGGCATTTGTACATAAAAATACCCAGAATTTCTTATTAGTATATGAATCTCGGCTTGTTTGGAAGTAAAAAACTGAGACCCCAAATGAGCTAGGATCCAAATGAAATGTTACATTAAATTCCTGCTATGTTGCTATTTCCCACCTCCCTTATTTGCATGAGGCACTGACATGCACTGATTTGGTCATAGCAAATGAGGATTCTTTTAAGAATCCTGGCTGATTGTTATATCTGAACTGCAACCTTTCAACTGTGGGTAGTATTGATGCATCTGATGATGCAGGCTGTAATCCCTGAAAGCTTGTGCCATAATAAATGTATCTAAGGTACCATGAGTCTCTTGGTTCTTGATCTTGTCTGCTATGTTCACCAGACGCTAAGAAATCATGATCTGATCTGTGCAGCTCAGTTCCCAAGTAAGATGGACAATATGGTGCCAATTGCTGGATGGAAGTTTTGGCTAAGATGCTGTTAAATAAGCCATGTGGAGATATGCGGCAGAACTGGAGATGAGCAGAGGATGGGCAAAGTCCTTTTTATCCAGGCATCTTTTGGCAGCAGGCTAGTTGTTAGAGAAAGGACTTTCAACAGAAGAGGGCTGTCCTTTTCAGTGACATGCTTTTCTACAGCAGCCCCCTCACTTGGGGTGCAGAACCCTCTCAAAAGCAGAAAACCTCAAATAACTCCTCCCCATGCTCCCCCCCCATTCCCTTGCCTTTTGCACTGGTGCATATGTCTTCCTTCATGCCTAGACAAAAGGCAGAGCAGTGGGGGGGGGAGATAAGTGTGCCTCCCTCCTTTCCTTGCCTTTTGCCCCAGCACCTGTTCTCTGTGCCTCCCGCCTCTCCCCCATTTGTGCATGTGCCTCCCTCCATTCCCCTGCCTTTTGCCTCAGTGCATGTTCTACGCACTTGGGCGAAAAGTAAGGAAATGGGGGCAAGCTGTGCATGCTTCCCCCCATTCCTGTGCCTTTTACCTAAGCATGTCTGCCTTTGTTCTCTGCTCTTGGGCAAAAGGCAAAGGAAAGGGGGGGCACACATCTCTAGGCACCCCCCCCCGCCTCTGACAACACAGAAATGGATGGGGTGGCTGTGCAGCTTAGAAGGTGAATTTTGGTGAACTATGAGTGGGAGATATAGGTACAGAGACATAGCTATGTGGTATACATGCATCTCTCAATGAGAATCTCAGCCTGTGTTTTTATTTGTATCTCTTAATTGTGTTCTGAGCTGCCATGAGTCACATATTGTAAGTAAATAAATAAATCATAAAATATGGACAAACCAAAAGAATATTGATAATTTGCCTGTGATACTCTTGTGTTGCCTGCAGCCAGGTGAGGCCCGTGATTCTGAAGCTTGTGGGTTGAGTCTGCAACTGGAGCATTCATTTGAACTGGGTGAGCATCTGGCATGTGTCTGGGTCACTATTTGGATATGCGTCTGGAGGTGGACCAAGTGTCTTTAAAGCCTTAATCAAAATGTGTCTGGAATGAGTGAATATATTTTCAGGACTGGGATCCTGGCCCCCTCACCTTATACTGTGCCTTTGAATGTTTGCATGGGGCCTATCTATGTACAAATGCACATATGTGCAGACATTCATAACTTTATAGATGGGGAGGGCTTATCATCCATTTGTGTTAGCTAATCCTGGGAATTAGAATATGGTTTTTGTATTATTGAAGAATAGTTCTGGGATGTCCTACTACAAGATGGCAAGATCTCCTCAAATGTTTCGGACTATAGCACCTCTCAGACCCAGCCAACAGGGGCAGTTGTAAGGAATAGTAGGAGGTACGATCAAAAACATCTGGAGAGCCAACGTTTCCCTGTCCTTGGATGAGCCCTGCTCTTGTGTACCTGTTCTCTACTTGACCAACAATCATCTTCCTGGGTCCTGATGCAGCCCTGGTGAAGGGCAGAGCTTGGGACTTTTCCCAGACCTTCAGCCAATAAGGCCAATGCCCTGGGGGATTCTGGGCGCTATACTCCAGAAAGGTAACTTTTCCAAGCTTTGGCAAAGGGATTAGCGGGACTGTCTTATGGGTGAGTTCCAGCACATCCATGTTGGTGAGAAACGGCTGGGAATGGGTGCCACTTAGCTTTTCTTGGTGAGAGTGTGGTTACAGTGGATTACTGAAAGGAGGTACAATGGGAGCCAAGATTCCTGAGATCTCCAGGAAGACACTTGGGCCTTTACTGGTTGCATGTGCTTGGATCCTACATAGGTTTCTACAAAGGAAAGGGCTCATTCATTCATAGACATGGCTAAGGTTCAGCAGTGAGCCCTGCTGGCAGAAGAGAAAGGGATGTGATTTTTACCAGGTTCCCCTCCTGCCAAATCCATCCCAAGATTCTTGGCTGCCTTAGGTAAAGTATAAGACACTATCCCCGACACATGTAGAAGTAAATTGAACTAGTACTGCCCTAAGTCAAATCTAACATGATCACTGGCACCTCTGCACATTTCTGTTCTTCGACAAAAGCAATGGCCAGGGAATGCAGGAGGAATAGTTGGGGAGCTGTTGCTACTGCCCTTCCTATATCTGCCACCTGAGGTGGTTGCTTCGGTCTTTTTCATAGTAGCACCATCCTTCCCTCTCCCGTTTACTCTTCCTGGAGTAGCAAATAGTTCCCCCATCTTCTGTTGAAGGTTTTGGAAGGGCATGAAGAAAGGGGGAATAGATGAAATTCTCTCCCAAACACTCAGCTAGCAGGAGCATCCTCTAAGCAGAACTCTTTTCAGCAAGAACAGACCTGAGATCCTGGCCACAGAATGCAGATGGGAGTTGGGCTTCATGCTGCAGCATTGAGGACCAGAATCTAGAACTCTCCTGGCTTTCTGTCTCCCTCAGATGACAGTATCCGGTTCAAAAAGCGGGGCACCCTCCTGTGGAACGTGGGCCCTGATCCCAGTCTTTCGCTAAACCAGAAACAGTTGACTGAAGAGGAGCGCAACAAACTTAGGGTAAGTGTGGCGGCAAAAGAGGGAGGTACAGGTTTGCCTGTCTAGGGAAAGCCAAGTTCAGGTAGTTAGGAAATAGGTGTGCCTGGGAATGAAGATGTATTGTTTGGGAGGGGGCTGAGCTGTGGATGAAATAGGAAAGGGGAGGAGAAAGTTGTTGGATGCACTTGGGCCGGGAGGGAGAAGGGCTGTGGGTGGCACTGGTGGAATTGTACTCCTTGAAAAGCAGGTACTGGAGGGTAGTTTGCTGTTAGCCGTTATGAATGCTTGCTAGAGAACTGACCTTGCAGGGTATGCTGGCCACACCCTGCCAGGAGAGCTTGGGAAGGCCGGTTCTTCGTACTGGTGCTTCCAGAATCCATCACCTCCATGGCATTCTGGGAATTGTAGTTCCAAAAGTGAACTTTTGCTGGCTATCAGCAGGGCTGTACATATGTCATGAGTTAGCATCCTGATCATTAAAAGAACCCTACAGAACATAGTAAGTTTCTAATTCTTCAAACTAAGGACAGAATCTTGGGAATATTTCACTTCCTCCCTGATTTTTACATTGGGGTGGGGGGAAATCTAAGCTATTTGATCTAAATTAGTGATGGATAGAATGATTTGTATGCAGATCATTATAGGATTTTTGTCCAGGTTCCACCACTGCAACTGTCAGTAGAAGATGGCACTGCTAAGGAAAACTCTTTTCATCCTTTTGCTTCTAGAAGGAAAGCAGAGGCTGCAGGGAAGGAATCTGTGAGGACTTTGTGCTGTGGAAGGGCTCTCTGGCACCTTCCTGTATCTTATAGAGCTGCTGCAGTTGCCCTTGAATTTTGTGGACAGCCGCAGATAGCAGTAGGATGAAGTAGGGACATGACTGATGAACATCAAGGAGTTTATCAATCCTTACTGTAAAACGTAGAAGCAAAAATATTTGTGTGGAGGTAGATTATAATTGCCACAGCCCTGGATATAGATCCTTTGGGGGAGAATGGAAGGTTTGGCAAATAATTCCTCTTTTCTGCCTGTGCATCTTTTCTCTGCCAGGAGGTGGCCACCGAGGGCGGGCTTTACCGTGTGCGGATTCCACGGCAGCCTCTGGGGAGCACTGAGGAGAGTGGAGTTGAATATGTCACCTCTTTTGTCCGAGCGGTGAGTGTCTTTTACCATTCCTAGAGAAGCCTGGCTTAGCTTTTGGCAGGATCCTGCCTGTTTGCCTGGGCCAACCTCAACTCCTTATCAGAATATCCAATAGTCAGGCTAAAGAAGTTGCTAGAAAAGGGAACCACAAAGGGAAACCTCTCCATTCACTTAGTTCTTGACGATTAAGTTTTTCTGATCAGACTTTTCAGATCTGGCACTCTCTTGGTGGATTAGACTGAAATTCCCATGATCCCATGGGCACTAGGTTGGAGAAAGCAGTTCTGATCTTAAGAAACTCTGTGTAGTGGAATGTGGGAAGACAGTGGCCTGACTCAAGCCAGATTGGTCCCTGGATGACCCAGTTAGTGGTCCTGCTCTTTCACCCCACCAGCAACTTCTCTGGCTAAGGTGAGAAGGCAGGCTTAAGAGCCTTGTGGAAAAGAATGTGATAGTTAACCTTGTCTTTCTTTTTTCCTTCTTCCTGTTCCTGCAGTGCTCTATGATGGAGTCCCATCTCTCAGACAGGCTGACGGTTCACACAGATGGCGCTGGGAATATCATTGGCCTTTCTATTGTCACTGTGCCAGGCTCCTGCCACGGAGCTGAGGTGGAGGATGTGGACCTGGAACTGTTCAATACCACTGTCCTCCTTCAGCAGCCCATCCCGGCAGCTGTGTGAGTTTCTGCCTGGGGTCTGTAATTGATTTGCAGAATTCAATTCCTTGGAATCTGAAGACTACTGCTTTTGATGGCTTTAAAGGAAGATTAGACAAATTCAAGGAGGAGGACTGTATTGTGGTGACAAGTACTGTCAGTGTGGAACCTCCAGGCTTTGGAGACCACTGCTTGGGAGCACTAGGACTTTGTGCCTTCACTACTTGCCTGTGCTCTTCCCAGAGGCATTTAGTTGGCTGCTGTGGGGAAATAGGCTGCTGGACTAAATGGGCCTTTGGTCTGGTCCAGCAAGGGTCTTATACGCTTATTGGAGCTGAGGGAGGTCAGGGTAAGACATGAAAGTTTTGGGTTTGCCATGGTGTGTTGCAGGAAGTGGGGACTTTTACATTAGAAACAGCAGTAAAATTCTTGAGGATTTGAAAGACTTAAGAATGAGCAAAGGCTTATAATGAATAGGTTGTTGTGGGTTTTCCTGGCTTTGAGGCCGTGTTCTGTTAGTATTTTCTCCTGACGTTTCGCCTGCATCTGTGGCTGGCATCCTCAGAAGATCTGGTGGCATGGAAGTGAGACAGAGTATATATACTTGTGTAGTCCCCTGGTGGGAGGATGCAGTTTGCATATGTGACAGTTGGCCTGTGTGATGGCCTATTGTTAAATAGGATATTCCCCAGGGTTGTATTGTCAGTCAGGGGATATGCATAACAGTGCATTAAGTACACGGCCTCAAAGCCTGGAAAACTCACAACAACCTCTGGATTCTGGCCTTGAAAGCCGTCGGCTTATAATGAAGTTTATATTGAGCAAAGTTGTAAACCTCTTTGGACGATCCCTCCTCAAATTCTTCAGTCAGCACAGACACTGGCCACGCTGGCTGGGAGATTCTGGGAGTGTTACCCCCTACCTTACCAAAAAAAAAAGAAAAGAAAAGAAAAGAAACTTTCTGTTTGCTCTGTCAACGAGTGGGATGGGATATCAGGATATCTGAGTTCTCTGTAAGAGACAAGGAGCTACAGCATGGCATATTTTGAGGGGGAAGTTGTAATCTAGAGATGGGAAGCAGGAAGCCTCATCTTGAGGTAAGAAGTATCATTCCCTCCTAGGTTCTTTGAAAGATAAATGTCCAAAGTTTTGGGAAGATTAGGTCAGAAACTCCCAGGAAGCTTGGTGGCAGTGGTGTAAGTGAATCCAGAGACTTTGGATATGATCCGGAGTCCGTTAATTTGCAAGCAGGTAGTTCCATTGAAGTCAGAGTAACTTGCTTCTGAGTAGAAGAGAGTAGGATTGTGTTGAACATGTGGGAAGCAGCCACTGACACAGCTTTTCAGGAAGTGGAGCAAATGATGAGAACAGGAAGATGAGATGGTAGACTGGAAAGTCAAAATCCAGGTGTGTGTGTATGTCAAATTAATACCTTAAAGATGGAAATGTTATTTTGATGTGCATAGTGCATTTTGGTATGTATTTTGAGAGGCCAAAGATTCTTGCTTACACTATCTTGTTCCAGTGAGAGAGGAACTATACGACTCCACTTAGTGCATCACTTTGGTTTTTTGTCCAAGGGGCAAACTGTTGAAATGTGTTGGGTGTGTCACATGTTGTAGTAAAAGTCCATTTATTTTTAACCTCAGTTGGAGGCTTTGCACCTTTCCCTCACTTGCTTTTGAGTTCTGAGAGGACGGTTTTCCAGCTTTCTCACCAGTGACTTTCTTCTTTCTCTCCCAGCCCTGAGACAGCAGCATTTATCGAACGCATGGAGCAGGAGCAGGCCCAGAAAGCCAAGAATCCACAGGAGCAGAAATCCTTCTTTGCCAAATATGTAAGTGGTGGAGGAAAGAGTGGGCATACCCCTTCTCCCCCTTCCATGTAAAAGTAAGAATAGTGTGAGTTCCTGCCTGCTGGCTTGGTTCTTAATCTGGCCAAACTACTGTTGCTGGGTGGGGATGGAAGGAGACCGTTGCTCCCTGCTCTGATTTCTGTTCTCCCCAATCCCTGCAGTGGCATTTAATTCTGGGCGGGGCAGTGCTTCTTCTAGCAACCAGCTCTGCAACAGCCCCTCAGGAGCCAGGACGACAGGCCTGAGCAAAAGTAAAGCTACACCCATCTCCTCTTGCTTCTGTCCTCCTCTGCACAGCTCAGTTTTAGCTTGATTGCCTTCAGTGCTGTCCTTGTCCTCTCCATTTGCCTCATCAACCTTGTGGAGAGGAAAAGACTTCTCTTCCTTCCAAATCTTTCCTGTCAATCTCATGTAAAGGTCTGTGGGGGCAGTTAAGGTGCCTGCATTCTCACTAAACTATGAGAACTGGGCCATTTTCTAGTCCACCTGTGGGAGATGTGTAGTCCTCTAGACTTTGTTGGACTGCAGCTCCCATCAGCCCTAGCCAAGTGATGAGGGATTGTGGGAGTTGTGGTCCAGCATCTGGAGGGCCATCTGTCCCCCCACCGCCATTTTTGTCCTTGGTAGATTGCATTCTGGGAGTACCTGATGCCCTCAAGAAATGCTCTTTCAGGGTCTGTTCCTTTGTATAGTTTTTGCCTGCTAACCATGTTCCCTGCTTGTGGCAGGGATTCCACTCCACTGCCCCTATTCGGGTGAGAACTCTAAAAGAAATCAGCTTTCCTCTTTTGGCAATAGAATGGTACATTCCTTCTTTTCCCATCCCACTTTCATCCTGTCTGGGTCCACATGGTAGAATCAGAACTCCTCTTTTCTGGTGGCCGGTCCTCTGTTCTTCACTGGGCACCAACTTTTTCCCTCCATTGGCTGTCACTGAGGCAAGATCAGCCATAACCTCTGGTGATGGAAGTCTTATGATTGGGGTTTGAAGAAGAAACAGGGTTTGTTGTAGGGAAAGGTAGATGGAGGAGAGAATGGAGAATGATTTTGAGTAAACCAGGGGTAGGGAATCTGGGAGAGCTCTCCAGATGTTGGATGGCAACACCCATCAGCCCTAATTGCACACCTAGTGGGGAAGGATGATGAGATTTGTTGTCCAATGACATCTGGAGGACTGAAATTCCTCCACCCCACCCTTTTCCAAAGCAGCGGAACTAGTGATGAGGGCTGGAGATCATGAGATGCTATGGCCATTGACCAGAAAGATGTGGGGAAGAGGTGGGACTTTTTTGCTTCTGTAATTTTCTTTCTTTATTTTCCCCCCACAGTGGATGTATATTATTCCCATCGTCCTTTTCCTGATGATGTCTGGAGCGCCTGATGCAGGCGGGCAAGGAAGTGGCAATGGAGGCAGTGCTGGAGGAGGGGGCCGGTGATGGAGTTGTGTCCTTTCTTGGGTTGTGGTGTAAATAAATAGTACCAAGAAAAAAAACAGCATTTTTCCTTGCTTGACTTGTGTGAGTAAGCTTTGCTGTGGCTTTGGGTCTGTGTTCAGGAGAAGTTTGAGGGGAAACTTGGGGAGATTACGATAATGCATTCCACACTGTGATGCCTTTGGAAGCTCTTCAGAAACTTCAGCAGGTCCAAAATGCTGTCCCTAGGGGTGCTGACTGGGACCAATTACAGGGAACATTGAAACAGTTCGACTGGCTGCTGGCCTGTTTCCAGATACGTCCTATAAAACCCTGTGTAGCTTAGAACCAGGCAATCTGAAAGCTCAGATCTAACCATATGATCCTAGTGAGCCTAAAGATCCCTTTAGGGAGGGATTCCTGTCAGTCCCACTATTGTCACAGGCCCATCTGTTTGAGGATACAGGAGAGAGCCTTCCCGGTGGCTGCTCCCAGGATGTGGAATTCCCTTCCATGGGAGGCTAAGCTGGCCCCATCATTGCTCTCTGTTTGACAGCAGAGAAAGACCTTTTTCTTTAAATAAGCAGTGGATGATGAAGTAGTTGTGGGGAGACTTTTTTCATGGAGGGAGTATGGGCTGTATTTTAACAGCTGAAATTCTGCAACACAGTCTATGTTGAATAGCTTTAGAGGTGCAGCAAAATCCTGTTAGTTAATTGTGAAGATGCATGTCACTGCACTAGAAAGTGCTTCGATGTGTACAGGGCATTTCTGATGCACACCAGATGCTCCTGTTGTGCTCTGGCATTTCCTAGCGGGTATCCAGGTGTACCCTGGGGAGCACTCCCAGTGCACATTGGACAGTAGGCCATGGCGCATTAGCCACTCCCCCATTGTGCAACAGATGACTATGCGTGGTAACATCAACAGTAATTCCAGGTGAATGGAGATATTGAGAAACTGCTCAATTCCATTTTCCACACATGTAAGCCAACTTACAGAGATGTTTTAAACTGCTTTTACACTTTTTAAAATTGATAGTATTTCAACAGAATAGTTTAATTGTGTTTTAGCTTTTTTATCATCAGTTTTTTAGCTTTACCTTTAAGCCTTGCTGTAAGTTACCATTACTCCCATGTTGAGAGAAGGGTGGAATATTAGTAAATAAGTGCATACACACATACCAAGATGAATTCACTTCCAGATAACCCCAACTAAGTACAAGCATCTTGTGTTCCTGAAGTGTACGGCCATTCTCAAAGAGACTCAGAACCTGCTCCCAGGATTTAGGATTAGAAACAGTCATGTGTCCAAGGCCATAGTACCACTTTGTACAATCTGGGGCCCTCCAGAGGTTTTGGGGTGCATTTCTTATTATCCTCAGCCAACATGGGCAGTAGATGATAGGAATTGTAGTTGAAGCACAGGTAGTGCCCAGCGCGTTAGGAAAGGGTCCCTTAGAATTGTCCATGTTTCCAGTATTTTGTTTTCCCTCATGAGGACTAGGATCTTGCTCTTTAAAAAGTTGACATTGTCACAGATGCTTTTTGGAGACATCTATTACTAGCAAAGGAGAGGCTGAAAACAGCGGGGATCTTTTAAAGCTTTGAAACAGATGCTGAGTGTGATGTGGTGCAGGGAAGGGATGTAGAATCATTAAGTTACGGCTGCTGCTTCTGATAACACTGCAAACAAAGGCACTGAGAGGAGGCACCAGGTAACCCAGAGGAGATGCATTTACTTTAAGCCAAGTACAGTTTGCTCTATTAATGGTATATAACGTCAGTGGTTTGTACCCAGGATTTGCCTTCTGGTAGCCTGCTAAAAGAAATTGTAGCTTTTTAGATGACTGGGTGGCTGGCTTTTGGTTCTCTTTCAAGGCTACACAGTTGCCTGATCAGCATGTCCGTTGCTATGTTCTCATTCCTAAGCCAGGTTAGCTCTTGTGGATAGATTTGTAAGAGTTTGATGAGTGTTGGACTAACAGCCCCATCAGTCCTAGCCAGCCTGACGTAAGGTTGTTCTATTACGTATGTCTGTGCTCTATTCCCTTCTGAGACAACATCTCTAAAGAGGTTTTAAGGTAGAACAAAGTGTGGCCCTCTAGACGGCGTTGGAGTGCAGTTCACATCAACCCTTGACACCATGGTGGAAGCTGCACACCAACACCACCTGGTGAGGTGGACTTCACCAACCTTGCTTTAAGTAACTGTGAGCCAAGATGGTCATAACTCTTGTGGTTGAAGAGCAAAGGGTCTTTGTGCATAGTAGTCCTGTAGAGTTCCTAATCTGCTGTGTAGTTGCCCAGTATTAAATAGGGAAGGACAAATTCTGTCCCCATGGCTTCACAGATCAAGCACAGCTGAAAAAGCTGCTGTTTTGCAGGTTGCAGAAACATCCAGCAAGCCTGGCATGTTAGCTATAGAAACTAGGAAGTGTAGTCCAAGACAAGTAATGTCTCCAAGCTCTGGGTTGATCAGATGATAACAGCTGTCCTGTGGCTTTAGAAAACCCAAGTTGTTCCCCGGTCATGGAAGTGCCTGCAGACGGTACGAACTTTGGGAAAAGTCAGTTCTTCCTACCTGTTGTGACCCAGATCCTGGCTGCGTAGATCCCCCGCTCTGTTGGTCCCAGCTGGTGTTCTTCCATGCTGCGTCCCTCCAAGTGTGGGACACTCCTTGCATGTGTGGCCCAGCTTGGCTTGCTTAGAGCTGTCTGGAGCCCCTGTAGCTACAGCAACCACAAAGGAACAGAATGTGGAGCAGGGAGTCATTCTAGAACCCAGGAAGGAAATCCAGGGGGGCTTTGCCTTCTCAAGGGTCGGTCCATTGTGAGGTTAGGGATAATTGATTGCTATATTTCTCTTTGCTTTTAAGTTAGGACTTACCAGGATTTGCAAACTCATATTCAGGCTATAAGCAATTTGGATTTAAAATATTTGATTGTGAGAATACTGCAACTGAATTGCCTAGGGGGCCCCAGAGTGCTTAACTCTTAAAAGTCTGGCTTTGAATCCCACTGTAATTAACCATGGTAGTGCTGAATGGTTGCCTTTTTTCCCCCCCCTGAGAGGTGCCTTGTGTTTAGGACCTAAGTGGCAGGCAGATATAATGTAGTCCTCTCCCTGCTGGAGAATCATTTGAATGTGGCAAGTGCAGATCGGTGAGAATTTTGTTAAGAGTTTGAAGAAATTTACTGAGCATGGTATAGTGGTTGGACTAGAACACTGGGGGACCAGGCTTCAGTTCCTTGCTTGGCCATGAAAACCCACTTGGATGATCTTGGGCAAGTCCCATTCTCTCAGCCTCAGAGGAATGAAAGAGTAAGCCCCCTTGGAACAAATTCTGCCAAGAAAATTCCATGATAGGGTTGCCTTACAGTCATCATGAGTCATAAATGACTTTGAAGACATGCAACAACCCAAACTTGCAAACATCGCATCTGGAAAGAACTTGGATCTTTTAAAAACTTGAATGCAGAGAAAGTGAAACAGGCATATTTTCTCCATCCTGATTAGAACCCATGAAGCCATGTAGTGATTTGAGTGGACTTTTGGAGACATGGGTTTGAATCCCCCTTGACCATGGAAACCCACCAAGTGACCTCTGGGCAAGTCACACTCACTCAGCTTCAGGAAAAAAGCAATGACAATCCCTTTCTGAACAAATGTTGCCAAGAAAACCCCATGGTAGTTCACTTTACGGTCACGCTAAGTTGGAAACAACCTGAAAGTACACAACATACACACACACAAATAGAATTCAGACCTCTTAGTGCTCTAGGAAGAAGCAGAGGTTCTGATTTAACTTGGACCTGGTAGTGGTTACTTTTTGGAGCCAGGATAATTGTAGGGTTGGGAAGGACTATTCATGAAAAAGGGGGTTTTGGGTTCTGTGGCAAGGTAGACAGTGATCTGCAAATTAGAAACCAGAGCTGTCTAGTTAAATCAGACATGGGGAAACTTATGGCTTCCCCGATGTTGGATTCCAGCTCCCATCAGTCCTAGCCAGCAGTCAATTATCAGAACTGATGAGAGTCATCTGGAGAACTGATTCTCCACCTATGAGCAAAAGGAAGTAGAAAGTAATTCAATATCTGCATAGCCATATTTCCCTGTCCTGCACTATACTTTGGAGGTGGGAATCATGCAGCACTCCAGATGATGGGTTGCAGCTGTCAGCATTGGCTGAAGCTGCTGGGGGTTGCAACTTATCCTGGAGGGACATATGAGGGCTAGGGAACATCACTATCCAGAAACTACTGCTTTCTAGTACTACTCACAGTTCCACACCATTAGCTAGGCTGGATAGGGCTGATGAGAGCAAGTCCTGCTGTGCTGGATGAGCCTGTGTGTTATCAGTATCCCATAGGAAAGAATACAACTTTGCTTCGCCTTTCTACCTCCAAATTCTGCCCCAGTGTTGTGCTTGGAACAAATAGAGGCACTGCACCTTTGCATACATGGTATGATTCTGCTTCCATGAGGAAGACTTGGGGTGGTGAAAGGAGGAAGTGGGTTGGTTGGAGAACCAAGTTGGAAGGCCAAATGTGGCATCTCTGAGATTTCTGCTGATGCTGCTCATGTCTCTTTGCATCCACTGGCCCTAGAAATCAGCTCTACGTCTCCACCCCCTCCTGCTGCTTCAAGGAAGGATGAGACACTCAGCCTGCTGCTGATTCTGCTCTCTTTCAGCTGCGCTTGCAGCCGGCCCGGATGGAATTTACTTAACTGGCTTGTACCAATTTCTGTCTTGCAGGGTCTAGATTCTTAAGCTAAGGATGAGACATCCTGCTTACAGCCACATAGTGTTGCTTTTTGCATCAGACCTGACTCAAACCTGGAGCAAAGGGGAGGTGGTGGTTGAAGGGATCCAGGACATGGAAGTGTTTGGGAGGAACAATATTATGAGGCAATGGGGTATGGCCATGAATGCCGGACAAGAGCTTGGGATGTCCACGTTTATCCTGTCACATAGCATGGAACTCACTGGCTGACCAATCACTCTCAGCCTCACCCACTTCACAGGGTTGTTGTGAGGATAATATGAGAAAGGGGAAAAGCCATGTCTACCACTTGTAACAGACTGGAAGCGAGGTGGGATATAAAAAGTAACAAGCGAGGCGAAGCAATGAGCAAGAGGAAGTATTTTCTGTATTTACAGTAACTGGAAAAGTCCTTATTTTCTGGGTTCTCTTGAGGCTGATGTGATGGTTGAGTATACAGTGAGGTCTGACCAGCTTCAAACTGATGGGCTTGGCTTGTGAGCTCAACAATCCGCCCTCCCCTTCTGATTTGGCCTCTTTTTTTTCCTGCTAAATAAAGGTTCAGATTTCTCTTCAGAGGATTTGAGGCAAAGATAGGCAACCTGTTGTTGGACTGACACACCTGTTATAGTCTTCCTAGCCAAAATAAGTCATGTGGGCCAGAGGTGATTGAGGGTATAGCATCTTTTAGCAGACTCTTGCTGCTTAGAGAAATGCGCCATGTTCTAGTAATGCTTTACAGAAGCTAGAGGGTTTGTTACCTACATATTTAACAAGTGCCTGCATGCAGGTATCTGGCAGGGCAGGGCATATCCTTTGTTTCTGACATCTTGTCTCTTACACAAACGTTTAGACAGGTCAGTTCCCACTCAAATTCTGCAGTAATACAACCAATTGCCAGTTAGCCATCCCCCAGTTTGGCGAGCCGTCTTCAGAAATCAGACCAGTCTTGTCAAAGATCCTTGCCTGCCCCTGTCTGCCAAAAATTTTTGACTGCAGCTGGTAATCTGCAATTGCTCTCAACTAGTATAAATACAATTACTACCTCAGAGGCACCAACCCTGGAGTTTTAAGTTTGCTCTGTCACTTGAGCTTAGATTCTTGTTTGAGGATGCAGGTACAAGGTCACTGCATCCACTTGGAAGTAAACTCTTCAAACCTCTTTAGGCAAGCTTCTTACAACTGTTTCATATGCAGGAGGGTGACAGGCGTGGTTGAAGCTTCCCTAGAGGCCTAAGCTGTTTATCTGCCCTTGGAGACCTCCATCCACATGATCCCTTGGTCGTTCTGGCTTGTTGAAAGCCTTTGTACAAAAATGGGCAGATTATGGCTTTTATTTCAAAAGAAGTACTGATTAAGGTAGATCACCTTGGCTGGAAGCTGGAGTCCACAACTTGCAAAAATGAGGCTTATACCTAGCTATCCTGGATTTCTGTACACAACCTGGGTGAAAACTGGGTGTGATCTGTGTCCCCCCCCCCCCAAGGGACCTCTCCAAATTTTAAAAAAGGAGAGATGCTCTGCGGTGAATCCAGTAATGGTGCAATATCATAAACCAGCCTCTCAAATGAAAAAAGCCCCCCCCCGCCGGAATTTGGGTAAAAATCTGCCCAAATGATGTGTGTGTCCTACTGTGATTGTGAAAATTGTCCCTCTTCCATTGCTATAACAATAGCCTGTTGAATTCTGAAAGAGATCATTAGAATTCATAGCAGCCTTCCCTGTGCTGGCTGTGGGTAAAGAGAATTGTATTCTGACACTCCTGCAGGGCACCAGGTTGAAGAAAGGCCGTCTGAAAAGCATCTCCCCATACATGTTAGGCAACAAGTGCTCATGGAAGCTCTCTCTCCACCTGAGAGATCGAGCAACACAAACAGCTTAAGATGACACATAGCTGTTTTGTCTGAAAATGACTGCCAGAATGTTTGTGCGCTTTTGTAGCAGAGTCAAGGGTCGCAGGGCCAAACAAAGCTGGTGCTTTCTACTTAGCAAGGATGATGGCATGATCTACCATTCTTCTTGATCTTAGCGGTCGTCCTCACAGTAGTGTGTGTGTGTGCGCATGTCTGACTAACACATTATCATGAGCTTTGCCTATTGTAATATCATACAATGCACATAAAGTGCTACGGTTCACTACAGCAGCCTGCGTTCTTTGAACTGTGGATGTGGCTATGGCCATGATGAGTGCTTGCAATTCAAAATGTACCGTTTAGGAAAGCGGTGAATCCAAACCTATTTCGTCTTCATTCTCAAATGCTATCTTGAACTCTCCAAAGAGTCCAGTCTCCCACAGACACCTCACTGTTGGCATGTTCTTTTTTTTCTCCAGTTTTATTGATATCACGGTTTAGCAGCAGCTTCAGTTTCCAAACCTATTGCGAAGAGAGATCACCTTCCGGCCCCCTCCCCTCCCCCACTGATGCTGGTGGGGTTGTCCCCAAGCAACGGGTGGAGGTATATGGCTTTTCCCAAAAAAAGGGGGACAGAGGTTTAGGAAGCAGGGCTGGTTTTGTTTTTCCTTTTTTTTTGTCCCCTCCCCCCACTTCATTTCACACACTTAAAAAAAAAATCAAAACAAACCAACCCCAAACCAACCATAAACAGGACAAAATCTCAAAAGACAAAGACAAAATGACAAATGGACGTGCGGGAGGGAGGGCGAGACAAAGAAAATGAAAAGTTGACATTCCAAACAAGAAGAAACTGGGGGGTAAATAGGCACAGAGCAACACAAGGGGGGACAGAACTAGGACGCCTAGGTTCTCCAACCCACCACTCTCCCAGTTGAAGTCTGGGAATGGTTCCCCTACCCAATTTAGGCAGTGAACAACCATGCAAACCCCCAGAAGAACCAAAATCAACTAGGCTTCAGAAAGGAGGGAACAGGACACACTTTTACCCCCGTACACTTACACACACACGCATACACAGAATAGTCCAGAATCCGCAGCCTACATTGGGAGTTCAGATAGGCCCAAATCTGGCTTTTTAACGAGGGAGGAACTGGGCCTTAATATTCTCTGTCATGGAGCTTTTTTTAAAAAAAAATATCGCAAGCCCTTTTCCGATTCGTGTCAAGGAACTCCGTGGTAGTTCTTCAACAGTGGGGTGGCGAGCGAAAGGAGGACATAAGTGTTGCGTAGTCTGTCTGCGCCGCTTTCAAAGCTGCCTCTCTGAGCAAGGTGGTGAAGGAAGGAAGTTCCACCATTCCCTGGTCCTCCTCCTCCTCTGAGGTTGGAGGTTCATGCAAATTGAGGCAAAAGACCCTGCATGCATGCTGGCAAAATGGAGGAAACTGCCCTGCCCCACCCCACCTGACTGGGCAGCAAGTAGGATCATTCCCAGCTGCCCCAAGAGGTCTGTCATGATGAGAGAAACAACAGGAAGGAGAGTCTGGGATATTCCCTCAACAAAAGAGACCTCAGTTAACTTTGTTCTAAATTCACAGCCAAGAAGAAGGCTCAAAGACCATTCATGGGATGATGGGAGGAGAGTCTCCAACAAAAACAAACAAAAATGTCCCCACCCTCCATTTCCCCCTGACAAGGGAAATTGTGGCTTTAACAGTCAGAACTCCCGACCGATTAGTTACCTCCCTCATTGATCTGCTGTGCAGGCACACCTGTTGAACTTCTGCCAGTCATGCAGCTTATTAAAGCCACAGAGCTTCCGTCAGAACAAAAACAAGATACCCTCTAGAGCTTCAGAGTGACTCTTCCTCCAGAACAGAGACTCCCCCAAAAACATGCACGTCACAAAAGTTGACTCTCCCCTGCTCCCTGTCAAAGGACAAGGGGGAAAGGTTCTTTCCACTCCAGACACTGGATAACACACGCGTCCCATTCCACTTTAAAAAAAAAAATGCTCCTTCGTGGCTGCCTTTATGGCTTTAGGAAAAAAAAATGCAACAGGCAGCAACTTCTTGGGGGAGATGGAGATTGAGGAAGGGTAGAATCTCACACCCACTCTCAGACGCCCCCATTGGCACTTCCTCCAGGGTGGATCAGAGGAAACAAACAGTCCAGAAAGTTCCAAGAGCACATCGCTGGAACCCTGAAAGAAAGAACAAGGGAGAAAACCCCTAACATCTAATTTTTTTCCAACTCTCCTTCCCCCAGTAAAGCCAGTTTTCATGTTAAGAATTCTTTTCAACCCACAGTTACTTTGCTCAGAGCCACTTCTCTGCTCTTTGAGGTTGTGCCAAATGTCAGGTGGCAATAGTTCTTTGCCCTGGAAGGCAGAACAGGTGAAAGATTTTTGTATTTCTCTAGCCTAGGTTGAACATCACTGGCCATCTGTACCAGAGACAAAAGGAGAGGAGGGTACCTTTCTGGGAGTGGCTGAAGCAGACAGGTATTTTAATCAGCCGCATCGGGGCAGTAAATGTAGAAGCAGAACAACTGGTTTTGACTCAAGGCCCCCACTCCCCTTTGTTCTTTAGGCAAAGACTTTTCTATTTAGGGAGGCATTTAGCAATTAGGCTGGGATGCTGCAGTAGCCTTTTTAAACTGCAATGAGTGCATTTCTTCCCCCTGTTCATGGACATATTTCAATTGTTTTTAATTTGTCTTGCATACTAAGTCACCTGTTTTATGCTTCGGTGCTATTTATGCTATTTGATTTTACTTTGAGCTGCTTCAAGTCCCATGGGTGGGGGGAGGAGACAGGTGATGTACAAGTCCAATTAAGTAATAAGTTTAGAAGCCTTCATCTGTTTATAATTACACATCTATCTTAAATAAACAGGAATTTCTTAAAGTTACACCTCATTCTATCACGTATCCAGTTATGTTTGTAGTCACAATAGATAGAAAGATATTTTTGCAGGATCACTTAAGCATAACAATGATGTTGAAATATTAGCCAGGGTATTCTTAGGTGCTGAGCTGGTGGGTAGTCATTACTAATTTATTCACCACTTTTTCAAAACAAAATTGCAAACTGCCCTTTTCCAGTTGAGAATCTAGAGAAGATCTCACCTATGATTGATTGATTGATTGATTGATTGATTGGATTTATATCTCAGCTTTCTCCCAAATAGGATCCAAGGTGGTATTTATTAAATGGGAGCTGCCAAATCTCAAAATAAATCCAGTGTTTTTGGAGCTTGTTTTTAAGTTATAACATATGGCAAACACTGGCTTCCACTGGAGCAGGACATCAGTTTGTCCCAGCTTGGCTACAGCCCCCTTTGCATGACTTTTAGTGCAGAATTCAACCTGTTCAAAGGGATGGCCTTCAAAGGCCTGAAAGAAATGAGCTGTAAAAAGAGCTGCACTTGCATCCCTCTGTGATCACAGGGGGAACTGCATGAAAATCTAGGATCAAGTGAGCCATGCAGCAAAGGGCAGTACGGACATAGCAGTTCCCAAATGAAGTGAAAAGAGTTAGTGGTGCCATCAGAGCAAGCCTTTGGGGCAGAAATCCAGGGCTCCATTCCCTAAAATAAGGTGCAGTAGGGAGGACTTAAGCATTTTTGATGTAATTGACTTCAAACTTAAGTCATTCTAAAGAGCCCTTTTCCACCATAAGATCCTTATGTCTAGAGTGTAAAAATTCCTACCTACACCACTGAGAGTAATGTAGATCTGCTTAACTATCTGGTTAATTATCTTCAAATTGCTCAACTTCCTGCTAAAATTAAGACTGTATGTCTATTTCTCTATCCCGTTCCCATCTGCCAGATGTACTCACAGTCCCTGGTGGTGAAGGGCTGGCTGGTCGCCTTAGTCTGAATGTACAGTTTCTACTACGATACTGGGTTTGTCCCGTGCTGGAGGATTCTTGTTGATGTAGCTGTTCAGAGTTTTTTCCTGAAGAAAAGAGGGGAGTGGAGGAAGACAGGAGAAAATCAACAGGTCGAACAGCAGGCTCTCAGAATTGCTCATTGCTTCCAGGGTACCTTGAGCCAAGAACCCCACAGCTGGAAGTATTATCACTGGATCCCACTCCCTTTTCATAGAACCCAAGATCTTGTTTCTTACAAAGGAGCCAGAAGATGTAGCGCTCTGCACTCTTCATCACATGGGGTGCTTTCCTTTCAGGCATTCACATTGTTCAGGCTTACTGCATTCTTTAGGACCAGTGCTTTATACTTGGAATATACTACAAAGTTCTCTTTTACATCTGTACTGGACACCACAATATCACCTTTTCATTTAAGTGGGAAGCTGTTGCTGCAGCATGGCTTCAAGGACTCATAAGAAAGCTAGGCTCCAAAAGGGAAAAAGATCAATGCTTGGTTTACAATACAGAAGACAGTCTGGAACAATATATTCCTATCAAGTAGGTGAGTGATCTGACATTGTTCCTGATGTGTCGAACATGAAGGCATAAGAAAATAATAGGAAACTGTGCTGAATCAGAACAAGGTCCTTTATAGTTCTGACCTTGTAGCCAATCAGGTGCCCCATTCGGATGCCAATGAGCAGGAAATGAGTCCAGCCGCACCCCTCCTGCTTGCATTCCCTATAAACTGGTATGAGAAGGCACACTGCCTTTGAGACTGAAGATAATACACAGCCATCATGCCTCGTAGCCACTGAGAGCTTTATCCATTACGTATTTGTCTGATCCTCCTTTAAAGCTGTCTAGCTTGGTGGCCATCACTGGGTCATGATAGCAAACTCCATCATTTTAACTATGTTCTGTGTGAAACGGTTCCTTTGTTGTTGTGTGCCTTCAAGTTACTTCTGACTTACAGCAACCCTAAGGTGAACCTATGATGGGGTTTTCTTGGCAACATTTGTTCAGAGGGGATTTGCCATTGCTTTCTTCTGAGGCTGAGAGAATGTGATTTGCCCATGGTCACCAGATGGGTTTCCATGGCTCAGTGCTGTTTTGAACCCTAGTCTCTCAGAGTTCTAGTCCAACACTCAAACATCTAAACCATGTTGGACTCTCTCTCTCTTTTTAAAATTTGCCTCAAATTTCCCACTGTCCAGCTTGATTGGAGCACCCCATGTCATAGTATTATGAGAGACAGAGAAAACAACTTCTCCTTGGGTGCATCCAGAAAAGCCCCAGCTCTTGTTTCTGTTCTTTCCAATTGTATACTGGGTTAAAATAATCTGATATGGGGAGCTGGTATAAAAAAGTTTCAGATTGTACTGGGAGCTGACATAAATATTCTGAAATAAAGAAAACCTGTATAGATCTCCAAAATAAAATCAGAAAGAACAGGAACAAAATCTCAGGCTTTCTGGTCTTTTAAATCAGTCTGGATGCAGCCATAGTTCGCTTTCTTCCCACAATGCACAATTCTATATAAGCCTATTGTGTCACCCCAGTATACTCTTTTTTCTCCAAAGTGAAAAGACCCAAATGTTGTAACCTTTCCTCCTGGAAGAGTTGCTCCAGCCCCTTCAACATTCTGCTTGCCTGTCCCTTTCTGCACTTTCCTCAATCTCCGCAATAGCCTTTTTTTTAAAGATAAAGATATCTTTTTTAAAGATAAAGTCACCAGAATGGTACATAGTATCATTCCTGCAGTACCCACTACACAAGCCTCACCTCCACCAGCTGGTGCCAGTGTTCAATGGGTTTACGTGGGTTGGCCAGCATCTCAGCCCAGTGGTCTCTTCCAGGTGCATCGGCATCACTGCCCACTCGGCACATCCCAATGACTTCATTGTGCCCAATGCTGAGGACAGAAAGAGTATTTTGGTGCCAGCCATCCGCAGAGGAAAAGGACAAGCAGTGAAGGGGAAAGGCTAACTTTCTGCCTCAGAATAAGTTATGCCTGGTGTGCGTCAGGGTATAACAAATCTGCATAATTAATTTACACTGTGATCTTGGGGACTGGGAGCTGCAGCTGAACACTGGAAGATTAACAAGGCAGAATGTTCTTAAAGCTTACTATGCAGTCTCCCTACCCAGACATTTTGAAAAGTAGAAACAGCCAATGCTGCTAACAGGCAACTACTGTAGTCACCAGCACTTTATCTGTGTGGCACTTCAGAGCAAGAGCTCAGTCAGTAAATTGAACAAGGATCTAATGTCCTTGCAAAATTGCTTATCACACGCATAAGTCCTTGTAGTGGGCAGTGACAGGGCCCCCAACATCTGCCTGAGATTGTATATCTCTCCCTAAGTCTTATATATTTCTTTGTCAGAGCTAAGGCCAGAATCCAGCAATAGCAACAGAATTAAGTCAAATCCCTTGAACTATAATCAGTTGAAAGAACTCTCTTCACAATAAAAGAGGAAGGAGGGCCAGTTATGCAGCCAGTATTGAAGATCCTGGAGAAGTCATTCCTAGTCAACCATTCTCTCTTCACCCTCTGCTTTTTATTTGTTACATTTATATGAATTCAAGGTTGTATACATTGCCCCTCCCTCCATTTTTATCCCTACAACAATCCTGTAGACTAGGCTGAGAGAGAAGGTCACCTTGTAAGTTTCGTGGTCAAGTGGGAATTTGAACCCAGGGCCCCCAAATTCTACTCTAACACTATAACCATAACAGTGTTGACTCTCTTTATCAACTGGTGTTTGTGTGTGTGAGTGCATCTCACCAATCATAATCCATGACTGCCAGTGTGATGCTGACATGCTCCATACTGTCCTGCGGGATGTCAAAGACAAGGGCCTCGTTATAACTGGGGTTGAGGGTGTTCTTCTTAATGGACGTCTTGCGCTTCTTCAACCGCCGTCCTTCACACATAAGGGAGGCCTTAACATAAGGATCTGCAGAGAGAGGCACAGGAAGGGTGGAGGAAGGAGACAGAGATATGGTGACGGGTAGGAAGCAGCCCAAACTAAAGAAAGCCAGAATTCAAACTCATGCTGCCTGCCACCTACCTTCTACATTTCTCCCCAATCCTGCCTCTGAAAACTACCATTCAAGACCACCACTACCATTGGGCAAAGTGAGGAAAACACATCAGGTGGCAGATGCTGGGGGGCAGAAGTACAAGCCCTTGGGCTATTCCCTGTGCAGTCTTTTAGCCTGGAGTCTCTTTGGCAGACAGAGATGTGTGAATGCCATATGGCCTATTCTGTGCACGTGTGCACACATAGACACCCCCCCCCCAGCCTCTTGCCCTCATGCAACTATTTTGTCACCAGGGTTGAAGCAAAATTCAACTACCAGTCCACTTCATTTCTGTACATAGCATGGAAAAAGGAATGCCATCTTGTCTTTTGCCTGAGGCAGAAACTGTCTTGGACCATTCAGGGCACCATCCTGGTTGCAGTTCTTGTTGGCCTAAAATAATGATGGTGGGTTAGGCAACACTGAGGTTGCCGGGCAGTGTTTCTCAACCCCATCGGTGCTGACCTTTGGTGGCTAGGGAACAATGTCTATGATTCCCTAGACTGATCTCTTCTTTATCAGCCTCAGCAAGAGGTCAACATGGTAAGGCCTGATCTACACCCACAGCAGAATGAGGTGGTGGAACCAACAGTTGCTGCAAGGGGAGACAAACCACATTCCTGAATGCTTGTTATGTGCTGAATAATTCCCTGCAAATAGAAAATTATGTTACACTCTTTCCATCTTGATGTGTTGGATGTTTTTTCTTGGAAGTAAAAAACCAATGTACCTCCACTGCCAATCATCCATGGCCTCATCAGGAGATTCAGAGCCTGAGACAGCTACTATTTTAGACTACAACTACCCAAACACCCCCACAGCCAACATAGCCAGTGGCCATGCTGGCACTGGGAGCTGTTGCCTAAGACAGTAACATTTCTAGGCTCTGAATAGATGTCAGTCTATCTTTTGCTCACTCCAACCCTGGTAGCTTAATTTAGTCCTCCATCTTAATTTAGTCTCCCATTTCTTTCCCCATATCTGACCTTCCCCTTCCTCCTACTTCCTTCCAACTTGTCCCCTTTGCCCTCTGGGTCACTCCTTGATGGTTCTAGCCCAGTCTACATCTCAAGGATTCCATTAATTTTGCCCTCATGTTAATATTAACAGCCTTCCAGTCACAACTTGGGGCTCCACATTTCTGCATCTGCTCACCAGAAAATCCAGTCAGATCCATGGCTTTGAGGTTGGTAGCCTTGATTATGGTGACTGTGAGACGTCCAGCTGTGGGCAGGTAACAAAGGGAGAAATTCAGCTCCCCCAAGTCTGCTTTTTCCTATGGGAAATGGAAAAAGACCCAAAGTATGCTTTAGGATCCGTGACAAAATCGCTGGAGGTACTGTAGCAGAAGCTGGAGAGCCACCTGTCAGGGATGCTGCATTTACATCCTCCACTGCAGATCTTGCTCTGAGAAGCAGCCTGGACTAGATGAAATTTCTCTAAAAGACCCTTCCAATCCTACACATCTATGATTCAACCTGAGGAAGAAGAAAGTTCCTAGACAAGAGATGTGAGGTGGCCCTGCTGGATTTTAGTCAACAAACCACCCCTGGAGAAGTGTGCACCTCCATCTTCTGCTCCACCTGCAGTTCTGACAGATAAGTGAACTGGGGATGGGGCTAAAATATAGTGGCTTTCCAGATGCTGTTGGGATTCATCAACCTCAGGCTAATGGTCAAGGATGACAGGCGATGCAGCCCAACAACACTGGAAAGAACACACATTCCTCACTACTTAAGCACTTCTCCTAAGTACTGCTTATGGCTCTTTAAAGGAGGCCTGCTTCCCCCTTCAGAAACCATGCCTCAAAGAAACCCACGAACTCTCCCTGAAAGCATGCTGCCCATAATGGAAGTACTTCCCCAATTTTATAACGGCAATATGTATAAAATCCATGGGAAAAAATCTTCAGTCTCCCTGGACATTTTGTCACTGATCTCAAGGATCAGCTACAGCTACTGTAGAGCAAAGGAACTTCAGAACTGTGCTGAATAAGGATGCCCATCTTTCCAGTCTTATCACCGAAAGTATGAATCTGGATTACCAACTGTTAGTTCACAATATGTATTAATAGGTTGCTTATCAAAATAGTTTTGTTTATGGTCAGAGTAAAATATATCTTCAAAAACAAGAGGACTCTGTGGTTTCAATAAAATAGAAGAATGCAGACACCCCTTTGGAAACAAGACTCACTTCAGAGGTAAATAACGTGTTTCTAACATGGTTGATTCCCCCCAACTTAAGTCCACAGGGACTTCACTCCATGCACCTGATATACTCAAGTTTGCGCAAGTTAATGCTACAGCTTCTTTCTCTCAGTTAGTCTCAATGATGCTACAATATCCCTTTGCATAATGATTCTGTCAACAAGGCTATGTCCTTGAGTTCTTCCCCAACTTATTTATATTCTGCCTTTCAACTGTACCATGTTTCCAAATGACTCGCTAAAAATACAACTATCATTAAAAAAAAAATCAGAAATATCAAAACAACAGAAATACATAAACAGACTCAAATAAGAGCAAAAAGAGTTTTTAAAAAAACAGTCTGGGTTATCATTTTTTAAACAGGAAAAAGAGGTTTTAATTTGGTACCCAAGGGAAAGGAAACTAATGTAGCTGTCTCCCAAATTCTTTGAGGAGAACATTTCTTAAGTAGGGTGCCAGGGCACAACTGAGAACAACGTTTGCACTTTGAATTCATTTTGCAGCACCTGAAATAAGCTAACAAGAGAGGAAAGTAGGAGGAGAAGAGAGAAACTGGGACATTTTAAAAGCAGATGAAAAGTGGGACAACAGAGGCTTGATAGGGACTGTCCTGCCAAATTGGGATATTTGGAGGGTATGCATCTGGATGGTCACAAGTTGCCCATCCGTTTTAAGATCACCAGTGATGACTCTCTCTTCAGGGAGCCCACAAATCCAGAGGTGAGACAAACCATGACGGGAAAGAGGGATTTGCACTCAATTAATTTCCAATTAGTTTCCGGGCAAAGTACAAAGTGTTGGTGATTACCTTTAAAGCCCTCCATGGTTTGAGTCCAAGTTACCTGTAGGGTCACCTCCTCCCCTACAATCCGTCCCACACGCTCAGGTCCTCTGGGTACCATTGACTTAAGCCAGCCAGGACTAGACTGGCAGTGGTCACCCAGAGGACCTTTTCTTTGGCCATCCCAGACTGTAGAATGACCTGCTGGAAAAGATTCGACAGAAAAGTACGCTGTCTGAATTTTAAAAAAAGTACTAAAGACGTATCTGTTCCAGTAGGTCTACCCAGTCTATTTTTAATTATGAGGTATTTTAATAGTGATGTATTTTAATTATGATATATTTGTATTTTAAATGGTTTTATGTGTTTTTAGTATATTTTAACTTTAGTGTACTTAAATTTATGTTGTATGCTGCCTTGAGCCTTGGGGGGAGGCGAGTAACAAATAAAAAATTATTATTACTATGATTAACTTACCAATGGAAGAGGAAAGGAGGGGGCAGAATCTTGCCCTTACCAGTGATTTTAGACAAAAGCAAACTGCTACAGCCTCTACTAGCCTCTGTGATCTTTCTCATGAACAACTTTCACTATCTTTACTACATTCTAAGGTAGTTTGGCCAGATGTATACCCAATTTCACCTGTGAAATGTTGGAGGTTATGCACTTCCTATGCGTCCAGATGTGCCAATGTAACCTGGGAAGGGCAGGAGTAAAACTGTTCCCCATCCCCTGTGAAACTGACTGCCTCTGGCTTAGGTCCAGATTTAGATAAACATGAAACATACCTAGGGACCTAAACACCCTAAAAGCACCAGATCCCCTCTGATCTTGGAAGCTAAGCAGGGTCAGCCCTGATGAGTACTTATATGGGAGACTGTCAACAAATACCAGATGCCTTGCTTAAGACGACCCTATGAAATTCATGGCATAGTCACAAGTCTGCAGGCAACTTCAAGGCACATACACACAAGCACAAAGTACCCCTATTGAAATTGGTGGGACCTGGCTAACTTCCTTTTTTTATTTATACCCACCTCTTTGTCAAAAATAGTACTCAAAGTGGCTAATAATAAAATATACACTAACAACAAACCATTAAATCCCAAAATAAAAACAAATACATTAAAAAACACAATCAAAGCCACCACAACAAAACGCACAGCCAGCATCCCAACCACTTGTTTGATTTCAACAGCTCTAGGTGAAAAATGATGACTAAGGATCCAATCAACAGCCCACCAAATACAAAATGAAATTATCAGTTCATAAATGAGAACATTATTCAGATTTCATTTCTTTCAACTCGGATTAAACATTTGATTTTGAAAGAATATGAATAATTACCATAATGAATCAGTTATCACCCATTCATTTCCTCGAGGGGGCTTTTTCCTGGAGCTGTCAACCAGACACTGTTTTCTCATGTTTGGGTTATGCAAGCTTTCAGAGGCACACGCAGAAATACATTCTACTCTTGTGTGGCAATTTAGCCATCTTTCACAAACAGTAAGAAGTGAAAATGTGACACTTTTATTACCCTTCTATAAAGTCCAGGAAAGAAAATATTCTTGCTCAAAAAGAAGACTGGAAAGAGAGATAGCTGAACTGACCACATTCATAAATTCCAGTCTATTAGCCGAGGCTTTCTCCCATACTACCTATCTAGGTTGGTTTCCATTACAATTAAGCATATAACTCCTCAAATCTTCAAGGAAAAAACTCTGCCTTCAGCAGAACTACTTTCCTGAAAGCAGAATGTTTTAACATCTCAGAGTCAATTAACAGCCTTGCAACCCTGTGTCTTACAGACCTGTAAATTTCAGGAAGTTTATGACAAATCAGGGCTTTGAAGGTTTATGACTAGTGCTACCATTGTCATTTTAAGTATCCCATTTTACTCTAATCCCCTCTCCACTGTGCATATATACATGATACCTGAATACTGCATACTGAGGAAGTAGACTGTAATCAACAAAAGCTCATGCTAGAACAAATCTGTTAGTTTTAGAAGTGCCACATGACTTCTTTTCTTTCCTCTCTTGCTTTCTTTTTAAACAGTGAGAAACAAAGGATCGGCTGCTTTTCAGAATATGGCTGTCTTCAAGGGAATTTCTCCAAGTTTCACATTAAAAGGCTTCTCCATTACAGGAATACAAATGTGCTAGATTTCTTTTGTTTAATTTTCTCTAAAACTTGGGGTTTCCAAGCCCAGATATCTATGTATGCGGGAAGGAACATAGTTTTAAAATGCATATGAACCAATATTTGCATTAAGGAGGAGTACCACTGGATATAAATCTCCATACAAAGACTTTCAAGTATTCTAAAGCTTCAGTGTAACACCTTCCCACATCCCCATTTCATTTTCTTTGAAGAAGAAAAGCCAGATGACTAATGCGCAAGTTCTTTATATATTCAAGATGCTCTGGTAAATCAGCAGAATTCAAGTCCCAACATGAATGTTCTATTGATCTAGGCAAGTATCCTGAATTTCCTTTATGTCCATTGCCATCCCATATCTCAGAGCTGGGCCTCCTCTTTTTCAGGCTTCAGGATAAAAGGAGGAATCTCAGGGCAAGAGCACCATCTCGAAAAAGTATGTTTTGGGAGCAGTACTCTTGCTATATACTACAGGCTGCATTGCTAGACTTTCCTGGATGTCTACATGGCCCTTTCTTCCTCATTCATAGCACAATCAGTGCTATAAGCAGGGTTATATCTATGGGGGGAGAGGGCAAAATGAAGGCATTGACCCCCCAATAAGAATTCTGCTCTGCATTGGACTGTCCCTGCAGTTTCCAAATTTCTAGCATTGCAGCTGTTCTTCCAATTAACTCAAGGTACAAAGAACAGACCCCACTTCAGCTTCACAACTATCCTGTGAGGTTGGGCAGCCTGAGAGAGCCTCTCTCAAGTCTCAAGCCAAAATTCTAATTACCACACCACACTATCTACGTGTCTCTAAGAGTATAGAGGGCGTATACAAGCACTGCACAACTGCTGCTGGGATGAACTGCTGGATACAAAGTGATGACATAAACACAAAGATGTTCAGAAATGCCAGCTGTTTCAGACCTCTCTGCAGGGCCTTTGTTTCCCTTCCCAAAGAAACATGACCAAAGAAGTGGAAAAGAAAGCCCTGTCTTCCTTTCACGCCCTTTAGTTCTAGTCTTCCACTGAGGTGTCGAGCTTGATGTTGGGACTCTAGCACTGTGGAACCTACCTGCAAGTGGTCTCCGCCAGTACTGGATGTTTTCTGTTCTTGGCACATAGAAAACTAATATTTCAAGGAGAACACCAACATGGTCTTCTCCCCAACACCGAGATTTCCATGTGAAGGGAATCATTTTCTAAAGGGAAAGACTCAATTGAGCGAGTCCTATACTAATCAGAAAGTTCCAGACTGTCACCTTAGGTGTGAATTAAGGTAAGGATTTCTTATCACATTACACAGAGGCTGACACTACATGTGTTAATTGGCTTCCCTTTGTCAGGATGTTTGTCTTATCAGCAACAGCTGGGTGATCGGTCTGTCTTAATCACGTAATTGGTACTATCAGTACTTTCTGCACTTAAATTTCATTCTGACCTCATTGTCTACAACCCCATTCCACAGCCATGTCTACTGTATACAGAACACCTGAAATGCAGGATAACATTTCATGAATCTGATGAATAACCCTAGTCATGCTATACTAAATGTATTAATCATTAAAGTGCTATAGAACTCTTTCCGGCTTTCACCTATGGCACATAACAGTAGAGCAGTGGAGGTTGATAGAGTTCACGATAGTGGGACAGCGAGTCTGCTTGGATTTTTAGTCCAAACTTTTAAAGGCTGCATCCAGGAATCTGAGGGTCCTTTAATCAAATAGTTCCTTTAACGTTTGAACAAAAACCTGGCAAAAATTCACCACCCCAAAGACATGGAAGACACTGGACACTACTGTAATTAGTGTCAGGTTCTTTCCTCTCTGAGACCTTAGCCTTCATTAAAAGATTATCTGAAGAGATGTCACATGGAAGATGGAACAAGCTTGTTTGCTGCTGCTCCTGATACTGGAACGCAAACCAACTGATGCAAACCTCCCCCAAAAGATTCCTTCTAGCCATTAGTAAGAACTTCTTGACTATAAGAATGGTTTGAGAGTGGAACAGAGTGCCTCAGAGACTGGTGAGATCTCCTTTATTACAGGTCTTTAAACAGAGGTTGGGTGGCCATCTCTCAGGAGTGCTTTAGTTGTGAATTCTTGCATCACAGGATGGTGGATGAGATGGCCCTTCTGGTTACTTCCAACTCTATATGATTCTATGACTTGGAATCCAACAGCATCTGGTAAGCTGCATAATTTCCACCCATGGTCTTCTTGACCCTATCCAAATTTGGTGTGCTGAATAGCCATTATTATTATTATTTTTTATATCCTGCCCTCACCAGCAGCTGCATGACAAGCAGAAAATAAACAGATGACTCCCCAGCAAAGAGATGCGAATGTGGGGAGAGCTGCCCCTGTGGCATTCCTGCCTGCTCTGTGGTCATTATGGGTACAACAGGAGAGCTTTACAGAGGAGTGGGCTGAAGAATTGAGAACAAAATGAGAGTGTCTATTCCTATGCTATGTAGAAATGTACACAGGAACATCCATCTCTCATATAGGTCAAGATATAGGAATCCTAAACACAAACATACGCGCACCCAACTAAAGGGACAACATTAAGGAGGCCTGGCACAGGAGCAGAGAAGCAGGCTTAGAATTTTAGCTGTTGGCAGCCGGGATGGAAGAGGGTGCCAATCTCCCCAAGTTACCAGGCGGCGCGTGGTTTCCTGCCTGAATATTTTATGCCCTTTTACCAGTTCGATCCCATTTGCAGCCTCATCAATATGAATGAAGCTTTCCCTTCCTCTCCTCCCCCCCATGCCCTCCTCTCCTTGTTGCCCCCCCCCCCAGCACTCCAACTCCACTGCTCAGCCCTCTGGTTTCCTTTGCCAACTCACTTGTTTTGGGGCAGGTAAGGGCTTTGCTGGCTGCCAGCCAGGCCAAGCCTCATGGGGACCCACGGCTGAGAAAGAAAGTAGAGGGGGAAAGGGAGTGAAAGTGCATAACAGTGAGTGTGAGTTGTATGAGCAAAGGCAGGGATGAGCAAAGAGATGGAGGGGGGAGAAGGGGAGTTTAAGGCCGGAAAGAAGGAGAGGAATAACCTGCCCCCTCATGCTGGTACTGATTAGAAAGCGCTGCTTGCACTCAGAAAGAGCCTGTGAAATATACATGGATGTGCCAAAATGGGGTGATCGTATGAGGTTCTAGTTTTTGGGGGGGGGGGGCAGAGACGGAAGACTCTTTTCTAGAACTTGAGGAAAGTTACTCTTTTGGTCTACAGAGAGACCTATCTGGGTGATTTTTTCAAATTATGAGTTTTAAAGTATTAATTGATTGTTTTTAATATGTATTGGTTTTATATGCTCCTTTCACTAATGTTATGTGTTTTTTAACTGGTGTTATGTGCTTAATCTCTTGTTGAATTGTAACCTGTCATTTCTCTTCCTCTCAATCCATAGGGAGAGGTGGATAAGAAATAAATATTATGATTATTACTATTACCACTCCTAGAATTCTCAGTCAGCATGAGCAATTGTTGAGAAGCCCTGCTTCCATGGCAGCCGTGTAACAGATAATTGAGAAGACAGTCTGGTGGGGAGGACAACATGATAGGACTGTCACACAGAAGAGGGAAAAGACTTGTAGGTTGCTGCCCTGCAAAGCAGGACTAGATTTAATGGCTTTAAGTTATCACAGGGTAGATTTGGGTTCAACATTAGGAGAAACTTCTTGGGCGTAAGAACAGGCCTGGAGGGCTTTTGCTTGGCTGGAGATCTTCTAGGAGAGACTGGATATTAATAGCAATCTGTTGCAGACGGTGTGAACTGTCCTGCATCAAGCAAGAGGCTCAGGCACATGGCTTCCAAGCCCCTCTGCAGTGCTACAACTTTATGATATTTCCAGACCCTGGAAGGACACAGTGGAATGACATTTTTGCCCAGGGGATTAATGATACATTTACAAAAGCAGGTGGCCATCACAAGAAACTCCATAGCCACATCTTCAAAAATGGGGGCTGCTGCATTGAACCATAGCAATAAATTAATTCTAGCATTTTTAAGTCTCCACCTGGAAGAAACATTTTGTAGAGTTAATGGCCCTTAAACGAACATCCAAGATTAAGGTCATTTCCGCACTAGACTGTTATAGTGCTGTTATTCCACTTTCAACATCCTATGGAATCCTAGGGTTTGCAGTTCAAAGGCCCCTCCTAAACTGCAAGCCCCAGGATTCCATAGGATGTTGAAAATGGAATAATAGCATTACAACAGTCTAGTGCGGAAATGACCTATGTCACCTCTAAATACTTTAGATTACAGTAGGGATGGCTCATAATAGATTGTGCAGGGAAAATTATCCCATTCTACTACAGCTACAGTGGTGACTGCAATGAAATTAAGAAGGAATAGAGAGAGTCTGCTAGTATAAAAGACCTGGTGCTTCAACCCTACAAAGTCTGGCTCTATTACGACACCACTGTTTCTGCTTACCATACAGTTATTCAAGGCACCAAGAGGTCATCATGAGGAAAAAAAATCAAGACAACTTTTATAGTTTCTAAGAATACTTTTCTCAGGCTTGACCTTTTAAATATCTGATTTTATATAACTGTTACCATGAGAGGTAGGAATTCAAATCTGGCAAAAAATTGATTTAGGCCCAAGGCCTCTCAATAGTGATTGTACAGAGCTTGGAAAACTTACAGGTCAGTGGTCCTGCTATCTGGAGGGAATCTGAGAGCATTGGTCCAAAGACATAACATTCGTAATTTTTGGGACTGAGCAAGAACTGGTATCTTTTTCAGGGTCATCCTCAGCACCAGCGGGCAGGAATGCTGCCAGAGGAGTTGCATCTGCCAGAAGTCACATGCCATTCTGTACTTGTCTGTCACATCTCTCCCATTCATAAATCATTTGCATGAGACTTCCCAGCTGCAGGAATTCAGTGAATGAATAATAAGCAGCTATAAAGCACATCCCTCATCTTTAATGCCCAAAGGAATAGGTATGTTAGGCTGCTGCAGCAGAAACAACAGAGTCTGCAAAAATCTTAACACATTCATTACTCCCATGAGCGTTTCTGGTCTACAGCCCAGCTGAAAAAATGCAACATCCCAAGCTACTCTTGCCACTAACCTTAAAGGCGCCACTTTGTGCAAAGAACCTCCAAAGGGAGATTAAAGTGAGAATCTGTCAATTTGCAATTCATTCTGGCACAAGAAGTCTGGATTGGGATAAGAGTGTCTTATCACACCACTTGTGTTAATTGGCTTTCCTAGTGCCAAGAGGTTCACATTATCAGCAACAATAGTTTTATGAATGGCCAGGGTTAACAACATAATTGCTCACTATCAGGACTTAACAGTATGCATTGAATTTCCCTCTGACCTCACTGTCTACAATCCCACTTCCAGCCCTATGCTCACTCACTCTCTGAATGAAATTCTGGCTAGCACTTTTTGCCTTTATAACTGATGAAACCTTGTGGTATAACCAATCTGGTACTATCAAGGGTGCCACAGGATTCTCTAATGCTTATAATATCTTTTACATACATTCTCTCTGTAACGTTTACAACAGTCCTACAAAGTAGGCCTTTCCCATTTTTTGCAAGGAAAGGTACATGTGGCCTTCTGCAGCACCATTCTCATGAATGTTGAACAGCACAGACACAACAGAGGAAAACACTTCTCTTTGTAGATGGGCTTTTTCTCCTGACCCTGGGTTAATGTAAATATTACATGAAGGAAGAGAAGTTTTTGGGGGGAGCAAGGGGATATGATTTTTCTCACCATCCTCCCCCATGGGAGAGTGTGAGAATAGGTACAAGAGAGCTGCAAATGGACTGTGATACCATCCACTCTTGCTGTGCACTACCCATAGTGCTGCAACAACCAGGGATTTTTCTTGACAAAAATTGGGAAAAAGTTTATGTCATTAAAAAAGGATCCAGTCTAGGACCTGGTTCTCTTCTTCATTAAAGGCATTTAATATTTTAGCCAATAAATGGTGGGACACTTGTCCAATCAAATTTCAGTAGTCAGATGGACTAGACCATAAAGCATTGTGTAGGCAGGCTTTTTCATCTAAAAGCTGAGGCTGAGACTTTGGAGGTGCAGGTTCCTGTCTCCACTGAGCTATGAAACTTACTTGGTGACCCTGGGCCAGTCCCGGACTGACCAACATTACTAGATTGTTGTGAGGGTTATATGAAGTCAAGGAGAGTCACGCATGCCACCTTGAGTTCATCAGAAGAAAACAAAATGGGAGTGTGCCTCCATTAAAAACAAATGGTTTGTGTTTCCGAATATTTCAGGAACACCTCAAGCTATATGCCATTGCATAGAGGTCACAGCCACCCATCTACTAAAATATACAAAGCAACTTCCTTCTCACTGTACTCTATTCTCTGCCAAGAATGTACGTGCAAACCAAGCATGGAAAAATTCTGGTTTTGTTGGCTTGGAGATTCTGGTCCAGAAAGATAACTTTTCCATGTTCAGACACACAGATATGCCTACACTCAACCGGATCAGTCTTATTCCTTCTAGGAACTGTCTGCAAAGGAAGAATCTAGAAGGGGAAAAAGAATTTCCCAGATGATACTAAAAAATAATCCAGGATTGCCTATTAATTCTATGACACTGTCCAACCAACAGTATGCCAAAGAGACTGCCTTATAATCAGTGAAACCTGTTTCTCTCTCCAGCTTAGTTCCGTTTATACTAGTGGATAGGAAAGTCTGTGGTTCTCCAGAAACTGTTGGATTAGAATGGGTGAGCAACTGAGGCCCTTTCCACACTGGGGTATTAAAATGGTTCAGAGTGACCTCCCATGGAGGTCGTCTACACTGTGGAGTGGATTGGGGAGGACTACTTTTCGTAGTTCCGCACCTCAATCCGCTCTGAAGCGACTGGAACTGGCGGCGCTGCGTGTTTTTTAAAAACCTCTTTTCAGAGGTTTTTAAGAAGCATGAAGCGCACAGCCCCGTGCAGCTCCGTCGCCGCGCTCCGGTGCAGATTTGCAGGTGCGCACTAGTGCGTGCCTGCAGATCTGCCGGGGGCGGGCTTCTGGCTGGCGAGCTTCTCCGGTTGGTGGAGAGCCTCCACCAGCCGGAAGCCGCCATTTTGGAAGTCGGAGGAGTGCGGAGCAGCGAGTTCGCGCTGCTCCGCATGGCGACGGACTTACCTGGCTGCCGATAAGCTCCGTTTTGGTGCGTTTTGCCCCGTTTCCCCCTCCACATGTGGAAAGGGCCTAAGAGAGGCCAGAGGGCCAAGAGACTTCTGACTGTCCCAATTTGGCAGGGACAGTCCTGATTAATCCTGCCATCTCACTTTTTCAGTTCATTTTAAAATGCCCATTTCTTTCTGCTTCCACTTTTTCCTTTTCATCCTAGGTTACTTCAGTTCAGCGGCAGAGCCTGGAGCGTGTGGAGGGGGGGCGGGAGGGGGGCATGGCCACAGTGCATGGGGGCATGACCACGGTGCACAGGGATGTGGCTACGAGCTGGGATGCCCCAAAAACATTGCCGCTGGGGGTGAACTGTCCCCATCGCCCCCCCCCATTGCTACACAACTGCTGCAGTTGCTGCAAACTGAGTAGTTTGTAACTCATTGGGGGAAAGCATATCAGGGGGCAGAATCTTGCCCCCTCAGCGGACTCGGGCAACAGCAACTTGCTACAGCCTCTCCAAGCTTGTGTATTCTTCCTCAATAATAACTTTTGCCATCTTGACCACACTCTGATGTTGCTTGCACACGTTTCCTGGTTTTCATCTGTGAAAGGTTGGAGGGTATGAGAACTGCACCTCCATCAAAAAATATCCTATAGTTGCCTCCGAACACCCTTTAGTGGGTGTAGGGATAGTTTTCACCATGTTTTAGACTCCCAGGCCATTTTAGGCCCAAGAGAGACCTTTTCCACAACAGGAAGTGAGCGACAGTCATTTCCTGATCACTTCCTGTTTTTATAAAAGGTCTCTAAAATGGCCCAGCCCCCTCCCACAAATATGTGCCCACACCTCCTAGAAGGCTTTTAGGGGTAAAAATTTGACTCCTGGCAGGCCCTGGGGGCATAAAGATGCCCTAGAGGCTGCATGTGGCCAGTGGGCCACACTTAGCTCACCCCCAGACTACAATTCCATAGGCCAGTGTCAACACTATGAGAAAGGAGGGAGTTAGATGTTAATAACATCTGGAGGGTCAGAGGTTCCTCACCCCTCGGTCCATATCAGGGTGGACTAAGTGCATCCTTGGGGTCATATATGGTTTCACCAGGTTGTTTTTGCAGGCCTTCACCTACTCATTACAGGAATTACAGGAAGCCCCACCTTTTGACCCCCTCATTATCTGACAACTCTCTTTTGATGCTTCTAAATTAAGGACAAGTTCCATTAATTTGATGGAGGTTCCACTCTTTCATCAGTTCTTCTTGCCTATGGAAGCTTGCTTGGAACTGCTCGCGTGCGTGTGCTGCTTGCAAAATGAGCTGGGGGCAAGGAAGGCGCTAAGATGGCTGAGAGACTTTGCAAGAAGTGCACGCACGGTCGGTCCAAAGTGAACCTATGCAAGACCTTCATGCTCCCTACAGAACAGTACATGGGTTCTGTCACTGTCAGGCGGCGGCTAAGCAGACACAGATGCAGGAGCTGAGTTTATGGCTTTAGTAATAAATAAATCAAGAGGTTACCTCACCAAAACAAACATCCAAGTCCCAGGGGCAGCAAACTCAAACAGCAAGGTTTAGCCTGGAACAGAAAGCCCATGACACAGGACGCAGATTCCCAGTTGGTAGATGGTTGTTGCTCCGTGCCCAACTCCAACAGCGTCTGTCTTTAAATACACAGTCTTTAGCCCAGCTGGGGCTGATCAAATGTCTGTTGGCCCAGCTCACAGTTGGAGCCCCTCAAGATTTCAGGGCCGATTCATCAGATGCTTCTCCCGCAGCCGCTGAGACCTCCGAACCGCCCCCTTCTCCAGCCGCCTCTGGAGGAACGTGGGGGAAGGGTCTGCTGCAAACTCCGGGATGGAGTCAGAAACACCAGCCTCTGTCGAGTCAGAAGCACTAGCCTCTGCCTCTGGAGCACAAACATCTGCTGCAGGTACTGGCTAGGGATCCGTGCCCGGGACAGCTGTGGGGTCACTGGCAGACTCCTCCCTACACTCTGAAGGAGCCCCCTCTCCCGAAGGCCCCTCCAAGGGATCCTCCCCCGGCTGGGAGTCCAAGTCTAAATCGGAGTCCAAGTCTGAATCGGCACCACACTCAGCCTGGCTCATGACAGGTTCCACTTTTCAACCAGTTCCATTTTCTGACAGTGTTCAGATCCCTAACCTGTCAGAAGAGTAGGGAAAGCCTGTAAATAAGAGTGCAGCCTCCCTTCCATTGTTTGTGCCAATTTTTCAGCACCACAAGTGTGCTTTGGGGCTGACTGGTTTGTTGGCATTTTTGGCTGTCCAATCTGGCCCCTAGAAGATCCCAGGGGCCAAATATTGGCAATGGCCCAACCTGGTCTACACTGAAACACAGTGGCTCTCCAGAGTTTGAAGCTGAGGGGTTCCGCCCCCTCCATAGACCTATCAGGGATTGAACCCAGGACCTGCTACACACAAAGTATATGCTCTAACAAGGAACTGCATCCCTTCCTATAGATGGTGTACACAGTATTCTCTCTTTCTCTTTCAATCAATCACTCAGTTTCTCTCTCTCTCTATATATATTGTATTAGTCATACTTTTTTGCTAAGTCATCTGCAGACAATTGTTACTTGTCATAGATGAAACGCTGAATGGCTGTTCACAGATTTGGAGACAAATTCTGGTGTATTAGGAAGATAAAGAACATTTGCAATTTTTCTCATCCCCAGCAAGAAAGAGTGCCTTGACACATCATGGTCTTTTTTGGTCAGAAAAGTACAAAGCTTTGCACAAACAACTGCATTTTGTGTGGAAAACATTTTTTCCTTCACAAAATTTTCACAAAAAAAATTGGTGAGGAGAAAAACTTTTCAAATATTTAATTCTTATATGCAATAATGAAAAAAGATTACAACCCTATGATAACTGACAGCTATGAAGGCATCAAATGTTCATAGGAGAACATACGTGACATAGAAAGGCATTTTTTAGGTGTGTGTGGAGGATATTCCTTGCAAAACTTCCCAAAGTCTGTTCTGTGTCTATTCATTCAGAGCTGCATAGACGCCATCTTCTGTCTTCTACTGGCACCTAAGCAGCTTTGCTTTCTACAGGTCCTCCTCACAACATGACTCCAGACAATTACGGATGACATAATTTGTGCCAAACATCCCAATCAGATCTGGTACTAATACCACACCACTGAGGGCAAACATAGCCAGTTCAGAGTGAGGGCAATGCTCATCATATCAGCAGGGAGCAAAAGCTTGCCAAAGAAGGCAGAGGGCATGTGTTGGCTGCCACTGCTGCTTGCCAGCTTGCCTGCACCCACAACAGTGTGGGTGCACTGTCTCAGTGTGTACATACAGTGCTATTGATTGCAGTGACCATTTTAGCTTCACTTTGTACTTAGCTGTTTTCTTTGAAATGCTGAATATATTATTTGTTTATTTTGTTTATTTTCATCTTTAGATCTTGCCCTGTATCTGACAATCCCAAGACACAGCACAATCAATAGCACAACCTAAAATAATCTCACAAATCAAAATCAGTACAGAATCTGTCAACAGAACCAATGCATGAACACTAGGCCTCAAATGGAGGAACAGCTACATTTTAACATGGTATTCAAATAAGACCAATTTTGGCACTCGTTGGGCCTCTGAGGGAGGGCATTCCACCCCCAGTACATCACAACACAGAAGCCTCTCTCCTTTGTCTCCAAAGAGGAGTTTATCTCTTATCAGAGGAGAACTCCATCCCAACAAACCTTAATATACAGGGAGAGGTGCTCCCTCAAATATTTAGGTCCCAAACCATTTAGGGCTTTGAAAATCATCAGGAAAACTTTGAACTTTGACTAGAAGTATGTTGGCAACTTGTGCAATTCCTTGAAAAACTAGTGTCAGATGGTTTCTATACACCAACGGTGTGTAACTGTGGCATGTGTAGGAAACAACTGTCTTCCCCAGAGACCTTCCAAAAATGGACTGCCAAAAATGGAAAAATACAAAAATAGAAACAAAAAAAGATACAAAATTTTAAAAATACAAAAACCAGTCTGCTTCTGTTTTCTTTTTCTTTTCTTTTCTTTCTTTTTCTTTTCTTTCTTTCTGGAGTGATGGCAGTTAAAATGGAAACACAGTGCCATAATTGTGTGGTGTGAAAGGGCCTCAGGAATTGTTTATAGATGGGGGCCTCAATGATGCCAACTTCAGACATTCTAAGCCATGATGTCTAGCAAGAGAGATAGATCTAGGAGCACCTGAAACTACATGCATGATCTCTCAAGGAAGGAGGAGAGTAACCCATCTAAGACAAGTTGCTTACTAACAGTTCTTAGACCTCAGAACTACTGATCCACATCTTGTTAAAATTCAGCTTCGCTTTATTCGTCCTCATTCAGCCCATTACAGTGTTCAGACACTAGTCCAGCACTTGCATAGCCTTAGCTGACTTTTTTTTTCAAGCCTGAACAATTAAGTTTATTTAGGCAAATGCTCAGTAGTTTCAATTTGAAGTCTGCAGTGCAAAAGGTGATGATTTTATAGATGAGCTGGGCTATGTACAGGAACTACTATATTAATTTCTTAAACACTGAGTATTCCAAACCATTTTATTAGAAAAAGGAACTAATGGTTGTCTTTTGTAAAAAGAAAATACATAGAAGATTTTTTTTTGCTATTTTTTTTTTATGGCCTTAACAAA
The DNA here is from genome assembly GCA_030412105.1 of Cyclura pinguis. Lineage (NCBI taxonomy): Eukaryota > Metazoa > Chordata > Lepidosauria > Squamata > Iguanidae > Cyclura > Cyclura pinguis. The sequence goes on from CM059604.1 coordinate 103,024,043, forward strand.
CCACAAACTGGTACAGAGGAGTACCTGTCCATTAAAACAAAAGGCTTGAAGATCAAGGTACGTTCCCTGGGGAAGGCTGAAGGCTTCAGTCTATTTGGAATTAGAGTGCAGTCCTGTAACCAAATGCATATTTGGGTGGAACAGCCCCATATCTAACCAGACTTGAAAAGGAGAATAGCAACTACCTAGGTAGAAGTAGATGGAATGTTTGGTCTCATGAGTCACACAGCTGCCAAAATTTCTTTCCACAATGCAGTGCTGACTTTGATGTCAAGAAAGAATATTGCTGAGTGTCATCATCATACCCAGCGACTTCAAATTTACCCAGCAACTTCAAATACCATGGCAGAAAGAAAAGAATTTTGTGGAATTTTACATCTTAGAAACGATGGGGCCGGCAGAAATTCTTTGTTGTACACATAGTCAGACCAACACCACCCTCACAGGCAAGAGAGAGGTACTAGAATGCCCAGGAAAGCCCCAAAATTTTCTTTAGAAAACCCTCAGCAAAAAAATGCCCAAAAGTGGGAGAAACCCAGAACGTTGCACTGAGGATCAAGAATGCTCACTGACCCCAGAATGCTAACTGACTATCAGAAGGAAAAACAGCTGGGTACCATCAGATGGAAATCTGTTATTCATGATTTAAAATAAATTATGAGGGGGCTACAGGATATACATCATGAAGCGGGAATATGGAGATGGAAATGCAAGAATCAACAGGTAATAATAGCACTAAAATGTAGTACAATATTTTAAGCACGTTAAGAAATATTGATAATGAAATCTAGATCAGTGTGGAAGATCAGAAATATTTCAAATAAGTTGACAGTTATAATTGTTTGTTTTATATCTGAATTTGAATAAAATGACTATAAAAAAAAAAAAGAAGAAGGAAAAACAGCAAAGCAAGAGGGGGTGGGATGGAATGGAATTGAATCTGCCAGAAAAGGGCATGGCTGGCTGACTGGCTGGCTGGCACCGCGAGCAGGAACACTCCTTGGGGCAGCAGCTCCCACCCGCCAGTTCAGATTCAGGGAACTCTTCAGGAGGGCTCCACACTGCTTTTAGTCCTTCTGCTTCTTGGCTTATGGCTACATCTCTCCCCACGCCAGCAGAAACATCCATGTAGGCTTGCTCCCCCCATCTTCCAAAAATCAGCTGATTTCCTGGAGCTCCAGGAACAAGATTGAGATCAATGACAATTACATTCAAAGAAGAGAATGCTTGGAGCTTTGGGAGGTGGGGGTGGATGGGAGCGAAGGTGACTAAAGGTTTGGACTGGGGGCAAAAAGCACAACTGACACAGCTAAGGGGAGGGAGGGAGCACAGAACTGAGATGATGGCGGGGGCGCATCTGCCTGTCACAGGGGAGGGGAGTGCCTGCCTCACACCTGACTGCCCTAATTAGCCACCACCAGCTTCATGAATAACAAACTCAGCTAAAAATATTCACAGGAAAGCGGAAAAAGAAAAGAAAGAAAAAGAAAAAAAGCAATCCTGTTTGTGCCAACTATGTCTCTTTGAGGAAGCTAGAGGGAACGGGTGGCATGATGGGGGATGGGAGCAACCAACAGGTAGGTTGGCAGCTTCCAGAGCTGAGAAAATACAATAGAAACACCTTTGGACTACAATCCCCAAATTCCCCACCTACATGGCCAATGGTGGATTCTGGGATCTGTAGTCCAGCAGCGACATCTCACAGCTGTGGCCTTCTGTGCTTTCCTTTTCTCCGAATCCTCTCTTCAGTTGCCCCAGCCAGGCTTCCAGCAGCTCCTCATCTGTGTCCTGAAACCTTATTCTGTCTGGCCTCCTTATTTTCCATACAAACCGCCTCTCTTCATCCTGCCCTGCTCAGTTCCTGGCTTATGCCTCTCCTTCTATACACACACACACACCATTCACTGTTGTTTTATTCTGCAACCTTTTAGGGGTGCAGCACATGCCGTAGAAGCCTCCTCTTATTTGCTCTTACAAAACAGATTCCCCTTAGGGCCAAATCACATGTCATCCATGACAGCCAGGATTGAACCTCTGTACATAAAACATTAAAACTTCAAATTTGACTGGATCAGTGATAACTGGGAGTAGCTAAAATTAACTACTCCAAACATCCCTCTAAGATATTTCTAAGACAATCTAACTCCTGCCTCTAGAATCTACTATTAGCCCAGATTTGAGAAATTAAAGGTAAATGCCATGTATGCACATACACACCATAGCACAGTGAAGTCAAGCCTCTCCCTCCAGTGTCATTACTTCCAACCTGATTCAAGATCTCCTGAGCTTGTTTTGGAGCAAAAATCAACCAGCCAATGAAAGTATTAGGTTATTTGACTATGGCTGATCCCATTTCACAGACAGGGTAAACTGATTCAGACAGGGAAGGAGATTGCTTCCAACTCCTGTATGAATCAAGAAAGTCTTTATGGGCTACCTTTCACATTACAAGTTTCACTGCAGCAAATGCAGGCCCAGATCTCAGCAAAAGAACAGGCTGAGACACAGGGCAGCCCATGTCACCGATTTGAGAAACTATGGCAGCAAACTCCATAACTGTTATATTTCAGTAGGAACAAGCTGCTGCAAAGGAGGTAAGATTTGAAGTGACCCTTTATACAGCCTGAGCAGAACTCATGGCTGTCAGAGCCCCACCCTGTGCACAGAACTCCCTGTGTACAGAACTGGTCAATGATCTGCTTTGGGGTTGGTCTCTCCAGCTTTGCTAGTTGGCTTTGACAGGTACCAGATTATTCTCCTTAGTTAAAGATCTCTAGCAAAGCTTAAAGTGACTATGGAGCACAACCAAGAAGGAGGGATTTCAGGCTTCATCCTAGAGCAGGGGTGGGCAACTGTGGCAGGGCTGGGGGCCACAGTAGCTCTTCAGGAGACCTTGAAGGGCTGAATTCCCACTATACTTGGAAAAATAAATCAAACCTACCCCCCCCCCCAAATATCCTTTAAGGGACTTCAGGGGTATTTTCACTATGTTTTGGGGCCTTCCTTGGCCATTTTAAGCCCAGGAGAGGCCTTTTTAGCCACAGGAAATGAGCAGAAGTTACTTCCTGTTTCAAAAGAGGTCTGCTTCTTCTGAGCCTACATTGGCTAGGAGGCCTAAAATGTGGTAAAATGTACCCTATGCCCAGAGGGCATTTGGGGGGCAATTTTTTTGACCTAGGGTGGCACAAGGCCTCCAAGTGTATTGGAAATCCCCCCCCCCCACTCCCAGGGAGTATTTTGGAGCAAAAACATTTTTAACCCCCCGCCCCGGGGGAAGCTGAGGACCACACACTTTGCCCCCCCCCCCATCGTAGCAGGAAGTTCTAAATTTAATCCACTGCCACCACCCATTTTCCTTTCCAACGGCTGAACTGGTGGGGTCGGATTTGCAGCAAGCATTTTGAAACTAGCTTTCAGGTGCGGTGAAAATGTTTGCAAAACTCCCTGAGACTCACCCTCCCACTTCAGTACAACTCTGTTGTTACGGAACAGACAACTATGATATCTGAATTGAACTGCTGCACTGACCAAATGAATTGATGAGCTGTACAGGTTAAAAATGCTAGTTTTAAAAATGGCTTACCCTCCTTGAGAAATAACAGATGAATCCAGTGGATGAATTTAACTGGGATAAATTCATATGGCTGATTAGCCAGAATTGGGCAGATTTTTGCGCCTGAGTCTCTGCCTCGGCCTGGACTGCTTTATGGGAGGGTCCAGAACTTGGGAAAGTGACATTCTGGACAACTCCCCAAATTTTCCAGCTACCAAAGCCAGGAGCTATGCTGAGGGATTTAGGAATGTGACCCCAAACAATGTGCTTCCCTATGCTCTGGGAAGATCCACTCTTCTCTTCTTCCCTTTCCCTCCCGACCTGAAATAATAACCCCACTCACCGAACTGGCTTCCATGATGTCCCTCCAAAGAGGTGTGTCATTGTCCCGCTCAGCAATCTCCAGCAGGTTGTCCAGAACTACCTGGCCAATGAGGTCATGACGGGAGAAGCGGTCAAAATCATAGACACTGAAGTGGAGTTTGCGGGAGGGCAGCTCAGCAAAGGGGACATTGAAGCTAAAAGTCTCATTGAAAACAGGGTTCAGTGTCTTGCGATGCACCTTTGTCTGGAACTTCTTCTTCCGGTCAGGGAGCAGGTACATTTTCACATAGGGGTCAGAGAAGCCATTGGCATCTTTGGCAGGTAGGTCCAAGGCCCGGAGAATCCTCACCACTAGCTGCTCTGTACTGTAGGCGTAGCGCAGGGCAAAGCTTAGCCGCCCACAGCTCTGAGCCTCTCCTTTCTTGGAGTCCGACTCACCCGAGCGCTGTTTATACAATTCTGGTTTGATCTGCCCAATGCTTGTCACTTGTTCCACCTTCTCCTCCCCTCCGATGTGGACTCCGGTATCTGGGCTGCTCAACTGCTGGGTCACAGGACGTGGCAGTGTGTTGTACCTGCACAGAGCAGAAGAGTCAAACCAGAGGCCCCCATGAACAGACAGAAATCCCCACTGTTCACTGACACAAACAACAAAAACCATCTGTTCATAGTAAAAGTAGGGGCAGTGAGCATCTTAGCTCTATGTAAGCCTGCAATGTCTAGTGGATTGGTTAGATTAAACCATTTAAAAGCCTTGGGTTGAATACAAATTATATTTAGACTTAGTCATATTTAGTAGATCCACTAAAATCAATGGGAAACGCATTAATCCTGGCTAATGTAAGTCACATTGAATTCAGTGGGTCTATTTTAACAATGACTAATTGAGGAAAGCAGTCCTTTTTGATCTACTATAAACATGCCCAGAATAATAATCAAGAACTTTCTCTACACACATATCCACACACACACACACACAGAGAATGCTTGAGTATTTTGGAGAAGCTTTCTATCTATAATCTAGGTAGGTGTGTGTGATGCAATAGCCACCTATGTAATGTTATCTCTATACGTATAAAAATAGACTGCAGATATAATCTTAGAAAGGCATCATCCACCCTTCTGCTTCTTCCTCTTCTGAAAAATGTTCACATGCAGCAGATAGAGCCTACTGCAATATGTACACATTTTATCTAATGACATAAGTGTATTCTCTCCTTCAAAATTACTGGCTGGGTCATACGGTGGATTTAAGAGATTGATTTAATATCCATATAGCTAACTGACAAATATCTTTTATGTCAGTCGACTCCTCCAAATTTTCCAGCCCTCATGATCACAAACAGCGTGGGCAACGAACACACTGTGAAGGCTGAGAAACTAGAGGAAGTCTGGTCTTCCGGTGGTCAAACGAAAAAGGCATCTCAGCTATCTAGCTCTCGGCCCCTGCAACTCTTGACTATGCTTATTCAATCAGCTCTATGGCTCAATTGTTGCTCTGCTCCTGCCATTCCACTCCTTCTTTGCCCAGAACCTCATTTTCTTCAAAAAGACAGATGCTGGGAAGTAGAATGAAGCATGCAAAGCAAGCCAAAAACACCTCAATATATTCTGAAAGTAAGACACTGCCTTCTGATATGACCATACCCATTGTCAACATGCTGGAGTCACCCACTGTCCACAAAGGGCCTGGAAGAGATTATGAACCACCACCCTTCAGAATTCAGCACTCTGCATTTGCAAGGAGTCTGGGCAGCTTTATTTTTTAAGAATTCCATGGGCTCAGCCCTAAAATCACGCCAACCTTGTGCAAAGCCAGCAAATAGCCACAGAAGAGGGTGTAGCTGCTACACCTCCTACTAGCTTCCTCCAGCAGTCCTTTTCATCTACCTTCTCTGCCAACCAGCTGTAGCAAGACTATTGCTCTACAGGCAGGGGAAGAAAATGCATGGGTGATATACTGACTCTCAGCATTTCAGTGATTTTGAAACAGCTGGCATCATCTCCAGGTTCTCACCTGGCAGCACGATTTATTTTCAGTGTCCTCATAACAATCCTTTGAGTTTTTTCCTGTTATTTCTGTTTTAGAGATAGAGAAGCAGGGTGCTGAGGTACAGCAAGATATCTATGTCAGAATCCAAGCTAAGTTCAAATCCCCCTTCAAACATCACATGACTTTTGAGTTCAGGCTCCATAAGTGTTGGTAATTTAACTGGTATATTAACAGGGTTCTATATGGTTAATCAACAGGACTGTTTCAGGGCTTCTCATTGGCAAAAGAAGAAGAAGGAAAAAGGGGAAGGAAAGAAAAGCATACATTCTATTTAAGGTATAATGCAGTTATAATTCAGCACCCTGCACTACTTCTCCCAAATTTACACCCAAGAAATCAGAGAGACCTACACATTCTTGATCTCTCTAAATGTATATTTTGTGCAAATTTACTGGGTAAGTGAAATTCTGATAATGTAACCTCCACTTACCACTTGGATGTCATCCAAACCTGGTGTCAAACTAGGCATGGGCTCTTAAGGATGTATATACTAATTTTCCCTTTCAAAAAAATATGTTTTGGTTCTCTAATAACAACTGAGTGACTGGGTCTAGGAGGTGCCCTTTTAAATCCCCCACAATGCCTCTAACATAGTATCTTCCTAGGACACTATGGGAAATTAAAATGGTCCTCCCCCCTTTAGATTTCACCTAGATTGATACTGGATGCCACTGAGGGCCCTATGGGATACGAAAATCGCACCTTCGAGAATCATGGATACAGAGTCAGCAGGAATGTGGTAGCTACTCTAGGCAGCAGATGCTGAGAGACTGTCCCAAAGTGATGGGGGACAGAGTTGTGGGTACAAGATGATCAACCCTGCTTCTCTTCAGCAATCCTGCTGCCCTCAGGAATGACGACAATACTGCCTCCTCAGTAGTGTCGGCTTCTTCTATACATGACATGTGATCTGTGTTTATGTGCCATCTTATCTTTCATCTCAGTTGGCAAAATGTCTCAGGATGGCTCCTCTGGCAAAGATCAGGCATTTGCTATAGTCAAGTAGACCCACTAATGCTTCTTGCCACAGAAGCACATTTTGTTCCAAAAAATGGAGAAGTCAGTTTTCTAAAGTTCTTTTTTTGCTGGGACTCTCAAATCGGACTGAGCCCAACTTCCATTCTTTAACACAGTGGTTCTTAACTTTTGGTCTGTGGCCCCCCTGGAGTTGCAATATTCTCAACAGGGGGTCCGTGAAGGCTACCAAGGCTCTCATAAGTGGCAGCGGCTCTGCCTCTGGGCTCCAACTGGGATGGTGCAGCTCACAGTCCAGCTCCATGGTAGGGGTTCAACTGGTGTATGTGGCTCCTTGCCTTGGTGGCATGCCGGGATGCTCCTATATATTTAACATATATATTTAACAAATATCCTCTGACTAAATATCTATGCATTCACGCCCTTCACAATCCTCCTAAATTACAGTTTCCTGTCCCTCCCATTCAGGCACCCATTCTTCCATTCATGCCCCCTCTACTCCTGGCCTATCCTCCTGACTCACCTGGGTGTGGGTGCCAAGCTTGCTACTTGCTGGTGAGAGTGGGCATTTGGGATGGTGCCTTCCTTGGTCCCGGTCTGGCCTTCTACAGGGAGGTCTGGGGAAGTCTGGCTGACCTTGAGGTTGGCCTCTGGGTAGGAATCCATGTCGAGGTAGGACCTCTCAGGCATCTCGGGGCCCAGCTCCACCCGTTCTGCCAGGAGGTCTCCGAAGGGCGAGTGATGGAGGTGAGCGTGGAGGAGGTGCTCCTTGCGCTGGGTTTGTGGTGTGGCCCCTTTATCCCGCCAGGGAATCCAGCACAGCTTCCATGACACAAAGAGGGAGACACCCAGCAGCACAATTCCACAGAAGGTCACAATCACTGAGAGAAGACTGACCAGGATCTCTAGAGGGGAGAAATGGAGAGGCAGATACCATGAGGAGAGATCAACGGCTGGGTGGCTTCTGAGGGCACCTAGCATCATGACCGCCCAGTGGCAGAGCTTACTTCTTTATGCCTACCACACTCCCTCCCTTACTCTGGAGAGAACAATCTGGAACCTTGAACTGTTACCACCAACTGCCAGGAAACAGCAGAGTCCACTGAGCAACGGGAAGGACAGCTTCTGTGGTTTGCATCCAAAGCCTGGAAAATGTAGGGTTCTTTTTTCTCCCCAAATACAGGTCTTGGAATTCCTCAGTCAGCAAGGGCATTTCTCAAGCCAGCCTCTCCAAGCCCATATACTAAAGGGCTGGGCAACATCAGTTGGTATTCCAGAAAGGCCTGGACTCCAGTTCCCAGCAACTTCAGCCACACTGACCAATGATGACACAGGATGGGAACTGGAATTCAAGAACATTGTGAGAACGGGAGGCTTGCTTCTCTTGATGTGCATCTCTTTTTACCACCCCTTCTCTTCTGTAGTGAAGAGCTTAGAACCCTGTCTAGAGCTTGAAAAAGTTACCTTGGGGGATAAAAACTCTCAGAATCTCCCAGCCAGCACAGCCACTGTTGTTAAGCGTCAAGGCACCATAAGAGACCCTCATACACAACCAGTATATATTTCTAACTGTATGGTACCTTTGTGTGACTTTTAATTAGAACCTGCTTTAGATTCCTTTGGAATCCAGTCTTGGCTAAAAGGCAAGGCAGAAAAGGAATACTCATACTATATGAGTAGAAGTGGGCTAGCTGTGGCCCTTCAGGTGTTGCTGGACTCCAACTCTCATCAGCTTCAAGCAGCATCGTCAGTACTACAGGGTTATGGGAGGTGCAGTCCACCAACACTTGGAGAACCATACATTTCGCAGCCACTGCTACATATTAATTGTGAACTCATATTCAAGTGCTGATCCTTAGGCAGCCAGAAATGTACCATCTATGCAAAACAAAAGGATAGATTCCTGCAATTTTCAGGGAAGCCTAAAATTTGCAGAAGAACCTCAGCCCCCAAAACAAAACAAAACCATCCAGGGGGCTAGAGAGAAAAGCCCAAGCCAATGATAACTAGACATGGTTAGGGATCAAAGGATGATTAAAAAAACTTCCAGGGAGGAGAAATGGAATGGATTATTCTAGAACAGGGCATTGCTGGCTTGCAGACACTCTGAACAGGAACATTACACACTCTAACATTTTATTATAGTTCCAATTTCTATTTGTTTAGCACCTATAAACCTATAACTCTATTCCATGTTGTTGAGACATCCTGAATCTTGTTTCCTATTAAAGCCCAGTTCTTCTGGACCATAACAGCACCAAAACATCCAGTAGAAATTTGGTGCCTCAGTAAAAACACCAGCACTGATCATCACAAAGATTCAGAAATTCATAGTTTTACATTCGGTTGGATGCAACTTGCAGTAAGAACTGACCTATTTACAGTTCAAATAATTTTTCCAAAGAGACTCCAATGCATTTTTAGTTTTTTTTCTCCTACTCCAACAAAAGTGATGAGGACCAGAAGCTTGACCTCTCTAAAATGCAAAATGAGTTCTAACTGCAGGATCATGCAGGACCCATGAGTCAGGGCCTGTTCACGATCAATGGGGCAACCACAGCTTAGAGACATCATGCATCTTTTGCCTACCAACAACAGATCTTGGGAACTCATGAACTGATTTACAACCTTAATTCCTGTGCCTTCCTCACCTTCAGGGACTCAAGGCTTGGCTGAGGGCCATGACTCATTTTTCTGCTGAGATTCTTCCTTGCTTCCTTGGCTACTCACCTGAGTTGATGGGTCCCACATGGCCTGTCAGTTCCTGACACTTCTCACGTTCCTGGGCAGCACACGTGTTGGCACACAGCACATGAAGAAGCTCCATTGCCCGGCGGTGTCTGTCTTCATCGTAATCTCCTGACATGATGCCTGAAGATTGCAGGGAGAAGAGAGGTTTTAATGTATGCAAAAAATGAGGTCACTCACTAGCATCTTGGGGCCATGGTTCCGTATGGCTGCACTGCAGATCAACACACTTCTCTTTGGGGTGCTGCTACAGCAGGTTTATCTGTGGCTGGCTGGTGGATCATTAAAGCACACTCTAAACAGAGCTAGGAAGTAGTTTATTACAAATAATTGGCTATGCTGTTTGCAATTCTTTTTTGTAGTAAAAAGGGCATAACTAAGTTATATTACAATTACAATTTGATGAGGGAACATTTTGTTTTTCTGCAGAGTAACTATAATTCCATGTTAAACTGTTGAAGCAAAAGCAATTGTTCTTGGGCATTCTAAAGGCAGATGAATTTTTGTAGGCATACGCTTTAAGGGTTCCAGTCTCTGAAACCTTATTGTTAATTAAGCTAGTTCATCTTTAAAGTGCCAGCTCATCTTTAAAGTGCATCTTTAAACAGCATTGGTCACCATTTTTCCGGTTGCTTCTACAGTTACAAAGTGGGGAGGATGAGACCTCACTAAATAGTGGAGGAGGAATACCACAAGGTTCAAGTGCTGGATCATGCTATTGCTTCATGCTCTATAGTGGGTATTGAAGTTAATGGCAGGACAGTGTGCTTCTGCACCACAGGCCAGTGTCTTGTAGCATTCAGGTGGGTAAAAAAAGAAGTAAAAGTAGTTATGCAACTATAAATAATTAAAAGTAACTAAAAGTTACATTATGTTGTGTTAATCACTTTAAGGAAGCAGGAAAGCAAAGTGATACTGTTTAAAAATGGTGACTGCAATGATAATGGAGTGATGGGGTGGGTAGAAATACCTGAACTCTGATTGTAAATAACTCTTTCTAGAAGTAATTTCCAAAGCTCTGGATAGCCCCTGGTTCAGTCTGTGGCATCTCCAAGCAGAAGTTCAGGTAATGGGAAAAACAGTTGATCTGTCTGAAACCCTGGAGAGCTACTGCCAGATGCAGTAGTAGCTCTGTTTGGAGATAACACAAAAAGACTTTCCAACTGGGAAGATAACAAGAATTCCATTTGTCTGCCATTTGCCATCTAATTTAATCTCTCTACACAGAGAGGAAAGGAACTCCAGGAACAGGCACTGAGGAAAAGGGAGGAACTAGATGAGATCAGGGAATGAGGAGGAACCTATTGGCTCCAGTTCCTTGAAAAAAAAAAGAATTTCCCCAAGTCTGGAGAAAACAAAATTGGACTAGACAGATAAATGGTCTGACTTGGAAACAGGCAGCTATCGTTTTTCTAAAAGATATATACTGTATCCATATATTATTGAGAGCGGGAAGCTGGAATGCCCCTGGAAATGACTATACCATTTGGGCTCTGCCATCCTCAGCAGCTATCTTTGGCTTGGGTGCAGAAGAAGAAAATAGTGAGATACCCACCCTCCGACATTTCCAGCCATGCATGTTCTGTGGCAAAGTTAGAGTCCCAAGAGCTGAAGTACATAGAGTGGGAAAGCAGACAAGTGGATTAGTAGAGACCTAGGGCCATTTCTGCATTGGACTGTTACAGTACTATTATTCGCTTTCAACATCCTATGGAATTCTGGGGTTTGCAGTTTAGGGAGGGTCCTTTGAGGTCCCTCTCTGCTCAGACACTGGGTGATCTTGGGCAAGTCCCATTCTCTCAGCCTCAAAGAAAAGCAAAGGCACCCCCTGACCAAATCTTGTCAGATCTGAAGTGACCTGAAGGCACACAACAGCAAAAGGCAGGCAGGTGTGCATGCACACCCAAATTGTTCTCTCATTTGCAAATGAGGGAGCAGTTTTGGTACCCACACTCCCCTCCAACTGTTGCATCCCTGTGGCTGCTGATGCTGCTACTGGTGCCCAGCAGCACGGCTTCCCAGACTCCTGGGTCCCTGGACCCCAGGCTAAGAACCACTGGCCTAGTGGATAATTTATGGAAGAACAGCCAAGCTGAAGCAACAAAGAAAATGGACACAGTGAACAGGGGAGAAAGGCACTAGCCTATTTAAGTATTGTCTTAAGGCTAGGACCTGGCAATCTTATCCTGTTCTTGAGAAACAGAACAATTAGCCCTCCAGGCCCCAATATTTCATCTCCAGTCACTGGAACTGGAAAGAGGTCTTAGAAATAAAATGTTAGCCACAGACAGCAATACATGGAAGGTAGTGGTTTAGAGCTGAGTGCTTTGATAACAGCTTCTGTTACAATGAGACTCTCATAACTAGAGTCAGAATAGTGTATTTATTTGCATTTAATAAAATATTTTTAAAAACACACCCACTCCGTATCATAAGATCTCAGAGTTGTTTACAATAAAAAACTTTAGTCAATTTAAAATCATAAAAGTAATGTACAATTCTAAAATATATTAAACAACTGAACAATTTTAAAAGTTAAAATAATTCAAAGCTAGGAGCAGAACCCCCTAACTTGGTGCACTCCAGGTGTTTTGGATGACGCTTCTCGCCAACCTTAGCTATTTCTATTTGTATCTGTGCTGGCTGGGATGGCAAGAAAAGTAGTCCAGCATATCTGATAGGTCCCAAGTCAGTGAAGGTTGGTTTAGAGTGTTGGACCAGACCCGGGGAGAATGATGCTCAAGTGGGGAACGCAACCATGGTCTTGGTTCACTCGCTGTCATTCAGCTAAACTTGGTTCAGTCACTATCTCCCAGCCAAATCTACCTCATTGGATGTTGTGAGGTCTGGGGGAGAGAGAGAAACACACACCACTTGGAGGAAAAGGTGGTATATAAATGAAATGAAATGAATTCCAAATGAAAACCTGTGACATAGATTACTGGGGCTGACAGGAGAATTTGTGGGATATATGCCACATCCTCACCCCACGCAATCACACCACCAAAAACAGTCTCTTTTTGAGTCAGGGGTTACATAAAAGGAAGGTGGGGGACACATGGGGTATGTATCCTGAATCTAAGAATTGTGTGAAGTAAGATAGCGTAGAAAGAAAGCACTTCCCTCCAGTAACCCTGACAGAAGCGTTGAATGCTGTCAGACTATGTTTAGTTTATTCTAGGCAGAAAATAGCAAACCAGACAGGCAAGGGCAGAGAGAAGACAAAGGTAAGGCAGGCCTACGAAAACAACACAACCGTGTTGCGTAGGCATTTATTGGGCTAATGTATTTATACAAAAGGCAGCATGAGTGTTAGGCCAGAAGACCAGGGTTGGAATCTCTGCTCAATTCTGGAAACCCACTGGGTGGCCTGGGCACATCACACTCTCTCAGCCTAAGAGGAAGGCAATGGCAAACTTCTGAATGAATACTTCTGAGAAAACCCTATGACAGGGTCTTATGAGAGTCAATGTGGTACAGTGATTTAAATGTTGGAGAAAGACTCTAGTAGACAGGGATTTGGATTCCTTCACAACCATGGAAACCCACTGAGTGACCCTGAGCAAGTCACACTTTCTCAGCCTAAGCAAAAGGCAATGGCAAACCTCCCCTAAATAGATCTCACCATTAAAACTCCATAACAGGGTGATCATTAGTCAGAATCAACTTGAATGCACATAGCAGCAATAACAATTTACACAAAGCAGGACCAATAGGAAGGGCCTCTGCTCCATGACCAAGTCAAGCAAGAAATTTTCCACTGCAGAATGAAGAGGGGAGAACAAGGGAAGAACAACACCTTACATAGGATATATGGCGTTCTCAACTTCCCCTTCCGTTGTTAACATTAATACATAATGGGCAGAGGGACTTCTGGAGGAATATTGGTGGAGCAATTATCTTTCCTGGTCAACTCGACTCAGAAACTGGAAATGAACCTGGCTGGATTCAGGGCAGATACTGAGTTCTGTGGATTCTGGTAAGGAGAAACATTTGCAGGCAAGAACCGGGACTGCTTGCTGATTGCAAATGCTTCCACACCGCTTCTAGACCATGCATTAGCTCTCATCAGTTGAATACCTTCATACTCTGAGATGGGGAAAGGATTGTGCCTGCAAGCCATGCCCTTTTGATATCAATATGCCCCCAGCTATGCCCCAAACTGGCATCGGTGTGAAAGGGGACCTCCGCATGTACAGATACACAAGAGCTACACTTCTTTATCAGAACCAAAGTTCCTACTCCCACAGAAAGATCTACACAGATATGTTTGTAAGGACATAAAGGCAGGTCTATTCCCATCACCTCCCTGGTCAGGTTGGTAATAGGGGGGCTGATGGGAATTTGAGTCTAACAACAGTTGGAATGTCATGGATTTCCCAGACCTGGGGTCCTTTGACACTAAATAATAATAACAGTATGATTTCTTTTTGTATCCTATGGAACCCTGGGATTTTAAAATTTTCAGCTAGGGAGCTCTAATGACTCACTAAACTATGATTTCCCTAGGATGTAGCTATGGCAATTAAAGTGGTCTGAGAGTGTTGTTTGTATACTCTCAAAGGGCCCCACATACAGCCTCATTTTGCAACAGTGACAAGCGTGTGGCTTGACCTGGGTGTGCGGCCATTAGTTTTATCATGGGGGGGGAGGCACGTCTAGTCCTCCTTCTCCTCAAGTGCTTTTCTGAAAACCCCTCATGCCTAGTTCTGTTCTAAAAATATTTCCAGAAGGGCAGCTGTGTTTGTCTGTCAAAGCAAACACAAAGAAGTCATCACGCTGCAGCTCCTTAATAGCCAGGCAGATTAATTGTGATGAAGTCTCCTCTAGTCCGCAAAAATTTATGCCACAGTAAATCTGTTCCTCAGCCATTTTAATGTGCTAAAAGGTGGCGGGGAGGCGGTGGTTTTGTAAAGGAGCTGGAAGCGTCTGGTGGTTTAGACCTGAAGGGCACTCCTCGGCCAGGTCTGGGCTTATAACCAGCCAACATGGGCCTAAATTTAATTTTTAGTCCTGACCAAAGTAGATCTAACTCAATCAGTGAGATTCATGTAAGTGTTGACTTGCTATTCAGCAATTCATTCAATGGGTCTATTCTAGTGAGACTACCAAATTGGATTTAGGCCCTGGAATCCAACAGGTAGGGTACTAGCTAGGCCTTCCAAAAACAGGTATTGCTGTTGCTAGAGGAAACATCGAGGATTCTCCAATCTCACCTGTTTTCCTCCCTTCACCACTTTCGTCTCTGAGTACCCTGTCACACTACACTGTTATAGCACTTTAAATGCCATGGCAACATCCTGTGGAATTCTGGGGTTTGTAGTTGAGTGAGGGCTGAGAGCATTCTGGCTGAGAATTCTAAACTTCCGTATTTAATTAAATGATCATATTGAAGGAGAATGAACACCTTCCAAAGGAGAGCTCCAAAAACTTACCTTTTTTGAACAGTAACTCTCAGACACACACACACACACACACACACACACACACCGGCAGCATGGCCATGATACCCAGACGATTCTGGGAGTTACAGTTCTCCAAAGTGACTTGGCCAAGTTTGCCTTATAGCCATAGATCTTTGGAGCTTTTCATAGAATTTTAACTATCGTGGGGTCCAGACAGTCCTAACTTCAAAGATGGAAAAGTTTTTCAGCATTCCTGATACCACAGAGCAGCTGGTGTCTGTGTGCATTTGCATTTTGGCCAAACAGTTTATGAGGAGGCCTGTCCATATTGAGGGGAAAAAGGAAAAATAAGAGCGAGACTGGGTTGCTCATGGACAAACAAAGCAGGGGAAAATGTAAAAAACTGCAAGAAAGGGAGGCAGTACTTACATATTATTATGCAGTGTTTTACAGCATTGTACAGCAAGAGGACTAACAATTCCCACTCCAGGCAATTCAAATATAAAATTATATACAGTCACTACAATTTTATATCCTTAGTTACAGGTTCAGTCATAGGACACCATGGAAACAACTACTACTTTTCATATCTTTGGTTACATATGTGGGCAGGTAAATTGTTCACCATCACCACCTGCCCTGCTCAAAACAGTAAAACTATAGCAACTTTACTGCTGCTCCTTTCTATTATGAGGCCCAGAAACTGCTTTTCTTACCAAGAATATTCACGTTTTGTGCCCCCCTCCCCACCTGCAAAACCAGATCTCACCTGGTCAACACACTGGTTCAAGGGATGGCTATCAAGTTTCTTCTGTATTGCTAGATCCAGGATGCCAACCAGTATGGGTCAATGCCAGGCAGCAGGGAAGAATGATACCACCACCAAGTCCCCGGGGATCTGAGTCCACATGCGAGGAGCAACAAGTTGGAAGCAGGGCATCCAATCTGCCATCCAGAGTACTGCTGGGTCCATGTGTGGCAAAGCCGGGGTGGCAGGGTGAGGGCAGTAGAGGCCTCTGTAGGGAATAATCGGCAGCGATGAAATGCGTCCGTTCCTCACCCCCACCCCCGAGAAGCTCAGTGGTTCTGGATGGCTTTCCAATGCCCGGATGAGGAGTTGTCAAATCTCCAGCTGACCTTGGGGGGCTTCTTCATGGCAGGAGCTGGGCTGTTTTCTAAATCTTTATCAAAACTGCTCCTCTGGGAATTGAACTTGCCACCCTTCTTAGTTACGTGAGCAGCTGCAGAGAGATAAAGGTAAATCAGAGATGGATTCGGTGCCCTTCACTGCCTTCTTCCATCATTGCTCACTGCTCCCAACCTCATCAGAAGGAATACAGCCCATGACCCGCACATCTCCATTAAGTCATTCACGCAAAACCTCTGAAGAGCCACTCCTCCCACGGCAGGGGAATAGCTGGCTCTCCAGGTATCAGACTACAACATCCATCATCCAAACCTAGCACAGGGAAGAGGAGAGCCAAGCATGCAGCCTTGAACTCACTGGAAGAAAGGAAGGATATAAATGTAAGAAATAATTATTTTCTCCCTTTCTCCCTCCCGATCTTTTTCCTATGAAGGAAGGAGACTGTCCAGAGCTAGTCATAAGGCTCTCCCATTCTTTAGGAGAAAAGCAAGTCATGGGAGCGTTGGGGGGAGTGGGGATCACAGGAGATACAGGTTCAGAGCCTCCCCTCCCCCAAAATACTGCTGCAGCTTCTTCCACTGCGATCGCTGCATCCCTGTTGGAGTCACCAGCATTAGCTCCCGCCCAGAATAACAAGCATGAAGCGCTGCGTGAAGCGCCCATCTCTCCCTCCCGACTCTAATTGCACTCTCTGTATGTCTACCTCTCTCACATACATATACCCGTCACAAACACATACCTCCCTTATCTTTGACCCCCTACCTATCTATTCTGCATACCCAGAGAAAAATTATTCTCAAAAATATGCGCTCTTTTCCCTCCCCTACCTACGACACTGCTCCTTCCTCTTTGTACCACCTGTGCAAACATTCTGTTTCAAAATGCAGAGAATCGTTACTAGCATTTTGATAGGTGGTGGTGGAGAAATTCTAACAGCACCTTTGCCCCACCTCAATAAGCAGTCTTCACACCCTCTGTTATCTCATCTCTGGTTTTCAATTTGGCCTCTCCCCTGCCACAGATTGTCTTGATCCTCTAGGTTTTCAGTCTGACTTATCCTCTGCTTCAGATTGTCTAGACTTCTTTATTAATATCACCTTGATATCAGTTCTCCCCATCCTTTGTCTCTCCATATTCATTTCTTGCTTCCTGCTCATCCAGATAGATTTCTCTGGGCAACCCCCGCCCTATTTTGGAAAAGCCATAGCTTTTAAAACAAGAACAACTTTAAAGACTACCAAACATATAATAAGATTATATAATTATTAAATAATTAATAATAATAAATTAATTAATACAACAATGTTGTTCTTGAGCATCCTAAGCCACTGCTTCTCAGGCTATCTGATGTGGGGATTGGCACTACGTTTGTTCCCATCAGGTACAAATGATTATTTCTTTCCTGGAAACTTGTCAGGGACCAGCAGCCAACGATTCAGGACCAGCACTGGTCCAGGGTCGATGACTTTGGGTGCCACTGCCCTAAACCACGTCAACTTTCTAGAAATTTGTGCAAAACACATTATGCATACGTACTGCCTCGTTCTTAGCAGAACAACTAACTGCCACTCATCTTCTTAGCCCTCCCTCCTTATAGCCAAAATGCATACCTACCCTGTCCTATGATCATCAAGCCCGGAAGGAACTGTTCAGCTCAACCATAAATAGCAGGAACCTTCTTGGGATGGGAATGTGCTTCTATGCTAGAATCATTCTTTAAGTACAATGCCCCACAACAGCAAGTTCTTCACAAGAGACCTTCCTAGCAGATAGGATCAAGATGGGTGGGGAAATTAAAACCTCAAGTATTTTATGTAATTGGAAGAGGAAAGGGGTTACAGGGCACAGAGTCTCGATCTGTCCTACTTTATAATAGACATTCCTCTGTTTGAATTGCTGTCCAATCCAAGTCTGGTTTAAAGCTAACAAACCATTAAAAAAGGAAAGCAACTAGGACTTCCCATCAACAGTGAGCACCTGACCAGAAGCAGATTGAATAGGCTGGGCACATAGCTTATCCGGTCTTCCTGAATACAGGGAAACGTACTGTATTTATTTCTAAATTGTTGACCCTAAGGCGACCATATCATGTTTTTTTTTTCTTGACAAGATTTGTTCAGAGGAAGCTTGCCTTTGCTACCATCTGAGGCTGAGACAGTGTGACTTGTCCAAGATCACCCAATGAGTTTCTGTGGCTGGGAGGGGGGGATTTGAACCCTGGTCTCCAGAGTTGTAGCCTAGCATTCAAACTGCTACACCATGCTGGCTCTCCTAAATTATAGTCACTTCTAAGTGCGCAGGAATGCATGCATACATAGATACACTAATTATCCTACCCTTTCCCCAAGGACTTAATGGCAGCATATGTATCTTCCCCACTCCCTATTTTATCCACGGAATGCCGATGTGGTGTAGTGGTTTGAACATTAGATAATGACACTAGGAGACCTGGGTTTGAATTTCCAATCAGTCATGGAAAACCACTGCATGACCTTGGGCAAGTCACATTCTCTCAGCCTCAGAGAAAGGCAGTGGCAAACCGAGCTTGCAAAATAATAATAAAAAAAACACCCTAAGTTAGAGTTGCCACAAGTCAGAGTCAACTTGATGACATATAAGAAAAACAACTCTATCCTCACAACAAGCTGTGAGGTAGGTCAGACTAGAAGTCAGTCACTGGGCCAAACTGAGTTCCACAGCTCACAAATCTCCAAAGTCCCAGTCAGTGCTGTCAATCCCCACACCACTCTGACTCTCCAGTTAGCCCATACAAATAGTATACAAATTTGAACTCTCTATTTGTCTACCTCTGTCATTGCATCCATTTTGTTGATACCTTACCACGTCATACGAAAAAAAAGAAACAGGGAGTTCTTAGGGATGTCTCTCTAGGGTGTTCAAATGGCATGGGACTGACTGATGAAGTCCCATGGCCTGACTTTCTGAAAGAACATAGACTTCATCTGGCCTGGGCATAGCCTTGGAAAATCCCTTCTCCCTCCCCTTGCTACCCCACAACCGGGGTCAAAGCACTGGCAGGAAGACCCCGTCGATGCCAGGTGTCCAGATGCTTCCTGACACATCACATCAGGGAACCCAGTGTAAACAAGGCTGGCGCCAGCCCAGCCTTCTGCCAGCCCATGCAGGGACAACGCTGGGCAGAGGGAGCATCAGAAAAAGTGTGCGAGTGAGCCAGCTGCCTCCAGGGCTAAAGTGGATATGCTACAATTCACAAAAATGGGAGTGAGGTTCCAACACATGTGGCAACTTTCTCCTCCTTGTGCACAAATACAAACAGTGCAAACAAACACCGTTCAATAGCCATGCTTGTATTCCCAAAATACATCCATCACAGGCTCTTTCTTTGCAGGTTCATGGTATCATTTAGTAAATGGCTGTACATGTTGGAACTCTGAAGGCTCACTATGATTCCCAGCAAAAAATGATAGAGGAGAGAACACAGGCCTAAATCCAGAGGGGGAACCATGCAGCCTTCCAGATGTTTCTGGACTCCAAAAATATCACCTCCATGCGACACAGTCAATAGTGAGAAATGTTGCAAGATGCAATTCAGTGACATCTTGAACACCAAAAAATCCCCACCTTGGCCTAAATCCAATTGTTAGGCCAAGAGACCCATTAAATCAACACAATGCTCAAGTAGGCACCACTGGTTCACAGAGTCTACTCTATTAGCAACTAACAATTGGATTTTAGGGCCACATCTCCAAGGGGCCAGAGAGCACAGGTAATGTTATTTATTGCTCCCTCCACTCCTGTAATGGACTCCTCCATTCCATTTAACATTTTGAAGTACTTGCTGCATGGATCCCTGTGAGCCTTCTGCAAAACCATCCATGGCAGCATGTGGAAACTCAAATGTAGTGGCCCCAATCTACCATTTGTCAAGCATTGACAGATACTTTCAAATACCCTTTTGCTGGGTAGTGGTGGGAAAAGAGGCAGAGTTGTTTGCTGGATGGCAATTTGGGGACATACCAAGAAAGGAACCGCATGGTTCATTCTCTATTGTGGGTACGTTTTAATAGATGCAGTCTTTTAGAGCTAGGTTGTGGGCGAGTGAGGGAATCTATTTATTTCCAAAACATAGGCCATTTCCACACTAGACTATTATAGTGTTATTATTCCACTTTCAACATCCTATGGAATCCTGGGGTTTGCAGTTTAGGGAGGGGCATTTAGGATTCCCACCCAGAGAGCTCTTTGGCCTCAGTAAACCACAAACCCCAGGATTCCATAGGATGTTGAAAGCGGAATAATAGCACTATAACAGTCTAGTGCGGAAATGGCCAGAATGAGGCTCTGCTCAAAAATCTGTCCTAACAGTAGCTGATGCAAGGAATCATTTTCCTCCATTCCAATTTCCTTCACATGTCTTCTGAGCCAGGCTTTCAGTCATGGGGAGGAAATAATGTAGCTCAGCAGTACCATTTATGCTTTCCATGCAAAAGATCCCAGGATGGGTTCCTGGCATCTCCAATTAGAATGGTCTGAGGTGATGGGAAAGTCCTCCTCTGTCTCAGCCCTTGGAGAACTACTGCTAATTAGAGCAGACAATCCTGGGTTAACCAGACAAAGAATCTGACCCAGTCTATGACAGCTTCCTGTAATCCCATAAGTGGACATCAACACATTGCACTAACTGGGAGAACACCAAAGCACATTTGTGCCACCACGTTGACTACCTAAAGCTGCTTACATGGGAAAAAAATTAATTCCGGCATGCTTGTGTGAGCAGGAGTGCTTAATTTTGTATGAAGATAGGATTGCTGGCACTCCAGTCTGCCTGTTAAACAGGTCCCCTGCCTCAGAAGCCTTGCCCTTAGGCTATGAGCCACAGGTATGGGAGCTATCAATGGAGAGCCAGTGTGATGTGACAGTTAGACACACAATGGGGGACCTGGGTTTGGATTCCCTTTTCAACCCCAAAAGTGATCAGGTGAATGACTCTGAGACCTAGTGTACTTCACAAGGATGTTGTGAGGACAACGTGAGATGGGGGAGGAGAACCACACACATCACTCTAAGCTAGGGCAGGCAAAATTCAACCCTCCTGATTTTGTTGGACTGCAACTGCCATCAGCCCTAGCTAGCACAGGTGACACTGAGGAAATGTTGGAGGTTGCTGCACAACAACATCCAAGCACTTTTGAGGAAGGCTATAAAATAAAATAAGTATCAAAACATAATGAACACACTTCAACATGGAATAATACCTCATAAAAGCTGGTCAAAATTTAAAGGAACAGAGTTGGGGAAGGAAGAAATTATTGTGGATGGCAGGTAGTTTTTCTTGACAAATAATATCACTCTTTTATTGTTTTGATGGAAACTTAATTGTGAAAATAAACAAAAGTGGCGATTCAGTGGGAAAGAAAGACAACCCTGCTCATGCTCAAAGACAAAACTCCTCTCTTGCAAATATAGTAATCCCTTCACATTTGCTAAGGTTAGGGGCACAGGACCCCCATGGAAGTGAAAAAAATGTGAATCACTCTAGGCCCTCTCAAACCATATTTAACACACAAAAAAGTATGATCACCATATTCAACCCACTGTGGATTCCTTTGAGGCATCCGGGTTCCTTCACAAGGCAGAAGTGGGTATCTAGTGGGGCTTACTGCCACCTCCACTGCTGCCCCACACAATTTTTAATAGGTACTTGCTAGCCTCATTTGCAGTTTCTCAGTCTCATGAGGCTTGTAGTCCCTATTAAAAATGGCATAGGGAAGCAGCAGACATGACAGCAAATAATCTATGAATAATCAAATCCGCAAAAGTGAAACCCGCAAACATGGAGGGCTGACTGTACAGTAAAAAGCATGCAGTACAAACAAGGACCACTTACATGAAGAACAGACCCAGCGTCTGATTAAGTTACTTTTTTGGACTACTCTGTCAAGCTCTATTTCTAGCACACAAATCTGTTCAAACTGCAAGACTTCTACCAGAAGCTCTCCTCTCTGTTTTCCCACAAGTTGTGGTTAAGTATCAAAGAGGGGACTTTTTGGTGGTGATGCCTAGCGTTTGGATTTGCCTGGCACCCACTGGAAAACCTGGTCTGGATCAAAGAATGGATTTCCCAGAAACTGTGCACCATCCTACTCTGAAAAATTTGAGGAAGCACATTTATTTATTTCTTTGCAATATTTTCCTGGTAACTCTTTTTGTGGGGGGAGCCAGTGTGGTGTAGCAGTTTGAACATTGGACTAAAACTCTGGAGTCCAGAGCTTGACTCCCCATTCAGCCATGGAAACCCACTGGGTAACCTTGGGTATGTCACACACTCTCAGCCCCAGAAAACCCTGTGATAGGTTCACCTTACGGTCACCGTAAGTCTGAAATGACTTGGAGGCACACACCACTACCACAAAAACTCTTAAAAAAAAAAACTCTGGCCAAGTATGTGAGCATGTTAAAACAGCTGGTTTTAATCATATTATTAACTATGATTTTATGTGATATAGAATTATGCTCAGGGTTATGTTACACTTTGACCCAAACTCCTTCCATCCTTCTTCAGAAGCAAATAATTGCACAGAATGTGGTGCACATGGCTTTCCTCTTTACTGTGCAGTCAGTCCTCCACATTTGTGGGTTTCACTTTTGCGAATTTGACTATTCATGGATTATTTGCTGCTGCCTCTGCTGCTGCCCTATGCCATTTTTAATATGGACCGCAAGCCTCGTGAGACTGCGAAACTGTGAATAAGGCTTGTAAATCCCTCTTAAAAATGGTGTGGGGCAGCAGTGGAGGTGTAGTAAGCCCTACCAGCCACCCACTTCTGCCTTGTGAAGGAACCCGGATGCCTCAAAGGGATCCATGATGGGTTGAATATGGTGATCATACTTTTCCTTGTGTTAAATATAGTTTGGGAGAGCCTAGAGTTATTCACGGTTTTTCCACTTTCAAGGGTGGTCCTGTGCCCCTAGCGAATGTGGAGGAATGACTGTGCAGGCATGGTCTGTGCAGTCACAAAAAAAGCATAGTCACCATATTCAATTCAGTGTGGATTACTTTGAGGCATCCGGGTTCCTTCACAAAGCAGAAGTGGGTGACTGGTGGGGCTTACTGCCACCTTCACTGCTTCCCTACACCGTTTTTAATATGGACTTACTAACCTCAATCACAGTTTCTCAGTCTCACAAGGCTTGCAGTCTCTATTAATAATGGCACAGGGAAGCAGCAGAGGTGACAGCAAATAATCTGTGAATAATCAAATCTGCAAAAGAGAACCCGCAAATATGGAGGGTTGACTGTATTCTCAATACAACATCCTTGTGAAGTAGGCCAGGCTGAGAGATTGACTGGCTCAGGATCATCTAGCTCTGTGGGGATTTGAATTTGGATCAGGTCACATTCCTGTTGTTGTTCTTGTTGTTGTTGTTGTGCACCTTCAAGTTGTTTCTGGCTTAAGGTGAACCTATCACATGTTTTTTTTTTCTGGAGCTGAGTGTATGTGATGTGCTCAGAGAATTTCCATTGCAATGGATTCAAGCTGCAGGAAAGGAGATTCCACCTGAACCTCAGGAAGAACTTCCTGACGGTCGGGGCTGCCCGGCAGTGGAATATGCTGCCTCGGAGTGTAGTGGAGTCTCCTTCTTTGGAGATTTTTAATCAGAGGCTGGATGGCCATCTGTTGGGAGTGCTTTGAGGGTGTTCCTGCATGGCAGGGGGTTGGACTGGATGGCCCCTGTGGTCTCTTCCAACTCTACATTTCTATGATTCTATGATTCTGAATGGGGAATCAAAGGCTGGTCTCCAGGGTCGTAGACCACTGCTCAAACCACTACATGACACTGGCTCTCACCTAATACACCACAACATAATAATTCTATACACAGAGTATACCTATGTGCTGTTGTTACAGATATAGTGCTGGACCTCAGGCCTTACTGGAAGATTCTTTGCTTATGGGCCATTTAAGTCCAATTTTAGCAAGGATATGATAATAATAATTGGGATCACAGTCATCATCTCTTCTCAGCATAGACAGGATATTGATCCGATAGAGCAGAGATAACGTTTTTTCAAGTCATGTTGATGGCTGTTGGCTTGGCTTGGCTTTGGGCCATGAAAGTTATTTGGGAACTTGCAGGTAAGGTAATGTGCCTGATGTTTCTGGTTTGTTTCCTCTTAACATTTTAGGAGGGGGAGTGTCAAATAGGAAGAACACCTATTTCTTTTGAAGGCAAGGGAGAATCATGTGGTATCTGAAAATGGATACTTTTGTAGTGACACCCCTGTACATGTTTGGTCTGCAGCAAGTCCCATGGTGCTCAAGAACACATTGCTGTTGTTGTTGTGTTGTGTGCCTTCAAGTCATTTCCATCTTTTGGTGAACCTATCATGACTTTTTCTTGGCAAGATTTGTTCAGGGGGGTTTGCTTTTGCCTTCCTCTGAGACTAAGAGAATGTGATTTGCCCAATGTCACCCAGTGACTTTCCATGGCTTGGTGAAGATTTGAATGCTGGTCTCCAGAGTTGTAGTCAAACCACTTAACACCATGCTGGCTCTCAAAGATACTTAATCCTATGAAAGTGCCCATAATGGGCAAACATCCCTTGATGTTCTTGAACTGTGATTCCCATCAAACCTAGCTGCCATAATCTACAGTGAATGATAGCTGCAATTGCACTGCAACAATATCTAGATAGTCACACAAGTTGCCTACTCTGGTTTAGAGGACTGTAGCCTTTTCCATCACTGGCACAGACTTCCATAGGCAAGAAACACAGCATCTGGTACAGAAGCTCTTGCTTACGAACACTCATCACAGTAGTACAGTGCAGTCCCATACGTGTCTGTTCAGAAGCAGCGGTGTAGTGAGGTCAGGGTTTGCAGGGACTTGCTATTAGCAAGGACTCTGGTATCACACATCAACCCTCTTAAGCTCCCCAGTCTCTCTGAGTTTAGCTGTAATCCTCAGCATAATTTAAAAGAATACAGATTTTGCCAGCAGTTGTATATTGTTGTGAACTATCCTTGTCATTGAGGTATCATGATCTAGAACAGCAGACTGAGACCATTACCTCCTACAAAAGACCTACCCTTGGTATAGATGAAAATTGCAATAATTGGTTTGGTTCAACACAGCTACCTGAGGACTTGCCCTGGATTCATTGGGATGGCTGTCAAAATCAGTATGTGCACTTCTAAATTTACCACTAAGCCATTGTTCAGGAGTGACCAATTGATCCTGTATGCTTTTCAGAAATATATCTTCACAAAGCCACTTACAAACAGTAAGAGGTGTTGGATACATGCACATATTTTAAAAATGACACTATCAAACTGAAGTATGCCAAGCTTGAGGATGATGAGAATAGAATATACACATTAAGAATTAAATCAGATCTGTGGGAACAAATTAATTTTGAAAAGCACTCATATGATGCAATCCTACACCAGTTACTCTGAAGTGAATGAGCTGACTGAGCTTAATGGGACTTACTTCTGAGTAGACATGTCATGGGACTGCAGCGTTAGGAGTCTGCAACAGTGGAAAGCCATGTACCTTCTGCTCTCTATTCCAGCTGTTCTAGTAAGCAGGCAAGCAGAGTTACTCCTAGGTAAGTGGGCTGCATCTGTGTCTCTAAAGAAAGGGTAGGATTCATGTGGCCCTCCAAATGTTGTTGGACTACAACTGCAAGCAGCCCAAGGTAGCATAGTAAGTGAGAAGGAATGTTCGGAGTTGCAGTCCAACAACATCTGGAGGGCTAGAAGATATCCACCTTGATC
Organism: Cyclura pinguis; assembly: GCA_030412105.1. Lineage (NCBI taxonomy): Eukaryota > Metazoa > Chordata > Lepidosauria > Squamata > Iguanidae > Cyclura > Cyclura pinguis. The sequence goes on from CM059604.1 coordinate 103,050,012, forward strand.
TTAAAGTACTGCAAAAGTCTTTGGGTTGAGAGGCTGTTAATATCCTTCAACTATTAACAGTACAAAAGATGAATGCAACCATTTTTCTGGGAGTTACAGCTTCAAAGGGATGCATTAATTGTTTAATTACTTACTTAATTTATTGTTCAACTGATTACTTAATGAATTAATTCTCCTGCCATGGGGTATAAGGCAGCATCATGAATTAAAACAGGGTACATCTAAAACAAATCCTAATGATGAAAAAGTTAAAAGGCAAATAAATTACCATATTTGAAACAGCACTACTTTAAAACAATGGAACTATCATTCTAAGAGTAGACTGAATAGGAATTATTCGTCACTTTGGCAAATTTCCATATTCATTCCTTTTTATTGTGAGATTTGGCAGTTGGATATCTTGTCATTTTCTTGTCATTATGATTATAAACAAGGATTTGAAACTACTGTTGACAGGCAATATGTTTCTTCCCTGTTCCCCTGCAATATTTATCTTGTTCATTCTCACAGAAGATACCTGACAAAGAGCGCTGATATTCCCATTTCAGAGACAAGGAATTGAGGCCAAGAAAGTGCTTCTTCCTTAAAACCATAAAGTGAGTCCTTTCAGTTTAGCAGGAATTTGAACCTCGGTTTCAAAAATCCAAGACTTCGATATCAGAACATGACTTGTATACCATGACATCCTGTTACAGCACCATCCACACACAAGAACACATATGTCCCTGAAGAGCATGCATAACTGTCACACTGTGGCACCCAGCATGCAAAGCAGAGTAAGCATGCATATAAGGGAGAACTTGCGAAAGTTGTTTTCTTGGACGACAGTACAACACTCAAATATCCCAGCCGAAAGAACTGGCAAAATTATCTCTGAATATCCCTTGCCTAAGAAAACCCTATAAAATTCAGGGAGTTGCCAAAAGTCAACAGGCAACTTGAAGGCACATACATATACAGAGCAAAAAATAGCTGCTCCAAACTGTGATTCAGATTTAGTCATATCTATAACAGCAGAGGTCAGTAGATGGTAGAATGGAATCAACTGGTAGATCTGTAGTAGAACAACAAGGGTCTTCGCCAATTCCCAAATGATTAAAAATAGCAAACATTAGGTCTAAATTAGTCTATTGGAACAAATCCCTGATCTGAAATAACTCAGAGGCAGATTTATATTTGGATATGTAAATTATTCCAGTGAATCTATTTATCTGTTGCATTTATACTCTGCCCGCTCCAAGGAGCTCAAGCTAGTGTACGTGATTTTCCCTGTCCTTACAGCAACCCTGTGAGGTAGATCAAACCGAGATATAGCGACTGGCATAAGGTCAGCCTGAGAGACTGCTTTGCTAATAGCAGTGTCAAAATGTAATTCAGCTGCCAATATGCAGACAGGAGACCTATCTCTTCCTTTGCTTCAGTCAGAAATATTATTGACCATCACTGCAGAACTTGGAAAAGTTCTTTGGGTGGACTACACCTCCCAGAATTTCTCATCTAGCATCCTATGTGACCATGCTGGCTGGGGGATTCCGGGAGTTGTAGTCCAAAAAAGGAATGCTCTCCAGCTCTACATCACACATATTTATGACAAGGACAGTCTTATTACATACATGTCTTGTCTGAATGCACATGGATGCACAACAGCACAAAGGCATGTCTCCACACCACACAGCACCTACCCACCTAGTTGCAGAGGTGTTTTTCGACACCTCTCCTATGAACGCAAGAACCACCACTTTGCTTGATTAGATTAAAGTCCACTGAGCTAAGCCAGCTGCTCTCTAAGTCAAGGTACTTCCAGATGAGGCTCCTGCAATTTCTCCTACCCTTCAAACACGGAATTTGAAGGAGGTAGTTTCAGAAGTAACCATTTTCCATTTGACTTCCTCTTGTGTTCTTTCCAATGCTACTTCTCTCATTTCAAGGAAATCTATCAAGGAGGAAAAAAGATGGAAATGGTATATAATAACTGTGGCATGGTAGGACTATGAAACCTCCATCTGGATGTACCTAGATGCCTGGGGATGATGTGACCTGTAGTCCAACACTTCTCGAGGGTGGTGAGTTGTAGAAAGCTAAGCATTTAATTTCCAACAGCAGCTGACCAGAAGCCTCCATGAGCTCAAGCACAGAACACATAGGCACGGCCAGCCCAAGACATCTTGCTGCTTGAGACAGAGTAATAAAATTGCACTGTTTCATCCCCAATGCAAGATGAAACATTATGAGGCCAGTCAAATTATTTTGGCACCTGAGGCAGAAAATCTCACAAGCGTCTCTCCCAGCAGTTAAAAATACAATAAGTACAAATTGAATAGCTAACCATTCCCTGCCCTTTCATGGCCTTCAAATCAGCTGCCTGAGGTGGATTATTATTCATTATATTGATATCCCACTTTTTTTCCAGTGAGTTCAAGGAAACACACATAAAGAGCTTTCTTCCTCCCTACATTATCTTCACAACACACCTCTAAGGTAGGTCAGGCAGAAAGTCAGAAAAGAATAGGAGTGAGAATGTTTCTGGCCAAGGAGGTTTAGTGGCACAGTAAGGGGTCAGAACCTGGGTTTCTCAAGTTCCGGTCCAGAACTCTTAAAGAATAAATCACCCTCATTGTAGGGTCATCCCTCACTGCACCTCATGGTTAGACCGACCCAGCATGGAATGATTGACCATCACCTACCGTAGGGCTGGACAAATAGCAGCCTTCAGACCCAAAAATTTAGCCCCTATAGTGCCTAGACCCCTCTTTTTTTCTAAAAAAAATGCCAATTTTCACACAATTTTTTGCCCAAGAACCAGCCTAAAAAACTGCTGAACATTGGCCAAACTGGCAGCCAGACATAACATAAGGTCGCTTCTTGTTGAAATACAATGGTGTAGCTCATTTTGGGAGGGGAGGAGGAATGGCCCCCACCCTGCCACGGTTGCCCATCCCGACCTATTGCTTACCCCCAGCAGCTCACATGTAGATCCTACCACCATGCACCCGTCATTCAGCTATTATGCACTTTCTCACACTTTACACAATATGTTCATTTGCTGGGCAATATCTTAAGTGTACAGTATAAATACACAGAGGTGCCTAAACACCCTGAAGGTAACAGACCCCGTCTGATCTTGGAAGCTATGCAGAGTCAGGCCTGGTTAGTACCGGGACAAGGGATGGTTTATACTTGGAAGGGAATACCAAGTGTGTGTGTATGTGTTGTCTGCCAACTTACGGGGAACCCATGAATTTCACTGGGTTTTCATAGGTAGTGAATACTCAGAGATGGTTTTGACACATCTCTCCTCTGAAACACAGTCATGCGCTGTAGGCTAAATTTCAGAGGAAGGTAAGGGGCAAATCACCTCTGAGAATTCATTGTATCACTGTAAGTCCACAAGCAAACTGAAAGATACACACAGCCATAGTACAGCTTGACTCAATCCCATCAATACCACAACTGGCTTGGGATATCCGCCTAGCAAAAAACTTTCTGGGCAAACTCAGACACATGTGAAATCAAAGTTTGGGAACGTTCTTGTTTTGCAGACGACAACACCCAGAATCTCTCAGGCCTTGCTGGGTGGGGGCTTGTGGGAGCTGTCATCCCAAAAAGCTGCTTCTCTAGGTTCTGTAGAAAGCCTCTGCCATAAGCAGGGAACATTCTGAGAACTCAGTTGGCATACCTGCTTGGCTTTCAGAGTTGCGCTCATCAAAAGAAATCTGCCAGGACAACCACTTTGTTCTCATGACATTTGTACAGATCAGCTCCTTGAATGATAGAAGGAGAGACTGATTCTCACCTGCTGTGAAGACACAATGAAAGCAGGGATGTGTCACACATCCTCCTGTAAACACTCAACCTCTCCTGTGAAGGTGGCCGAGCCAGAAGCACAGACAGGCAGTGGGGCACCCGTGCACATTTTCAAAAAGAAAATGAAGTCTCAAAGCACACACCGGTGGTGTACTTTTCCCAACTTTGCCTGCTGCTTCCCAACACACTAGTTGGAGCCCATACAAAAGGGAGGAAGCCAGGGACATGAAGGTGTATGTCTGTGTGATATATACTCAAGGGAAGGGGGGAAACACTGGGATTTCAGTTCTCTCTGGCTCCCACATTGAGCCAACGCCGCTTCAATCACTCGCCATCCTCCACCCCCGCATGCAGTGAGTCACTGGGTTGTATGTGTGTGAGAGGGAGATGAGGAGGAGGAACAAGAGAATGGGGAATTTTCAAGGGGAACCTCCTGGAAGGTGCTTGTGTGAGCTGGTTAGTGCCATCACCATGCTGGGGAAAGAGAGGAGCACACGCACCCACACAAGCAAAATAATACCTCCCTCCCACTGCCCTGACAGGGTCTCGGAGGCTGGGGGAGGCAGGAAAAAGAGGAGGGGATGGATGGAAACCAAGCTCAATAGGCATACAGCTTCCAATTTACACATGAAAAGAAAGAACACGTTTTCTCCCACACGGCAAGTAGAGAAAGGAGGATGGAATAATGCTAAGATTTCACAGGTCTCCAGCTACAACTGTGTGCTAGGAACAGCACCTTCATTTTTTTTTAAAGGGTTAGGTTCCCTGCCCCAAAGGCCTTGCAGTTGAGAGGAGGGAGACAGTGAAAACATGAAGGCTGTCTTTCTCATTTAGCTCCATGGCTGCCCACGCTGACGGCGGCTCTGTGCCAAGAGCACAGGGCCAGCGTTGTATTAAAGAGACTCGACTAATTCAGGGTTCTTGGGTTTCCAGACAGGCCTCGCCTTCATGATCTACGTTTCCTGGCAGGGAACGGAGATGGAAGGAAAGCAGGGCATCTCTTGCACAGTAACAGAGACACAATCACACTAATGAGGCAACGGGCAGGTGAACAGTGGCCAGCGCATCGCCTGCAGGAATCGGCTGCCATCTGCTCACTTGAGAACGGGTGAAGGCAGGTGGACAAGATGGGAGCAAATAAGGGAGGGTGTAAGCCCCTGTTCCAACAATAATGGGTTACTTGCACCTGTGGGTAAATTCTGATGTGTACACATTCATCATGAAAGTTCTCATAGCCACACAAAACCCTAGGAAAGCCTCCAAAAGCAGTTGTGTTAGTCCACATTTGCAAACCGTCTCTAGCACTTTTCCTCTCCACTGGGTCTTTTGTAAAGCTAATGGATCATAATTGCTTAGTCAGAACCAAGCCACCTCCTCTGTTCCAGTTCAGCTGCTGTGCAAGTTGCAGCTAAGCTCAAAGGGGACATGGAAGCTTGGAAAGAGAAAGTTAACTTATTATTTCACTTTTTCTGCTAATCAAAGTCTCATGCTTTGATCCCACAAGCCTTGGCTCCACCACAACACTGCTTGAGGCTCCTCAATCTTACCTCAGTCTATTCGCTCCCTCCCACACTGGCTTGTTCTTACTTAACAGTTTGTTCCCCACAAAACCACACACCTGGAGTGTTTGATGCACCATCTTTTCAATGTGACCAAACACTACATCTTAAAATTTCCCCATCTCTAATTCACAAGGCCACAATTTGGATTCTTCTTTCTCAGCAGTTCTTGTTTTGCTTCAGGTCCAAAGAACCTTGGAGTTCTGTTTTCCAACCCCAGCTCCTGATCTTCCCACTATCCTTTACTTCCATAACCAGACAACCAAGAACATTAGTTGGCTGTTCTAAAGAACCCACAAAATTACCCCTAAGTGGTCCATCTAACATTCCTTTTCTCCACCAGTTCTTATCAATAGCCAGTCAAATGACTGTGTCCTGTTGGATGAATGATGATTATCATCAGCATCAGGATTAATATTTTTCCTTTCTAGGAATGAGCTCAAGATGGTACACACAGCTAAGAGCCAAAGTCACCCATGTACTTGCCTCAGTGGGGACTAGAACTTTGATCTCCCAAGTCCCAGTCCAATATTCAACGCACTATACCATTCTGGCTTCCAGATACCCACAAGCAGAACATGGAGAATCACAGACCTCTGGTGCTGTTGCCCCCAGCAACTAGTATTCTGTGACAGTGTTGGAAATGATTGCTTATTTCAGCCTTGCATGCAGAAACAATTCCTGGCTTGCTTTCCACTACCCAAGAATACAGTTTTCAATTGCTGTGTTCACTTCCTGAAGTCTTTTGGGGAAATTGCTTGCATAGAACTATGTATGTACTTTTTTCTGTGCAAAAACATGGGACTTGTATAGAAAACATGTTCTCTGCATGGGAGGCATTGCTTTCTGTGCAAAATACAGCATTTCCTGATTAGAAAACATGACCTCTGCACAAACAAGTTTTTTATGCAGAAAAATCACTTGTATTTCTGCACGAAGAAGTAGCCTTGAAAATTTCCCAAGAACTAATAAATATTCTTTCCATCTCTGTTCAGTGCTACACTTCCTTACTTTACCCCACTTTAAAGCCACTGAAAGATAATGAATGGGTCCAAGCCTGAACTCTCATTAGAAGTGAAGATGATTAAGCTCAGGTTGTTGTACTTTGGACATATCATGAGATGACATGACTCACTGGAAAAGAGAATGATACTTGGTAAAATGAAAGGTGGTAAGAAGAGAAATCATACAAGTGGACTGATTAACTCAAGGAGTCATGGTACTGACTTTGCAAGACCTGAGCAGAGCAGTTGATGACCAGGTCTCTCTTTCTCAGAGTTGGTATAAGCTGAAGTCAACTTGAGAGCAAATAACAACAACAAAAGCGAGAGCCATCAGGATAGCTTGTGGCCAAAGACTCTCAAGTGATTCAGTACTGTTGGGAAGCAGACCTTGAGAAAGATCCAAATACCCCCAAATCCACCCATTCTCAATGTTTAGCCAACCAGATTTTGAAAGCCTCGAATCCCTGGCTCCTGGGAACCAAAGGCTAAGGCTTTTGGGAACCAAAGTCCAACAACATCTAGAAAGCCAAAGGTTGAGAAACAGCACAGCAACAATAGTGCTGGCAGTCCCACAGGAACAACTCATCACATCCAAGGTACCTATCTCAGCATCTATCTATCTAATGCTGTATAGCTACTGTTGTGTGTTATGCGCCCTTTATGTGTGAGCATGTACACACAGACACAAAAAGACAAAGGAAGCTTTAAAGCAGCCTTCCTCAAGCTGGTGTCCTTCAATCACTTTGGTCTCTCACTCCCACGGTCCTTCATTGCTTAGCTGGGGCTCATGGGAATTGCTGTCCACAATATATTTAGGGAGTTCGGCTGGGGAAAGGTACTTCAAGGCAAGGTCCTTGCTTTTACCACAAATCAAATGGACATAAATCAAGCATAATGGCAGAAAAGGTCTATTGGGAAGGATTTTTCACTTCTTTGAACACACGGGTTGCTTCCAGAGAGATGGTTCCTAGAGCTAACAAACAAATTATACTGTGGTTCCATCACTTCCTTTCTAACAAATTGTTTTGCAGAAAAAAGAGACAGAAGAAATGGTAAAAATACCCAGAAATCTCAATCCCTCATACTCTCTCTCACATATTGGTAGGAATGGACATCTTGCACCTCCTTCGTCCACGTAAGTACACTATCACTAGATCTATGCCCAAAAAAGCAAGAATCAGAAACAGAACCATTACTGTTACGCAGTTTCGCTCTCACCTGCAATTTTTTTTATTCCTCTTTTCTGAGAAAGAAAATCCACCCCAAAAGTAAGAAAGCAGCCTGAAATTTGAAAATGCTCCCCCAGATCATTTTTGTGCCCCAAAAGTAATAAGTAACAGCATTCATATACAGGAAGTATAACTAGGTTACCAGCTGTTATATGCCTTTGCAAAAGGCATTTTTTGCTCTCATTTTCTTCCTATTTGAAATCAGGTCCACTTCAACTTATGGCAACGCTGTCAATAAGAGACCTCTAAGAACTGCTGTCAGGAAGCTGCCCTGCTCAGATCTTGCAGACTCATGGGAATGGCTTTCTTGACTGAACCAATCCACCTGTAGTGCTGCCTTCTTTTTTTCCTGCTGCCTTCCATCAAGCATTGTTGCTGGGGTTTTTTCAGTAAGTCTTATCATCTCGTGGTAAATCCAAAGTAAAAAGTTTTCAGTTTAATCATCCTTGCTTCAATAGTGAGAGTTCTAAAAGTTCTATTAGTCTAAGACCATTCATAGTCTTTTTAGCAGCCAATGGTATCTGTAGAACTATCAGACAGCACCATAATTTCTGAAAAGGTGATTTTCTTCCAGGCAGTTTTCTTCATTGTCCGTCTTTCACAACCACGTACAGAAATTGGGCATACTATGCCCTGGATTATTCTGATTATTTTCGTCACTACAGCCAGCCCTCCACATTTGTGGGTTTCACTTTTGTGGATTTGATTATTCATGAATTATTTGCTGTCACCTCTGCTGCCTCCCTATGCCATTTTTAACAGGGACTGAAACCCTCGTGAGACTGAGAAACTTTGAACAAAGCTTGTAAGTCCCTATTAAAAATGGTGTGGGCAGCAGTGGAGGTGGTAGTAAGCCCCACCAGCCACCCACTTCAGCCTCGTGAAGGAACCCTGATGCCTCAAAGGAATCCATGGCGGATTGAATATGGTGATCATACTTTTTTTGTGTTAAATATGGTTTGGGAGGGCCTGGAGTTATTCACGGTTTCTCCACTTTCACAGGAGTCCTGTGCCTCTAACCCTAGTGAATACGGAGGGATGACTGTACTTTCAAAAGTACTATGCTAAAGGTAACATCATTACTTCTAATATGTTCCCTCCAAGCTCTGGCAAAAGGCATGGTTCCAATCTTTAGGCTGCTACTTCTATCTCTCTATAATCCTCGAACTTTGGCTTAACCTATTATTAGATCTAAAATCAGATCCTGAAAATTTGAATTTCTCACCAGCCATCTTTCTCATTAAGTGGCACCATCAGGTCAAGACTTTGGCACAGAAGCCTTGGGTCCCATATTAGGAAAAAAGTGAGATATTTAATTACTTAGCAAATAAATTGAAGTCCAGCTCTCCCTTAGCAGAATCAGTCCAGGGGCCCCAAGAGATATTATGGCTAGTTTTGAAGTAAGCAATACACATGGCTATCTTAAAAGTCCTCTTAAAGATATATAGAGCCCACAGTCTCACACAGTAGTCCATTATTTTTCTTTTGGTGAGTCCAGGAGTCCAGCCTATAAACGGCTCCCCCTCTTACCCACTAGGCCCTGATCCTGCTACCCTATGACCAGGAGTTCCTGCTTCTTCCCCTCCAAAGTCTGCCGCTGTTTCTCTTTCTCTCCTGAGTTAGCATCTCTGAGTAACTTGACCCACCCCTGTTGCATCCACAGCCATGTCGGGTCGATAGGACGCCTTGTCGCTGCCAGAATGAGGAATTCCACCTCCATCCCACAAACCTTCCCTGCAACCTCTAATGGAACACGTCCCCATTAACAAGGCCCACTGAACACAAAGGGCTGTCTAGCCACAACAAGACTGGAAACGGGGTGCTCCATGTATCCTTCCTCTCATTATTACAACTGCAATTATTACCCGTGCCACCTAACTTCAGTAAGTTATGTCACGTCTCTCCAAAACACAGAGGTTGGAGCCAAACTTTACCATACCTAGAGGTGATGTTCTGAAATCAATAGGTCTCCTCAAAATCTGGAGCTAATTCAGAATTCCTAAGTAATCTCGGGGCAAGGAAAGGGGCTTTAAAGGATGGAGAGCGGCTGATGCTGAGGAGGAAGCACAGTGGGATGTGTGGGCTGGGTCTGAGCTCAGATCAAGGATTCTGGGGATCTTGAGGTAAAGAAGGGAGCAGGGAGAGGTGGATTACATACATGAGGGCTAAGAGCACTTTCTTAGCAAAGGCCATTTCCACATGACACTGCTAGAGTGCTATTATTCCGCTTTCAACATCCTGTGAAATTCTGGGATTCGTAGTTTACTGAGGCCAAAGACCTCTCTGGCTAAGAATTCTAAATGCCCCTCCCAAAACTGCAAACCCCAGGATTCTACAGGATATTGGAAGTGGAATAATAGCACTATAACAGCATAGTGTGGAAAAGGCCACAGAGCAGTCTGGGCAACTTGAGGCCCTCCAGATGCCTTTTTTTTTTTTTTTTTTGCCTACAGCTCCCATTTGCCATGGCCAGCATAGGCAACATAAGGGAGCTGCAGTTGAAAGGCATCTGGAGGACAACCATTGCCCAACCTGGTCTAAATCTTTTTTTAAAAAGGTGCTCAGATCAAAGACTGAAAGAAGGGAGGTAGGGAGAATAAAGAGCTGCTTCAGGCAGCAGACCTGGGCATCACAAAGGGACAGACATTTGTCATCAAAAAAAAAGAAATCTTACGTATTGTACTGTCAAGGATGGGGAGAGGTATTTGTGGATTTTTCTGCCTTGTGTGCTAAAATGAATTGACTGCTGGAGCATGAGGAGTACAGCTTGCAGCTTCACCTCAGGGAGCAAAAAAGTCTTGGACTGTCCATCCCTTGGGTTCATAGTATGTTATGCACCTTAACTTAAGTTGGCAAGGGCCATTTTCTGCTTTACCTCTAGTGACAACATTTCTGAGGCTGGCTTTAGAGTGTATGTGTGTGGCGGACATGTTACCTTTTCAAGTGGAGTCCAATATTTTAAACCGGTAACTCAGGCTTTTCTGCCCTATAGGCCTAAAAAGCCTTGTTTTTTTAAACATACGCACACGTGCGTGCGCGCACGCACACATACACGCACACACATAGGGCACTATCCACATAAAGCCTTTATCCGCCTGCTCTCCCTAGGCATGTCTGAGGTGGCAAGAAATACCAAGAGAACACATATTCTTTTCCCCTCAAACTTGAGCCAAACTAGGGTCAGGCAGAGTAAGACAGCTGCCTGAGGCAGCAAATTCGGGTTGTCATGAAAAAGCAGCAAACTTGTAGGCTTTTTAAAAATTTTATTTTCTATCGTAATTTTATAGCCAAATAAGGGAAGGGATTTTTGTGGGATTTCTGTACCTCAGGTGTCAAAACATCTTGAATGAACCATCATTTTATAAGGAAGGTGCCATTTGCTGCTTTGATTCAGGCACTTCAGTCTTGGGCTATCCCTGTCTCAAGCTAGTGTATTCTGCAGCTCACACCCACACTATAATCATGCACAGGACACAAAAGGTTGAATAATGCAAACAGCAGGAGAGGACACAGAACCAGAACTATTGAAAATTAGCCTATGATGAGTTTCTCGCACAACATTACTTTTCTAAGTTAGGAGATGGGGAATACTTGCATCTAGTGGACTCTGTAGATGTTCCTCTGTGACAAATATATGGTAAAGTGAACACATGAGTCCATCACCAATCATGTAATACACAATTTCCTTCTTGGAAACTAAGCAGAAGTAGAACATTCGGTATATGTGAAATTTTACTTAGTACCTCCTCTGTCCCACAGGTACTCACACTCTCTGAATGAACAAGAAGGTCTTAATCCCAGGGATTTCCCTCATTCCAGTTCCAATTCCAGTTTCCCTCATTCCAGCACACAGGCACGCTCACTCATCCACACACACACACACACACGTTAACTTCTCACCTCACTAAGCGTGCACTGAGATGCTGCGGCGCCCAGGAGAGGGGGTGTTACTAGAATTCTATTTATTGCCGTACATCCAGGCCAACAGCTGCTCTGTCACACTCTTGGTGTGTTCACAAACCCAGTGAAATGTGGGATGGTGTTACACTCTTTCCGTACAAGGCTGCTGTCATCGGTGTGAGAGTGCGAAACGGTGCTCTTATAAGCGTGCATGCCCGCCACCAATTCCAAACCACACTTCCGTGCTACAACTCCTTCCTTGAATGCATGTACACCCATCCGCATGTGTATGTGCACACATATAAACACATAACCCTTCATTCCAAAGGTACACAGAATGCATTTCTTGCCTCCTGTCCTTTACCTACAGGGGACACTGGCCTTCCCCGGTCTTCCCTCCAACCCTGTACCCCTGCTGGGCCTTGCACCCAGGCCCCCCTCTCTCCTTCTGGGCCCCCATCCCCTACTGCACGCCTGCCACCCCCCCTTCGCCTTGCACGATCACTAGCGATCACACACACACGGGGGGCGCCTGGCTCCCTCCGGCTGCGAGAGGCTCCCCTAATCACATTAGCAGCGTGTTGGCACAACAGCCGCCCCGGGGAGGCTGGCCCATTGTCTGTGCCCTGACGTGCCAGCCGCCTCTTAATTACACCCTACGCCAGGCAGGGGGGTGACAGGGCGGTGGGTGGGTGGGGAGGCGCCGAGGTGCAGGCGAGACCCGAGGCTTGCCCCCCACCAACCTTGCCTCTTCCGCCCCCGCCAGGGCCCGGCGCCCAGAGAACATCTCTGCCTTGGATGTAGCTGCAGTCGCCCCCCCCCACCGCTGCCAGAGAGCAAAGCAAAAGTGGAGGAGGCGGGCGAGGGATGCTCCAAACGTCGCGGGTGGCCGGGGCAGAAGAGGGGCAGGTGTTTGCGGCGGGGGGTCCCCCCGCCGCAAACACCTGCCCCTCTTCTGCCCCGGCCACCCCCGACATTTGCAGCATCCCTCGCCCGCTTCCTCCCCCAGCTGGCCAGGCACCCTCCCTCTCCCATCCTCCCCTTACGTCTGACTATATTCCTCGCCCCGATCCTCACCTGTGTCCCCTCCCCTAAAGTCGCCCCACTGTCTGCATCCTTACCAGTAGCATCCTCGGCCACCCCTCCCCGTTTCACCTGCATCTCTTTGGAGCACGCCTTCTTCCAACATCACCCCCTCTCCCTCCCTCCCTCCCTCCCTCCCTCCCTCCCCCGGATCCCCCTTTTCCCTTGCACCCCCCCCACCACGTATTTCCTTCCAACCTGTATCCCTTTCCCCCCACCTGCCCCTTCCTCCCGACGGTGATCGCCTCTCTCTCTCTTCTCTCCGCCACTCTCCAAGCCTTGATCTCCGCGCCCCCCACCCCCCAATCATTCCTTCCTCTTCAGGTGGGGAAACCCACCGCGATCGCCCTTCCCCACCCTCTCTGCGGGAGTGGCAGCGCCAACCCTTCGGGGTCGCCTTCCTTTGCTTACCTGCTGCGGAAGGGACAACCGGAGAGGCGCTGCTGGTGTGTCTTCTGCTGCTGCTGCTGCTGCTGCTGCTGCTGCTGCTGCTGCTGCTGTGCGAAGGGCGGGCGGGCAGGAGACCGGTCCTTGCGCTCCGCGGACGCTGCCTGCCTTTTTCCTTCCCTCCCTCCCGCCTTCGGCCGGCTGGCTGGCTGGCTGGCTGCCCTCAGAACGAATGCTGCCGCCGAGGCGCCGCCGGCAGAGGGCGCCCGTGCCGGGGAAGCGAGGGAGGCGCGGCGCCGCTAGCTGGGCTGCTGCAGGAGCAGCGGCAGAAAGAACCCCTTTAACCCGGTCCGGTGGGGTGGATCGGGGTCGGGAAGAGGAGGAGGGCTTGAGACAGGAGGCGAAGTGGGACCACGGCTGGTCGGAGGGGTGTGTGAGGAGGCGGGTGCCCGGGGGGGGGGTGCCGCCGCCGCCGCCACTGCTGCTGCTGCTGCTGCTGCTGGAGGCGGGGATATGGTCTGGGGTGTGCATGGCCCAGGGTGCGTGCGCACGCACGGCTGGCGAGAGCCGGTGCAAGACCTGGGCTCGGAGGAGGAGGAGGAAGACGAAGACGAAGAAGAAGAAATTTAAATGGAGAGGGGACACGCGGGAGCATTTCCCCCCCGGCATAGGCACAGAGCTAGAAAAGCATCTAGGGTCATTTCCGCACTAGCCTGTTATAGTGCTATTATTCCACTTTCAACATCCTATGGAATCCTGGGGTTTGCACTTTTCGAAGGCCCGTCCCTAAACTGCAAACCCCAGGATTCCATACGACGTTGGAAGTGGAATAATAGCACTATAACAGGCGAGTGCGGAAATGACCTAGGAGAAAGTTGATCGTAGCCATGCACCGTTAGCGCGGGGGGCGCGGGAAAGGAAGTGGGGAGCCTCAAGAGCCACGCGGGCCGTGGAACTGCGTCCCTTTTCTCGTGGCGCCGCCCTCGTGGGGATGGGGTGGTAAGGAGACGCCCCCCCCCTCCATCTCCTGGACTTAGCCGGCGATCGCGTTCCCTCCCCCGGGTGAGACAAACTTCCCTTGCTGGGCTTAGGTGGTTGTGAAAAGCGGGGAAGAAGAAGCAGGCGGAGGCTTTTCTTCTTCTCCTCGCCCCCTACCCCCAGCCTTATGACCGATCGGTGTTTTTGGACCGTAGGGGGAGAGAGGCCTCTCCCTTCTCCCCGCCCTTTTAAGCAGCATTTTTGAAATGCAGGCGTTGAAGCTTTTCTTGGTACCAGGGACGGAAAGAGAAAAGGGCGGCTATTATCAGTGTGCCAGGTTGCTGTTAAGGGCGATCAGCTGCTCTCCTCCCCGTTGCCTTCCATTCAGGTACATCAGAGGAGAACTTCCCCGGGCCCATAATCCTTGGCCAGTTGTTGTTAGCTCTCAAGACAATTCGACTCCTGGCGACCCTGTGTATGAGAGATCTCCAAGTCACCCTGTCATCAACAGCCCTGCTCAGGTCTTGTAAACTCATTTCCACACTAGACTGTTATAGTGCTATTATTCCACTTTCAACATCCTGTGGAATCCTGGGGTTTGCAGTTTAGGGAGAGGCATTTAGAATTCTCAGCCAGAGAGCTCTTTGGCCTCAGTCAGCTACAAACCCCAGAATTCCACAGGATCTTGAAAGTGGAATAATAGCACTATAACAATCTAGTGCAGAAATGGCCTCAGTGCCATGTCATCCTTGATTGAATCTATCCATCTGTAATGCAGTCTTCCTCCTTTCCTACTGTCTTCTACATTATCAAACATTATTATCTTTTCTAGTAAGTCAGGTCTTCTCATTATATGCTCAAATCAGGACAGACTCTGTTTAGTCATCTTGGATTCTAGGAAGGGTTCAGGCTTGATTTGCTCTAGGAACCATTTACTGTATTCATCTTTTTAGCAATCCAGGTATCCATAGAGCTCTTCTTCAGCACCGCATTTCAAATGAGTTGATTTTCTTCCTATCAGCTTTCTTCACTGTCCAGCTTTCACAACCATATACAGAAACTGGAAATAGGATGGCATGGTCAATCCTAATTTTAATATTCAATGATATATCTTTACACTTCAGGATCATGTCTAGTTCCTTCGTAACTGTCCTTCCAAGTCCTAGTCTTCTAATTTCCAGACTGCAGTCTCCCTTTTGATTAATAACTGAGCCAAGGTATGGAAAATCTTTATTTCAGTGTCTTCATTGTCTTCTTTAATGTCATATAAATAATCTGTGGTCATTATTTTTGTTTTCTTAATGTTAAACTGTAAACCTGCCTTTGCATTTTCTTCCTTGATTTTTTTCAGTAATTGTTCCAGGTCTTTACTATTTTCTGCTAGTAGTATGGTGTCATCTGCATATCTTAAATTGTTGCTGATCCTTCTTCTTATTTTCATGCCTCCTCTCTGTGAGTTTAATCCTACTTTAGGTATGATATGTTCAGCATACAAGTTAAAAGCCGATAGGGTGATAAAATTCAGCCTTGCCTGACCCACTTGCCAATTGGAAACCATTCTGCTTGTCTGTATTCTGCCCTGACATTAGCTTCTTGGCCTGAGTATGGGTTACACATCAAGACAATCAAATGTTGTGGCAAAGTCATTTCATAGTCTACACAATCAATTTTTCATGATCTACACAATCAAAGGCCTTGCTATAACTTATAAAGCTATGGCTGATTTTCTTCTGAAATTCTTTGGTGTGCTCCATAACCTAGCATTTGTTTGCAACATCATCCGTAATGCCTCTTCCTTTTTTGAACCCAGCTTGGACATCTGGCAGTTCTTGCTCCATAAAATGGTAAAAAAAGTCTTTGTTGTAGAATTTTAAGTATGACTTTGGTTACATGGGAAATTAATGCAATGGTCCACTGATTACTGAAGTCCCTGGTGTTCCTTTTCTTGAGGACTGGAATATATATTAAGTGTTTCCAGTATGTGAGTCATTGTTTTGTTTTCCATATTTGTTGACAGATTTTAGTTAGAACTAGAGTAGATTCTGTCTCTGTAGCTTGAAGCAGCTCTATTGATATGCCATCTGTTCTTGATTATTTATTTCTCCCAAATGCTATAAGTACAGCTTTAGCTTCACTTTCTCAAACTGTAGGTTCATCTTCAGATGATTCTTCCTTGAATGAATCTGTCATCTTTTCATCTCTTTTATGTAGTTCTTCCATGTATTGTTTCCAACTTCTTTTATTTCTACTTCATCATGTAGTATGTTTCCCTGCTTGGTTGTAGAGCATCCCCACTCTTGGTTTAAATTTCCCTTTGATTTCTCAGATATCGTGGAAGAGGTTTCTTGTTCTTCCCTTTTTGGTGTGATCTTCTGTTTCTCTGCACTGATTATTACAGTAGTTCTCTTTATTCCTGTGCACAAGTTGCTAAACAATTGCATTTAGGGTTCTGACTCTGTTTATCAGCAGCCCTCTGTCTGACACGGATGTTACGCAACTGTGCAATTCTGATTTCCCCACTTATGAAAGTCCACTTGCAAAGACACAAGTCCCATACAGGATTCCAGCCATGCTTTTTTTAAAGGAAGGGGAAGGGCAAGAAAGTTAGAATTCTCTGCTAAATATATTTATATATTTATTAGATATGTACTGTTTATACATGCATGCAGAGGAGCTTGCATATTAATAAAAGAAAGACAAATCTCATCCCTCAGGCTTATAATCTTAAAGGACAGGACAATAAAGGAGAAGGAGAAAGCAAAACAGTTCAACTCAGACACATCGTCTTAAAGTTATAAGACTCCTCTTCCTGGTTTAGTGTTAGCCATGTTGGGTGAGGGATTCTGGGTGTTACAGTCCAAAAAAAAAAAATTCCAAACTCTAGGAAGTATGAGTACTTGGGATGGGCAAAACCCGTTAAGCTGGCTTCCCAGGAAGACTGAGTGTTAAGTTCTCCTCCTGGGGGAATAGCTACTGGGTAAGCTGGGGAGAACCAAAGCACAGTAGAGCCAGCTTCTCAGGAGGGCAATTTAATTTCATGTCCAGCATAGCATCCGACATTTTTCTTCTGCTCCCTACAGCCCAGCTTGTAGATTAAGGCCAGTGAGACTGCTTCAGTCCTAGCAGGAGACTCGATGTGTGTATGCTGCCTGGGACAGCCATCTGTGCTGGCACCACATGCTCTCATTTTATGGTACATTGAGAAGCCACCTGGGTGTTTTTGCACCATGGAATAAGCAACTGTTAGCATTTCAGTGTGGAAGGTTTGCTTGTTTGCCTGTTGGGAATGGGGGAAGAGGCAACAAATGAGGACACAGCAGGATCTTTGCATGTGCACGCACACACAACCAAGGAGTCAACTAGCCCAGCACTTAGGGATGGAAGTAGTTGCTTGCTGCAGCCTCCCTCTTCCCCCCTCCACAAAGAATTCAGAGATTCTGTGATATGCATGAATCTATACACAGTCTGGATTGCCAGTTCCTTGTTGTTTATAACCAGAAATGCATGTACTATCTCTGTGTATGCATGTATGTACATACTTGATATCTTGAACACATCATGTTGCACAACCATACTTATGCAAGGCAAATAAATATATGTTTGCCTGTGTACACACAAACTGCAATCAGTCCTATTATCTAGTCATTTCTGCCAATGTTCATGCAGGCAGCTCATGTATGGCACATGAATTCTTATCACATAAAAAAACAAAGTATCTTGGTTAGATAAACCCACAAAAAGCTTGTTTCATTATTTTGTAGTATTTCTTTTGTTGCTGTTCGCATTATTTTGTAAAATAATAATACTGTATTCTAAAAGTAACATCATCATCATCGTCATCATCATCATCATTATTATTATTATATATTACCATTGTCATGCTTGCTGGGCATTCTGGACTTTGTTATTCAAAAACATACTTTTCTGAGCTCTGTGTAGTAGTACAGTCATCCCTCCACATTCACTAGGGTTAGGGGCACAGGACCTCTGTGAAAGTGAAAAAAACATGAATAACTCTAGGCCCTCCCAAACCATATTTAACACACAAAAAAGTATGATCACCACATTCAGCCCACCATGGATTCCTTTGAGGCCACAAGGTTCCTTCACAAGGCAGAAGTAGGTGGCTCGTGGGGCTTACTGCCACCTCCACTGCTGCCCCACATCATTTTTAATAGGGACTTGCAAGCCTCATTTGCAGTTTCTTAGTCTCACGAGGCTTGCAGGCCCTATTAAAAATGGCATAGGGAGGCAGCAGAGGTGGAAGCAAAGAATCTGTGAATAATCCGCAAAAGTGAAACCCGCAAATGTGGACAGCTGACTGTAATAGCTTGTTCTATTGCTTATATCTTTGCTATGTGTATTCCAGCGGCTCTTAAAATGAACATTGTGAGTAACCAACACATTTTTAGCTGTACACAGTATATATATGTGTAAGTATAGACTTGTGCAAGCCACATTAGATGTTTTGTGTTGCTTAATGCACATGCTTGTGTGCGCATGCGTGTGGACACACACACACACTGTTTGTTTTAGCTAGCAGAGTCACAAAGGGGCGTTTTCAGTAAAAAAAAAGTTTGTATATCCATATGTACTATATACTTTTCCTTCTCTTACAGGCACCGTCAGTCTTTATCCACAGACACATCAGTCTTTTCTCTCTGTCATCTAATCTCTCTAGGTCTATCAATTCCTATGCATACGTACCCATCTCCTTGTAAAATCTCACTGTTCATCCATCCATATACTAATCTATCTACTGACTTAACATATGTACACATTTTAGACATACTCATAATTCATTATTCTTCTGGCCCATCTAAGAATAGATAAAACTATTATTATTTCTTGTGACCATCCTGCAATCAGGCTACCAATTTACAGTTAATTAACTTTTCAACATTTTTGTGCATACAGTATACTTTCATGGTACAGTCATGTATATACAGAAAACTTGACTACTTTTTCTGTAACTCCACATACCTATAAGCAATATATGACTCCCTTCTGTATGCAACCATGCCCATCAGAGCTGAGAAAATTTTATTTTTTAGGATTGCCAGCATTTTGGCATAACATTGCTATAATATGTAAACATTTGAAATTCAAATGAAATGAAGTTCAGATTTTACTGCAACATTCAAACTTTGGTGATTAACTTCAAATCTGAATAGAAAAACTAAATTTCTGTGATTGAACCTTAGTTTTTGCATTGAAAACTGAATTTGGTACTTGCACGGTCTTAACTTGGACAATGGTGGAGCTGATGGGGGAGACAAAAAGGCAAAGAGAGGATCCAAAATGCATGCAATTTTGATCTGTGATTAGAAGAATAAACCAAAAAGGTGCACAAATTATGGGTTTCAAGCACAACAGATGTAAAATGTTCCAACTGTTGTGGGCCCAGTGGAATTTTCTGTGGCTTCACCAACTTGGTCTCCAAATGATCTGGGTTACATTCCTCATCAGCCCCAGCTAGTATTACCAATTATCATAGATGCTGATAGCTGTAGTTTGAAACATCTGGGAGGCACATTCTCACAATATTACAGTTTCCAGAACAACACAAAGGTAAATGACCCAGATATATATACACGTGTATATGCTTACCTGTGCTTTGCCATGTGTCCATGATGCATGTACAGGGGCATAATGGCCAAGTTCAAAAAATGCAAAAAACAAAGGATCAATCACAGAAAATTATATTCTTCCACTGCAGTATGAGGTCCACCCTCAAATAATAATGATGCATTAATACTTGGATTCTTAATTATCTGGATTTCAATGTTCAGACAAGAATGCCATCTTATGCCAAAATCTGAGAACTAGTTCATCCACCAAATCTTCTGGGGCCCAAAAATGTGGACAGCTGTTGGTAAAATGGTGAATTTCAAATCTGGAGATTGGAAGATTGGAAGTTTAAGATTAATGTTTTTGCAAACATTCCAGTTCCATTTTGGAACCTGCAATTTGGAATCTCAGTTTTTAAAATGGAGCTGCCACAGTGCTGTTCTGTTAAGACACACCTAGAGTTCATACACGCCACTGGTATGCACCCTCACAGCCACACTCTCCATGCATTCTTCATTCTTCTCAGCATGCCCAGAGCATCATCAGAGATGTCTCTTGCTCATGCTTGTCCTGTCTCTCTGTATTGGTTTGTGCAAAGACAGCCCTTGGGCTGTGCTGACTTGCAACATATGGTCATTGTCTTGCCTGGTCACTCTCTGTAATCATGTGCTTTGTGGCATCCAGAGGACAGAGTCGAATATGAAGCAGGATGGCTAGGAAGTAGGACTCTGTGATCACTCATATGCCCACAGGCCATTCCTTCCCTACACCCCTGCTCGTGTGTGTGTGCGTGTGTGTGCTTGTCTCTCTCTCTCTCTTTCTCTCTCTTTTTCACTATATGTATGTGTATTTGTGATTTCTAAAACCAGAAGGGTCAGTGCATAAGTCTGCCTAGAATTTTTTCCCCCCTGATCTGGAAACCCACACATCCAAATCCTGATTGTGGAAATGGGTGTTCTTCCTTTGCCTAAAAAAAAACAAAAACAAAAAAACAATCTCCACACACTCAGAAAGCTCTGCTGTTTGTTTACATCAAGACTGGTAGCCCTATTACATTGCACTGTTATAGTGCTGTTACTCCACTTTAAATGCTGTGGCAACACTCTATGAAATTCTGTAGTTTACTAAAGCCCAAGAGCTATCGTGGTACAAATTCTTCCCTCCCCGCAACTGCTAATCCCAGGATTCCGTAGGATGCTACCATGGCAATTAAAGTGGAATAATAGTGCTGTAACAGTATACTATGATAAGGCCCTGAGCCACAGATTGGAAACAGGGTTTGAATCTAAGATTTGGGTGGGAAATTTTTTCAGCCCTGAGAAACAGATTTTTCAGCTTTCTGGCAATCTGTTTCCCAGACTGATCAGATTTATCTCTGATAAATCATTGCTCAGAGGTAAGAGCTGGGATTCTGATCTCAGCTGCTGCATCTTTTTCATTGAACTAAAAGGAATCCAATGAAATGAGGAGGCTTTTTGAGGAAGGGGAGACTTTGAAAAAACCCTGGAGGCTTGGTAGAGAATCTCTGTAACTATATTTAGCCAATAGGTCAAACAGAAATTTACATTCTACTTAAAGCCTTTGCTGAGATTTAATTATAAATATACAGAATGAGGCCACTGGATAGTTTGTTTGCTGTGTAATTTGGATTTAAAGACACCATCCTATCTCAGGGTTTTATGCCAAATAATCAGCTATTGTAGTGTCAAAGAAGTTTTACAGTGTGAACTAGACATTGGCCATGATCCTATTTATCAGTTGTGTAGTGTAAAATTATGCTAGCATAAAATATGCAGATGATACCATATTACTAGCAGAAAATGGAAGACTTGCAGTGGATATTGATAAGATTGAAAATGCAAAAACAGGGTGACAATTGAATATTAAGAAGACAAAGATAATTGCCATAGAAGCTTTATATCAGCTTAATAAGGCAATGGCAAAGACATTAAAATTGTTAAAGATTTTCTATACTTGACTTAGTCATCAATCATGAAATTGTAGTTAGGAAATCAGAAGAAGACTGTTGTTTGTTTGTTTGTTGAATACAATTGGGAAGGTTAGCTATGAAGGAACTAGATAAGATCTTCATGTAAAGGTCATATCTGAGCACTAAAGTCACCATCATCTATACCATGGTATTTCTGATTTCTGTTTATGGATGTGAAAGTTGTACAATGAAGAAAGATGACAGGAAAAAATCAACTCATTTGAAAAGTGGTGCCAGGGGAAAGTTCTACAGATGCTGTGGACCTCCAATGGAAGGAAGACAAATGGGCCCGAGAGCAAATCAAATCTGAATTATCACTAGAAACGAAATTACTAAGCTGAGGCAATTGTACTGTGGACATATCATGAGAAAACATGGTTTGCTGGGAAAGACAATGCTGAGGACAAGGGAAAGCAGTAAGAAAAGAATATGACTTTACAGATGGATTGATGTAAAGGAAGCCATGACCTGGAGTTTGCAAGACATGACCCTGACTTTGCAAGAGAGTGACTGAATCACGGATTGTAAGAGTGTTCATAGCTTGGAAAAGTAACTGTTTTGATTGCAGTTCCTAGATTCCACCAGTCAGCATGGCTAGTGGATGTTAGGATCTATAGTCCAAAAAAGTAATTTTCTAAGCTCTGGTCTTTCCCTTTGCAGCCCGGTGGGAATGGAGGATGAGAAGAGGGATAAGCGAGGGCAGGGGGTGAAGATGGCAGAAAGGAAAAAAGAAATACTCTCCCACTTCTGGTTCTGATTCAGCACATGGCACATGGTTCAGCACATGGCATATGACAGAGCACCCTCAAAAGAATGCAGTCCTTGACAGAAAAACAACACAACACAACACCAAGACACATAATCTAACGAGACACATGAAGCAATTTCTAGATGCACACCTGTGTTCCTTAAAGTACCAGCTAAGAGACGGATCTGTAAACCAAGAAATCCCAGATTCCAGGGCCATCTCAGCTATCAGCTCATTAGCTGCCTTGAGGCAAGCCAGTCTCTCTCAATTACCGCCTCTTTCTTTCATCTGCAAAACTGCTGCTTGATGCTGATCATTGCACTGAGCTGCCTTGCAGGATTGTTGTAAGACTCACTGAGATGTCTCCCAAGTGTTCCAGGCACTCTGAAATCACACTGAAAATACTGAGGATTATATGATGATCGAAGTGTGCAAAGGCTAAGTGCCTTGTCTGCCTGCACACATTTGGAAGACCAGCGCATGCAAGCATGCCAATTGGGTGCACATGCTCCAGCGCGCAAGGGCTATGAATGTATGTGCACGCATCTTTCCAAGCATGCAGCTCGCCAGGACCATTCTGTCAAGGGAAAGGGTGATGGGCGGCTCTTTGGCCATGGGCACCTGCCTGTCACTGTCCCTTGTCGTCATACTGCTGCCTGGCTCCCTGTCAGCACGTTGTAAGCTAATCGTGGCCGACAACCAGGCCCAACGGGTGAGACTACCACAGGAAAGAGCAATTACTCAGAGCTTACGGGGAAATCCAGGAGGAGAAAAGGGGCAAGAACAGACAGGGAAAGAGAACTGGGCTCAACTGGACAGTCTCCGATTACTCTGGGGATGTGTGCTCATTTTCTTCTCTTCACACCATACCATCCCCTACTCAAACCTGCTCTAAACCTAGCAGCTGGGGATGTTGGCTGCTGTAGTCCTAGGGATTATGCCAGGAAGGGTGCTTTTGAAGTGTTTCTGTCACTTTGATGGAAGACAGGAATCCAGACTCTGGCCCCTGGTCTTCTCTGCCTTATTTGAACAACAGTGAACACACTACAGTATTGACCCTTCTGTATTCCCACAGTCTTCCTATCCATCTCTCCTAGAACCTTCCACCCCACAGTCACCATATAATGCTATGGTACTGTACATTATAGTGCTATATTTCCAATTTAGCTGCCATAGGAACATCCTGCGGAATCCTGGGATTTATAGTGCTGACAGGGAGGCACTAGAGCTTTCTGGTTGAGACTTCTAAATGCCTTTCCCTACACTGCCAGTCCCAAGATTCTGTGAGATGTTGCCATGACAGTTAAATTGGAACTGTAGTCCTGAAATTGCTTAGTTTGGAAGGGCCCCGATGCCTTCCTTTTGCAGGAGGGAACTCACAAGACTTGTGCGTTGTTGTGGTTGTGTTATAGCAGCCCTATGATGAGTCTTTTTGGGGCAAGGCATGTGTGCTATGCCCAAGGTCACCCAGTGGCTTTCCACGGCCAAGTGGGTAACGGAACCCTGGTTTCCAGTACCCGAACCACTACACCACTCTGGCTTGTGCATGACCAAATCCTAAGGAAGTTGTCACTGGCCATGTCTGCACTAGCCTGTTATAGCGCTATGATTCCACTTGCAACATCCTATGGAATCCTGGGGTTTGCAGTTTCGGGAGGGGCCGACCAGATGTTGCAAGTGGAATCACAGTGCTATAACAGGCTAGTGCAGAAATGGCCACTGTCAGTACTCTGAGGCCATTCCCACACTAGATTATTATAGTGCTGCTATTCCACTTTCAACATTCTATGGAATCCTGGGGTTTATGGTTTGAGGAAGGGCCTCAAACCCTAGGATTCCATAGGATGTTGAAAGCAGAATAATAGCACTATAACAGTCTCGAGCGGAAATGGCCTGAGTTGATTGTCTTCCATCTCAGCCTACAATCATAGGAACTGTATTTATCAGATAATGGGAAAGTTCCTTTTGGGGGAGGGTGGTGACAATTGCCACAATACAATACCCCTGTAGCCACAATCCACAAATAGGGTGAGGAATTCTGAGTGTTTTGATCCTCCAAAGGTAACTTTTCCAAGTACTCATGTTTGTACCTCTGGATAACATCTCGTACATCTGAGGCAGTGGTCTGTTGTCCAAAATTGCTCCCTGCCCCCCATGCTATAACAAATGTGTAAGTCTTAAAAAACTGCTTTTCTTTACTGAAACGGACATAACATGGTTACTCCCTTTGAAAATCGGTACTCTCTTCTTATATACTTCTCTGATCTACGGGAACCCATTTGTCTGCCTGCCGCAACACCGTTCTCAGCTTTCCTCCCAGCACCCAAAATGCTCATTTGCTCCTCTCCATGTTGAGAGAAGCCCAAAGCACCAACTCCCCTCTCCCCAGCTTCCCACTCTCTTAAGCCAGAGGCTGTGCTTAGAAGAATTAAGAATGAAAGGGGCTGGGGCAGGAATATGGACCGTTATTTCCACAGCAACCATATCCATGGCAACGGGCCAACCAATCAGTCACTTCCCCTTCCACATCTGGCAGTTCTGGTTGATGCAAGGAAAGAAAGGAGTGAGGTGGGATGGAGAGACTAGAAGGGGAAACCGCACGCAAGCACCCCAAATGTAACTGAAGGAGAAAGGTTTTCCTCACACAATCAGACAAGACACCCAAGGGGGAGGGGAGCTTTGTATTCAGAAGGTTGTGGTTCAGTACCTGGTGGTTCCAATTAAAAATAATAACCTTTGGTAGTGGCTTGGGCCAGCCGTCCTTTTAGACAGGAAGTAAACTGTTCTTGGGCGGCTGATGCTTGGAAATAGCAGGAGGGTGTTGGAAGAGGGAGTGAGCATCACACAGTTTGCCCTGCACCTCCCCTGCACTGGGCTAGCTGGCTGCATGGTAGTTACACTTGTCAGTGTTGAAGAAAGATCCCCCTGCCAGTTCTAGCCAGCTTTTATCAATGCCCCAGGCAACAGAATTATCTCAGAACAACTCTGACATCAAGGCCGAAATAGGCCTTTGAACAGCTATTGTCACCTACTCTGCTCCTCTAACTACACTAAATGGGTAGAGAGTTAGTGTGATTTTACAGGAGTTACGGTGTTCTCCTGGGACTCAGGAGAGCCAGGCAACAGTACCCACTGTGAGTTAACAAAGTTCACCAGCTGATCCTGGGCATGCTGTATCCATCCAGCTTGATTTACTTCAAAGAGTTGTTGTGAGGATAAAAGGGTGAGAGTTGTGTATGCTGGCTGGAGTTCACTAGAGGAAAGGCAGTTTAGCAGCAGCAACAACAACAGATGGACCAATGGTCCAATTCAATATCAGGGAGCTTCACTGTGTCGAGCACTCATCAGCTTTCCAGGCAGGGCAGGCTCAGTTGCCAGATTTGGGGAGGGGCACAACAGTAGTCGTTTCTGGGTCCGCAGGCTATTTCTTTCTCTTAGAGGCCAGGGCTGCGTCTATCACAGTTTGCCTTTCCCTCTCCCTCAGAACAGCTTACTTCCCTCAGATTCATGTGCATATGTGTCTTCGAGTCTCCTGTTGACTTATGAGGACCTCATGAATTTCATAGGATTTTCTTAGACAAGGAACACTAGGGCCCTTTCCGCACCTTACCGTCTTCCAGTGCTGGGGTGCGGGGATCGCACGAGCAGCCTCCGGCGAGAGGCTCTCGCGTCCGGAGTCCTTCGGCTTCGCACAAGCTGCCTGCTTGCGTGAGAGCCCCACCTCTTCCTTCGGCAGCACAGCCTGGGAGTTTCCCAGGCTGCACTGGGGCAGGAAGCGTGGCCGGCATGGCTCCGGAGGCTCTGCATGCCAGGTAACTGTTTGTGAGGCCCGGGAGCAATGCACGATCGTGCACCATTTTTGGCTTCTAGCCGAAAATGAAAAGGTGTGCGATTGGCGCCTGCCGGCTCCTAGGGCATCGCATGATTGTGAGTGCGTCGTGCGGATCGCTCCTCACAATCGCACAACGCTCCAGGCCCTCTTTCGCATGGAAAATGCCATGCGAAAAGGGTCTTAGAGCTGGTTTTACCATTCCCTTCCTCTGAAATATAGCATACAGCACCTGGTATTCCTTGATAGCCTCCCATGAAAGTACTTACCAGACCTGACCCTGTTTAGCTTCCAAGATCAGATGGGATCTGCTGCCTTCAGAATATCCAGCCGATCAGTTATGGATGCATCAAAGATCTGGCTTCATACAAGGCAGTTGTCTATGACTTGTCAGGGCTTTTTGTCTACTCACAAGTAGGCCATCTAAGTCATAACCTGCCCTTCCTAGTCCCAGCATTCAAATTTGGTGCCTTTAGGATATTTAGGCACTCAGATGTGGTGGAGGACTCTTTTCTGATACATGGGATCCTTCCTCATATCACAAGCCCTTTCCACACACGAGAAAGGAAACGGGCGAAAACGGAACTCACCAGCTTTCTTGATCGTCCAGGCGAGTCCGTCGGGACGAGGAGCAGTGCGAGCTCATTGCTCCGCACTGCTCCGGTGTCCAAAATGGCGGCTTCTGGTTGGTGGAGGCTCTCCACCAACCGGAGAAGCTCACCAGCCTAAAGCCCGCCCCCAGCAGATTTGCAGACACGCACTTGTGCGCGCCTACAAATCTGCAGTGGAGCGTGGCGACGGAGCGACACGGAGTTGCGCGCTCTTTGCTTTTTAAAAACCTCTTAAAAGAGGTTTTTAAAAAGCACGCTGCGCGACCAGTTCCGGTCGCTCCGAACCGGACTGAGGTATGGAACTGCAAAAAGTAGTCCACCCCAGTCCACTCCACGGTGCAGAAGACCTCCGTCGGAGGTCGCTCTGCCCCGTTTTAATAGCCCGGTGCGGAAATGGCCACCGTTACAGTGCTGTAATTCCACTTCAACTGGAATCCTGGGATTTTCTTTCTTTTCTTTTTTTAGGGAGGGGTAGTTAGGCCAAATTGCTATGATACCTCCCCAAAGATTCCATGGGATGCAGCCACAGCAGATAAGGTGGAATCATAATGCTATATTTCAATAGTGTGGAAGGTCCTCAGTATTGAGATAAAATGTAACTGGCAGTCCTGTGGGCTTATGTACAGGAAACTGAGTGGGCTCCATCTTATCCTTTGCCTCTAGCAGGAAAATGTCTTGGGCTGGCCTATCTCCAAGTGGTGCAAACTTCCAGGGTGCAGCACTAACCCTAGGTTGGTTCCCTCTGGAAATAGACTATGGTTCCAGTTGGATTATGATGTCTTGTAATATTTCTGTTTATTTACTGGTATACATTTTGAGCAGAGTTAGAGGCTGCTCAGCTTAACTACTCTGACAGACAGCCAAAATCCATTGCTCCTAAATTAGTCCTCCAGGGAAGCAGCCAACCAGCCCTGTTAGCCTTTCAGAGTTGAAAAATTATGCTTCTTAACTGTCCCTGATTCAAAGATCAAGCCTTGGTCTTCTTTTATTTTGTTTTGTGGGCAGCTATAATTATAGATTCTTTAAGCAAGAAAAGAGGTGTCCTCCTTGTAGGTATTTCCTAGCCATTGTTAAGGCCAGCTCTTGTGACCAACCAGGTCATCTATTTAGTTCCCATGGCAACACTGCTTCTACCACAGGAATAGTGGATCCAGGGTTTGCAGGGTTGGAGTTCCAGATTTTTTGTTTAATGGGGACAATGATATTGGTAACTATACATGGCTTTCCTGTTTCCTCTAAGGGAGACAAGCAAGTTACAATTCTCACAGTAGCTAGTAGGGATGATGGACAATTGCTCTCATCAGCAATACAGAGCTGTGAACTATCTCTGTTGTACTGTAGACAGTTTCTTCCAAGGGCTGCTCTTGAACAACCAAGTAAGACCCCTTAGCTTTACATAAGATCTGCTCCTCACGGAGATGAACACTGTTGGAAGTAGTTTCACAATACTATAATAGGTCTACACATCCATTTGCCATTTAGGGATTCTCCTGTGGGCTGGGCATGGCTGTAGAAACTGCACTTCAGCAGATATTTGCCAGGCTGGACAGAGTTAACAAAACAATATTCTGTTAAATCCCAGTCTTAGAATTGTAGAATGTGTGAGTTGCAAAACCTTGAAGCCCATCCACCCTGGTTTTATATCTTTCTGCTTTGCAGAGCAATATAGGAGAGCAACATGGGGATTAATTAAAGCTTGTCGTCAGAGTGTCAGACTTGAATCTGGAGAGAGCTGGGCTCATAGTGGACGTTGGATAACCTTGGACCAGTCACTATCTTTCAGCTGAACTCATCAATTATTGCCTTATACCACATGAGACCTTTTGTCATTCTAGGCCAGTGTTATCTCCTCTGACTGGTAGTGGCTGTTCAGGGTTTTAGACAGAGAGAGGTTGACTTCATGACCTCACAGTGATGGTGCTGATCTCCTAGAATGAGCACAGAGAATGTGGGCCAACAAATATTGTAGGATGGCAATTACAATCAATCAGCTAGTGTTGAGTTATGGGACCTACAGTCAACAGTTTTACAGTTACAACAACATTTTTGGTGGACCACATATTCTCAGTCCCTATCTTAGCAGGAAGAATGAGATAAAACTACCATAATACATAGTGCCTCAAGCGAGAGAAAACCACAGCATGTTGTGGAATACAAATCAGTAAATCAATGGGAAAACTGTGCACTCATATCTGAGAGGCCTCTCATAGGATACTGTGCAGTTTTGTAAACAGTGGTGTCATCAGAGAAGGAAAGTAGAAATGGGGGCACAGGCACAACAAGGCTAGATTGCCACATTTTGAAGCGAGCTCAGTAGAGAACAGAAGAAGAGTCATGCTGGATCAGAGCAAGGGCCTGCATTCTAGTCCCAAAATAGTCTAATATCCCAATGGGAAATCTCCAAACCAGGCAAGAAGGCAATCACACCCTTTATCCCATTTGTGTTTCCAAGCAGCTGATAGACATAATGTGCTTCTGAATCTCAGACATGAGATTGGAGAAAATATATAACTAGTAGAACTAATAGCCAATGATAGCCTTATCCTCCCAGTAATACTCATGACTGTCTAAAGAGCCCCCACCTTGGTAAGGCCATCTGAAGTCAGTGAAGTAGAACACATTACCATCTAAATAGAATTCTCTCCTCTCCATCAGGTTTAGAGTGGAAAATAACTCTAGACTCTGTAAAGGATTCTGGGACAATGTTCTGACAGTTTTCATGCCAACATCAACTGAGACCTTGCAAGGGATTATTTTGGATTGGGCACAGTGTCCTTGGCCCTCCTGAAAATATTACACTTCGCCCAAGCAACAGCTTGAGGTTGCTTGTTTATTTAGGCTGGCCCCAAATGCAACCAGATGGTGGACAGCAGAATGAGCATGCAGTTGTTTCTTTGCATGTCCAGCATTGCCAATTCAGCCTTCTGCTCTTGCACAACAGTAAGACTACCAGTAGTGTAATGGTAACTTTTGAAGTACAGAGGCTCATCATGGCAGTCCCCATAGTTGCATCCCTAAGGACGGTCCAAAAATGCAAGCAGCCACATTGATCCGTATCAACAAAGCTGCTCTACCAGTGTTCATGGCTACCAGGAGCAGATCTTTTGTAAAGCTAATGATTCTTCATTGCCCATTTACTTTCCACTACAATATTTTGTTCCTAGGAAAATCTATTTCCTCACTATTGATTGGTTGACTGTAGCATTTTTAACCTGCCCTATATCATGTAGAGCCAGCAGGGTGTAATGGTCTGAGTGCTGGACTATGACCCTGGAGATCAGGGTTTAATTCCCTGCTCAGCCATGGAAAGTCACTGGGTGACCTTGGGCGTATCACATACTCTCATGATAGGTTTGCCTTGTGGTCACCAAAAGTCAGAAACAGCTTAAAGGCACACCACCACATCTTGTCTAAGGATGTGGTACATTCAGGTAAATGACCTGAAAAAAAATGCAGCCACTTAAAACACACATTAAAAACTCGAAGAAATTCAGATCTTCAAAATGACAGACTGAAATCCAAGCCATGATCTTACTAGGCCCAGAATATGTGTATGAACAGCCAGGCTTAATTTTTATGCCAAAACAAAGCCAATCAGTTTGGACTCCTAAGGGAGGACATTCCACAGCTAGGATTTTACCCCCAATAAAGCCCTCTCCCACGTCTCCACATGATGTACTGCTCCTAATGGTGGGACAGAAATGGTGTCAGATGATTTTTATAGCATATTAGCGTGCGTACCTGGTGTTGTCCAGGATTTTATTTTCTCATAGGTAATATCTGTTAGAAAGATTCGAGACCCTGTGTCTCTTTCCCCAATTTTCCTCATATTCCCCAATCCAATCTGTATTCAGCGTCATTAACATACACAGGTTGGGTTCCTGAGGGAATACGCTGCTTTCCTCCTTGCTGCTAGGCCTCATCTCCACAGCAACCAGCCTGAGCTCTCTGAGCGAGAATTCTAAAGGCCCCTCCTTAAACTACTAACCACAGGATTCCATAGAATCTTCTTAGCAAGAGCAATAGCATGTGTATTTCTATACCACTTATCAGCTAAGTGCTCTGTAAGCAGTTTACAATGTATTTTAGCTAATTGCCCCCAACAAGCTGGGTACTCATTTTACCAACCTGCGGAAGGATGGAAGGCTGAGTCAACCTGGAGCCCAGCAGGATCGAACTCACAACTTCGTGGCTGCAGTACCAGCATTTAATGACTGTGCCACCAGGGCTCCTTAAGCAGCCAATCATATGTGGTCTTCGCCTCAAACAGCCAATCATATGAGGTCTTTGCTTGCCTGACACAAACAAACAAACTTTGGCTTTTATTTGTTAGTAGATGCCTGCCAGCTGCCCATATTGCATTCACTGCAACCTGTGTATTGTCTTGGATAGCAGCTCCCCCATAGGCTACATCGCAATAATCTAAAAAGAAATTTATCATCAATGCGTTAACTATTGTGGCCAGATTGTTCCTGTCCAGGAATGGTTTGTAGCAGGCAGCCGAACCAAAACTGTCTTTAAGTAGCCCAGGCCACCAAGTCCATTTGGGTGCAGTGACAGAGATGGATCTAGCAATCTAGGCTTGCACCTGCTTTTCCAGGGAAGAGCAAGCCCACACAAGGCAGATTGCTTAACAGTTCTTGGATCTGGGAACCACTGATCCACACAGCCTCCATCTTATTCAGATTCTGCTTTGGTTTACGGGTCCTCAATCAGCCCACTGCAGTCCAGAGTGTGCACAGCTTCACTTGGCCAAGGAGAAAGAGTTGGGTTGGGGGGCTGCAAAGTTCAGAAAAAACATTCTTACCAGGACATACTCTCCAACTGTCCTGATTTGGCAGTCCTGATTAATTCTCTGTTGTCAGATTTTTTCAGCTACTTTTAAAATGTCCCCATTTCTCCCTCATCCTACCACTATTCCTCTTTGTCCTCAGTTTACTTTAGTAGCTGCAAACTGAGTTCAATTGCGTTTACACTTAATTAACTCAACAAGGAGGAAAGAAGAGGAATCATGCCTTTCCCAGTAGACTCAGGCAAGAGCAAACTGCTGCAGCCTTTTCTAGCTTGCGTGTTCTTTCTACTTAATAACTCTTGCCATTTTGACCATACCCCGATGTTGTTTGGCCACACACGTCCTGGTTTTCATCTGTGGAATGCTCAAGCACTGAAATATTGCTCAGGCCAAATGTTGGAGAGTATGCTAAGGGAAAAAAAATCCCAGCACTTGCACTTTGTGGCTCAAGTACAATTGTTGGTCCCATGTTGGTAAGAAATTGGTAAATCAACACTTATATATGTTTTTATTGATTCAGTGGGTCTTTAGTTGGGATTAATAATTGCACTGAAACTTTTGAGCCCTGGTTCTTAGCCCAGAGAAGGCTGTATTTATTTATTGCAGCACAACAAAAGGCTCCTCCAAAGCCGGCCAAGAGGTGATGAGCAATCAGAGACTGAGTCGTGGGCAGAGCAGTATAAAGGGGAACAGTTGCAAGCACATCATTTATTTCACTGTGTATGGCACCTCTTTGCAAAGCACCCTTATTCAGCACCAGTTTTGATACACGAGTTGGCTCGAACACAGAGAGGTAAGGGACAAGACTTGGCAGTGGGAAAAGGATCCAGTTCCAGAGAATAATACTTTATCAATAGGACAAGCTGTTGCTTTGCTTAAGGAGCGAAAGAAGCTGCTCCATCCAGTGGCTGGTGCCCAATCCACCCAGGCAATCATTCAGCCCTTTGAGACAGGGCTAGGGGGTCTTGGGGATGCACATCTTTATAAATTTCAGTCTCACGGATGAGAAAGAACAACTTAGCCATTTTTCTCCCCCTGGGAGAAAAGCCTTGAAAAAAACTGTGCAGTTTTTGAGGACTATTTGCAATTCAAGATTAATTCTGCAAAGAAACACATATACACAAGATTCTTTTGCACAGAAATAGAATTATTAAATTAATAAATTTCTCTGGATTTTTATTTTGGTGGATTTTCTTTCTTTCTTTTTTTTGTAGATTTTCTAATCTATGTAGAAGTTGTTTTTTGAAGAGAAAATGCTTTCTGTGTGGATTTTTTTTACACAATAAGAAAATAACATCTTTATGCAGAAAAGATTATTTTCTGTGCAAAAACATCCCCAGGTGTTTTTCACACAGAATAACTCCTGAACTGCAAAGATTCTTGTCTATCCATAATTCCTCTCATTGGGGCTTCCTTACACTTGGGAATCCCTTTCTCATCTGGGATTCAAACATTTACAAATATTCTTTCCATCCCTACTTTGACTGCTTGTCACTGCTGTGTGCCTTCAAGTTGTTTCCAGCTTATGGTGACCCTAAGGCGGATCTATAATGGGGTTTTCAGGGGCTGTGAGTGTGTGATGGACTTAAGGTCACCCAGTGAGTTTCCATGGCCAAGCAGAGCATCGAACTGGTCTCCAGGGTCGTAATTCAACACTCAAACCACTAAGCCACACTGGCTCTCACTCTGACTGGAAAAAGCTCTAATTTTGCTCTGCATCAGTTTCATGTCTCCCTTCTTGGGTTCCATTTGTATTCCTGGAGCCAAGAGTACTCCAGTCCTGTGAGGACAGGGATGGACCATCTTGCAGTCCTTCAGTTGTCACAGAATTCTTATCACCTCTCCAGAGCACTGAAAACTTACTTCTGGACTACAACTCCCATCATCCCATAGCTGATGTAGTCACTGTCTTCTGGGAGTTCTACTCCAAAAAGGTAACATTTTCCAGCAATTCCCTCACCATTGGCTATACTGGCTGGGGCTGATGGAAGTTGCAGTCCAATAATATCTGGAGGGCTGTGGGTTACCCACCCCTCTGAAGGTGGCTGGGTTTCTTAAAGTTCTTTCTACTTCTTGGGCTACAATCAGGAACTCTGACTCTATCCCATTCAGAGGTGAAGGTGACCCTCTTCCATTTTCCTGCCTCATGATATCAGAACGCTGCAACTTGACTGGCAAAAAGCTGAGGGCTGACTGAGTTATCAGATGCATGATGAGCAGACTGGATGCACTATGACAAGACGTGGTGGTGGTGAAAGCCATTAGCTTTGATGGCTTTTTGAAAAGGTTCATGGAGGGAGGAGAGGGATGTAATCCATCACGTCAATTAGACATGCTCACTAATGGAACCTCCATGTATAGAGGCACCCCTACACACACACACACACACACACACACACACAGCAAACTCATTCTTTGAGTGCCAACCATTATCTAATCCAAACAGCACCATGAATACACAAGCCAAAGGCATCAGCAGATTGTGTAAATCCCTACAATTTATAAAAGTACCAAAATAAAAATTGTGGGAGGGGGGGACAGAAAAAGTAACTCTGGTGTGTCTCTTGTGTTGTGCAACTGTCAAATAGCTCAGTGAGGATTGAACATGCTCAGTGGCTGTGAAAGGCTGGCTGATTTTTGTAAGGGATGACTGAGTAGGAAGAGGAAAGAGTATACTGAAAGATGGCATGGCTGGTGACTGAAGCAGATAACTGGAATAGTCTGCACTGCAACATTTTGTTGCAGGTTCCAGCTGTATATCTTTAAATGCTGGGTACAAGGAAGGGCAAGCCATGACTTTGATGGGTAGACCAAAAACCCTGACAAGTCACAGACAGCTGCCTTATACCAGGCCAAATCTTTGATCCATCCATACCATTTACTGATTGGCTCTATAGTCTGAAGGCACAAGATCCCATCTGATCTTGGAAGCTAAACAGGGTCAAGCCTGGTTAGTATTTGCATGGGGAACTACCAAGGAATACCAGATGCTGTAGGCTATATTTCCAAGAAGGGTAATGGGAAACTGTCTCTGAGTACCCCTGGCCTGAGAAAACCCTATGAAATTTATAGGATTGCCTACCCTCCAACTGTCCCCATTTTAGGAGGACAGTCCTCATTAACCCTCCATTGTCCCACTTTTTCAACTGTGTTAAAAATGCCCCAGTTTCTCTCTCCTCCTCCCACCTTCCCTCTTTGCTCTCAGCTTACTTCCAACTGCTGCAAACTGAATTCAAAGTGCAAAAGCAGTTTGTACTCCATTAACTCAGGAATGAGAGAGGAGAGGAAAAGGCAGAATTTTGCTCTTCCCAGTAGACTCAGGCAAAAGCAGACTGTTGCAGCCTCTCCTAGCTTGTGTGTTCTCCCTCATTAATACCTTTTGCCGTCTTGACCTTGCTCTGATGTTGCTTGGTTACATGCATCCTGGTTTTCATCTGTGAAAGGTTGCCGGATATGGAATTGCCATAAGTCAATAGGTGACTTGTTCGCACAGGAACACACATAGAGAGGAAGCTCTCAAAGTTTTTAAAAAGGAGTTTTTCCCTGTACTACCTGGAGTTGCTAGGGTTACCGCCAAGCCCTCAAAAAACATGTGAGGCCAGAACTAAAATATTAGGTCCACACAGACTACCCTGAGTAATCTATCCAATTGCAGGTGAGCTCTGAATCAGCATGGAAAGATCCCCAACTTTGACCAAAGGGACTTCTCCCCCTTCAGGAAGAGCACAGTCAAAACCACTTCTTACATGAGCAAAGAGAAAAACCCTTTATTGTTAAAAGGAGGGTTTTTAATAAATTGAGGGGACAATGGTCTCATAAAACATATAGCGCATGTTCAAGAATATTTGTTTTCCCAGGACTAAAATTCTTGATACGTGGTTGCTAATAAAGTAACTTCTGGTTAACAATCAACAATGAACCCTGAAGTGGCGGAGCTTGGAGTTTGTGGAAGTGGGGCAGGAGGGGGGCTACAGTGTGAGGGCCATGGCCACGGTGCATGGGGGTGTGGCTGCAGGGCGTGGGGGTGTGGCCAGGACACATGGGGGCATGGCTACAGGCCAGGACGCCCCAGAAACATTGCCGCCCAGGGAGAATCTCCCTCCCCGCCTCCACGCGACTGGAACCCTAAATCACACATGTATTCGGTCAGTAGTGAAGTATAAGAAACATTGCTACAGAGAGTGCTGAGAACTGATGCGGAGAACCTAGCCATTGATTTTGCCAATTAATGTCAGCATAAGTAGGACAAGGGGCTGACAACAGGAACAACCGTTAAAGTTGATTAGAATTCAAAATGGAAAGAGAGAGAGAGAGAGAGTAGATGTATTAGCAGGCAATACCCTCTGTTAATTGAACTATCCAGGGTGCTGAATCTCTAACAGCCCCGCAAAGTAGATTAGGGGAAAGCCGGGAAGCACTATCTATTTTGTCTGTACTCTTTTACTGCTTACAGAGTTCCCAAGGAATTTAACCCAGGACCTTCTGCATGCAAAGCAAATGTTCTGTCACCCAGTTACAGTCCTACCACATTCAAAAATAAAACGCAGAACTAGTCATTTGCTGCAGTGGGGTTGGGGTGGCAAATGTAGACACACACACACACACACACACACACACAGAGCATACAAAGAAGCCTGCCCTTTTGGAGCACTGTGATTACCTGAAGGAGACTCTCCATGTGTAAATTGTAACTGAATTGTAAACGGGGAATAAAAACAAGGGCAGTGGTGCCAAGCATAGCTCTATGAATGTTAACTCCAAAATCAATAGGATTTGCTTGAGAAAATATGTTTAGGATGGGATCACTGAAGGGAAACGTACTGTTTATTTTTCCTTCAGAAATCTAATAAGTGGGCCAAAATCTCCCCCCATCCCTGAGAAAAGCACTTTGTGTTCCTGTCCTCAATATTGTTGCCTGGTCCATTTCTGCTGGATCTATCTGGACCTTTACCCAACAAAATGGAAATCTCTTAAGGCTGAAAAGACTGAAACATATTGCAATATTTCCCCTTTCTAATGATCTAGCAGGCAAATCAGAAAATCACCTAGTGGTTGAAAAACCTGATTTCCTGAGTCACTTTCCCACTCTCTAAATCTAACATACACATGGATATGCACATAGACTGAATAGTGCCCTACCTCACAAGGGTGTTGTAAGAACTACTGAAAGCATTTTGTCAACACTCAGGAGCATAATGGCAATATGACAGAGGAAGAGAGGGAAAAACAATAAGCCTCCAAGAGTCTTTTTTAATTGCTGGAAGGAAGCTCCTTACGGGTGCCTGTTGTGAGAGATGATTGGCCTGCCAATGTTTTTACCAATAATTGTTCAATCTCCTTAACCATCTTGATACAAATCCATGGCTCTTTGGAAGAGCAACCGTTTTGCTTGTTTGGCCTTTTGCACATGCTCCTTGAAAACCATTATATAAACAACCTCTCACTTTGGGCTGAACTGACGCATCTCCATGTCCATTCCAAAATCCAAAGTATTCCTATGGCCTTTCAGCACGGTTGTTTTTTTTAAAGTAGGTTCCCAGCAATCCTTGTTATTGGGCTTCTGGATCATTTTTGGCACAGATGATGAGCTGGCTGGCGGATGGAACAGCAAATATTAGCAGGGTCTCCAAACAGCAATCTGACTATTGTGCATCTCAGCTCTGTAAGGAGATGCTGCAGCATCAGACTCTTCCAAAAAGCCAACTTAATTAAAATCTCTGCAGCCTTGGTTAATGGGAGGGCAGGGAATAGCTGGGGTTGACTGGAGGTTATTGCTGGATCTTTCTATTTCTCCCCCTCCCTCTCCCTCTCTCTGCTGTTAAAAAGGGAATTAGGGTGGCCATGTGTCCTACCTGACAGAAGACAATTCTCTCTTTTAAGGGCTATCCAGTTCAATGCCGGTTAAAGTGCTACCCCAAAACATAGGTGCCACAAGAGCCACCCTGCAATGCCAAATGCCTCCTTGAAAAAGTAGGGAATTAATTAGCTCAAAATCAGGAGGCTGCGAGAGCGAGGCAACTTAGCGAGAACTTTTCTACCAGTGTTTACAGGCACACGCAGGAAAAGAACCAGCCAAAGATTCAAATGTAAGCAAAAAAATGTACTTTATTAAGGGGAATTCACTCATGTATGCACATAAGATACACACAATCACACATTCACACAAGAGCTAACTGAAAGAAGAAGGGAGGAAACATTATAGAGAGGCTGAAGGGTTTGGGGGATTTATAATTACCAGTCCACAAGAGTAGTGAAGAGCAGAAATGTGTTTTGGCTTAGGTGGGATCTAAGGACAGTTCTCATTCAGGAGCCAGAGGGACAGAGTGATGGGTAGACCTTCGAGAGACTGCACTGGGCATCCTCAAATCAGGGGTATTTGTACCCTGAAAATGGCTTGTGGCTGTGGAGGTTCTAGATGCAAGACAAAGGGAACCTGTTGTGGACAATGAGTCTTTTGCCTGTTGATGGGCTTAGTGCTTTGATTGACAAAGACATAGGTGTACAGGGGATGGACATCTGTCAATCAGTGTCCTGGTGGGCTTCTCACAGTTAGATTCCCTGGAAAATTCCAGCTTCTATTTAAGCCCATTATCCACAGGAATGGTGTGTATTTGCCTGACAAATGATTCAGTCATACCTGGAGGAAGTTTCGAGTTGACCTGTCCTTCTCACATTTACAGTCAAATTCTTTCTCTCACCTAGTTTGACCTCTCTGTCACCTCTCAGGCTTGAATTTGATATCAAAGCCAATAAAATGTGTTGCCAATTGCATACGATGCCAATTAGGTATGGTGCCCATCCAAACCACACTAATATCAGGGACCCCCAAAGCGGGGCCTTACAAAAGGGAAAAGAAGACTAAGAAGAATGATCTAAAAAGGGCCCTGAACTTGCCAATCAAGAGTTAGCACACACACAGCAGGCTGAACAGACATCATATCACAACTTCCAAAGGTCCTGATTTGGCAAGGACAGCCCCAATTAATCCTCTGTCATCCCACTTTTTCAGCTGATTTTAAAATGTCCCATGCTTATTGGGAAGGGCATGATTCTGCCCCTTGCTTTTCTGCCTGCTGAGTTAATTGAGTGCCAACTATTTTTGCACTTTGAACTTAGTTTTCAGCAACTGAAGTAGGCAGAGGACAAAGAAGGAAAGTGGGAGGACGAGAGAGAAACTGGGACATTTTAAAAGCATCTTAAAAATGGGATGACAGGGATTAATTGGTACTGTCTGTGCCAAACTGGAACAATTTTGGGGGTACGGAGCAGCAGTATGTGTGTGTGTGTGTGTGTGTGTTAAATTACTCCACAGTGCCAAAATTTAATGGTAGTCCAGAGGCTCCTTAGGCCAGACGTTACTAAGCCCTGACTTAAATCTCAGAAATCATTTCTGCACTCACATTTATACTATGAAATGGTATGTGTAAATTTTACACAAATCCATATCCTCATTTGTACAATCTCTCCTGCGGCGATGCATTTCCTTTTCTTGGGGAAGGGGGGATTTGTAAGCAGCCCTTCCTTAAGAAAGAGGAAACACGTTGAAAGTCCTCATGGCAGGAAGCAGCTCCTTCATCTTAGCTATGGACTCAAGATTCCAGAATCTTGGCTTTGAATCCCTGCAGTTGGCCTACTGGGAGGTTGAAAGCATCCAAACCAACAAGGGCAAAGGTTAGCTGGCATGGGCAGAATGGTCGCCACCACCTTTGGAAAGGCTTGAATTGGGCTGGGGGTGGGGGATGAGCAGGAAGGGTTTTCTGGAGGACTTCTAGTCAAGGCTTATGTCAGAGTCAGAGAATGCATGGCTCTCTAGGGGCTGTTGGGCCCAGCTCTCATCCTTCTCCGCCATTTGCAGTGCTGGCTAGGACTGAGGGATCTGTGAAGTATCTGTCACAAGGAAAGGGACCACCACATGGGAAGTCTCTACATGCTTGCCAATTCACTGCTTATCTCAGTTTCCTGTTTGGGATACTAATCAATCTCACAGGGGCTATACTGAGAAGGATGAAAGAACCTAAGAGGAACCCTGCTGGCTCAGCACAAGGGCACATCTAAACCATCAGGCTGCTTCTCACAGTAGACAACCAGATGCCTCTAGGAAGCTAACGAACAGATTCATGAGATGAACCTCTGCAAGCCACCTCTGATCTCAAAGCTGTCCTATAGCCACCATGAACAGTAACTGTGGACAGCCTTGTCCTCCATAAATTGTTCCCTTTGAAAGTATTTAAGCTAGTGACTGTCACTTCATTTTGTGGCACTGAGATCCATGTGATAGCAGTGCACCTGCCTATGAAAAAGTGGCATGAAACCAATGCAATAATTTACTAGGAAAAACGGGGGAGCTTTCTTCTTAATTTCAAATCCTAAACAGTGTAACATATCTCTACCTTCACCACACAAAAACAGTGGTGTTGTAGAGTCAGGCTTGCAGGGCCAATGCACTGGGACTTTTTGATTAGCCAGGATGATAACATCATGCATGTGCCAGCCCACTCAGGCTTAACTGTTCCCTGCACTTAGATACAATCCCCACAGTGGTAGAGGGGCCCTCCTCCCAGAAACAATATACAGTTACAGTTGGTCCTCCATATCCACAGATTCTGTATCCAAAGATTTGACCAACCACTGTTCACAAATATTTTTTTAAAAATCCAAAAAGCAATTTTTGATTTTTTCATTTTATACAAGGGGCCCCATTTTACTACACCACTGTACATAATGGGACTTGAGCATCCACAAATTTTGGTATACATGAGGGGTCCTGCAGCCAAACCCTAGTAGATACCAAGGGCCCACTATATATCATATCCTTGTTATTATGCACAATATTTTGGATGTTTTGCAGTTGAACAGTCAATTAATATCCATTAGCTTTACAAAATAACTGTTCTGCTAGAGGCAGAAAACAGCTGGAACTGTTTTGTTGGCATGGATCCACATAGCAGCTTGCTTTTTGGAACTTCCATTGTGGGCATAGCTATGAATCATGGAATCATAGAGCTGGAAGATTCCACAATGACCAGCAAGTCCAACCCCCTGCCACGCAGGAGAACACACTCAAAGCACCCCCAGGAAATGGCCACGCCAGCCTCTGTTTAAAAACCTCCAAAGAAGGTGACTCCACCACACTCCAAGGCAATGAATTCCACTGTCAAACAGCTCTTACTGTCAGGAAGTTCTTCCTGATGTTTAGGTAAAATCTCTTTTGAATCCATTGCTCCATTGAATCCATCCATGGGCTGTCCCCATGACAACCTGGACTCCAAAAAGACTTGAAGACTGGATTTGTGGGGCAAAGAAATTTGTACAAAACTCATACCTTCCAACTGTCCTGATTTAGAAAGGACAGTCCTAATTAATCCTCCGTCTCCCCAGATTTTCGGCTGCTTTTAAAATATCGCAGTTTCTCTTTTCTTCTCTCAATTTTCCCCTCTGTCTTCAGTTTACTTCAGTTGCTGCAAACTGAGTTGAAAGTTTGCACCCAATTAACTCAGTGGGAGGAAAAGAGAGGAGGCGTGGAATCTTGCCCTTTCCTGTAGTCTCAGGCAAAAGCAAACTGGTGCAATTTCTGCTAGTCTGTGTGTTCTTCTTCACAAATAACTTCTGCCATCCTGAACATACTCTCATGTTGTTTGGCCACATGCATCCTGGCTTTCATCTGTGAAATGCTGGAGCTTATGAAATCTTAGGACATGTTTCTGGAAGGGAGGGATGGAAGGTACAGGCTGAGATTCAGATGTTAGTACCAAGTAGTTGTGACCAATTCTCTGTTCTCTGCTCAAGCATGCAGGATGATGAAAATGAAGGTGCTAAATTGCGTACTGGTTCCAGCAGCCAGCAGGATCCAGGTAAGGGCCCAGAGGCAGCACAGGACAGCTGACTCTGCTGACCCAGTTTTCTTGGTCTGTGGGACTGGGGGTTTCTGATACCTAGCCATTCCTCACTCCTCTCCCCATCTTTTATCCTGTGGCATCCCATCAGAAGAAGCTGCTAGTTCCAAGCTTTTAATTATCCAGTCTAAAATGCTGTTCGTTTGAAATGCATGCCAGAAGAAATGCACCAAGGCAACAAGAAATCAGGGGAGAGGAGCCACTGAAGTGAGGGTGGGGTGGGGGGGCTGCAGCAGGAGAAGACACAAATAAATACTTGAGAACATCCCACTGAAAAGATCTGGTAAGGTAATGCAGGATTGAAATGGGGTCGGTGCAGCTCCGTATCAAATTTTAAGCAGAGCTGAGAAAAGTTCCTTCTGCAGGGTGGAGGGATTACAACTCCCAGAATCTGTCCTCCTCCTCCAGTCCTAAGGGTTTGAGAAGGAATTTGACATATCTTCCAACTGTCCCAATTTTACAGGAGCAGTCCAGATTAATCCTCTGTTGTCCTACCTTTTTCATCTGCTTTTAAAATGTCCCAGTTTTAAATCTCCTCTTCTCACTTTCCTCCTTAGTCTTTGGTTTACCTCAGTTGCTCCCAACTGAGTTCAAAGTGCAAAAGTAGTTTGCGCTCAACTCATTGAAGGGAGCAGAGTGGGGCCAGAATCTTATCCTTCCGAGTAGGTTCCGGCAAAAGCAAACTGCTGCAGCCCCTTCAAATTTGTGTGTTCTTCCTCATTAACAACTTTTGCCATCCTGACCACACTCTGATGTTGCTTCTCCACATGTATCCCAGTTCTCATCTGTGAAATATTGGATGGTACAATCTCCATAAGTACATGCTTTCAAGTTGCTTATCAGCTTATGGTTACTCCATTAAATTCATAGGGTTTTCTTAGGCAAGGAATACTCAGAGGTGGTTTTGCCACTTCCTTCCTCTGAAATATAGACTACAGCTACCATTCTCAACAAGGCAATATGACCCCCAACGGGGCCTTGGCACATTTGAAGGGCATTACAGACTGAAAACTGTGAGAAAGGGAATCCCAAGGATTTATGAGGGCCCTGGTAACTGAACCAATGAAATGCCCAAGCAGCAACCATAATTGGAGTCAAAAGTTTTCTTCCTATTTATAATATCTTCCTAACACACCATTTGAATTTGGCATGCTGGGTAAATTAATTGTTCAAGCTCCTCCTACCTCTCAATTTAAGAGCTAAAATCCACAAAAGTTGAGGCTTTTGTGATATATTTCATACCCCATAGCAGGCACATGGGGAGCTGATATATGTTTAATTACATACATTTTTTTCTTAAAAAGTTTTGCCCAATTTGTTGGAATGTTCAAGTTTTCTTGGGTGTTCAGTAATAAATGATTTTCGGTCTGTCTGTTGGTGTTGTATCCCTGTTTGATGGGGGGCCCTGAAAACTGAGAAGAGCTCCTAAGGGAGCCGTGGCCAAAAAATAGTTGAGAATGGCTGGCCTGCAGCACCTGGTATTCACCTGGTATTCTAAGTACTGACGAAAGTTGACCCAGCTTAGCTTTCAAGATTAGACAGGATCTAATACCATTAGGGTATTTAGGCTCTCAGTGTAAGAGTTGTTGTTGTTGTATGCCTTCAGGTCGTTTTTGACTTATGATGAGCCTAAGGCGAAACTTTTACCAGGTTT
Source organism: Cyclura pinguis (assembly GCA_030412105.1). Taxonomy (NCBI): domain Eukaryota; kingdom Metazoa; phylum Chordata; class Lepidosauria; order Squamata; family Iguanidae; genus Cyclura; species Cyclura pinguis. The sequence goes on from CM059604.1 coordinate 103,093,044, forward strand.
TCTGGGTTTGAGTGTGTGTGACATGTCCAAGATCACCCAGTGAGTTTCCATGGCCAAGAGGGAAATGGAACCCTGTTTTCCAGGGTCACAGTCCAATGTTCAAACCACTACACTCATTGTCTCTCCAGTATAAGATCACTACCTTGAAAATAAAAGTTTTCTTGCGCTGCTTGCTGATGGGTCGTGCTCTTTCAGGCTGCTTCAGAATGACTACTGCACTTTAGCTCTCGAGGTGGGCCAAAGGACCCACCTGACCTTCCTGGGGTGGGGTGGGGTCTCCTGATTGCTTCTTCCCTTTCCTCATTTCCCTCTCAAAGTGTCTCAAACTAAAGGTAGCACCAAGGCTCAGTGGAAGGGGAGCCATCAGCATGAGGAAATACAGAAAAGCCTTAGTATATACTGCCTCAGGCGTTGCTAAATGGTACTGCAGGACTGATGTGGATTTTTCTTACTATTGCTAAATTTCTCAGTTCCATTCCCATGTTCCTCACCCTATCCTAGTTCCAGTATGATTCCTTTGTTGGTCTGTAGCACATGGGATTTGTACCTGTATTAGCCAAAAAAAAAAAAAAAAAAAAGGGCAGAAATAATCAAGATAATCTCTCTCTCTCCCTCAAATATTTGGTGATGACTAGTAGTGAAGGTAAAGCCAGTGTGATGTAGTGGTTTGAGTGTTAGACTATGACCCTAGAGACCCAGTTTGATTCCCCATCCAGCCGTGGAAACCCACTGGATGACCTTGAGCACATCACACACTCTGATACCCAGAAAACCCCATGATAGGTTTGCCTTGGAGTCACCATAAGTCAGAAACGACTTAGAGGCACACAACAAGTAGAAGGCACCCCATGCCATCTGCTTTTCGAAGCTAAACAGGGTCAGCCTACTTGGATGGGAGATTACCAATGAATACTAGGTACCGTAGGCTATATTTCAGAGAAAGGAACTGGCAGAAAACCACCTCTGAGTATTCCTTGCCTAAGAAAACCCAATGGAATTCCTGAAGTTGCCATAAGTCAACAGGTGACTTGAAGGTGTGTGTGTGTGTGTGTGTGTGTGTGCACGCACCGCACACACATAACAGTACATTACAGTGGTGGAGATTCAGGAATAAGGGAGGATTTTGCAAGCTGACCAGGAAAAAAGGAAGGAAGGTAGGAAGGACAATGGAGACTGTATGTTGGTTAATAGGAGCCGCATTTAAAAGCAGAGTTAGGAAAAGTTCTCCTTGCTTGAAAAAAGGGTGGCTTTTTGTTAGATTCCTATATGTTATTAAAAGCAGTTCTTAAAGTGTTAAACAGAAGAAAAATCAGCTATTTTTAATGCCAGGCTTGGATAACTTAATCTCCAGCCAGAGAAGTATTTTCTCATTTGTTAGACTTCCCGTGTTTTTCATTTGAATGACGTGTTTCTCTAAGCAGCTGTGTAATGCATCATGCTTAACGTCATTAGCGGGGCCTGCCTGCTGTGACATTGCTGGGCCTCACTTCTTGTTACATCACCAGGAGACTGACTCTAGAGCTCAGGTTTTTGGGGACTGGGATGCTCCAGGTCTGGCAACCCTGGACTCTGGTTGTATTCCAAAGGGAGCCACAAAGGTCTGGTTAGCTTCAGTTCAACAGGTCAGAGAGGGTTTTCTTACATCGGATTAAATGTTTCTCTACTGGCTCCTTCATATTTCCTCCCAAGGAGAGGCTGATAGTGGCAAAAAAGTAAAACTATGCAGTGGCAGTGATGGTAAGTCCTCTTCCCAGATCCAACCTTTCTTGTAACAACTAGTGCTGGTCCTACTGCCTACAGGCAGCCAGGGTGCTGGACCTGATGAGATGTTGGTTTGATAGAGCATTTCTCCTTAGATCAAGGGTGGGGATCATATACTCTGTGGGCTGGATATAGCCCTCAAGGCCATTTCAGCAGCACCTGGGCCAATCCTTCAACCTTCTGAATTCTCTACTCCCCTTCCATAGAGACAGCAGCAGAAAATAAGATTTGTTGTTTGTAATTCTCCTCTGGAGCAAGACACATTCACTTTTACTCCAGCATAGGGGTTGGCAGAGTGTGGACTGTGGGCCACATGCACCCCTTGGGACTCCCAAGTCTGGCCTCTTAAGCCCCTCAGAAGTCTCCCCAAACCACCAGACCCTGCCCCCATTTTAGTTTTTTCACACTGGTTTTGGGCACCTTTTCACCTCCAAACCACCCAAATCCCCCTTCCAACAGGCAATTTACCACCCTGAGCCTCCAGCCTCCCTGCTTCAATTTCCCCAAAAGCAAAAACATCTACCAAAAATTCAAAAGTGGCGAAGTGACAGCCGGAAATGATGTTACATCACTTCTGGCACACTGAAACACAACACTGCAGCACAATAGAAGAGTAGCAACAAGGAAGGAATGGTCCTACCCAAACTAAGGTTGCCCAGCCCTGCCCTAGCAGAATCCCACACCTGAAGGTTCAAGTAGCCTTTTCATTTCAGGACTGAATTTGCACTTGTTTCCTGGTTCACATGGAGGCCTGGTAGACCCCCAGAAGCTGGAAAACTTGCCCTCAAATTCCCCAAGCCTGTCTACCCTACCTTAGAGTTTACTTTTTAATGGCTGTGGTTTATGTCTTCAGCTCTCTCTTTTGCTTTCAGCCCCACTACCCCTTGACCCTGAGAACGAAGGAGTGTCCTCTCCTTTTTTCCTAGAAATGGAGCAGCCAGCCCCTCCTCCACGTAAAACTTCGTAAGTACAACTTAGGGCTGAGTTGCAGTGTTGTCAGGGCTGGCCTTATCATTTGGAAGGCTCTGACAGGTGCTTCAGTGGGTGGCTAATGGAGGGGGTAGTCTGAGCTATTCTCTCTGTCTGTTCCTTTTAGGCCTCTCCTGATGTTCCCCATGAGCTGCTTTCTTCATCCCATTCCACACCCTTCAACTGTCCCAATTTGGCAGGGACAATCTCAATTAATCATCTGTTCTCCCACTTTTTCAGCTACTTCTAAAATGTCCTAGTTTTTCTCTCCTCCTCCCAGATCCCCACTTTGTCCTTAGCTTGTGTCAATTGCTGCAAACTGAGTTCAAAGCACCAAAGTAGTTTGCATTCAAATCAGTGGGAGGAGAGGAGAGGAAGGGGTGGAATCTTATCCTTCTCAGTAGGCTCAGGCAAAAGCAAACTGCTACAACCCCTCCTAGTTTGTGTGTTCTTCCTCATTAATAACTTGTGTCATCTTGACCACACTTTGGTGTTGCTTGGCCATACATGTCCTGGCTTTCATCTGTTGAACATTGGCAAGTATGCCGTTCCCAGAGAGTCAGCTTAGTGTAGTGGTTTGAGCACTGGACTATGACCAGGGTTCAGTTCTCTGTTTGGCCCTGGAAACCTACTGGGTGACCTTGGACACATCACATACTTTTCGCCCCAGAAAACCCTGTGATAGGTTCACCAGAGTGTCACTATAAGTCAGAAATGACTTGAATGCACACAATAACTGTCCTTTTGTGTTGACAACCAAGTGGGCAGAAGAAAAAATGTGTTAGATCAGTGGGTCTTAACCTTTTCTTTACCAGAGACCCCCTTTAAATATCTTTTGTTGCCATAGACTCCCCAGACTTAACTCAAGATTTAAAAACCTATAAGTGCATCAAATATTTATTTAAAACGGATCATCAGGGGTCTTCTAATTGGGAGAGAAGGGAGAAATAAGTAAATGCACACTTCCCTGAGAGTGGGATCCTTTGATGCAGCGTGGCAGCCAAATCTGAAGCAGGATATCAGGGAGGAGTGGGACCAAATGAGAAGAGGGGGCACTGCTGCAGCAAGTGCCACCCCTGGCAAGACATTGGAAATTGGAGCAAAAGATCACCACTGGTAAAATAAGCTGACATTCAACTGAAAGTGTGTGCACTGGTGAATGGAAACAAGGAAGTGCACTTGGGATCTTTTATAGAGCCTCTTTTTTGTTTTCATCCCCCTTTGGCCTCCCTGCCCCCATCTCAGCCTCCCCTCCTCCTGGTGAAGGAGGTAAAAAAGGAGGGGGCTGTTTGAGCATTTCTGATAGTACACTGGATTGCTCTCAGCTGGAAAGGAGGGGATGGAAAGAGACAGAAGAAGGGCAAACACTGGCTGGCTAGCTGTCAGGTCCGCTGTTACTCATGTGCTGAGCCCATCTCCTCCCTGCAGTGGAACAGCCACATGACAAGCAAGATGCAAGCCCGCCCAGCCAGCCAGCCAGCCTCCTTCTGCCCTGGTTCCTTTCATGTTGCCCTCTATTGTGGGGAACAGATGGATTGAGCAGCCTTTGAGCTGTGGACCCCCTGTGAGGACACTGCAGACCCCTGGGGATCCCCAGACCCCAAGTTAAGAGCCCCTGTGTTAGATCAAACCTGAGCCCTATTAAGCCTAACATCTGGTTTCATAGCTATTGTGGCCAGCACCCACGGATAGCTTTATCCTTCAAGTATCACTCATTAACAAGCAACCTTTCACAAACCTAAAACAATTAAGTCCAAAATCCACTGATTGCAAAAGATTCTAGGTTGGAGTTCTGAGAGTTTTAGCCCCATGGTCATCTAAGATCCTGAAAAGATTTGTCATGAATCACACACATAGCTTCACTGAATTTTCTGAAAATATTGTGATTCACATAAATAAGAGCCCAAGGTTGCTTGTTTTTATTTAGGCAGTCCTAGATCAAGGAAGAAAGCAACTATCTGGGTTTGGGGTCAGGGTTTAAATGGAAACAGATAGTAGCACTATAAGAACACCTGCTCATGTTCCATATCAGCTAATGGAGACAGCACCCATTATCTTCCAAACAGTATGTCGCATTAACAAAACATCAGGCCCCTTTCCTGAGCCATTAAGAAATGAATATCCAATAACAATATTTATTGCTTCTAAATGGGGTGTGCTATTTGGCTAAGAAGACAAGAAGAACCAAAGGCTCATCTAGCTAACATCATATTTCTCACAGTGGCTATACAGTTTTTCTGCATTTTTTTCAGCTTGGTGTCTACTCTGAGATGTGACCAGAATTGTACATAGTCTTCCAAGTGTTGTGTCGCCTTAGATTTCTATAGTTTGATATTGGCAGTTCCATTTTTGATCCCTTTCCTAATAATGTTCCCCAGCATGGAATTTACCTTTTCACAGCAGCCAAGCACTGGATTGGCCATTTTCATTGAGTTTTCTGCCATAATCCCTGTTGGTAAAGGTAACAAATAATACTTGATCTCTTAATAAAATGTCCAGAACAACAACCAGTTCCACACCCATGTACCAACAGCAGAGAAAAGAAATAAACATAGTTTTCTTCGTAAAACATATAAAAGTAGATTTACTTGCAGAAACTTGTGGATAGTCAAATACCTGATTTTATGGAAGAGAGACTGAGAAGGAAAAAGTGGCTGCAGGTTATGTCATGTAGAAAAATAATAGATGTGATAAAAACAAATAAATGGGAAGTCACTATAAATACATGCTGTGCTTAACTCCCATAGACTAACATGCAAACTAGCAATTATTGAGTACAGGCATGCAAAGATAGCTAAGTTGTTACTGTTGCGTGCTTTTGAGTCCTTCCTGATTGATGGCCTACTCTAACGTGAACGTATCATAGGATTTTCTGGGTACGATGCACCCAAGATCATTCAGTGGGTTTCCATGGCCAAGTGGGGAATCAAACCCATGGTCTCCAGGGTCATAGTTCAATGCTCAAACCACTATACCATGCTGGCTCTCACAGCTAAGCTAACCATCTCTAAATCTGTCTCCTGGCAAGTCATCCCTAGCTTAGGCCCCATCAGTGTATATGTGAAGTTATGGGGTTTTTAGGTCAGTTTGCATCACTTTACTAATCTTGAACTGCATTTGTCATTTTATTAGTCATTCCTGGATTTTTAGCAACCCTTTTTGAGTTCTTCATTATCCCTATTCGTTTCCTGCCTCCCTTCTCGCATCCTTTGATGTTGTCTGCACACTTTGTGATGTCATTGCCAGCTCCAGATATTTATGAACAAGATAAAAAGTATAAGTACCAATATACATCTTTGGGGGATCTCTGTTGGGAGACTTTGTCAATATATTCTGCTCTTTCTTTCCTATTCATCCCTTATTTACTTTTATATCCTACTTTTGCCCCAAACATTTCAGGATGGTTCTCTTTCTTCCCATTTTATTCTCACACCACCTTGCCCCTATTCGCTTCCTCTATCAGGAAGATCAGGCTGAAAGGCGTGGGTGGAGGGGAAAGAGAGAAAGCTCAGGTTCACTCAGTGAGTTTCATGCCTCAGTGGATACTGGATCTCTCAAATCCCATTTCATCATGTACCCTCCAACATTTTATAGATGAAAATGGAGACACAGGTGGCCAAGCAACATCAGTGTTTGGTTAAGATTGCAAGTGAGAAAAAAATATGCAAACTAGTAGTGGTAGCAGTTTGCTTTTGCTTGACCCTACTGGGAAAGGAAAGATTATGCCCCCTTCTCTCCTTTCCCTCCGACTGAGTTAACTAAGTATAATCTACTTTTGAACTTTGAGCTTAGTTTTCAGCAATTGAAGTAAGCTGAGGACAAAGCGGGAAAGTTGGAGAAAGAAAAAGTGGGACAACAGAGGATTAATTGGGACAGTTGGAAGGTATGCCAACAGTCTAACCACTACATCTTGCTGGCTTTAAAGCAACATATCTACTTTTTTAACATAACATCAGGATTTCGGCTTTCTTTCTCTCCCTAGGCGTCAATACTTGAAGCGCATCATTGCTGAATACGAGGCCTTGGACGTGGAGATGCCCTGCATTCGCAAGTTTCCCAGACCGCCAGCTGCCCGTCCCCTTTGTCTTTGTCTGGAGAGCCCAGTCAGTCCTGCTTCACTAGGAGGGAACAGTCAGGACTGGCTCCACATTGGGGGTGGTGGTGGTCCTGGTGGACCACCTTTTCTGTCAGTGGGTTCCCTGACGACAGTGAGGAGGAGGATCCCTTTGAGCTGTATCTATAGTGAGGCCCACCTTTTAAATTTCCTCCAACGTCTCAGTGTAACAGTGTATCACAGGTGTTGTAGGAGAATACTTGGAGTGCCAGTTCCACTTTTTTTATAAAGGGATGCCAGGGAAGACATCAATAGTGTGACTTGTGGGGCCTTCCAATAGCTGCCACAGGATGCCAAGGGCTGGCAGTTGTCCTGGACTTACTGGAGTTTCAAAGCCAGTCTGTCTGTCTAAGAGCCAGCTGGTGAAGTGGTTTGACTGATGGGCTAAGACTTCAAGAGATCAGAGGTTGAATCTCCACTTGGACGTGGAAACCCACTGGGTAACCTTGGGCAGGTCACACTCAGCCTCTGAAGAAGGCAGCAATAGCAAACCATCTCTGAACAAATCTTGCCAAGAAAACCCCATGAGTTCACCCTAGGGTTGCCATTAGTTGGAAATGACTTGAAGGTACACAACAACAACTTCATTTTCACCTTACCCCCTTTCACTTGCCTCTCAAACTCATCTTCACTCCCTCCTATTTTTACCATCTAGGATGGATCCCTCTTAGAGTGGCCACAAAAAGGAGAAAAAGCCTAATTTAAGAAAGAAGACAAAAGAGAACACAGATCTTTTTACAACCTGCCAGTTCTGTTTTATCCGTATAAGTGCACATTTGGAAATAACTATAATTTAAATACAAATATAATACATCTGTCTAGTGAGAAAATCTAGCCTGCATGCTATTGTTTCAACTAGATTCAGCTACAGCAGATCCATGGAAACAGTTGCTGACTAATAAGTTAACACTCATGTAAATCCCATTGATTTGATAGGTCTATCACAGTTAAGACTAGAGATGGAAAGAATATTCGTAATTGTTCCCAGGTCAAAAAGTAGGGTTCCCAGAAAACTCAGTTGGAAAGAACAGTATAACAGCAAGAATTTTATGCCATTTTCTCCTGTTATTTGAAGTGTTGTGGAAGAATTACTTTGCAGAAAATATTTCCTGGCTTTCTTGTGCATGCATGTACTTATATACACACATACAGACGATTTTCTGAGTGGAAAATGATTAGAAAACACTCTTTCTTGCACACAAAAGAGGTGGCAGGTTGCGCAACACTGTTTCCACTTAGGGATGTTCCCATATGGAAAAAAATATGTAGAGAAAATCCATTATGGTGAAGGATTTACATCTGCAGTTTGGACTACAAATAGGATTCAGGACACCACGAGCAGGGTGACCTGCATGCCTTTTCAGTTGTCTGGGGCCATTTCTGCCCTACACTGTTATATTGCTACTGTTCCACTTTTAACATCCTGTGGAATTCTGAGGTTTGTAGTTTACTGAGGCCAAAGGGCTCTCTGCCTGAGAAGTCTAAAGGCCCCTCCCTGAACTGCAAGCCCCAGGATGTTGGTAGTGGAATAATAGCACTATAACAGTGTAGTGCGGAAATGGACTGGGTGTCAGCTGTTGAGGGACAATGTTTAAGCTTCCAGCAACCCTCTTTTTTAAAGGATTATCTTTAAACCAGAGTTGGACTGGACAACCCTCTGAACAGAGGGTGACTTCAAACAGAGGACTATCTTGTGCAAATTGGGACACGAGGCCATCCTAGCTCCTCCTCCCCTTCAGAACTGCTTTGTTAGGAACAATAGCATCTACTTCTGTGTGTGTATGAATACAGTATCATCTGATTCTCCCTCCTGTTGCCATGAGCCTTACCTGCAGCCAGTGGAGTGAGAGGAAGCCAGCAAATTCAGACTAGGCCTCATCTTGTGAAGGCAACCATTTCAGTTCCGTTGCGGCCATTTGGGGGCAGACTGGATTATCAGCCTGTTTCTCAGAGGCCCACTGTTGGGCCTGTTGTCGAGCAGCCTTATTCCATGTTGAGCAGCCTTAGGCCATTAAAGGGATCATAGCACAATAGAGATGGGCGAGAGCCCTTTCACCCTACGTAATAACAAGGCTGTGACTCCATGTTAACCACCATCGTTCCAGCCTCTGGAATCCTGGGATTTGCAGTTTAGGAATTCTCAGCCAGAGAGTTCTAACCACTAGTCTAGTGCCTCCCCAAACTACAAATCCCAGAATTCCAGGCTGGACCCATGGCTGTTAAAGTTGAATAACAGCTACGTAATTGTGCAGGGTGAAAGGGTGGTCTTCTTGTTCTCCTTTCCCTGGCCTTCTTTTCCCCTGTCCTTTTGTGTGTATGGATGCAAACTTTTTTAGAGGGTAACCCTAAGGGGAAGAACTGTGTCTGTCTGTCTGTCAGTAAGCCACTTTGAGAGCCTTATGGCTATAGAGCAATGAATACATATTTTAAATATTATGTCTGCTACTGTTCCCGCCTCCAATAGTTATCTCACAGATTTTTACAATATACTGATGAACAGTTAGCAGGACCAGGTTTACCATTTAGACGCAATGAGACAATTGCCTCAGGCTAAGGCAACAGCCTCCGATTGTTCCTCCCACGTCTTCTGGCTATTCCCTTCTCTTGGAGGACAGAACTGTATGGCCATTTCCACACTACACTGTTCATAGTGCTATTGTTCCACTTTCAACAGCCTTTGGAATTCTGGGGTATGTATTTTACTGGGGCCAAACTGCTCTCTGGCTGAGAATTCTAAACGCCCCTCCCTAAACTACAAACCCCAGGATTCCATAGGATGTTGAAAGTGGAATAATAGCACTATAACAGTGTCGTGTAGCAATAGCCTCTGTCTTACACAGTTGGTTCTAGATCCCTCTAAACCAGCCTGCTGCCCTCACTTGTGGTTTGTTGTTGTGTGCCTTCAAGTCATTTCAGACTTATGGTAAACCTAAGGTGAACCTGTCATGGGGTTTTTTGGGGGCTGAGAATCTGTGACACACTCAAGGTTGCCCAGTGGATTTCCATGGCTGAGCAGGGAACCAAACCCTGGTCTCCAGGGTCATAGTCCGATGCTCAAATCACTACTACACACGGGCTGTTGGAAGATCCTATTCCATAGCTACTGGTGAAGGAAGATTTGACCACTAGTCCAATCAGCTTCTATTAGAGCTGCCATCTTGTTGTTTGTTACCTGAAGCAAAGGACAGAATGGCATCTCTTTCTAACAGAAGCTAGTGTTTCGTCAGGCCTGGCACTCTCAGGCATTTTTTTCAGTGGTCATGACAAATGGGACTTTCTCTCTTGTTCTTTTTTTGAAGTTTGTAGCCCATCCAGTTTCACAGAAGATAGGAGCTCTACAACCTTGGCTGAATGGAGTAGATTTTTTAAAAAGCTATCAAAAGCTTTCAAACATCCAGATTCTATGTACCTAGCCAGCCTAGACATCCAGAGCCAATAGATAACTTGTTTTCAGTGGTGGTTGGCTGCCTGTTTAGGCCTCCTGTGATCAGAGATTGAAGATATCATTTTTGGACTGCAGCTCATGGTCATGCTTGCTGGGAGTTCCAGTACAAAAAATATTCTCTTCAGTTATATTTGCTATGGAATTAATTGTTTCACTTCAAAAACATCATGTGGTGATGTCTGTTTGTATGCCTAGATGAAAACAAATGGGTGGATTAGAAAGGTTCATGCAGAATTAGGGCTGGCTCAGGATATTTTGCTGCTTGAGGCCAAGGACAAGATGGGACCCTTCTCCAATCCCTGCATAGAAGCTGTCTGGACTGACATTTGAATCTATGGGTTCTTCCACCCTACACTGTTATAGTGCTATTATTCCACTTTCAACATCCTATGGAATCCTGGGGTTTGCAGTTTAGGGAGGGGCCTTTAGAATTCTTAGCCAGAGAAGTCTTTGGCCTCAGTAAACTACAAACCCCAAAACTCCATAGGATTTTGAAAGTGGAACAATAGCACTGCAACAGTGTAATGCAGAAAGGCCCTACATTGGCAAAGAAACGTCATCGTCACCCACACCTGAGGGAGCTGGCTAGTTTAGTTGGTGTAGGCTAAGTTGTATGGCACACACAGCTCTTTGTTCTTTGAGGGAGACAAATGGCCAGGGGTTTTTAAAGATGCTGAGAGGCTTTAGTAAGACCAGCTGTGTGAAAAATGGGGCTGTTAAAGTTTTCTGGCTATCATAGCTAAATAGAATCTCCCTGTGCAGTGGTACTATACTGATTTGTATATGATATTTGGGACAAACAGGAGAAGATGGCTCAACACCTTCATGCTCTCTTTGGGAGCTTGCTAGAAGCATTCTGGCTGGCTGCTGATGGAATGGAAAGATGGTCAAGCCAACTCTTAAGTGCTTATTGAGCCTTTTGCCTTACCATGCACGCTTTTTTTCATGTGAACAAGTAGCTTTACGGCAATTCGGATTGTGAAAGGCTGTAGTGGGTTTTAATGCAGTTGAGGAGTCATAAAAAAAGGCTATTTTAAACCCTTATGACACATTTCCTTTAGGAAGACAGCAGTACTTCCTAGTGGTTGGACCTGAGGGCTAGGAGTAATAGTTGCAGTGGAAGCTGACAGCTGAACACTCCTTTTGCCTTTTAGCCTGAAAGGGAGATGAACCATGCAGAAGTTCTAGCGGCTGTAGAGGCTGTCATCCCCAATGCCTTTGAAACAGGCCTTCTGCGCAACATTCAGTTTGAGAACATTAATGTGATCTGTGGGACTGCTGGACGTAAGAACAGGTTTGGCCTTCCAAGTCTTGACTTTTTCCTCATTCACCCACTCGGCATCATTGCCCATCTGGCTTGTGTTGCTAGAAAACCTAAGTGTCCCAGTTCTCTCTCCTTCTCTGCGCTGTTGTCAGATGCTTTGGAGGTGCAGCCATAATAGTCCCACAGGTAGAAGACTCCCTCTAGTCTAATTTAAGATCCCCAGCTCTCTGGGCCTGGATCCTCTTATCCAGTCCTCAGAGCAAGGGGAAGGAATCCCAGGGCAAGAGCACTGGTCAGACACTGTGTGTTTGTATATACATTCCTTATTTGTCAGACTTGGTCCTTCTTATTTGGATGATCTCCTGTGAAACTGTAGTTGATGCTTAAGGAATCATGGTTACTGACCCCACCAGGGGCTGCCCCTTGTAATATCTCCCTTGTAAAAGTATCACACCCTGCCTCTTGTAACATCACAGGGGGCCTTTTCTAGGCCTCAGATTTTGGGCCCTGATATGTCATAGGCTTAGGATAGCCTGAGGCACATTCACACTACAGAATTACAGTGTGATCATTCCACTTTAACTGCCATGGTTCTATGCTATGGAATCCTGGGGTTTGTACAGTAGTTTGGTGAAGCATTGGAGCTTTCTGGATGAGAATTATAATGCCCTTCCTTCAACTGCAAACCCCAGGACTCCATAGGACAGAACCGTGGCAGTTAAAGTGAAATAATCCCACTAAAATCTGTAGTGTGAATGAGCCCGGGCAACCCTCATTATCCACATGCACCACTGGCTGCATTCCCATCCCTGCTTAATGGAGCTGTTTTTGCCATCACCTATTTTCCCATGCCTGCCTGTGCCATGTTTTTAAATTTTTGGCAATTGTGGAGCTACTGCCTATTAGGGAAAGTCACAGGAGCCATAGCATCCCCCTGCATCATGGTATAGCCTGACCTATCATACATTTCAACCCCCTTGCCACTCTTCTCATCTTTCTGTGCAGGTGGCTCCTCACAGTGTCAGATTTCCGGACCCGGAACCAGCTTTTGTGTTCAGGACTGACCTTGGGCCAAGATCACTTTGTCTTGCGGCGCTGGGATGACCTGGTGATGGAAGATTATCGCATGCACCTCCGAAGGGCGCTAGCGCGCCAGCGGCTTCTAGACACCCTTAGTGATTCATGGGATGGAAACCACTTGGATGGGAAATGAGGTCTAGGGTGTACACGAATCACCAGCAAAAAGAAACATGCTGTTTGCCCTTTTGTGTATCTGTTTTCTTCCTCCCTTCTCATGCCCCACTTTTTAAACTTTAGAGACCACTAGCTCTGTTATCTCCTGGTTTCTTCTTCAAGAATTGACAACTCAAGTCTAGTATAGTGTTCACTAGGTATTTCTGCTGAGAAGAAATCTGGGAACAAGGCGCCCTCTGGGGGCATATCTTTGTACTTCCTTTCTCATGTTTTTGATGTTGATGCTCAAAATGGTCCAATTCCCAGCAAACAGTGAATGGAGGGAGAGAGGGGGTATAACTGATGTTCTCAAACTGGCATGCAAGCTGGGCCCTTTGATCTGGGAGCTGTTGCTTCTAATTCTAAATGTGGGACAAGCTGGTTGCCGTTCCTCAGGGAGGAAGGGAAAAGGAGCTGCGTTCATCATGGCCACTACAAAAGGTGTTTTGAGGCTGGTTCTTCGGTATGCCCTACTAAGCTCATTGGTCTTTAATTGGCTGTTTGGGACTCACAAATGGGTCACATCTTGACTTAAAGTGAGTCATCCTGATGGTAGCAGCACCAACTTTTGCTTTCATTAAGAATGTCCTTTCAAGGCCCTTTTTTAAAGTCAAAGGGAATGTATGGACATTTGTGTGTAAGCATATAAAGAGGCAGAATGAAAGCGGGATAAAGAAAAGTGGAGCAACTGAGAAAGAAATAGGAGTGTCTGAATGGGTTCCTGTGAAACAGGGAACAAGATAGAACAACAAAGGGAGAAAGGAAGATGACAGTATGGAAAAGAGGAGATGAAAGAGAATGTGGAAAACGAAGAGAAAGAAAAGGAAAGAATCAAAGGAATGAGGAAGAAACAAATGAGAGACTATGGAGCAAGAGGAGATGAAAGAGGAGGAACATCAGAGTGGGGGGATGGAAGGAGGGAAGGAGCAAACAAAAAAACAAGGGTTGAAAGAAGGCGATGAAAAAGGATGAGGAATGGAAGAGAAAGAAAGAGAGAGAGAAAGAAAGAAAGAAAGAAAGAAAGAGAAAGAAAGAAAGAGAAAAAGAAAAAGAAAAAGGAAGGAAGGAAGGAGATGAAAGGAAATAACAGAGAGAACGATCATAGAATAATTAAAAAGAGGTAAAAGACAGGATGAGAATAACAAGAGAAAACATAATTAGCGAAGTCAAAGCAAGCATCTTTGCAGATTTAGGTTAGTGGTTGATTTCTGTACTTGAAATTTTGAAAGTTACAGCCCTGGCTGAAATGAATACTCAGCCTAGCAACATGGTTTTCACAGTAGTATGAGCATTTGGAAGGGTCTCCTTCTTCAGTTTCTGTCATGCCATGTGAATCCAGATTTTGATTCCATGTAGCACAATCGACTGATTTCATTGGATGGGGCCCAAATGCTGTTTTTTGTGGTATAGCCTGTCATGGTATGTTTTGCACAATAGCAGGAATAGGTAATCTTCCCTTTCCCTTAATTGGGACAGGTGGATTTTTCTCTGGAATCGTGCAAAGACATCCAATCATATTATAGTGTTTTGGAAACTTGCTGGACTTTGTTTTTATGTGCTTAGCAATACCAACACTTTTTAGTGACCCTCCCCAGTTCACATCTGCGGTAGACGCTATACACACACCTCAGAGGGTGCAAGCCTCTTCTGACCCTTGGAGCACCCAGAGACATATGGCAGGGAAGCAATCTATCTGATCTTTGGCAGTTTTTCCATTGCCTGCAGTGTGGCTAAAGGCCTGGTAACAAAGGGCTGACTAGCAGTATGGCAGTACAAGAGTCAAGGCATGGGGATCTGGTATTAAGTGCTTTTTTAATTTTGCCTCTCTGCAAGAAATTCACAGTCCATGTACTTCTCTCTCCAATTTTATCCTCAAAGTAACCCTGTGAACTAGGCTGGGCTGCAAGAAAGTGGTCAAAGGCCATTTTGAAATTCTTAACAGTAGAGACTTGAACCCACTGTCTAAAGCCATTTCCTATCATTGACTTACTGTTCGCTGTTGGTTCCAATAGCTCTGCTCTGGTCCCCAGCCTCATCAGGTAGAGAAAATGGCCACAGGCAGTTTGAGATTTTAGGTACCATGGAAAGGAAACAAAGGTCAGGTGTTTGTTATTCTGCTGTGTAGGATATTTTGCTGCATATGATAGCGAAAAGTGCTTGGGGGAATTTCTGCTTCATGGGTCAAAAGAATTTCGCTAGTTTGTGGTATTATGCACCTTAACTTGATGTGTATGTATATGTATGCACACAATCCTGTGTGCATGAGGATTTACTGCTCCTTTCCAGGCAACAAAATGTCTTGGTCTGGCTCACTCTTGCTTCCTGACTCCACCTCTTATAAAGGGAAGCTTTGGCACATGTAAAGGTGGAAGATGATGCCCAGCAGCACTGCAGGAGCCAAGACCTGCATCCCACACATTTTCTTTGGCTTGCATCTGCATGCTGATTTAATTATAGGAATGAGCTAAGGTGCACAGTTGTAGTTGCCAGCCTCCTACATTCCTCAATTCCCACATGAAAAACTTTCCCAGTGGTTCCATTATGGAATCTTACACTCATAAAGGCCAATGCCCCATGGCTACAATATTTGCAGGGATGGAAGCACTAGAACACCAAGCTTTTGGTAGGTCACTCTTTCCAGACATGGTAAACTATTGGGAAAGCTAGAACAGAATTCTCTGAGGCTGCATCTGATGTTCTTGGATTTTGTGCGCAAATGGAACCTCTGGCAAATGCTCCGCTTTGTTCCATCCTCTTGGATTTGGAGCAGCATTGCTGAGGGTGCTTGTTCCCTGCTCTGATTCAGCTCTTGTTTTTGGTCCACTTGAACAGTCTTCCATCATGGAATTCAAGGCAAGGTATGCTACATTCCAAGGCAGCCTCCCGTCAAAACACTAAATGGATCCAGAACAGTAGCTTAGTTTCAACTTGTTTGCTGCATTGTGTACCCTCAGAGTGTGTCCCACGACATTACTAATAAGGCATTTCTACCAAGAACTGTACTAGGCCTGGACACATCTTTCTGGAAAACTGGGCTAGCAGGTGCTTCCACTCCATGCCACACCACTTGAGGAATGAACTATAAGCTCATTGTTCTATGGCTTTTGGCTTGTATAACCACATTTAGGATTGTGTCTACACAGAACACAGGCCAAGCTTTCTAGAAAGCTGTAGACCAGCCACAGGTGAGCTTCAGGTTTTCCCATTTTCTTTACTCTTCACTGGAACCCATTGGTCTACCAACCAGATGGCCAGATGCAACACAAAGCAAAGGGGAAGGAGATAACCACCCACTCCACCTGATTTTGGCCTGAGTCGTATTGGTGAATCTCACCTAGAGTAGATCCATTGAATCAAGGGTCAAATGGTGAGTAAACACAAAGGTAAATCCTATTGATTCAACGAGTGTACTCCTCTTCGAACAAAATAAGATTTAGACCTTCATCATCTTCCAAGGAGTTCTGCAAATTGCTGAACACATCCACACAAGGGATGTCATTCACTTGACATTATTTTCAATTATGCTGGCCAGGATCCTGTAATGGATTTACATATGTGTAAGCACCATAGTTACAGTGCTACACAATGAATCCTGGCTTGAAACCCCCTCCCTCTATTTACCAGGCAGCAGCTGCTGCAATCTATGGGGATTGATTCCCCTGTCACCCAGGAAGCAGCTGGCTGCCATTTCCATCACCTCCCAAAAGCTATCTCCAGTGTGACAAGCAGAAACAGGGTCCTTGTCACAATCCACTCACTCCACTTCATACAACCCACTCCAAAGGTCGCTTGTATGAAACAGAGTGGAACCATCAGCCTGCTGCTTCCTGATTGTTAGGAGAACAGACCCTTGTTGATTGCAGTGGCTGCTGCCCAGCAAATGACAAGTGGGGAACTTTCATGGTCCCTACGTAACTCCTAAACTGGAGCTCTGGTGGTACAGTGATTAAATGCCAGTACTGCAGCCACAATGTTGTGAGTTTGATCCTGCAAGGCTCCAGGTTGGCTCAGCCTTCCATCCTTCTGCAGGTCGGCAAAGTGAGTACCCAGCTTGTTGGGGGCAATTAGCTAAAATATGTTGTAAACTGCTTAGGGAGTGCTTCGCACTGATAAGCTGTATACAAAGGTAACCGCTATTGCTATATAAACTGGGGGCTATGTAGAGCCTGTGAATACAGAACTGTCATGAGTGTATAACTCCAGCTTACACATTCATAACTCACAGAGGATTCCAGCCATTATTTCTAAGGTCCATGGGTAGGTGAGTGGGTGCAATGTCTCACCCATGGTAAAAAAAATGTTTTAGTTTCTAGTACTGGTGTATTTTTTGCCACAAGAGGGAAAAATCCAACTTTGGGAAAGATCCATGAGAGTTCCTTCTGTTGTGGCCTCAGTTTGGCTTGAGTTTTGTTTGGAAGCCCAGTTGCTGAAGCAGTTTACCTACTGAGCTACATTTGCAAATGACCTCCCATAGTTTACAAAAAAAAGAAGTCTCACAGCTGAGGTGAGCCTCACAGCTGAGGCTATTGTATCTGTTATTTTGTGAGAGCTGAACTCTAGCCCCACCACTCCTTGTCCTCATCACAACTCACCTAGGATGACAATGACTGTGGAAAAACTCCCAGAACAAACTGGCAAAATGAAGGCAGCCTCTCACCAAATGCCTTTTTCACACTGTTTCTTCCCCTTCCACCCCACTGTCCAGGAAATTGCCAACAGACCTGACAATGATGCAGTATCTGCAGTGAAAACTTAGCACACAACTGATTGTAAGCCTTGTTTCTTCCTCTTTGTCTGCAACATAACACACACCATGGATGCAAACACACCTGGGGGGAACTTCTGTATCCCATAGAGTTTATATTTGCAAATAAAATCAGTAAATTACATTAGTTGCTCTGCACAGGCATTGGAGGCAGAGACAGGACAAGGGGATTCGGTAGAGGAACATATATGGTGTGTGTGTGAGTGTGTGTGTGAGAGAGACTTAGGCAGATCTGCCTGAATGCCATAGGGTGGGCTTAGGCAGCACAGAATTAATTACATTCATCTTGGGAGATTCTGCCCACAGGATGAGGTTTCCTAGAGATGTGGTTGTGGGTAGGGTGATAGGGAAGAAGATGAAGATGCAGGATTCCTGGGTTCAAGAGTCACTCTGGCCATTAAGAGTGGAAGTGGCACTTCCTTCCCCCTTCATAAAACATCCTAAATTCTACGAGAAGGATGTAGAGCAGGTAGAAGGAGCCGAAGGAAAGTTCTCGAATGACAGGAGCCTATTTTTCCAGCACAGCAAGAAACCACACTGGGTTCCTGAGTGAGGACTGCGACACACCCAGGGGAGCTTGATGGAACAAGATGGGTGACAGGGGACCTTTTAAGGCCTCTTGGGCCAAGAACCAAGCTAGACTTTTGAGAGCCAGGGCAGGTTCTTGAGGGTGGGAGATGGGATGGCTATGCCTTTTGGCTTAGGAGCCAACCTGGCTTCTCGCAAAGGTGTGTAGAGTGAGATTGGAGATTGGGACCTAAGGAATCGGATTCTGGCAGGTCTCTCCAAGAAAAAAAGAAAGAAAAAGGAAAGATGGCTGAGGGACAAA
Organism: Cyclura pinguis; assembly: GCA_030412105.1. NCBI lineage: Eukaryota > Metazoa > Chordata > Lepidosauria > Squamata > Iguanidae > Cyclura > Cyclura pinguis. The sequence continues at coordinate 103,111,424 of CM059604.1, forward strand.
GGGGAGAAGTCTATTATACATGACACCTGGGTGCTACAAGGCCAGGTGTTGGGGGGCAACAATCCCCTCAGAGACTTATATCAGAGGATTAAATGGGGTGGAGTGTACCGACTCCCTTCCCTGTAGCCCGTCCCGACCCATCAATCACAAAAATCAGAACACAACCCTGTCAGATGCAGGCATTACCACCCCACCCACCCCACCCACCCCCATCCCCACCCATCATCCCAGGGAACAGATCCCTGAAGCACAAAGTCAACATTACATACTTCATTTCAGTACATTTAAGGCAAGAGGATTCAATGCTGCAGTTCTCAACCCTTCCAGGACCAGTCCACCCCTAGACAAATCCAGTTGCATCCTGGGCAATTTATGCTCCTCTCCACTCATTAGACTTTCCCTCATTCCTGCTCAGAGAACCCTGGGGTCGTACCCCCTTCCCCCCACTCCTGCACACATTAAACCACTGAGCCAAAAATATCACTTTGGAGGACTCAGGCATTCCTGTGTGATTTCCAGTTCTCTTTCATCTAAGGCAACAATCCCAATCTCTCCCCAAACAGGGGGTCTGACAGTCTGAACTAGTAGCAACACTCCACCCCCATTTTGACTTTTTTTTAAAAAGGCAAGCCTTTCTAGAAAGCTGAAGAATCATGTCCTCTCATTTACTCCACCCTGCCCTTTTAAGTTCTGCCCCCCTGCCTCAGTCTTTTAACCATATCTATGGGACAGGCTCAGGGGGAAAAAAACCTTTTCATCAGCCATGACAGTAGTATAATTAAGGGACAGGTCTTTCTCAAAGATGCCAGTGCAGCAGAAGTGGCCACCTTGTGCTCCTCCAAGTTTTTTTTTGCGGGGGGGGGGCAGGTGGGGATGGGAGTGTAAATCCCATGATTCTTTATCATTGGCCAGGCTTAGTGAGGGCCTCAGTCCAAAAGCATCTGCAGGGACACAAGCTGCCCAACCCTTCACTAGCATGAAGTCAAGAAGCAAGCTGGGCCTTGTGCACCATCTGCCTTTTTCTCCATACAACCCCCAAACAATTTCTTGGTTATCAAAGCAGGGGTCTCCTCAGAATATACGAATGGCTACTTGAGGGCTCTGAGAAACAGGAAACCCCTTAAACGACAATCCTGGGGGTGGAGTTCCAAAATCTGGCCATGCATTTGTCGCTGACAGTCTTGACATTTTCAACTCTTTCTCTGCCTGATTCCATGAGTCCCATTCACTAGTCTTCTTGTTCCACCCTGCAGGCACTGTTTCTCTGTGAGATCACCCAACTACCAGTCTTCTTTTCTAGAATCCGGAAGACCAGGAGCCTTCTCTAAGCACTATAAATCCCTCAGACCTGGCTCCCAGATCCTTCCCCTCCCATACCCCCTCCCCAATCTCACCATGTTCTTTTTCCCAGAGCTGGAACATGAATCCACAGGGGCTGCCTGAGCGAGGAGCTGAGAACAGCAGCATAGACCCCTCCCCTGCCTAAAATTGGAGAGGAGACCATCTTTCCCACCTCCCCACATCATCATCATCATCATCATTTTGGAAGACATTCTAAAGTTTGTTTGTTTCGTTTTGCTCCCTCCTCGGGGCCTGCGGATGGGAGGGGCCAGTGCGGCCAGTCCGACGAGACAAGAGCCCTTTTCTTTAAAAAGAAAGAAAGAAAAAAAGATGGCCGCCCAGCCAGCAGCACTGAGGTGCAGTGTCAGCGGCCCACGTGACTAGCCACACAGTAAGGAGGGGAGGGAGTTTCTGCCATGTGGCACTAGGATGTGGCATTTGGTGGCTGCTGGGATACGAAGGGGTAAACAGCAGCTGCGTCTGGAGATGGGCCAGAGCGAGGCCACGTGGTACAGAGTCGTGGCTTTGGAGGCACAGTGGGAGTAGCCACGTGGCCTGTCGGGTTGTGGCAGCAACAGAGAAGGGGCACCACAGGAGATGTGGGTGGATGGGATGACAGAGTGACGTGGCAAGAGGCGTCCTGAGAGGGAGGCACACAAAGCCACATGGCACAGAGCCAGGGCACTAGAAGGGTTAACCCAGCCATGCAAATTGGGTGAAGATGTGCAACTCCCAACTCAAAACAGCCAATAGCCAACTTGCCCAACAGCACCTGGTTAAGGTCGCTGTGGGAGAACAAAATCCCTCGCCACTCACAGCTCTTCACTTAGTGCTTTCGCTCTTTCTGCCTAGCCTCCACATCAACTCACTGTTGGCTTTTTCTCTCGTACCTCTATGGCCTAGCTGCTGCCTTGCCCTTTTGCTTCCAGTGATTTCCACCACCTTCCTGCACACCCACTTGAGGCCTTCTGAATCCAGAGCCTGTGCCTCTTTTCCTTGGCTGCAGGCAGCTGTCATCCCCTCTCAAAAGCCATCGCCCACATGGACTTCTCAAATCCTGTATTTTTACAAGCTGGGCTGGGGATGATAACGTGCTTGCTGAGAAAATGGCTGCCACAACGGGAATTCCGCCTTGTAAGCTGTTAGCGCTTGCAGTCTTGACTGTCTTTTGCGAATCATCCCTGCCTTGCATTTCCCAACCACAAGGGCTAGAGATTCACCTTATTTTTAATAAAAGCAAAGCTGAAATTTTAAGGTTCTGCAAATATCCTGGCTGCCCACGTAAACATTTTATTTGCCCGGGGCCTGTCACCAGTTGGGTTTTTTTTTTAAAGTTTTGTCTGTTTTCTTTTTTTTTTTTTTGCATGCCTGGGTTAATCGTGTAGTCATGAAGGGAAAGGGTACATTGCTGGTCTTGACAGGTGTCAGATGCATAAGGTTACCCAACATCATGGAGTGTGGGCATCTGTGTGACCAGAGCCACATAGTACAGAAATGTGGCATGGCTTAAAAAAAAGAAAAGAAAAAAGTGCAGCACACTATGCCGCACGAGTTAATGGTCATGGGAGGTGGGGGAGGGCTTAGCTGCATGGCACAGAACTACGGTTTCAGAGGCGCAAGGGTGGGGTTGGCTGCATGACACAGTCGTGGTGGGCTGGCGGTGGCTAGCTGTAGATCTAAAGAGTCACAGCACAGGTGAAGTGGCAAAATGGGGCCAGCCACAAGGCCTACAGTCACATAGTACAAGTCCCCACACACTTCCCCACAGCTCATAATCCCTGATGTGGAGACTGGGAAGGAAAGGGGTCAAAGAACTCCCTCCTTCCCCTCCCAATGGATGGAGCATCACACTGAGGACCCCAGCAATGAGCAGCGGCAAGAGCCCCCTCCCCCCATCTGTGTTCTGGGGGGAAAAAAAGCAGTCTGTCCACTGGGTCCTGGCGTCCGAATGGCTGCAATGGGGAGGACAAGTTATGCAGTGCCCCCTGGTATGCTGGGCTCTTTTTGTTTCTTTGGCAGCTGAGCATTGAAGAGAAGGGGGGAAAGACGCTCCATCCATAGCACAGATATGGTCAGTATCCAAAACCCCTCTCCCTGGGAATTCAGGGTGGTGGGAACATGTGATGATGCTGAAGGAGACAGCAAGAGACATGGAGTGGGAGCACCTACCCACACCTTTTCTTTCTGCCGCCTTTCTTCCATGCTCCAGCCCCGAAAGCATCTACCTAGCTGGAGTCTACTTGCCACAGATACCCCTCTGGCAGAAGGACACAAAGAGACTCCCCAACTTATCAGGGAAATGCTCGTATGGAGATCTCTCCATTCTGGAAGTGCAGAAATTTGTGAAACATGCATACATGAAAACAGCTCTGGCACGTAAAACAGATGAAGGCTGACCCTGAGTATGTAAGCCATGAGTGATGTGTATGTGAGCAGCACAGATGTGTATGTGAGCAGACAGTTGCAGCCAAGATTGTGTGGCTAAAATGGAAACAAAAGCTCTTTCCTTTGGCAGAGGAACTTTTGGCACAATATCAGTTCACCCATCTGGATTCTACTTCAAAACAAAGTTCTGGTCCTCTCTGTGGAAAACTGCAAATCTTTTCCTGGCTTACATAAATGAAAGAAACCCTTTACTATATTCTTCTGAGGCTGCTGATGTATCATAAACTTTACAACTGAATGGATTCCTGCTCCAGGAAAACAACATGTAAGTGAACCATAGTTGCTATGTGCCTTCAAGTCATTTCTGAGTTATGGCGACCCTATCATGCACTTTCTTGCCATTTGTACAGAGGGGGTCTGCCTCCCTCTCAAGCTGAGAGTGTGACTCGCCTAAGGTCACCCAGTGGGTTTCCAAGGCCAAGAGGGGATTTGAACCCTGGACTCCAGAGTGGTAGTCCAACACTCAAACCAGTATACCATTGCTGGCTAAGTGAACTCTAGCCACATATTATACCGCAGCTTAGTGCGGAACATTGTCTTTCACATACAAACCACACGGCTTACAACTTGGGGATGTTCAAATGTGTCTGGCTGCTGAGCTCATCAGTCTCTAGCCAGTATACTCTGGAATATCTCATTACCTTTGCAACCTAGGCTGAAACTTATGTCAGGATATGTGCTATTCAAAAATACCCAACACTGCATGAACCAACACAATCTCCTCTGCCCAAATACAGTCTCAAACCGCTCACCAGCAATATATGGCTTGATCTGCACAGGTCAGAGCAGACTGGCTCAGATATAGACAGGAACACTACCAGAGGAACCCCTGCTAAACTAGTAAGACTGCTTCTATATGGGATTGCTAACAAGATATTGTAACCTGGTCAAATGTGAAACCATCTGGTCAACATCATTTTACAATGACGAATACTTTTAACAAGATCCAAAGAACTAAAGAATGCACAGGTGACCTACCATCTGGCATCCTTCCATATGAAGCTTCTACTGGAAAATTGCCCTGCCTTGGTGTGAAATTTCCTTGAATTTATATCCAGCTATCACAATTCATTTATAATCCACCTGTGTTTTCCCACTGCTGTTGCTATTTCTTTGTTAAGAAAAAATAAAGAGTAAAGATGGAATAGTTTACTCTGGATGCACACACTCTGATGTTAAGCAGGGCTGTGCCTGCTCAATCCTTGGATGAGAGACCAAGGAAATTTCACAGATCTCCAGGTGGGGTTAGGAAGTAATCCTGCCTGAAAGCATAGAGACCCACTGCTGCCAGATAGTTAACAACAGTGGGCTACACAGACTAATGGGTCTGACTTGGCATAAGGCAGCTGCCTATGTTCATCAGCAGTGCCAGCAGCTCTCCATTTCGAAACTCCCTTAATTCCAGGTCACCCAATTCTCTTTGTAGCACCACTAGAGGGCATCACTGTACTGATTCTGCAATTAAGAGCCACAGTCAGCAAATTCTCAACAAGATCAGAAAGTATTAGGATCTGGAACCACAGTCCAGGTCACTTTGGAGAGGTCTCACAATTACCTCTGCTCATAAATGAGAGAATAGTTTATGCTTCCCCAGGGTTGGTCCAATAAAGCTATAATAACATGGGACATACAAGGTACTGCCTGTGCCAATAATCCTCGTCCCCCCATCTGAGTTGCTTATGCTAGTTTTAACTCCACTACCCCACCCCATTCAGCTGGCTTCCAAGAGATCCTGATGTTTGAGAATATTCCTTTATGTGCAATCCAGGTAATAGGAAGAAGTATTTCCACCCCACTGTAGTGACATATGAGGTGTTTTCATTAGTAGCCTTGATTTGTGAGCTGCATACCCAGAAAGCCAACTAGCTAGGAGCACTATCACTGCTTCAGAGCTCAACAGCAACACAGCACAAGATTTCCTGCTGAACTAAATCACTCACAGTTGTAGCATCAAAAAGACCACTACTGGCCAAGGCAGGCTATAATGTGAGCCAGTAACATGCTCAGGGAGAGAGCTATGGCTATGTATCCCTTTGCCTAAGCCTGCTATTCAGTGTGGGGTGCCAGCTCCTCTGCATCTTAAAAGATCTTAGCTTCCATTCAGAACAGAAAAGCTTCTGACTCTTATGGCTGTGAAGGCAAACCTGAATGAGTACTGAACAATGTCCAATAAATTCTTGGAAGATTGAGGGTAGCAGCGTCTGAGATTTCTAATGAGCTGGGGTAAACAGAGTTGATGTCCTTCCTAGCGCTAACTAAAACAGAATTCATTTTGCATTTTGCAAAGTACAGTAATATATACCAATTAACTTTTCTGGGAGTCAGTCTCTCTTTTTCTTTTTGAAAGGCAGATTACTTAACAACCTCAATAACTGTAAAGATGCAATGGGCAAGCTTTTACAATGATGGGCAAACAACAGCTGCAAAGGAAGTGCAATCAGCAACATGGCCAATGGCATAGGTATGCAGGTACAAGCAGCTGTACAGCTGGAGGAGTTAAATGAGCTGCAAGGCTGTTGAAGCAAGCTGCTATGACAGTGGAGAATGACACATTGGTTTATGTGAAGATAATACATGCACACACAGAAATATTTGTGTGTATATGTATATCTTTGTGTATGTGTATGTTTAGCTTGGTTACACACATCAAGTGTTCGTTCATACACTAGTGTCAGCAGCATTGGGTGGAATGAATGAAATGAGCAAACTGCTACATGGCAACGCAAAAGGGGAAAGTGCACACCCCAGTAAGGGTGCCCAGGCAGGCTTTGGTGAGCTTCTCAGAGTATCTCTCTGCCAGGGGGGATCCCCACCCTACCCTGACCCACAGGGTCTCTCCTTGCAGCTTCCCCTGCGCCCAGCCCCACAGCTCTAACCCCTCCACCTCATTTGTTCTCCCCAGCAGTGGAGATCCATTGTACATTCAGGCGAGAGGCTCCCCGGGGCAGGGCGGTTTCCCCCATCACCTCTCCAGAAAGAACTTGAGGGCACGGGCGATGTTCATGCGATGCCCAACTCGTGTCACACCCAGGTCAATGTAATCTTCCTTGGTGAGGGACGGCAGATGAGAGCCATCGATTTCGTTGTCCAGGAACCGGTCACGGTGCTCCCCCAGCTTCAGGTAATCCAGCCAGTCGGCCACATCGTATTTGGTCCAGAAAGGCAGTGGCTTGGAGCCAAACGGCTTGTCCGTGGCTGGTGGCAGGAAGTGGGTAGGAGACAAAGAGCGGCTGCCAGAAGGGAAGGCCGGGAAAGGGTGCTCACCCCCAGAGGTGGGCGAACCACGGAGATCAAATACACCGGTGTATATGGGCACAGAAGGCAAGATGGGAAGGGAGGAAGGCCTGGGAGTGGGGCTGATCTTGTGCTCACTGGGAAGGGCAGCTGGGCTAGGGGCACGCCGCAGGGCTGGGCGAATATCAAACTCCACGCTCTTGGGGTGCTTTCCCTGGGGGGACTTGGGCCAGTTGTGGAAAAGGCTGCTTACAGGCTTGGAAGAGATCAATGATGGGGATGTCTCATCTGGGAGCCTGCAGGGAAGGAGAAAATGAATGAGAGACTTGTTAGCATCCACAGTGCTCCCTCCTAGAAGACCACAGGGGTAAGAATTGCCAGACAGCTCTTTCCTTATGGTCCTGCTACACTCTCTTTGATAGCCTTCACCCAAGCAGGTGTTCTCCAGATGTACTGCACTGCAGCATCCCATAATTCCATAACGGGAAGTCCAAAACATCTTAAGTGCACCAGCTTGGAAAAGGCTGCCCTACAAATCTTGCTGGAATACCCTTCACAAGCCCCTGACTTCTGAAACCTTTACAGAACCAACCACCCTCAAAGCAAATATGGGAAGTGCAATATGGACTCAAAGTTCTCACATGGTTATCTCTTGCATTGTGAGTCTTTTTATCAGAATCACCTGCTCCAATCTGCTATTTCTGTTCCTGGGCAGAAACATTCAGTGAGGGCAATTCTGACTTAACAACAAAATCCTACAAAGTTATTAACCCTTGCCCCTCAAACCAAAATACAGATTACTGTTTCCTTCTCTTGTTTTGGATTAAGGAAAACAGCAAGAACGTAAAACATTGGGGAAAATATTCATGCAATAGAGCAGCATATGTAACTTGACCCCAAGAAGCCCTCTGAATAAGAGGCAAAACACTGCTGCACAAGGCATCAAACTCTCTATAAAAATGATGCGTATTTCTCTATCAGAGAAACTGAAGGCTGTATTAAAATCTATGTCAGTCTTGTCCAACCTGGCACTCTCCAAATGTGCTTGACTATAATTCCTACTGCCCCTGGCCGGCACACAGGAGTATTAACCCACCGCAGGAGCAAAAACAAAAACTGGAAAGCACGTGTCTGAATCAGGAAAAAAGAAGGAAAACAAACTCTATGTGCATGTAGATGGAATGAATTTTATTCTTTAAAACGCCCAATGCGTTTTGGCCTCTTTTTATATTTTTGGCTTTCTTCAGGGCCCCTTCGGTTACATATTAGTCCAGTTCCCAAGGAGTGTGCAGTAGCAACTTCAGAAATTTCTGTTAGATTTATGCCCCTGAAGGCCAAAAATATAAAAAGAGGCCAAAATGTGTTGGGCTTTTAAAACAATAAAATTCATTCCATCTACATGCATGTGGAGTTTATTCTCCTTCTCTTTTGCTGATATTAACCCACTGCACCTGGAGGAGACCAACTCAGGGAAAGCTGGTCTACATGTTACCCTATTCAGGATGGAAGCCATCTCTCTCTGGCACCTCTCCATGCCTGTATGGCTTCCACGTGGGTTGCCCTGTCAGTGACTAGCAGTGACTGAAGATGCATGGAAGTAATTCTAGGATCAGAGGTGGAGGGATCCATGGGGCAAATTATGCTAGGTATGCCACAAAGAAAAATGAATTCTGAAAACCAACCTTTTGAACAGGGATGAGGAAAGTGTACCCCATGGGGTGCAAAGTGCCTACGGAGGACATTTTGAGTCCCACACCCCTTTTTATTTTTGTAGGTTTTTTCCATTAAAGTGCTCCCTGTACCCCCTAAGGAACATAGGAGCAATTCTGCCATGCTTTACCTCTCCCTCCGGCTGTTTCAGACCCAGAAAAGACTTTTTTATAACCAGGAAATAAACCAGGAAATGGCTTCTCCTGGTTCAAAAATGGCTTCTCCAGGATCGGGAAAAAGAAAGCAAACAACATAATGAAATCCGCCCTTTTGCCTCTTAAAGAGGGTGGGAGAATTTCAGGCTTGGGGCAGACAGGGTTGTGCTAGCTTTCTGAGATCTGGTGGAAGGTGCATGCGGTCTTTGGAACTTGGCTAGTTGCTCACTGCTGCTTTAGAACTTCTGCTCCATGGTCCTTCATGAAGTTGGGAGAAGTTCTGGTATGGAACTGAAGCAATCTGACAGAAGACACGTTTTAACCCTACCAGGCTCATAACCATTCGAAGAAGAAGTCTGTTTGGAATGTCTACTGTTTTGCCCCAGTCTCTACTTTTGTTCCTATCACAACAGGTTGTAATAGCCATCACATAAAGGTTTCGCATAGGAAAAAGTCACAACCCAATAGGAAAAAAGGGTTAAAGGAAAAAAGTCAAAACTTTGGCAAGTGTACTAATGGATAGTGGGGGAAGGGATTTTTAAAAAGCGTCATGCCAGGAACATCTTGAGAATTGGAGACAATACAAAAGGCACCCCAGTGGAGACTAGCAAAATGCCAGCCAGAACTCCATTCCAAGCTTATCCCACATTTGCTACCCTTTCCTCAGAGAAGATTTGAGCCTTCATCAAAACCAGCCCCTACTAGAATTGACCCTCATGGAGATCAATTAAGGGACCCTTTCATGCTATACAATTTTAGTGCTATGATTCCACTTTAACTGCCATGGCTACATCCTAAGGAATCCTGGGACTAGGATTTAGAATTCTCAGCCAGAGAGAATTCTAGCACTTCACCAAACTACAGACACTAGGATGCCAAAGGATGTAGCTATGGCAGGTAAAAAGGAGAATCACAGCGCTTATAAACATGTAGTGTGAAAAGCACTCCCCCTGCCCAAAGAGGGAAGAGTTGTATTGTTCTCCAAGCATATTCATTTCCACTTTTTAAAAAACCAAATGTATCAGGACCATCACCGGAGATCCTTCCAATGACATTCCCTGATGATGCCCATCAAGAGACAAACGGGACTTTTCCAAAGGAATGCCAGGAAGGCACTGTAAGTAAAGAACTCGAGGGATGACAGGTCATTCAGGAATTGAGGCCCCATTCTACAATGCCTGAGAAGAGGAAAGGCATTTCAAGACTGTTCTTTTCTCTGAGATGTGCATCACCAATGGAACTGCTATGGCTCCTCCTCCTTGGTGCGTGTGTACCACCAGTGAAACTCCTTCCAGTCTGTCTCAGATATTGCGGGGAAGATTAGACACAACCAGTCAGCAACTGCAGGGTCCCACTGCAAGTCTATCAGAATGGGTGGGTTAAAAAAACACAACTGGACTGTTTTCGGAAAGAGATACTGAGTAGGTACCCAGTAAGGGGTAGGATGAGGGAAGAGATTGCACTGATCCCTGTTCTTACCACCCTCCTTAATCTACAACAGTTCAGAAGACTTTATTTATCTCACCTACCAATGGCCACAACTTCTCTATCTCAGTGCATGTTCTGTTCTACCAAACAACCACCTCTACCTTCTCAAAGAGTTCAGAAGTTATTCCGCCTTCTGCTATAGCCTGCTAGACCCTCTGTCAGTCCCTGGGCTCCTTCTCCTTGAAAATAAGATACATCTCAGTAAGCCCTTCCCCAGAAAATGTGGAAGTCCTGTCACCCTGGCAGTTTTTCCAAAGACAACCTGCCTTGATTAGGTGTCAGGAGTAAGATTTCCATCTTTCCTTTATTCAAACCAACAACATTGGAAGAATTGCAATAAATTCTCCCAGCACAGATGTGACTGCAGATGAATGACAGAATGGAGCAAATAAAACTCAGCAATGTGATTGCATTGAAAATGGAGGGGAGCTTCAGACCCACAATGCATGTATACTCAGACTGGTGCATGTACACATGCAGTGTTTAATGCACCAGGGCCATCTTGACCCATTCTGGAAGTGGTGGAAGAAGAGTAGGTGTCCATAAGGAAGCAATCTCAGCAAGAAAGGAGATGAACCAGGCATCGCAGATTCCACGACACAGAAGTGCAGGAGGACAGGACTATCAATTGCTACTAATAATCATGGTAATGTATTTTTCCAGTCTCAGAGGCAATATGCCTCTGAGTACCTTTTACTGGGAAAGAGAACTGAGAGCTATGGTATTATTGCCCTCTTGTCTTGCTTGTGGGCTTCACGGGGGCATCTAGTTGACTGCTGTGGAACAGAAAGTTGGGCTAGATTAGTGATGGGTGAGAATTTTGTTTCAGCACATTTTCCACACTTCTAAAATTTGGGTGTGAAAAAACAAAAACTGATAAAACCTTAAGGTCACTCCCAAAATGGCAAAATTCATCCTTCTATGTGCACGCATGCGTGCGCGCGCGCACACACACACACACAGTGTGTTCCCAGTACATGCTTGCAGACCTCACGACTCACCAAGGTCAATGGACCCTTCATCAACCATGTATGGAACCCTCTTTAGGGTCTCTTGTAATTTTTGTTGCCTACCCAAAATGCAAGACAAAAACAAAACAGCAGCAGTTGGCAAGCACCCTTGATATTAAAAGTGGTAGACTCAGTTCAACTTCGTGGTTCAAAAAGTTCTGCAGCTCTGATGTCCTCCGGTACTACTGTATACAATTATAACATTGTGATTCCACTTTAACTGCCATAGCAATATTCTATGAAATCCTAAGGTTTGCAATTTAGGGAGGAGCACTTAGAATTCCCTTCTAGAAAGCTCTCATGTTTCAATAAACTACAAAACCCAGGACTGCACAGGATGCAGCCATGGCTATCATCTTCACCTACATCAACAATGAAATATACTGGCGTCTTCCATTAGACAAAAAAAATCAAGGATGTAGAGAGCCAGGAAGACTGTTACAAGCACATGAAATGACATTCTGACATCAGGAGATATTTCCCTGAAAGTAAGGAGCTAAAAAGGAATCAAAAAACAAAATGCTTCCACGTTTGGTGAAGAACACAGGTTCTCATATGACCCATCTAGAAAGATAGGCCTATGACTCCGTCTGGGAGGTTCCATATCAGTTTTGTTGAGCCAATTTATGTTACAAGACTAAAAATGCATGATTTTAAAGTTGCACATCGGCAGCAGGGGACTCTCATCATGTGTATTCTCCTTGAGGCATTTGTCAGTGGATTTTTGGCCAGTCTATGTGATTTTTAAAACAACTGTTTAGGAGTTTTAGCACATAGAAGTTCTATACTCAACAGTAAGAAAAGACTCCAAGCAGTTACCACCCTGAAGATACCTGTGTGAATGCTGAGTCTGGACACACTACACAAGAGGCAAAGCATATCCTGTTTGTGCAACGCACACACACGCGCACACAGAAGTACCTCACATACATGTATGTGGGCTGTTTTTGGATATGACTGCATGACTCTGCCATACAATGGGCAAATGTGTGCCTACAGCAGTTAATTTAGGTTCTGGGTGTACACAAGAGCAACAGGGAACAGTCAGTGTGCGCACAGAGCTGTAAGCCAGAGGTATAGCAAGCGTATCCACAAGGAAGTGCTGTGAATGCATTCCCCCCATCAGAATGAGATGTGAGGTGGTCCCTTAGCCCTGTGCTTGCAAGCACATCAAACGATGTAATGGTGGTAAAAGAAAAAAAATCATTAAAAAAGAAAAGCCAAGCACCGACAGGAGAATGAGAAAAGGAGACAAACCCAACTGAAACACGAGATGCAGCATGCACGGGGCTGGCTCCTGCTTCCTGTTCCTGCTCCTCCTGCTCCAGCCGCCTAGTACCTTTGCCTTTGTAGGGAACTGGGCCTCTCAGAGCCGAAGGGAGCCACCGCATCCGGCGGCCGTGACCACGATACCCCGCCCATCTGCTGCAGCTTGGTGCTCAACTCGCTGATGATGCTGGCCTTCATGGTGGACAAGGGGGAAGCCTTGGGTTCTTCCCAGGGCAGTGGAGATTTCTGCGGCAGCTCTTTGCCTGGCTCGGGAGCGGCTGGCTGCTGGTGGTAGGGTGGGGCAGGTGTGAGAGCAAACATATTCTCAGTACATGCAGAAACTGAGATGGTGGAGCTGGTGGGGGTAGCCACAGGCAGGCGGCCTGGGAAGGGCCGGGAGCGTAGCTTTGTCTGCAGTGGGCTCTTGTCTGTGGTGCTGCTGGCGCTACCACCACTGCCACTTCCTCCTCCTCCTGTGCTACTTCCCCCAAAAGCTTGCCCATCCAAATAGGTGATGTAGGTGTCCAAGAGCTCCGTGCCTTCCCCAGACATGCTGGATAGTGTGGATACGCTACTGATGGTCTCCAAGTGGTGGTCGCTGCTGCTTCGGCTATCTACCTCCTCAATCCCCGAGTCTGTCACAGCTTCTGGAGCCTCTGCTGCAGGGATGGCAATGGATGAGACGACTGAGGAAAAGTTGACATGCGGGGCTTCCTTGGTTTCAGTGGTCCCAGCCTGGGTCAGGGTGGCCACTTCACTGTCGTAGGATGTCAAGCTAGAGGCCGTGGAGTCTAAGGTGGTGGGGGCCGGGGGAGGGGCTGGAGGGGCCACTGCTGTGGGCAGCTCGTTTGCCCCTTTGGGTGGGGATTCGGGTTTATCAAAGCTATTGGAGAACTCAAGAGGGGGTGGGAGTGGTTCCGTGAAGACAAATTCATCATCAACGTCAATAGAAGGGGCTGGTGGAGGCAAGACTAACAGTGGGAGCCCGTTTTCCTCAGCCACCCGCTCCACTGGTGCAGCTGTGACCTCCACTTTCCCACTCTCCTGGCCCCCTTCCTCCTCTTCCTCTTCCTCCTCTGTTGGGCGACAGTTCTCCACAAAACGCACATGTAGTTCCAGCTTCTCTCCTTCCTCAGGCCGTTTCTCCCAAGGTGCAGCTTTGGCTGAGGTTGGAGGAGGAGTTGGCTGCTGCTGCTGCTGCTGCTGTTGTTCAGGCAAATGATGCCGAGGGCTCTCTGGTTCTTTCCGTGGTGATGCTGGCCGTTGGTGGTGGTGATGCTGCTGCTGCTCCGACGTCCCCCAGAGGCGCAAGATGGAGCTTCCAGGAGATTCGGGAGTCTTTGGTGACTCTCCAAATCGAGGAGAGGATGGGCGTGAGTGCCTGTCTTCTCGGCTTTCCTGCTGTGACTGAGATTCCTTTAAGGCCCGCTCACGAGCAACTAATGCCAGCCCCAAAGGGGATCCAGGATCTAAAATCTTGCCAGTCAGGGGATGAACAAGAGGAGTTGAATGGGGCTGGAGTTGTGGTAGGAAGCTGGAACACACAGAGGTAAAGGCGCTGGTGGTGCTGGCTCCGTATGTTTTAGCAGCACGAGACTGAATGTAAGCAGAGCTGCTCCCAGCACCGGTGCTGCTGCCAAAGCTGGGAGCCATGTTGAGCTGGATGTATGGCTCACTGGAGAACATGCCTTCGTCAATGGATTTGGAGTGGCGGAGACGAGGCATGGGGGCCTGCTGGGATTCATCGTCAGGCTGCTCTGTGGAAAGGAAGAGGGCGGACTTGCGGCGAGCCTCACTGTACCACTCACGGTCCCGGCGGGCAGCCCCAACCAAGGCAGCCCCAAACTGACTGGTGAAATCCATGCTGTTGTGGAGCTGGAGGGATGGGACAGGCACCACTGGCTCTGGCTGGCTCTCTGCCTCCATGCTGCTTCCTTGGCTGCTGCGCCCACTGCTGCTGGTAGAGGGAGCTTTAATGATGATGGTGGGGATTGGGATAGAGCTCTTCTCAGGCGGTGCGGACGATGGGGGCTGCAAAGAAGATGGCTGCATGGGTGAGGGGGGAGTGCTGCTCTGTTGCTGCTGCTGCTGGCGCTGCTCATCCTCCACTTTGGTCTGCTTGACCAAAGGCCCCTTGCGACGCATGGGCTTGGTGGGGACGTACATGGCGGTGTTGGTCGCACGTGGGGGCAGGTTGTAGTACCGAAGGTCAGGAGTGTGGCCTCGCCAGCCACGGGCAGTTGCCCCTTCTGCCCCTTGCTCAGACTCTTGGCGGTAAAGGGACATCTTATCACGGATGCGGGGAGGTGGCTCATAGGGTGGCTCCTGATGCAGCGATGCTGAATACAACTTGGCCTCGGCGCTTGGGTTGAAGGTTGAGCGGGCTGAAGGTGTAACATGTCCAGAAGCTGAGGGTGAGGTACTGCTGTATGGAGGGTCAGGTGGAGAAGTGGTTGGCGGAGGCGGGATGTCATCGGAGCCAGGGACTGAAAGGCTGCGGCTAAACTTCATGGCAGGGGGAGCGAGGTAGGGCTTATCATCCTCAGCAGCTCCTGCAGGGAGAAGCAACGCAACCATGACTGAATTGTTCTCCTGTCCCTCCACCGTCTAACCGAACAGAAAGATTTTCCTCCCAACCTGGCTCAGCTTCTCCAGATTTACTTTTGTGAGATTATAACATAATACACAAACACAGCAAACTCATCTCAGAGGTAAATACTTATTCTCACCAACATTATTCCCTCAGCTATTACTCCTAAGAGTTATTGCTTCAATAAGTTTTGTTTTTGCTCCAACATCTCACAGTAAGCCATCACACCATGATTACTTTAGACAAATGGACTATGGCCATTTCCCTCCCAGCTTCATTTGTGAAAGCCCCCATCCAATGCTCTCTAGACGGTTTAGACTTTAAACTGCATCCACTTCCCAGCCAGATGGTGAGGCATGAAGGGAAGTGTTGTCAAAAACATCCAGCCAGGTTGTGAAAAATTCCCTATATAATTTAGGGGAATCTGTTTCCCCCTCTTTTCCTCTTCGTCCCATAGGTTACTCAATTCCCTCCAGACCCTTTCTCACCAATAGATTTCTGGCGGAGCATCATGCCCGGAGGATGAGTGGTTGGTAAGTATGATGGGCGTTCATAGCTGGCCTGACCAAGACGGTGTTGTTCAAAACTGGGCTGAAAGAAAAGATAAAAAGAAAGAGAGAGAGAGAGAGAGAGAGATGGAGATGAGCTGGAAAATTGGTGAACAAGGCATCAAGACCAAATAAAAGGAAAAAGAAGTGTCATATCATATTATATCCTTCTAGCAGTGAATTCAGGTGGTGAACGTTGACAGAAATGGAACCGGAATGGGGCCACTGAGAAATAAGAAGTGGGTACTGGCATACTTCTGGGGCCCCAGTGGTAGAAGAAAGATTTTTTTTAACAAGGGTATTAATAGCACAAGGACTTGTGGGAAAAACTCTTACCCCAAAAGCCGAGGGCTGGCAATGCTTAGTAGTTGCCAGTATTAGATTCGTACACAAGTTAAATAAGCTACACTATACTTCACCAGATTACAAGGGGCCTCTAAATGCATAAAAACAGAAAATGAAGACCAAAGAAGCCTACATTTCTCTTTCTGCTAGAACAGTATACTTTTTGGTGTATGTCTCTTAAATATGATGTTGCTCAGGGCCTGTGTGTCTTAATCCAGCTCTGATAACTACAGAATCATAGAACTGGAAAGAAGTGCAAGGGCCATCTATGTGACAGATGACAGCTCAGAGGTTGATGAGCAATTGATTGTGCCAGAGCCAGTGATAGAACGGACTGTCTTGCCGGCACCCTCACTAGCTGAAAGACAAGCTGAGATGGAGTTATTGCAGCCAGTACCAGAGGAAGAAGGGGCCAGCAATGATTTAGGGGAATTAGATCCACCTTTGCGCTCCAGACCTCAGTCATGGAGGAGACAAACGAGAATGGCTCAGAGGGAAGCTGTTTTGGTGAGACTGAGAAAACAGAATAATGATGGGAAACACCTGTCCTTGCTATTTAAGTTGGTCGGTATGGCTTGCTGTTTGCTTGTAGCAAATTACTACTCAAGCTCCCATGACACTTGTATTCTGGCTTTCTTGACCTTTCGGACTGACCTTTGGCATTCTTGACTTTTTGGGTTGACCCTGACTTTGGCTCAGCTCAGCATTTCTACGTGATTGTTAGCACTGGACACTCCCTGCTGCCTCCTCCTCTTGAGCAAGTACTATTGCTTCCCTTGCCTTGCTGGCAGTTAAGGATGGGCTGAGAGTTGAACTCTGACAATCTAGTCCAACACCCTACCCTGCAAGAATAAGCAGCTAAAGTAATGGCCATCCAACCTCTGTTGAAAGACCTCCAATAAAGAAGAGTTCACTACCCTCTGAAGCTGTCTATTCCACTGCTGAACAGTTCTTACAGTCAAGCAGTTCTTCCTCATACTTAGGTAGAACTTCTTTTCTTGCAATTTGACTCCACTGGTATGTGTGGAACAGCTGAAACAGCTGAAAATAAGCTTGCTCCATCTTCTACATGACAATCCTGCAGATATTTAAAGAAGGCTGTCCTGTCACTTCTCAATCTTTTCTTCTCCAAGCTAAACATACCCAGTTTCCTAAGCTATTCCTCATAGAGTTTGGTTTTCAGACCGTTTATCATTTTGGTTGCCCTCCTTTAGACACCTTCCAGCTTGTTAATGTCCTTCTTGAACTGAAGTGCCCACAAGTGGGCACAGTATTCAAAGTGAAATCTAAGCAAAGCAAAATAGAGTGCTACTAGTTTCCCCCAGCCTGGACACTATACTCTTGGTCATATAAGCTAAAATTGAATAGTGAGGAAAAATGGACTCCCTTACTCGGAGTGATCATTTCAAATCCTAAACAAGAACACTGCTGTTAGGAAGAAAAAATACACTGCTAATTCTGTTACAAGTCCCATTCTTAGGCCAATTTATTTCTCTCTGCAAAGTGAAACTTGAGCTTAAGAAGAAAAAAAAAAAACTAAGATGACTACTCCAGCACTACAGCGAGACTGCCTATCCTCCTAAGTATTTTTTTAAAAAAATGATCAAAAATAGGAAGCGGAAAGATTCAAAAAATGTTGAAATGCTAGTCCTTCCCAACTCGGTTGCTCTTCACTGGTACTGGACTACCACTCCCATTACTCACTGGCACAGTGCTAAGAGGTGTAGTCCAGCACATGTGGAAAGTGCAAGATTGGGAAAGGTTATTGCTACCACAATTCCCCTCCCGATCTCCCAGCCTGTTTTCTTTTCTACATTTATAGTCATCACTAGCTGAGTTCTCCAACCATAATCCTCCATCCTACCTCAGCAGAGAAATAGTTTTTGGCAGTGCCCCGGGACTTTCCCAAGGAAGGAAGCCCTCCACTTCCACACCCGTCCCCTACGCTGATCGTCTGCTGAGCTGCTGCCAGGATCTCGTCCAATTTGTCTGCAATAAGAGGGAGGAAAGAAGAAGAAACCCATCACAAAAGAGCCTAGACCCAAGTTATCACAGTACAGTTCCCCATAAGGAATAGCCCCACCCTCCTTCTAGCCATTAGGCACTGCCCCTGCTCTTCTGGATCAGTCCAGACCTGAGCAGAAAACACAATCCATGAATTTTAGCTGGTTTCTCCATAGAGATTATAGGATTACACTAAGAGCCAGCTGTCCTTTGCCTTTTAATACTACTCCTACTTCTACTCCTATTAGAATTGCCATGGTTCACCATTATATTTCAAATTAATGCAGAAGGAATGCATATGCACGACGCAACATAACTAAACAGTGACACTTTAGCCTAAGTATTCATTCTTGGAGAATGAGACTGAAATCACACAAATATATGAAGAAGCCTTATGCTACTATCAATCTAGCTCAGCAGAGTCCATTCTGGGAATGGGGAACCTGTAGTTGTCCAAGTGTTGGGTTACAACTCCCATCATCACTGACCACTTGTCATGCTGGCTGAGGATAACAGAGGCTAGAGCCGCACAGCTCCTTGAGGATCACAAGTTTCCCACTGGAACATTTTGTGCAGGACTGAGCTAAACTGCTGAGCCACACCCCTATACTTCACTGGGAATCAGAATGTTTGATATCAAGAGTTGGCAGTCCAGTTTTAGAAGCTGTTGCCTGTTTTATGCATCCTAGTTCTTCTGATAAATGCTGTACCATTCTGAAGAAGCATGTCTTCTCCATAGGACGAATGAACTAAAAACAAGATTCTATGTTCTGCTCACTTAAAAAATGGCAAAAAGGAAAAAATCATATCCAGTCACCTGTACAGACCTGTAGACTGTGAAATGTTTATCCTGCAGCTTCTCCTCTGACCTGTCTATCCTGGGTTTGCATAGCATTAGGAGCATTCTCACCTTAAGGTACCTCAGGGAAATGCTAGGTCTCATATCAAATGCTTTTAAAAACTGTTTTAACGTTTATTGATTATTGTGATTATTTCAGTGTGTTACTGCAGTTTTTTCAATTGTTTCCGGTTCTGTTTGTTAGCTATTCTGAGCAATATTTTGGGGTAATGGAAAAGGGGGAATCAAGCAATCAAATGTGTGCAAAGACACCCTCCTACCTAGTCTCAAGAGCCACAGACTTGGCGGGGGGATGCATTTTTACTCACTCAAAGCCATCTGATAGACCGTCCGCTTCTTATCAGTGCCCATCGCTGGTTCATAATCTGCAGAAACAACAGGAGGGGAGGATAACAGGGGGTGCAGGGGGTGGGAATTGGTGATGGTGCATCAGGGAGGGCAGATTTGTGAGGCTGGTCACGTGGGAGTGGGTGGCAGTTGACGGATGAGAGCGTGTGGGGGGGGAGAGTGCAGAGCAGGCTTGGGTAGGAGGCAATGAGAGAGAAGCAGGTGGGTCAGTGTGTGTGTGGAGGGTGGGTGGGTGGAGAATGTGAGACACTCACCTGCTTTCTTCTTCCAGGGGGAGACTGAATGGTGGGAGGGAGATAGCAAGAGGGGAAGAAATTAGCACAGCCACTTGTGCAGGGACAGACTGTTGGGAAAGAGGCTTGAAATCCCCTGCTAGAGCATGGAATCAGCAGGAAGGGCATGACAACGGGTAGAAGATGCTAAAGGAGAGAAGGAACTGGGGACAGTGAGCCATTTGTTCCTGCCTGAAACTGTTGATGTGGGACAAGCAACCCTCTTAATCTGTGCTTATAAGCACAGGCAGGCTCCAGAGAGGGCCCAGCTTCCTCTGAAATGATCTAAGTATTAACATAAAGCATGAAAACAAAATTAAGAGCAAGACTGCTAGTCTCCAGTGGAGATGTGGCCCTCCAGTTGCTGTTACAGCTGTGATTCCCATCAGCGCTAGCCAACAGAACTACGAGTAAGGAATCAGTGAAGTTGCAACAGCTGGAGGGCTAAATGTTCCCTGTCTCTGAGCTAACCCCTCTTCTGGGTGGAGGTCTAAGGAAAAGCCTGCAGGCATTATTGTACCTGAGTGTCACTAGAAGCAAATAATTTTAAACATATTTAGGTTACCTCTATATATGGCTTGGCTATTCTGCAATGAGTCCTCATCTCCCAAACCTTAAAAAGTTCTGCCTATGGGCCTACTCTCTAAAGTTTCCATCCCTCTACACAGGATTGCTGGCAATGCTAGATAGAACGAGGCCACAGATCAGGATAAGGAGGCCTTCCATAAATAATGATATGACTCACAAAAACACAAAAGGGAGGGGCATAAGCCCCGTGTCCCTATTTCTGAGAAAAATCAACAGCATATGTGCACGTGTCTGTGAATGTAATCTAGACAATAGTTTTCTTATTACTGGGAGTTAAGGAGCAAGAACTCACCTTTCTCTACTGGGATGGGTCACATTTTGAGAGTCCCAGGCAGCAGTGGATGAACAGAAAGAAGATGTAAAAAGAAAAGACACAAACAAACTGTCCCCACCCTTTCTTTAACAATACAAAAGGGGTGGTATGTTTATCTATCAAGGTACACTCTAAATTTGGTAAGTGACCCAATCTCTTGAAACTCAGCACAATAGAAATGATGTTTTGAGTTGCCTAACTCATATGAAATGTGGTTTAAATTTCTGAGTTTATTCTAACTTTGAGCAGATCTTGACCTTCTTGAGGAATATTCCATCAAATTGTTCTACAGCATTCCACAGACAAAATGGTGAAAGCATTTTTTTAAAAGACACCCAACTTCAAATTCACATGATTCCAAAAATATTATTTACAAGTTCAATCATTTTGGTATTTATATACAGATAGTCCTAAGTTTTGTTATTCTCAGATGATATTATGCCACACTTTGCCTAATGTTGCTCTTCTGCCATCTGAAAAATATTTCATAAGCAAGGAGCTCACATGTCCAGTTTACTAGGAAGAACAGGATACTGCTGTTAGGATGCTACTTTACTTGCTTAAATTGTGGGCAGATTTGAGTAGATCAGAATAAAATGTCCAGACATCATCCTTTTATAGCCTGTCTCTGACCTTTGCATAAGCAGAACCCCCCGATCAATGGTTACACTATGGATGAAGCCCCCTTGGGTGCCTCTCTAGGATTCACCTGTTTGTACCTGCTTTCCCTCTCCTTTTTGACTCCTTCTGTCCCCATAGGCAGTATACAGGAACACAGGAAGCTGCCTCATAGGAGTCAGATTATTGGTACATCTATATCAGTATAGTCAGTTTTAACAACCACTGGCTCTCCAGAAATTTAGGGAGGAATCTTGGTCCTACTTGTCCATTCTCTGGTGGTCTCCCATCCATATACTAACCAATCCTGATACCTCCTAGCTTCCAAAATTAAATGTATACTCAGGATGGTGTGGTACTACGGTAGCACCTGTGAGGGAAGGAGGCATTCGCAAGTTAACTATCTCTACTCCTGGGTACTCTGGAGCACACATTCTCATCTAGAGATCCCTGGGGATAGGTGAAATGTTTATAAGGGGATTCACTAGGTCTGAACCTGGGCTGATGGATGTGGAACTGAAATTATTTTAGGGGATAAGACAGCCCAAACCCCAGAGAGGGCCATGATTCAGCCTCCTAGCCTTTCCTTGTTGCTATCAACTCTGTTCAAGCACACAAGAGCTGTGAAAGTACAAAGAGAAGTAGTAACAGCCACCACCACTTGTCCTGCTTGACTCTCCTTCCAGGCAATGGTAAAAATGGGCCCATAGGGAAGGGTAAGTGAATAGGCTGGACTGACACTAGGAGGTAGATTCAATGAAGGTATGTATCATCCAAGGCCCTGGGAAGTCTGGAGCTAACAATGACTCCAATTAACTGGGCAAAAATGTTCTGCTACTGTAATACACAGTGCTTGGAAAACTTATTCTTTTTGGACTATAGATCTCAGAATCTTTCAGCCAGCATAGAGAGTGGCCATAATGTCTGGCAGGTTCTGAGAATTTTTACACAAAAAAATAATTTTTCCAGGCTCTCTGATAGATTGGGCACAAATAACGAGGAAACCCACAATGCACTGCATGTAGACAATTCTGGGCATTTGACTTAGCCTTGGCCATCAGTTTGCAGGTCTCTGGCTTTAAGGAAGACACAGCAGACATACTTTTGAAAAGAACTGCAAACCAGGACAAGGCAGTGGCACAAACATTTTTGGAAAGTAACTAATAACAGGAAAAATAAGCAGTAGCCTAAACCACAGGCTACGGGAAGGTACATGTATCTACTCTACAATCATCCTGCATCTGCACATACAAACACTAGTATCCCAGCCTATCTGTTGGTCACACAATGCTACTTGTCAGAGCCTGGAAAAAATCCTTCTTTGGACTATGACTCCCAGAAAACCTCAGCCAGTATGGCCAATGGTCATGCTAGCTGGTAAATCTGGGAGCTGTTGTTTTTAAAAAGTGCCTTTTCAAAGTTCTGCAGTGGAGCGCCCCTTCCTCCTTGTAGAGAATGTCCTCTCACTATGAGAGGGCCAGCAATGAAGAGAGTAACTTCCCACACAAAGACTATTGTTGTTGTGTAACTTTAACTCATTTCTGACTTATAGTGACCCTAAGGTGAACTTATCATCGGGTTTCCTTGCCAAGATTTGTTTGGGGTGTGCCTTTGCCTTCTTCTGCAGTGGAGAGTGTGTGACTTGCCCAAGGTCACCAAGTGGATTTCAATGGCTGAGCAGGGATTCAAACTCTGGTCTCCAGAGTCACAGCCCAATGCTCAAATCACTACACTAGGGAGGGCAAATTTCTGCACGTCTTTGGACTGGAAATGGTAATCCATTACCATACTTACCCATTTCCTCCAACTCAGAAGTCATAGATTTGGAGCGCAAGGAGATGGCTGGAGGGGGCAGTCGTCTTGCCTGCTGTGGTGCAGCAGCTGCAGTTAAAAACATGAAAACAGCCATGGGGGTCTTGCTTTTTAAATCAGATCTACATTCTCTGGATTTCATCATTAGCCTTTACTCTGACTAGAAGTATAAAACCTCAAGTATTTCTGCAGGATAAAATATATTTTTTTCACAAAAATACTTGTCTTCTGTATAGAAAGCAATGTGTTATTCCTTTGTACAAAACCTCCAAATGCTTTTCTCAGCAGAATAATTTCTCTCCAATACTTCAGAAGAAAACTGCACAAAATTCTCACTGGTCTATTTTGTTCCAATGCTGTTTCTTCGCATTTTTCAGCCTGGGAACAAACAATTACAAATATTCTTTCCACCCCCAATCCTGACCACTTGTACTTCAATCTTTTCTCAAAGAAGAATTATAGAGTTGCACATCCCACTTCAGCTCTCAACAGAATTGGAAGCCACATACACACCCACAATGGCAGAGATGGCAACTTGTGTCTCTCCAAATGGCAGCCCCCACCATAGCTCACTATCAGCTATGATGGTTAGGGCTGATGAGGGCTGCAGTCCACCATCAAGAGGGTCACAAGGTTGTAGGCAAAGACAACAAGAAGAGAAAATGTCAGTACAAAAACCATAAGGACATATCTCACAGAGACTAGAGATCACATACATGCCAATTATGATTACCCCTTAAAGAGGATAAAGTCAGTTACTCCTGAAGGAGAATACTACGGCCCTTTCCGCACCAGGCAGTTGAAATGGGCCAAGGCGTCCTGGCACGGAGGTCGTCTGCACCTTGGATCGGACTAGGTGCGGACTATTTAACTTAGTTCCGCACCTCAGTCCGATACAACCCGCCCCCAGGTGGTCCTCCCCGCGCTAAGTAAAGACCAGAAAAATCAGGTCTTTACATTTTCTGGAATGCGCCATTGCGTTCCTACTTACCTGTGCAGATGCGCAGGCTCGCACCAATGCCAGCCTGTGATCAGTGGAGGGTGGGCTGTGGGCGTGGCCAGCGTCAGCGACTGGTCCACTCCCATGAAGACACCAGAAGCTGCCATTTTGAGCCGGAGCAGTGCGGATCTACAGACCTCACACTGCTCCGGTTTGCCCTGCACTAATGGAGGAGCCCTGCGGAAGGGCTCAAGGGAAAGTCTGCGTTACTTCGGACCCAAGAAGAGCTGGTAAGTAACGGCACGGAGCGATTCACTCGCCTCGTGTGCAAAGGGCCTAAGACTCACATTGGGGACTAAGGTAGTGTTCGCTGCATGCCTCTGAAGTCTCATTTCCTTTTACTTTTTAGACTGCAATCCTATACACACTTACCCAGAGCAAGAATCACTGAACTGAATGGGACTTACTTCTGACATATATAGAATGGCGCTGTTCCTTTCTAAACCCAGCTTATTTCATGAAGAATTCATATGTCCCATTTCCAATAAAACCTCCAGTTTCCAAGAACATGGGAAAAAAGAAATCTGCCTTATTCCAAGAATGCTTCCACACTAGGCTTTTCTCATGCAGTTGCCCTGCCACAAATATGAAATTGCCACCCTTCGCTGAGCAACAGAGAGGCGGTCACCTTATTTCTCAAACTCATAAGACTCAACTTCTCCTCCAAATAATGCTGGCATTCTATTCCTCTGAATAAAAGGAAATTCTGCCTTCCATCTAGAGGAACTGTCACCAGTAGTGGCATCATGGCAGAATGTTGGCGTAGATGCTCAGTGGAATGAGTAAAAGAGCTCCCAAACACAGAAGGACTGGCTTATCACATTTTGAAATCAGTATAAACATTATAATCTAAAGTAAGGCTGTAAGGGAGCATATGATCATTTAAAGCAATTGAAGAAACACGTATTACCTTCTAAAGTACATATTAGCGGGCGTGAAGGCATAAGACCTTCAAGTTCAGAGTCCAAAATTAGTTAATTGCACTACTTATTAGCACTCCTGCCTTTTACCCCACTGGGCCTTGCCAGTCTCAAAGATCTTCACCATCCCTACTGCTGTTATGGCTTAACATAGAAAGCAGTGGTATAGTACCTTTCTTCCTCATGGCTTCCTCCATTTCCGGATTCCGTGTGACCATCACAACCTTCACCATCAAGTTATTGCCACCCTGTCGGATCATGTTGACAACTTGTCGATGACCAACCTTTACCACATTCTGTCCATTTACCTGGAGTAAAGGACAATGGTTAAATTGCTGCAGAGGGGGAATAAGGTGGTAGTGAGGGAGCAATAATGTAAATACTGCTGTTTCCAAATCGAGTGCTTATATCATTCTCTCCCTCTGCTCTTGGACCACTTTTATCCCCATGTTTCTCCCAGTCAACAACTGAGCAGGTAAAGAACTTGGGATCACCCAACCAGACAGATCAGCCATTCTCAACAGCATCATATGGCCCCCAAGTGGCCCTGGCACATTTTGAAGGGGGTCACAGACTGAAAACTGAGAAAAGGAACCCCAAAGGTTTTTGGGGTCCTGGTAACTGAACCAGCGAAATATCCAAGCAGCAATCTTAATTGGAGTCAATAGTTTCGCTCCTGTTTATAATATCTTTCCAACACACCATTTGACAGTTTCCTTAACAAAATCCAAGAACAGAATTGATATTGTGACAAGAGGTGACCTCCAACTGTCATTGTCTAATTTGGAGCCCAATATCATGAAACTTGCAGAAAAGCACCAAGCTCAAGGATCACATTAGGCTTGATGTTTAATTTCATACAGTCTTTTTAAAAGCTTTGTCCAGTATGTTCCTATGTTCAAGTTTTCTTGGTGTCCAGTAATAAACAATCTTCTATCTGTTCATATTGTACCCTTGTTTGACAGGGAAGCTGAGCAGAGTTCCTAAGGGGGCTGTAGCCAAAAACAGTTGAGAACGGCTGAGGCAAATTAGCAGTACATCCAGGGCAGACAAAAGGTAAACACTTTTTCACATAACTCATTGACAGATTTCACTGCCTCAAGATGGGATGCTAGGCACAAGTTCAGATGGCTTCAATGAGGATCAAACAAAATCAGGAAGAATCAATGGATATTGTCATGGCAGTAAAGTGGAGCCTCTGCATTCACAGGCAATGTATTTCTGAATACCAGCTGTTGGGGAGCAGCAGCAAAAGAGAATGCTTTCTTTGGTGGTGTACCAATGAATTTTGAAATGCAGTTGCTCATTGTAACAGTCTCCATAGCCATATTCCTAAAGGGAATCCAAATATTGATCCATGCCAACAGATCAGTTCTAGCAACTTTCATTTTGACTAAGAGTAGATCTTTTTAGAGCTAGTAGGTCTTAATGGCTATTAAAATATTTTGCATTGCAAGAACAACTCACAATCATATATTGTTCTTGGGAAAATCTATTCATTCCTCTTCTAGCTATTGTTAGAACTGAAGATAAGCTTAGAAGGAAAAAGGAAGCTGGGGTGGTTGTACCAGAGGACATCATCACCCCAGTTAATCAAAAAGTCCTGGTGTGTCAATTCTGTAAACCCCTAGCTCCATTGAGCTGCAGTTCTTCATAGTGGTGAAAAGATTATGCTGATGTTTGAAGAGGACACTTATATGTTACTTATATGTTTGCAACGTACACTGTTAAATGGAAATTCTACATGAAGCATTCAAAAGTACTGTTACAAAAGGGTCATCAAAACGGCAAAATTCTAATTTCAATGAGGAAAAATTGTGGAAACAAAGCTTTAAAAAACAGTGATCTAAAAATGTGGGAGTCCAGTGCAGCTGCCCAAGGAAGCACTTGGGTGTTCACATGCACCTTACCTGTGTCAAGGCACATGGCATGACAATCTGTGAAGTCTGAGTTATGTGTGCCCTGGTTACATCCAGACTGTCATGAGCTCTATGTGGGGCTGCCTTTGAAGATGACTCAGAAACTTCAGCTAATGCACAATGCAGATTGTCTGAATCCTTGCTGGGCTTAGCTGTTCGGATCATGCTGCACCAATTCTGTACCAGCTGCACTAGCTGCTGGAGTATTTCTGGACACAAATTAAAAGTGTAGGCTTTCACTTTTAAAGCCATACACTTGAGATGAAACCACATGACCTATGACCTGCATGAGGCCTTCCCTAGTCCCTCATGGATCCTTTCACCTGTACATTTTTCCCAGATGAAGAAGGAGATTGCCATTCCTAAAGACTTCCAAGAGCAGAGAGTCTTCTTTAAAACAAGGTATGGACTGCCATACCCTTTGCTCCTAAAAAGAGTCTCTAAAAAACAGAACTCTAAAACTTCTGCTTCCACGGGTGGGTGGGCTGGCACAGCCTGTGGCAAGTCCCAAAGGCAGAAAACTGGTCACTGTAGCTTGCCCAGCCTTGTCTTCACTGCTCTATGTCCAGGTTGTTCGAGATACTACCAACATCCTCAGGAACACGTCTGTCTGTAAACATCATCACTATAGTCTCTATTTGCTGGCTCACCATTAAAATCTGTAAAGGCAGTAGTACTAAAGTGAAGGACTTCTTGATGGTGGCCCCTACTCCATGGAACTCCTCCCCTCACCTGCAAATATATGACTGGTTTTATCTGCCACTGTTTTTAGACATTAATTTGTTAAATCAAAAGTTAAGGATTTTAAGATACACAGGCATTCATCAGTAAACAAAGCCTATGACAGTGAGGTTCCTTTTGACAAAGGGTTTTTATGCTTGCCCAGCCCTTTTCCTCCTTGTCCTCTGTCTAGCTGGACTTTTTAAAAGCAGCATGGCAGGATGGTGAAGAAGGGCTGGAGAAACAGAGACTTTTGACGTTGGGTTGCAGCAGCATTTTTCCATTCAACAATGCAATAAAGCTTGATCTGGGAAAGAATGGGATTCTATTTTATCCATCGCTACTACAGCTGTATGTGTATCAACAGGCAAGGTCAACAGCAGCTGCCTTCAGAATGCCCCCTCCCCTGAGTGTGCACAGAGAAGAAAACAGAGAAAAAAAAGGAGGGGGACAGATTCGTGCGCCCCATTTACTTCCAGCAGATCAAGTCTAGATTCCTGTCTTTGGCCACCAAAATAAAAATCATAAGAAAAGTGGAGGCTGCTGAAAAGAAAAAAATCATCCTTGGATGCATTTTGGAACAAGTCTTCCAAGAAGTCTTTAGAAGGCTCAAAATGTTGTTGCTTACTTATGATAGGCTTAGCTGACCTAGCTGTTTCATTCCACAAAAATCACTTTTTATATCTTTCTACTGATGCTTTTGTACGTTTTTAATCTATTCTGGTTTTATATGTAAAGCAACTTGAGTTCCAATATTGGGGAAAAGGTGGGATATAAACGAATAAAAGTTAATTAAAAGTGCTTGGTTTTGACTTATGAAGTCCTATATGGCTCAGGTCCAGGTTATCTGAAGGACAGTATTTTCCCTTACGAACCAGTCCATGCTTTGAGATCTGCTGGGGAACCCCGTCTCTCCATCCCACCACCCTCACTGGTACACTTGGTGGTAACACAGGAGACGGCCTTCTCAGTGGCTGCTCCCAGGTTCTGGAACTCCCTTCTCAGAAAATTCAGACTGGCACCCTCCCTACTTTCTTTCTGCAGTCAAGTGAAGACTTTTCTGTTTAGATAGGCATTTGATGGTTGACTATATACAGCCTGTCCCACCAAATAATGTACCAGATCTTGCTAACTGTTGTGCTGGTGTACGTGTGTGGTTTAATGACATATGTTTTA
This sequence comes from Cyclura pinguis, assembly GCA_030412105.1. Classification (NCBI taxonomy): domain Eukaryota; kingdom Metazoa; phylum Chordata; class Lepidosauria; order Squamata; family Iguanidae; genus Cyclura; species Cyclura pinguis. The sequence continues at coordinate 103,140,108 of CM059604.1, forward strand.
ATCTGGTTTTAATTTTTTTGACTATTTAATCTCATTTTAACTTTTGCGGATTTTTAATGATATGATTTTTAGTTTGTTGCAAGCCGCTCTGAGTCCCAAACAGGGAAAACGGATAGAAATAAATAGTATCATTACCTTCATCACCACCATCATCTGAAAACAGTAAGCATAATCATCGTCATCATCATCACCCAAAAAAAAAAAAAAAAAGTGGGAGAAAGAGAATAAAGAAAACATGGAGGAAATTCTTGTGCCAAACCATTACCTCAATGAGGAAGTCCCCCATGCGGAGACCAGCACGCCAGGCCACGCCTCCTTCATCCACAGACTCCAAGTATTGCAGAGCAGGGAAAGCAGGGGTGGGTGTGAACTCCTCAATTGGGGTCTGCGCTGTAAAGAGAAAGAAGTGTTAAGGGATGCCCCCAGGAGGTAAGCACCTGCCAGACTCAGAACCTGGAGGTGAGGTGGTGGCAAGACATGTGATCCTGGCCTTGCTTGGCATTTCTATAGCATTACTCCCTCGGAAAACTGACAAAGACTCGCTTCAGATCCTCAAACTTTTTTCAAAGGCAATTAAATGGTAACACAGCTTGGTAAGCATTCACAAAAGTCAGAGTTCCTGAGCATGGTGCCAAACACCTTTTCTTTCCATGTATTGCTAAGAAATCACAGTTGGTGGAGCTGACTCAAACGTTGTTGCTGGTAAAGAAGAAGACGGTACATGCATAGACCCCAGCCTACACGAACAAACCAAGTGAACTGGAAGCAGAACCTTTCATCAAGGCTGGTAAGGGGTTTGCCTCCTCCTCCACACCTGAGAGCAGCAGATAGCTTAGGGGGTCTAGTACAGGCTGTGTTGCATAGGCAGCTCTGTCTTCTAGCAGAGGGGAACAGCTGGCAAGTTCATGAAGTACCCAGGAAGCTACCATCCAAACTTCTCAGTATCTGCTTGGTGAAATGATCAGTTCCCTCTATGTAACAATAAGGCTGGATCAGACATCTGAGTTTGACCCATATCAGAGATGAAGAGACAGGCCTCTATACCAAGGTACATCCTGGAGGTGAATTTGAGCAATGGTTTATCTTGCTTCTGAGTGCAACATAACCCCTGATGCTCATGTATAATACAAGCCACAAATCAAGAGCTGGGTCATCTGTCCTTCCATCCTGGGAAGCTAAATCCTCCACTTGGATGGTAACACCTGCTACTTAACTCTTGCCACCATTTTCCTGCTATTTCCCAGCTTCTGCCAAAGAAGGGATGGCATGAGCCCTCTCAGCCTCTTGCTTCCTTCTATCAACTCTCCCTCTGGCCACCCTAATGCAAGGATGGTCACCACAGGTTAACCAATCCCCATCAACTTATTTCAAAGATATGCCAACATGGACCACAGAGCAGAAGAAAGCAAAGGACGTGGACAAGCAGGCAAGCGAAGACCTGGGCTTCTTTGACAGACAGCCCCCAGCAGCCCTAATCTATGAGGGTGACACTAACTCCCTCTCTCACCCTTGGCCCCTCTTAGCACAAAGCCAAAGCCTTCGTTGTCCTTCTTCTGCAGCAGCACCGTCTTCTCTTTAATGATGTAGTCACTACAAAGGAAAAAGACAATAAGGATAGGTTAGGAGCCAGCCAGATTTCCCAACTCCCAACTCAGGCTTTCTTTTTGTCTCTCTCCCCCAATGCACAGAGAACAACCAGAGCTTATTACACTGCCCCCACGTTCTTCATGCTGCCAAGATAGCATCATTCATGCAGGCCATCCGTGGTGCGCCAGGTCTGCACAACTTGTTGGCTCTAAACCTCCTGTCTTTTTTCCCTCTCCCATTGCCAGTACGAAGCTCAGCTGTTGCAAGTGGAACACCTTCTACTCACTTGTAACCAGAAAACCAGTGGAAAGAGCAAGGATGTGAAAGGGCAAGCAGAAAGCTTGGCAAAGGGAAACCTTAAGGCAAAATTTGGAAGACAATGCACAGACTCCTGCTGTACAAGTCTCTCTAGCACTGCAAATGCAAATACAAACCTCTCCCTGCTACACACAGCAGAGGCACTGGAAGTCTAGAATATATTGCAATGAGCTTTCTGGCAAGCAGAGGCAAGCAGCATCCTTTCACTGCAACACAGAGGTCAGTCCACAGGGATAAACACAAGGCCCACTTGGAACGCACTGGACAACGTTCCCTATCTACAGCTTAGATAAAGACCAGAGCATGAATTTCCCACTGCACATACATTCCCACTGCACACAGAGCCCCAGTGGACAGAGCTCTACCATTGCGAATCTCACTCACAGGAGAGAAGAATGGCCAACACAGAAAACACTGCACAGGCATATTCGCCAAATGCAGTGAATACTGCATAGCAGTTGCTACAAGCAGGGCAGATGAAACAGAGCTCACTGTGCCAGGCAACAGTTCTGTAACACAGACTATATTGTGCATGTTCACTGAAGCTGCACCAAAATGTCACGGGTTACACAGAACAAACAGCACTGGTCCAAATACACATGGACTACAGAAATATTTGCACATGCAAATACAGGGCCTCCTGCAAATATGGAACAGTACTGCCAATACGAAACACACTGTGTTTTGTATTGCTTGCCTCTGCATACTGCAGAAATAGTGCCACAAAGTAGGAAGCGCAAGCAGCCACTCACTCCAGCTACAAAGAACAGCAAAAACTGCACAGACCTCTGCCACTGCAAAAACAGCTATCACTGTATACTCTTTCCAAACTGCAAATGCAGTGCCTGCAAGTTTTGTCAGAATTGCACAAAGTGAAATTCACTATATAGGGCAAAAATATTTTGCAGGTTTCACTGTGCAGTCTGGGATGCAATGACCTAAAACGCCCCCATCCCCAGCAGTGTTATCAGATTTTCAAAACAGCAATAAGGGACAGTCAAAATTCATGACATGCAGGACTGACAACTAGGAAGCAACTATTAATAAGTTTGTGTTTTGCCTAAATACCAAATGAAAACACTGGCTTCAGTTAAGTTAGCCATGTATTTCTCTATAAAATTAACATATTGTCCACATTCATAAATGACACAATGCATGTATTTCTGTCTTTATGAAGTGCCCACACCCCAAAGTACAGAGTTTTTAGCTTCTCATTCAGTCTATGTAACAAAAAAAGCTTTCCAACCCTCCCCAGAAAACTCCCTTTATAATAGGTGACACCTGCCAGCCCCCAAAGGCCAAATTTTTTAATCCTCAAATAAGTGACACCTGGCAACCCTACTTTTCAAAGGCACTGACAGAAGAAAGGACAGCAGATCCAAGTTGTGAGTCTGAACAACCCTAGAAGTTTAGACTCTAACCAATTTGAATTCCTAACACTGCAGCTGAAGTTGCCCTGATGTTGTCCTTCCAGAAATTGCGCATTAATCCTAGTTCCCATTTATGTCACACATGTCATGTTATATGCCCCGTGTCTGGGCTTGCAAAAACATGGCTGTTATCATACACATCTAGAAGCCACACAAAAATACCCAGCTGACAATAGGCTGCATTTAGTCTGCTCGATTGCTAGTTGTCCAGACTTAAAGTCACAATATTTATGTGAATCTGCAAACAAGAATACCTTGGGTCTACAATGTAAGCCCAAGAGCAACATGCAAATGACAAATCAGTACACAGAAAATTCCTACGTGATATCATTAGGTATGTATGAGAGATAGGTCTTTGAAGACATTTTTGAACAGCAGAAGTACATATACAGATGACCTAAAAAGCACACAGGTTTGTGATACTGCCATACACAGGCAGCAATTCTTGCAGCCAACAAAGGGTGATCTCCCAAGACACTGAGCACGTGTGAAGAACTGTTATAGACAAACATATACAGTGCCTTGCGTAAGAGCATAGCTCACAATGCTCACAACTGAACACTTCTGCCAACTGCCTACCCACAGAATTCCTCAAAAGCATTCCCTCCTCCCCACATGAATTCACTCACCATCCAATACAATGTGATGCCCAGCACCCTAAATATTTCTAAATTGCAAGAGTATTAGCAAAAAAATACCAAAATTCTTGTCAATTTGCCTCCATTCTCCATCTTCCACCCTAGGTTAAGAAGGCTTTGGGGGTCTGTTGGGAACAACACAAAGCATTCTTGTCATGTTCATGACTGATTCTTTGTGCTTCCATCAAGAGAAGAAAACAACAATTCGCAGTAGTTTCAGGTTAGAATTAACCTGGAATGTTCCAGTGATTTTCATGTAACCAACCAGGGGAAAGAAAGAGGAACCCTCTTCTCCATGCTCTCATCTTTCAGCAGACAAGGAGAAACTACTCCTTCAGATGTTGATGGACTATAACTCCCATGGCCCCAACCCTTCGCCATGTTCGTGGGGATGAGGGAAATCTAAAAGCATTCAGAGGGTCACCACAGGCTCTCCTACCCAACCCTGATCTTAAAGACAGTTTATCACAAGGACAGTATCATGATAGAGGCTGGCCAAATATACAGTTTTGCAAGAAGGCCAGTAACATTGTTTCAGAAAGAAACTTTTTATCTTTAACCTGCATTTGGGGCTCACAGGCCCAGCATCCTAAACCAGCAAACCGCAACAGATGGACCAGCATTCCCTTTCTGAGTGATTAATTCCTGGACTTGTCTATACCAAGCCCATAGGCAAGGCCTTGGAAACATTTGGTCTTGATTCCTAACCTTATGTACAACTTAACGTAACTCAATCAGCTTCACATAGCTATAGTTCTCAACCAGTTCTCAACACTGCAGGTAAGCGTAAATGGATTTCAATCTCAATATTCTAATTAAAAAAGAAAACTGACTGCCTTATTCTGCTGGATGCAATATGTGGCTTATGTACTGACAGGAAAACCTGCACTTACTTTAAATGTGGGTGTGCTAAAAACCATGTATGTCATGCTGAAATGCTCACAAGTCAGGACAAGCTCACATGCAGCAATGAACACACCAGAAGTCATACATTCACGCACATGCACATTATGTGTGTGTACCTGAACATGCGCATTTGGGCTTGGATATACACCCCCCCCCTTCATAGGCAATGATACATACCCTCAAACAGATACAGAAGGCCCACATATGTGGAGAGGGGAGGGCCTCATATTTAAAACATACTAAACTCATGCATAAACCTTGTGTGTCACCTACTATCTGCACGTACCCGATAGGTGCAATAACAAGTGCATATGTATGCCAACAGCGCACCTGTTTCAAATGCCCATTCCATCACAGCTAAGTACGTAGTCAGTTGCACAGAACAAAAGATACACAAGCCAAAAGATATGCAAAACTATACACAGAGAGACAAGAATACTTCCTGCATGCACATGTTGCTAGGAATGTGTGTATACTGTGTACTGAATAGCTTGTAGACAACATCCTGCATTTAGCACACCATGTGCTCCAAACCCTTGCCGCTCAGGCTCTGAGGTCCTACTACGAAGGACAGAACAAACCATATTCCACAGAGCTTCCCTGTCATTCACATAAGTGCAGCTCGGCATCACATACACAGTGCCGAAAGGCATGCCCCCATACATATACAGTGCTTTCCTTTCCTTGAATTGCTGATCATCCATAGTAATCTCAGAGTACATCACAGCTCAGGCAGGATCATTAATCAATAGTGAAGCTGTCTGCAGTAGATGGTGCCTGTGCATGCCCAAGCCTAGACTCACACCCACAGCATGTACACATTTTCCTCCAGCCCTCACGGACCCAACATGCATGCACTGCCATTCCACCACGTAGACCAAGAAAGTCAATTCCTCGGCATCGTCGTCTCCCTCCACCATCAGCATTCCGCTCTGAAGTCTTTAAACATACACAAACCGCCCAGCTATGCATACCCTGTGCAAACCATTCTCACACAGGCATTCTGTCCTTCCTGAGCAGAGCTCAAAGCAGATGCCTAAAGGCAGCCTTATATGCATAGGCACACACACATCAACCAGGATGCAGATACCCCTGTGTGGGCATGCATGCACATGCAAACACCACACAGACACACACACACACACACACGCCCTTCTTCACTGACGCACACAGGCTTAGAAGCCTCTCACAACAGGCACACGCACGCGCACACACACACACACACCTTTCCAGAAAAGGCATGTTAATTTTCTCAGAGCCGGCGCGCACGCGGACGCGCGCGCTCACATACCCAATCTGTTTGGCAAGCACTTTCCACCCATCACACACGGCCAGCATCGTTTCTCTCTCTCTCCCTCCACCCCGCGACATCCATCCATCCATCAATCCGGGAGGGCGCGCGCGGGCTGCATGGCCGGATGCAAAGAGCGGCGGCGATGCAGGGGGGAGTTGTGCGCGGAGGGCGCGAGCTGGGAGCCGGCAGGCGCCGCCGCCGCCACGGCCGCGCGGGATGGCTGACTGAATGGCGGCATGAATGGCGGGCGCGCGGGCATGAATGGGCTGCGGAGGACGGGCGCGAGGCAAAAAGGATGAATGGGGCGCCGGCATGAGCATGAATGGGGCGCCGGCTCCCTGGGGTTGGGAGGCGGCGACGGCGGCTGCCGCGCCCGGGCCCCACGGCCGCCGTGTGTGTGCCTCCTGTTGGTGGCGGTTGCTCCTCTTCCTCCTCCTCCTCCTTTTCCTCCTCCGACCGTACCTGTAGATGTACCAGACGCTCCGGCGCCGGGGCCCCAAGGCCGGCCAGCTGGATGAGAGGGCCGGCTGCTGTTGCTGCTGCGGACTCCTGCCGCCGCCGCCGCCGCCGCCGTCATAGCGGGCCATGGCTCCGCCGCCGCCGCCGCCGCCGATCCCGGGCTCCCAGCTGCCGCCGCCGCCGCTGCCGCCGCCGTGGGGCCCAGCCACATTCTAGGGACGCGCGGTGGGATGGGGAGGCGGGCGGGGGGCGCAGCAGTAGCGACAGGAGCAGCGGCGGGAGGGCTGCACCATACTCACATCATGGCACCGCGGGAGAACGGAAGAGGAGGACGGCGGCGGCGAAGCAAAAGAGCGGCGGGCAGACAGGCAGGCCGACCGGCCGGCCTTGTTCATTGGCAGCAGAAGCCGAGTCCAACGCCGCCGCCGCCGCCGCCGCCGCCGGAGCGAGCGGGAGAGCGCACGCCGACCAGCCGGCACGCTTGCTTAACCCCTTGCGCGCAGGAGCACCCGGCGCTGCCGCGGCACTACAGGAAGCGGGTGGCAGGCGGGCAGGCAGGCCGGCCGGCCGGGCGGCCGGCCGACTGGCCCAGCCTTCGATCTAGCGGGAAGCGGGCAGGGAGCGTGTGCAAAGCGCCTTGCACGGAGCTGTCCCGAACGGCGCGCGCGCCCCTCTCTCTCTCACACACAAACGGACAGAGCGTGCGTTAAGTTCTAGGATCAATTCGGGAACCTCTTCTGTGTAAAAGTAGATCACTGTATTTATAAAAGACATGATCTGGATCGTCTCCTTCCTCTCTCACACACACCCGAGGCAAAGCAAACGTTCTCAACACTGAAGATTCCATCCCCGCCCCCCGACAACCCTAAGAGAGAGCGCGAGCAAAATAAAGTACTTTTTACCCAACACATTTTTCCACATTTTCAGTGTCCCATACCACAAGATGAGGAAACAGGCGCTCGCTTTGATGGCTTTCAAAACGGCACAGGCAGCTTCACGGGGAACGAGGTCTACTGAGGCAGACTGGTCATAAGCGTTCAGTGGAACCTCCAGTTCCAGGCATAGGAACTGTGCCTATCCCAGCTGTGAGCTTCCCCAAGCCATTTGGTTGGCCAACATGGGACCAAAGGAGCCCCTAATCCAGTGGAGAAAAGCTCTTGTTTGAATATATCCAAATCCTTCCTGCACCAGAGAAACATGCATGTCTATGCTATAGGAAACAGCTATCTACTTCTACAGCTTCCCACCTGAGACCTTTTCTCTGTGACACTCAGGGGTGGGTCGTTGGGTTGTTGTTTTTTTTTAGCATGGGGTCATATAGAGCTCCCTGTACGAGAGGATAACTGAGAAAGTCAAATTGCCTTTGGAATCTGTTCAGAGCTAGGTAGACACCCCTTTGGGTCTCCAGATGTTGCTGTGTGACAGTTCCCATTATCCCTGACTATACTGGCTGAGGCCAATGGAAATGGGGGGCAACAACAGACAGGGGGACACAGGTTTCCCACTGTCCTTTGCCTGTTTGAGAGTGCTGAACCATTGCTAGTAGCAGTAGTCAGGGCTAGATAAATGCTTATCCTAACAATGGCACCCTGGCCAGGGGGATCTCTATCTCCTTCATATAAGTGGAGGAACTCTATCCAGGAAATCTGTGGAGCAAGGGCAACCCAAAGGAGAAAAATGACTATGATTGTCAGTGGATTTGGCAGCTGCTTGTTATTAACCTCAAAACACACCCATTTATCACATCCCAAATAAACATGTGCTTACTGCAAAACTCATGCTCTAGCATGTTTGGGAATGTACCATTATGAGCCCCCCCATGGAGCCTGCTCCCAAGTAAAGGCAGCACAGCACTCCTGTCTCAAGAGTCTTAACATTCTACATTACAAGTCAATACAGTTTCAGTAAGTGAGATTTATTTTCAAATATGAGGTTGTGGCTCTCAGCTACAGTTCTGTGGCAACTAACTTGTGGGTAAATTGCACTGCTATTAATGAGGCTTATAAATCACACTTACTGATAAGGTTAAAGTTTATTTTTGCAATAATCTTCCCTGTCCCATTCTTCCAGCTGCAGAACAACTTCCCCTTCTTATCCATGCATGAAATACGTGCATCTTGTTCAGGTAAGAATACTCATACTCAGTGGCCATGCATTATTATCATCCGTATCCAGACATACTATTATTGCTGTTATTATTCACACAGGCAAGCTTCTAAACCAACACCCGAAAGAATTTCTATTTATACGAAAGTACTTTCACATGTAGATATTCCACAGAAGTCGGCTTTCTTAAAAGGGCCATAGATGGGTGACAGGCATGTGTGTAGACACAAGGAGGGAGCAGTACAAAGTTGTATCTTGTTACTTCCAAGCTACGATAACATGGTTGTTGCTTTTCAAGTTCCAAAGAACATGAGACAGTAAAAGAAGAGCAAGGATAGCTTTCTTTGTATAAGGATATACTCTGCTGAAATACAAGTGGACTGGAAAAGTAGATGTGTCACTAAATAATGCTAGAATTTAAAGCAAAGATTTGAAATCACTGGGTCCTGGTCCTAAATGTCTGTAATTAGAAACAAACCTCTTCTTGCTTCTACCCCCCACCCCCAGCTATTCCTCTAGGGGATATGTTTGCTTAGGTAGCTGGGCTGTACACAGCTGACAGATTTGGCATACCTCTCCAGACTTCTATAATTCCTTGGAAGAGTACTACACAGACGTTATTCTAGAATAAGACATTATTACTTTGTTGGGTAAAACAACTATAATATTATATATTACCAGCCAGTATGTATAGGTATGTAACATTCACCTTTAGAAGGTCAACAATGTCTGCACAATGTCCTACAGTTACATCCAGGCATGCACGCACACATACACAGAACCTGTTTCTTAGACAATGAAGCCCTAGAAGGCTTTTATTTTTAAAAAATACAAAAGAAAAGCAGCTTTAGGAAGGAGTATTTTGAACAGAGAAGTAGTATAGGGAGGATGGTTAATTCTTTCCCTTCTTCACATTTTTCTTATGAATCTCTCCTGGCATCGTTCTTTTTCTTACATACAAACTTGCATTCTTGCTCTCTCTCTTTCTGACACACATAGACAAGCTGTTTTTCCTTCTGGAACATTCAAAGGTACATATTTACCCTCACAAATTCAACAATCAGTTAAGAATCTTTCTAGGGGAAATTAACTACCTATCTCTAACTGAATATAACATTAGGAGCAACTGCTGAGGTATTAAACTCTTTTGCCCCCGGCTGGATAAAAGGGACAAAACACGAAGTATGCATTAAGCTCTCATTCTGTCTCTCCCATATATGGACACTGTACTCAGTAACATTGCATGCACTGTGGTGAATTAACAATGCACACAAGTAACATCCAGAAGCTCTCCAAAAGACAGATCAGTCCATGTTTTTACTTCATCTCATCCACACCACTCTTCAACCTTGCATCTCTTAATAACTTATTTTTCTCAGTTTGTGGCTACCCCACCACAAGGACCCCCCAAAACGTTATCTTCTTATCATAGAAGCAACTTTGTCTGGGACACAGTCAAAGTTAAAGGGGTCAACAGAGTGAAAGAAAGGCTGCATTATAACACCCTCCCTCCCGATAACCTTCCAAAGCACTCCCATCCCTCCCCCACCACTGCTCCATGGGTCTCAAACTTGCCCCACTCACCCAGATCCATCTGACCCCATGGTGCTCCCCAACTGGTTCACGTGGCTGATGGTGCCCCAGTATGTCCCATCTTCATTGTCTGCCTGGGAGCAAAGGTCATTGCCCCTAGAGGTTCTGGGCCTATCCAGCCACTTGGTGGGGAGAATCCTAAGCAGGAATTGTGCCAGCCCCGTGGTGGGAAGCAGGAGGAGGTGCACTTGTACATGGACGTGCAGACCCCACGGCAGCTCAACTTAAAGCTCTAGATCAAGCGGCCCCGTTTCCAGATTCAACGCCAGCCCGCCCTGAAATGCACTGCCTTCTCTTGCAAGGCTCAAGGACGTTTGCCGGCAGCATGGAATGCAGCACAGTGCAAATCAGAGCATCAGAGACACACAGGCGTGGAATAAACTAGGTCCGCTGGGGAGGGAGAACTAAAAGAGAAGGATCCAGGGCAACAGAGATGGCAGTGGCACTGGTGGCAGGGTGGTGGGGGATATAGAAGTCCAAGTTGAACTCTGCTGGCTGGTGTACTTGGATTGAGGGTCACTGGCAGAGGCCGAGGGCATAGCAGAGCCAGTCCTGAAAACATCCAAGATGTTCCTTACAGCATGTGGGTCACAAAGGAGGACAGCACTGCTGGTGCCGGGAAAGGTTAGGTTTATGGTAGGGGATGGGGTGAAATTCACTGGCAGTTGTGGGGCATGGATTAGAATTGGCACGTGTCAGAAGAAATGGGAAAAGAAACACAGAGCTTTAGAAACAGGGGTAGGGGATGTGGGTCAACATCATGAACAGCCAAGTATCAAACCCCTGGGACTAATGTTTCTTTTTACTAAGACTCCAAGATCTACCAAGCACAGCGTGGTACAAAGACAGATGCCTAGGAGGACAGAATTCTGGGAATCTGTGTTGAGAACCAGAATTGAACCGGAAGCTCACAGTCCTTCCATGCAGAAATCCACTTCTAGTTAGCCCAAGCATTCTTAACTTCAGCAGTACAACTTGAGTGGTGGCAAAGGCAAGGTATTGTGTTCCTGCTATTATTAAAGCATTTGGGAATTAAAAATCCTTGCCAATCTATCACCCAGAGATATAGCACTGAATCCTGATTTACCTTCTCTGCCTGGCCCTGGTCTGGAGGTGTAGCTACTGAGCAGGGAGCAAAATAAGGGCACTGTACCCTCAAATAAAATTTTCAGTCCTCACATTTCCAACACTGCAGTAACTTAAAACTTCAGCAGAGCATTTAGCAATGCAATTTAGGCATCCAAAGGCAAGGGGGAGCAAATCTACCAAGTGAATGAGAACATAGCAAATTCTAGGTGTGAGAGATTTTCCAAGTCTCATTCTCCACAATGCTAGAATTTTGGGGACTGCAGAAAATTTTCACTTTGTGGGGCAGAATTCTTATCTGGGGAGCAATGCCTTCATTCCCCAACCCACCTGCATTACACCCCTGCCAGGTCTACATAGATGACCTTAACATGGGAGTAAAAGGGAGACGGAAACGGTAAGGTCCATTGTTTCAGCAGTTCTTCTCTTTTACCTTTCTGGAGTCCTTTGTAGAGCCAGAAGTTGAAAGAGGGTGAGAGTCATCAGGCATGAGACGATAAAAAACTCTGTCTTCCATAACACACTCTGGTGGCAGAACTGATGGATCAGATTTTAGGGGAAAAAAATTCACAAGGGAAAGGTGCCCAATGACAATGATGGACCAACTCATGTTACACCCTAAAGCTTGTAGCTGTGGCCCAATTGCCCTTGGAAGTCTCAGTTCAGATTACACATTCTCACACACACATGCATACCTGCCTGCGCGTGCACACACATACGCAAACACGCATATCTGTATCTATACACACACATAGGAGAGCCAGTGTACTGCAGTGGTTTGAGAACTGGACTATGACCAGGAGACCAGAGTTCAATTCCCTGCTCAGCCATGGAAACCCATTGGGTGATCCTGGACACAACATCACACTCTCAGTCTAAGAATACCCTATGATAAGTTCACCTTAGAGCTGCCATAAGTTGGAAACAACTTGAAGGCATATGACAACAAATAACAATCTGAATTGTGCCTTCTGAGGGCTATATCCATAGCATGCCATCACTGTATATGGCACTTTACAAGTAAAAGAACAATAAAACAGTTCCCTGCCTTTCGGCTTACAATCAAACTAAGACATGACACAAATGGAAAAGGGAGTGACTGCGTGCGAAGAGATTAAGTCCAGTAGATACTGCCTCTTTTTACCCTCCCTCCAAGGCCAGGACAGTGGCAGTCGGGATGGATAGAGAGCCTTTCATCTGTTTCTGAGTATACGAATGATGGAACATGATGGATCAAAGAAGAGATGGCAAATTAAGGGGAGGGAGGATGATCGTTAATCTTTCCTCATCCACGAATTCAATTTTTTTCCTCTTTCTCTTACTTTAGAGTTTAAAACGCGTGTTTGTCTTTGAGCAGACAATAAAGACCCTGAAACAGTTAAAAGATTTTCCATACCATACCTTGGCTCAATCATTATTCAGAATGGAGGCTACAAGTCAAGAAATCAGAAGAGCAAGACTTGGGCCATTTCCACACCACACTGTTATAGTGCTATTATTCCCCTTTCAACATCCTATGGAATTTTGGGTTTTGTAGTTTACTGAGGCCAAAGAGCTCTCTGGTTGAGAATTCTAAATGCCCCTCCTTCAACTGCAAAACCCAGAATTCCATAGGATGTTGAAAGTGGAATAATAGCATTATAACAGTGCAGTGCAGAAATGGCTTTGAAAGGGCAGCTATGAAGGAACTAGACATGATCTTGAAGTGTAAAGATATATCGTTGAATACTGACATTAGGATTACCCATGCCATTGTATTTCCAGTTTCTACATATGGCTGTGAAGCTGGATAGTGAAGAAAACTGATAGGATGAAAGTCAACTCATCTGAAAAGTGGTGCTGGAGAAGAGTTCTAGAGATACTGTGTACTGCTAAAAAGACAAATAAATGACTTCTAGAACAAATCAAGCCAAAATGCTCCTCGGAAGCCAAGATGACTAAACTGAGAGAATCATACTTAGGACACATGAGAAGAGATGCCTCAATCTACTATATAAAAGTCAATGTTTGTCTGGCAGTTTGTCTGTCTGTCTGCGTCAGGCAGGCAAAGACCTCATACGATTGGCTGAGGTGAGGAGACCTCATATGATTGGCTGGCTGCAAAGCTTACATGGAATCCTGGGGTTGACAATTTAGGGAGGGGCCTTTAGAATTCCAAGCCCAGAGCTCTTGGGCCTCAGGCTGGTTGCTATGGAGATGAGGCCTACCATCAATAAGGATGCCAGAAAACATTAGGGAGGCATATGTGATAAAAATTAAAGTGACATACACAACATAGTTACAAGGTCTTCTCGCTTCACACAGTAGATTGTATGGGTTCCATACGTGAGGAATCTTAAAAGTTGAAATTCAAAACAAAAAATGCTTCCAGAAAAACGTAAAGCCATCACACAAATTCAACAGAAAGCAAAAAAATCAAAAGCTAGTACATCAGTGTTGTCAGACAACACAGATTAGATTGGGGACCATGGGGAAAAGTTACAGGTACTGGAATAGGCCGGGTGCTATGGGGATTGTGCCTAGCAGCAAGGAGGAGGACAGTGTATTTCCTCAGGACCCCAAACTGTGTATGTTAACAACTACGAATACAGTTTGAATTGGGGAATATGGGGAGAAATTACAGGTACTGGAGAAGACAGTTGGGTGAGTTCTAAAGAGGAAAATAAAATCCCGGGCAGTGTCAGGTAAATACGCCAGCAGAAAATACAAATAATACTTGGTAAGGTAGAAAGCAGTAGGAAAAGAGAAAGGCCTCATACAGATGGATAGACTCAATGAAGGAAAACATATCCTGAATTTGCAAGGCTTGAGTAGGATGGTTGATGATGGGGTGACCTGGAGGTCTCTCAATTCATAGGGCTGCCATAAGTGAAAGGTGACTTGAAGGCAGTTAAGAACAACACCTTTGCAGTCTTAGGTACCATGTCTTTTGTTCTCTTTGTGCCACTAGTCCAAGGATGGGCAACCATGAAAGACTAGGGGGCCACACTACTCTCTAAGGAGACCTGAGAGAGCCTCAGCCTGCACCACACTTACTCCCAGAAAAATAGCTCCAAATGGTTGCTAGGAAACATGGGGGCAAGTTTTTGGGCCTTCCTGGGCCCACAGGACATCTGAGGGCATTTTGAGAGGAAACTTCCCCTTTTTTGCAAAAATTTGTTTTGACCTCTGCAAGATCGAGGGGGTCCAAACATGGTAGAAATGCCCTCCCCATCCCCTAGTGATCATTTTTGGTCATTTCAGAGCAAAAATTGACCTCCAGAAGGCCCTCGTGCCACAAAAATGTCCTGGGAGTCCACATGCCCATGGGCTGCACTTTGCCCACCCCTTACTAGGCAGTCACTCTCTTAAATTTCCCACAATGCCTTGGAGAGCCCAATGTACCATCACTCTGTCATACTGTGGGACATTAAAATGGTGGAGGGAAAGAGCAAGGAAGGCACCAGTGTCAGTGACCCTATGAGACTCTTGAGGCCCTAACAGTTGTGCTTTGTGCTCATCCTGGCCTGGCTAAATGTGCAACACAATGAAATGAGAGAGATCTGAGTTCGTAGAACGAGTTGCATGGATTTAGACTGCAATAGACGATTACATTTTTTTGAATGCTCTTCAACATTAAAAAAAAAAAGAAAAGAAAGAAAGGAAAAAGGAAACATTCTTCACAAGCATACATAAAAATTAGTATGTGAAGAAAATAGAAGTCCTTAGAGAGTTACTCTTAGTCAGCATAGCAATGGTGTACTGGAACCTACGCTTGTGGGGTGAGAGCACTGGGGCCTTTATGATTAAGATAGACAATGACATCATCCACCACCCACTTCTGGCTCTCCTGTTCCCTCTTGGTGTAAGCTGCAATCCTTACAGTCGCTGGGAGGCAAATGGATTTTCCCAGCAAAAATGGATTGCCAGAAGCTATTCCTGTTGTACCGAGAATGTTTTGTAATCGCTTGGACGTGAATGGACAATTGTGTCCAATTTGTTCTGTAAAATATCTCCTGGTGGTGTGATAGATGCTGCTGCTGTGATTGAGGAGCAACTGGCTATGCAGGGGGCCGAGCCAGTGAGTGAACAAGTCAACCTGCAAACATCCCCTGCACTGGAAGGTCAAACAGAGACAGAGTTGCCCCAGCCAACTCATGACGGAAAGGGAACCAGCAGTGATGCAGAGAAGTTGCAGCCAGCTGTGCCCATCAGCCCTCAATCATGCAGAAGGCTGAAGTGGGTTGCTCAGAGGAAGGCTGCATGGACTAGGCTGAGGAAACAATAACAAGCAGCACCTGCTCACAGGGGCTATTTAAGTCTGCCAGCATGGCTGCTCCTTGCTTGCAGCAAATTATTAGCAAGCTCTCACGACCTTTGTGTCTCCTGCTCCCTGAAACCCTCCGGACTGATCTCTGCCTCCTGAACCTTTGGACTGGACCTTGACCTGGTTTGGCTTGTGTTTTCCTGGTGTTTGGTATATTTGGATTCTCCCTGAAAGTATTCCTGACCTCTCTCCTCCTTTGCTGGCTGCGGCTCGGCAGGGAGAGATTCCTGACAGGTGAAGTTGAACATTCCAAGATCTGGTTTGTTGACAGGAACCTCTACAGCTGTTTAATTTGTTGGAGTCTCTATGGAGGGGTGTCTGAAGGACTATCACAAAAAATGCCTACTCTTCAAATTTACCACTAAGCCACTGCAAAGAAGATAAAACTGGTCTAGACAGACCAATGGTTTGATTCAGTATGAGGCAGATTCATATATTCATAAGATTCTAATCCAGGTTATGTTCTCTGCCAGTTTTGTATTTCTAGTGCCATGTGTGTATGGGAGTGTTAAAAAACATGTTTCCCTATATCACAGTCTGAAGTGATATAAACATTTCCACTTTCTCATTATATCACCTATGGAGACCACATATGGATAACACCGGCTTAGATAAAAACTTAAAATCCTCTAAAAAAACAAAAAACCCCACAAAAACCCCAAACCCTAAATGGTAAAGCTCACCATTAGGCAAAGTCAGACAACTGCTTCAAGAAAGAAATGGGGCAGGGTAGCAATAACAGTCACCCTGCTTGTTCTTCTGAACACCCCACCTGGGCCTTCCCCTCCCTCCAGCTGGACAGAGCTGTGCACACAATATAGGCTGTTCAGTAAATTCCCCATAACTAGCCTGCCGCCATCAGGTCTGCTGGAGGATCCTATCCCATTAACAGTGTCGAAGAAAAGTTCAACGGGCAATTGGGTGGCTCCTCTACATAAAATGGAATGGGAGAAGTGCCATCTGGCAGCAAGATTTATTAGGTTGGCTCCAAGCCAGGGATCCTGCATTACCTTAGAAGGGAGCAGCATGGTGGGATTTGTATGGAACATACACTACAGTCCAGGATTTTTGAAATGATTTAACAGGGATAAGTCTGAATATCACTGTGCAATTGGGAGGGAGTTGAGAGTGGAGGAATCATAAAATCATAGAGCTGGAAAGGGCACTATGGGCTACTGGGTTCAACCCCCTGCTCAGTGTAGGATCTCTAGCTAGAACATCCCCAGCAGATAACTGTCCAGCCTCCTTCTGAAGTCATCCAGGGAAAGAGACCCCCATACCTTTCTAGACAATTGGTTCCAATACTGAATCACTCTGACTGTCAAGAAGTTCCTTCTAAAGTTCAACTGAAATCTACTCTTCTGCAACTTAAAATCCTTAGACCTAGTTCTAAAGTAGTGGAGAACAGGCCAGCACCTTCCTCTTTGCGGCAGCTCTTGAGGTATTTGAAGAACGTGATTATACATGCTCAACTCCTTCAAACTTTCTTCTTACATTTTGTTTTCCATACCTGTTATCATTTTTGTTGGCCTTCTATGAACCCTCTCCAACTTGTCCATATCTTTCCTTCCTAAAATGAGGTGCCCAGAACTGAATGCAGAACTCCAAATGAGGCCTGACCAATGCAGAATACAGTGAGGCTGTTACTGTTCTTGACTTGGAAACTACAGTTCTATTAATGCAGGCTCAGATAGCATTTGTCTTCTTTGCTGCAGCGTCATACTGCTGGCTTATGTTCAACTTATGATCAACAATAATTCCAAGGTCCTTTTCACACAAGTATCCCCATCCTACACCTCTGCTATTTAGGTTTTGTGGCCTAAACATAGAATTTTGCATTTGTCTCTTTTGAATTTCATTTTAGGAATTTCAGCCCCGTTTTGTAGTTTATTAAGCTCCTTTTGAATTCTGTTCCTGTCTTCCAATGTGTTAGCTACTCCTCCTAGTTTTGTGTCAACTTAATAAGGATTCCCTCCATCCCATCATCTAAATGATTCAAAAATATTGAAGAATGTTGGCCCCGGGATAGAACCCTGCAGCACTCCACTTGAGACTTCCTTGCAATTTGAAGCACAGGCACAGAAGACAACTCTTTGAGCACAGTTTTCCAATCAATTATGGATCCATCTGATAGTGTTTTCCTCTGTTCCATATTCAGTCATTTTGCTAATCAAAATATCACGGGAGCCTTATAAAATGCTTTGATGAAATCCAGATATATAACATCCACAGCATTCCCACCATCTATTAAACTAGTGATCCTGGTTTGGCTGGATCTGTTTGGGCTCTTACTAATCACTGCATTGTCATCAAGATACTTGCAAACAGACTCCTGTACAATCCGTTCTAATTTTTTTCGTGCTATTGAGGTCAGGCTGACTGGCCTATAATTTCTTGTATCTTCTTTCTTGCATTCTTTTTTTTTTTTTTTTTGAAGAGAGGGACAATGTTTCCTCATCCCCAGTCCTCTGGCACCTTACCCACTCACCAAGATTTCTCAAAAATGATGGCAAGTGGTTCTGTGAGTATATACGCACGTTCCTTCAATACTCTGGGATGCAATTCATCTGGCCCTGGAGATTTGAACTCATTGAGGTTAACTAAAATGATTGCTAACTAACTCCTTATCAGTCTTGATTTGCAACCTGGATTCCTTGCCAAGGTCCCTGCTGATGTATGGAGCAGCAGAATGGTAGAACAAGAGCAGATTTGAACATAGGTCTTGTTGAATATGGACTAAGGCGACCTAAGTACCAACCACAGTTCACTAGATGGCCTTGGGCCATTAGACTTTCCACTCCTCTTTTATCAAGCCGCTTGCTAGGCTAATCGAGGTAAAGATAATAAACTACTTTTTGCATTGTGAGCGCTATGTAAATGATTCATGTAACTAGATCTGGAAGCAGTGGGTGCTACCATAATTAGTCTAATAAAGATGCTGAAAAATTGGCTGCCTCCTCCATATGTAGGAAACAGAAGTAAAGAGATTATTTTGCTACACTCCCCACAAACAGCAGGCATCTGTGAACTCAGAAGGAAAGACAAGCCTTTCAACAGGTTTGGAGAGTTGTTTAGCAGCAAAACAGGCTGTTTTCTAAGCTAACAGCTGCACAAACTATAAAGCTGGACTCTTGGGCTAGACAGGCCTTTGGTCTGATTCAGCACGGCTCTTCTTCTGATGTTTAATGAAGTCAAACTTTCAGGTCATTGAATTCTGAGTATGTCAAATGCAGAATCAGGCCAAACTGCTTTGGATGAGCCTTCCCCAACCTTCAGCTCTTCAGATGAATTCTGGACATGGGCAAATAGGCAGAAAGGATCAGGCTGCAGTCCAAAACATTTGGAGGGCAGCAGGTTGGAAAAGGCTGCTTTCAGTTCTTGTCACCTAACTTAGCAAATGCTGTGGCTAAGCCAGAATTAGATGTGATGGGGGAGATCTATGTTTTTTAACCCATTGTTTCCAACAGTTATGTAGAAAGTGGAGAAGAAGCAAAATGAGCACATAGGTAAAAGACTACAGAATGCTCCCATCATCACTCTCTTGCACTATCTGGCTGAAAAAATTCTTAAGACATAAAATGTTTGTGTGTGAGAGGGGAAGGACTCTTGTATGTTGCTGTGAACT
Organism: Cyclura pinguis; assembly: GCA_030412105.1. NCBI lineage: Eukaryota > Metazoa > Chordata > Lepidosauria > Squamata > Iguanidae > Cyclura > Cyclura pinguis. Next base: position 103,159,456 of record CM059604.1, read on the forward strand.
CCTTACCAGGGAGGAGTGGAAAAAAAATATCATGTGCCTTGATCCCCAATCCATACAGGGATAATAATATTGTAATCTCTGTAAAGATATAAGGTTTGCTGAGATATTTGGATGACCGGTTAGAGTGATTAGAAGTAGTACACGTGCCTGAGGATGCGGATGGTTGCAGACAGTATTTGGACTTAGAAATACGAAAGAAAATAGGAAAATCATCTATGCTTATTAGACTTTGGAGTGAATCTTCTAATTGTAAATCAGTAACACAATGTCTGAAAGAACAGACTAGTGCTGCGGCTAACAGTGTACTTTTAAGTTCAAAGGGCAACTTTCAGAAATTTCATGTTTTCATCCTGGCTTTAAAAAATATTCTCTTTCTTTACATTAGGCTTTGACGATTTCTTACGAAATTCCATCTTTTTTTTTTTTAATCCAACATGCTTCTAGATAGAACAAGCAAAAGAAATACAGAGCCACAATCCCTTGGGGACTTGTAGGAGTGGGAATCTCTTGATCACAGTCACTTTATCCCCTCACATCTGATGAAGCAAATTCTATATCACAAAAGCTTACAATATAACAAATGTGGTAGCCTTTAAGGTGCACAACACACTTGATTTAGCTACAACTGAGGTGTGAAAATGTGCCTTCCAACTACTGTTGGACTGCACTTCTCATGAGTTCTAGCCAGCACAGCCAATGGCAAGGGTTCATGGGAGCGGCAGTCCAACAACATCAGAAGGATCGTACTTTCTCCAGCCTTCCTTCACGGCCTGATAGCACATCCTTGTCATTGGTCTTCCGTCAGCTTTTTAGTACAAGTCCCCTGCTACTCTCAAAGTCACATATGCAACTGGCAAGGTCTGTGATGACTTCAAAATCCCTGACAAAACCAAATAGGTTGGAAGTAATTAGAGAACCACCTAGTCCAGCCTTGTTTCACACATTACTGCCTTCCCTTTCCCCTACCCTAGACTTGCATAATTCAGACTCCAGAGAGGCATAGGCAGATAGCCAGAGTAAAGATGCAGCACACTGGGATGCCCATAGACTAGATTGCCTTAGATTACTCAAGCAAGTGAGCCAAGCTATACCCTATAAAGAAAGGTTAAATTGATTGAATCATATTATTTAAATATGGTTAGATTCTTCAAAGCAAGCATATTCCGTGCCCCCATCCCATCTAATTCTACATGTTTATTTGGAATTAAGTGTCACCTTATTTAACAGGGCTTCCTTCCACAGAAGTTTAAGCAGGACTGCAGCCTCACTAGGCCTTCCTAAAAGCCTTCCATTTGTGGTGATGCATCAGCTCCACCCAACATTCTCTTTTATTAAGGAACAACAAATCAAAAAGCAAACTTGAGTATAAATCTACACTCTGCTGGGGCCACAGAACAGAAAACATGCTTCATAAATGTACTGAGGTGTCTTGAACCCAGTGATATCCTTTGCTTCTATAACACAAGCAGCCAATTACATACTATGTCTCCAGTCATTAAACTTAGGTAATTAATAATTAATAGTAGTTTATTCATTGGTACTCATTCTCTCATACCCAGTGTACTGTAAACAGTAAAGAGGATTGCTTCTACAATAATTCTGCTTGAGTTTTAAACTAGTATATTTCTTTGTTCCAAACTTGACTAAAGAGATGTGTTTGTGATGTCACTTGGAAAGGCCAGAAGCCTCACCACTCAGTCTAACACGAGCACCTAGGTTTTCATGAGTGATTCTGAACAACTAAATACAGCAAATGGTGATGCCTGGATGTGTGTATAATCTCACTGGAAGATTATGACCTTCATGGTCTTAACAGGCTAAAGACCTACACATACTCATGCTCCTTTGCATGGTCTCACGTTCACACAAAGATGCCTCACACAAGATCAGACAGAGTAATCTTTGGGGATCATTCACTCACCTGGGGGCATCAAAGCTGTCATAGGAACCCACTGTGTAGTGCCTGAAGAGTCGCTTGGCTTTGTCACTACGGCTCTCTTCAAAGCAAAAAAGAGATGGGGTGTGGATTAGAGATAGGGGGATACAGTACACACAAGAACATTTTTTTCAACTACAGGACCTCCTGTCCTTACTGCCACTTCCTCCAGCAACCACTGAGTGGCAGCACAAGTTTTGGTGCCTGTGAGGCCTCCCCGTTCCAAAAAAGGAAGAGGTCATCAGAGAAGGAAGAAGAAGCAGCCACAAGGCAGAGGAAGAAGGAAGAAAGGGAAAGCCAGTTGTTCATGTTCCAACAATCCTATCCTATAGTAAAGCACCACCTTCACTCTATTTTGTTTTTTGATGCTTGGAGGATGCCTCTTTTATATTTGCTATTACTGCATAGGTACATTCTGTAAGGCATCACAGACAGTGACTGATAGCTAATCATCATCTTCTTCTTCTTGTGCTGCCTTGTACTTAAGCAGTTGACCCGCAGCCATTGGGGAAAAGCTGCTGCAAGCAGAAAAGTGAAAGGGCTAACTATTCTGAAGAAAACTCCATCTCTCTGTGCCCAAGCACAGAAAACAGACAGCTAGGGGAGGGAATACAGTGGCCATGTTCACATTGCTCCAAAAAGGGGGGAATATGTCACCAAAATGGAGGATAAAGGAGGGTACAGATTTGAAAAATATATACAAAATTTAAGATAACTATAACTTAAACACAGATACATCTCCCTGTAGTGGTGAAGACTATGGCCCTTTTCGCATGGCATTTTCCATGTGAAAGGGTGCCTGCAGCGTCGCGCGACTGTGAGGAACGATCTGCACAACGCACTCACAATCGCACAATGCTCCAGGGGCCGGCAGGCACTGATTGCACACCTTTTCATTTTCGGCTAGAAGCCAAAAATGGTGTGCGATTTCATATTGCTCCTAGGCCCCACGTGCACTTACCTGGAGTGCGGAGCCTCCAGAGCCACGCCGGTTGCACTTCCGGTCCCAGGCTGCACTGGGCGGGGCTCTCGCGTGAGCAGGCAGCTCGTGTGGAGCCGAAGGACCCCGGACGCGAGAGCCTTTCGCCAGAGGCTGCTCAACCGATCCTCACACCCCAGCGCCAGAACAAGGTAAGGTGCGGAAAGGGCCTAAGATCAGGTCAGCTGTTTGTCTGCCCTCTGCTCACTTTGCAGCTGTTCAGAGGCTGAGTGCTGTTGGTCAACTTCAAGGGTTCTCCTTTTGTTTATGGCTGGCTCTTGATCTCAAATAGGGGCCCATTCTGCACAACAACTGCATCCTGGCAGGGAGATGCGAGAGGAGTGGGACTGCAATGCTTCTTCATGACATTGTTGCAGTTCTGCCCATCCCCTGTCACCAGCTGGCGTGTTCGTGGAGTAAATCATTAATGGAATTTCTGTCAACGACCCCTGATTGAGCAACACTCCCATCCTTCCCTGCCACGTGAAAGGGCAGGAAGCGTGATGGAGGCGCTTCCTGACCCAGTGCAGCATGGGAAAGAGCCCAGCTGCACTGTGGAAGGAAGGAAGAAGCATGTCCCTCGCGCTCACTTCCCACCAAAGGTGTTGCTGGGATCATGACCGGAGGACGCTGGCATCAGGGAAGGTGTGGCAATGGCCCAAGAACGCTATCAAACAGATGGCACAAACCAATACTAGCAGCAAAGGTCTCTTCATTCTCCACAGATCATGGAAATGTTACTTTTTTGGACTACAACTGGCAGAATTCTCTAGCCAATATGGCTTATGCAGAACTTTAAATGTTAGTTTTAAATACTGATTTGTATTACTTGAAAAATAACTTGACAATGTTATTGAATATGAAACTGAAAAATTATTGTGTTGATCTGCTTGTTTGTTTTTATTACTTTCTGTTACTTTTTTTGACAGGAAAAACCATTAGGATTTGTAAGAGAATGAAATAAACCTTGCAAATGACTCTAAAAATTATCTCTAAAAATAAATCTTGAAAGAAATTAGTAACTGTTAGACAGAAAGAAACCCATCATAGTACATTTGAAATATGACTTTGCTACAGCTTTATTACAAAAAAAGAACAAGTTGCATGTAATTGCATTACTTGTGATTCTGTTTTCAAGCTGTTGGTGGGTGACCTTGCTAGCTGAAGGACTCTGGAGGTGGTAGTTCAAAAATGTACCTTTTCCATGTTCTGTTGCTATGGAATTACCCTAGAACTACAATGCACTGTGGGGGAAGGAGGAGAAGATGCTATCAGCCCTCCTTGGCCAATTCAGGCTTAAAACTTTTATGGGTTGATTTACAAGGTGGTGGTGATGGTAGTGACAATGATGGTGATAATGACAAGAACAACAATAATAACAATGTTTCAGTTCCTCCTGTCACTCTACAACTGTGTCAGTAAAAGAACTGCTTCTTACTTGCAACGAGCACCGGCAATATCAAGTGTATAGGCTGCATGTCACACTTTGCAGCTGGTGAGGCTCATTTTGAACTGTTACGTATGAAAACACATTGTAGGACAAATTCTGCTTGTTTAGTATAGCACATTTTTGTCTCTGAACCACAACATCAGATCCACGATGGGACTAGAAATGCTTCCAGACAGAGGACTTCTAGTGTTACAGACTGAAAGGCACTGTGGAGCAATTTTGTCTTTTATTCCTTAGCAGTTTTTTTTTCATAAAGAAAGGAGGCAGAAGGAGGGTAGAAAAACCATGGAGGGTTACAGGTAGAAAATGTTATGGTTTGGACTGTTTCAGGCAGGGTGACTGAGGGATAAAAGCTTCATTTGAAATCACCCAAGGTCAAGTCTCTCTTAGTTGTTGTTTGAACACAAAACAGTAATGTGCACACTGTTTCCCTTCAAGGCTTCTTTGCTCATGAGTGTATGTTCAATTGCAATTATTTTATAGTGCTCATGAAGAGATCCGATGTAATATTAAAAACAGTCTATTCAGTAATCTTACATTTAAGAAAAAAGAGAACAGTTCGGATCATTTTACTAAGCAGTTTATATATACAACCTGCTTTAGAAATCAGTGCATGGAGGCTTACAGGCAGAGGACTCCTCATGCTACCAGTCCAAAAGCACTGCATAGCTATTCCTGCCTTTCCCTCCTTAAGTATGAATGTGTGTGTGTGTGCGCGTGTGTGTGCGCGTGCATGCATGCATACACATGCATGCAGGGATGTAAAGAAAAAAGACTGAAGAAGTACTGGGAAAATAAAGGAGGAGAAGGGCTTGTAAAATCCGGTGACTGTTATGTAAAATTCTGTGACCGCCCAATTAAAATCTGATTTTAAAGCATCTCAAGATAAGCCACTGTAAAGGTTACAAATATACCAAGCAGAGAAAAATTTCAGTGGTGTAAATTCTCTGTCTATACGTGTGGTTCAAATCAATATAGGAGTATCATCAGTGTAGTATATCTTCTTGGTTTTTGTTGTGAAAGGTAGAAGGGTACATGTGATTGAAAGGGAAATTACATATACAACAACAAGAAATGCTATATCCTGCGAGTGAAATGCATTCAGAAACTCAAGGAAATATGCCCCGATCTAAATCAACTCAGCTGTTTTTAGTGACATTTCTTATGCACAGATACACTTCATGACAAACATGACAATATGATAACAGAATGCAGGGCATGGAATTGTAAAATTTTAGAATCATACATTTGGAAGGGACTGGAAAGACCACCTATTCCAACCCTCTACAACAATAATCTCCAGTAGAAGAGAAGTAGAGCTGAATGTACAGAGAGGTGGTAATTTCCAGTAGGAGACTACCCCAGTAAGCCTTGGATGCAATGCTACAAAAAGAAAAAGAAAAGAAAAAAAGTCTCATATTTTGAAAAAAAAAATCTGCAGTGAGATCCGGGAATTAAATGAAGCACAGCTTCATCCTGTATTCTGGTTGTTTCTCCATTCAGTCACCTTTTTGATCCATATGTTCTTGATAGACACACATGGAAATATAGCATCTGAAGGAGGACTCTGTGTCATCCATTGGAAAAAAAATGCAACTGTATGCATTGATTATTAATTGATGTTCAAGCTGAAAAGTAGGGTAGAGGGAAGGATGGGTAAAATTGAATGACTGAATAAATGAGATAGGCCTGTGAGGAAACCAGCACCAGAATATCAGGAAAAGAAGTGAGATCTGTCAACAGAAAGTTGTAGTGGTGTGTTATGGCTCAGGAAAACGCTGCACCAAAGGTTCTACTAAAAATGCTTTCAGCACATTCATGTTAGCTTAAAAGTGGATTGGGTAAGCAGGATAAAAAAAGGGAAAAACATATTATTTGTAGAATGCATACATTCTTAAAATTTGAGAGGAAAGAGAGGAGGGCACGTTAAGTTTAATGTCTGGTAGCAAAGACTTCCTTCCTCACTTGTCATTCTCCTCCAAGAAAAACTTGTTTTTTTGGTTGCTGTGGCAAGTGACAGCAACATTCAAGGGCCATTTACTTGACCCAATGGGCCTTTTGGCACTACACCATTATAGTGCTATTAATTCCATTTTCAACATCCTGTGGAATTCTGAGGTTTGTAGTTTACTGAGGCCAAAGAGCTCGCTGGAGAATTCTAAATGCCCCTCCCTAAACTGCAAACCCCAGGATTCCACAAGATGTTGAAAGTGGAATAATGGCACAATAACAGTATAGTGCAGAAAGCCCCAATATCTCTGCCCAAGGATGCTATGCCATGATGTATTATTCTTACAGGGGCATTTTCTGCAGGTACGGGCAGGAAACGGCTGACCTTGCCACTCAAGTGAGAGCAGCCATTTTGTCCACAACAGTGTCCCAGAAGGACACTATGCAGTATCCTTCTATGAAGAGCCTATCAAGGGGAATGCCATGGAGTGGGCTATGAATGCATCTGTTTGCTGATGTAACAGAATATTTTCCTTTTTAAGTGAAAAAGAAGAAAGGGGGGGAGGAACCTTTTCCTGCTAGATGTTGTATATTAGTCTCCCACCACTGATACAGTAAAAAGAATTCATCCATCTCAACCTTAAAAAGTTTCAAATGTGCCTTTTCACATCCATAGGAAGAGAATGAGACTGTGGGGATGGGAAGCTACTTTCAGCTCAGCACTATTTCAGGATTGCCAGACAGCCATGCCTTCTTCCAAGACTGGTTGTTATTGTCATTACATGCCTTCAAGTTGACTCCAGTTTATGGAGACCCTCTCTCACAGGGTTTTATTGGCAAGATTTTTTCAGAGGAAGTTTGTCATTGCCTTCCTTTAAGGCTCAGCAAATGTGACTTATCAAAGTCACCCAGTGGATTTTTACAGCTGAGCAGAAATTTGAACCCCGGTCTCCCAGAGTCCTACTCCAATACTCAAACCACTATATCACATTTGCTCTCTCTCTTCCAGGATACTCTATTCTATTTCCAGTTCGAGAATGGATTTCCATTCTTCCTACTCAGAAAGTCACCATTAAATGTCCATGGAACATGCTCGCTCTTAACTGGTATCTTTTTGGATTCCCATTCATGCTATCTGAACAGACTACTTCTGCAAAGAAGTATTAGCAAACAGTCTTTCTCAAGTTTGTTAACACTTCTTTGTGCACGGAAGAGAATACATAAAAGAATTAGTTTCCTACTCGGAGTTTGGCTTGTAAGTTTGCTATTAGTGTCTGTGTCTTTCTGTGAACATTGCAACACCTACCTTGCTTCCCTTCCTGTGACTTGTTGGGTACTTCCTCCACGCAGTCTGAGGGGAACCAGCCCACACGACCCTTGACCTGTCCCTCCCAGAAGCCGCCTTCCCCGACACTCAGCACTGAAAAGAAGACAGGTATTGTTAGGGGCGTAAACACGGTGTGGACAAAAGTGGGGCAACCATTCACCTTACTCAGAATCAGCAAGACGTGAGAAAACCAAGACTGAATCTCCACCCACAACGGAGGCATATCCACCATCCCTTGGCCTAGCTTCTAGACTAAAGAGCTGCATTTAACGTGTTGCTGTTTTTTGATTGTTGCTTTTTAAAAATTATTATTTAAAAGCTTTGTAGGTTTCGAAGGCCGGCAACAGAAAATCTTGTTGTGAGCATGTTTCAAATACTCCCTGTGTTTGGGGAGCCTGTGAACATGACTGTACCAGCTGATAAACAAGTATACTTTGGCTGTATTGGGTCACACAGTGTGGAACTTTCTTCTCATTGTTTGCTTCTCTCTTTCCATTTCCATAAAAGTAGGTGAAAATATCAATGTTCTAAAGCAGCCGTCTCCAAAACTAGCACCCTCCCAGGTGTATTGGATTACAATTTCCAGGCAGCACAGCCATAGATAATTACAGTCTAACATATCTTGAAGGCACTAAGTTGAGGAAATCTGTTCTTCAGGTTCTTTCAAACAATGCAGTGATCTAATTCTTTCCCCTTCTTCTATTTTCTGCTTCAATACATTGACTTGGAGAATCTCATGAGTAGCAGTGAGTTTGGGAGGCAATGATTTTAAATGTATATGTAGCAGGAACATGTGTGTAGCCTTTGAGATTCTGGGAAGGAAATGTAAACATCTGTCCTAGAAAAGTGATTCTTACTTGGGGTCCACAACCTACCAGTTATCTGTGGTGCCCTTTTATCACTGTTGCTGAAACCACATTCAGAATAACACAATCTGTTCCAGAAGAATCCATGGGCCCCAGGGTTAGCAGAAGGCCTCCGTGGTCACCTGCCAAGAACCCAATACTGCTGTGACTTGCGACTCTGTTATAATTAACTACCATGCCCTGAGGTACTTCCTCGTATTTACTAGATTCGTGTCAGTACTCTCACTATTATGGCCTTTCTCTCACTTATTAGCCTCACATCTAGGGGTGGCTGGTTGCTTCCATGTAAAGCTGTTCCGGGTTTTGCTCCAAGCTTTAAAGGCAGTATCATAGTGCTGAATCTATTTTATTGAATAGGGTTGATCACCTTAGGTAATTCCTTTTAGGTATGGATTAAAATCAAGAAAAGAGTCACTGGCCACACTGACATGGGAGTCACCAACCACCATTGTGCACATCCCCCAAGTTCAGTAAAAGTAAATGGGGGGGGGGCGGAGGCATGGAGAACAGCATGCTGATGGCCCACTAAGCTTCATCTGCTGAAACAACTATTTAAAGATGCTGAAGCCATGATTTTTTATTTCCATCTGGCCACTCTACTACAATGCCGTCCCCACCTCATCCTGCCATTATGTGCATGCTGACACTATCAATGAAATCAAAGCCTAAGCTAGTTGTCTCTCTCACCTTCGCCCTACCCCCAGTAATTAGTGTGCTACATATTTTCTTGGGATCTCCTAATGCCTGGAGACTGCTAATAATTGTTGAATTTTGGGGAAGCATTTTTGAAAGTCACATAAACCAGCCACCAATTGCATGCCTTCAAGTATTCAGTACACTGACCTTCCAAAAACTGTTGTTTACATTTGTGACTAAAGTTTGAACTAAATGTCTCATTTGCTTGTCTTCCTAAAGCAAGCCAACTGACAGCTCTCCATTGAGCTGGATATGATCTAAAACAGTGGTTCTCAGGCTTTGGACCTCCAGACTTCAGCTTCTAGAAATCCTGGCCATTGTCCATAGTGACTGGGGCTTCTGGGAGTTGAAGTTCAAAACATGTGAAAAACCAAATTTTGAGAACTACTTCATTCTATAAAGCCCTACATGACTTTAGTTCAGATTGTCTGAAAGCTGACATTCTCCCATACACACCCAGGTTTTAAGACCGTGAAGACAAGTTCTTCTTTCAACATCTGAACATACTGTTTAAATACATGAAGGGATGCCATGTAGAGGAGGGAGTGGGCTTGTTTTCTGCTGCTTCAGAGACCAGGACAAGGAGCAATGGATTCAAGCTGCAGGAAAGGAGATTCCACCTGAACCTCAGGAAGAACTTCCTGACGGTCAGGGCTGTCCGGCAGTGGAATATGCTGCCTTGGAGTGTAGTGGAGTCTCCTTTTTTGGAGGTTTTTAAGCAGAGGCTGGATGGCCATCTGTCGGGAGTGCTTTGAGGGTGTTCCTGCATGGCAGGGGGGTGGACTGAATGGCCCCTGTGGTCTCTTCCAACTCTACATTTCTATGATTCTATATTTGGTGGAAACTGAACAGAGGTTGCTTTCAGGCTCTGGAACTCTTTTCCAAAGCAAGCCCAACTAGATCCATCCCTAATGTCCTACTCTGCTGGCAGGCAAACACATTGGCTACCATCCTGTTAGTTAACAATGTCATAAGTCAGACTTACGACACTGTAGCTGTTTTCTATTGCATCTATTGGTTGCAACACTATTGCCATGACTGTAAATCACCCTGAAATCCACCTTAAAAGCCTGTCAGTCATCCAGAGCTGTTCTGTTGGTGAGCAGGGCACTGTCAGATGTGACCAGCTCTCTCCAGGCAGCAAGCAATGCTGTGAGAAGCAGAACAAGAAGCCCTGTTGGAACCTACTGCAATTCTTCATTGCAGCATCACTCACTGGCAAGAGTGGGCTGGCCACATCATCCTACAGTACCCTGCTTGTCAGCAGAATAGACTTTCATCACTCTGGATAGCTGACTGGCTTTGAAGGTGGTTTTCAGGGGTTGGATGAGGAGTTAAAATATAGCTACAACATTGTGTACAATGCAGAATCTTGGCCACTGTTAGTTAGAAGGGCCTTTCACCGCAAGTCAACTTGTGACTTGGATGGCACAACTGGTCTTAGCTAATTTTTAATGATTTACTTGCTATTTTAGTTGCTTTGTTTTCAATCTTTTAAAAAACTTTTGTCCTTTATTATTTCACAGATATTTTACAAATATCTGTGTTATTGATGGAGCACCGTTTGGAAGAAAGGTGAGATACCAAGTTAAGAAATGTTAACAGCAATCAGACAAGTGAACTGCTATTTGTGAACCCTCTGCAATTACTTAAGCATTCCTCCATGTTACCATTTAGTAGATGTCACCCTTTCATATTAGATTAGGCGACTCTGTTGCTCTGAGTGGCCTGATTTTAATGAAATTCTTGCATCTGTAATAAACTTGTTAATGATACCGGTATATGTCTTCTTATATAAGTTTCACTGCCCTTTTCTACATACATCAATTATTTTAGAGCAGAGATGTAAAATGTGCAGCCCTCAGCCTAATTTCAAAAGCCCTCTGAAAGATCTCAGTTCACACTTCTGGCAAGAGTGATCTGTTGCTCCCCTGATAAGCCACTGGGCAGAAGGGTGAGAGGGAGAGAGAAAATCAGTTTAGGAGGGTAGAAAGAGAGAGAGAACGAGAGAGAGAGAGAGTGCACACAATACTTTTGACTTTGGCTGTGCTCACCACTGGTTTGGCTCCACTCCTCAGGAAAAAAAAAGTTCCTGCTTGCTTTTAAAGTCATGCTCTTTTCCCCTTCTATGTACCCTGCTCAGGACAACTGCACTGGAACACAGAAAAAACTTTCTAACACATAAGCCTTTGAAGCCTCTTCCAGGGCAAGGACTGTTAAAAAACTATGGTGGTCCTCACAGAAGAAGCAAACCACAAATACAGCCTCTGATGCAAAATTACTGAAGAATCACTGTCCTAGAATGTCACAGGCCCACTGGGGTGCTAAGGGCGCCCTTTTATTTCTACATCTGTCCCTTTAATAAGGAAGGGTCATAGCTCAGTGACAGAATATACTTGATTTGCATGCAGGTGACCCCAGCTTCAATTCCTAGCATTTTCATTAAAGGAACAGGTAACTGGTAATCCTTTCCCAGAGGCCCTAGAGAACTAATGGAAATCAGAATAGAGAGTACCGAAATGGACAAACACCTAAGCTGAAATCAGGCAACTCCCAGAGATTCAACAGAACACAATCAGAGAGAGGAGGGCTATTTTTTTTACACAAGCAATTAGTTACTGTTACAACTGTAACTATTAACTGGTCAATCAAAAGGCAATAAACAAATGCACAAGGCAATAAATAAATGCTTTAATAGATGCCTTAAATAAATAAATACCTTAAATAAAATAAATTACAGTTCTGAATAAATAAAATTATAAATATAAATAAACTCTCTCTCTCTCTCTCTATACATATAAATAAATTATAGTTTTGAGACTCCACCCCTCCACATAGTATCTGAAGGCTAGAAACTGCTGGTCTGTGGTACAGAACTCATTTTCTTCCCACCTGCTTTGCTGTTCTAGCCACTCTCACAACAAAGTCCTAGGCAACAGTACCAGGCATAGCCCAAGCCATCACTCAAACCACACAATGTTTCTTCTCTACTGTTTACTGCAGACAAAATCATATAACTATAAAAATAACTAAAGACTTACAGTTACACTGCAAAAGAAGTCGAGTTGCCCCTCATTAACTTATAATTGCAATGGAATGTAGGTATACCTTTTTAAATGGGAAAAAATGAATTAATTAAAAGTAACTAGTTATTTGTAAGTGGTTCAATCCAAGCTCTGAATGTAACACATAACTATTATTTCACAATTCAAATACACAATTCTTTAACAAACTTCTGATCTAGAAGCTCTTACCCAGACACAGACACACACAATTAGAGACCACAAACCACTCACAAGTGGCCAACAGATGTACACCAAGACATTCTAGACACCAACTAAAGACAGCAAACGGCAACACAAAACAAGCCTTGCAGTTACCAAGACTTTCACAGCCAAACAAAAGGTTCTCAAAGTGTGAGGTAGGTAACAGCCTCCCTGTACATAGATAGACATATTCAGGCCTTTATGATCAATATAAATCTTCATTGCTCCTTGTTCCCAAGTACCATTTGGTGTGATGTCTGGGTTTCCTGGTTTGTGCTGAGTGAATTGTGTTATGTATCTGGTGTGAGACCTATGACACATCATCTAGAAACGTCCAAGGCAAACAAGTCACATTTGAGTGGTCTTCCATTTTTTATTGATTCCAGATGATCTTCTCCCTGGTATCAGAATACGGAAGGGGGAGCTTTTAGGGTTGCTTAAAAATGTCCTTGGGATGCACATTCTTTTCACTTCTTCAACTGGAACGGCTGCCTACAACAGAGTTTGAGAACCCTTGAACTAAGCCCAGTGGTCTCTCCCAAAGAACCCAGACATCATGGGCTGAGGGAGAACCCCCTGGGCAATCCAAGGGTGTGCGCAGAGATCAACGTACCCTTGATCTTCTCGCCCTTGCTGATGGAGAGCTCACCCTCGGCCTGGGACTGGTATGGTTTCACAGCCATGAACGTGCGGCCAGGCACAGCTGAATAGAGTTTCCGCTTCACACCCCGGCTGCTCAGCGTGCTGCCTCCAGCAGACTCCTTCTGATATCCACTGGAACTGCAAAGAGAAAAAGTGAAGGAGAAGGCAAGACATAGCCAAGGATAATGCAAATGTCCTGAATCTGAATACAGTTTTGTACTTCTGTAGACCTTAGGGTTCCTGCTGATACCTCCCTCTTGCGTGTGGATAGTGCCATGTTGGTTACATAAGGATTCACACTCAGAGAATGAGTTTGCTCTGTCAAATTCACATGATTTCTCCCTTGTGATTCCACCCTCAAGTACAAAAATTGTCAGGTACCCTTGCTCTTCCACAGCTAATTAAAAACAACAATAATGCAGAACACTGAGTGTTCTGAGTTCAGGAGGAAATTCCTAAATGTACAAGGGTGGAATAGACTGCTCAAAGGGTAGTACTCTAAAACTGCAGAAGACTTTAAACAGAAGTTGGATGGGCATCTTTCAGGGATGCTTCAGTTGTATATTTCCACATGACAAGCGACTGGACTAGATTATTACACCAAAAGTAACCACATAGGGGTCTCCTGGGTAGTGGATCTGTGACCCCAATGTTGCGTACATAATATAACCCCTATCAACGACACCTATAGGTAGCACACAAATGTCTGCACAGAAGGAGTCTCCCATGTCCAACTATTCATGCAGAGGCCTCCACGCAAGTCTGTGCTATAAGGGTCTCCCTTGACAGGAGGCCTGTGCATTTACAACCATACATAAAAATATCCTTTCTTTTCTGATGTTTGTATAGTACCCATGAAACTCAAGGGAAGAACTTGAAAAAGTTGCTTTTTGGATTGGGAAAGGGAGGGGACACATTACACATGCACTGTCAGAGTTAGAACGACTTGGTGCAGACCTGCTCCCCATCTGTATGATTATTTTCACTATAAGTCACATGCTCATTGAACTGGTTTCACTGCACTTTCACACAGTCTTTTAGGCTTTGGTGCTCTTACCCACTAGGTCCCATCCTCCTCCAAAGCAAACAAGGAACCAGACCTTCACCCCAATATTGCCATCAGTTCAGAACTTTGAAGGAACTGTTCAGGGCCTTATGCAGAAGAATGAACACAAGAGGACTCTAACACCTAAGTGGTATATCTTATGATCTAAAGAGCTCCTCAGCTGGGAAGACCATTAAGCTCACAATTGCCTCACCCCACTGTTGCAGTGTGCCAGCCAGATGTCTTCCATTCACTCAAAGCCAGTCCTGAAGCATCAAGTATGAAAAATACCTGGGGCGACCACGCTGCTTTTTTGCTTCGTCTGTGTGGCGCCCACGTGATGGGGAACGGCTGCGGGCGCCACGGGGACTGCTGGAGCTGCGCAGGGTTCCTGTGGTGATTTTCTGTCCCTGTACAGCCACAGTGGCAGATGGTGTGGAAGGAGGGGCATAAAGCATCCAGTCTGGGAGGTTCATGCTGGTGTCACTGTTGGCTCTCAGCAAGGTATGGGGCACTGTCAGGCTCTGGGAGCCATCTCGACGTCGGCTGGCATATTGCGGGGTCTCCTGAAAAGGGACTAAATACGACAGTGATATGAAAGAAAAGAACAGGAAAGGAGAAGTAAGAAGACCTGAAGATGAGGGCAACCTTTGCAGAGATGGGATAAAATGGATCATACTTGTGGGAAAGGATCATACCACCAAACACTTACTAGGGTATAAGTAAAGTTGGTGCGGAAATGTGTGTACTTGTGAAGCTAACCTGGGCAAAGCACAGACAAAGTGCCACTAGGTGGGCCTCCTATCATTTCCAAAGAATACAGGTTTTCCTTATTTAAGAAAACGCAAATCCCTAAGCCAGGACAAATCTCATTGGACTACACAAGACATGGCAAATTCTTACTGACAATCCAAACAAGGCACTCCTTGTCCAAATTTACTCAGCCTCAATTCCTGATTTCAACAGTGGGTTTTTTTTCGCACATCACAATAACCCTAACGTTTTAAAGTCAAATGGGTTGCTGTGCTGCCATTTCTCCATGTGTTTCCACCCGCTACAAAGTATCACTTTCATCAAGAAGTTGTGTCTTGGTGTGTCAGGTGGTGTGGTGATTGTGTATCTCCCCTGACGTGGAGACTTGGCAGAATTCTGACATGGCAGCATTGCCCCATGTAACCTTCACACCAAATATGAAGGAAATTAACACACAAATATTCTGGAAGTCAAATTCATTGTGAGTAAATGAAATCACGGATATTGGTCACATTGTTATGGGGGACCTACTGTAACAGGAAGTGTGGTGCAACATTGGGAAGAACCTGACCCTGTATTTTCATTAACGAAAAGATTTCCAAATCACCACATACAAGCTAACATAATTTTTAGAGAGAATCTAAATTACAACTTTTCAGTACTCCAGCAATTCAGAAGTCTGAATCAATGTGTGGAATTGGTAACTGCTGCTGTCAAATTTCTATTTAACTGGGATTCCCCCCCCCCCCCAGCATTGCTGTCTGAGAAAAACAAGGACAGTTTGTGCCACATCCTACTAGAGGCCTAATGGTCAAAGGTTCCCATTTGCATTTAGAATGTATTCTTATGTGAAAATTGCTAATGGAGAACAGAGTGATTTAGAAATGCACATTCTGCCCAAGGTTTTCCAGTTACTTTATGGGTGCAGAAAGTGTAACAACTAAGCTAAGCACGAATTCAGTGTGTGGGAAAATTGGTTTTAAACCTATTTAGTTCTCATGGCCTCTGCCAAAGAATCCTGGGAACTGTATTCTTTGTGTTTCAAATTATATGTTAAGACTCCTCCAGCCTAGTTAGTGAATTACAGCTTTCAAAGTTCTTCCATGCGTTTAAGTGTTCGAACATGGATTGTATGTGTCTACATGTAACTAGAACCCTAGCCATGAAAGGCTTCAATCCTATATTGATTTAACTAGCAGCAACCTCTACTGAACTCACTCAGACTTCCTTCTGAGCAGATATCTACAGGATTACACTGAGAATCTGTTTACATGTATAGTGTAGATCTTTTGAAGATACCCTCCCTCCTATCAAACTCACCCACATCTGAGTCCCGGTGGCTCTTGATCAGCTCCCCCAGTTCAAAGTTTCCTGCAATGACCGCCACCTTATATAAAGAGAATATGTATGTGTTTACGAATTAGAGACATTCCTCTTTGGTTGCTGACAAATCTTTGGTTGCTGATTTTGTTGTTGTTGTCTATTCATTTTATTAGACTTCACCTTTTCCCCCAAACTATGTCTCAGGGCGGCTGACAAATTAAAATTATTACAATGTAAGTTAAAAACATACAGAACTCCTGTTTTCCATCAGAATTCCCAAGCACTCTCTTTTGCCACAGTCACTGGTAGCTCAGTCTTGAACCAGTGCTAAAGGGAACTGTGCAGCACTGATGGCTTTTCAGATCTGGTGTAAAAAGCAGAGGGAAACAGTGCTCCCCACCCTTCCATCTTGCGTGCCCTACAGAAGACAGCCCACAGAGTCTGTAGTGCCAACTGCGAGGAAGAAAATTCAGATTCCACAATTTAGAATTTGACAAAAGAGGTTAGGAAAAAAAAGACTGATTTCTTTGAAAGAAATACCACAGAGCGCATGGTAATATCTTCAAAATGATATGAGACCAAATCCAGTTGTTACTCCTAGCTAGATCAGATTCACCAAATCCACAGAAACTAGGTAAGTTAACACTTATACAAGCTCCACTGATTCAATGGGTCTACTGTAGTTGGGACTATGAAGTTCATTTAGGCCAAAAATTGTTCTTCCTTATTGTTCTGTCAGCCTGAATCCACAAACACCCATAATCACACGCTCAATTGCTGACACTTGGCACTGAAAACAGGTCTAGGACTCAGCCCTGAGATGGCTTGGCTCCAGTTTGGGTCAGGATGCCCACTCTTACTTTCTCTTGGATCCAATCCGCTACATACCTGGAAAGCAGTCTGCCCATGGTTGTTCTTGATCTCTTTGTTAGCTCCCCGATATAGCAGAATACGAGCACAACTCTCCTGGGAGGTAGAGGTGGGAGGGAATTGAGAGAAAAAGGAAGGGGGGGGGAGAGAGAGTAAGAGAGAGTATGAAAAAGCATAATGTCTGTCCATGCCACTCTCATGGACAAAGAGGTACACCCAGAGATCTACACTGTTGAGAAAGTACCAAGAATGTATTTAACTCTTTAATTCCCAAAGTGGATACATGAGACTCATTTTTATTTAATTCATCCTCGCATACAATCATTGTAATGTAGTCATGATGAAGAACATGGTGTTGTTCCCATTACACAGATAATTCCTACTATACAGATGGGAATTTTGAGGCTGCTAGACAAATGACTTCAAAAGGCTTTTCATGTGAATATAGATAGAACAACAGGCAAAAAAAATCAACACCCTACTCTAACCTCTGTCCCACATGAATGGCAGCCTTTCATTATCAAGACACATCTTTAAAACTTATGGCCCCCTAGAGAGGATTCTGGGTGATATTTTATTTCATGCTTCCAGAATGTGTAACCCTTCAATTCAAGTTTATGTTTCTCCTACAACCTTTCAACAAGCCTGGTTTTCGTACATTTTACATTTGCCACCCTGAAGGTCCTAATAAGCACCTGTTTTCTTCATCATTCGTTTACAAAAATAATTTGTCTTAAATATCCCGAAACACAAACTTTGTACAGCTACAAGCTCTCCCAACTAATCTGACAGGTTAGGGACTGAAGCACTGACAGAAAATGGAACTGGTTGAAAAATGCACCCATATACTGTATTGTGGGGAGCATGAAAGACTTAATGGAGGCTCACTTGGGAGTGATCAACCAAATGCTACTTGCAAAACCTTCCAGCCAGCTGAGTGCCTTTTTTCTCTCTTTCTCAGCTCACTTTGCAAGCAGCAAATACATGTGAGCAGTTCCAAGCAAGCCTCTGTAGGCAAGAAGAACTGATGAAAAAGCGGAATCCCTGCTGAATTAATGGAACTTGCCCTTAATTTGAAAGTGTCAAAAAAGCCAGTCATCAGATAACAAAGTATCAAAAGGTGCTGGCTTCCACATAGGAAGATATTTTGTCTTTTTCACTATCAAGCAATGTAACATGAAGTCTAGCACTGTTACAGAATAGTGGGCCTGGAAAAATCTGTTGTGCTGTTTTTGAAAACTATTTTAAGTTCTAGCCCTTTAGGATTACCGAGAATAATCTGAAATGTGAGAGTCTGAAGATGGAAAAGTTCATCTGCACTGGGAATTCTAGTACTCCAGGAATGTGTTTCTCTAATATATACCCCAGTGTCTGTTCTTTTGTGCTCTAAGAGCTTTAACAGAGGAGAGAAACACCTAGTGCTCTAGACATTTTGAAGTTTAGACCCCTGCAAAAGTGCCAATCATGGCCCATAGTAAAGGATTTGGAGAACTGTAACCACAAACACCTGAAGGACGAAATATTCTCTACTCCTAATTTAAAGTGAAGATGAATGCAGTATCAAAACACAGCATTTTCTCTAGCTACAGTGTAAGCCTGACTAAGCTATCATGTTTGCCTCTGTGGACTGCCAGTCTGCTTTGGTGACACCAAAGCTGCTACCCAATCAGTGCCATACAAAGCTGTCTTCTGCTGCAAATTTGAAGAACCAGTGTCAATTCTGGGATCCCTTGTGCAAGATGCCCTCAGTTTCTCCTGCCTTGAGGAGCTCTACCTCCTCATTACTGCAACTGCTGCTGCCCTTTTGTTTCCCTTGTCCCTTTGGGCCCAATCTTCTCTATCATTCAAAGGATGGAGTCAAAGTGAGCGGAATTTGCTGATCTTCCTTATCATTGCTAATTTAGCTTTTAACTGACATAAAAAAAGGCAGGTGAACAGGCAGCACAGCAAAAAGGATGAACAACAGAGTCAAGGGTCTTTAGAGTTTGGCATCACGCCCATTATTAGGTCTTAGTCCTTGGCAGGAGCCCTGAAACGTTGACTTCTCGTGCCAGCCCTATGCAGACTCAGACTGGTTTTTTTAAGAGCTCAGACTGGAATAGAAAGGGACTGAACAGATTGAGATGAGGCTGTTTCCAGACGGCACTGTCATTCCTAAAACTGTCACATGTCTCTTCACCCTTACCTATTGTGAAAGAGGCTGGGGACATGTCTTTCCTTAATGGTGAGATACTTTTTTAAATACAAGGCTATTCTCCATCAAAAAAGAATCACAGTGGGCTGCCAGCTAGTCAAGGTGAACCACACCATGGCCATTGGCCATGCTGCCTGAAATGATGTAAGTTGTAGTCCAACATATTTAGGGGGCACAAGTTTGGGAAGGCTATTCTATGTTCTCTGGCTGCCAGAAGGACGACAGTTTCAAAGCTCTGTTGGGCTGGATCCCTCCACTATGGCTCTTAGAAAAAAAGAAAGTTTTCTCTTCTCAAGCAAGGAGGATACAAGTCTAAATCCAATTATTAGTTTCTGCAAAAATAGAACCATTAAATCAATAGAACCTACATAACTGTTTTGCCAAGTTTCCATTGATTTAATGGGTCAGTTCTAGTTGGACCTGGGTCACAGACCTTAATCAGTCCTTGGAAAATACTCATACAGGGTAGTTTACTACTATGCAGTCTTCAACATGAGGAAGATTTTAGCAAGAAATCCTGCAGAGGTATCCTGCTCAAGCCAATTAAGCCAACTGCCAATGGATATATAATGCATGTTATTAGAAAAGCAGGCCAAAGGGAAGAAAAAAGGTAGGAAATGTATGAACCACAGAAACTTTCTGTAGAAGTAACCAAATCAAATTAATTTAGTTAGATATGTTTTATTTGCTTGAGTATAGTTTTGGGTTTTGGACCACAGTTAGTCCTATCCAGAACAACTCTGACCACCTTATTCACATGGTTCCAAAGAACATAAGGGACTGGGATGATGCCCCACAAATTTATGGGAATCTGAAAGCACTGAAGGTAGCCCTGCTGCATTGGACGGAAGTGTAGATTGGGCCAATAGTGAAGTAAATTCCATTTCGGAATCATCAAGCTAGCCCATCAGAAATTACTTAGAAAGATGGTTCTGCTTAATGGTACTTGACTTCCATAGTGAGGGAGTTCTCCAGTTCAGACCCACTGACTACAGTTTAAAAAAACAAGGGGGGTTAAAATGGGAAAGTGGATTGTAAACAAATCCAAGGGCAGCAGTCATTAATGGGGGTCCCAAGCAGGGCTCCAGAATTTCAGAATCTCTAGGTGATGCTCCTTGTCTATATCAGAATACAAAGGCTCATCACACCTACCTTGTTGTAGAGTGCACAAATGTGTAGTGCCGTATTCCCAGAGGCATTCTGTGCACCTGGCTCAGCACCGTAGAACAGCAAGTGTTCCAAGTGTTGGGAGTGTCCATGTTGGCAGGCCTGGTACGTGGAGAAGCAGAGGTCAGGAATGCATGGTGGGGCTAGATGGTCAGATGGACAGGTGCATGTCACAGCCACCCCCCTCAATCTTTAGGCTTGGAGCCAGCCCTGGCAGGAAACACACATAGGATGTAAAATGGGTAGCTAGCTATCTTGCCCACAAAACCGGGGGCTATCAGACATGGAATCTGAGGGCAACTGGTGGGGGGTGTTGACCAACAGGTAAGGCCTTACCTGATGTATCTCCTGCCAGCCATTCTCATCAGTGGTACCAATGTGAGCCCGATTGTAGAGCAGAAGTTCACAGCAGCGTGGGTCACCTCCTACCATGGCTGTATGGTAGAGTGGAGTCAACCCACGGCGGTCTTTGTAATTGGGTGAGCCCCCCAGGTCCAAGAGTGCCTGTGGAAGGCAAACAGGAAGACATGAATGGCAATGGCAGTTTCAGCCCTAGCTATGTCCCAGCCCATTAAAATTGTGTTCCCACAACAATGGCTTACTGTATGATGACTAGCATTGACAACAACACATTAAATCAGAGGTAGGCAGTTGCTCCTACTGGTTCCCTCTAGTTGCTTTGGACTATACTTCCAAAACAAGTCAGCAGAGTCAAAGGTCAGTAAGAAGACACAGCTGAAAACATTTGGAACTGTACATATTGGCATTAAGTAACTAAAAGCTACTATTTTGTTATTATGATTGTCATTTATCGGTCACTTCCTTCCCTTCACAACTTTACCCGTGGTGGCTAGTGAAGAACAAAAGACCATTAATCATTTCCCTTGAAGTCCTGGGGCTATCAGCTCAGCTTATGCACTTCTATCTCTTCTGCAGGACCCCTCCTAAAGTGCAAGAATTTGTCCTCTCTCCCTGAAACATGCATCACAGCTGAACCATGGCATCCCTGGCATTTTGAAACTGCTGCAAATATATCATGGGATAGTAGACTGAAAGCCACTACAGCTCCTCCATGACTTACTGACTTGCAAACTGAAGTTGGCATGGTGCCCACCGCATCAGATTATGCTTGTTGCCTTCACATAGACCTGCACAAAGTACAAATCCTGATAAGATCCTCAGGGGAGGGATCTCTTTCAGCGTATAGCTGAGAACTTCTCAGGGCAGATGACTATTTCTTGTATCTTCTAAACAGGTATGTAACTACCGGGGTGACAGGACACAATGAAGGCAAGGAACCCACCAAACAAGAATTCTGAATCCCCAAGGAAATTTGCTTTCATTATGCCAATGCCTAGCATTTTAGGAAGTGAGACGCTGTAAATCATTCACTTCTAGAACTCTAATACAGTTGGTCTTTCACATTTGTGGGTTTACCTTTCACAGATTTGATTATCTGCCAGTTTCTCCAACCCCTCTCCCCACACTTCAAGCACTTCTTTTCCAAGGAACTTTCTCAGCAGCTCTGATCAGGCCACACAGTCCCTTAAAAACTGGTCTTCTTTCTCCACTAGCCACTGCCTAGCCAGCTAAGCAGAAATCACAGCCCAATTTCTCAGTAACAGAAATCCTCTCCTAGTGCTCCACCTACCAAAGAAAAGGGAAAGAGTACGTATAGGCCCACTATGCTGACTCACCCACCCATTTCCCTCTCTTTCTCCTGGCCAGGTTTGGACACTGGATGCCCACTCTCCCTACCACTCCTCAGCCCCCTTCCCACAGACACACATACACTTTGATATTTGTGGTTCTTCCACTTTTGCAGGGCTCCTGCACTAGCAAATCCTAGCAAATGTTGAGGGCTGACTATATCTGCTATGTTAATATTCCCTTGGTAAGTTTGTCTGACCCTTTTGCTTTGGATGCCTTACACTATTTCCAAATGCTCAACTGAAGTTACAGCAATGGTACAAATTTGGGGATCAAGGGAACATTTCATTTGGGGTATGGAACTTTTATTTTGGCAGCAATGCCTTCATTTTGGCTTTGTGTAGCTACACCTCTCTTCTAAAGCACCTATACATTAATGGCATTTCATATAAGCACAGCATAGGGTAGCACAGCATAGCACAATGTAGCATAACATAACATAGCAAACATAACATATAAAATATAACATACCAGGTGGTTAACTAACATCCACAGGTATCTTTATGTGCTCTTCTGACATTTCTCACAACTTAATTCTTACATGACCTCACAGTTCCAAGAGCATCAAGTATTTAGCAGCTGACATTACCATCAGGGCTGAATAATGGTGGGAACACACAGCTTTGTGCAGCGCTGTGGCTCCATCCCTTGCACGGAAATCTATGTGAGCACCACCCAGGCACAGCAGCCGGATCACATCAATGGTCCCATCCAACTGGGCAGCTAATGTCAAAGGCGTCTCTGCAAAGAAAGCACAGGGTAGCTATTGGGATGTGTCTGTGGCCTGTGCAACTGGCACCCAAGACTAGCTTTCCCTCCCCATTTGCACCTTCCCGATAGTTACCGCCGGTGTCGGAATCATGATAGTTGGGGTCCAGCCCTTTGTCCAGGAGTCGTGCCACTTTCTCAGCTGCTCCATGTTGGACGTATTCCAGGAACTTCTTCAACCCCGTCTGGGGAAAGATTTGCCAGTGACAGCCCTTGAGAGTCAGGGAAGGGAGGGGACAGAATACTGCGGGTGGAAAAAAGGAACACAGAGCTGGGCCTAGTTCTTAAGCAACCCAGAACTTCTTATGGGCATGAAGAATTTCCAGGCTGAGCACAAAGCTGCCCTGGCCACAAGGGCTCCCTAAACTACCTAAGTGGAGAGGAAGCATCCCACAGGTACATTCCTTTGTACTGAGCCTGCTTAATACAGCCTTGTAAATATGCCTAGCAAAAGTCTCTGTTGTTCTTATTAAGTGTTTTCAAGTGAACTCTCACTTATGGTGATTCTATCCTAGGGTATTCTTTGCAAAATTTATTCAAAGAATGTTTAACAGTGCCTTCTCTTAGGCTGAGAGACAGCGACTTGCCCAAGATCATTCAGTGGATTTCCATGGCTGAGCGAGGTTTTGAAATCCAGTCCTAAACCAATGTACAAACCACTATACCATGCTGGCTCTCTAGCATCACTAGCTTGCCACTATTTATTTTCAGTCAACTAGCTAAAAGGAAAGTAGCTTCCATTTTCATACTGGCTGCAGAGAAGGAAAGGCATGGAAATCAAGTTAAATCAACGTATCCTCAGAAGATGTATACATCAGACACAGTGGTATAGTGGGGCTGGGGTTTGCAGGGTGGAAGCACAGGCACTTTTAGATTAGCAGGGTGGCAATGTCATCTGCTACTCCTCTCAGGCTTCCCTAACTCCTCTGGCCACAGCTGCAGCCCTTACAATAGCTATGATAGAGGAGTTGAAGTGGAGTACCTTCCCAGGAACAACATACAGTTGAGCTCTCCCTGCTGTAAGGCAAAGTATTTGGATTGGTATGATCTTTGGTCTTCACCGGGCAACTAGCTCCCACGAGCTATACAAAAGGATTACTCATGATGGAGTTGAAAACTATTAGAACTGGTTTATGGACAGAGATGAAGACAGCTGCTTGAATCTTTTTAACTATCAGTAGGGGGCCTGGCTAAGGGAACTGTCAAAATGAATGCCTGCTCTTCAAAATTTACTTCTACAGCACTGTTCATACAATACTTTGCTAACAGAAGACAGGATCACAAAGTCTGAATGTTGCGACTTCACAAAAGCTGAGGTTTTTCTGGACTGAGTGCAATTTCTCTCCCAGCACAGATTTTTCAGTTTTAACTTACTGTTATTGCTGAAATTATTGAAAAGTCTTTCTTCTCTCACCTTAGTGTGCAGTTTTGCCAGCTGCTTCTCATCCAGGTTGGTCTGCTTGTAAACTCGAGTCTTGTAGCGGAACTGGAAAATATGTGATGATGGTACAGCAGGGAATGTGACTGTGGTTCAACACATGATACTTCATCATTTTCTTTTACAAAATGTACCACCTTGCTACTATTACCCCTGAAGCTATGAAAATCTACAAAAAGAAGGACCCAGCCGAGGACACTACAGCTAAAGAAATAGTATCTTTTTGGACTACAACTCCCAAATTTCCATGCTAGCTGGGGATTCTAGAGGTACAGACTGAAACAATGATGTTTCTAAGCACAGCTTCCCATACTTAATTGAAGTATACTATGTCATTTGTAATTCAATATGAACCTTGTCAATTGTAAAGAGGCTGTACACTATGCAATATATAAGACCAAGGCTGAGCAGACTTTAGGTTTGTGTGGTCTGTTTTTCTTTGTTAGGACTGGAGGCAGGTTCAAAATAGTGATTTTGAAAGGGCAGCCACTAAGAATGAAGAAACAACAATGCCTCTGAGCTCAGCCTCAGCGTAGCAACTTCTTTTCCATGCTACTGGCTGAGCTCAGAGTCCTTTTGAGAGTGGCCAGATGTCCTATTTACAGATTATCTTCTTTTTGAACGGTTGCCTGGTCCAATCTGACAAAGAACCCTAAGACGGGAAAGCCAAAAGGGGCACTGAAGTTGTCTGTCAAGAGTGAGCACTTGGGCAGCAGACTGACAAGGCAGACGGGTCACCTGGTTACAGTTTTACCTACCAATGTAGTGTATTTCATTAAATTGCAGTTATTGCAAGATTTGCCTCTCTCCACACAAATCAGCAGATGCTAATTTATTTTGTTGCTCCCCGTTTTTTTAATCATTTCCTTTTTGGGGGCGATGTGTAAATGGCTACCTTGAGAAGATGGCTAGCCCTGTTCCTAAAAACAGCTAAAAATGGAGATAACTTGAAAACACAAGTGAATCAGAACAGGGTGGGAATGCAAACTGCCTTCACAAGTACGAACACAACAACTCATCGTTTTCTCCATTTTTTTCCCCCAGCAGCCTAACTGGGTGGTAGAGGTGGAAAGAGTATGTTTGCTGTTATGAAACAATTAAGAGGCAGAAAGCCTTCTAATCCAGACTTTTAAAAAAAAATTAAAATATTTTTGAATTATCATATGCCACCCATCCAGTTCTGGTTTTCAGGTGGTCCAAAAGCTCAATAAATAAATACTTGCTCTTCAAATCACCCAGAGATCTGCCACTACATCCTGATCCATTTTCTGCCCACCACTGTTTCAGAACACTGTGCCATACCTAGCATTTATATAAACGTTCTTCCATGGATGTCTGTGACTAGAGACGAGATGTGTCTGGGCCCTCCCTATATCACAGATATAACTCCTATAGATCTGAAGGAAGAATGTCAGCTCCAGACATTCATATGATTCAGTACCACCTACTCTTCAAGAAGTGCCTCAAGACATATCTCTTTTCCTCGGCCTTCTCTAATTTGCTGAATTTGTCGCTCTCCCTCTGTTGCTTTCCCTTCTCCCATCCCCCATCTTTCTAGCCTCCAGTGTCTGTTTACTTAGATGGCAAGCCTGTGGGCAAGGTTTCATCACAGCTAATCTTATGTTTTATCCTGTACAGTGTAAACGTATTAAGTTGGATCTTGAGGAAGCAAACCATTGCTAAACTAAGTCCTACTGATTCCGGTGAGACCCAAGCATGACTAACTTCTAGACTCAACCCACTATGGGTTATATCCAATGGTGGCTTTGTACTACTGCAAGGATGGGGAATGTGTAACCTTTGCGTACTGCTGAACTGCACCTCCCATCAGCCCAAACAGCAGGGAGGGACAAATGAGTATTGCAGTTGATCAGTTGTTTCTTCCAAGGGGCTCACGTTAGGGTAAGTGGTTCTCTTCATGCCGTAACTTATTCCTACAACAATCTAGTGAGGCAGGTTAGACCAAGACCGGTTGAGATATCTTGTTGCCTACAGCAAAACCCACAGTGGCATTTCCACCAAACAGAGTTAGATACAATTAAGATATACACTGTAGAATTAAAGAACAGGGTGCCCCAGAGCATATTCTGTGCCTAGGAATCTGCTTTCCTTGCCAGAACAGAAATGTAAGTTCACACTCTTTCCCACATATGTCCAGTCCTGGTCATCCCAAACTTTCAGCACCTAAGCAGCCTGAAATGCTGAGAGTGAGGGAGTCATTTTGCTATGATTAAAAAATGAGAGGCAAAAAGCCTAATGTAAGTCTCCCACAGATCTACCTGCAGATCCAAGATCTACCTTCAGGCTTTCTGTAGGCCCAGGAACAGACCTACCTCCAAGTAGGGCACTCCCTTCTCAAAGCTTTGTGGATATTCACGCAAGAGGCGCTCTTCATCCAGGAATTTGGCATCCCGCCCATTGGTGGCTGGCTGGAAGAGCCCATAGTTTAGCACATCCTTGAGGCTCTCATTGAGAGTGCAGAGAATTTGTTGCTTTGCCACCCAAATGGCTGCGTCGGGATTGAAACGCAGGCATTTCTAAAATGGGACAAAGACGGGGCAGGGGTGAGGAGTTGAGAGCAAAAGGAATGCATTACAACAGCACAAAGTAGCATCCTTTCAGAGTTCGCTTTAAGAGAGGCCTTTAAAAAATGTAAAATTTACTTACATGTATCCTTCCTTTCATCCAGCAGGCACAAGGCAGCATAAGAACTTCTTCCTGTTAATCTAATCCCATTGTTATTCTTAGAACAATCCTGTGGGATAGGACAGGTGAGGGCTGGCCAACTCAACCCCTCTATTTCACATACAGAAGTCAGCTAGATTGTCAGCTGAAACTTCCTTTACCATTAGCAGTGGGATAGTGTCACCCACCAGATCAAACACAGGAGGCCAGATTGGGCTATCAGGCCAGACCATAGGGTTACCAGACTGAAAACTGGACGGGTTCCAGTTTTAAGATACCTTATATTTTTAATGGTTGTGTAGAAGAGGGAATTTCAACAGGTGTGTCTTGTCACACAACCAGGTAATAAGCAGCTCCTGCTGAAATTGCCTTTTCTACACACCCATTAAAGTGGTGGCGAGCAGCTTCACAGGGTACAGCGACCATTTTACTTCCCAGTGACCATCCAGCAGGCTACATCAGCAAGTTTCAGTGCACCCAATGTGGTATGGTGTCACTCCCGGCTGCCATTTTGGATGACTTTTTGTGTGTTTTGGGGGGCTTTGCAGGCTTTGCAAGAATGTTGCATTTTTAGTCAGTTTCGGCCTGTTTGGAGACACAGAATTGCCTGAAAATTGGTCTCCAGATTTTTCAAAAAAAAAAATGGGAGTGGGGCTGGGGGCCAGAGAGGTCTTCTGGGGCCCCCAAAAGCCACACTTTGTTCATCCTTGCATCAAAGGAATAGGAACCCTCTCTGCCGTGTTCATTCTGGCAGCTCTGTGTACCATACATACTTCGCTTTTGTGAGAGAAGGGAAAACAGGGTTTGGGGAGAAAGCTGCTGCCCTTCACCATGACTGTTGGGTTCTCCTAGGAGATACCAGCGAGACTGGAGTGTCTGGGGAGAGGCTTGGCATCCCTGTTAGTCTGTTGGTAGGGCCCCAGCTATTTGCACTGAACAATCACCCTCCCTGGATAAGGCAGGCAGCAAATGCTCCACAGTTTCTGGAAATAATGTCAATTTCCCAGTCCACAACCAAACCAGATCATAAACCCAGCCCTGCTCCTGAATTCAGACTATTCTTGCATGCGCTTCCCCTGTTGGTTTTGGTTCCCCAGCTTCTGACTGATACCCTGGTTCTCAATTTTCACTGGAACTGTTAATTGACTATCCAGGTTCTAACTTCCCCCAGTGAACTACAACAATGAGCTGCTTGGGATGGTTGTTTACCCTGTCCAACGGCAGGATGGGCTGACCCTTAGTAACTGACTCAAGGTCACTTAATAGGTTTAATGGCTTAGGATTTCAAGCTGGGTTTCCCTAGTCTGATCCCACTATCTTACCACTACACCACACTACCTTTTAGGATACAGCATCTGATATTAGCACTGGTCTACCCTTTCCAGCGCTTCTGTTCTCTTGAGCTAATCAAAGACTTTTTAGGCTGTTGTTCTTAGTCAACCACACCAGATAATATGGATTATGAAATATGCTCTCTAGCTACCTTCTAAGGACAGGAAGCAAGTATAATGAGGCCTCCAAATTTTCAAAAAATTTGTTCATTATAGTGTTGTTCACCAAAATTATCCTTCATTGTTAGGAGATGTCAAATTTTCTATTTAATTCCCCATTATTGTAACCAAAATAGCCCTAAAGAATAAACAAGTAAACTCTTAGTTTCATTAAAACTGGATCCAAACAGTCAATCAGCTAAAGATTTTAGGTAATTTATATATGGATTAATCCACACAGAACTTTGCCCATAGCCAGAAATTTAATGATGAGAGAGCTTCAAAATAATGAGATGGAGTATGAGTGCAGAAGAACCAGAATGGAAACAGAGATCACTAATGTTTAAAAGATATCTAGTAGTACCGAATACGGATACCATCCAATGTTAGTGCCTACTGCTTTTCAGTTATTCTAGAGTCTTTGCACTCCGCAGAAAAGTTTACCTTCTTCCTGAAACCTTTCTGTAGAATACAGCCTACATATTTTCCCTCGTATCTCCATAAATGAAAGGGACATCGATTTACTTTTGTATTTTTAACTGAAAGCTGAAATTCAGGCACAGTCTGCCGTCTCCCTGAGGGAACAAGGCCTCTACAGGCTTCCTGTAGCAGCCCTTGTTTTTAGTGATTCTTTTAACACAGGAATCCCAATAAAACTTGAGAAGTACTATAGTACAAAGACTGAACTACTGAAGATTTCAGTGTCTACGTTTAGACAGTGGTGGCAGTGATCTGTTAGCAGTATTTGTGTAGGGGAGTAGATGCCTGTGTCCTAGGAAAGTGTGGCAGTGAGGTAATTTTAGACTCTGGACATAATGATCTTATGAGAGGGACTTTTATTTAGGTGGGGATGCCTATTGCTATACATATTTCAAAATGGTAGGTAAGTCAGGCCTCCTGGTTTGTGGGCCTTCCTACTCATTTTGTTAAGTTAGGCCCTGGACATCTGTCTCAAAGTCCTGACAATACAGAAAGAGTGTCTGCACAGCCTGTATCTTCCTTTTTACACAGGGCCAGCCCAACTGTTAGGCAGTGTGATAACCACCACAGGCAGCAGATTTGTGGTGCAACAAAAGGGGAATAAATTGTTATTTAATCTGTTATTATTGTATTGTTACTTCCAGAGGTAGGGAGAGGTGTTTGTGGGATTTCCTGCTTCAAGTGCTGAAACACTTTTGGCAGTTACACGCTTTGACCTGGGAAACTGGAGATGGCTACTGTACCCTTTAATGGATGAATAGAAGAGGGAATTTCAGCACTGTGTTGCTTGATTGTGTGACAAACAAAACCTGCTGAAATCCCTTCTTCTGCACAACCATTAAAGACACAGGAGCTCTTTCAGCCTGGCAACCCTACCTAGGAGTGGAGATTACCATTTGTTCCTCTTCTGGTAGCCAAATGTAACTTACACCAGTTCTGCCCTCATGGCCATCGGAACCTTAAACAGGTTTCTTCCCCCGCTGAAATCCCTGCAGGCTGCAGCCACCTGTCCTGGCCTACAGGTACCTTTCTGGCACTTCTGGTTGCCATTTTGGCTGATATACGGCCCCAGAAAGAGATATTGGAGTAGAGTTAACATACCTGGAAAGCATAAAAAAGGGCACATCTACCAAATGGCAACACCAAGCCACCAATCACTCAGGAATCTCACTTCAAATAACCTATCAGTTCTGGGCAGTTGTAAGAAGAGCCAATACTCTACCAGTTGAGTCAGTCCAGCAGACAAGATAGACCTTCTTTGCAGCCAGGCACTATCTTGATGACAGTGGCAGGGCACCTTTCTTTTCTCCACTGTCTTCCTCCCTGACAGGCCTTTCCCCAGGACAGAGAGCGGTGGCTCTGGTGTTAACAACAACTAGCACTGCTGCCGACGCAGCCGGAAGCTGAGTCACATGGTAAGCCCCACAAGGCTGAGGCTGGCTGCTCTTTGGGGGCTTCCCTCACTCTGCTTTAACTTGGCATGTCTCTCTCTCTCCTCCTCAGAGCTCTACTACCTGATTACCCACTTCTTCCACTTCAGGCGTTGTAAGAATACCTGAACATTTTAAAAATCTGTTGGACAGGAATTTTAGCTCTGAAAAAGAGGACATGTTCTGGAAAACAGATGTGTATGGTCACCCTATACTGGAGGGCTTTAGGGGCATGAGGGAGGGTGTTTAGTTGTTTTTTGCATGGTTTTCAAGCAAATGTTACCTGAAAATCACACCATTTTTAAAAAAAAAAACGTGGAAAGGGTTCTGGAGGCTCTGAGTAGTCATCCAAAAGTGAAGCCTGTCGCCCACAGTCTGTACTTTCTCCATACCTGCTCTACATGCCTCTGTGTCCTGCTACTGCTCGTCCCATAAGCACCCAGGTCTCTCAGTTGTCCCCAGCAGTTAAATACCAGGCTGCCACAGTGGCAACATAGCACGCCACTGTGATCAATCCAGCTTACAGATGCAGTTTGGGTATTTGAGCCAGAGGATGTAGGCTATCTCTATATAGAAGAGCTTTTTGGTCTTGGACATGCTCAGTCAGCAGCCTGCACCAGACTGACCAGTAACTGCCTGTAGCCACCATCTGCTTACCATACAAACCAGGAGGAGGTAATTATTAGTCACGTGTGGCTTGTGAAGGAATCAGTGGCCCTTTCCTCACGACAGCACCATCCTGGCATGGGAACACGTTGCTGCTGGTCTGCAACATGCGCCATCGCACAACATTGTGGTCCCGCTCCTGTTGCATCCCCAGTCATCACGACTGTGTGGTATACCATCACCAGAAAAAATCTGGTAATGGCCTCCCTTCACACAGCAATCGCATCCCTGGCAGGAAGGGCAGAAGTGCTATCAAGCTCTTCCTTCCTCAGAGCAGCACAGGAAGAGGCTAGTTGCACTGAAGGGAGCAGCATGTCCCAAATGCTACCCATCCACCAGCAGCTGGCCAGGTCCGGAGGAGAGCATTTGGGTCCTGGTTCCATCCTGACAATGGCACTGCTGGGACGACACCAGGATGTTGTGGGATCCAGGTGTGGAAAGAGTCAGTGATGAGGGCACAAATGAAAATTCAAAAGCTGAGAGGTACATTGAACCAGGAGCAGAGAAATCTTCCCATATGTTTTCTGGTTGAAGAAAATGAATTTGGGGGGTGCAGAAATAGAGGACGGCAGTGGGAAGCAGAAACCAACTTATTATAGAGATATTGTAAATTTGACAGAACGGGAATAGAGTTGCCTCCTCCTTACTCTCTATGGAACTCTATGTCTTTCCACAGAGTTCTCCACACACCTGAGCGCCATGCTGGGGTTTGGCCTCTTTCTTTCCGACTTCCCCAGCAGTCCCTGCCTCCTCCCCTCACCTCACAGACTTCCAGGGTCAGATGGGGGTGTGTGTAAGGAAGGGACAACCAGTCAGGCACATGCTGTCAGCTCCATCCCTGTTTCCATGGCCACGGCAATTTGTGATCTCTAGCAACTGTTTCCATGGTTGCCCCTGTGAACAGAAATGGGACCCAAAATGCAAGGGGGTTGTGAGTAGTGGATTTAAAGATGCAGAGAACTATTTTGGTAGGGGGAGACCAGGGAGAGAAATAAGATGTGCTATCTCCTCCAAAGTGATGCTCACCAACCAACTTGAGGTTTATAATAACTTAGTGTGGCATGTACATTCGTATTTTAAGCTCATTCCCCTAGCTAACACCAGGTATGCAGTATGTGTGTCCGGTGGGGGGGAGACAATCTTCTACACACACACACACACACACACACACACACACACACTGGGGAAGGTGTTTTAAATAACAAGGTATGAGAGAGAAAGAATGAAAGAGGATAAATGAAGGAGAGAAGAGATTTTGTATCAGCTATTCATAAACAGAAGCACAAAAAGAAGAAATGTTCTATTTGTACAATCATCAGCCAATTTTGAGTGTCTTTCAGGAACAGACACGGGTTTTAGAGTGTAAAGCTATGGGGAAGGCCAGTCATTAATTCTTAATTTTGTACAGCACTTATATTTTACAAATCACTACTACCACTGCTAGTGATACTACAACATTCTTTAGCAAGCTCACTCTTCCAGCTTACCTGAACTAGCCAATCACTGGCTGAGTATAGTACCTGCCACTGTAATATCTTTTAGTGCTCTACAGTAGGGTGGGCAAGCTCTGGTGGTCCAGGGGCCAATTTTCTGCCCAGGACTCATTACTGGCCGCACCACTGAAGAAAGCAAAAAAGAAAACAAAGTACCTAAACAGAGACATGTGGTCCTCTGGGGATGCCAGGCAGTGCAATGTCTTGGGGCAGGCCTCAAGAGTCTTATTTTTCCTGTACCATCCTGTTCCAAGATCATGAATGGGATGTGGTGTTCCTAACCACAGAAATTATTGTATCTATTTTATTTCACTTAAAAATATGAGTGTAATCCCTCAAATTGTGGGTAAGGGGAAACTGGTCAGGATATGCTGAAAGCTACTTACATTTCAGGTGCACTTTTAGACCTGTTTCTTCCTTCATATATATATATATGTAAACATACACCATTTAGATCCAAAATTTTTAAAACAGTATGTCGAAACAAACATACAATACACACAGTATGCAAATTAACACATACTCTTCAATGTACTAACAATAACATTATACACTCTAAAAAGTTAAAAACAAATACAATGCAAGCAGTGTAGTTTTATTATAAAAGTACACTGCCCTTCCCCAAGACTAACAAAACTTAGGGATAAAATATTGGAATAGTGCTGATCTTTAAAACTTGGTAATCACATGCTGGCCAATCTTAAAAGTAGAAAACTGTCTTAAGCCACCGTCTAAATGGTGATGGTAATGGGGTCAGGCAGGCTTTGCCAGAAAGAGTATTCCTTAAGATAGGCTGCAGGGGGACTGAAAAGGCCCTCTCTGTCTTGCTGCCATCCTTGGAGTCTCTCTTGGAGGAAAGCTTCAGATCTGTTCCTCTTAAGAGTATGGACAGATTTATGACAGGACAAATATTCTGTTAAATGAGTGCTAAGCCATGTAAGGACTATCACTCTGCTTTCCATGTAGAGAGAACTGATTTGACTGGCAGTTAAATTTCACTTCCGTTCCTCCATTTTACCTGAGGATAGCAGGCCAGCCAAAGGTGTGAGGCAGGCTGCACAGAACACACTTCTCTGTCCCACAGTTGAGACCAATGGCCAGGAAGCTGTTGCTTCTGCTGCTGCCGCTACCCCCTCTACACCACCAAACATCTGAGAAACAATGGCCTCACTCTGCCTAGTGGTAGGACTGGCCCTGTTTGCATGGGTGCATCAAATGAGATGGGTCTGGCATGCATGCAGTGAGACTTCTAGGTACTTGAGGCTGTATGCAGCTATTCAAAGAAGTTAGTGGGGGGCGGAGGGAGGAGGGAAGTACACTCTGCAGAGATCTGCAGCTGGCTCTCTATATCAAAGGAATGTTGGATGAAAGGACCGGTGCTGGTAGCAGTGTCTGTATATATGTGTTGCTGAGTGGCCTGGTTTTATTGCTAATGAAGAGAGAAAGGAAAGAGTTCCCTTTAGTGCTGAGCTAAGGACGAATCCACTTCTGCATTAATTACCCCTCAAGGGACTGAAGTGGTGGTGTTGGGGTGGGGTGGAGTTCAGCCAAGAAGGGAAGCCCCATTTTCTTTTGTCCATTAGCAACAGCAGCCCCTCTCACCTTTCCCTCCCCTTGTGGCACACACACCATTTCACAAATGAGGATCCGAAGCCAAGGTCACCAACTGCAAAGCACAACCCTGTGTACAAAACTCAGTGCATGTTAACTCATCTCCTCTTCAATTAATATATGCTGTACAATTTATATTGCAACAGTAACAGAGACAAAGAAGTGAACAAAGAGTTGTATCCCAGGAAATTCACCTGACGTGAGAAATAATTTAACATACTCAGCACTTTGCATAAGCCCATATCTTCTTTGAGATAACACTGTCCAGATGTACTGGGCTACAATATCTATCATCCCTAGTAATCACAGCCCAAGGAAGGCTGCTGTATTGTAATTAAACCTATGCAAATGTAACTCAACTAAAACACACACATTTTCCTGCTTATTCCTTCTTTCATATCCTTCCCCTTCCTATGTTTTAATCCTTGTGTTGAATTATAGATTGCAAGCCCCTTGTGACAGAGTCATTTCTAGTTTGATTCCCCCTCCATTTTTCTATTCATTATCGTTTTTTACTTGTTGCCCCATGGTGCAGATCACATTAAACATGACAGTGAAATTGTGCTCCCTGTTGATGCAAGATTGACCAATCCTGCTCTGCAAAGTAAATACTTAATTATAAGCTGGGGTTCGGAAGGTGTGGGACACATTTGGACTCCAAACCTGTATCTCCAAGGGCCCTCTTGCACCTTGATCCTAAATTTTTGGGCAATTTTTGGTGTTTGTGGAGGCAGTTTCACTATCCTTTTAAGCCTTTTTTCCAAACTGGAACGAAATTGTCCACTTCTAATATACTTTCTGTTCAAATCTGGGCAAAAAAAAAAAAAATTCTGTTGTTGTTAACTGCCATCAAATTGGCTTTAACTTATGGCAATTCTATGAAAGGGAGACCTTCACGATACCTGTGGTGTTGCAAACTCAGGGCTATGGCATCCTTTATTGAATAAATATATCTGTAATTCAGTCTCACTATTTTTCTACTACCTTCCACTTTACTAAGTATTATTGCCTTTTGCAGTGAGTCATGTCATCTCATGATATGTGCAAAGTATATATCAATTTCTAGTGACTGTGAACATGTGGAGACTGGTCAGACCCTGAAAAGATCCTTCACCCTTGCCTCCCCTCACTCCTCAGCCTGCTCCCACCCAGTGATGACCCTCCACTTTTCATTTAGCTTCTCACCGTCTGGTGCAGGTCAGGAATGCCAATTCGGAAGACCATCATACTGAAGTGAGCGTCTTCGGGTACTGTCATGGAGTGACTGTGGGTAGGGTTAGCAGGGCTGGCCGGGGGGCTGGGCCCCTCGCGGGAGCTCTCCGAACCCGACTCCCCCTCGGGGCACTGGGAGAGGTGCTCCTCCTCCTCCGCGCTTGTTTCGGGGCTCTGGGGCATCGTCAGGGGTGCGGGGCACCATCACTGGCTGCACTGCAAAGAAGAGGAGGGAAAGTGATCTAACAATATTTCCATAAATGGAGTGCAATGAAGGGGACATTTAAGACTGAGAGTCTGGAGCAAAGCACATTGAGGATCACTACAACCCAGAGCTATTGATACATGTTCTTCTATCACACACACACATATGCACACAGTTACTGAAGTTCATGGTCAGCCCAAGACATCTTGTCGCCCAGGACAAAGAATAAACTGGCACACAGACACATGCAGGCTTCCTTCTAAGAAGGAATGCCCAGGTAAGGAGGAAGCTCAGGAGAAATAGCTCAGGGATTACTGTTGCTGTCCTTTTGCACTTGCTCTGTCAAGTAGTGAGCTCATTCTGGTTGGGCCACCACTAGTAAGGCAACAATCACCCCCAAAACAGACCCAAATGTATACCATGCACAACCCAAAAAAGTCAAGAAAAATCTTCCTACGCATTGATACCAGAGGTGAGCAACTGTGGTAAGTTTGGTGGCTGTATAATTAGGAAACTCTGAGAACTTGAGAAGTCAATTTCTGGATTTGTAAAGTGGGGATTTTTCAGCAGGGTCAGGGCAAGTTAAACATGCAAATGTGCTGTGTGTGCGTGTGTATGTATGTATGTATCTTTGTATTTAAAAGGTGAGTTGTCATTTCTGGAGTCTTCCAGGAGAACCAATTCACCTTCTTTTTCTGCCAGAAAGAGGATTATCTGGGAGTGTATAGGAGTGAAAGAATGCAAAGATAGATTTGGGGAAGCCACAAGGGGTCCCAAGTAGTCCATTCCTTCTACACAAAGCAAAAAAACCCACTTTCAATTATCACAGAGATATACTGACAAAGCACCCAACTGTGCAGCAAGGTCCTTTCTTGGGCCAGGGTGAGAATTAACATTGTCATCCATCCCTTGGGTAGTTTTATGCAGAAAGTAAATGGTACTTCCTCCTCATGGATTTTCCTATTTTACCATTCTTTTCCCCTGTACTGTACTAGTAAATGAAGACCTTTCTTCCATTCCTTTGCACACAGTAAGATAAAAAAAATGGCTGTAATCTGAAAACGCTGGCAGGGGGGAGCAGGAATGAGCAGATGAGAAGCACCTGCATGATTGTACCCAGGTCCAGGACAAGAGATGGAGGATGACTGTGGTTTCCTCTTTTGGAGCCTTCTTGATTAGCCTTGAGCCCTTGGCAAGTGGCTTGCTGCCTGGGGAAGCTGACTATCAGCCTAAACTTGCACTGTCCGAAACCAATGAGCATTCCAGAAATACAAAGAAAGTATAAACATGATAAGAAACCCAATGAATGTATAGAACAGAGGCCTCAAGGGCTTCTCCTCTCTCTTTCTGCCACCTCCCTCCCTCCCTCCTTGCTTTCTGCTTCTCTGTTCCTCTCCCCCACCCCTTGCTCTCTTTCTCTTTGCCGCCCCCTTCTCTTTCTTGCCTTCTTCCTCTCCATTTAATGGTTTGGCTGGAAAAGACACTGTGGCCTAAATTCTGTTGTTTCGGATTACAGTAGGGCCATTGAATCCATTGGATTGATCAATGTGTTCACTCAACAATTGACACAATGGGTCTACTCTAGTTGGGACTAACCAGGATTCCAGAAAAGGAACGTTGATTTAGAGGCAGAATCTTATCACTGAATGAGATGGTGAGTTTTTGCATATTCTGTGATGATTTGGATCTTTTTAGTGACAAATTCATGATTTTTCTTTGTACAAATACATTCTGATGCAAAATAGATTTTTTTTTAAGTGTAAAATTACTTTCTTTCTTTCCTTTTTTTTTTTTCCTATTGATGGTCTGGTCTTTCTATTCTCAAGCAGGAGCAAAAAGCCTTATGGAGGCCTACACCTTTTCCAAAGAAATGTCTCAAAAATGGGAACTCTACATCCCTAGAAGGGACACAGCACTCTTCTAGAGACTCAGGACAGGTTCTTCCATTAGGCAGAGTGTGGCACTCACCTCAGGCAGTAGAAGCAAGGAAGCGTAATGAGGTGTGGAAGAGAACACTATGCATACCACTCGGCCTGTGCTCTGGGCTTCTTGAACCTACCCTGCTGTTCTCAGGTGCAATGAAAGAAACTCCCAAGCCAAGACCGCTTGCAGATCGCCTTTGAAATGAGGTGAGGGCTACATGAGTTCTGGCAGGAATCACAGCTTATGTGAAACATATTTGCCATGTATATGCATGCACATGAGTGCATGTGCGCATATACACACATACACTCTTACTTTACCCCTGATATATGAAAAGACAGATGGGAAACAAACGTATGCAAATGGAGGCACATGGAGACATTTTGGGCTTCCTTTTCAATCCATGTGCAATAACCTACGCCTTATCTCTGCATCTTCATATGCTGAGATTGGGCCTGATTACCCAGACAACGTATATGAAGCTCTGAACACTCAAAAGGCTTTATCAGCAAGCTGCTGCTGCCACTCTCCTCCTCCTCGTCCCCCTCCATGCAAACTGCAGAGCAAGTTGTCAAGATTTACACACTGAGGTGTTGTGTGCAATTTTATCAGACTGTACATGGTGCATATATAAGGTGTATGTATATGTGTGTGCGTGTGTATGTATGTATGTGTATGTATGTATGTATATATATATAAATATATATAAAATACATATATATAATACATGGTTACAGACTCACACTATCACTTTAATGTGGGTGGATTCATTAAAAACGAGGAGAGTTGGGCCTGCCCAACCATTAGTCAGGGTGAGGCAACTACCTCAGGGGGCAGATGCTGCAGGAGCAATGATAGTAGCCATAGCTGCCTTCCTCCACACCACTTGAGCCTCTACAATATAGACTGGATAATGCTGTACAATTTCTTAAAAGTGAATGCAGAAGAGCACAGGGGGTGGGGGTGGGGACACAGTGTGGGTTTACCCAAGGCTGGCCCTACCATTAGAACGAGGCAATTGTAGGCAGTAGATGCTGGGGGAACTTGTCTTGAGAGAGATTCAGAGGGCTCAGATGGTTCTTGGAAGAGGGGGCTCTGTGTTTCAAGCAACTGTCCCTACCCACTCACCCTACTGCTCTGACAGGTAATGGAAAATACAGTTCCGCTACCGATGCTGAAGTAAACTTTGTCGGTATCCTTCCTTCCCTCTTATTCTTTGCCCCATGCAGCAAAAGCTCTTGGGCTAGCCCTGCATATTCCCATTGTACATACTACAACAGACGTTTGTCTCTGT
Source organism: Cyclura pinguis (assembly GCA_030412105.1). NCBI lineage: Eukaryota > Metazoa > Chordata > Lepidosauria > Squamata > Iguanidae > Cyclura > Cyclura pinguis. The sequence goes on from CM059604.1 coordinate 103,198,325, forward strand.
TGGGGAAACCACAACTTTGGCCATATGGGAAAAAGAAACAAGAGGCATACCTGTGAAGATCATAGCATGGAAAAAAGAACTTTTAGGAACTACAGTTCCCGGGAGGCACCAGCTAGAAGGACCAGTGGGTATACTAGCTGTTGGATTTTGGTCTTTGTCCAAAAAGTCTCTTTTCCATGTGCTACTGTGGAATAAGTTTACTCTACCTACATGCAAAATGTCCCTTTGAAGTAAATTCTGTGCGTGTTCATGGTTGCTTATGCACCCTTACTTAGGGTGAGCTGGAGTGCCATTATTTCCTCTGCCTCAGGCAGTCTTTTGTTAGCATTGAAATATGCTTCCCAGATGTTTCTGAAAAGTAGCTTTTATTGGCAAGTGGCCACAGTTCATACAACACACATACAGCGCACGCACACGCACACACGGAGTTGTGTACCTTTGTAAATCTGAGTAAACAGATAACACAATCCTCCCTGGCATGTCAAAGGTATCTTGATACATGTTCTCGCCGTCTTCCCTTCCTACCCTCTTTCAGCCCTCCTAATTTCTTCCCCTCACTGTTCTACTTTTCTGTATCTTTTCCCCGCAACTTACTGATGTATCAGAATTATCTGCACCCTCGTCAATAAGTTGGGTATCAATAATCCCTTCCTCACCTTAGGCCTTTGCCCAAACATGTCCGCCAAGTGTTCCCTTCCACCCCACCCTGCTCTCCTTCACTGACTTTTTGCGCTCCGTGTCCCAGATTCCAGCCGGCCCCAGGGCCCAGGCAATCTGGTAGAAAGCAGCACAAGACGTCCCAGAAAGCAGAACAGCCCTGGGACACCTGCCCCACTTTCAGCACCTGCCAAAAGGGCCTATAATTAGCCAAAAGGACACCACTGACCCTGCCCCCGATGCTTTTCTGATCCCATTTGCTAGATGCCTCAGACATGCAGATTGAAGGGGGAAGGAGAGGTGGGGTGAAGCAGAGATTGAAGTCAAAGCATGTGATTCATATGAGAAAGCGCACCAGTTCAAGCCATGGTATCTTCACAGACATAGTCCTGGGGCTGCAAGTGATGGAGAAAGATACTTTGCTGTGTGAAACTCCACAGCTGTTCCCTGTCAAAACTATACAGTTCTGGGCTAGATGGATAAATAATCTGACCTGACACAAGGCAACTTCTTATGCCCCTGTTCTACAGGAAGGAAATAGTGAGTAATTTAGGAAGTTATTCAGGCCAGAATTCTTTTGGTGCACTCAGTTCACATAATGACCCATTATTTGAACAGGTGATTCTAAAAGGACAGTCTTCCACTGTTTGGGAGCAATACAGGACCATTCCCATGTTCCCAACAAGCAGTCTTCTGCAAGCAGGGTAGATCCTAATAATGGTGCTGATTTACAGTGAGGCAGTTACTTCCTTAAAACAGTGCTTCTCAGCCTATCTGATGTGGGGAACTGGCAGTTTTTTGAAAAACAATGTGCCAGGTACCATCATCATACTTGTGCCCATTGTCCACAATTGTTTCTTTTCTGGAAACTACCCTCAGACTGGTAGCCTGTGGCTCAAGGACCAGTGTGGGTCCAAGAAGCACCACTATGAATAGAACTTTCTTAAGGTTGCTCTAAGCCATTTAGGGCTTTAAAGGTTAAAACTGACACATTGAATTGAATGCAAAAAACAAACAAAAAATAAAAATGCAAGCAATGTTGGTGGTTTCCATATCAGGGGTGTGGTGAATTTACTCTGGGTTTTATTCCAGACAGTCGTAGTGTCACCATATATAAAAGCAAATAACAATGACAAAAATAATGACAAAACCCTTTGACCACCTCTGCAACTGGTGCAGGCCTTCCCATTGCTGTAATGCTTTCTCTATACTGTGCACTACTTAGTAGCCTACATGTTACATTTTGTAACAGAAGAAGCTTCTTTGGAATGCTCAGCTGGAGACAGCCAAGGCCAGCCCTACTACTATGCAGAGCGAGGCAACAACTTCAGGTGAAGACATTGGAGCCTCTTCAGCTGTTCCTCCTGAGTCCCCTAGCCTTTCTTTTAGAGCAATGCTTCTCAAGTTATCTGCTGTGGGGAACAAACAACTATATTTTGAAGCATGCCAGACAGTGATGCTATATTTGTGCCCATTTGCTGCAGCTCCTCCATTTTCTGGAAACTCTGTGTGGTTCAGCAACCCAAGGTTTGTAGACCAGCATCAGTCCAGGAACCACCACACTGAAAAGATCTGATGTACAGGACAGAGCTGTGTTTCATATAGGCCATTCATCACTCCACTCCAACTTATCTGCTGCTCTCAGGTTTGGAGGACTCTATTCTATTACAAGTGATGAAGGAAAGCTCAATTGCCACTTAGCTTCTGTACATGGAATTGGAGGGACGGCATGCCTGCCTGTCCTTTGCTTCAGGCAGTAAAATGTCTTGGTATGGCCCAAGAGGTGGAAGACTAGACAGAGATCCCTTGTTTGTTAAAATACCTGGAAACCAACTTTCCATCCTCCCTCTGAACACAGACATGAAGATCTCTCGAAGTTCTCCCTATTCTTCTGATCCATCAGGGATAGCCACAGTGGGAAACAACATATCAGATCTATTAAGTGTGCCAGAAGGGAAACCAGGCAAGTGCGAGGATTTCAGAGGGCAATTTTCACAAAAAGGTGCCCTGTTCTGTAAGTGTTAACATAAGCTAGCTTTTATTTTTTCCCAGAGCACAGGCACAGTGAGTTGTGAGTCCATCTTGGGAACAGTTCAGTGTGTGGTCCCTTTCATTACCCAGTATGTCTTGGAAGCATCTCTCCAAAGCAGGTTCCAAACCCAGAGATACTGACACATTTGGACAAGAAACTTTCTCAGTTATTCATAAAACTGGTGTGACAGTATAATCCAGAGGGGGCACAATGTTCCTGCATGCTACACTTCTGCTGCTATTTACTGAGGTTTATAACTGTAAATGCTGAAGGTGGATGTTAACAATGGTGCTGTTCAATGGTATTAATACAAATGTGATAAAATGTGTACATGCATAACATTTGAACGACACCTCAAGTGTTACAAGTAGTGTAAGACTTCAATGGAAGTGAGAGACCATACACACGCAGAGACACATGGACAGACACACTCTTTGAAAAGACTTCAGTCCAGGTTGGCCTACATTGGCATGCTATCTGTGGCAAATGACCACCAGATGCTTGCACCTATTCTGTGTAGAGCAGACAAGTGTTTCAATATTACTTCAAGGGGGGAACATCTCAGGGACAGTTGAGAGGGTTTAGTTCATGCCAGGCCAAAAGGAACACTACTGGCTACAGGTTTCAGAGGGGTCTTTGGGAAAAACATCCTCAGTGGACTCTTTCCCAAATTGGGTTCACCCTCACTCCTGTTCTCTCTCTCCGCGCACTTGCCTTTTCCTTCTGGACTCAGTCTGTATCACTGCTGGGGAAGAGTGCAAAAAAACATTCAGAAACATGCTTTCTCTCTTCACTCTTATCACTGCTTACATGCTCAGAGAAGGCAGCAATATCAAGAAGCAGCAGAGTCAGTAATGTGGCAGCAGGAGTAGATGCTCAGCATTTGGTGGATTCAATGCCAGCCTTGGGAGCACACAGAAGGGAATTAATGGGGTGGGGTGGCTGGAGGCCATTGATATTGCTCCTCCATTTGCCAGCAGAGGCAGTTGCCTTATTCTGTCTGACAGTATAGCTGCCTCTGAATTGAGAAACCATCTCACATAATGTAAAGAGACTGTGGTCAAGATTCTGTACTGCACAGTATACTGTAAGAGTTCGGCAGTCAGAACTATCCCTAGAACTCATGGTTTTGCTGTGACAGCCCCCTGAACAGCCATCCTGTGGCTGGTGGACAATGAAGGGGGCACTGGAAACATGACTAGCTATGCCCCATAGCCAGATACAAACCAGTGATATCTTTCATTGGGTTATAGTCATGTGGCATAGCCAGACACTTCTCTGTACAGTTTTGGGGGATTTTATAGTTCCCAGAATTCCCATAGCAAGTATGGTCATTAGCCATATGGCTGGAGGATTCTGGCAGTTGTAATTAAACAAAGTAACTTTTCCAAGCCCAGAATATGAATCAGCCAAAACCGCACTAAGAACACAATTATCCTAATGTCTCAAGAAGACTACAGAAAGTCAGTCAGCCATGCCTATCTCTAGGATACTATTCTCTTTCTCCCCTCATTCTCCCCTGATTTTCTATTCTGTTTTTCCAGCTAACATCTAGGGCTAATGAACACAGTCAGCTACCACTGGGCAGATTTGGGGTGGGTGAGTTCATCATGTAAATTCGCTATTAGAGACAGCAGTGGGAAAGGAAAAGCACATTCACAAATGCACCAAGTACAGTTTTTTTTTGTGGGGGGGCCGAGTACAAACACACTAGCTCCCTCAGTGGGTGGAGAACAGAGCTATAAGATGAAGGCAGAGTAGAAGAATGGCTGCACTGAAAATCCTGTGATGGCACTGGTAGCTTAAGCACCAGGAAAAGGCTGTAGCTCAGTGAAAGAGGACCTGCCCTGCATACAGAAAATCCTTGTTTCGGCCTGTGTGTAGCGTCTCCTAGCAAAAGAGCTTCAGGTAGCAGGGCTGAGATGACTCTGGCATGAGACCTGAAGACTGCTGCCTGTCAGAGTAGACAGTACTAAATAAGGTAGAACAGAGATTTGAACTCAGTATAAAGATGTATTATGTGTTCATATCCCACCCCCAGCTTTCTAGACACAGATCTTACAGTAAGTTACTCTTTTGGACTATACCTTCTGGAATCCTGTAGCCAGGATGGCTGTAGGTTTTTTCAAACTATGTATAGCTGCATGTTGTTATGGTGGTTAACTGCTGTCAAGTTGATGTTGACTTATGGCAATCCTATGAATGAAAGATCTTCAGGTCTTCCTATCACCAAAAGCCCTGCTCAGGTGTTGCAGACTCAGGGATGTGGTTTCCTTGATCGAGTCTATTTGTCTGTAATGCTGTCTTCCTCTTTGCCTTACCAAGCATTATTGTCTCTTCTAGTGAGTCATGTCTTCTCATGATATGTCCAAAGTATGACAGTCTCAGTTTAGTCATCTTAGCTTCTAGGGAGAGTTCAGGCTCTAGGACCCATTTATTTATTATTTGGCAGTCCATGGTATCCGCAGAACTCTTCTCCAGTACCACATCTCAAGTGAGTTAATTCTCTTCCTATCAGCTTTTTTCACTGTTCAGCCTTCATAACCATACAAAGAAACTGGAAATGTGACGGCATGGACCATCTTGACTTTAGTATTCAATGATATATCTTTACACTTGAATGTATGTATTACTTGCAAAGTACACTTACATACTAAGAACCCTGCTAGGTTAAACCAAACAGCCATATAGGTATGTTTTACAATCCAAAACATAGAGAACATCATGTTAGGAAAGATACGTTAGCTTCTTCTTGCTATTATTGTCAGCATCTCACATTTAAAGATACGCCACCTCTGTGCTTAGAGATTCCCATTTCCCACTGTCCTAGCTAATATCTGTTGAAATATCTCTTACTCTCTGGCTGTGTCTAATCAAGCACACTAGTGCAAATTACTCATTTGCAGAGAAATACCCAGAAACACAGAGGCACTGTGACACACAGGGAAAACTGCCTATGCAGCATCTGTGCACATGTTGAAATGTGGACACCTATACATAACCAACCTCAGAAAGGTTACTTTTTTTTTGGAGTAGAACCTCTGGAATCTGCCAGATACATGCCCATACTGATTAGGGGATTCTGGGAATTGTACTCCAAAACTAACCCCTTTGTAAGTTCTGCATAGGTAGGTATTCACCGTTGCACCCCACAAAAAATGAGAAAGGCAGAAGAATCTAGTGACATGAACACATACACAGTGTGCCAGACCTATTCAGGAGACAGTACTGGAAGCTGCCTAGAGTGGCAAAAGTCAAGAAACTTTAGACCATGCATGAGCAACCTTGGCTGTAACTGGAACCAAAGGTAGATGATTCTTGAACAGAGCTTGGAAATGTCACGTTTTTGGACTACAGTTCCCAGAATCCTGCAGCCAGCAACATCTTTTAGGCTGGGGCATTCTAAGAGTTGTAGACAAAAGTAATTTTTCTAGGCCATGGTCTAGAATCATCTCACATTCTCTTTTCCTTTCCTCTCACCTGTTCATTTATATACGGACCTCCATCCATTCACTCACCCATTTACTCACTTTCTGTCTCTCCTTTTCTGTCTCTTTCTTTCCTCTGAAGCAGGAAAATGCCCAGATCTTTCGGACAAGAAAGTTTAAGGTGCAGGTGCAACTCTGTCCATTTCTGCTCCCACCTCCCAAGTTTTCCCAACTGCAGTTTTTCTGTCTTGCTCCATCCATGTTAACAAGGCTAAAGACTCTTCCATGCACTCATATGAACAGAGTAGCAGTGGGAGCACTTTGGGGAAACTCTTGAGAAGGAAGCAGTTGCTTCCTTACCATACAGCATTGCTGGTAGATAGCACTGGCAGGGGTGGAAAACTTTTTACTTTATTTTTTTACCCAGGGCATCAAAATACCTTAAACTGATTTGGTATGCATACATGAACACACATACACAAATATACATACTCTCACACACCAGAAATGGATCTGACTATTTTCAATTAGAAGTATACCTCTGTTAACAAAGCAGATGTTTCCTGGGCATTACTTCTTTAACAATTCTATGCCAGAGGCAGAAATAACACGGAAAGAATAGGGATAGATTCCTATGCCACAAAAAAGAACAGTTCAACATGTTTCAGCAAACGTGCTGTCCAAAACTAATAGTATGCATACGTAAAATGAAACAACCAAGTCAGGTAAGCCTTGCAAAAATAAACAGAACGTTCTATGGACTACTTGAACGCCTCTTCAAAAATGACTCTGAGGATTACTCTTTTTATGAGTCCCAGTTTTGTTAAGAGGCTTTGTTAACATGCATAATTTTTCCCAAGTACTAGGCTTCACGAATGTACCTTTGGGAAGGAGTAAATAACTATCCCTCCAGAAGCTGCTGGGACTCAAGCTTCCATCATGTCCAACTATTTGCCAGGCTGGCTCAGTCAGAGTCAGACTAGACTTCAGCATCCAGAGGGCTACAAGTTGCCTGCTCCTGGTTGGAAGCAATGTGAGGCAGGCAGGAGGTAGCAATTAAGGTTTCTGCAAGTCTGCAAAGGGCAATGGCTGGATTTCACTCCTAGGTACAGTTGTAACGCCAGTAGCTTCAAATGCTCTGGGTTCCTTTCTTTCCCCTTTATTTGTTCACAGTTGGCTAGCCTTTTCTATTTTAAGCAAAGGTTTCACAACAGGCAAAGAATCACTTTAATTCTGCATACATTTAAAAGAATATACACCAATGAGTATTCCCCTTCCTTTCCTCCAACAGAGGGAACAAGCCTCTAGGTCCCTGCTTTTCAAAAGACAGACAATGCACCTGATCCAAGGCCAAGCCCTGCCACCAGGCAGAGGGAAGCAACAGATGTTTTAAGCAGCAGATCCTGGAAGGAAGTAATGAACGCCTCTTTCCATTCCTCCTGAGCTGTTTCCCTCTGTCAGAGAACATATGCCACACAACCTGTCCTGGGCCCTGAAACTAGTCTGCTGTCTCAGTAATAGCAGAGGGCAATATTGCACTGTCAGCACTGAAGCTTCTGGGAGTGGACTGAGGCTGTTCTTTAACCCAGAGGACAAAATATCTTGAGCTGGCTTTGACCACAGTGTACCTTAAGTTTCTTCAACTGGCTCAGTATGAATTTCACCCTTGTCCTCCTGCACCCAGCCACCCCAGACGACCTGCTAGTGGTGCCTTCCACCAGCTCACACTTGCTTCTGGCACACCAGTACTGGCCTCCATCTTATGACCTTGCGTGTGGACACAAACATGCCACTGAGTAATGCAACACGAAGGGACCTACAAATCAGGTTGATCGTGAGTAGGTGGGTTGCCTATTAGCTTTCTAGTTGTATGGTATGGGTCAACGTATTAACTTGTGTAATAAAGCACTTCCTCACATAACTCATAATTAATAAATGCTGGGGCTCACCAGCCACAAGAAGCCAATGTAATATAGTTGTTTGAGTGCTGGACTAGGACTTGGGATATCCCAGTTCAAGATCTCACTAACTTTTGAGGTTCACTGGGTTTGTTTTTATTTAATTTATATCCAACCTTTTCCAAACAGTGCGAGATTCAAGGTGGCTTAAAATAAAATAGGACAAATACATAAAATGAATAAAAACATTTTTTCCAAAAAAACCCAGTTTTAAAACATGCCAACTAAAAATACTCTACTTTGGAAAAAAGCCTCTTCCAGGGCAAGCTAGGTCATCTTCCAAAGGCCTATAAGAATGAAAATGACCTTGAGCCAGTCATTCTCTCTCAGTCTGACCTACCTCACCAGATGACTGCAAGGATAAATTAGAGCAAATGAGAGATGTCCTACCCGGAACTCTCTGAAGGAAAGGTAGGATATAACAGACAAACAAAAAAGTTTTAAAATCTGCTTTGGCAGGCAGCCTGTTCTGGATGGTTTGGGACTCTCCCTGACACAACTGGCACACATTTCAGGGAATATACTGTAGACACTCAAGTGATGCATTTGTCTTTGACAGCTGCTGTTTGCTTTTATGACATTTTACTAAATAATTTCAATATATGATTTCAGACATTTGTAAATTCAAATAACTTGTAATTCTGTGATTTTTAGACCTGTGATTTTTTTTTGTTTATTTGTGAATTTTTTGTGTATTTTTCTGTGAAACTGTTACATACCCTGAACTCTTACAAGGAATGACGTATAAAATAAATAAGTAAATAAATTAATATAGATGTGGAAAACAGCCATGTGTTTCAATTGCTTTGGAACAGATTAACCCTTTAGCCCCTAGTTTATAACAATGCACAGGAGCTGTGTTTTCTGGTTTGTCCCCTCGACAACAGACCAGAGAAATAATGGTGCAACAGATTCTATGTTACTTCTCTGGCTAGTCAAGCAAGAAACAAGCCAGACAGCCAGTGCCTAACAAGTCTATCTACACTGATGGACCTGATTCATTCATTTGGACACCACTATTTTGCAAATAAATTATAAGTCAGGATTCCTGTGGAATCCTTGCTTATTGTGACATTCAAGCCAGGTCAGTAAGAGACAAAGAAATGTGTGTTTCCCTGTGTGATATGCTTTCAAGAACTACTAATCCTTACACCAAGATATAGAGGAGAGGTGTGAGGGCCGAAGTACCATAATAATCTGGTTCTAGGAGTGTTATCCATATTAACTTGGTTTCGTATTAAAAAAATAGGATTTCAGTTGCATCTTAAAAGTATAACACATCTATTCTGTCATAAGCTCCTATGGACTATGAAGTTCTACTTCCTTCAGATGTTTGATTGGAAGGTATATAATGAAGCTAATTGATGGATTTCCACTGTATTTAACTAGATTTGGTGCTATCCAAGTTTCAATGGTACAGTTTACAGAATGGAAGCTGCCTTAGTCCTCAGAGCCAAAGTCAATTAGTGCTGCAAGTCAAATATACAGACCTGAATGATATGTGAGTAATGTGTCTCACGCACACTGACCAAATACAGCCATGTTTTGGGCATGGTGCCAAAGGACCAGCATCAGCCCAACTTCAGAAAATATTCAAAAATTTCAGAAAAAATATAGTTTTATAATTAAAATGGAAATATGTCTCTCATATCATGTGATCTCAATTTTACTTGAAAGATGCCTATTTTTAGAAAAATATACCCACAAAATGGAAATAAATCAACAAATAAAGGTTGTATGGATGAGACACTATGGAACTATCGTATGTCTATAGGAGTAGGCTCATGTTCCAAGTTACTCCAAACGGTCCTGTCAAGGAGATAAGCAGCCTGGATGTGAAATTCTATGAGTCCCATTTTGGTTGTATTGCTCTGAAACTCATTAGCATCATTGTCCCATCCCATTTTGTCCTCCCTCTTCAGAATTATGCATTTCATGCATGCTTTGTCAAAATGTCTGCGTTTTTACTAATCTATATACATTGTAATCCCCAAAGATTAAAGAGTGTAGGTCTGTGTTCTTAAAATATACACATTTTAGTCATTCATATTTCTAGAAAGTTGCCATTCATATTTCTAAAACATACATTTTTAGTCATTCACATTTCTAAAACATTTTAGATATTGCACTGAAATTCTCAGAAATGCACAGATTTGTGAAGAAAGATGCAATTGCCCCACTGCTAGCTTTGATGCAGCTGAAATGAATATTTCTGTAGGTAAGTGGCAATTCAGCAAAGTCCTAGTCAGTGGGGAGGAAACACTTAAGAGGGAACATTACTACCCCAACCTGATGTAATACATTCTTCAGGAGCATCCCTCTCATTGCCAATTACTGTGAGCTTTCTTAAATTATACTGTCTCTTTCTCATTTAATATTGAATATATTCAAGAACAAGCCTTTCAGCCCTGATATGAATTTTGCTTCTAACTGAGAAGTCTTGAGCTCTTAACCCAGTACTAAGATTGCCCCTGATAAGTCAAGCTAAAAGACAAAACCTGTCCATAGGCAAATCTACCCGCAAACAATCATATTTCAACTCAAAAAAGGCATGGTATAAACAAGCCCCTTGAATAATTCAAATCCAGGACCAGCAATTGCTCAGTGCCAATCCCTGACATCATCTCTACCTCTAAGATCAGCTTCAAAATCCTACTTCCTTGCTTGTTACTACTGGAATTATGACAGATGGGTACCAGAGATGAGGTGTTCTGGTGCCATCACTAAACATTTGGAAAGTCTTCCCAAATGAGATTTGCAAGGCTCCTTCTTTTGGTACTTGAGTTTGGTTTTGAGTATTCTATGTTTAAAGCAGATTTTTGGAATTCTATTTCTTCTGTTATAAGTGCTGGTTTTTTTTGTTTTGTTTTTGTTTAAAAAAAACAAAAACCCAGGAAACATTCCAGGGGGAGATCCAGCTGGTACTCTTCCATCAACAGAAGGCTTCCATCAGCAGAATGGGAGGGGAGTGAACCCTCCTTGTCCCTTAGTCTCCTCTGGAGTGTCACAAGGCTATTCAGAGATTTTGGGGCTAATGGGATCTTGCAGGAGGGAAGGAGAGAATGGAAATGTTCCATTGCAGGAGCAGAAGTTTGCATAAGAAATGCTGGATTTCTTCCAATGTTTATTCATTTTCCCCTAAATACAAAAGCTCCATATTTCAAAGGCATGGCCTCATAACATCCATTGTACAGAAAAATAGATGTCAGATAAAGCATGATTATTTTTTAAAAATAAATAAATAAATCACCCAAGGATGTATGACTAAAAAAATGCACTCTTTTTTCAGTGTTGTATCTGAAAACTGTGGCCCATCCTTTTAAGACAGGATGACTGCATTGTGATTTTATGTTTTATTTGGTTTCTTAATTGTTATCAACTAATTTTACACTCTCTCTATAGTACACTATTTTGAGTACAGATATTTACTGAAAAGCAGAAAGAGTAACAAGAACTATTTATTTGGATGTTCCAGCTGTCCTGCCCACCATCGCCCTTTTATTACAGCCTTACCTAACTTGATGCCCTCCCAATTTGTTGGACTGTAACTCCCATCCTCCAGTCAGCATGGCCATGCTGACTCTGGATGATAGAAACTGCAGTTAAGACAGCTGCAAGGTACCACTTTAAGAGAGATTTTTCCAGGAAAAAAAAAAAGGTTTCTGCTTTAATAAACTGGGGTTCATTCCTCTGGTATACCAAAAGCCAATCCTACTATCAGGTAAAATGTGGCTGATTCCTTGGTGTCAGATGCAGAGAGTGCTGGTGTGTTGCTAGAGTACTGTGTGCCCTGTAGACTGCCCTGCATACTCCAAGCTCATTCAGCAACAATAATGAAGATTTAACCCAGGGGCAGCTAATGGATCCCATGTCAGTAAAGATGTGAATCTATTCCATGTTTTTGTCTTCTCTTTAAAGGAACTATCCAAAGTCCTCATCCTATTTGGGTAAATAGGGTTCAGGACTTTAGACAGCTCCTTTAAAATGAAGATAAGGCTGGAGTATGCTCACAATTCACCCTGGAATTCAACTGCCAGCCTGGGCAGCTCTCTACATGCAATAACTGGGGACGAGGGTGAAATCTCATCCTATGCCTCAGACAGCAGAATGACTAGGGCTAGGCTAGCTATTCATATGAGCAGGTACAACAGAAGCAATAAGCAGAAAAGTCTGGTATCCAGGGGCACAAAGATGGTACATAGATCCCCATGCCCTGCCTTTGGCACTTGGCTAGCAGAGGAAACATACATAGCATCAAATCTTCAACCCAGCATCATTCCAGACATACAGGCAGCCCAGTGGGGCACTGCCCCAAAAAGGGGACAAAAGAGGACAGTGATTTGCATAAAATTTGGGCATGCAAATATTGTGCAAATCACTGCCCTCCTTTTTGTCCTTGCACTGCATGTACAAATCTGCATGTATCTGCATGTGCTGCATGTACTTGTATATTCAAATTCAGACACCACTACTCTCAGTTAAATGGAGATACAATACATCTCTGCAAAGTAGGGGAAGTTATAACCAGGTGTTCTGTGTTACTTGTCTGCTCTAGATGTTGCCCAATGGCAAATGACTGATGAGCAACTTCACGCCTCTGCCTTTTCACCCTTACGTTTCTTGATCTTTAAACAGAACTTGGACCAGACATTCAAATAGGAGGCACCTTCAAACTGACACCCATCCTCCATAAAGTAGGACACATGGATGCCCTAGGGACTGAACAACCACTACAAGCAGAACAATGCAAGGAGCACCCATCATTCTGACTCCTTTCATAAACTAAGGACACAATCTGAGAATCTTTTGTGACTTTGCAGTGAGTGGTCAGTTCGGGTAGATAGCCCTGCTCAATCTCACCTAAAACATAAAAGGTACCCTGAGCCAGCTCTGGCTTAATGCCAATCAACAATAGCTGTTCCTTCTTTGCAACGACACAGCATTCTTGACTCAGAAAATTAAAATGTTGCATTCAAAGCAGGATATGCCAAACAATCAAACTGATGGATATTTGCTTTCGTGGCATAAACTGGCTCTATTAGCATTCTGTGTTCTGAACCTGACATCTGAGAGTTTCTTTTCTAGGATTTGTGGCAGAACAGTGCAATGGCAGGCAGGAAGAAGACTGGGCAAGCAAGCAAGGTTTGGTATCAGCGTGTGGGGATTAGGCACAGGACTAGATGCTATAGAGGAGCAATGGCCGGATGTGCAAGACTCAGAAATGATGAACAATCCCTCCTGAACCTTGGAGACTTTGGCAGACAATAATAATATCTGGCATTTCCTGAACACACATCAGAGTGATCACCATGCTTCACTTACAATCTAGATGATGAGACAGGGCCTAGGTTATTTCTTACATCCCTACAGCAATCTTGTGAAGTAGGGCAGCATCGTTAACCCAAGTATTACAAGTGGAATGCTGAGATAAAGAAAATGGGTTGGTTCAGACACAACCCTCTCTCCACCTTTTTTTGTACTTCATTACTTTCCCTACTTCTTTTAGTTAAGCAGACCATAATTTGTCAGATTCTTGGGTCAGTCACATTCTTTCAGCCTATTCTACTTCACAGGGTTATTGTCAGAATAAAACAGAGCAGAGGTCAAATGTAAATCATGCTAAGTCTCTTTGAGGAAAGGCAGGATTAAAAATGTAATTAAAAATGTATATGTTTATGCAAACAATATGGTAGTACATCCATGATGGGCAAACCATGGTTTCCCTTCAGACCCAGGGCTGACATTATACAGTCTAGTTTAACCAGCTCGAGTTTAATGGGACAGTGACTTCCATCATGTTTCACCACTGGTCAGGGTAGCCAAGGCTGATGGCACACTGCAGTTCATCGGGGCCAACTAGTACCCCAATCCTGTCCAGGGATCAAATTTTACTAACCACTAACTTCATCATGATTTCTGAATTATAAAATCCAAACAGGGTTTTATTTGGAAACAGGCCAAACAAATGGACTGCCTGCTGCTCTTTAATAGTTCCTTTAAATCTGTTGCATGAGGCAGGCCCCCTCACTCTGTCTTAATGTTCTACATCAGACACCCTGCACAGTTTCAAACAGTTGGGTTGCCAGCCTTTGATAGCAGTACTGTGAGCTAAAAAGAATGGGAAAGTGGGTAGCACAGAGAAGTAATTATGAAACAAAGTGTGTGCAGGTTTTCACTGTCTTTACTTCAGGTTTCAGAAACAATAGGTATAATCCAAACCACCACCCCTTCCAGAGCTCCCTTGGATTGCAACTGCTTTTGGACTGCAGCTCCCAGAGTGCCTCAGGGTTTGCTTATTTATTATTTTATTTTTGCAGAAGAATTAAGTGGTGAAAGATATTTGGTTGTCATAGCACATGATTCCCCTTACCTACATATCTTGCATTTATTGTGCATTGTTTTCTGCTTGATTATTTGAAAGCAAATGGAGACTGAATTTATCTGATTGCTGCAGTGATGGAAGGTGGTTTATATGTCGGGGGGGGGGGATGAATCTGCTTTAGATTGAGAATCTGCTCCAGGTTTTAGCCCAAAATTTCAGGGAGCTATCAAAGGTGGTGAACTATTTTGAGGACAAGTTTCAGTACACTGGACAGCTCCTTTAAAATTTAAACTGAAATCTGGCCCCACTAATACGGAAGCTACCAGCTATCACAAGATTGTTGAGGCACAAATGTTTGAAGAAATATTGTAGAAGGGCAAATGGGTTAATCATACAAAATATGCATTCTTCCTGCTCAGTAATACCTCAGTTGATTCCTACTTTGGGGTGTAAATACAGAGATTGTCATGACGAGCATTTATACTTCACTCTGTGCCTCCACATCATTGACAATCCCTATAAACTCCAGATGAAGTGATTGGGAGCAACTGAGCCCTCACAGGGTTGATGCAAAAGAACATCCACGTGGAAAAAAACAACAGAGTTGGAGGGAGCGTTTTGGTTACCTAGCCCAGAACTCTGATCCATGCAGGAAATCCAGCACTGGAGAATCTCCATCAATGGCTATGCTGCCTCTCTTTGAAACTTTATCTTGTGTGTGAGAGGACACACCAACATTTCATTCCCTTTCATTCCAACTTTCCTGAGCCTTTTTTCACATCCATAAAGATTTGCCCGCAGACCCCTCTTTCACTGTTTTGTGAACGTGGTGCCAAATCTGCCAGCCAGAGTGCTAAACTATTTCAAAATTACAGCTGGTTGATGCCACTTTAACTGTAATGGTTTTATTCTCTGTAATTCTACAACCTGCAGTATGATGAGGTACTTAGAACCTTTCTCTGCTAGTCTGGCATAGTTTCCCTGTGTGAATGAAGAACACAAGAAGAAGAAGGTGAACAGAGGGAGTCCTTATGTATACTGGCCCTTGCCCCTCAGTCCCCAATCTCTCTTTGTTGAGCAAGGAAATCTAAACAGTCACTCTACTCACACAGGTAGAACATTCAGCACAATTACAGACCTAGTGTCTAATCACATAGAGAGTTCTGGGAAGTAAGGAACAGAGGGAATGCAGGTGCACAGAACATATGTAGTCCTGTCCCTACACATCTGGAATGAGAATCAAAAGGTCACCAGATGTCATGGTCTGCAGCTCCCATAAACCTTTTCCAGCATAGCCAATGGTGAGGAATGTTGGGAGCTGCAGTCAACAACAGCTGGCAAACCACAGGACTTTACCCACTTCTTACTCCCATTGTTCAGATATATACCTGAATGTTGCTTGTCTGCTGACCCAAGCTCTTTCAGAGTAGCTGTGAAGATACAAAGTGTGGCTGGGTTGGAGAACTGTGTTCACTGCTCTGAATGCCTTGAAGGATTCCTTACTTGAGGAGCTTACTTCAAAACCAAATGATAAATAAAGAACCACTAGAAGGGAGAGCAAGCAGGTCTTGATGTTCTCATTCCTTGGTAAGCATCTGCAGCAGGCACACAGGTGACTGGGTCACAGCCTTTCCCACTCATTCCTATTTAAATGATTGTAATTACTTCTTCATTAGTATCTAGACGGGGTGAGAGGTGGGGTGACAAGTATGCAGTCTGTGGATGACATGCACTCTCCACCCATGTTTGCACTCCCTGAATCATCCCCACTAATTTATTTTTTTCACTGAATCTCCAGCACTAGCAATTTTACCTTTTTAAAAAAGGTACAGCAGTCCATATCCTCCCTTTCCCCTTTTTCTTAAATTTACAAAACTGGAAGTAGACTTCCAGTCACTTCTGATTTTAGTTTGGGAGAGTGAAGCCTACAATGTACCCCAGGGACTAAAGATCTGCTCGCCCCGGACTTGTGCAAATTATATGTAAATTTAATTTGTCCAATTGTTTTACATTCCCCTTCTTTTTAGCAATACATAAGTGGGTCACTCATGATCTCTGTACGTCAGTATGTTTCCACAGAATGAGGTTGATACACAAGTACTCTTCTCAACTCCTTCATCCATCCTTTCATTCTTTTCTAATTGTCAAAGGGGTGTGAACTACTCAAGTGTTAAACCAACCCAGAGGGAAGTTTGCATTCACAAGTCCAATGTTAGTACACAGTATCATTCAGTAAACGATAGGGCATTAATAGAACTTACCCCTGCTGATAATGGACCAGGTAAAGAGACCCCTTTTTCATTCACCCATTGCAGGTAGGAGCATTTTTTTTTCATGTGTGTTGATGCAGGGAGCAATATTATGCATACAAGGGCAGTTTGCCCAAGGCCTCTTTAAATCTGGATCTGTCTTGGTACAACTGCATGAATTTTGGAATGCTGGAAGTAGCAGACGTGGAAGCTTCTCCAAGTTCGCATGTGGTTCTTTGCACTCGTGTGGTCATACATTATGCACATATCGCAACAGACACATGCAGCCATGCGCTAGTCTGAAGATGCTTCTGCATCTGCTACATCCAATGTGCTACTGCTTCAAGTGACTGTAATCTCACACACCACCCACAATCTCTGAAATGTGAGCCATCTATATGTACAGTTTTGCATCACTGTACATATTCTCTCTCACATACATGCACACACAGATAGTATATGTGGGTATGCATGCAAATGCTGCAGGACACACATGCATTCTGACACATATGTAGAAGAGAAGATATGTATACAGATAGATTCCATACATACATAACCTCACCAGTGTTTTCAACCAGAAGCCTTCATTCAGGCATGTTCAGCATCCCCACAAGTACACATGTGCTCTTACACATGGGCACTAAGGGACTTCCATGCATACTTAGTTATTTCACACACAAAGCCATATGTATACAAATGTATGCTCATCCAAGAACACATGGGCTCCTCCATGTACACACATGCTCTCATTCAAGCATGACCACATTTCTCCTGATAGGAATGGGGACATTTGCATGCCTATGGACTGGCACAGGGACCTTCTTGCATGCCACTGAGCCAGGCATGTGCATATCCCTCCTCCCTCACACACCGCAGTAGCTGTTCTCTCTGCACACCCAGCAGAAATACTCTCAGAAGCATGAATCAAAGATTCAGGAGCTAAGAATAGCCAGGCCCAGCTGGGCGGGGGAGAGGCAGCGCAGGCGCTGTTAGGAATAATGCCAGCCTGGGAATGGAGGGGGGGTGTAGAGATAAGAGATGACCTTCCCCCCACCATACACACACCAGAGGGAGGCTCATGGGAGTGGGAGAGGGTCCCACTTTCACCCTTCATCAATGGGGGTTCATCACAATAATATCTCATAACAGAATTAGATAGAGAGATGTGAGAAACATATGACAATGAAAATTGGGAGGGAAGGAAAAGACAGCTGATATTGTCTTCCCTTCCCCTTGTTGACCTGGGCACTGCTCTCTTCACTAGCCCAATGAATGCAATTCCACTTGAGGGAAAAAGGGACACTCTGACTAGAGAGGCTAGGAAACAGCTAAGTAAAGGTATATACACTGGTCTATAGGGTAGAAAGGCTGGTATTGATTATATGTCACCACACCAAGGTATGTAGACTGAAAGAGTCATGCAAAGAGAGTCACACAGATTCACATGGAGCACTCTATCCAGGCTTGGCGCATGATGAGGGGCTGTTCTCTAGAAAGGCTGCAGACAGCGGATCTGGTAACAATGTCAACTGCTCAGTGTGTGAGTGTATGCGTGCTCCTTTCTCAGTCTTCTTACATCCCTCTAATGCCATGTGCATTGGGTGTGAAATGAAGCCAAATGAGGCCAGCTCTTTCTAGTGTGACACTTGCATACTTACTTGCTTGTTCTTCAAACAGATCCACATATTCAGAGAAACCCTCTTGCACTTGAGCACAACTGTTCCCATTTTCTATAGTGTGTTCTCATAAATGAATACATAAACACATTTGCAGACTTTTATATATGCTTAGATCTCTTTACCTCTTTCACAGGCACACACACTCACTAATCCATAAACACACTGGCTCAAATATAGACATGTATAGACTGTCTTTTATACATGCCTATATAGTCCTTGAAGGCCTGAATTCTTTTATCAGATAGTTCCAGTTAGGTGGTCTGTGTAGCCAGCTATCATCTCTCTATCTTGCTTCTCCAATCAAATAATTAATTAATTTGTTACAGCCTTGCATGAAATGTTTTTTGGACTACAATTTCTAGAATCCCACAGATTTTGGGAGTTGTGGTTCAGTTTTTTTTTTAACTCTGTGCTTATTCCTCCACCCATAACCTTTCCAATTAGCACCTGCAATTGCCCTCAATTGTCGTTAAGCTGTTTCTTCCCCCAGTGCATGGCAGCAGGAAGACTGTGGCCTGTAAGACATATGTTGGGGAATGCTAGTAGGCATGGGAAATGTAAGGTATCCTCTCCTACCTGTCAGTTTTCTTTTAAAAATGTACATGCACTCTCATGTACACACATGCACAGGAACCCACTCCTGCATTTGTCATACTGTAGCAAACATGGGTATAAGAACACAAAACTTCCAGGAGATGTCATTTCCACCCATGTTGGCTCTTTGCAAGCTTTCTAGCACCAGAAATCCATGAAGAAAATGTTGCCTAATGCCTGGGACTTAGAAATGTAATATATTAGCAGTCCTCACAAATAATGAACCCTCTCTCACTTATTTAATAGATGAAAATATTTATCTATTAGTATCTGCTGGCTTCCTACACGTAACATATCACACTCCCCTGCCAATTTCAGTGTGCAATATATGTGTGGTTTTACTTGGCAATAAATTTCAGGGCATTCCCTTTTCGTCTTGGGGTTAAAAAATTTTCCCACAAACAGGTCCTTAATGAAGCATGCCTTCCATGCTATTTTGGCTCTGTGAAAGCTGTTTTTTTTTTCTGTGAGTGGGACTAGCCCCGCCATTAGGCAAAATGAGGTAGCTTGTCAAGTGGCAAATTGCTGGTATCATGACAGGGCAGCAAATTGTTTGTTATTAATTTATTATTGAATTTTTACTGTCAGGAATGAGGAGAAGTATTTTGGGGATCTTCTACTTCAGAAGCAAAAATAACCTGGTTGGCTTAGGTTTTCTCTATCTTGACTTGAACAGCAATTGTGCATATATGTGTGTGTGTACGTGTGAAACATCTGCTGCTCTGTCTCAGGCAGGAAATATCTTGACCCATCCTTGGTCACTGGTCCATTCCACATGTACTGCAAAACCCCCCTCATGTGGGTGAGATCAATTATCTCCCACATCGTTCTTAGATGTGGACAACTCATCTCAACCACTCAGACAACCAGTGTTCCCCATGTCAGTAAGCCTGCTCCTGGTTCTAATTCAAATTTTAAAGTAGATAGCCAAAGTGATGAATCTATTTTCTGGATAGTATTCAGTAGTTTTAATAGTAGTTCCTTTAAAGTGTAGAATTACGTCTGCAATTAGTTCACTGTCCCAGTAACTTGGGAGCCACCATCCGTCAACACTTACACATGTAGTTATGGGCCTCTCAACAGTGCCACTGGTTGAACTGAATAAACATTTCATTTTGGAGGGAAGAATTCTTGTTGGGGGGGCAATGTCCCCCCCCCCCCAGCTACACTACTGTAAGAAGGCATACACAAACTAGCACTGTATGAACACACAGGCACAGTGGGTGCCGTATAAAACAACTCATGAAAGCAATACAAAACTATCTCACTAAATACTTAAAAAAAAAATAGAACTGCTTACGCATTAAAATTTGTGTTACAAAGCCCCTAAGTGAAAACACCAAAGGACTTAATTAAGTACATGGAGTGCAAAGTTAACTGATACCTAGACCTCTCTTTTTAACAGTAATACAGGACTAATTTTAAAGTGTTACACTAGAATAAAGAAAATCTGTTTGACTTCTGCTAAAAGCAACACAGCTGAAGTAACTGATGATGATATTTACCATTACTGTTGTTGTTGTTGTTATGATTATTATTACCACTACCACTAATCCTATCTCTTGGACGTTTTTTTTTTGGCTCCTTACAGATTAATTAAATACAGTGCAAATTATACATAATATAAAATAACAACACCTCCAGCTTGGCATTCTTGAAACAACCAATAGGGATAATACAAGTACAGTTGGCCCTCCATATCTGTGGATTCTGTATCCACGGATTCATCCAACCACGGCTTGAAAATATCCCCCCCCTCAAAAAATCCAAAAGGCGAACTTTGATCTTGCCATTTTATATAAGGGACACCATTCAACTACACCGTTGTACATAATGGGACTTGAGCACTCACAAATTTTGGTACCCACGGGGGCAGAGGGGGGTCCTGAAACCAAACCCTGGCAGATACCGAGACCCCACTGTACTGGAGACCAACATGGTGTTCCAGTTGGAATGTTGGACTAAGGCTCTGGAAGAGTATGGTTCAAATCTTCAGTCATGGAAACCCACTGGGTGACCTTGAGCAAATCACATTCTCTCAGCCTCAGAGGAAGACAACAGCAAACCCACCTGAAAAAATCTTGCCAAGAAAGCCCTGTGACAGGTTCACCTTGGAGTCACCATAACTCAGAAACAACTTGAAGGCACACAACAATAAAGGTGTATTGTTTGTCACATATTAACTAGATTAATCTAGAGACTACTAGGTCTGCCTAGAAGGACAAGGGCAGCCCAGATAACACTTTAAAAAACCTACCTGTTCTGACCGTAAAATCAAAACAATAACTTTTCCAGCCTCTGGTTCAGATCAGTGAGAGCATTAACCTCAAGTTCACTGGGAGACTTTGGGCAAAGCTCTGCCAGCTCTGAATCTTGATTTGTAATCTGTGAAATGGGAATAATATTGATTTGCTACTGAGATGTGGAAGACAAATCTTGGCTCTAGAGATGGAACAGAAATTTGCAATAACTTCTGTTCTTTTTTACAATTTCTTTCTTTATAGAATTTGTGGTCTACAAGACAATAAACAAAAGGTTATACATAATCTTTTGTTTTCCCACTGTAAAGAGGAAACCACGAATGTCTGATATCCTCTCCCCTTTATGAACTGTAGACAAATAGATGTGAACAATTAAAATTGTGTCTCTCAGAATGATGCACACAAACAGGCTTTCTTCATTGGGAAGAAAGTATCAGAATGCACATATTAAGAAAAAGTGTGTTGATTAGGAAAATCACATACAAAACCTTTTACACATTTCCATGCAGCAAGCAAACAAATCAAGGATTCACAATACTCTAAGAAACAAGGACAGGAAAAACACAGGTAGGATGCAAAGAAATGTAACAAGATCAAGACTCAAAAGATTTTCACATCTCTACTAAAAATGCACTTTAGACACTGGCCAATGTTTAGGGGGGCTATGCATTCTTCCTTAGAAAGGGCAGTCATCTGAAGGACTGTAAAAGGCAGTCCTCCATTTAACTGTCTCCTGTTCAAGTTTGGTTTAAAGACAAAGAACCCCAAGAAAGCATTACTATCTGACATTTTATTTTTATTTATCTGTTTAAATACTGGCAACTAGCTTTTCATCTGAACAGCACTGCTTTGCAAGCACAAAGGTCTCCTGATCACAATTTCCCCTAATTTAATTATAACAATTATTTCTACATGTGCAACTATACATAAAATCTGGCATATTTTATGTAAATTGGTATTTTTTGGTCATGTATTTCATTACGCTCTTTTTCAAGGATGCATAGCTGCCCCCTTTTGGCAAGGTAATCTCAAACAAGTTTACTCAGGAGCAAGTCCCACTGAACTCAGTGGAGCCTATTTCTCAATGTGTTTAACATTGCAACTTGAACAGTCCGAATCTATCCATATAATAAGTCCTATTCTGTTCTGGGCAGTTATTCCAAACAAAGTAAGCATAATAGTATATGCATTAACTGTAGATACAGTTGTATGCAAACTCAGCCAGACTTAGGTCCCTCCTAACTGCATGTCCATTTGACAAAAGCCCCATTCAGGTGAGACTTACTTCTGAGTAAACAAGCTGTGCTGGAAATAAGCCACAAATTATAGAAAGATAAATAAAGACAGAAAGACAAATATAAGTGAGGGCCTAACAAAACTGTGCAATAAACCAAAAGAATTCTACACCACACATACAAAGAGGAGTGCAAAAGAGGTGCAGACATCCTTCTTACAGACAATCATTTGTATAGTTCTGCCTGGTGTTTTCCAGATCTGTGGGGCAGTGGGTGAATCCAACAGACAATGTCTATTCCCAATATATATGTTCAGTAGTCTGAACAGTTCCTTCAAAGATTGGACCAAACATGGTCACTCACTGACACAGAAACCGGCAATGAATATATTTATTTATTTACCTCAAATCCCGTCTATCCTCCAAATGAGCTCAAGGCGGCATACTTGGGTCTCCTCTTCCCACTATATCTTCACAACAGCCATATGAGGTAGGTTAGACTAGAAGAAAGTAACTGACCCAAGATCAGCCAATGAATACCACTATGTGCTAAATCTGGATCTTCCAAAATCTCAGTCCCATTTAGCCAAACTGGCCGTGTGTAGCTTCTTCCAGATTGACAGACATTGCATATAGCACTGATCATATATTCAGTACAATAAGGTCTCGAGTTCTATGTGGTACAGCTTCACAGGGCATGGAAACTGGGAGACAGAAATGCATACTGAAATAGACAGATTAAAAGAACTCCAGAACTCCAGATAAAACAAGTTTTCTACTGCACCTGGAAGCACACTGACAAATGCATGGAGTTCTCCTGTACAAGCAGCATTTAGCTCATGTTTCATTTGTACAAAAAGATCCACAGTGGCATACTATCAGCCAAGGAGAGCATTCTTTCATTAAAGGCCTATTGAAAATAGTGGGAAAAATCATGCATGCGCACCTAAAGAAGCCACATGGAGGCAAATTTACAACCCAGCCATGACTTTTGCTGCAGATGAGTGCCAAAGAGGCAGCATGTCTCAAGAACCTGGTATGTGTACCTGCGCATGGTTGGACTGTGAGTGCCATAGCTCATCTACAATGTGAGGGGGATGAACACAAGCAGACCTCATGACTACACCCACACAGCAATATATGAACATATAGCTGAATGCATATCTCACAAGGTGACCAGTCCAGGATTGTGTGAACCCCACACAAGCATACAGTCAGAGAGAGAGATCCAAAGTATTAATTAAGAAAACATTCAGTACATCTGACCAGATTTGCATCCTTTATAAAATGCAGTCCACTTCCACCACTGCTCTTTAAGATCTAATATTACCATCCCTCTGCTCCAAATTCCAATACCATTTTTCAAGAGACTATGATGATCTTTTTTTAAAATAATGCAAGAGGAAAAAAATTGGGGAAAGTGGAGTGACAAGGGGGACACAGTTGAGGGAATAAAGATGAGCAACCATAAGAAAGGAGTATAGAAGGCACTAAAGCCCCACCCACATTTATAGCAATGGGACACCCTGTTTAAGCTTGCTATTACTTCTAAATCTTTTCAAGATCTCATCCACACTCACACATTCCCATAGTGTGCTTTACAACCAGAAGGACTAGGAACCTGCTTTCCTGTTTTGCAGTAAAATTGGAATTACTGAAAATAGGCAGGCAACCAGGCTCTGCCCTTGTGCAGCGAAATCACTGATGCACGCCCAGAGATGCAGAAAAGCATCCCAGCACATGTAGAGTATTTGACTGTGTGCCTTCTGTGAGATAGGTTGGTTTATTCCCTGGGCACCTCTCAGCCAGATCCAGATACGCTTAACAGGGTTGACACCCAACCACTGAGATAAGCATGGCCACACAGGTACTTATCTGTTCTTCTTATCTATTCACAACTGCAAACACACATGGACAATAAGAAAAATGTACAGCTATTGGCAGGGGAAAACGTGCATGGCATGCATGCCCTAGTGCAAATTTATGGAGATGTATCCACACAAGGGACATGCAGGAAAAGAGGTCTGCGAACACACACATGTAAAATATGCATACATAATCTTCTGCCTGCAGATTAAGCTCATAGGGAGAGGCACTGACATAATGGTACACACCATGGTATATACCAATACAGGCACACAGAGAGGAAATGCAAGCACGCCCTGAAACATATGCAAACCTCTTGCTGCCTCCCATGTTCTTTCGCCCTCTTTCCTGGCTTCCAACACATTACTACTGACACTTTTATACATGCCTTACCATAAACTGCTCTCTCTCTCACACACAAAGCCCCCACCACATAGGTACCTGTGCATAGCTATCCGCGTGCGTGCAAGCAGGCATGTGTGCACTTCCCAAATCGGTTTCCACACACCCCAACCCCAGCTTGCACACCTCTGCATGAGGGAAACACATGTCCGCACACAGCCTCTTCGCGCCCGTTTGCAAGAAGCTCCCCGCACCCCCAGTTCTTCTTTTTCTTCACAGCTCTTCCCTTCCTCACCCCCCCCCCAAAACCTCGCTCCCGCGCGCATATAGGTTGCCTCCTAAAAAAAAAATAATAAAAAAACCGACCGTGTGGGAAAGGTGAGGAAAAGAAGCGGGAAAACTCCTGACACTTACCCTCAAACCCATTGCCTCACGGGTGCTTTTATATTTCCCTCACCCGACCCCAAATCCTAAACGAGGCGACGACACCCCCGCTTTCCCCACAGAGACACACGCACACGGGGAGGCAGGGGGTCCTCCGGAGGGGGGCGTGGCAGAGTCCACGGAGGCGGCCGCGCGCGAGGGCTCTCCGCCGTGTCACCTCCAGCGGCCATGCCGCCTCCTTCCGAAGAGCGTGGCAGCGGCGGCGGCGGCACCAGCAACCTCTTTCCGCGCCCGGTTGTGGGGACCCCCGCCGCCAGCCTCGCCCGCGGCCCTCGGCGCGCCCCCTCCTCCACGAGAAGGCACCCTATCCGCCCCTCCGTATACTTGGTTCCCCCCCTCAGCCCCCCTCGCCTCGGAAGCCGCCCCCTCCCGGCAGCCGCCCCCCTCCCGCCTTCCCCCGTTACCTGCCACGGATGGGGAGCCGCTCAACACATGCTTTCCTTGGGGGGGACCCTGGGCTTGGTCCCCCCCGTCCTCCTCCTCCTCCACGCCGCCGCCGCCACCCCTTCTCCCCGAGCGAGCTGTGTGTGCGCGCGTGTGCGTGTGCAAGTGTGCGTGTCCTTGCCGCCTTGCGGTGGGAGGTGGGCGGGGAGGGAACCGAGGTCCTCCAGCGGTTTCCTCTGGGAAAGGGAGGAGGGCAGGGCGGCGAGCCACCCTACATCGGTGTGCGTGTGTGTGTAAGGAAGGACGGGGGGGGGCTGTTTCAGGCTTGCATGGCGGCGGCGGCGGCGCCCCTTCGCTGCCTCCGATCGGCTCAGTCTCCCAGGGCTGCGCTCCTCAACCAAGCCGCTCCCTCCCCCCCCCACCCGGCTTGCCTCCCTCGCACCCTCCCGACGCTGCTGGGGAGGATGGGCGCGCTCCTCCTTCCCCCACCCTTCTTTTTTCTCTCCACCCCGCCTCCACCCCGCTCTTTTTTTTCTGCTGTTCAGGAATGCATGGGGGTTTTTTTTTTCGCCCAGCGCCCCCACCCAATCCCATTCATAGCGTCACGTGGGTGTGGGTGTGGGGAGGAAAAGAGAGCCAGCGTCCACACACACACACACACGCACACACACGCGAGCCTTCGGTCACCAGCAGCCTCCACCCGCATCCCCTCCACGCCCCGCCCACCCCCGCTCGCTCTCCTTCGTCTCTCCCACACACAAACTCGGGTTGTCTCAGGGTTCCCGCTTTTTCCCCCCCCTCTCCCTCTCTCTCTTCCCGAGGCAGCGGGTGGCTTGTCCCTCGCGTCCCATTTAGCAGTTCCATTCTAGAGCTCTTTGGCTGCCAGTTTCCACAGCGGGAGACTGGCTTTTTCCTGTCCCCCTGCCTGGATCGCACGCCCCCGAAGTCATTTTTTAATTTCCCCCTTTCTCAACATCCCGGTCTCCAGCCACCAGCATCTCGAGAAAGAAAAGCCTTACCCTCACCGCCGCCACCATTGCCCACGACCCCCCAGCCCCCTCGTGCGGTTCTAGTCCCTGGCCTTACGTTGGCTCTGAGCTTTTAAAAAGGTCCAGCAAACCAGGACTTCTTAACCTGTGGTCCACGAACTCTCTAGGAGGGCTTTCAGGGGCTTTGTAATGTGAACCTATCCGGGGATTCTGGCAAGATTTGTTCCCAGAGGGATTGCCTCTGCCCTTCTTGGAGGCTGAGAGTATGTGACTTGCCCAAGATCACTCCATAGGTTTCAATGGCCAGTAAGGTCTCTAGAATTGCAATCCAGCCTTCAAACCACTACACCAGGCTGGCTCTTCAAATACAAACTACCATATCTTAGAATGAGGAAACTATGCACACGCGCGTACACACACACACACGCATTTCAAGGTAGCACTCTTGCCCTGAGATTCTTCCCTATTGCCTGAGGACTCAAGAAGAGAGTCAGTACCCCGAGATCTGGAAAATGTTCCCAGCTCCTGGTATACAGTTGGGAATAAGTCAGTGTAAGCCAGTAGTTGGAATGCCAGTCTGGGTCTTGACAGATGCAGGTTCTGGGTCCCACTGATCCATGAAACTTACTGGGTGACTTTGGGCCAGTGACACACACTCAGCCTGACCTATTCCAGAGTTTTGTTGCGAGGATAAATGTGGAGAGGAGAAACATTTATGCCTCCTTGAGCTCGGTTAGAAGAATGATGGGATATCAATGTAACAAATCAATCAATAACTATATTTGTGGGATCACTGAGATAATGCTTAGCCATAATGCCCAAGAGCAACACTCCAGAACAAGAACACATTTTATGCATGAATGCGAACCGTAACTGCACATGGCTGTCCATGAGTTCTAGTATCTGTTTGATGGGATTTTTTGTTTCTCTGCTGTTTATTATTTTATACTGCCCTTCAGTTTTATTCCCAAAGCAGGTTTATAAAAAGAACCAAAGTACAAAAATGTAAATGAAGAACACATAGATAACAAAATGAGTTAAAGTTCACAAAATTATAAAAGAAGCATTTTTTTAAAAACCACTCAACAGGATTAAAATGGCATCCAAAAAGGTTAGGAAAACATGCTGGTGCACTGAAAAAGACAATAAAATGCAAAATATATATGCTTTGGCAGTAAAGTTGGTGATGCACAGGAGCCATTTTAAACACACATGAGCCTACGACCATGCAAGGCTATTACAATGGGGTGGGCAAACTGCAATCTTGGGGCCACATGCAGCCCCCAAGGATGTTTTTGTGGCCCCTGACACTTCAGAATCCCAGATCAACATTTTTATGGCAGAAAAATGGGAATGAATTGCTATTCCTGGAACGTCTAAGTGCAGCAATTAGCCATTTAAGCAGGTTGCAAAGCCTCCTTGTCCTGTTTAACATTAACAATACCCATTTTTTGAGAATCAAAAGTGGACTTCCTGCAACTTTGGTTTTTGGTTTTGTTTTGTTTTTTGGTCGCTCTTGCAGTCCTTGGAAGGTCCCAGGGCATAAATGTGGTGCCCAGACCTGCCGCAGTTGCCTATTTCTCAAAAATAAGTCATGCCAGACTAATCTTATCTCTTTTTATGATAGAGTTACTAGCTTGATAGATGAAGGGAATGCTGTGGATGTAGCATATCTCGATTTCAGTAAGGCCTTTGACAAAGTTCCCCATGACATTCTTGCAAAGAAGCTAGTAAAATGCGGGCTGGACAGAGCTACTGTCAGGTGGATCTGTAACTGGTTGACCGACCGTTCCCAGAGGGTGCTCACCAATGGCTGCTTTTCATCCTGGAGAGAAGTGACTAGCGGGGTGCCACAGGGTTCTGTCCTGGGCCCAGTGCTGTTCAGTATTTTCATCAATGACTTGGATGAAGGAATAGAGGGCATGCTCATCAAATTTGCAGATGACACCAAATTGGGAGGGGTTGCTAATATGCCAGAGGACAGGATCAAAATTCAAAATGACCTGGACAGATTGGAGAGCTGGGCCAAGGCTAACAAAATGCAATTCAACAGAGAGAAGTGTAAGGTCCTACACTTAGGTAGAAAAAATGGAATCCAGAAATATAGGATGGGGGACACGTGGCTGGATGGCAGTACGTGTGAAAGGGATCTAGGAGTCTTAATAGACCACAAGCTGAACATGAGTCAGCAGTGTGACGCGGCAGCCAAGAAAGCCAATGCAATTCTCGGCTGCATCAATAGGAGTATGGTGTCTAGATCGAGGGAGGTACTGGTACCACTCTACTCTGCTTTGGTTAGACCTCATCTTGAATCCTGTGTCCAGTTCTGGGCACCCCAATTCAAGAAGGACATGGTCAAGCTGGAGCAGGTCCAGAGGAGGGCAACCAAAATGGTGAAGGACCTGGAAGCCAAGCCCTATGAGGATAGACTTAGAGAGCTGGGTATGTTCAGTCTGCAGAAGAGAAGGTTAAGAGGGGACATGATAGCTCTGTTTAAATATTTGAAGGGATACCATGTAGAGGAGGGAGAGGGCTTGTTTTCTGCCGCTCCAGAGACCAGGACAAGGAGCAATGGATTCAAGCTGCAGGAAAGGAGATTCCACCTGAACCTCAGGAAGAACTTCCTGACGGTCAGGGCTGTCCGGCAGTGGAATATGCTGCCTCGGAGTGTGGTGGAGTCTCCTTCTTTGGAGGCTTTTAAGCAGAGGCTGGATGGCCATCTGTCGGGAGTGCTTTGAGAGTGTTCCTGCATGGCAGGGGGTTGGACTGGATGGCCCGTGTGGTCTCTTCCAACTCTACATTTCTATGATTCTATGATTCTATGATCCCTGCTATAGATGAATCTTGACATATATTTGACACTATACTATAACCAAAGTTTGGGATGACCCTACCATTAGGCTGAGTGAGACAGCTGTCCTAGGTAGATGCTGGAAGGAGTACCAACCTCCCTCAAATGTTCCTCATAGGCTCCCTGTATAGATCTTTGACTTAGAGAATAGAACTACATCATTCTGCTTATCTTGCATTCAGTAAATTATCCTGGGGCCCTTAAGTGTGGTAGAAGATTCTAACTCAATGCCAGTGGAGAAAGATGGTTCAACTATAAGTCTGGTTGGCTTCTGTACAGGGAACGTATCACCCTGTCCTAGCTTCAGACAGCAGCATGCCTTGGGCTGGCCCCGTCCAGAGGTGGGTCATAGATGCTATCATGGATCTATTTTAGCCTGCTTTGAACTGGCAAAACAACCTCTTGAGTATTCCTTGCCTAAGAAAACCTTATGAAATCTGTTGAAACGTCATAAATCAGCGGATGACTTGAGGGCACACACACATATTTATATCCCAAATGTGTCCCATCATGCAATTCAAGGGGGCGCACATGTCTTTCCTAATGGCCTCCCATCCAGGCCCTGACCAAACACAGACCTGTTCAGCTTTAGCAAGGTGGCCATATTGAGTGCCCTTCAGCAACTGCATATATGAAAACAGTCAGCAGTGGCTCCATCATTTGGTAGAGTGAGGTGGCTGCCCCGGCAGCAGATTTTGTGAATCACGAAAGGGCAGCACAACTGGCTAGTGATTTAGAGCCAAGGATGGTGGTATTTTCAGCCTGAGGTGGGAAAATAACTTGACTAGCTTTTATTATGTACCTTGATCGGAGTGAGTGGGTGAGCCTGTCTCCATTTGCTGTTCTGCCTCAGTCTGAAAAATATTTTGGGATGACATTGAAGACTGGATACCTGGGACATATTTGACTAGGGAAGAAGAATATTGGAGATGATTCAGTAAATCATGTGACTGTCTATAGCTATTGTACAATTTTCATGTATGAGATGGTAATAAACATATACTAGTAGCAATTGATGGCTTCTCTGTCAGGGGTGCTGAATCTGTGCTTTAGTCTGAACTTTATAAGAGCTCTCCAAGGTGCTGAATTTATTGAGAGATAGTGATTATCACCTCAGATAGCCCCTTTGAATTTTGGACTAAAACTTGCATTGTGTTGGCATGGCAGCCAGCACTGATATTCATAGCTATGAAGCACATTGTCTAACATGCCTGGGGTAAGGAAATACAAATGACTGGGTGTGGAACTTGACACATAAGTGTCGTGTGAACACACATGCAAATATAATAGGCATATAAGATTGTACTTTGTATTATTTTAGGTATACATGTGGCAAATTAAGGTCTTGGGTTTTTTCACTAGAGTTCTTAAAGGAGCACACAACCAGAACATGGAAAAATTATTTTGGATGACAACTCTTAGATTCTCCCAGTCATCATAGCCAATGGCCCACTGTCTGAGGCTAATGTGAGCTATAGTTCAATATAGCCAGCAGGCCCCAGGTTGAGGGAGGCTGGGTTAGTGGGAATGAAAAGAAGTGCCAGACTATGGCATGTATGTGCTATGCCAAAACATATGTAAAGATGGGTCCTAAAAATTGACAATGCTGGGGGATGCTGAGCCAGCCAGACAAAAATGGAACATATACTTGGACACAGATAGAATGTGAAAAAAAACAAACAACCGCTCCCTACTCGGGGCATGCCATTTCATATGCAAGAGTCATGGCAGTGTGTATGCATGCATACCTATGCATTGCTGGCTGGTAGCTCCCATATCAGTAGAGCAGTGAATCCACTCCAGGTTTTATTCCAGGCTTTAAAGGATTTCCTAGAGAGGTTCAGCAGCTTAGACAGCTCCCTTAAAGGTTGCCAAAGCCTGGAATGGATTCACCGCCCCATTGGCATGGCAGCCACTGGCCTTCACTGTGTGTGTACACATGTGTAGAGACTTATTTTTATGGCAAACTCTATAGCAGTGGTTCATAACCTGGGGTCTGTGGACCCTTGAGAGTCCACAGAGCTCACACAGGGAGTCCTCAAAGCCCTGCTGCTGGACGCCAAGAGCAGCAGCAGCAAAACAGAGAGTTGGTGTGCGGGGGTGCAGGTGCCAAAACTGCTCTGTCGTTTGTCTTCGAGTCATTTCTGACTTATGGCAACCCTAAGGCAAACCTATCACAGAGTTTTCTTGGCAAAATTTGCTCAGAAGTGGCTTGCCTTTGCCTTCCTCTGATGTGGAATGTGACTTGCCCAAAGCCAGCCAATGTCTGAGTGGGGATTTGAATTCCAGTCTCCAGCTGCCTTAAAAATATATATATATATATATATATATATATATATATATATATATTTGAATACGTGTGTGTGTGTGTGTGTGTGTGTGTGTGTGTGTGTGTGTGCATGGAGAGAGAGAGAGAGAGAGTTTTGAAATAAATATCTGAATAGTTAAATTTAAATATTTAAATCTTGAGTTAAGTCTTTGAGGCCCCCAGCAACAAATTATATTTACGGGGGGGGGGTCCCTGGTAAAGAAAAGGTTAAGAACCACTGCTCTATAGCTTGTGGCAGCCTTTTTGTGACACAACTAGAGGCTTTGGAATTAGATGGAGGGAGTAAATAAACCCATCCAATGAATTAGTTATGGGGTATGTTAACTATGCATGGGTTGAATATGCAGTCATACATTCCTATTCCAGATTTTAATTGTGTGGAGCTGACTGTGCCTTTAATTGTGGTTGCTTCCTCCCCTCCCTCTGGTTTTCTTGTAGCATGGGGTGTACTTTGTGTGTGTGTGTGTGTGTGTGTGTGTGCATGCAAGTGTGTGTTTCAGATGTAGCTGGTTGTTCATTGCACCAAACCAGGCAGATACTTAACACCTATGTGTGAGGGAGCTTTCTAGAAGGCTTTAAGAAAAAAATCTGCAGGATGTAGTTACTAGGTATCCCTTATTATAAAGAATGTCCCTTATTTGAGGTCTGAAAGGTTTGCCCATTATTGGACTTGGTGATATCTCTTATTGTAAGGGACATCCCCGTCTGAGAATTGGAAAGCTTTTCCTTTTATACTGACTGAAAAAGATGCCAAAAAATTCTGTATTTTTAGGTGTGGGCCCTTCACAAAGACAGAAATGTGTGCATTATGTAATTATGAACATGGACAATATGTTAATTTCACAGAGAAGTATGCATGGCTATGTTAGCTGAAATCAATATATCCCTTTGTACTTAGACAGCGCATCAACTTGTTAATGGCTGCTTCCTGATTGACAGCCCTTCATGTTATAAATGTTGACTCTCCCTTATAGCTGTTCTGAAAACAGGGCAACACCAGCGGGATGGAATTGTACAGCTGAGTCTGGATGACTCCCTCTAAAGAGTCATATATGCAATTTTGTTGTTCTTCTGGACATAGTGCATCCCATGGCAGCATGGGTGGCATTGATGCTTGGGAATATTACCAGCACTGGACAGTTTGTCAGTTGTGGGCTAACATCCTGTTAGTAGCTTATAATGTTGTAAGCCTGCCTTATGATACAACTCAATTCTTTTTTTCAGTTCTTGTGCAGCAGAACACTAAGTCCAGAATAGAATTCCAGCCATGCAACAAACCAACCCTCCCAATCCTCCTTGTTAGTTATGCAGTGTTACCACTGTTTCTAGCCCGAGCTTGTGGGATATTAAGATATCATTTTGATATCAATAATTCGGCCTTCTGTACCCATTCCTCTCCAAGTGCTTGCGAAGCCCCCGGACAAGCACGCACACAGGCGCAGTTGACGATAGCCGAACCATTCACATCCCTATCTAGGCAGGCCAGTCATTGCCAAATGCAGCTTCAGGACACCTCAAGGCAAGTACCACATTATGTATGCACACTACTTACAAAAAGATCCACTGCCCCAAGCAGGCAGCTTGATGAGCGGACTATACAACTCTCAAGCACTCCGCATTTGCATACTGGCTACTCTATTGACAATCTGGCTATAACTCAATCATCTACAGTACTGACCTTTTGGAGGCTCTGTCTCCAGCCCAAAACTCATTGTTTTCCCCAAGTACGGACTGGCCTGTGGCCACAATTTTCCCTATAAGAACCCCTGACTTTGAGTGCTTCCTCGGATCGCTCTTGGCTTCCATCCCGCCTTGCTGTCGCTTTGTCCAGCGAGCCTTCCCCTCAGCCCCATGTGCTGAGAATCCACACTCCCCAGCTTCTCTGCTTCTAACCGGGCTTCAGGACAGGTATAGTATTTCCCATACCAAACCTCCTCTAAAAATCCCTCTATCCCACTCCTACCTTTATTTCTATAGCTTCTTGTGTGAGTGTGTTGCATACACTTGAGTGATTGTATTTCAATAAAACAATTATTATTATTTCAACATCTGCCTTATCATTGACTCGGCCTGACCCCGTAGACATAGGGTTCAAGATCTTGCTACGTTACCCTGCCTCTCGCATTGCCAACTTGTGCTCTGTGCTAATTCCCTCCCCATTGTTGTGAGCACATTTAGGTGTCCCTCGCGGGACCCCCAGAAATCAGGGTAACAGCAGCCCCCCACAACACAACCATTTTTGGGTTGTCAGGGAGCAAGGGAATCAGTGGCAATGTATACAGTTGTTTTCCTTTAGCTGGACTCACTGCAAGGATTGTCATTTGCAGAGACATCCCAGGAACCTCTAGAGGTCCTTGGTGGTGCCTGCTGCAATGCATCTAGCTAAAGGGGGGAAAAAAGCTGGATGCATTGCCAGTGATGCCATCATTCTGTGACAACCCAGTAATGGGCGTGTTGCGGGGAGGGCTGTATGGTTTACAAGGTGGATTGGCAGGTAGCATTAGGAGATGCAGCTACGCAGACAGCTTTGTGAGACAAGTATGTCTCTCAAAGCAGGATCTGGCTTTGGTCTTAACTAGAGAAAGCTGACCTTATATCAGTAACACCTGTCCTGCCTGTGTCCAGGCTTGGCTACTCTAATGTGGCTTTACATGAGGCTGCTCCTAATACTTGAATATTTGAAAAGTTCAAATACTACAATAGGTGGAAAATGTAGCAGTCAGAAGTGTTTGAACTACGACACTCCTACCTGTTTGATCACCTGTGTTGGCAGCCTATTTGTTCCTGAGTTCAGCTTGAAGTTTTAGTATAAACCTTCAATCTCCTAAACAGTTTAAAGAATTGCTTGCATCCATTCAGGTCTACGCAAACTGTAAGATCAGCATCTGAGACCCTGCTTTCTGGTGCACCTGACAATGACATGGGACAGGACCATTTCTCTGCCCCCCCC
The DNA here is from genome assembly GCA_030412105.1 of Cyclura pinguis. NCBI lineage: Eukaryota > Metazoa > Chordata > Lepidosauria > Squamata > Iguanidae > Cyclura > Cyclura pinguis. Next base: position 103,232,894 of record CM059604.1, read on the forward strand.
CCCCCGGTTTTTGGAATCTTCTCTCTCCAGACACACATATGACATAGGCCATTTCCACACTAGACTGTTATAGTGCGATTGTTCCACTTTCAACATCCGATGGAATCTTGGGGTTTGCAGTTTGAGGCCCCTCCCTAAACTGCAAACCCCAGGATTCCATTGGATGTTGAAAGTGGAACAATCACACTATAACAGTCTAGTGAGGAAATGGACATATTCTCTTTGGGAGCATTTTAAAGGCATATTTATTATGACCTGCATCTGTTAATTTTAATGTGCTGTCTTTTTTACCTAAAGTTTTACCTGCTGATATTTTGTTATATCTCATTTATTATTTGAATGATTTATGTACTGAATATTTGTCTAAATCCAACTGTAAATTCTAACTAGAGCAGAGCCATTGAATCAGTGGGAATTTGCAAAGTAAATTTTCTATGCATATGTTGTGGCCGGGGATGGAGGAGTGAGTGAGAGAAATTTCTGTTTCTGTTATCAGTCTAAAGCGTGTGGCTGTTTTTTGTGTGTACCATAGCATTACTTCCGTTGATTCAATGTGTTTACTTTAGGTTAGAATTGGTTCTGATTTGTTCTGAGGTGTGGTGGGTTTTTGAGGGAGTTTAAAAAAAATTAAAACAAATTTTAAAAACAGCAAGATAAAGGAAGACTGATGTTCACAATAATACAGTGATAAAAAGAAAATCACTTCAAGTTTTTAGTTTGGGCCAATTTAAAAGGTTTGATTATATGCTTGAATGTTCAATTTAAAAAAAAAATTGAAATATGCTTTGTGTCACTTTCCCTTCTAACTTGAGAAAATGGACTATAAATGTTTTACATTAAATAGAATGACTGGAAAGCAGACAAACAGATAAACCTTCTGAGATCAGACATGGGTATATCTAGTCCAGTCTGTAACCACAAAGATAAGATTTATAATCCATAGTGCATGTAGAAGGATGACCGGGAGTAACATATTTTGAGAGAAACAAACAGAGATGAGTGATTTGTTACAAGGAACAGCAGGCATGCAATTGTTCTGTGACAAAGGCACAGGCATAAAAATGTACAATATCTGTATTGTACCATGTGGAAAGGACACACAAAAATACCCACACATTTTGGAGTGATGATAGGAAGAAAAGAGCTTCTTCTTCTCACCTCACAACATAGAGAAAAGTTACTTTCTTCAGTTGGGGAAAGGTGGGTGGCTTTCCCAAATGACAGAAAATAATTCAAGTAAATAGAATAGAAGCATTTTATACTCTGTAAACTCCTGCATGGGTGGTTAGGGAACGCTTCTTTTCAAAGTCAATGAAAACAAACCCAGTTAATCCAGATTAAAACTGGCCAGGTGACAACACCACACACAAACACAAAGTTTTGGCTGGCGCAATCTAGGCTGGGTGAGGCTTTGGCCTGCTCTCCCACATCTGGATCGGATTAGACTTTCTGGCTTCTGGCTGGCTGAAGTTCTTCCTCTTCTTCCCTCCCTCCCCCTGACATTGCCTGTGGGGAGAGACGGAATTCCAACAGGAAAAAAGAGGCAGACGCTGTGTTTCCCTTACGTGGATTTTGAGGAAATTTGGGAGAATTGAGAGGGTGCGCCCTTCTCCCCAAACCCTTCTCCTGTGTCATTGCTACACCAAAACCCAGGCCCAGAGTGGGAAAGCGCCATGGACTCTGGGGCCCTCATCCAGCTGCTGCTCTTGGGGATGCTGCTACTTCCAGTGGCTCAGGGACAAAGGGACGAGCTGAGCTCCGAGGAGGAAAGAAAGGCTCTGATGCTGAAGGTGAGAGAGAGCTCCCTCCCCCCCCCGCATCTTTTAACACAAAGGTAGCCAAGTCCTATGGGCAGTAAGGAGGCATCCACCTCAAGCATCATAATTGGAAGGGGGGAAGCAGGGGTGCGCCTGCCATGCCGGAAGCAACACCCCATTATGGGATTTTGCTTTGCTTCTGCAGTGGCCCTGTGTTGTCCTCTATACAGAATGACAACCTGACCCAGAATTAACCGCTGAAACATTACTTGAGGGAATGTTGCTTTTGGAGACGACAACCCTCAGAATCCTCCAGTTAACTGGAGGTTGTAGTACAAAAAAATAACTTCTCCAGGCTCTGATTCTGGGGTATCCACACCCTTCTTCTACTGAGAGTAAAGTGTATTTTTTAATAAATACTAGCCCCTAAATAATATTGGACAAAAGAATCACTCATGTTTGCCTGGCAGTGTCTAGGATGTACATGCAGTCATTTTACCTAACAGAGTAACCCACCCAGCTAGTAGCCAATTCCCATACACTGGGCAAAGGAGATAGCAGTCCTGGTTTCCCTTTGGCTGCACCTCCATAAATCTTTGTCAGGAAAACTGAGGAGTGCTGGTTCTTTTCTCTTTTGATCTGAAAGGTCCCACTCTTGTTTTTACCCAGAGAAATTCTACAATCCCTTCTGTTCGTCCTGAAATCTCTTGGGACTGCTCCCAGCTCCAGTCTTTTTGTTAAGTTATTTTAGACACTGAACATATGGGCCCTGTCAGGCTCCCACCCCTCTTTAGATCTTAAGGTGTATTGTTTCACTTCAAGAAATGTGATATGCCAGCCTTCCTGTCTCTTGACACTAGAGCTGTCTGGCACACAATTCAAAATGCCTCGCAAAACTACAAATCCCAGGATTTCATAAGCTGGAGCCATGGCAGGGATCAAAGTGCTATAATTGTCTAGCATGTTTGCCCTGGGAACCTTCTGCTTGTTATGTTGGGTGGGGCTCTGGACATTTGTCCCAGAGTCATATCATGATGGTACTGCTGCCCAGTTCCCCATTTTCACCCATTACAACCCCCATCCTGTCCTGTATCAATGAATTCAGTGTTCCTTACCATGGTTTGCTGGTTTTCTCTGTTCTATGGGGCTTCACTCACCAGTCCTGAGAGCTTGGCAGCTCTGTCCCCCAGCCTTGCTAACACAGGCCTGGCGTCCACCGCTGGCACCCTTGAGAGAGGGTCCCAGCAAAGTATCCCAAGTCCGCTGCAGATATTCACACAAAATCTTTTTCTTTCCCCTGACCTAGAAGTTGAAGCAGTACAAGGCAGCTGGGCCTAGCTGCTATTTAAAGTCTCCCAAATGCTCAGAGCTGCCATCTTCTTCTGGGGCTTTGTGGGACATTTGAATGGCTGGGTAGTATTGTTGTTGTCGATTACAGTTTGCCAGCCAACAAAGGACTACATCCACAGATGTAGCTACAGGGAGTAACTCCTTCAAAGAAATGTTCTTCCCCTGCAGTGAGATTTTCTTTTGATGCCTAAATTTCTAACGTTGTAGTAAGTTACAACTTCAATTGGGCATCTAGAAATACAGTTTTAAAAAATCATTTTATTTCATTTTGCGCTAGTCCGACAAACAATAAACAATAAACTTTAACATCACGAAAAACAAATCAAACAAGAAAGAACACAACAAAAGACAGACTGAGGTGTCACTTCTCTGTATCCAGCAGACAGTTATAGTTTACCAATCCCTTTCTTTAAAAAAGTTTTTTTTTCTTCTCTAGATCTGGTTCTCATTACCAATAAATCTATTTCGATTTAGTTATAGGCAACCAAAGAAAGGGGGCAGGCACATTTACCAAGGGAATTAGAGTTCAGCAAATGGAAGAGTTCTAGGCATGAACCATTTTCACTGTCTCATCCTCTGCAATGCTTGAAATTTGGGAACTGAAGGAAAATTTAATTTGCAGGAGCAGAATTCTTGTTTGGAGGACAAAGGCCTCATTTCCTGGCTCCATTGAACCTGGAGGGTGACTTTGCTGGCTGGGGAACCCAGGGAGTTGGAGTTTTAAAAAGTAACTTTTCTATTGCTAGAAACCAAAGGGGTCCAAATTCTCACCACATTCCACCATACTACAGTGACAAAGACAGGAGTGACATGGGTCTGGAGAGATTTTGTGGAAAGTATATGTATGTGAAGGAAGCAAGTGTGAGATTTAGTGGAATTGCTTTTAGTTTCTTGTGGATTTTTTTTTATGCTGAAATATAGTTAAAAATAGAGGCAATACAGGGAAAAGAAGAGAGAGAGTGAGAGAGAACACATGTAACAATACAATAAGATCACTAAAGAAACAAAGAAACCCGCTGATGTCTGAAACCTTCTCTTTGCTGACACTTTGCTCTCAAATTTGTTCCCATCCTACACAGGCTAAAAAACAAACAATAGAACAAGCCTCACTGATGCCGAGGTTTTTGTGTGGATAAGGGATGGGGTAAATATGAAGAGATCAGATCTGAAAGGGAAGGCCTAAGCTTCCCCTACCCGCCATGGTACCAGTACGAATTGGTTGTGTGTATGCTTACTTTGGAGTAAAAAACCCCTGAGGCTTAATGTGTGTACCCTGTTGACTTATGGTGACCCCATGAATTTCACCGGGTTTTCTCAGGCAAGGAATACTCAGAGGTTGTTTTGCCAGTTCTTTCCTCCGAACTATACTCTCCAACATTTCACATATGAAAACTGGACATGTCTGGCCAAGCAACACTGATGGCAAGATGGCAGACGTTATTAATGAGAAAGAACATACAAGCCAGGAGAGGCTGCAGCACTTTGCTTTTGCCTCAGCCCACTGGGAAGGGCAAAATTTTGTCCCTTCCTTTCTCCTGTTGCAGTAATCGACTAAAAAATTATTTTTGTTTACTTGACTTCTGAACTCAGGTTGTTGCAACTGAAGCAAACTGAGGACAAAGAGGGAAAGAATGAGGAAGAGAGAGAAACTGGGACATTTAAAAAGCGGCTGAAAAAGTGGGGCAAGAAGGAATTAATTGGAACTGTCTGTGCCAAACTAGGGGAGTTGGAGGGCTTAAGACCATACCATGTACTGAATGCAGTGTATTGTTCAGCTCATAGTACATTAAGGATGTGGTTCTGGAGTAGCTGAGGTGTAAAACACCATAAGGAGAAGTTTTCTATCTAACAGCAACAACAAAAATATTTTTTACCTAATGAAGTATTTTCCTTCCTTCTTCTTCTTCTTCAGACCCAGAGGTTTAATTTATGAAGTTTAACTTGTGAGGGAGAAGAATAAGGCTGGGCCAGCCCTGCCATAGGATGGGGTGGTTTGATTTGTTTCAAGAGTCATCATTGTGGTGGGTGGATGTATTGATGAAGACAGAAACTAGTGGGGCTCATTGCTCCCACATTTGCAGAGTGGGGAATCTACTCTAGATTGAGGCCATTTCCTCATTACCCTGTTATAGTGCTATTATTCCACTTTCAACATCCTATGGAATCCTGGAGTTTGCAGTTTAGAGAGGAGCATTTAGAATCCTCAGCCAGAGAGCTTTTTGGTGTCAGTAAACGACAAACCCCAGAATTCCACAGGATGTTGAAAGTGGAATAATAGCACTATAAACAGTGTAGTCCAGAAATGGCCTGAGCAATCAAAGCACTGGACCTATTTTGGTTTGCACTAAATCTTGGAGCAGATTCACTGCCTCACTGACATGAGGGCCACCAGCTGCCAATGCCATGAACTAAATAATGCAGCAAGATTTTTTTTTCTCCCCAAGTTTTGGTTCTACAGCTGGGAAGGGGTGGCCAAGCATGGAGAGTTAAGATAAATGCAAATACAATGATATGCTGAAGCCATCTATAACTGAGCAGTCCAGAGCATCATCCTACCACTGCTCAGTTATGGATGGTTTCAGCATGACAGGACAGTCATTCTTTATAAATAATAACTTTCCAGATTCTGGCCTATCAGTTGGATGCTGCTTTGTGCAGTAAGGTATCTTTAACCATTAAATAAACAAAACTAAAGCATACATCCAATAAACATGCATTTGTGTGCCTCAAAGGGATTGTAGTGGGTCAGTTCAAGATATTTTGCTGGTTGAGTGAGAATAGCAAATTCTGCTCCTTGAGTCCATCCAACAGCTGCAGCAGTTGTGACTATTCTCCTTAAAGCTCATATCCCATGTGGCCTTACTTACAGTGCATATGTCAAGTGAGGACTGGGACCTGCACTGCTGCTGCCAGGGCTGTACAGGAGGTCTCAGAAGGCTGCAATGCTGGCATGTCACTGCCTTCCTTGCACAATGGGCCCAAGTGAGCGCCAGTCCTCTCCTCTTGCTCCTGGCTTTTTTTTAAGTCTGCTGACATTGGACGAGTATAGCTCACATACCTTTTTGCTGAACCAGAAAGCCCTGGTGTCAGCAGGGAATGCTTGGAGATAGGTGCCAAGGCTTTATAGTCACATAGGGCCTTATCGCACTACATTGTTATAGCACTATTATTCCACTTCAACTGCCCTGGCGGCACCCTGTGGAATTCAGGGGTTTGTAGTTCAGTGAGGTACTGGAATTCTTTGGCTGATAATTCTAAATGCCTCTCCCTAAACTGCAAATCCCATGACTCCATGCGATATTGCTATGGCAGTTAAAGTGGAATGATAGCACTATAACAGTGTGGTGTGATAAGGCCCACACTCTCCAACGTTTGACAGATTAAAATGAGAAATTGGGTGACTGAACAACATCAAAGCAATGCCAAAGTGGCAAACTTATTAACAGGGAAGAAAACACAAGCTAGTGGAGGCTGCAGCAGTTTGCTTTCACCTGAGTCTGTCGAGAAGCGCAAGGCTCTGCCCCCTCCTCTCCTGTGCCCCAGCTGAGTCAACTGAGTACAAACTACTTTAGCACTGTCAGCTCAGCTGGTAGTATCTGAAGTAGGTTGAGGACACAGGGGGAAAGTTGGAGGAGGAAAGAGAAACTGGGAAATATTAAAAGCAGCTGAAAAAGTGGAATGACAGAGGATTAATCAAGACTGTTTCTGCCAAACTGGGACAGTTGGAGGGTATATCAGTTCACACACAAGAAACAAACTTGCTCTTCCTCCAGTGCTGTTCATCCTAAGATTTTTCTTCCCACAGACCCAGAGAAGTACAGGAATTCCCTGAAATTTCAGCCAGCACCTTCAAGTCAGCCAACACTATTAACCTCTAATAGGGCCTAATCTGGCATCTTCTCTTCTTGTTCCTGAGTCCTGACTTCTCCATGTGCAAGTGACCTTTTTATCCTCAACTTGTTTCAATTGTGGCAAGCTGCATTCAAAGTGCAAAGATAACTAGTTAACTCAGTAAGGGAAGAGAAATGGAGGGGACAGAGCCTTGCCTTTCCCAGTAGGCTCAAACAAAAGCAAACTGCTTCAGCCTTTCCTAGTTTGTTTGTTCTTCCTCATTCATAACTTTTACCATCTTAGCCACACTTGTTTCTTGGCCACATGTGTCCCAGTTTTCATCTCTGAAATGCTGGAGGGTATGAGGGACTTGAGATTGGACCTGAATTACAGGAAGTGAAAATAAGCTTTATTTTGCTTACCTTTGGAACTGGCCTCATTGCTACTCACTTGTAGAAAGCTACAAGGGAGTAAAAAATGGCAAAAATACATAGATGTCAGGACAGACCTGTCATTAGCATGTGACACTCTTGGGCAGCAGCAAGAGACTGATGCTTACTTCTTCCATCTTAATTTTTTTAGAAGTACAGAGATGAGGCCAAGCAGCTGGATCTGAGAGCTGCCATTTTAATTTCTCACAATGTCCCAGGACAGTGTTATGTCAGGAATAGGGCCTGGAAAAATTCCTTTTTGAACTAAAATTCTCAGAACGTCCTATGTTGCTGTTTCAAATACAAACAATGACATAGAACTATAGTGCACAAAAGTAAGATCTATCCAGTTCCAACTGAAGATGCTACAGATTAACTCTTTTGCATGGGTTCTACTGGTAAATGATAGCCCAAACTCTATGTCATCTCTGAGCTTTTGAAAAGTTACATTTTTGACTTCAGCTCCCAAAGTTCCCTTAGCCATCAGGATTGCCAATTATGCCACTCACTATGCTGACTGGGGATTATGGGAGTTGAGCCTGCAATACCAGATAAACATTCGGAACTAAGAAACAATACTTTTTTTTGGTTTTCAAGTATTGTTTTCAAGTTCTGAATGTTTATCTACTATTGCAGGCTCATGCTACTTGTTACCATAAAAATGTATTCCACAGGCTAAGGGCCTTTCCACGCTATGCTGTTATAGTGCTATTATTCTACTTTCAACATCCTGTGGAATTCTGGGGTTTGTAGTTTACTGAGGCCAAAATGGCTCTCTGGTTGAGAATTCTAAATGCCCTTCCCTGAACTGCAAACCCCAGGATTCCATAGGATGTTGAAAGTGGAATAATAGCGCTATAACAGTGTCGTGTCGGAAGGCCCTAAGTATTGAGGCTTATCAGGTACAGATGTACCTTAGTTAACAAAACCTGTTACACAGAAGCTCTTTTTTATAAACTCTTTTTATGGAAGCCCAAACCAGCTCTTCTCCTTTCTTGTGTCTAGCTTGAAGGGAGTGTGCTTTTGTTTTGTTTTGTTTTTTGGCAGCATTAGCCTTATGACTGTGCTAAAAGAGGTCTCTAGAAGACAGACTTTCACTGTTGAGTTCCAGCAGCATGTCTGCAGTCAATAATGCAGTGATGTTTGACCTGGGAAAGAAAGGGAGTCTACTCTGACTGATCTTACTGTTGCTACATGTGCTTACGTATATCAGGCAAGGTAAACAGCTGTGTTCAGAATCACTTACAGAGCATGTGTGAGGAAAGACAAGGGGAAAAGCAGATTTGCCTGTCTCACCAGCTGACATGTAGAAAAAGCACAGATCTTTAAGTTTCATCACCAACATGGAAGCTGAAGACTATTGAAAGAAAAAAAAAATCACCCTAGAATGAATTTTCGAAGATGCTTTCAAGTGATCTCTAGGAGATTCAAAATGTTTTTGTCTACTTGTGCAGGGCTTACCTGATCTGGTTGTTTCATTCAAATATGCACACAAATTTGGCTAAAATGTGTTGAACTGCTCTTCCTTGCTTGAATCAAAACATTGTTTTAAAAATAAAATAAATATAAATGTGGAGGCTGTGTCTTTGCACTGCAGCACAAATAAGTTCAGCCAGTTCCTACTATTCTGTCCTGGGCTAAATTCACACTATACAGTTATAACAATTTGATACAGCTTTGACTGTCATGCATCTGTCCTATAGAATCCTGAGGTTTGTAGTTTGATGTAGGAGTCAAGATTTTTAACCAGAGAACTCTACTGCATACCTCCCAACTTTCCCAGTTTGGCAGAGATAGTGCCTGTTAAATCCTCTGCCATTCCACTTTCTCAGCTGCTTTTAAAATGTCCTGGTTTCTTTTCTCTTCCTCTGACTTTCCCTCTTTGTCCTCAGTTCCTGCAGACTGAGTTCAAGGTGCAGAAGTAGTTTGCACCTAATTAATTCAGCAGGAGAGAGAAGCAGGGAAAGACAGAATCTTGCCCTTCCCAATAGACCTAGGCAAAATCAAACAGCTGCAGCTTTTCTTAGCTTGTCTGTTCTTCCTTATTAATAAGTTGTTTTCATCTCACTCTGATGTTGCTTTTATCTATGAATGGTAGAAAGATATGCTAATGCTGTAGTTCTGGACTCTTTAGGAACGAGCCATGGTGGCTAAACTTATATTAATCTGCCATAATAATGCGGAAAGTACACCCCAGAACTTCCCAGGATCTTTTAAATCAAGTTAATTTCATACATAGACAATGAATCGTATTTCCGTATCAAAAGCAAAACAAATCAGACCCACTTGCCTGGGAGTAAGATCCACTGTGAGGATTGTGACCTGCTTCTAAACAGAGGCATATGAAACTGCAGCCTGTAGTAAGTTAACATTGGACAGGCAGTAAGAAGATGTAGAGATGGGGCAGTGAACAAAACAGCAAACAAAATTTCAGGACAAAAATAAAGGGGAAAAAAAGGATTAAAATTATTCAAGCAGAAACTTGTATGTTCAGAGAGACCTGGAATGGTTTATATCACTGCATTACACAATCTGGTGCACTCCGGGTGAGTTGGTCTGGACCTCCTATCACTTCGATGGCTGGGGATGATGGTGGATACTGTGTAAAACATCTAGAGAGTATCAGCATGGGAGGAAGAAAGACAGAGAAGTGGGTGGGGAAGACCAAGAGGCAATATGTTAGAATTACTTGGGGTTACAGAGAAAGTCAAGGCCAGACCTACTATTGGGCAGAGCAAAGGTGAGCAATTGCAGGGGGCAGGAGACAATTTTCTCTGGCCATTTCTGCACTATACTGTTATAGTGCTATTATTCCACTTTCAACATCCTATGGAATGGTGGGGTTTGCAGTTTAGGGAGGGGCATTTAGAATTCTCAGCCAGAGAGGTCTTTGGCCTCAGTAAACTACAAACCCCAGAATTCCACAGGATCTTGAAGGTGGAATAATAGCACTGGGACAGTGTAGTGCAGAAATGGCCTTTGAGGGCCATATGAATTTCCTAAAATTGCAAAAATCTCAAAGTGAAAATAGGGTTTTAAAGTGCTAAACAGAATGGGGGGCTGCAACCTATTTAGCAGGCAAATTGCAATGCTAAGGGACTTCTAGAAGAGGAAATTCACTTTGTTTTTGCAAGGGTAATTTCAGGAATTCTGAAGGAGCCAAGGGCCACAAAACAGGCTTAGGGGACTACCTCTCCTGAGGTAAAGTTGGCTGAATCAGGCAGCAAATCTGGGGTGTGAACTAAGGGCAGCAACAGAGAACAGTCAATTATTTACATAGTTATTACTGCCAAGGATAGTAAGAGGCCCATATGGGATTTTCTGCCTCATGTGCCAAAATAACTTGGCTGGCATGCATTTTGACTTGGGTAAGTGGTAGTGAGGGCACTATTTGCTGCTCTGCCTAAGGCAGCAAAGTATCTTCGCCTGTTTCTGTACAGAGTGGACTTCCAAAAACATTTTACAAACTCCTGCTTCTTCAGCTTTTCTCTTAACCTCTTTGGCAGGGTTCCCGAGATGATGAATTAGAATACTTTATTCCCACTTCCCTGATACCACTCAGGGCCAGTGTCAGGGGTGAGAGCTAAAGAGGCCTTTCCATGTTCCCAGTGAAACAGAGGGATCATCACTGGTTCTGCCATGGTCCCCATGTCCTGATCTTCCTCTTTTTCTTTCTGTTGCTGGCTCTACCCTTTCTACTTTTCAAGAGCAGAAACAGTGTCATGAAAAGGTGCAACAATCTTGAGCCTGAGAAAGTTTCTTTTTTGGGCTAGAACTCTGAGGCCACTTCCGCACTACACTGTTATAGTGCTATTATTCCACTTTCAATGTCCTCTGGAATCCTGGGGTTTGCAGTTTACGGAGGGTCATTTAGAATTCTCAGCCAAAGAACTCTTTGGCCTCAGTAAACTACAAACCCCAGAATTCCATAGGATGTCAAAAGTGGAATAATAGCACTATAACGATGCAGGGCGGAAATGGCCTGAATCTCCCAGCCAAGATGGCCAGTGGAAGATTCTGGGAGTTACAGTTTGAAAAAAAGGAACTTTCTCAACTTCTCAAGCAGCTTACATTTCCTGCTCTGATTTGGCACAGATAGGCCAGTTCTGCAGTAGGCTGTTATAGTGCTATGATTCCACTTTCAACATCCTATGGAATCCTGGGGTTTGCAATTTCGGGAGGGGCCAGCCGGTAACAGCCTACTGTGGAAGTGGCCGTAAATAAGACAAATCAGTTGGCTTGGCAAGGAAATGGCTCCTTCAACAAGGGATCCCTGGGGTGCAGCCATATGGTTATTATTGTGTGCCTTCAGGTTGTTGCTGACTTATGGCGACCCTCAAGTGAACCTATCATGGGTTTTTCTGGGGCTGAGACTGTGTGATGTGCCCAAGGTCACTCATTGGGTTTCCATGGCCAAGTGGGGAATCGAACCCTGGTCTCCAAGGTTGTAGTCCAATGCTCAAAGCACTACACTATGCTGGCTCTTGGGGTGCAGCTACAGAGGGAACAAAATGAAAGCACTGCTTCCCAAATAACAATTCTGCCCCCAATGAAATTTGTTTCATGCCCCAAATTTAAAGCATTACAGTGACTTAAAACTGCAGTTGAGCAACTAGAAATACAGTGTAAACATCTAGAGGAAAGGCACAGACAAAGTTCTCAACAAATATAAGTAATTCCAAGTGTGAATTATTTTCAATGTCTTGGGACATTTTCGCACTACACTGTTACAGTCCTATTATTCCACTTTCAACATCCTGCGGAATTATGAGGTTTGTAGTTTGCTGAGGCCAAAGAGCTCTCTGGCTGAGAATTCTAAATGCCCCTCCCTAAACTGTAAACCCCAGGATCTCATAGGATGTTGAAAGTGGAATAATAGCACTATAACAGTGTAGTGCGGAAGTGGCCTTGCACTCTGCAATGCTAGAAATTTGGGAAATATAGGAAAGTCTCATTTGGGTAGGCAGAATTCTTATGGGGAAGGCAAATTCCTCATTTGTACCCCCCTCAGCAACTATACTCTTGGATCCCACAGAGAATAGCTTGTCCAAGGCCAAGCTATCTACCCCAGATCTGGAGCTGAGACTGTGTGGCCATGTGATCAGGAGAAAGATGGTGACATACACTTTCCCTTTGTCATCCAGGGGCTATTTATCAATGTCTAAGCAGGGGTTCTGAAGTTTTCCATAGACATCATGACAATTTGTGGAGCTGGAAAAGTACCTTGTAGCTTTTGGCAGATTCAGAGATGGAAAGGAGGGCGGTGTCTAAGCATAGAAAATGAGATCAATAGAGGGAACTAAAGAATGGCAACTGAAGAAGCACAACTAAATTCAAAGTATGAATTCACAATACCCACCCTGGTAGCAGTGGTACCAAAAAAAAAAAAAATCCTTCTATGACTATATAGTTATTTACAGACATGTGGTATAAACTGGAGTTTTGTTTCTGATGCAGGTGTGTATGAAGTTATGTGCTCCCAGCTCTCTGCAAGCTTGTGGTCTCTGTAAGACAAGAGCGCCCAAAGTATAGTCCAATGGCAACATAAGCCCCCCAGCTCCTCCCTATGCAGACCACAAAGATGTGGGATCCCCACCTAGTTTCCTTTGCAGCTCATTTCACCAAATGGGAAGAAAGCTGGTCCTGGGCTTCTGAGACTGCTGTTCTTCCCTTGCCTGTGGGGAAAGAGCCATTTAAGTAGAAATCACAATAGTAAAAGACATTTTCACTTTTTTAAACAAAGAGGGGCTAAGAGACCAGTAATCCCTAGATTTCAGCAAATAGAGGGAAATGGTTAAACTTTCCTATCCCAGTACTGAGATATGATTACATGTGTATGTGAAAACTGTGTGTGTGTGTGCGTGTGTGCGCACACACGCTTACTTGACCCAGCTGATGCTGGATGAGACCTTGGGGCTGCAAAGATTTTGTACCCAAAGTGTGTGTGTACGAGAGAGAGAGAGAGAGTACATTCTGTACAGTTATAACTCTTTGATACTGCTTTAACTCTCATGGCTCTGCCCCACAGAATCCTGGGGTTTGTAGTTTGGTGTAGTATTTAGAATTCTCTGGAAGAAAGCACTGACTCAGTGCTACTAAAAGTGGTGGAATGTGGACCACTGCTGGCCTGCAAGCCATTGGCTGCCAGTCTGTGATGAGTTTTCAGGACAGAAACAGTTGTAGTTTGTGGGTACAAATATGGTACCAGTCCCTGGCATATTGGAAGAAAATAAAATGCCATTCCTCCACATCAGATAGTCTGAGGAGCACTGCTCTAGTCTAATTCCTTGAACTATAGCACTGAAACAGTAAATTCTAAGTATCTTATGACATGACAAATCTCAGGAGTCCATAGGACAAGGCCATAGTAGTTGGAGTAGTATTGAAACACTGCAATTGTGTAGTGTGGATACACCCCAAAAGAAAGACAGATCTGGGATGACTCAGGCTGGGAAAGTTAATTTTTTAGATTACAACTTCCATGTGCATCCAACCAGCAAGATCAGTTCTGGGATTCTAGGAATCACGGTTCAAAAAAGTACCTTTCCAAGCTTTTTTCTGGCTTCAGTCACTATGGGTATGAGGTTCTTGGCAGATTTTCCATGGAGGGAATGCCTTCCTTTGTCTTGCTGCCAATCTCTTCCATGCTTCACTGTGACCCCTCTCTATCTAGCATCTTCAGGAGGTCCTGGAGTTGTCAGAATTGACGGAACAGGAGGCTGCACAAGAGGTCACCCTGAGGGAAACGGAGGAAGACTCAGTTGGGAAGGAGATCTTCGAAGGAGACTTTCAGGAAGTAGAAGAGGAGGAGGGGGAAGAGCAGGGTCCCGAGAAAGAGCCTCCCCGTTCTACTCTGTTGACCCCAACGACAGCATCACCAGCTCATGAGGAGGAGGATGGTTTCACCTATGTCTGTGAGTACAGCAGAATAACCAGGGCCCTTTCTGCAAGAGGCTGTCGTCCCAGCATGGGGATGGGAGAGGAGCAGGACCGCAACAACACTTCTGCATGAGGCCATATGATCCTGTCTTTCTCCCATCACCAGCCACCATGATTGTGGATTAAATTATTGATGGATTTTCCCTGTCAATGACCAGTGATCATGCCACTGTCCTGTACATATCTAGCCTGCGGGCGCTCCAGAAGTGTGATGGAGGCACTTCCTGCCCCAGCACAGCCTGGGAAAGAACCCGGCTACACTGTGAAAGGAAGAAGCATGTCCATTGCACTTCCTTCAGCAGAGAGCCAGTTGGTGCAGAGGAGTGCATTTGCATCCATGCTCTCATCCTGGCAAAGCAGCTGCCGGGACGACACTGGGACGACGCTGGAGACAGGTAAGCTGCGGAAAGAGTCCAGGGGCCTTTTCACATGTCGGGGGGGAAACGGGCGAAAACGCCCAAAAATGGAGCTTACCTCCAGCCGGGTAAGTCCGTCGCCGCGTGGAGCAGCGCGAGCTCGCTGCTCCACACTCCTCCAGCGTCGCAGATGGCAGCTTCCGGTTGGTGGAGGCTCTCCACCAACCGGAGAAGCTCGCCAGCCGGAAGCCCACCCTCGGCAGATCTGCAGGCACGCACTTGCGCGCGCCTGCAGATCCACTTTACAGCCGGATGACGGAGCGGCACGGGGCTGCGCGCTCCGTGCTTTTTAAAAACCTCTAAAAAGAGGTTTTTAAAAAACACGCAGCCCGGCTAGTTCCGGCCGCTCCTGAGTGGATTCTGGTGTGAAACTGCGAAAAGTAGTCCATGCCAGTCCACTCTACAGTGTAGATGACCTCCGTGAGAGGTCACTCTACACCGTTCCCCCCCCCCACATGTGAAAAGGGCCCAGGTTTCAGAATGCACTCCTTCATTTCCAAAGGAGTTCCCTATTCCTGAGCATTCACAGCCCCAGAGAAACCTCACAGAAGTTTCTTCTGCCTTCATTTAAAGTATTTTTAAATACCATAATAGGAAAAGGTTTTGTCTATCAGTAGCTGGCCCTACCATTGGACAGAATGAGAAAATTGCCAGAGGATAGGTAGTGGCAGCCTGCTGACCATTCCACCGTTTTGGAGGGCAAAACAGCATGTTACATGTGCACTGTGGGCTTCCCAGAGGAACACACTATGGGACTTAGTAGACCTTTCACCAGACCTCATGGGGCTCGTCCTCAAATTTTTACATTCTAGAACTTTGTACACCACCTCCTTTTAAAAATAGGAGTAGGATTGTTTGTTTGGATGGAAAGACTCTGCAGAATCATTGGATTCATTCTACAGAGACCCAAGTTTAACTCCCAGTTCAGCCATGAACTGATTTTCAAACTGCTGGTATGTCTTCCCATAGCAGCTATTCAGGGAAGCTGAATGCATCCTGTTTCTCGAGCTTTCCCTCCCTTACATTTTGTCCCTGGCTTCCAAATGATAAATCTTTTTGCTCTTCTCCAAACCCACTGCTCTTTGTTTCGTCCCTTGTCCTCAGGCACAAAAGGCAATTATATTGAACCCAAATCAATTCCTAGCATAAATCCTGATTTCTTTGGTCTTGACTGGAAGCAACATTAAACCTACCCCTCAGTGCCTTCCTTCTGACTTATTATTTTAAAAAACCTCTCTGCCTTTGGTCTGAAAAACCTACTTAATTCAGTTCCAGAAATGCCTCCACCTCTTTAAAGTTCAAAATCTACAGTGGTAATCAGGAGATCAGGCATTTTCTGCCCCTCTTCCCTATTCCAAGCATCTTAGGCAATCCAGTCCTAATAAGAAAAGGCTAACAGCAACAGGTTTTCTGAATCTAGATCATCCCCAAAGATCCATCTGGTTCAGTGTTTGATTTCTAGTAAGATGCCGTTGGGAGCTAAGAGAAGGAAATGCACGCCATTCCCTTACAGTATTACATCCCCAGTAACTGGTACTTAGAGTGTTTCTGCACTATACTGTGATAGTGCTATTATTCCACTTTCAACTTGGGATTCAGTCCTGGGTTTAGGGAATTTAGGGAGTTGCAGTTTAGGGAGGGACATGTTACCCTGATTTCTGGGGTTCCCGGGAGGGACACCTAAATGTGCTCAAACAATGGGGAGGGAATTAGCACAGAGCACAAGTTGGCAATGCGAGAGGCAGGGTAACGTAGTGAGATCTTGAACCCTATGTCTACGGGGTCAGGCCGAGTCAATGATAAGGCAGATGTTGAAATAATAATAATTATTTTATTGAAATATAATCACACAAGTGTATGCAACAGACTCACACAAGGAACTATAGAAATAAAGGTAGGAGCGGATAGTGGGATTTTGAGAGGAGGTTTGGTATGGGAAATACTGTACCTGTCCTGAAGCCCGGTTAGAAGCAGAGAAGCTGGGGGGCGTGGATTCTCAGCACGTGGGGCTGAGGGGAAGGCTCGCTGGACAAAGCGACAGCAAGGCGGGATGGAAGCCAAGAGCGATCCGAGGAAGCGCTCAAAGTCAGGGGTTCTTATAGGGAAAATTGTGGCCGCAGGCTAGTCCGTACTTGGGGAAAACGATGAGTTTCGTGCTGGAGACAAAGCCTCCAAAAGGTCAGTACTTTAGATGATTGAGTTATAGCCAGATTGTCAATAGAGTAGCCAGTATGCAAACGCGGAGTGCTTGAGCGTTGTATAGTCCGCCATCAAGCTACCTGCTTGGGGCAGGGGATCTTTTTGTAAATAGCGTGCATACATAATGTGGTACTTGCCTTGAGGTCTCCTGAAGCTGCATTCGGCAATGACTGGCCTGCCTAGATTGGGATGCGAATGGTTCGGCTATTGTCAGCCACGCCTGTGTGCGTGCTTGTCTGGGTACAGAACGCCGAATTGTTGATATCAAAATGATATCTTAATATCCCACAAGCTCGGGCTAGAAACAGCGGTAACAAACATTTAGAATTCTCAGCCAGAGAGCTCTTTGGCCTCAGTAAACTACAAACCTCATAATTCCATAGGATATTGAAAGTTGAATAATAGCACTATAACAGTGTAGTGCAGAAAGGCCCCTAGAATGGAATCTGCAACAAACTGTTGCAGCATAAATTCAACATGCCTCTGCTTAGGGGTTCAGCCAGCTAGCCAGGCTCTTTCTCAGAATACTCCATTCTCTCACTACCACCACCCATGAGTAGACTCATGCTTGGTCCTCAGTGGATGATTTTAGATGCCATCCCACCAGCATACACACTTTCTCTATGCCTTTTGTGTGTGTGTGTGTGTGTGTGTGTGTGTGTGTGTGTGTTGGGGGGTACTTCAGCAAACCTTCGAGTTCTCCTATGCCTGTTGATACCACTTCTTGTATATGTGGAATGGTGCCATTTTAGCGATATATACTCATGTTAGCTGAGGATGCTAGGGACTGTAGTTAAAACCATCTGAAGAATGCCAGATTAGAAAAGGTGCTGGACAGGTAAGCCAGCAGCAGAGTTTAACCAAGTTACTTTTTTGTTGTATAATACCCAGCATTCCCTAGCTGTTATAGCCATGGCTATGCTGGCTGGAGGAATCTGGGAGCTGTGGTCCAAAAGTGTATTATTTTTTGAGCTTTGAGCCAGCTCAGGGTGTATTAACGCCTACCATCCTTTTGGACGCAGTCTGTGTGTCCCTCTTCCTCGGCTCTATGGGGCCAACTGTAATTGAATATTGCCAACACAATCACAATTTAAGACATTATTTAACAGTAATACAACTTGTATATTACAATTTGGCACATACGGCCTGTCTCAAAAGTTCTGTGCATCCAGTGAGGTGCCAATCCACAACTTGGTTGCTGGACTTTCTGGCTGTGCTGCCCAGTAGTAGTGCGGTGTTTTAGGATGCAATCTTAAAACTCTAATTAAAACTAAAATACAAAATAGATGCAAATACCATATACAAATTAGACCACAAAGAATCACCCTTTTGTTTCCTCCTGAACACATAGCTGAAAACCCCACTACCTTATTCAAGGTAAAAAGGACTTGCTCCTTGGTCCTGACAACTGCAGCTCTTCTCCAGCTCCAACACCCCTACTCTTTCCTAACTGAGCTAGCAAATACAGCTTCTTCCTTAGGGTTTCCCCACCCACTGAGACAAACCAAATATTTTATAGGGGTTACATATGCAATAAAGTGTGGCTGGGATTCCATCAGTGGGTATACTTTGAGTTTCCATGTCATTGCTCGGACATTTATTACCAAGTGTGCAGAGCACTTATCCTCAACCTGTGGGACAGGACCCCTGGGTTGTGTTTGCAATAGTTACTCAAGGGCGGGGGGACAAGAAATATTTTGGACATTAATTTATTACAGTTGGCCCTTGCTAACACACTTGGGGGCAAGGGGAATGGGAGGAGGGAGGAAAACTTAGGGAAAGGGAGAGAGTGGCAGAGGAGCATCTTCCCCATTAGTTGTTCCACAGCCTGCTCCAGGTTTCCAGTGCTGACTCTGCAGTCAGGAGGGGCTGTCCTCATTTCCTTCCTCCCCCCACCACTTCACAAGCACACATGCTGGAGAAAAAGAAGGAGCCTTAAGTATGCCTTGAAAGGGTAGCTCTGTTCACCATCTTCTCGCCTCCCTCCCTCTCCTCTTTCATCACTTGCAACTTGCAAAGCTTCCTGTCCACTCTCAGTCTGGGCAGTCAGCCAAAGGGCAGCTGATAAGGATTAGAAGCACACAGCAAGCAGTTATTTCAAGAAAATGATTCCTTATTTTACTCTAGTAGGAAAACAGACTTGAAACAAATATGAAGCAAACAACAGTCCCAGCAATATTTATAAATCAGAGACAGTAAATACAATCCTAAGTCAGAGACACAGCAGCAGAAACAGTCAGTTAGTCACTGAAAAGTTCTGGAGGGGAATAGCTCAGATTTTATAGGTTCAGAGATAAGTGCAGCTGGTGCTTAATTCACTGCTGTCTGTTATAAATTTGCTGAGATCTGTGTAGGTTTTCCCTTTGGTGTCTGTGCTCAGTGAAAGTGGGTATCGATAAGTTATCTTCTGTGTCAGAAGGAGCAGGGCTCCCAGCTGGGTCTGGGACTGCCCTCTGTTCTGTCTCTGGGGTGGGTGGTACTGTCTTTTCCTGTTCAGCAGGTTCTGCTGTTTCAGTCTCTGAGTCAGAGTCTATCTCTGTGTCCTGGAAGCAGGGCATGACACTTCCTTCCTTACACAATGTGATGCAGACTTGCAGTCACAGCAGCATTCAAGGGCACAACACCTATGTGCTAATTCCCTGCATGGAACAGGAGGAGGTGGAGGAAGCAGGGGAGAGATATAGAGAAGTGATACAAGAGAGAGATGGCAGGGATCCCTTTTTGGGCAGTTCTTTGTGACTCCTCCTTTTTCTGGGGAGCACCGTTATTGACTTCTTTGTGCACAAGTCCCTTTTTGGAGAGTCCTTCTTGATCCCCTGCTTCCAGGAAGCAGAGTTATTGTTTTCCATGTAAAAACATTCCTTTGGGGGGGGGGGACAGTGCTGGTAATCCTCCACTTCAAGGGACTGTGCTGAGTTAGCTACTGAATTTGTTTAAATTTTTTAAAATAAAACTATCCTAATTTGAACAATGTTATTTCCTTATAAAATGTTAAAATATGAATATACATAAATGGGTGAATGAAAATATGCACACTAAACAAACAAAATATTTTTATTTATGTACTAGGTTGAGTTGGGGGGCTGAAGTCTGCATGCTGATGTAAATTGAGAACTTCTCCAGAGGACTGCTGTTCTCTTGGGATAGTGGTGGGAAAGACAGGACTCACCTAGCCTGTTTGGGGGATTCCCCATCACATCTTTTTTTCTGGAGAAAATGAAAAGGCAAATTGCCTCATCAGGAAGATAAAGGGGTGGCCAGTCAGTTTAAATAGTTTGCTGGATGTCTAGCCATTTCTAGTTCTGGATGAGGTGTGTGTGTGTGTGTTTTGTACTGTTGGCATTCTTTGCAGGCCCACCCAACCCATAAAAAAAAATCCAGTAGAAGAAAATTGCTTCCCCAGCCATGCTGTTGTCCACCCCATCTTAGGACTCATGAAGACAAACAAATATCAGCATGTTCCCACAATTCTACTGAAATTTGTGGATGCCCTTGACTGCAGATACCAAAGATGGAAAGTATCCACAGTTTTGGCACTGGAACACTTCTGACAACAGACAGCTACACATTATGTGCCAATGTGTGGAAAGAAAACCCAGAAGTCTACTTTTTGTAGGGGAAACAGCTTCTAGAGAATGCTCTTGGCAGTGGAGAAATGGAGGGGAGAGAGGGCATAATCCTTTCTTCACCCACTGCTTTTGCCCAGTATCTCCTTTCCCCAAAACCACCTCTTCATGTGAGAGGTTCCAGACCTCTCAGGTAAGCAACACATGGGAGATGTGGAGTGTAAGAAAAGAAAACACCTGGACGCATTTATGTGGAAAAAGACTTCAGTGGAAAAAAGGAGTAAGCTGTGCCTGCCACTTTTTCACTCCAAATCAGATCTGTCACTTTTCTGTAAAAGACATACATGTTAAGACTTTGATTTATTTACTTTATTCATTTGTTACATAGCATTTATATCCTGCCTTCCTTTCAGTAAGCTCAGTGTTAGGTACATTGCGCTGCTGCTCCCCATCTGATCCTCTTAACAACTTGTGAGGTATGTCAAGCTAGAAAGGAATAACTGGCTGAAAACCACCCAAGGAATTTCATGGTGCAGGAAGAACTAGAATTCAAAGCTCCCATGTGCCAACTGAGCACCCTAGCCTCCTGGAAAGTATCATTCCTCTTAAGAATTCAGCATTAGTACTTTATTTCCTATAATAAATAATTGGATCATGAGACACCCTCTTCAAGCACAGTATCATTCATCCTCCTTTAGGGTGAAATTATCCCCCTTATAAAGTTGTATGTAACTTTCACCTTTTTTAAAATGAAAAGTACAATTTGGAGAGTGGAAACCGGAGCAAAGGACATGCTTACCTGTGGTGTGTATTTTCAGTAAGTAAAAGGTGAAGAAAGCTTCTTTTGTTACTGTTTAAAAAATTATTTTCTCCTGTATTTTTGTGCAAAGTCACTCTACTGCCCCACCACTTTTCTCTCCTTAGGGAAAAGATACGGGAAGACTCAGCTAGGGGTGGTTTTGAATGTAGAGATGAATGAATATCTTTTTCCAGCAGTCTTTTTTTTGGTCAAGATTCCAGCCTCATGCTGGGCTTTTCATTGAAAGGGGGAGAAAGGAGAAGAGTGCATTGAAATTTGGAAAGCTCCTTTTTAAAATCAGTTAGCCAGTGCGGTGTTGTAGTCTGAGCATTGGACTATGATCTTGGAGACCAGGGTTCGATTTCCCCATTCAGCCATGGAAACCCACTAGGCAACCTTGGGAGCATCACACATTCTCAACTGCAGAAAGCTCCATGATAGGTTTGCCTTTGGGTCACCATAACCTAGAAACAATTTGAGGGCACACAACAACAAGAAAATTTCGTTACACTTCAAAAAGGTAGTTATTGCAATAGTTACATGTAGAAAGAAACTATTTACTTTCTTCTTATTTAAAAACTAAGTAGATACTTTTGTTAGTTGATACTAATGCTTGTAAAACAGACTCCTAAGCAGTGAGACCATACACTAAGGGCAACTGAAAACCATTATATTTATGCTGCAGACAAAGTAAAGTTCTTTTACATTATGTTACAGTAGTAATGTAGCTTAGCTATGCCTTGGTTATTGAAAAAAAGAATTAATGACATGTAAGTTGTTTTTTTTATAATGAGTTATTGCCAAGCTCTGAGAAAGGGAATGCATATCGGACAGGATAAAATTTTAGCATAATAGTGTGCTGTTTTAGTTTGGCCAACATTCTTGAGAAGGCTTCTGCAACAGCTCAGCCCTGGAAGAGAAACATGACTACCTAGATGGAGGTAAAAAAAAAATTGATACCAGCTCTTAGAAATGTTTCATTCCTGGGCACACAAAATTTTTACTCAGCATGAAGTGAAGTGTAGGGGAGAAACCACACAGACAAAAATACACTTTGTTACATTGTTGGTGAATTCTACCACCAACTAAATCAAACACAGGACTTTTAGTGATTGAAATGAATTTCATCGTAGGAGTGCAATGAACAAAGAAAGGAATTTTGAATGATTCTCTCTTCCTATGTCAGGTCTGTTCCTCGAATCAATTACTGCCTTTTAATATAATCTTAAAATCCTAGTTTTTGTTTGCCGTTCAAAATTTGTGATTGAAGTTGAATATGTAATATATCATAAGCAGTTTTATTCAGCCATCAAGTAATTCAAGAAAGCGTTTAAAAACATTGGCAGCTGAACAAGAATAATAGGTCACGTGTTTACCGTGAAAGTGTTAAAAGTACTTTGGAAACGTTATCTCACTTATCATTACAACAGCCTGCTGAGGCAGGCTCTTGGTATTAGCTAACGTGATGTGATTCCAGAGGTAAGATCTGACTAAGATCTTTACTGGTTCACAGTGCCGTTGGCTATCCTGTCCACTGTTGATGGAAGCAGAAGTTGCAGCTACAATCTGGAAAACTACAGGTTGCCTACCAGTGGTTTAAGAAAACAAGCTGAGTTCAAATCACTTTTAATTATCTTGGCTTGTTTCCTTAAAATATAGTTAATACTAACCACAGTTCTCAGTCAGGATAAAAATGGAAGGAAAAGCTTTGGACCTCCTCCTTGCAGCTGTGTCAGAGGAGGAGAGGACAATGCAGGAATATAAGGCTCCAAGTAGGGCAAAACTATGGTTTAGTGTTATGTCTCAGTGTACCCCACTTGTATTTTCCTACAGTAGTGAAACCGCCAACAGGGTGTAATGGTTTGAGTGTTGAATTATAACTCTGAGAGACCAGGATGCAAATTCTTGCTCAGGCTTGGAAACCCACTGGGTGACTTTGGACAAATTGTGTTCTCAATTTAGAAGAAGGCAACTGCAAACTTTTTCTGAATAAATCCTGCCAATAAAACTCTATGGTAGAATCACCATGAGTTGGCATCAGTTTGAAGGCACATGACAGCAAGAAGTAAAAATGAACTGAGTATCCTACCTGTACCATTTCTGAGGGGTATTATGCTTTCTGATCTTTTATGATAGACACTGACAGTAGTTTGTGCTAAGAAGAATGCTGAGAAGGAGGAGAAGTGCAATTGCATTCAAAGCTTAGAGGAAAGTTGTTACAAATAACTAGTTCCTTGTAATTAATACCCTTTTGAAGTAACTATGCTATAAATACATTATGTTACAGTGGTAACTTAACAAGGGATAATCCCTTTGTCATTTTTTAATTACTTTGAAGTCAAAAGAAGTGTGCCTTCACTAAAGGACAGAGCAGGAATATCACAGTGTCAAGAGGTAGCTGGTCCTTGTGCTCAATTGTTGGGGTTGAGTTGACAAAGTAGACACAGGAGAGTGTGTTTTGTACTACAGCTTGGTAGTTTGTAGAATTCAGATACACACATACACACATGCACACACATAACTAATTTTGTTACTTTTGAGAAACAGGAAAGTGAACGGTTATTTTTTTTTTAAAAAATCTGAAACTATGATGGTAATGAACTGCTTTGGCTAGGGTTTTTTGCATGCTTGGAACTATATCGGTGACTGATTACTTGTTTAAAAGTAACCTTCCAAGTAATGCTTTATTTAGTAATAAAGCAAGAGGAACAATGTGGACCTATCTGCAGATGCTATTACTGTGGTTTAATTAGCCTTATGTAGAAAAAGCATGGAAGAAGCAGCCTTGGGTTTCTTGTTAAAAAGACTCCTGCAGGAATGTCAGCCAGAATGGCCAGAGAGCAGCTATACAAAGGAATAGCTAATTAATATGTCTTATTATAAACCCGTCACTGCACTTCTGAAATTTGCTTCTTCTATGCCAGGGGCAGGCATACTTTAGGCTTGCAGGATCCATTTTGTTTTCCACTAGAACGGATTAAAAAAAAGGAGGGCAGAGAGGCAGGAAGGCAGACCTGGAATTGCAGAACAAAACACCACTTGTGTAGTCCAGGAATACATTTAGATCAGGCTAATTCAGGAAGAAAAGGCTTTTTGTTGTTGCTTGTGCTGAGCCATTGGGAGTCAGAAGCCTTTTTCTGATTGACTGCAAATTCAGAGCTTGGAGAAGTCACTTTTTGGACTGCGGTACCTAGAATTCCATGCTGCTAGCAGAAAACAGCAAAGACTTGGAATGATTACTGAAGAAAGTCAGGCAGAAAGTGCAAAGCAGGTTTATAGCTGAACATTAAGCAAACAAAAATAATGACCACAGATGATTTACATAACCTTAAAGCAGACAATGAAGACTCTGAAATAGTTCAGGATTTTCCATACCTTGGTTCAGTAATTAATCAGAATGAAGACTGCAGTCAAGAAATCAAAAGACTGCTTTGGAAGAAGACTACCTTGGAAGGGCAGCTATGAAGGACAAGATCTTGAAGTTAAAGATATATAAATGAATACTAAAGTTAGGATTATCCATGCCACTGTATTACCCATTTCTGCATTTGATTGTGAAAGCTGGACAGTGAAGAAAACTGTTGAGAAGAAAATCAACTCATCTGAAATGTGGTGCTGGAAAAGAGTTCTACGGATACCCTGGAGTGCCAAAAAGATAAATGATTGGGTCCTAGGGCAAATCAAGCCTGAACTCTCTCTAGAAGCCAAGAGATCTAAATTGAGGCTGTCATACTTTGGCCATATCATGAGAAAACATGACTTACTAGAAAAGACAACAATGCTTGGTAAGGTAGAAAGCGGTAGGAAAAGAGGAAGATGGATGACTTGGATGAAGGAGTAGAGAGCATGTTGATCAAATTACCAGATGACACCAAATTGGGAGGGGTTGCTAATACACCAGAGGATAGGATCAAAATTAAAAATCACCTTGACAGATTGGAGAGCTGGGCTAAAGCTAACAAAATGAATTTCAACAGAGAGAAATGTAAGGTCCTACACTTAGGCAGAAAAAATGGAATGCACAAATATAGGATGCGGGACATGTAGCTGGATAACAGTATGTGTAAAAGGGATCTACAAGTCTTGGTAGATCACAAGCTGAACGTGAGCCAGCAGTGTGACACGGCAGCCAAGAAAGCCGACACAATTCTTGGTTGCATCAATAGGAGTATGGGGTCTAGATCAAGGGAGGTATTGGTACCATTCTATTCTGCATTGGTTAGACCTCATTTGGAATACTGTGTCCAGTTCTGGGCACCTCAATTCAAAAAGGATATTGACAAGCTGGAACTTGTCCAGAGGAGGGCGACCAAAATGGTTAATGGTCTGGAAGCCATGCCCTATGAGCAGCGGCTTAGGGAGCTGGGTATGCTTAGTCTGCAGAAGAGAAGGTTAAGAGGGGACATGATAACCATGTTTAAATATTTGAAGGGATGTCATGTTGAGGAGGGAGCAGGCTTGTTTTCCACTGCTCTAGAGACTAGGACAAGGAGCAATAGATTCAAGCTGCAGGAAAAGAGATTCCACTTGAACCTCAGGAAGAACTTCCTGATGGTCAGAGCTGTCTGGCAGTGGAATATGCTGCCTCAGAATGTGGTGGAGTCTCCTTCTTTGGAGATTTTTAAACAGAGGCTGGATGGCCATCTGTCGTGAGTACTTTGATGTGTGTTCTGCATAGCAGGGGGTTGGACTGGATGGCCCCTGTAGTCTCTCCCAACTCTATGATTCTATGATTCTATGATTACAGATGGATAAACTCAGTCAAGGAAGACACGTCCCTGAATCTACAAGATCTGAGCAAGGCTGTTGATGATGGACTGGCTTGGAGATTTCTTATCCATAGGGTTGCCGTAAGTCAAGATTGACTTGATGGCAGTTAACAACAACAAACCTAAAATTTCTCAGTCAGCAAGACCATATGGGGCCAGATTATCTCTGGCAGATTCTGGGAGTTGCAGTCCAATTCATATCCAAAATGGCTGCCTCAGTCTGCCAAACGGTGGGGCTGGTCCTAGAAGAAAGCATTCGTGAGACAAGAATCAGAGCTTGATTCCTTCTGTTGTCTTTATATATATTTATATATATATGTGTGTGTGTGTGTATGTATGTATGTATGTATGTATGTGTATGTGTGTGTGTGTGTGTGTGTGTGTGTGTGTGTGTGTATATATATATATATATATATATATATATATTGTTAACTCCTCTTTTAGACCAGATCAATTGCTGTTAAGATGGCTGGTAACCTCCCTCGAAAGAAAGAAAGAAAGAAAGAAAGAAAGAAAGAAAAGGGGAAAAAACACCTAGTGTGATTTACTCATTTCTGTTTTGTCAATTTGTTGAGCGGCAAATTTCTGTTGTCGGGAAAGCTTAGGAGCTTGTTCTGTATTTTTTTTTTATCCTCCCTGCCAACTAAAAAGGCCAAATGACAACCCGGATCAAATGCATTTTGCATCTCATTTGCATCTCATGAAAAGACAAATTTCATCAGTGGTAAGGAATGGGAAGGGGCTGACAAATAAGGCAATCAAAAAGGCACACAGAAGGAATTAAACCCCTTTCCCCTTTACTGTGGAGGGGAAATTCTTGGAGGGGGAATTCTCTATCAGCATGGAGGCAGAATTGTTCTTGTTTTGTGCCTTCAAGTTGAATCTGACTTGTAGTGATCCTATCCTAGAATTTTCTTGGCAAGATCTATTCAAAGGAGTTTTGTGTGGAGCCTAAGGCAATTACTTGCCCAAGGTCACCCCGTGGGTTTCCATGGCTGAGAGGGATTTGCACCCTGGTATCCCAGAAACCTTATCCAGTACCCAAACCACTGAATCACACTAGATCTCACACATCACATTTGGAGGAGATATTTCTTCAGGATTGCAACAGGAGTGGAAAGGGTTAAAGTCCTCCTCTATCCCTGCTCTGATTCTGTTAGTTGTAACAAGCCCTCCCCGCCACCGCAAGTTGATGCAATTTGCATTTTATAAAAACTGCATCTTAAATGCAAATATGTGCTGCACATCGTGTCTAGCATGGCTGTAGTCTTTCACATCCAAGCAAATTGCTTTCCTGTTAGTGGTATTGCTTGTTTTACCCTCTTTCTAATGATTTCTACCCGGCTAGGTCACAGTGCCCAATCTAAGCCAACCTGTCCCTCATAGGCCATGGCCACTTAGATCTCCCCACAAGACCTGTAGTAGCCATAGACCACTCTGTCTTATCCGTCCGTTACACAGAAAGACTTAATTGGATGCTGAGAGAGAGACAAACTCCAAAAGAATCCAGCACATTTTCCATGCTTCTGCTAACCTAGCCAAAGGAATTTGTCTTTACCGCTCTGGTCATTCTGCTCCTGAGCTGAGCTAGGTTGCCGATATTTATAATTGACCGCAGCAAGAACATTGGCCTTGTGGTGTGATAATTCACTGTTTACATAGTGGGGGGTGAGTGGGGAGGAGAACGCTGTGTCCTTATTCTTAGCAGGAGCTAATTTTCTTTTGAAGGAGCCCAATGCAGGAGGTAAAAGCAGGCTGAGCCTGAATAGGATGGAACTGTGAGATCATTTATGTCACAGCAGACTCTATACCAACCTCTGACAAATCCAGGGCTCTCCAGATGTGTCAGATTACAAAGTGCATTATCCCCAATCAACCAACCAGAGGACAATGGGTACTGTAGTCCCAACACATCCAACAGGGCTAGATTGAGGAGGTTGTTCTATTTATTTGTATCTTTGTCTATCAGAACTCTAGAGGTGATGTGCAGCAAACAGAACAGGTTTTATGCAAAAATTTTGCTTTTTTTTTTGCCCAGAAAGCAAGATTTATGCGGGTTGTAAACACTGGGTTTTTTTGTAAAAAAAATTTTTTTTAAAAAAACCTGGAAAACATATTATTATCAGGGAGAAAACTTTTGAGATTATTAATTCTTGCATGAGAATGAAATGAATGAAGATTGACAATCCTAATAAAAATGCACACATGTACATGTGTACATATGATAGACCTATCCCTGCCCCCTCTTTCAAGCACAGCTCTATTCAGCCTGTATAGCAGTGGGAGGCAACAGCAGTCCTCCAGGCGCTGCTGGACTGCCACTCCCATCAGCCTTAGCCAGCACAGCTACTGCTGAGTGATTGTGGCAGTTGTAGTCCTGTGTCATCTGGGGGATCAGTTTTGTAGAGCCGGATGAGGGACTCTGAAAACAGGGGTCTTACAACATTTGGAGGGCCACAGTTTGGTTCAGTCTATTTTGTAGAGATTGCTTTATAGGCCATTTCTGCACTACACTGTTATAGTGCGGTTAGTCCACTTTCAACATCCTATGGAATCCTGGGGTTTGCAGTTTAGGGAAGGGTTTTCAGAATTCTCAGCCAGAGAACTCTTTGGCCTCAGTAAACTACAAACCCCAGAATTCCACAGGATGTTGAAAGTGGAATAATAGCACTATGACAGTGTAGTGCAGAAATGGCCATAGAGTCTGTTTAGACGTTGCTCCTGTTTCAGTCTGTTCCCTAGCTGGGACTCAGAGGGGCTGTAGTCTCGTCTGCTGCTTTTCCTCAAGATTCTTCATGGCTGACATGATGTCGTCTTTCTCCTTCCTTCAGTCTCACGTCTGAACAGCCTGGATGCAGCTGTCCATCGCCTCAACGTCCAGTTCTACCACATGGATGTGCGAGTCTCCCAGTTCTCTCAAGGTCTCGCTGAACTGAAGGGGGGCCTGGCCGAAGCCCGGGAGTCCCTTGCCTCCTTGAGTGAAGTCGCCACGCGCAACCAGAAAGAACTTGGACGCATTGATGGTAAGGAAGGAGGATGGGATGGGCCCAGACTTTTCTGCAAGACAGATGAGAGGGTGTAAATAATGTAATGCCTATTTGGAAGCATGGAGATAGAGAAGAGAAATTGTGCCAAGTGCCTCTCTTGGGCCATTTCCGCACCAGACTGTTATAGCGCTATTATTCCACTTGCAACATCCTATGGAATCCTGGGGTTTGCAGTTTAGGGAGGGGCCGGCCGGCCCCTCCCTAAACTGCAAACCCCAGGATTCCACAGGATGTTGCAAGTGGAATAATAGCGCTATAACAGTCTGGTGTGGAAACGGCCCCAGATTCAGCAGTGTCTGAGGGGCTGCTCAGTGAGGACAGTGGCATAGTTACTGACAAGGAGAAAGAGGGACGCAAAGAGGAAGAACCACCAAGTCAGAAGGCTCTAATGTCAGCAGCAGGGGGCTTGCTGGGCCCTAGGGCTCTGCATGTGCCTGATGATGCCAGTCCTTAGCGTTAGAGCTGTGAATCATGCAAAAAAATCAGAGTGCGGAAAAGTTACCTTTTGGACTAAAGCCCCTAGAATCCCCCAGGCAACACATCCAGGAAAATTCAGAGAGTTGTAGTCTAAAAAGTGTTTTCCCCTCCCCAGCTTTGCTACATAACAATCCTGATTGCCCATGATGAATAGAAATTGGCCTGATAAGTAACTATCTTGGAAAGCTTCAACAAAATGACAGACAGTTGTTTCTTTTTTTTTTTTCTCCTTTAACTTTTTTGAATGTCTAAACTAGGGGAAGTTATTGGATATCTTAACCACAACCAGAAATACGACAAACCTCACCCATGGTAATTAGCTATATAGCAAAGCATGTACCCGTTAAGATGTTATTTATGGCTTCTTTTTCATCTAGTACAGAATTCATGGTCGTCAGCTGCAGTGATTTCTGCAAATACAGTGGGCCCTTGGTATCTGCTAGGGTTTGGGTCCAGGATCTGCTGTGGATTCCAAAATTCATGGATGCTCAACGTGCAATGGTGTAGTAAAATGGTGTTCCTTATATAAAAAGGAAAGTTTGCTTTTTGGATGATGATGATGATGACGATGATGATGATGATGACAACAACAATGGTTGTTGTGCTGTTTTTCTTCTTATTATTTGGAATGTTTTCAAGCCAGGGTTGGTTGAATCCATGGATACATAATCCATGGATATGGGCTGACTGTACAGACTTTTCAAGATGTGCTCTCAAGATGATGGAAGTTGCTGCTGCTGAATGTGTTTGTTGTTCATTTGTTAACAGTATTCAAGTGAGAAGAATAGAAAGGAAACAGCAATGTTTATGGAAAATTCAATCTTGAGCAGTTTATTAGACTGAAAGCTAAAGCAGAAGAGTTGCTTAAGCAGGAGGTGCTTGCTCAAAAACAGGAAGGACAGACAGACAGACAGAATGACAGAAGCTTGGAAAGGAAAATAGCTGAGGAAGCAATTTGGGTTTACTTCATTTTCTTTTCAGACAGAGGAACCTGAGACATAACGGTGTAAGGTTTCGTGAGGCTGGAGAGGGAAGTTATTCAGCATTCATTCTCAGGCTCCAGAATTTAAATTAAACATCAGATGACCTTGAAATAAGGGCATCAAACTCTCTATAATGCTTTTTAGATGAAGCAATTAGCTGCAGCAGAAATGGGGATCATGTGGCCCTCCAGATGGTGTTTGACTGAAACTCCCAGCAGCCTAGTAGCCAGCATACCCAGCAATGAGAAATAATAGAGGTTGCAGTTCACTGGGGGACCAGGCATCCCTGCCTTAGGAACACCTTACAGCATTTCTTAGCTATACATATTAGGTCCCTGGTTTGACCCAGTTGTGTAGGGATGGGGGGACGATGGAGGCGGCTCGCCTCACGCGGCGATGTTTTTGGGGTGTCCTGGCTCGTAGCCACACCCCTGCACTGTGGCCACCCTTCCCCACACGCTGTGGCCACGCCCTCGTGCACCATGGTCCCACCCCACGCATTGTGGCCACGCTCCTTCTTGCCCCCTCCATGCAGTCCAAGCTCCGCCTCTGGTCTTTTTTTAAATTTTATATGTGAGTTTATTAATATAAAATATCTTACAAAATGAAAAGTTGTACACACCATATCATGATAGTATACTCAACATTTAACTAACCACTCATATACATATAATATTTCCTTCCTTTTTGCCCCCTTCCCCTCCCACCCAAGGAATGGTGTAGCTTATTAGTTTCCTTTTTTTCTCATGTGGAAAATCATTTTAACTGTTTCCTTTACTTTCTCATACCCCTCCCTTCCCTGAACAAACTCAATCATTAATCTCCAATTACTAAACCAAACCTCCTCTTTCCTTTGACCAAAATATACCCTTCTTTTTTCCATTATATAATCAAACATCATATATTCCGATATGTACTGCACCCATCCATTACAATTCCTCTGGTCTGACCTCTTGAGTCTCTATATTACATCTGGTTTTGAATGGTGCATCCATGCAGAGAAACAAAATTAAAACAAAACCCCCAAAACTTCAGGGTTGTTGTCTTCCCCACTCTTTCCTATGGCAGGAGTGAGTAATCTGTCTGTAAGCCATTCTTTCAGATCTCTGAGAGGAAGGATCTTTCAGTGTGCAGAGCTCAGTGTGTGGACAAGAGCATAGGAAGTTGTCAGAAAAAGAGAGAAAGAGTGAAAGAAAAAGGTGGCACAGGAAGAAGAGATGTGTAGTCTTAACCACTTGGATTCAGCCCTGCCCACTGATGTGGGTAACCAGCTATTTTCTCCACTGCCATTCAACCAGCTATTTTTTTTTTTCCTACAGTGTGCCAGGGACTGGTACCATATTTGTGCCCATAGGCTACAATTCTTGCTTTTGTTCCTGGGAACTTGCCAAGGACAGGCCCTCGTCCAGGGACCACCACTTTGAGCCCTGCAATAGATTACAACCCCACAATGGATTACAGTCTGCAATCCCTATCAAGATTGTGTGAGTGCATGTGCCTTCAGGTTGCCTGTCAACTTGACAACCCCATGAATTTCATAGGGTTTCCTAGGCACGGAATACTCAGGGGTGATTTTTCTGGTTCCTTCCTCTGAAATATAGCCTACAGTGCCTGGCATTCATTGGTGGTCTCCCATCCAAGTACTAACCAGGGCTGACCCTGCTTAGCTCCTAGGATGAGACAAGATCTGGTGCCTTTAGAGTATTTAGGCAAATTCTTATCAAGATTCCCTTATGAAAATATGGGGTGGGAGAGTTTCTTCACCCCTAGCCTAGAGCAAGGAGAAATAAGCATGACCCTTCAGATGCTGTGCGACGGTAAATACCATAATCCCTCACCACTAGTTACATTGACTGATAGGATTCACTCTAACATTGCCTGGAGGGCTGTAAGTTCCCCATCCCTGCCCTAGAGGACTGCAAAACTGTTTGCAGTGCAGTAACTCCCTAGGATGAGTGTGGAGAAGTGGTTAGCATGTTGGGCTGGGACTTGAGAGAGCCAGGGGCCATTTCTTCATTAGACTGTTATAGTACTATTATTCCACTTTCAACATCCTATAGAATCCTGGGGTTTGCCGTTTAGGGAGGGGCCTCAAACTGCAAACCTCAGGATTCCATAGGATGTTGAAAGTGGCATAATAGCACTACAACAGTCTAGTGCGGAAATGACCGGGTTCAAGCCCTCGTGATCACAGACCAGTCCTCTCACTCAAAAAATCAGTTCCAGATTTTCCTACTTCTACCTTGCTTAATTTTGACAAGTCATGTGTGTGTGTGTGTGTGTATGCGTGTGTATGCACGTGTCTGTGTATACCAATGCCTGTGCCCACTTATATATTGTGAAATAACTAGCAGAAGGGCCCCAGAGAAGGGCTCTTTTTTCCATTGGGAAAGAGGGAGTTAGAAGGTCCTCTGTGTGCTCAGGAACAAAACATATGTGACCTGGCAGATTTGCTGTCAGATCTTTTAAACTTAAAAATAAATAAACAAACAAACAGCACAAAGCTTTCAAGCAGCTGTGGGAAGTATGCTTTCTTTTCAAAGCAATGGTTCTGGTACAGTGTTCAGACTTTTAACTCTTCTCCTGCATGCCCCCATTTTTCTGGTCTAAACTCACAACCTTTGTGGACATTATAGTTGATCTTCCACATTTGATAGGGTTAGGGGTGCAGGGCCCCTGCAAAAGTGGAAAAACTGAAATATCAAAGTGTGTCTCTCTCGGTGGGAGGGGCTGAGGCATAGTGAGGGACACTCAGACCGCTTCCGCACTAGAGTGTTATAGCGCTATGATTCCACTTTCAACATCCTATGGAATCCTGGGGTTTGCAGTTTCGGGAGGGGCCATCTGGCCCCTCCCAAAACTACAAGCCCCAGGATTCCATAGGATGTTGAAAGTGGAATCATAGTGCTATAACAATCTAGTGCAGAAATGGCCTCAGGGTCCAAACCAGGTCAAGGAAAGGAGAGGGAATGGAGTTAGATTGGCATGGTGACCTGCTTTCTTTTTTCCATCTCCTTTCTTGGGAGTGGGGAGGGCATCAGGAGATTTCTACAGTTTCTATAGTGCTGAGAAACTGGGCTGCAATCCATCCTTAGCTGGCTAGGCAGTGGCTGCTGGGGAAGAGGACCAGAAGTGGGTTTTAAAAGGGCTATGTGGCCTGATTGGAGCTGCCAAGAGGAAGGGACCCTTGGAAAGAAGCACTTGAAGTGCGAGGGTGCAGAGATTGGCGAAACCTGCAAATAGTCAAATCCTTGAAAGTTAAACCTGCAAATGTAGAGGGCTGACTGTACCTTTTTTTGGACTAAAACTCCCATAATCTGCCAGCCAGCATGATAGCTATGATCCAATCCCTGCTCCCCATCCTGCAAAAAAACAAAAACAAACAAAACCACATTTCCAAGTTTGGATTTCCTCCACCTAACCTCACTGATGGGGAAGGCTGTCTATCTTCATCATAACTTAAGAAAGAAATTCTGCTGGTCTAACAACAGTTTATGTGTGTATATGTGCCATGTTTGTAGTAGATGATGAGGTTTGTAATCCAGCATATCCAGTGGGTTCCTGAATGGGGGAGTCAGGCTGGGCTGGGAAAATGGCAGTGGAGGAAACCCCAGCAGCTTCTTCAAATATATATCTTAGGAGCACTGATCCTGTCTCTCTCATCACGTCTGTTTTTGCCTCTCAGCTTGCAAGGGAAGAAGCTGTTAAGGAAATGGGAGGCCATGCTGAGAGCTCAATTGAGCTCCTCAGGTTCCTGGAAAGCTGCTGAATCCCTCCTTTAGGGAAAGCTCAGAGCTTCTACCAGAGGACTGGTGGTGGAGAGGTCATTTCAGATGGAGTCAGGATTCCATATGGTGTGCATGTGGGCAGAAGGAACTGAAGGATCAAATGATATATCTGAAGTCAGCATCTGAGCTTGGGTTATGGTGTGAGAAGAATGAAGGGGCTTTATATCCAGAGGATTATGGGAAATGGCCTCACAGTGAGTAAGACCCTTGGTCCATTTGACTCCGTATTATTGACATTGATTGCTAATAGCTCTCCAGGGCTTCAGGTAGGATTGTTGTTCTAGCCTGGAAACAATGGAAATTGAACCTACCTGCAAAGTATGTGCTCTGGGCTAATAGTCCCACTCCCCAGATTAGCACCATCCAGCTACTGGAGACTATAGCTTCCAAATAATCCCCAGCCAACTCAGCCCATGGTGCTTGAGAATGATTGGAGCTGTAGGCTAGCACATCTGGAAGGCATAGGTTGAAGAACATTCAGGTAGACAACTGTGTAGTGGGCAGGAGCCATTTTTTGCAGGCTCTATTAAAGACGGGCACTGGAAGTGGTATCATAGTGCCATTTTTGTTGGGGTTTTGGCTGAAAACAAGTGTGTGGGCGCTAGAGTGGGCTCCTGGTATGTTACATTTGCCAATGATGTAGACTCGAGTCAATTGACTCAGACTCAAGTCAGACTTAAGTTGCTTTAGTGACTTTACTCAGACTTGACTCGGCAATAAATGATGCACTGACTTGACTTGAGACTTGTATATTTTTAGTGACTGACTTGCTGCTCTTGCTTCAGTAACAAAACACATTCATTCAGAAACCTTACGACTTTGAACAATGCTTCCATCTCTTTTTGCCAACTGGTCACATGACAATCTGTCTCAAGCCTAAAGTATTGGTGCATTTCTTACAGAGGAACAGCAAACGGGTTAGGCAGTGGGCTTGAGGTAGGCTTGAGGTCTGCTCAGCAGCCTGTCCCTACTGCATATCGGAGGAGCCTTCTAAAACTTCCTAAGAGCAGAAGGCAAGACTTGCCCCCAGAGTGCAGGGCGTATTTCTCAAAGGGGAATAGAAAATGTGTCAGACAGGGGCAGGAGGAAGGATCCTTCTTTCTAAAGCTTTGGAAGCTTCAGTAATGGGGAATATGAAGGATCTTAATTCCCACTTCTGAAAAAGTCTCCAGCTTTGGAAATAGGAAGTAAGGAGGATCCTATTCCCCACTTTTGAAGCTGCAGATGTCAAAATTGCAAATGTTAAACTCTGTTTAAATTGTTAAAATTGACTTTATTCAACTCTGTCCAGAAATTTTGGAATATAGGTTGAAGTCTAACGTTGGCTCCCAGCCTTGAGACTTGACTTGAAAGTATCTTGCAAGGACTTGAGACTTGACTTGAGATTTGGAGTAAAAGACTTAAATACATCACTGGCATTTGCAGTACCATTTTGGATCATTTTAAGGTGAAAAAATTGTCCCCAAATTGGCCTGAACATTTTTTGAAAAGTTTTTGCAGATTTAGGAGGTTTTAGAGGCCGCAAAAGTGGGGACTCATGCAACCAATAGATTGTACTCTCCCCACCTGAGAGGCAGAATTTCAGAAGTCAGTTGCCCTGTGCTGTAATGAATTTTAGACTGTAAGTTTCTTGAGGTACTGAATTTGTGGACCTCCAAATATTGGGGAACCTCTGCTCCAATCAGTCTTAGCCAGCATAGCCAACAGTGAGGCCTGATGGGAGCTGTGGTTCAGTAACATCTACAGGGTTGTATGTTTCTCATCTTTGTTTTAGTTAAAGTATCTCACTTATTCAATAGCTCCTCTCTGGTCACAAAGATGAACTCCATCAAGCCTGAAGTATGGAAAAATTATTTCTGGACTACAAGTCCCAGAATCTGTCAGCCAGCATGGCCAGTGGCCACTTGTAGTTCAAAAAGTAACCCATTGTCTCTTTCTCAGTCTGCAAAGCTTCAAAAAGTAACCCATTGTCTCTTTCTCACTCTGCAAAGCTTCAGGAGGGTTATGATTAACAAAAGTGTAATAAACTTCATCCTCATCATCTCTATGCCTTCCCAGGTTGCTTGCGGGGCCGGCGCACTCAGACCAAGTGCTTCCTGGTCTTCAAGCACTTTGAGGTCTACAACGGGGCCCAAAAACTCTGTGAGGCCAGAGGAGGTCACCTGGCAATGCCTGCTGATGCCACTGAGCTGGCTGTCCTCCGCCGGTACCTCCACGATGCCTTCCACCCCTACAACTGGCCTGCCTGGGTGGGCATCCACGACCGGCGTTCTGAAGGGCTGTGGCTCTTTGAGAATGGGCAACGTGTCTCCGTTTTTGACTGGTACCGTGACCACTTGGTGACCCAGCCCAATGGGGGCACTCGTGAGAACTGTGTCTCCCTCAGTTCGGACGATGGGAAATGGTGGGACAATGACTGTGAGCGGCGCATGTATTACATCTGCGAGTATCGTCTCTAGGGAGGGGGCAGCTGGTCCTTGTCAAGCTTAGTCCCTTGTGTGCATCACTGATTGGGTGCCCTTTCATTACCAGTACAATAATGATCAGCACATGTTTATAGTGACAGGGTACAACCTCTGGGAGGCAGGAGCTTTGCCCATCTTTTGCATGTGTGTATGTGTCTCCCTTTCCTCTTCCACCACATCCTAACACTCTACCCCACTGGAGGGGAACATGTAGCCCTCCAGTTGTTATTAGACTCCATTTCCCATTCGCCCTATCTAGTATGGCCAATGATGGGCAGGGATTGTGGGGAGTTGAAGTCCAACTAAACCTGGAAGGCTCCATATTCACCATCTCTGCCCTATCCAAAGGCACATCTACACAGCATTACATACATGTGCAGCTGCTAGTGGCCCTGTATTATTGTCTTATTTCAGGGAGGAGGAACCTGTGGCTCTCCAGATGTTGAGGAACTTCAGCTCCAATAAAGCTTAGGCCATTTCCGCACTGCACTGTTATAGTGCTATTATTCCACTTTCAACATCCTGTGGAATTCTGGGGTTTCTAATTTACTGAGGCCTAAGAGCTTTCTGGCTGAGAATTCTAAATGCTCCTCTCTAGATTGCAAACCCTAGGGTTCCATAGGATATTGAAAGTAGAATAATAGCATTATAACAGTGTAATGTGGACATGGCCTTAGCAGTCTAGCCACTAGCGAGGTATGACAGGAGCTGTGGTTCAGTAATATTTGGAGGGTTACTTCCCCCCTCCCCATTCCAGTAGCCACTTTCTGGCCACAAGGTTAAATGGTATTTAGTACAGACTTCGTAAAAATTATTTAAGGAACCTACGTCCCAGAATCTTCCAATCAACATGGCCATTTGATTATCCTGGCTGGTGGATTATGAGACTTATAGTCCATAAAAGTGGCTTTTCCCAGCTATGATCAAGCTCCTTTCCAAGAAGATATATCCACAGTTGCAGGCAAAGAACAATTCAGTTCCACAAGGCTTTGCTTTTTCTGTTGCTTGGTGATGCTCACAGCAGTCACACTGTTTGACAGGATCTATTTGGAACCAAATTGCCCAAAGAGATTTCATGCACTTCAAAACTCTAGAACCCCTTGTTTACTGAAAGTGTGGGGACCATGCAGTCCATTTCATAGTGGCTTGCATGAAGAGGCCCTGGTCCATGTAGACAAATCTTTATGCTGTAGAAAAAATACCATTATACTGTCTCCAAACCAAGGGCTGGTCTTGCATGCCTCATTTTTTTAGCAAGTATCTAGCATTAAGTAGGGCTTGAATCCCTAAACAGGGGATTTAATCTGTGCTTCATCTGCTAATCATAATGAGAGCTTTCCCTTTATGTGGACAGCAGGCAGGCCTCCATTCTCATTAGGACTGTGTATGCACCAAAGGGTCAAAATCTCCCCCCCCATGCCATAGTTCTGGTGTCCCCCCCCACAGCTGCTTGTTAAAGAAAAACAGGTTTGCAGTTCAAAGACCCTTGACACAGTCATCTAGTTTGCCCTAAGTAATGCATGATGGGGGAAACCTGGCAGCCAATACATCACACATCTGTGTTCTGTATGTATTTGTGTTACAGTAGCCGTGTGTGCCTCACAATTGCACTTGGGTGTGCACAGGTGCTTAATTCTTAACACTAAACTGCTTCCACTGAAGCCAGGGCATGGAAAGGTCCCGCTTTTGGACTGCAGGTTCCAGAACGCTCCAGGATGCTTCCGGGAATTGCAGTCCAGAAAGTAACTTTTCAAAGCTCTGACTAAGACAGCAATTAGCTGTGCTGAGGAAAAACACAAGTAGAACACAGTTGTTTTTGGAGTCAGCAGAAACATTTAAGAGACCTCCTCGTGGATCACTCACATCATTGTTTCCACATGAAGGAACACTTATGATTTAATTAGAGGATGCTTTTTATTTTAGGGACCCCCCTCTGAAACCCTACCATGAGGAAAAATGATGGATGTCTTCCCCCTCCCTGAAAAATACATGGCTTAAAAAAGCACTCTCCCCTCCCCATGTTAGAGGCAAATATGCACTCATATAGAACAACAAACTTTTCACATTCTCTTTCCCAAATGATTATCCTTTTTTTAATCCTTAAGGGAAAATAATGACTTTATGCAGCATTTAGGACAGGACTGGGAAATGTGTGCCCCTCTACATGTTGTTAGACTGCAGCTCCCATCATCTCTCACAATTGGCCATGTTGGCTGGGACTGACAGTCCTTGAAGTCCAACAACACCTGCAGGGTTGCAGATTGCTCACTTCATTTTAGGATTTCAGGCTAGTGTGTAAACCATGTTGTGTTGCTGGCCAGCACAGGATAGGTTCACCTTCCTTCTCACATTGCCAAATAAAGTTTAGCAAGAACTTTGGCATGTAATTTATCATGCCTCATGGACTTTTCTCACCTGGGACCAACCCCTCTGGATTGCTAGAAGCACCTTGTAAGGGTCAAGGTTTCTTAAGGAAATATAGATACATCTTAGGATTCAGTAGGCAATATAGGGAGGGCAGTATTGTGGAATTCCTATCCCATAAGCACATTTGTCTCTTGCCATCCT
The DNA here is from genome assembly GCA_030412105.1 of Cyclura pinguis. Taxonomy (NCBI): domain Eukaryota; kingdom Metazoa; phylum Chordata; class Lepidosauria; order Squamata; family Iguanidae; genus Cyclura; species Cyclura pinguis. The sequence continues at coordinate 103,272,279 of CM059604.1, forward strand.
GTTTCCTCAGGCAGGACTTGGATCTTAAAACCAGTTAGATCCACTTTCTTTTCTACCAGAACCTCAAGATCTATCACCCCGAGCCAGGCATAAAAGATCTGCATTTAGAATTAAAGACTGGGCTGCTTCTGAGCCTAGAGGTTTGTTTTCAGTACTAGAAATGAATGGTGAACTCACAATCCTTTTACACAAATTCTCTCCATGCTAAGCCAAATTCATCTCAGCAGCCTCCTCTAAGTAGGAAAAATCAGGTTGTTGTTGCCATTGTTAAATAACTGCGAGTCAGAAACCTTTGTTGACCTACAGCACATTCCCTGAGAGATCTACAAGTACATCTAGTCCCCCCTCCCAAAGCCTGTCCTAAGGTACTCATTATCTGTTGTTTTCTGGTGGATAAATCCCTACACAGCTGCCTGGCCTCCCTGCTCTCCCCCCCTAATTAAAATCAGAAGCATATTTTTAAAATAAAGCATCTTTTATTTACTTGTTGAAGCACTGATTTTGGATTACAAGCAAAACAAAACTTTGCTCCAACTTGGAGTGGGTGGGTGGGGGGCAAAGATTCCTGTGGGATCCCCCTCCATCCCCCAAGATATATGGGATAATAGTGGGAATGGCTGTGTTCCCATTTTCAGTTCCATTCCTTCATCCTTGTAGGTTTTTTTAGTGACATGCAAACAAAGGGATGGGAAGATGGGGAGGTGTGCATGAAGGAGGAAACTCTGAGCAAAGGAACACAGAGAGGGAGTGGTAAAGGAATGGCTAATACTTTTTTGGGTTTATTGTCACTTTATTGCCCCAGAAGGACAGAATAAGCACTGCCAAGGAGCATCTCAAGTTCCCAAGAGGAACAGTGGTCTCTGATGTCACATTTTCTTTTATTGGAATGGCTTCTTGGATGCTTTTGGCCCAAGTAGGGGAGGAGAAAAGAAGACAGATACATTCACATGGAGAAGCTGTGGGAAGGGCTGCTATTTTCTCCCCCAACAGTCTTCACCCCCAAAGGAAAAGAAAGGAATGATTTGTGTTTTCTGTTTAAATCCCTTCTCAACTGGTGCTTGCAATGTTAAATTATCAGTACCCTTATCTAGAGGTAACACTTATCCATGATAATTTTTTTTTTTTAAGAGGAGGTGAATGAGGGACATTCATATTTACCATGAAAAAAACCACCTCTCCCCTCTGTAATACACTGACAAATTACAATCTAGACCACTTGGAATATTCCATGCAGCTTTTCCCTTCCTTGAAGATGAGCTGGTCCTGCCTTCAGCTGTTCTCCCACCCCTCTTCTGCTGCTGCTTCAGTTCCTAAATAGTTCTGTCTCTCTCCAAGCTTCAACCCCTCCTATGTAGTCAGAGCTCCACCCATCCTCTCTCGTGCATGAAATACACCAGCGCTGCCTCTGTTCCTCCATGCTCTCCCCCAGCTGGTCCATGGATCATTCCTGTCCTCAAATGCTCTCTTCCTCCTTCCCTTTCAAGAACCATTCCTATCCTTTGCAATGTACTCACACTTTTAAACTAGAGAAGCAAAAGATTATTGTAAGATATATGCATATATTAACTCTCTCTTTCATACTCACCCCCATCCTCTTGCGCACATGGAATATTCCTGCACTTCAGGCCTCCCACCCCTCTCATCTATTCATATCATAAGCTCCTCTTCTCCCCAGCCTCCCCCTCTCTGTGGAAGATGGACCATTCCTCTTCTCCAAAATGACTACTAACTGGCAAGGCTTCATCTTTTTTGACCAGGCTATTTTGGCTTAAGGAAACTGCTCCTACCCCTGAGCAGAGGAGGAAGACTCTACCCAAAATACACAGACCATGCCTCTCCCTCAGAGTGAATCATTTTGAAAGCGTGGAAACGTTACTTTTTTTTGCACTGTAACTCCCAGAAACTACTGATTATGCTGTCTGGGTGAATTCTTATTGTAGTCCAAAAAAACAAGTTTCCTCGGCTCTTGCCATTTTTGATCCTGTCCTCTTTGTGAGTGTCTTGGGGGAGAAGTGGCTCAGATTCCTTTGGCAGATGCACCTGAAGGCCTCCTAGTACAGCATGGCTCGGTTGCCATGGAGGAAGACCAGCATGTCCACGTGCTCCGGTGTCAGGGCTCGTCGCTTTGCGCAGATGGCATCACCAGCACTGCTGAAGAGCCAACCGGCAGGGACTGAGGTGGCAGGAACCCCAAGCAGCTTGCGGGCCACCTGGGCCAGCAGTGGGTACTGAGTGTGGTGTGTCTTCCACCACTGCGAAGGCTCCTGGCCAAGGGCAGAGGCCTTGCTGGTTTGGAAGCTGGCTGTCTCTTGTTCTGCCTGCTGATGTGCAGAACTGTTGCCTGAGGTGCTGTGCTTGCTGCACAGGTCTCCCAGCAGGAACTCGATGCCGGTGTCTTGCTTTGGCAGCTTCGCAGGTGGGGAGGAAGAGGCTGCACTGGGCGGGACGGAAGTCGGTGCTACAGTCGCCTGGGCCAGGCATGATGCCTCTGTCTTGAGTAAATGCAGGGTTTCTACCCGGTCAGCATGGCTCAGGAAGTCGAGGCCACGGAAGCGGGGGTCCAGAGCACAGGCCAGGTTGAGGGCCTGGTTGATGTCTGAATTGGAGAACTGCTGGCTCAGCTCCTTCTGGGCTGCTGCTTTGGCCTCCAGGGCCAGGGCTGAATCCCATTCGTTGGCTACCAGGTGCTTGTAAAGGAGGCTGGTTAGCACGGGCTTGACGAGGGACAGGCTGGAGAAGGGCTCTTTGGTAAATGTTGAGGTAGCAATTGCCATGGGTTTGAGGACTCTGACTGCATCCTGAAGAGCGGCCCAGTCCTGGGGACAGAGGGTTGCCTCCCCTTCTGGGCCAAGCCCTGCCAGAGGCTTGCTGTGCTCCAGCAGGCCCTGCAAGACAGCATGGACACTGTGCCATTTGCCCCCGTCTTGCAGGAAGCGACTAAGGTGAGTCTGCAACTGTGGCTCCTGGGTCCACAGTTTCTCAGACCGCCCTGCCCCAGCCAGTGCCCAAGAGGCCAAGCGGTAGAGCTGTTCCAAGGCCCGCTGCACCGCTGGCTGGCCCAGGACAGCTTCCATGGCCGCTCGCAATGCCTCCCCAATGCAAGGCAGAGCCGTCCACCCCAGTGCTGCTGCAGCTTTCTGGGTGGCAACTCCTCTGAGGCCCCCCACTGTGTACAAAGTGCTCTCACGCACCCCCCATTCCTTGCTTGCCTCAGCCAGGGCCTCAGCCAGGCTTTCAGCACTGGGCTGCTCAGGGATGGGGTGGCTGGAGAGGACCCATGCTCGTGGTTCAAAGCAGTCGTCCACATAGTGCACGGAGAGCGTGAGGTAGGTGAGGCTGGTGCTATGGCACCATATGTCCAAGCTAATGGAGCACTGGGGCAGGGCCCGTAACAGCTTCCAGATTTTCTCCTTCAGTTGGGTGTACATGTCCTTCAGAACAGTATGAGCCAGGGAGGCAGCATCCGGGGGCTTGTAGCTGGGATCCAAGACCCCCAGCATCTGCCCAAACCCTTCCCCTTCCACCACCTCCACAGGCATGAGATCCAGCACAATAAAGTCAGCCACTGCCCGTATGGTCCGGCCGGGTGCAGGAAGCCGGGGAGGCCCAAACTCACCCATCCCTGCCACCCCTTTATCGAGGGCGGTAGTCTGAGTCCCCACCAGCTGGTTGTACTCACAACGGTGCTTGTAGATGAGGTGTTGGCGCAAGTTGGTGGTGTTGCCACTGTAGCTCAGCAGGACCCCACACAGCTTGCAAATGATCTTGCTCTTGTCCAAGATGCGGCCATAGACGTCCCCCTGGAAGCCAAAAAAAGTCCAGTAGCGGCTTTGGGCCCTTCCCAACCCCACCAGGTTCTGTGTCCCTTCCAGCAGGGGGAAAGTGCTTCCTCCTGGTGGCGGGAGACCTGGCTTGTGGAGGGGCAAAAGGGCTGAAGCAGTGGTGTCTCCACACAGGTACTGGGTCCGTGAGGAAGGGGTGTGGGGAGCAGAAGGAGAAGATGGGGTCTTCAGACGGAGCTCTTGGAAAAGTTTCATCAGCAGCTCCTTTTCACCAAACTCGTATTTAAAATGCTCGCCTGGAAGGAGAGATGGCAACACATGCATGAGATCTCACAATACCTTAATATCAGTTATGCTGGCTGATACTGATAGGAGTTGTCAGATACTGATAGAAACTGTCAAAACATCCAAAGGTTCCCCACCTCTACAGCAGACACTACCATGCCAGACAAAGTCTGTCCTCCTATGAGATAATTTCCCACAGATCAATGAGGTAAAAGCCAGTTTGCAGCTGGCTGAGCACATCTTTCTTCCATTCCAAAGTTCACTCTTGCTTTTGGTCTTTGATGTAATAGGGATCCATAAACTTTACCTGCAGGTCAGATTTGACTTTTTGTTTTGTGTTGTTTCTGGCATTATGCCTGCGCTCTGGGGATGCTCAAAGCACCTCTGAACCACAGCACACAGTCTAGCATGACTAGCCAAGTTCTTCTCCTTGGCTCTGAGCTCAGAAGAACTGGATGAGCATCTTCGTTTCCAGTAAAGTCAGGAGAAATGTTTGTCATGATAATGAAGCCAAATGAATATTTAGACCTTTTGCTAATCTATTCCAAAGAGGAGTGTTTCATTTTTTAAGTGGGGCACAAAATATAAAAACTTGACATCAGCTCGACGGTATCTGGCCATGCTTAACCATGCAGATGTTGGGATTCTAAAGTGATTGTAGGATGCTCTCTATTTTCCCAAAGAAAATGGCAGACAAAGTCTGTCCTTTTAATGGGTGGTTTTTGAGCTAAGAAATGGCCAAAAAGTCAAGCAAGCACAACACTCTTGTTCAAATTGTTCAGAAAGAAGGCCAGATGCAATGCTTCAAAGACACAATGTTTCATACAGAGCTTGAAAAAGTCATCATGATCACTAGCCATGCGGTTGGGGTATGTGTGCTTATGTCCAAGAAAGTAACTTGGAAAAGTTATTTTTTGGGGCTACAGCTCCCAGAATTCCTGACCCCAACATGCCCAAGTTTTGATTTAATGGCTGTTGTTAGCATGGAGGAGGCAAAAGATACAATACAGGAGTTGTTAGTTTATACATGGGATGTGTTGTTATATGATATGCCTCATGACCCAAATGCAGAGTCATGATACCCCATCCCTGTCATCTGGCTATTGGACACCCTTTGCCCATAGCTGAGCTAGAGAGGGATTGCAGCATGGTAATTCATCATGTACTTTACACGCAGGTAGTTCCCAGCATCTTTGGTAAAAAGTACTGGGGATGGGACAGGCTTGTATATAAGATGCTGGAGAGCAGCTGCCAACTGTGAACTAGAAGAGACGCCAGTGCAGTTTAAAGGTTAGGTTAGGATGCTGGATTGGGACTCAGGATGATGCAGGTTTCAAATTCCCTGTTCCACCTCCACCCCTGAAATTTGCTGGGTAATGTTGGACCAGTAACAAGCCTGACCTACCTGTAAGGACAAAGCATGGAGGAGAAGAGTCATGTTACCTGTTATCAGATCTCTGGAGGACAAGTGGACTATAAATTTAACTAATTATCTGGACAATAAATAGGTACTCCGACCTGGTACAAGGTGATCCTGTTAAAACCTGAAGGATGGGAGAGGAGAAAGGCTAGAAGGCTTGCTAGTATAAATGATACAACCTCTCCCTCCCCTCTTGTGCCTACCCAAGTGCAATCCCAGAGTGTGAGCATACTCCTCTCCTATCCACACCAGCAGCTCTGCGTCAACAGGTATGGTTTGGCAGACCCGGTAGTAGATGTAGCCTCGGTACTGGAAAACGGTCAGGTTCTGCTCATCCTCAGTGGAGGCACATGCCACATATCTGCAGGGAGAAAAGTCACTAAGGAGTTTTGCCCATGCACCATGTTTTACTTCTTGGCTCATGTACCAAGTAGTAGAACTATGGTGTACAACTCAAGGGAATGGCAAGCCCAAAGTCCTCATGCATCTGGGAAGTTCTGAGTTAGGGCAGAGAGAAGACGTAACTCCAGCATAGTATTGGGCAAGGATGGGTAAAGTGTGACCTGTGGACCCTGTTCAGTCTCGGTAGTTTTTGAGGCCCTAGGGGTCAATTTTTTTTTTTTGCCCCAAAATGCGCTGTTGGGGATGTGCCATGCCTTTGGGTTTTGCTTTGTTTTGGCCATGCCTTTTTCTAAAAGAAGAAGTGAACAGGAAGTGAATTTTGCTCATTTCCTGCTGTGAAAAAGGCTTGTCCTAGGCTTAACATGGCCGGGGAGGCCAAAAACATGGCACAAATGCCTGCCAACACCCCCTAAATGATATTTTAGGATGCATTTTTTAGTTGTTGAGGTGGGTTCAGTGGGCATATGTGTGGCCCTCCAAGGTCTTCTGGAGGGCTAATACAGACTTGCCTCCCACAGTTGATCACCTCTGCTGTAGGGCCTTAAAAGGACCACAGCGAAAGATATCCCTTTGGGTATCAAAGCTACATTTGAAACTTTAAGCTCAAACGGTGTACATTCTCTTGCTGCTCCAGGCCCCCCCCCCCCAAATACTCACCTCATCCAGCTGGATCTGGAATCATCAGATGCATCGATGAAGAAATAGGAACCATTGTCTTGCACCTGTAAAGGGGGGAAATGAAACAATCAGAAAGGGGTGAAACCTCAAAGCTCCCTGCCTCAGCCACAATTTCCATTTAGAGCTTGGAAAAGTCAAAAGAAACTTCTCCATGCTCTGTTTCTACTCTCCCCTAAGAATTTTCAGAACATCATGGATTGAGCTGTGAAATGGGGTAGGGGTGAGGCAAAGTCATGGGGTTGAAAACACATTATGTTCATGTTACCACCTGATTCCCGGAAGAACGTGCCTATTAGGCTTATCCCTTGTGCGTGCCCCCCGAAGGGGGAAAAAGAGCCCCTTTCTGCTCCCTAAGGTGGGTTTCCAGATGGCTGTAGGCAAGTCAGGACCAACAAAGACAGAACTGGTAAAGAAGCGCCATCTACAGTGGATTTGGAAAACCTATCTCCCTTAAGGCAGGAGTGAGGAAGTACTAAGCTTGCAGCAGGACCTATTTTTTTCTTTGACTGGAACTCACACAGCCCACCATCTGGAGCAAGCTGGAAGATGGGTCCAAGGGCAGGGCACAGACATAAACTGGCTCATGAGGGAGAGACAATTACTGCTCCCCATTAATGGTTCATTGGGATGACCAATATGTCCACAGAGTTGGCAGGTGTTCCTCATTATAAGGTATGTCCCCTATTTTAGGGTTGTCTTTTTCTTTTCTATAGACTAAAAAGAACTAAAAAAAATCCTGTATTTTGGGGTGTAAGCTCTTCATAAAGACACAAATGTGTGCATCATGTAATTTATGAATGTGGACAATGTGTTAATACTACAGAGAAATACATGGCTAGTTTAACTAAAATCAGTACTTTCATTTGCTATAGCTAGAAAACAAATTTGTTAACAGCTACATCCTGGTTGTCCACCGTGCATGTCACAAATTTGACCATGCCTTATTGCTATTTTGAAAACATGGCAACAATACATGTATATCTATTATGTGTAGATGAAGTTTTTTTGTTTCATTTTGTTTTAAACCATTCTAAGAAGTGTTTTAGTTCTTCCACATCTTTGCATGCCTTTGTCATTTCCCACCTTGATTATTGTTATCTTCTTTTGACTGATCTTCTGTTAGCTCACCTTATTCCTCTGATTTCTACTCAGTCCATTCCATTTTGCTGCTATGATTATCTGTTTTGATCACATTCCCCTACTTTTGAAATATCTTCATTGGTTTACCTGTTCTTTCTAGGATTCAGTGCAAAATCTTATTTTAATGTCCAAATTCCTATACAATCTCCCCCCTCCCCCCTCTTTTACCCCTTATTTCTTTTCACCAGCCTGCTTAAGATCTGCATTCTAGGAACTCCAGGCTTCTCTCCCAACTAAGGATTTCCTCTTCCTTGGCTCAGCTTCATCCTTTTTCACTCACTGCTCCATCCTCTTGGAATTGCCTCCCTGATCATTTGTGGACTGCTTCTTCCCTCATTATTTTTAAATCTCAGTTAAAATTGTTCTTGTTTTCCAAAGTTTTTGGAACTTCACTTCAGTTCCTAGAATCCTCCAGCCATCATGATCACGCTGGTTGGGGGAACAGTTCTGGGCCTGGTAGTCAAAAAAGGAACATTTTAAAGAATTGTGATGCATATACGAAGAGTTGCATGTTGCGGGGAGCTGGATATTATGGAGACCTGTTATTGTTTATGGTAGACACATTAAGAGAGCCTCTCACAAGCCGGCACATTTTAGATGGGGTGGACTATAAGTCCCATCACCCCCAGCAAGCACAGCTAGGGGAGTTGTAGACCAAGGCTGAAACAGTGCTGGTGAACTGCACTAACAGCTGCGGTTTTTCCAACGCAGTGCTGGCGAGGGAAGGCAGACAAAACTTGCTGTCTCTAAGCAGTATATTCCTATAAGGCCTTACTTCCTTCACAGTCTCTTCAGCCATGGCCTTTTCCCTCCTGTTGCCACTGCCTACTCTGACACAGCCACACTGCTGTCACCAAGAAGATATTGGTCCAAGACATCTGGAGGGAACCAGAGGCTGCCATGTGGACTTACAGACTGCCAGAGAGCAGCATGTCTTACCGCCCAGGAGTAACGGGTGCAGTTGCTGTGTTCCCGGACCACTTCACCCTCATAGGGCCCAAAGATGTAGCCACGAGGCAGGGCTGGGAGAGTGCTCCAGACACCAAAGCCTCCTTGGGGACGCTCCTTGACCACGAGACCTTCAGGCAGAGAGAGCAGTGCCCGTGATGGAACCCTTTCTGGAACAGGAGAGTCAGCCACAAAAGTTGGGGGTCCATGTTGTGGGCAGGAGTCCCGGAAATAAAGGTGGCAATCTTCACAGACTGGGGAGGGGGAAAAGGAGATGTTTAAAGACCTGCTCCTGCTGGAACTTCACAGATCAGCCAACAACTTCTCAGCGTTGTTGTGAGGATCAAGTGGTAAGAGATATCTATATACTACCCACTAACCAAAGTGATGGTCCATGAACCAGTGTCAGTCCGTGAACCATAAGCTGACAGTATGTAGAGAGTTTCCAGGAGAGAAAGAAGCAACTGTAGCCAATGGGCACAAATATGACACCAGTCTCTGACAAAATGGAAAATAAAATTGCTAGTCCCTCATGTCTGACAACTTAAGAAGCACTTAGGTAGATGACCCAACATTTATTGGAAAATGGGCAGGGTGAAAACAAGAACAAAAAGGTCAATGAGCAAAAGTACCAAATCTCAAATCTAAAGAATGAAAGAATGTCACATATTTATTACGAGTTACATTTATAACCAAACATATATCAGTATTATAGCCAGCCCAAATCTGTTAGTCACTGTTTTCTTCTATAGAGAAGAACTTCTGAGGGCTGAACTTGATTTCAGAATTTGGGGTTGGGGGAGAAGGCAAGTTAGTGAAGGGAAGAAAAGCACTAGCACATTTCAGCATATAGCTATTAATGTCACTAACTCAGGGCCACTTCTGTGGCCTCAAATGTTCAGTCTCCTAAACTATTTTTTTTCAAAGGTGTTTCTTTTGGACTTTTTAAACTAAACCTGTACCTCCAAACACTAAAGACTGTGAGTTTTTTTATCACCTCCCTCTGTTCTGCTTTAGGCCCAAAAGAGTCCTTTTAAAATTAGGAAGTAAGCTGGGAGTGTGGTCATTAAGACAAAAGTAAAATTCTAGTTTACTTGTTTATTTTAAAAAACTTCTTGTTTTTGTTCCTGTGTGCCTTCAGGTCGCTTTTGACTTGTGGCGACCCTAAGATAAACCTACCACAGGGTCTTTTGTGGAGCCCTGGTGGCACAGTGGTTAAATGCTGGTACTGCAATCACAAAGTTGTGAATTTGATCCTTCGGGGCTCCAGGTTGACTCAGCCTTCCATCCTTCCGCAGGTCGGTAAAATGAGTACCCAGCTTGTCGGGGGCAATTAGCTAACACATTGTAAACCGCTTAAAGAGCACTTAGCTGATAAGTGGTATAGAAATATACACGCTATTGCTATTGGGGCTGAGAGTGTGTGATGTGCCCAAGGTCACCCAGTGGGTTTCCACAGCCAAGCTGGGAATCAAACTCTGGCCTCCAGGGTCATAGTCCAATGCTTAGACCACTACACCATACTGGCACTCTGCTGGGCTTAAAATAGGCTTGAAACATGACATTTTTTTCCTTCATACTCTACTCCCAGAAGGCATGGTGGTTCAGAGGGTAGAAGCACAGTTGGGGTACAGCTTTCTAAGGTCCTGTGAAGGCCAATGCAATTTCCACGCCTGCAACTTTTCCCCACTCCTACCATAGGAGATGCAGTTCAACTTTTGAGAATTGGAAAAAAAAATCTATACAGGCTAGGAAGCTACCAAATGCTGCTGCTGTGGGGAAACTGTCATAGAGATGAGGGTGTAGCTATGTGAGGAAGCGATAAGGACCAAATTACTCAGGGTCACAGAGTGGGCTTCCATGGATGAGTGAGAATGTGAGCTCTGGTGTCCAGAGTCATAGCCCAGCTTCAAACCACTACCACATGCTGGCTCTAAAGAGGAAGGATCAGGCTTCAGATGCTTACTGCTTGGATTGCTTGCCACCATTAAAAGATTCTCCTCCTCTAGGGCAGGCTGACTGGTATCAAGTCTGTGTATCTGTGTATGGAATGTCCTTGAACATTTGGCTCTGCTGCACATACTGAAGTAGATGCAAAGGCAGGGTGAGAAAGTGCAACACAGCTGTGATGAGTAAAAAGCATCTCTAGGTGACCAGTTAGGGAAAGTCGGTATATTTTGGTAGTTCTTCTTCCACCTCTCTTCGTGTCAGGCTGCAAATGGCTCAGACATTTGTGAGCAAATGGAATGGTTACATCTGGGGAAAAGGGACCCGTGATATTTGTGATGAGACAGAAGTAACATTTTATTGTTACTCACAGAGCAGCTCATCTTCCAAATGGATGCAGGCATCCTCAGCTACTTGCATGGTGCAGTGGGGGATTGGGGAGCCTGCAAAGCAATAGGGCAGAGTTATTTCAGCCAACACTAGATTCCAACTCCAGAATTCTGAAAAGCTTTTTTTTTTTTTTTTGGATAGCAAATCCCACCATCTTTGAGAGGATTCTGGATGTTGTAGTCAAAAAAGGGAACATTTCCAAGCTCTGTGCACCTTTCCAGACAAAATGACCCAATATGGCATCTTCTCCTCCTCACCCCAGTAATGAATCAGCCTCTCCCATTTAAAGATGAAGAGCTTCACTCACCTCATACGGTATCTTCCACACAGATTAGCCTGAGACAGAGTGCCTCCCTCGAGATCAATGGTGATGCTCATGTCAAAATGTGACCCTTATCTTCCACCCATTTCTTACTACAACAGGAGCCTATTACCTTCTCTAATCAGTTACAGTTTTCCCCTTTCCTCCCTCTGACCCAAGACAGTTTGTTGCCTGAGGTAAAGGACAAGATGCAGTACACACTCCTATTCAATATACCAAAGCTGACTGCCTGCAAATTGAATCTTCCTTCAACACTGACAGTGGGATAGGGGCTTCCACCATATCTGAGGGTGGGGGATAGGCAGCATGACATCCACAGCTCTGTCTTCCGAGACACAGCAATATCCAAGGGGCTCAGGAAGAACAGCAGGAGAGATTCCACTGCCACTCCACCTTGTATTTGCTGCCTGAGGCAACTGCCTTCCTTACGGTACTGTTTCAACTCAAATCCCTAGTTTCACCATAGGAGACTCTACCAGGCCATTTCCGCCCTACACTGTTATAGTGTGATTACTCCGCTTGCAACATCCTATGGAATTCTGGGGTTTACAGTTTAGGGAGGAGCCATTAGAATTCTCAGCCAGGGAGCTCTTTTGCCTCAGCAAACTATAAACTCCAAAATTCCACAGGATGTTGAAAGCAGAATGACGGTACTATAACAGTGTAGTGCGGAAACGGCCCTAATCTCATTTCCTCCACCAACTGTTCTCCTCAGTCCTCCTTCCAACACTCTGGAGATCAGCCAACACCAGGGCCATTTCCGCACTGCAGTGTTAAACTGCTGCTATTCCACTTGCAACGCTCTGTGGAATTCTGGGGTTTGTAGTTTACTGAGACCAAAGAGTTCTTTGGCTGAGAATTCAAAGTGCCCTTCCCTAAACTACAAACCCCAGAATTTCATAGGAGGTTGATAGTGGAATAGCAGCACTTTAACACCGTAGTGCGGAAATGGTCCAGGACACGGCAAAGTCCCATAAGGAACTGGGCATCCTTGCCCGCTCCCCGGGCAAGCCAGTCCGAGCTCACTTCTCGGCCATTTCCGCACTACACTCTTATAGTGCGATTATTGCACTTTCAACGTCTTATGGAATCCTGGGGTTTGCAGTTTCGGGAGGGACTGGCCCCTCCCGAAACTGCAAACCCCAGGATTCCATAGAACGCTGAAAGTGGAATAATCGCGCTATAAGAGTGTAGTGCGGAAATGGCCCTCGTTAACCTGGTGTTGATCCCCCGAGTCCGTCGTGCACAGTCCTGCTGCTGCACTCCTCCTTTTCCCTGCTGCACGCAAACCCCTGTACAGGAAGCCACCTGGAACACCAAACCAATGCTGACCCCCTTCCCCGGAAAAAGCCACCAGAGCGACTCTTGCAGGCTGCTGCTGCCCCCCCCCGAGTCCTCCCACCCCCATCTCCCATGCCTCCTCCCCCGCCTTCCTCCGACGCCCTGCCTGGGCGGAGCTGGATCGATGCCGCTGCGGCAACTCCTCCGGGCACCCTCATGGGGAGGGATCGCGGTGGACCCGGCGGCGGCGCCAGTGAGGAGAGGGAGGGAAGGGAGAAAGGAGGGAGAGGGGATAGCACGAGCTCGCTGAGGCCCGCCGGGGTAAAGCGACGAGCCGCGCACCTCACCTGCCCCGCCGCCCGACACGACCCAGGTCTCAACAGCGGCCGCATCCCACCTCCGCGAGCGAAGCTGCAGCCACCTTCCCTCCCTCCCCGTGACAGCTCCTAGACGCTCCACCAACCACGACCCACATGGTAAAAGTTCCAGCCAATAAGAGCGTCGCCGGGCTATAATCTTTCGCCAATAAGACGGCCTATCGATATACAGGCCGTTTCTCCTATGCCGCGGGAAGGCGGGATTTCTCCAGTGGTAGCCAATGGTTCAAGAGGGCGGGGAGAGCGACGGTGTGTCCAGGACGGGGGTCCCTTCCAGGGTTCTCTCACTCAGTGGGGGCGGGCTCATGGAGCAGCCCTAGAGCCAATAGGAGAGGAGCTTTGGCAGAGGGGCGTGGCAGAGAAGAAGCGGGTCTCTGCTATTAAAGAAGAGCCCTACTAAGGTTATTTCAGCGCTGCGCTGTTGTGGCGCTGTTGCTGTGCTTTCAACATCCTGGGGTTTGTAGTTTGGGGAGAGGCATTCAGAAGTCTCCACTAGAGAGCTCTTTGGCCTCAGTAAACTACAAACTCTAGAGTTCTTCGGGAGGTTGAAAGTGGAATAACAACACTATAACAGTGTAGTGTGGAAATGGCCCAAGATAAAAAAGGAGGAAGGGGGGGGGGAGTGTTGCAGTGCCTTAAAGACAGTTATTTTGAAGCAATGTGGAGAACGAGGGGTCAAAACTCTAACAGACAATGTAGTTGGGAGGAGGGAACACATTTAGGAACGAGTTTGACCAGAGTTTAAAATATTTAAAATATATTAAAATATATTTTGGTAGTTTAGAGTAAGTGCATAAACAAATCGGGCCACTGGGTTTCTTCATCCCTCTCCTTTCCATTTCATGCTGAAAGAAATGAACACAGCCATTTCTTTAAAAACTTCATCAGCGCTTCAACAAGTAAATAAAAGATAACGCACTTTTATGCATATCCTCTGACTAATAATACAACCCTGGGGGATATCCCATTTAACAACAGGCCAACTGTAACACATGCAGATTGCTCCCTCCCACCCTGGGGACTACACAAGTATACATACTGTTTCACTTCCGTGCCACCATATCCTCTGAAGATGCCAGCCACGGATGCAGGCGAAACGTCGGGAGAAAATACTAATAGAATATGAGCTGAAAGCCCACAACAACCTATAAATAAAAGATGCTTTATTTTAAAAAGATGCTTCATCAAATGAATGAAGTCAGGGTAAGATTTCTGGTGATGAAGTGGGTTTATCCGCATAAAAGATCATGCAAGTGTAAAGACAGGTGCACACTTACACACAAAAACCCAGCATGGTGTAGTGGTTTGAGCACTGGCCTATGACCCTGCAGACCAGGGTTAGGTATCCCACCTGGCCACGGAAACCCCGAGTGATCTTGGGCGTCTCACACACCCTGAGCCCCAGAAAACCCTGTGATAGATTTGCTTTTGGGGTTGCCATAATTCAAAAATGACTGGAAGCACAAAACTTACACATAGGGTTCCCAGATCTCAGGACCTGGCCCTGAGTTTCCAGTTTTCATGGGTTATCTCCAGGCTGAAAACAAGGGCGCAAATTCTCAGTTTTCGTGGTTCAGCTCTGGGCAAGAGCCAAGGGTTAGATGAACATCTCCAGCTGAGGTGGGAGAGTAGCAGATTCTTACAACTTGCAAGACTTCATTGATTTCTAGCTGCAACTTTCAAAGACTCCCAGGGTGTGGTCTATATATTTATTAAGGTTTGTTCCTTTCCTCTTAGTGATTGTAGCACAAGGACTCACGTTCCACTCTGCTCTGCAACCATTCTCTGTCTAGAAGCAAGTAAGCTAGATTAAATGTTCTTTATCCTCTCTCCCTAAGTAAATGAAAAGGAATATTCCTCTTATGTCAATTTGATGTGGGGTCATTTGTAGATCTCAGTTGTTGCTTGGAAACTTCGGGGCTTGGGATGAATCTGAACTCATAACCTTACTTATGCATGCTTATTCAAAAGTAAGTCCCATGATATCCAGTGGCACTTCTCCCTCGTGAGTGGACATCTGAGCAAATATGTATTGGACTGTGAAGTTAAATCTGTTTACCTGTAAGCTGCCATAAAATGTATCTGAACCTGATTTTCATAATAGGTATTACCTCTCACTGTCTTTTATGAGTGCTGCATTTACATTTCTCTGGAAGACTCTAAGAGGAATAGCTGAGCTTTACAACAGGCTGAACAAAGTTGAAGATATTAATTATGACGCTTTTAATATTAAGTGCTGTTCGTGAAAATTTTAAAATGTGTCTTGCTTTAGCTGTTTCACACCCAAGAGTGCAGCATACAAATTGAGCATTCCATGAATTACTGTGTGCATTTTTTTATTAATATGGTGCTTAAAAGATAAATCTTACAGTAATAACAAATATTATTAAATGACTAAAATAAAATGCATTTATACACACACACACACACACACACACATTAAGATAACCAATATCACGATCTTTCTTGCAATGCTAGTAAATACACGTATATGCAATTGTATCCAAATAAGATATTATACCTCCTTCTTTGTACCTGATATTGTCAAAGCTTCACTTCCAACTTTCCTTTGGAGGGTTTCTTTTAGCTCATAAATTTAAAGACCCCTCTATTTACCAAACCTTCTCACATCTAAACTCAAACCAATTTAGATCTATTTCTTAACTTGTTCTGCATCTCTGCCCAATTGCTGCTGCTTCTTCTTTTTTTCTCATGAAGAAAATGAGGCTGATTGTATCCCACTAATTAAGTACATAAAGAACAAAATGGACATGTAGAAGGTAATGTGTAATAATAATAATTATGCAAAAGTAAATTGACAGTGTGTAAGTCATAGTTCGGACAAAAAATGAAGTTGTGAATTTAAAAACTATAAAAACAGATGAGAATGTGTAAGAATTACCGAGTGCATTTTATAGGCAGCTACCATCTTTACTGGGTTTACACATGAAGTCAGAGAATATGGTATCTGTGTATCCTTAATGGCTGAAATGCACTTATGAATAAAGCAACATTACTTAGAATTCCTGAAGTGTATCGCAATCCATGACTGCATATATGGATCTGTAAAATAGGTTCTGACAATTAGTTTTTTCCCCCCAAAATAGAAAAGTATAATTGTTTAAAATATCAGTTAGAATCACTTTAAAACAGCCAATCTGTACAAAATCATCTTTTTTAGAGACTGATATACTAAGAGAACAATGGCCTTCTATGGAGTCTGACACAGTGCCTGTGGGTATCACAGAAGCATTGATACCTTCCAAGGGAAGACACCTGTTGAGCCTTCTATCTTTTTTGAGGTGTGTCTGTGTGCATGATACACATACACACATACATACACCCAGCATTTCAAAAGATTTCTTTCTTTTGTTTTCCCCCCTTTAAGCAGGAAAAGCAAACTAGAAAGAAAAGCACCAGCTTCCTGCTACCTCTTTCCTGGCATGCCGCTGGGCCTGAAACATCACTTGACAATGGAAGGAAGATGATGGGGACCTGTAGGCCCACATTCTCTCTCCAATGTCCGCAGCTAGCTAGTTAGCTAAAATGCTTTTGAAAGTGGAGAGGAAGAGAACTTGCTTCAGCCTGGAATGTGGTCTGGGAGGTGTTCTGCCTCAGAATTTTCTGTATTCTTTTGTGTACTTTAGTTGTCTTGGATGTGTGCGTGATGGTGGTTGTTGCTGTTGTTGTTGTTGTTGTTATTATTATTATTGGGAGCTGGGCATTTCTTTGAGCCAATTTTCTTTTTGTGAAATTTCTTGAAGAAATTACTTGGACTTTTTTTTTTTTTTTTTTGACTAGCATCCCTCTCATGGAGCAGCCATTTGGCAACTTAACAGGCCACTCGTTGGCAACCGTTTTGTGACCCCGCACGGTACTAGTTCCCATGAATGGGCAATACTAGGAATTTCAGCATGTGTTTCTTGTTATATGGTTGTGTGACGTGCAACACCTGGGCCATTTCTGCACTAGACTATTATAGTGCTATTATTCCACTTTCAACATCCTATGGAATCCTGGGGCCCCTCCCTAAACTGCAAACCCCAGGATTCCATAGGATGTTGAAAGTGGAATAATAGCACTATAACAGTCTTGTGCGGAGATGGCTCCAGTGAAATTCCCTCTTCTATACAGCCGTTAAAGGTACAAGAGCCTTCTCCAGTTTTTAATCTGACAACTCTACGTATAACCCTTTCCCACACCTCTCTCTCCTTCCTCCTAATGTACATTTACTATGAAATAGGGGTGTGTCCCTCTCTTTTTCTTTGTCAACTGTGGATGCTAAAGATGGTTGAAAACTGGGGCTGTGTAATCTGGTTGCATTCACAGATTACAGTTTTTAAATGGAATTGATCCTTTTATTACACTCTTACAGTGAAGAAGGTGATCTTCTGTTACGCTGATTATAGTGGCAGCGTTGACTGTGTTGCCTGAGGACTGTGACAGGGGAGAAGTGTTTTTCCTTTCAGCAGCCCCTTGTCTTTCCCATAATCAGTGTAATTGTCCTTATTTTATAGTCTTTAAAATAAACAGCCACCCATTTTCTTGAATGGCCTTCATCCAAACTCTCCACACTGTAATCATACATTAAATAAATTGTACTACATATGTGATGAAGACTACATGAAAAAAGGGGAGGACACCACTTTATTAGGCTGATCACAGTTTCAGGGACATAACCATTCATTTCAACTCATTACAGTCAAAAGGGGTGTGAACATTTTATCACTAGGCAGTCTAGACATCTGAACAGCTGGTGAAGTTCTTCAACATATCAGCTTCCAGGCACCAGTGCTATAGACACTAGAGATGTTTCCCCCAAGATGCTTGAAAAAAATTTGCCTGGGAGGCAGCTACAAGTGGGAAAACCATTCCATGTCTAGAAGGAGCTTAACTGTTGGCCGTAGCAGCGGCGAAAGTGGAGACAATGGATGGATTTTTTTTTTTAGCCACCCTTTCTGTGTTTGCTAATATCAAAGTACACTTTCAGTTCTGTTCTTGTTCTGTCATGATAGTCAATTCTGTATAATTCTGTATATTCTGTATATAGTCAATATACAGCAGATATTGTATACTGAGAGAGATGGTTTTGTGTTGACTGCATAAGATGAGTATCTCAGCATCCTGAAACCTCATAAAGTGCATCCTTCCTGTGATTTTTTTTTTTTATTAAAACATTTCTAGAGACCACACTCACCCACTGGGTGCATGGGGTGATGGTGGTGGTGGAAAGGAACAACTTCCTGCCCTTTTTGTTTAGCCCTTAGTCTCAAAGCATTCTTTGAAATGGAGCGGGGGGGGGATGATGGGATACTTTTTTAGTGCCAGCCAGCTAAAAGAAATCAGAAGAAGACTAGGACTTGGAAGGGCAGCTATGAAGGCACTAGACAAGATGCTGAAGTGTAAAGATAAATAATTGAATACTAAAGTTAGGATTGTCCATGCTATTGTATTTCCAATTTCTGTGTATGGTTGTGAATGCTGGACAGTAAAGAAAGCAGATAGGAAGAAAATAAACTCATTCAAAACATGGTGCTGGAGAAGATGTCTACAGATACCCTGGACTGCTAAAAAGACAAATGAATAGGTCCTAAAGAAAATTAAGCCTGAACTTTCCTAAAACCTAAGATGTCCAAACAGAGGCTATCATACTTTGGCCATATCATGAGAAGATGTAACTCACTAGAAAATACAGGTAGAAGGCAGTAGAAAAAGAGGAAGACCACATTATGGATGGATAGACTCAACAAGGAAGCCACATCCCCGAATCTGCAAGACCTGAGCAGGGCAGTTGATGGTAGGGTGATATGGAGTCTCTTATTCATAGGGTCACAAAAGTTGAAGTTGACTTGATAGCAGTTAACAACAACAGAGCTAAACCACAGGAATCTTCTTCAGAAGTTAATCCAGGAGTTCCTTGGCTATGTTGCATGGAGGAGCAGGTGAAACTAAAGGACTTATGAACCACCACAAAGGAATCCAGACCCTCAGGAGGGAGGGTTGTGGGTTCTTACCTTCCTCCTGAGATGGGGACTTCTGTTTCACAGGAGGAATTGTTGACAGGATCACATCCAGAGACAGTTGATTCTCACTGCGGCTTGTGGGATGGAGGACGGAATTACTGGAGGCATAGCCAAATGCATCTAGTTTGTTACCCAATATCCTCCTTTGCAAGAGCCAAGTGCACCTTCTATCACCCTGCTGGTTGGGAGGGCTATTTGGGTTGATGTGGTCAGTGCCCTTTCTGCCCAAGCAACAGGACCCAGAGGGGCCTGGTAATTAAAGATGCTAGTTATGTTATGTGAGGCAGTGCCTGTTTATGGAGAAAGACTCCTCACGGGGTAAAGGACTTCTTGTCAGCAAGTCCTTCATATGAAGAGGACCTCAGTCTCTCTAGTGATCTGTAGTTGAGCCTGGGTAGGGTTTTGGTAATGCAGGTGCATGAGTTTCAGGGAAGGCTGCTGGAGCATTCTGTATATCTGTGGTAGATCAAACTTATAATTTCCCTGGCAATCTATTCCTTGTTCTACTGGAGCTTTTCATATCCTCCTGGAGCTAAGTTTGCCTTTAAATTCTGGATTCAGGTTTACCTGGATAATTTGTTTCTTGTTTGGACCTTCTCCTTGGACTGCTTTGATTTCCACCTTTGACTCTATGTAGAAGAGGACATATATTTCCTAAGTATTTAACACAACCCCTTTCTCAGCATTTAGAATGCTGTAGAAAGAAAACATGTGGCTCTAGGAAAATGTGGCTAAGATGAGTAATTTGCTCTGGTTTCAGGATTTCGGCTTTTTTGGTTCCAAAATGTTCAGTGGTGTTTGTTCAACAACCAAAATGTCTGGTTATATTTGGTATCCGAGTTTTTGAGGCACTGGATAATCCATGAATGTGTGGCCTGACACCCCTTCCTTTCAGTCAGCTGTCCTGCCAGCACTTCACTCTCTTGCCAGTTTCCTTTTTGCATTCTGCTCCTGATTTAGAGTTCTTGAAGAGAAGCAAGACTCAGGAGAGTCTCTTCATTGCCAAGGCACAGCCCCAGGGAAATGTGAAATAGGACATGAATCTTCTTTCTGTGGTAGTCTCTGCTACTGTCTGTCAGCCCCTACAGCCACATTTCCTGGGTATTGCTGCTATGATTTTGTTTTGGAACCTGCCTTGATATCTAATATCAATAATAATAACAATAATATCAATAACAATAATAATATCCTCCAGGATATTCTCTATCCTGAAAGGGAGAACATCTTCTCCACTTTGATTTTTGTGTCCAGGTCTGTTTTCAGTCTGAACACATACAGAGCAACATCTTCATGATTTTGAGGACTAAACTAAGGCTGCCAAGTACAGGGATATGTTTAATATATGGTATTTTCAATTTAACAAGGAAGCTGTGGAGGGACAGAAGACAGGATTGGGGCCATAATAAGTACAACTGGGGGAGTTCAATGAAGTATCGCAGAAGGATACCATAGAGCTTGGAGAGATGCAGAAAAGGGCCACCAAAATGAGTAAGGAGGTAAAATAAAGTAGGCCTGCAAATAACACTAGTTTGCTTTATATGGTTTCAATTATGCGCTGGCTTCCAGTATGACTTGCTGTGCTTGCAGTATTGCTGGCTGGTGCTACCTTGTGCTGCTTGCGGTATCTGCTGCTGCTGGCCTCCTTGCTCATGCTGCTCACTCTGCTCATAGTATCTGGTGCTTCTGGCTGATGCTACCTTGGGTTCCACATTATATGCAAAAATCATGCAACGCACAGATCCCTCACATTATATGCATTATATGCAGGCCCACCGTAGTTACAATGTTTAGGGCTTTGTAGTTTAGGGGAAAAAAGGCAAGTGAGGGAAACACAACAGAATTATAAAGGTATGCCTGGCATGAAAAAAATGGATAGCCATAGATTTTCTTCTTCCTTAGTCTTAGAACCCATTATCCAGTGAAGCAGAATGGTGGGAGATGTAGGAGAGAAAGAAGGCAGTACTTCCTCACACATACTACAATGTGGTGTTTGCCGCTGGAAGATGTAGCAAGAGCTGCTGACTTCAGAAGACTTTAAAATGAGATAGGGTACGTTCCTTGAGGATAAGACTAGTAATAACTACTAATCATGGTGTCTGGTTATTATCTATGACATCAGCAGCAGTGGGTCTCTTTGTTATCAAGAGTTGCTGGAGGACCACAGTGTGAGAGGGCTTATGCCCCTCATGTTCTGTTTGTGAGCTTTCCATTGAGGGAACTGCTTGATCTCTGGGAGAGGAGAATGTCTGGCTAAGTAGGTCTTTGGTTTGATCCAGGAGAGTTTCCTTATACTGATGCTGATGTCATTTTGATGATGCTACAACAGCTCCTAGTACAGCTAGTATCTGCCTTACAAGTAAAAAACTAGCAGTATAGATAGCTTCTTTTCTCTTCCTGTTTGCTAGTCTGTTTCTGGAGTGGAATATTTTTGGCAAGGGAAGAATAGAATAAATGATATACCCCCTTCAGCACAGTCTGATATGTTTGTGACAATGCTGCCTTTGCTTGGCTGCAAGCGTCCAAATGCACCTAATTTTTGTACAGAAACTAGGGCATGATCTCCATGTGGATATGCAGGCAAAGCCCAAGACTCTATGCAGAGGGCTCTCCCTTGATATTTCCAACATCTCTCAAAGTCTCTGTGATTAGCCCATCACTGATGTGTATGGCTACAAAATTACAAATACTTTTCTTTCACTAGTGAGTAAACACAACCAGTCCATGGCCATCAAAGATTAGAGTTAAAAAAAAAAAGATAGATTTCTGGGCCAACGAGCCCCAGAACCACTCTTTTTCATATTCTGGTACACCAGGATGATGAACAGTGTTCAATGACAAAAGCCAACAGGAAGAAAATCAACTCATTTGAAGTATGGTACTTGAGAAGTGTTGTACGGGTACCATGAATAGCTAAAAAGATAAATGGATGAGTTTTAGGCCATTTCCGTACTACACTGTTATAGTGCTATTATTCCACTTTCAACATCCTATGGAATCCTGAGGTTTGCAGTTTAGGGAGGAGCATTTAGAATTCTCAGCCAGAGAGCTCTTTGGCCTCAGTAGACTACAAAGCCCAGAATTCCACAGGATGTTGAAAGTGGAATAATAGCACTATAACAGTCTAGTGCAGAAATGGCCTTAGAAAAAATGAAGCCAGAATTTTCATTCAAAGTGAAGATGACTAAACTGAGGCTGTCGTATCTTGGACGTATCATGAGATGATATGACTTATTAGAAAAGACAGTGGTGCTTGGTAAAATGGAAGGTAGTAGGAAAAGAGGGAGAATACAGTATAGGTGGAAAGATTCTTTCAGGGAAGCCCTGGCTCCCAGTATGGCTTGCTCTGCTTGCAATATTTGGTAGTTTGCAAGACCTGAGCAGGGCAACTAAGAACTGGGGATCTTGGAGGTCTTATTCATAGGGACACAAAAAGCGGAAGTTGATAGCAGCAGTGATACCAGTATGGGAATTATGGCCCTCTCAATATCATTGTACTGTAGCTCTTAACAGCCGGGTGCTATTCTGGGCAGGGCTGCTGGAAGGTGCAGTTCAACAGTGTTTGGAAGGCTGCACAGTTTCCATCTCTGTAGTACACAGTTGAGAGAGCCACTGTGGTGAAGTGGACTGAGAGCTGAACTATGACTCCGGAGACCAGGGTTTGATTCCCCACTTGGCCATGGAAACCACTGGGTGACCCTGAATACATCACACATTCAGCTCCATAAAGGCCTGTGATAGCTTTGCCTTGGGAAGCCATAAGTCAGAAACAACTGTAAGGCACACAACAGCAACAAATACACAATTGAACAGGGACTGAAAAAGCATAGGGGGAGGTAAGGGATGTTTCACCTTGATGACTGGATGCTCCAACTAGATTATTCCTCATTCTAATCATTAAGGGAAATGTTACACAGTTTTACACTTTCCTCTGAAACTGCACACTTCGAAAATTTAGGGCTGTAGATTTCCCTGAGTTTATTTGTTAGAGAATTCTTGCCATGGGCTGGAATTGGACATGGAGATTTTTGCGTTCACTGGACCTGAATGGATCTAGAGATTTGTTGTTGTTAACTTCCATCAAGTGGACTTTGACTTATGGTGACCCTCTTCCAACAGCCTTGCTCAAGTCTTGCAACTCAGAGCCATAGTTTCCTTGACTAAGTTTATCTGTAATGTGGTCTTTCTCTTTTCCTGCTGTCTCCCACTTTGCCAAGCATCCTTGCCTAAGAAATCCATAGAAAATTAATGGGGTTGACACAAGTCAACAGACAGCCACATGCTCATGCATTGTCTTTTCCAATACGTCACATTGTTTCATCCTATGTCCAAAGTATGACAGCCTCAGTTTAGTCATCTTGGCTTCTAAAGAGAGCTTTTCAGGCTTGATTTGCTCTTGGACCCATTTATTTATTTGTGGTCAATCCATGGAATTCACAGAACTCTCCTCCAGCTCCACATTTTAGATGTGTTGATTTGGTTATTGCTCATAATTTGGGTGTTCCTTCACAAGAAATGCAACTGGTCACTATGACCAATTTGCCTGAGTTGGTCCATTAATACATTTGCAGATTCAGTGAGATTCTAACTGAGAAAACACAGACCATTTCCGCATTAGACTGTTATTGTTCCACTTTCAACAGCCTATGGAATCCTGGGATTTGCAGACCCCAGGATTCCATAGGATGTTGAAAGTGGAACAATAGCACTGTAACAGTCTAGTGCGGAAATGATCATAGTCATGATGATAATAATGCAACTCCTTGTCAGATTGCAAGTATCCAAAAACATGAAAATTGGGGCTGAAACCACGGGATAACTCTGACATCTAGTGGACAAAGCAATGAACTTAACTGCTAGAAAGTGGCTGAAAATGACAAGGATCTGGTGGTACGTTTGAGAAAAAATGGAAATTGTATAAAATACAATAATATTGATAAATGTTCAGGGTGGGACAAAGATCCAGTTTAATCCAGTATGACTGCGATGGGTAGCAGTGGCCATCCAAAAGCTGTTGGACTGTAAGTCCCGTCAGTCTGAGCCAGAGTAGCTGATAGTGAGAAATCCTGAGAACTGAGGTATAACAGCTTATATAGAGGGATAGTGTTGCCTACCTCTGCCAGATATTTATTTATTTGTTTGTTTTTGCTGTATATATTTCCATCTATATGCACACATTTCCAATAAAAGCTAATTTTTTTGGGGAGGGTAACTCTTTTGAGAAAAAGGCAACAACTCCCATCAACCCTAATCTGTATAGCCAGTGCTGTGGGGTGGTGGAAGTTGTAGACCAAAAACATCTGGAGGCATTGATGGATGGTGGTTTCCATGTCAATGAAGTGGTGAAGACACTCTTCATTTTACTCTTTAAAGAGCTATCCATGGTGCTGAAACTATTTAGGGAATAAGGTTCAAAAGTCCTGGATACTTTATGTGAAGTACAGACTAGAATCTGGTGCTGCTTCACAATTCCACTTGGCATGAAATCCATTATGTTATGTCCTCCTGCCCAAAGTTTCTTTAGCCAATCTTAAGGTTTCCAGACATCTGCTGATCCTTCCAGCTTCTCAGTTGCTGATGCCTTTTTAGCTACTTCAGGGCAACGTTCAGAAAATAAGTTAGCTATATATGATGCCAGGGCTGGCCCTATCATTAGACAGGGTGAGGCAGTGGCCTGAAGCAGTATATGCTGGGAACCAGCAGCAGGAGAGAACTGCATGCTAAATAGGTTACCCTCTACCTCCAAAGCTACCCTGCTTACTTCAACTGCGGTGAAGGATGTGCCATCACCAGCACTGAAGAAATATTTAATCACTGGTCCTGTTGGCTTGTGTACATGGAATGGAAGAGGGTGTTCTTCACCTTGGGGCAGTCCTGCATGATACACACATATATTGGTTTATATGTGCTACACACCCACACCCACTCACCCACCCACACAGTGATAGCAACTAACTAATTAAAATCAATTAAGTTTGAAATTTCTGGTGAGAATACAGGTAATTAAATTCATTCATAACTTAATCGATTGACTTCAGTTTGATTTTCAGCATTAACTTAATTCCAGAACCTCATTAATTACATTATTAAAAGGGATACTATGGTGAAGAGCCAATAAACTTAACATTTCCTAGTTTATTCTTTAATAAATATAACTGGCTTTATTTTTCAATATGATATTTGAGTTAATTTTAATCTATAAAGATTTGAAACCGATAAGTATCCAGGGCATCTTGGGAAGGAGATACTCTTCTTTGCATTCAGATAATCCGCCTGTGCCCGACACTGAACTACACATACAGGGTCCTCATCTGTCCAGGAAACAGAGGGCATTTCTGCACTACACTGTTATAGTGCTATTATTCTACTTTCAATCAACATCCGGTGGAATCCTGGGTTTTGTGGTTTCCTGAGGCCAAAGAGCTCTCTGGCTAAGAATTCTAAATGCCCCTCCCTAAACTGCAACCCCCAGTATTCCATAGGATGTTGAAAGTGGAATAATAGCACTATAACAGTGTAGTGCAGAAATGGCCAGAATTTTGAAATTATTAACCTTAGGACTTTTACTGTGATCCATCTGGAATCAGTGGGAAAGGAGAAGGTTAAGGAGATGAGATTATAAGAGAGGAAGGGATGCAAAATAAAGAGTTTGGTGGCATGAATGAGATACCGGATTTTTCAAAAGTCAATGCAGCTAAACAAAAGGGAGAGGTTAAGCACATTAGAAGAGAAGAAGACAGGTGGGATTTGGCGGGATGAATGACAAATGAGATTTTCAAAAATTCATTCAGCTATTTCCTTCTTTCTCAAGCTCAAGACATGGAGGTGAGTAGATAGGTGGAATAGAGTTGAGTAAAATTACCTGTGGCATTTTTCAGCATCAGTCTGGTAAAGGTTGTTGGTTCAGGCCTGTATATTAAGCTGTACCAATAACAATAATAATTCTTTATTTCTTACCTGCCTCTTCCCAAAGTTTGAGGTGGGGTACAACATAAATTAAAATGCAGTTAAAATGCATCATAAATTAAAATACAGTAAACACATAAAATCATTTAAAATACAAATATATCATAATTAAAACACACCATTATTAAAATACATAATGATTAAAAATAGACTGGATAGGCCATCCGTAAGAGATGGCAATAAGGCGTAAACATAAAAGTTAATTTTTCTCACTTCTAACATAAATGTAATTGGACTGGACTTTTTAGCTTGTTCATGATTATCTAAACACAATAGTAACCCTTTTCTACTAACTTCCCTATCTCTGCACACACTTCCATACTTACACAGATATGTGTGTATGTACTATAAAGTGTTTGTTTATACAACTGTTTTGCTGTACAGATTCTTATGCCTGGTCACAGAGTTGCCAAACTTAATTTGTTATCGAACGGGACCAAAACACAGAATGCACTAAGGTTTTGGGTCTGATTTGTCACCAGAATTGGATAACTCATGAAGAAACACTCTATTCTCCCTTTGTTATAGAATGCACATTCCTGAACTGAGTTTGACTAGACCTGATGTTTACACTTAGGTTAACATCTTGAACATTCTGCAGCTTTGGGACTGACAGGCAAACTTTAGGGCTTTTCCCCCCAGACAGTTGTGGGTTTGGTGCCCTTAGCATGGAATTTGTATGAATCAGATTTTTAGCATTGTAGGTGCTTACATTTCATCTTTTGTTTCATTCAAATCATAAGCAAAATTATTAACACCAGTGCAGGTAATGCTTGGTAAATTTCCTAACAGTAAGGTAAAAAAATAAATGCAGAGGGTAGCGAGATTGATTACAAAACAACATCCAAAGTCTACATTGCAGTGTAGCTTTACTAGACTAAATGGAAGATGCAAAAATAATTAACAATAGCTTTTGAAGCACACTGGCTTCCTTATTAGGCAAAGATGTTAAAAATCACGTGGAGGAACAATGTAAAGTTTGTGTTTGTGTATGTGCAATTGTAGTTTGGTGTTTCCTCCAGCAGGTGGCAAAACTGTTCCATTCCACCCTCTTTCTCCTGAGAGAGAGGACCATGTTAAAAATTTACTGTCTCACCTGCTGGCTCAGCTGCAGAGGACAAACCAAAAACACAGAAGCTAATCTCCAACCACTGGCTGAGAATATTCAGAATGCAAATGGACACTTTTAAGGGTCGTCCTCCAGTTGCAGGAATCTTGGCCAAGTAATCCAGTGAGATTTAAATGCAATGAAATTGGTCTGTAAAATCTGCATATGCATATGCAACACCTTAGAGGATGCATTCTTTTTCTAAGGAATATGCTGCTAAATACAAAATGCAGGCAAAGTGCAGGTTATGTCCCATAAAGCCCCATATGGCTTGGGTCCAGGTGAGCCTGTTGTTATTTTCAGATCTGCTGGGTCGCCCTTTGCTCTGTCCCACGACCCTTTCAGCTACATCTGCTGGGGAACATGGGAGAGGACTTTCTTTGTGGTCGCTTCCAGGCTCCCTTCCTAGACAGGTTATTTTGGTCCCTTCCCTGTTATCCTTCTGTAGGCAGACTATTTTGTTTTGGCAGGCCTTTGAGGACTGATTGCTCAAGTAGGAAAGGGCCTTTCAGAATGTGTTGTACCGTTCATCTGTTGTTTCCTTTTCAACAGTCAGGCTTTGAAATCTAATTGATTTTCAGTTTGTTGTTTAATTGTATTTTTCATTTTCGTACGAATTTTAAAGTGGTCTCTGTTTTAACCTTGGTAAGCCATCTTGAGTCCTGCATGGGAAGAAGGCCACTGAATTAATAATGCCACTGAATATGAGTTAGAATCACAGAATCATACAGCCCAAAGCAACCGCAAGTGCCTTGAGTCTAACCCCCTGCCATGCAGGAATATCCAATCAAACGTTCAAAGCAGTTGATGGGGTACAGCCGGGCTACTGCCTTGCACTCTGCCTGCAAACTTCAGGAAGGCATCTGGTTGGCCACTGTAGCCATAACTGTTCAACCACTTCACTTCAAGGTTTCTGTGACGCCCCTTGTTCTGTTTGCCTAGAAATGGGGTTCTATGATGGCAGTTGCAGCAAGTACTGTTCTACCGGCACCGAACCATTCATGTTGAAGATCAGCCATAAATAGCATAGCAAAGAAAGAATTTAGGCTAAGCTGGAATAAATATTCTTCAAGCACATAAATCTACAAAGCCTTTCAGACTCTTTCTTTCCCTGTGTTTCATTTATTCCATTGACTCGCTTGCTGTTTTGAGAACGTGACTCTAGAGGGGAGGGTGGGGAGAGGAAGCAGGCATGATGACATAAGGAGAGACAGAGGCAAGTGGTATTTTGAGGAAGAAAGACTGTGCCTTTGGGAATAGCGGTAGATTTGCAAATCGCTTGCCTTCTTGGAGTCCAGATGAAAGAGCTGGTCTACAATTTGATGTGTGCCATGCAAAATTAAGTCCTTGTGATGGATTCGGCCCCAGTGCTGCCATGATGCAGGCTGTGTTTATGACAATCTCATTGTCGCAATGAGATCGGGTGTGATGCAATGGTCAGAGTGACAGTCTCGTACTAGGGGGAGATCAGCATTTAGATCCTCGCTGTGAGTAAGGCTTGCTGGTTCACTTTGAGCTTGTTATGCTCTGCCAGTCAAATCTACCTCGCAATGTTGTTGTGAGTGATAGAGAACTCAGTTTCAGTGGAGATAAAAGGATGGAGATGGATAAAACAGCAATTGCTTTGAGCTTGTTAGAAGAAGGGAGAGATTATAACATAGGATCATAGAATCATAGAGTCGGAAGAGACCACAGGAGCCATCCACTCCAACCCCCTGCCATGCAGGAACCCACATCAAAGCACTCCCAACAGATGGCCATCCAGCCTCTGCTTAAAAGCCTCCAAAGAAGGAGACTCCACCACACTCCGAGGCAGCATGTTCCACTGCTGGACAGCTCTGACAGTCAGGAATTTCTTCTTGAGGTTTAGGTGGAATTTCTTTTCCTGTAGTTTGAATCCATTGCTCCTTGTCCTAGGCCCTTTCTGCACCTTACCTTTTTTTTGGCGCTGGGGTGCGGGGATCATGCAAGCAGCCTCCAGTGAGAAGCTCTCATGTCCCCACTGCTTCAGCTCCGCATGAGCTGCCTGCTCCTGAACAGGTAGCGTGAGAACCCTGCCTCTTCCTTCTGCAGCGCAGCCTGGGAGTTTCCCAGGCTGTGCTGGGGCAGGAAGCGTGACCGGAGGCTCCGCATGCATGGCAAGTGTGAGTGGGGCCCTGGAGCAATGTGCGATCGTGCACCATTTTTGGCTGAAAGCCAAAAATGAAAAAGTGCGCGAGCGGTGCCTGCCCCACCCTGGAGCGTCACGCGATTGTGAGTGCATCGTGCAGATTGCTCCTCACAGTCGCGCAACACTCGGGGGGGCCTTTTGCATGG
Source organism: Cyclura pinguis (assembly GCA_030412105.1). NCBI lineage: Eukaryota > Metazoa > Chordata > Lepidosauria > Squamata > Iguanidae > Cyclura > Cyclura pinguis. Next base: position 103,301,661 of record CM059604.1, read on the forward strand.
CAAATGCCATGTGAAAAGGTCCCTAGTCTCTGGAGCAGTAGAAAACAAGCCCGCTTCCTCTTTGACATGACATTCCTTCAAATACTTAAACATGGCTATCATGTCCCCTCTTAACCCTCTCTTCCGCAGACTAAACATACCCAGCTCCCTAAGCCGCTCCTCATAGGGCATGGCTTCCAGACCCTTCACCATTTTGGTCACCTTCCTCTGGGCATGTTCCAGCTTGTCGATATCCTTCTTAAAATGAGGTGCCCAGAACTGGACCCAGTATTCCATATGAAGTCTGACCAAAGCAGAATAGAGTGGTACTATTACCTCCCTTGATCTAGACACCATACTCCTATTGATGCAACCAAAAATCTCATTGGCTTTCTTGGCTGCCACATCACACTGCTGACTCATGTTCAGCTTGTGGTCCACTTAGATCCCTTTCACATGTACTGTTATTCAGCAATGATAAACAGTCAATAGATTCCTGCCTGTAGAGCACTGCGGTCTTTGCGGAATCCAAAAACTTCCTAATATTCCTAATATTATTTCAGGAACACAGCTCTCAGAATCCTCAGCCAAACTGGTTGCAGGATTCAAGGGCTTCTTATCCCCAAAAGTCACTTTGCCAGGTCGATCTGTTTTGTTCATGCAGCCTACAACTGTCTGCTCTACCTCACCTTGCTCTTTTAAGGTTTCAGGCGAAGTTTATTCCTGGTCCTTTTTAACTGGTGATCATAGGGAGCTGAAGCTGGGACCTTCTGCCTACAAAGCATGTTTTTGACCATCCATCTATGCCCTGACCTTCAAGCACCAGCTCCTCATTCTCCCTGGAGGGGCTGTTCCATGGGGATTTGTATTTGTAACCACAGAGCTACAGAGCAGGATGGCAGGCTAGACACTAGGAAGGAATCAAGGATGCTTCTTAGAAGAGCGTATGTGTCTGGACTTCCATGTGCTTCCTTGCGAAGAGCACCATTTCTTTAAAACCATAACGTTTTGCTAAGGTCAGATAAAATGCCTATAGAGTCCAGCATCCTGTTTCACATTGTTGCTTACCAGATCTTTTTCAGAACTTACATTGCAGGGAATGAACCTGATGTTGCTGCTCCACTCTTGTCTTCCCTTGCTGTATACATGCAAGTCTCAATTTATGTCAGGGTTGCATTCCTGGATCCACAATGTAAACTGAGACTGATTTAAATGGCGGAAGCCAGCTGTATAGTGAATAGTTGGAGATCTGAGGGATGCATTCTGACAGAGCTGAACTAGTTGCTAAGTTAGTAATTTTATTCAACCTGTCACTAATTTTAAAGAGGTTTAAAACATGAAATATCAGAGCTTACCTTTTTTCAGGCTAGAGAAATACTTCCTTTCCAGACAATAAGACTCTTAAATGCTCATCCTCCATCAAAGCAAGCAGAAAAAGTCCCTTCCAGCCACACCCAAACTCCCAAGATTCCAGTTTCTTCATTCCCCCTCACATACCCTTTGTAAGCTTGCAAAAGAGACCCCAAAAACACAAACACTACAATTGCTACTGTTCCTCCTCTACCTGGCCAGATAAAGGAAACCCAGTCCCCTTACCTTTTCTTGCCACTCAGAATTCCTAACAGAACTCCAAACTTACCCTCTTTGTTCTCTCACCTTGCTCAGCTGCACAGGCACACTAGGAGAGTTCTGCATTGTGGATAAGACATTCATTCATTTGTTTGTTCTTTCATTTCTGGAGAATTTGTAAATTTGAAATGCTGTGAATTGGGGCGTTGCAAATGGTTAGTCACTGGTATTTGGTGGGATGCTCTCTCTGGAACACGGATGTTCCATATTGCCATGTCTCGTGACTAATCACTTTTGGCAGGCTGCTCCATTCGCTGGAAACATCAGAGGCAACAAGGCGGTTACCTTTATGGCAATAGCAAGGAAACATCAGCTCTCCAAATGTTTTGGACTTTAGGACCATGGCCTATAGTTAGAAACTGCTGGAGTTGTACTGTCTAGTAGTATCTGGAGAGCCAAAGCTTCCCCAAGTCCTGTTTTATTCCTTGTGATAAAAACAACTACATAAGGGCTGAAGAAATGGCTGTAACATAGTGGCCATTTCCACACTAGACTGTTATAGTGCTATTATTCCATTTTCAACATCCTATGGAATCCTGTGGTTTGCAGTTTAGGGAAGCGCCTCAAGGCCTCTCCCTAAACTGCAGACTCCAGGATTCCATAGGATGTTGAAAGTAAAATAATAGCACTGTAATAGTCTGGTGTGGAAATGGTCAGTGTAAGCAAACTTGATTTCACTTTAGTAGTGATTGCACAAGATAGTCTCAGTAAGCCAATGTTATATAGCTTTCAGTCCCATTTGCCTGCTCTGCAATATGGGAAAAATAAGTGTGACCTACACTGTAGGGGTTTTGTAAAGTTTCAGGAGCTATTTTACTACATGTTGAGTATTGATCACAGTGACAACAAAGTGAGTGATAAAGATAACACAACACCTCATTGATTATCAGAGCATCAAATTCTAATAACAAAACTCACACCTAAATGTGCTTTTGGCCTTTTATTCCAAGAGATCTGCCCCTACGCTTGAAAAATGCAAGACTTTGGAGAATATTACTGTACATGATAACAACAGCTCATATTGAATATGCAAAGATGTGGAAAATTCAGCAAATACCCACATTAGAACAATGGTGGGGTACACTGATTGAAAACAAAAATGCTGATATGGTCTCTCAGAGATTAAAAGGGAAATCAGATGAAGAGATACAAAAAGAATGGCAAATTGTAATGGTTAATTGCTGGGTACCATCAGATGGAAATCTGTGATTCATGATTTAAGATAAATTATGAGAGGGCTACATGATATATATCATGAAGCGGGAATATGGAGATGGAAATGCAAGAATCAACAAGTAATAATAGCACTAAAACGTAGTACAATATTTTAAGCACGTTAAGAAATATTGATAATGAAATCTAGATCAGTGTGGAAGATCAGAAATATTTCAAATAAGTTGACAGTTGGAATTGTTTGTTTTATATCTGAATTTGAATAAAATGATTATAAAAGAAAAAAGAAAAATGCAAGACTCTGTTAACCAAATCCAACACTGATTTTTGGGGGGGAGGGGGGGCAAAATATGGGCAAAAAGGAATATTGTACAATTCTTCCGAATAAATCTGGCAGAGCGAACACTGCAGAATAACTAATAAGAATTGCTGAATGAATAGATGAATAAGAGGAATCATGTTGATTCACTTCAGTGGAATGAATTAAAAGCCTTTAGAAATCAGCTTTTCTTGCCGTAGATTTTGGGTTTGCTTAGGGCAAAAAATGGATGTGTATAATCTCAAGTACACCTAACCCTGTGTGTCGTCTGCTATAAAGCAGTGGTTAACTGAATGGGGTGTGTGTGTGTGGGAGGAGAGAGAAAGGATCCACCACGCAACAGCTTATCACAGATTTTTGTCAGCAGAAGGTTCTATATATCAAAGCAGAGTAAGGCTGAAAGATGGGAGCTCCTTATTCTTGTTTTGTTGCAGCAAGATATCTGTTGGCACAGCTGGCACAAGCAGACTGGACTGGTTTGTTCCTGTCTTTGGATTCTCCTCCTCCCTGCTGTGTTCTCACATCCATCTCTGCATTATAGCTGGAGTCATCCATTCAGAACAAATCTGCCTTTATTTCATAGCTATACCTACGTAATAGTTGTTATAATCGTTTTATTTTTGGTAGGGTCTTTCTTCAAGCAGCTGCATGCAGATGATCGTCTACTGAATCAAGTTGTATCCTGCCATTTTCATTCAATAACCCACCAACTAAGAGTTCGAGCATTGCCAGAGAACCAAGATTGGAAAAGACGGTTTAATCCTAGTTTTTAATCTTGGGTTGGAGGTGCACATTGTTCAGACCACAGTTTGCTGGGGGCGCAAGGTTGGATATAAATGGCAGACTATGGTTTGATTAAAATTTTTAGAAGCTTCCTATCTCTTCCATTGAGATCTTCTGGGATGCTTAACTAAAGGTAGAGTCATCTTTTTATACACATAACCACATAAAGTAGAAAGGAGCTGATGAAAAGTGTTTTGGAGGTAAAATGGACTGTATGATTTTGGATTGTAGGGGAATCATATTTTTTTTTAAAAAAGTGCAGGTAGGAATCTTGCAGAATCTTAAGATATTCTGCAAGTATGAATCTAGGACTTCAAGAAGGAAGGAAAGATGTAGCCTATTTTTTTTTTGAAAAAGTAACTTGCAATATTTAGAGATATATTGAAGAAAAGGCCTTCCCCATCTATGATATGGATCACTCTACTAAATCATTCTGACCTATAGGCAGGGCCAGCCCTACTATTAGGAAGAGGGAGGCAGGTGCCACAGATTTCAAGTGCCATGAAAGGGCACAAATTGTTCAGTATTTTCTTTGCTGTTATGGTATTGTTCCTGCCAGAGATAAAGACATGTGCTTATATGTATCCTGTGTCAAAATAACTTGGTTGACTGGGAGCTATGTACTTTCACTGGAGGAAGGGGAAGGGGGATTGGCTTTTCTGCCTCAGGCAGCAAAATCTCTTTGGATGGCCTCTGGATAGGAAGGGCTGAGCCCCAGAAGGACTGACAAAACTGGAGTGTGGGAAAGTTATTTTTGGGGCTCACAACCCCCAGAATCCAGACCCCAGCATGTGTTGGGAGATTCTGGGTGGTGGATTCTGAGAGTTAAGGTCCAAAAATTAAGCCTTTCAAGTTGTGGAAAAACCCCTAGCCCCTTTGCCTGTTCTGCTCAGCTTTCAATCAGGTTGTTGAGGACATTGGAACTTTTATTCAAAAGGAGAAGGGCTGTGAGTCTTACAGAACATTCTGGGAGTGTAGAAACATAGTTTTAGAAAAGCAACTGGTTATACTTAAAATAGTTAACAGTTAAATTTGAAGTAATTTGTTATAATTTTGAAGTAACACTGTTGTCTCATTGTTTAGAAATAACTAGGTAGTTTCATTTAGTTGCTTTAAAAGTGGTAACAGAATGCTGCAAACCCCAACCTGTGGTAAAAAACATACCTAAGTAGTTTACGGCACCAACACCCTGTAGCTATAGAAGTGATTGAAATGGTCACGCTTAACTCCACAAAAGGGATGAAACTATCTCCCATTACGTTGCAATTCTAATGTCATGTAGTTGTGCCATTGTTGTTGCAAAAAAAGAATTCATGACAAACAACTTGTAATTTATAACTTGTTACTTTCCAGCTCAGGGCTTTCTTTGCTTTTTTTTTTTTTCTTACCCACTTCCTTCTTAGTACTATACTTTGCTGGGGTTTCTCAATGAGCTGCTGTCCCCAGTGCTTCATGTACTGTTATTGTCTCTTGTTAGTGGCTAGGGGAATTCTGGGAAGAGTAGCCCATAAATGAACTTTCCCATGCTCTGCTCTACTTCTCATAATACAGGCAATACTGTCTACCAGTTATTATTCTATGTGCAAAGGGGTGCATTTTGTGCAGCGGAAAAATAAAACATGTAGTGGGATTTGTTGGGGGGGGGTGTAGTTGGCAGTATAGACTTTAATCACCAACAAGTTAGAAAATTAAAACAACGATTGTTACCTTTTAGTCTTCATAATCTTAAATTAATGGTATAGTATTGGGACCAAATGTCTGATTGCTGTGTCTATGACCAAGGAGAATTCATATAGGAAGATATACCTAGCTGTTTTGACTTCCGCTGTATTACAACAGGCATTGACAACTACATCCAGCACTCTATTGACACCGCAGCTGTAAGGTTCCCTGGCACTTAGAAAGTTTTGCTTTTCTTCACCAGATCTGGTAATGACTTCCATCATTACATAAATTTCGTCAGTTCTGGTTTGGTCCACTCTGCCATTCCTCCTCCGAGGCAGCGTCAATGTATCTTCAGTCAGTGTCTTGGTGAGGTTGTCCTTGTGGTGAGGCTGTCCCTGTCACATTCCGTGATGCACTGCATGGTCAGGCAAAATAATAAGTGATGCTAGACAGAGCTGGGAGAAGTGCCTCCTTGGTACCAGTCATTTGGCTTCTTGAACAGTAGCAAAAAAAGAAAAAAAGAAAAAAAAGTGTGGAATAAATCCTGCAGTCCACAGTCCACAATTATTAGCAGTGCTTTAACACCTCTGGCTCCCTTGGGTTAACCCTTGCTCACCTCTAATAGCTGCCTGTGGTTTTATCTTGAAACCAAGCTATTTATTAATGTATTTATTTATTGAATATACACCCTGCCGCTCTCCTGGGATAGGATCCAAGGCATCTCACGCCTACTTTTAACACATTCATCCTAACACTTTGTTCTCTTATTTTCTGGTTCTTTACTCGAGGGCTGGTCAACACAAGGGCCATGTGACCCATGCAGCCCTCAGACCCACCATTACCTCAGGGAGAAAACACATCTTCCTTTTTTGGCAGGGAGGAGGAAGCCTCTAAGAATGGTGGTTAAAGCAAGGCACGAAACCTTGGTTTAATAAAAGTGATTCTCTCTCTCTCCCTCTTTTTTAAACTGGGAGTGAATGTCTGATTAGTTCTGGGTGTGGAAAAAAAATCTGTGGAATGGGGGGACCCCCTGATAGTTGCTGTCTTTTGCTTTACTCTGTGTGGTTGTGCAACACTAGAAGCACATGGATCCAGGTGAGCCTGAGTCTATATCCTAGAGAAGCCTATGTGAGCCAGCAGAAGAAGGCCGAGGCTCTTTTGAGGGAAAAAGAAAGGTGGGTCAGTGGTAGAGCACATGGTTTGGCCACAGCCAGTCTCAGGTTCAGCCCCTGCTTTCCCAAGGTGTCTGAAATCATGGGGAGCTTTTGCCAAGTCAGTGTAGACCAGGCATGGAGAACTAACTGTACTCACCCCAGGAACTGAATTGCTCCTTGAGACTCAGTTGGGGGGACCTAGGTGGTATTATGGTGGAAGTGCTCAAGTCATTTTAATGGTCAATCCACTCTAGGTTTTTATCCAGGCTTTACAGTTGCTTGCCAAGGTGTTGAACCCTCTTCTCAAACAGGTTCAGCACCTTGGAGAGTTCCTTTCAAGCTGGCCAATAGCTGGCATGGATTCTTCACCCTACTGACATGGGAGCCACCACACACCATTGGTTCCAGCACAGGCCCTACCTTCCCTTCTGATGTCACCTGCTCCCTGGATGTTCTTTCCAACTTCTATATGCAGAGGAAGCCAGAGTATGTTGCTTGGGTGGCTTTTTATAGGAGTGGGCAACCGTGGAAGCCTAGAGCACCACGTTGGCCTTCCAGGTGTCCCTTTTGGAGGAAACAAAAATGGTGTGACCACCGAGGAGCCCTGGAAGCCACAAAAATGGCCCTGGGAGGGCACATGCAGTTCACAGTCTGCACTTTGCCTCTCCCTTCTGTAGAGCATGGGCCTGTTAACACCTGATAACTATTAAGAAATAATGGGGGCATCCCTGGTGTTTGCCAGTTGCCTTCCCATATGGAAAGAGTGGTGGTCAGCCAGTGGGCCACAATATAGCCATAGCAAGAAGTTCTGCTTCCATGGTATAGCCAGTACTAAACTTGATGGGCCAGTCCATGCTGCATCTCAGCTTTCTGTATCCTTAACAGCTGGGGATAAATAGGCACATCCCTTTGCCAGCTGCTGTGCCCAAACTGCTGCCCAAGAAAAGTGTGGCATCCCTTGCTCTTTGGTGCTGTTATGCAAGAGCATGAATGAAAGTGTGTATCCCCGTTCATGGGGGACTCTTGTCTCCAGAGGAGGGGTGCACATGTGTATCCCGCGTGTTGAGAGAGAGGAGCAGCAGCTGTCTCTGGCCATGCTGGGGCTGGGGGGAGGGGAGGCAGCCACACGTGACCGAGCGCTATTTATAGCTCCCTGCAGCCTGGTGCAAAAGGGATCATGTGGAGCAGCCGAGCTATTTATAGCAACGGCCTCTCAGCAGCAGCACCCGACTCACATCCTAATAACCCACCACAGAAAAAAGGAGAGAGAGAGAGAGAGAGACAGAGAGAGAGAATGGAAGAGCGGGGAGGAGGGGAGGGGATCTTCTTGCAGTATCCCACCCAAATCCCAGCCTGCAGTCTTCAGTCAGATCTGCAGGATTTTAGATGCCTTGCCATCCATTTGTGAGACTGTTGAGGTTCACTTTGATTAAGGCAAGCCACGGGTAAGCAACATACAGTATAAAGGATTTAGATAATCCTGCCCATTCACAAAGAAATCTGCTAGAACCTGCAAAATGGCCACATTTGGCTCCATATTAGATTTATGGATATATTATTTTAAAAATTCAGAAGGAATGTTTTGGTCTCAACAACAGACTTTTAATATTTATTGTGGAGAGGAGTTGTTTTCAGTATTTCTTTTCTGCCTTGAATGTATCCATCACAAGTTGCATCGGATTATCTTCTGTGTAATGATATCTTCAGGTTTTTTTGTGGTGGGGGAAGCACCCACCTTGTACATGCATATTTGTAGGTGACTTTGGTGAGTATTGTTGGTTTTGAGGTCATCCATGGTGAAGTTTAACTTCTGAAAAGTGCTTTTAAAAAGCCCAGTGGTGCAAATGTTTGGCTTTCCAACTGTAATAAGGGCCTCCAACCATTTGGAAATGAGGGGATATGTTTTGAATTTTGAGGCAGTCAAGAGTACCAGAATAAAATGGCTGTTATGTGAGGTACAGCTAACTTGAAAACTACCATTTAACTGAAAAGCAAAGAGGACGAGGCTATAAGGCAGGCATCCAAATACAAGGGAAAGATGTGGTTTGACTTCACCCCCCAGCACTTGTTTGAGCCTGAGGAGTTCTCTGTAATTCAAGATCACTTTCTGCTACCTTCTCACTTTCTCCTCCCAGATTCTCAGCTCTATCTAGTCGCTCATTTCTCTTTTCCTTCAAAGGGCTTTTACACAGAAAAAAGCACCCAACACACAGACATACACATTCTCCCCATCCCTGTTTTCCTCTGCATTCCTATCCACCCCAGTCCCAATCTCTCTCTTCTTCCACCTCTCCTCCCTTTGGGTCATCTCCAGCCTTCTTCTAGTTTCCCTGCTACCATCTCCAAGTTTCTCTCCTTACTAGAAGTGTTCCTAGGACCTGTCCCTGTTTCCCTTCCCTTCCCTCCCCTTCCTTCAGTGTGTGTGTGTGTGTGGGGGGCAAATGTACCCTTGACTACTTTGCAGTGAAGGTCTAGCCTCCTTTTATCCATGAACCATCTTTGCTTCTGAATAATGTCTTTGAGGTTGCACGCACCGTAATTTAATTTTTTTAAGAACCCTAAAATCAATGGTGGCAGGAGGGCACTTTGCTGGCAAAGAGGGAGATGTCAGTTGGACCAGTGATACCCACCAAAATCCTGTTTGCTTCTCTCCAAATTGAAAAGACACACATACATAGGTCGCAGCGTGTGGACTTGTGACTCAGTCTCCCAATAGTCTTTTCACTGTCCGGCAAGCTGACCAAAGCATCAACTAGGGAATATCTTCCACACAGCCTTGCCTTACAACTTTTCTGTGTGTTGCTTTGTCACTTGGCCTGGTATTTGTGTGAAGCTCTGCAGTTTCAAATGTTGCTGTTGGACTTGAATGTACTTGCTGATTTACAAAGTACCTAAAGGCAAAGATTAAAAGCACATCTCTGCCCTGAAAAGCTTCCGATCTTAATTTTGAAGAGTGGGATAGAGAATAAAAAAATATGATGAAAACAGAGCTTGGAAACATTACTCTTTTGGACTACAACAACGGGGCCAGTGGCCATGCCGGCTGGAGGATTCTGGAACTGTGATCCAAAAAATTTAATATTTCTGGTATCTTGATGAAAGCTCTGACAAAATGCACAAGAGTTACAAAGGATGAAAGTGAGCAAGTACAATTAAGACAGCATACCTGAGGACAGTTCTCCATGAAGTAAGCTCAATCAGAAATAGTGAGACTTCTCTTTGAGTGTCCTGGACTTCTAAATAAGTATGCACAGGACTGCAGTGTTATGGTGCAACCTTAGTGAGTCAGCCCATTTGGATTGCTCATAGGATTGCACTGTTAGGCTTAATTTTAGATGAAGTGAGGACAAAGGGATTAAGCCAAACATTGCACCAAAAAATAGAACTGAAGAAGGAGTTTGAGGAGGAGAGAGAGCACTATGTAGGTACATTGGAAAGGAAGTGCAATACAAGATGGTAACTGGACATATCCCAGAATCTAAAACAGAAAGAAAGAATTTGAGGTCTCAAGTGCCATTACGATGAGGATGACGACTTATGTTACTACTCAGCACCATCAATGGAGGTGGCATGGGCTTCGCTAGCAAAAATAAACAGTCTCCCCACCTCAGAGGAGTTTGTACTCAAAATCAGACACTATTTACCAGCTGGACCAGACCATTCCGTGACTTCAAGTGGAAGGAGTAGGTGGAATGGCAGTGTCTTACTGGTGAAGTTTCATGCTGCTCATCTGCTGTATCTGGGCCCTAGAATCATGTCTTATGGCTAACAGTATAAGAAGAACTAGGGCAGAAAAAGATGGAAGGCAATCTGATGGTAAAAGGTTTTTAAACTAAAAATTTATACTGTCACGTGAGAACTGTAAACTAGAACTAAAAGATGTGCTTTGTTTGTTGCTTTAATAGGTTATATTTTATATAGAGAGTTAGTACTATTTTTGATGATTACTTGGAATTTTTCTTTTATGACTGATCATTAATATAAACTGATACAGGGTATAGAATAAGCCAATAATAATTTATGAATTTGGGAACTTAAGTAAGTAAATAATTAAAACAAGTGATGAGCAACAAATAATAACTATGGCATAAAATGAAGGATTTAATATGTGAAAGCATTTAAATAATATGAACAATGGTGGCAGGAACCAATTTTGAGTTATTTTTAGGTATGTCTCATATAGCTAGTTTTTGTTTCAGTTTTAGTTGTGCGCAGCTTATGTGTGGGGTGATGTATATGTGCAGGTTTGGGTGTTTGTTAGAATGTATTTTCTTTTGTGTTGTTCTCTATGTTTGTGCTTAATAAAATATTATAAAAAGAAGAAACAAAGCAAGACTTACGTGACCAGTCTCACTGCAGCCTTAGAACCTAGGTAGGCAGCTGTAGTTTTGGGGATGCAAAATGAAGGTGTTTCGCCAATATCTTTTGTCTGCAATGTTGCAGTGGCTTCTGGGGTGCAACTTAAGGGAGTGGCTGTACCTGGCTGGTAGAGAAGAGACTTTCCATCCCAAAAGTTCCGCTGGAATCTCCTAGTAGGGCCAGCAAAGAATTACCTTTGAAGATCAAGAGAGTTCCTGCCAGTCAGTGTTGACAAAACAGTGCTAGATGAACCAAGGGTCTGGTTTGGTCTACAGCTTTCCCCTGTGTTCTAATGTTTGAGAAGTTGTGCGGCTGTGTTAGAACTTGGAAAAGATATATTCTTTGGGATCGCTCCTACAATTTCTCAACCATTATTACTACCAGCTAGAGGATTCTGGAGTTGTAGTTAAAAAAATAAAACTTCCAAGTTCTGAGCTGGATGTAAACTGAGAATGGTGACCCAGTATTCTTGGGGATATTGGAAGGGTTCCCAAGAAGTCCCTCTTGGGTCTTGTTGGGCAATGATTTGAATCACAAAACATCTCCCAAGTGCCTTCAGTCAGGAATAATAAAATAAGATCTCTCTGTTGAGGACAACCTGATGAGACCCACTATAGAAACTATAGACACAGAAACGTTGTCTTCATTCTAAGGAGATGAGGTAAGAAAGTGACCACAAATCCTAAAGAAGGGAGACCCATGCTGAAGAAAACATCTATTTAGAGAGTTAAAAATGTGGTATCGTTAAATACAAGTTAGAATTACCTATGTCATAGTATTTCCAATTTCTATGTATAGTTGTGAAAGCAGGATACTGAAGAAGGCCAACAGGAAAAAAAACTTATTTAAAATATGGTGTTCAAGGAGAATTCCACAGATCTCATGAACTGCTAAAAAGAAAAATAAGATTCTAGAGCAATTCAGGCCTGAACTCCCAAGATGACTAAAATTGAGGCTGTCATACTTTGGACATATCACAGGACAACATGGCGACATAATTGGGAAAGGCAATAAACTTTCATAAAGTATACAACAAGAGGAAAAGAGGAAGACTGCACCCTGAGTGGACTGATTCAATCAAGGAAACCCCATCCATGAGTTTGCAAGGCCTGAACAAGGCAGCTGATGAATGGGGCTCTTGGAAGTTTTTCATTCATAGTATTGCCATAAGTTGAAGTTGACCTGATGCAAGTAACAACAAAAGAGCTCTTTGTATAAGCATTTGGGTCATGTTCTAAAATACTGTGAAACACTCTGCCAATGAAAGATACCAGCTAAAACACCACTATAAGATGCAAAGAATAAATGTGACATACATAATTTGGAAATAGCGCTTGGTCCTTATTGGACCACTGTATGATTGTCATAGTCTTTTGTTGCTCAGTTGTTACCGCTGCATGATTTTGTAAAAATTCTATAGAAGGTTAGTTAATTGCTTGTCTGATGTGCACCCTGGGCTTCCAGGCCAATGTTCATCTTGTGTTGCATCTTTAAATAAACAGTTGACTTCAATCTATTACCAGACTCTCTTCATGAAATTTAAAATGTTAATTTTCTTCCTTCGGTCCCCCTGGTGCCCTGAAATAATCCGAGTGAAAGTGTACGCGTGCAATGAAAAACCCAAGTGGATTTTGAAGAGCAGAGTGGGCCAGTGATGGCCTCTCAGAGTTTGTTTGGTTTTCAATTGGTTTTAATTGAAGCTCCCTTATTTCTTACTGTAGTCTGTGCTGGCTGTAGGGATTGGGAGAGTTTCACTTTAACTATATCTGTATCTCCTGATTTAGTGGGATAAACATACACAGATCACCAAGAACATATTGAAAGAAGAGCAGAATACAAATAGGGGAAAATAAGAACCTAGTTGACAAGAACTGACCCTTCTGATGTGACCTGAAAAATCCAGGTGTGGGTTCCATTCTGTCCTGATGTTTCAGTACAATGTAGTGAACAAAGTGCCAGAGTGGAATTGTTTATGGTCAGAAAATCCCAGTGCATAGTCGTGAAGCTCACTGGATAATTTTGACTCACTCTCTCTCTTTTTCAACCTAACCAATCTCAGAGGGTTGTGAAGATTAAATGAGTGTGTGGGTGTGGGTGTGGGTGTCATGTGTGCAGAAAGAACTACAGTCGTTGAGACAGACAGAGAGACAGATAGATAGGAATTACAGTCGGGCCTTCACATTTGTGGGTGAGAGAAACAAAGTATAGGGCCCCTGTGCCAACCCACCCCCTTTCCATTTCCGTTCTCTGTCTTGGTTTGGACCCTGAGTGTCTGTTCTCCCCACCATTCCTCAGCCTCCTTCCCACAGACACACATGCATTTTGATATTTGTGATTTTTCCACTTTTGCAGGGGTTCTGAGCCCTAACCCAATGAATGTGGAGGGCTGACTGTATTCTGTAGGATGGGGTGGGCTACACATGTAAATCTAGGCCTATTTTCAAATTCCCTCTGGAGGTTTCAGTTAAAACATCTGACAAGACCCACCTATGCCTGGCAGTCTGTTTGGGGGATGTGGAAGAAAAGAATCTGAACCAGAACCAGAAGTAATGCAGTACAAGTAATGGCATTATGATATTACATAATATGTTACTTTGAGGTGGCTAACAATAGTACCAGTATTGTTGCCTTTGAAAAGCAAGATTGGCTAGTAACATCACTCCCTCTTTTTTCACTCTAAAAAAATTAATACCCACTCATTTCTGCTAAAGTGCAGCTTGGTGCTGGTAGGTGCCATTTGGTGGGATTTGGGGCCATTGTGTATCTTTGGAATATACATAATCACCACAGTAATGAAAAAGCAGCTCATTAGTCGTGACTAATATAATAAGTGATTGCAACTTTTCAGAATTAACATTCTAGGTTCTGGTTGGTAAAAGCATGCGAAAACAATGTGGAGGGAACAGAGGAAGAGAAAAACGGTGTCCTACCTATTTGGGCTTAACTCAACCTCTGGTTTTGGCTTTGCCCAGCATGAGTCCCTTCCTTGCCCGTGACTTGTGAATGGATGCGGCATTTGACAGGGAAAAAAAAGTTCACCACCAATTCTCTAAAAGTTCAATCCTGAACTAAAATGATCTGTTGAGGTGTTTATTTTTGTAGGCAAGGAAAAGTTGTCATTCTGTAAAAATGGAACCAGTGCATAAGTCAGTTTTCATAACTTGTTCACCAGGGCTCGCACTACCACTAAGTAGAGAGAAGTAGTTCCCATAGGTGGCAGATGCTGGGAGCTGGTAACGAAATAGGAGAGAGCTGTGTGCCACATGGTCTGCCCTCTGTCCCCTCACTAAGGTGGCCTTCAAGTGTGGCCTTGCGTGCTGTCTCATCCCCACCACTGAAGAAAGATTCAGCTGCCAGTCTAGTCACCTATGCAGTGGGAGGTGGGCACCATCTTGTTCTTCAAACCAGGGAACAACATGTCTTTGGCTTGTCCTGTTTCTCATCCACAGACAGTCCCAGAGAGTCTTAGTCTTGTGGTGAAAGAGATCTCTCTTTTGACCTTTCTCTGTCCCCCTCTCCTCTGCCCTCCCATTTCAATCAGCTAAATGATTCTCTGGTTTCCAGCACCAACACTGGACTAAGAAAAAGAAGTCTCATTAAACAAAAGTACATATGTAAGCAGGACAAGAAATATCACATATAGTTTTGCATGTTTAATTCACTTTCTTTACTCATAACTATATTCACAGAGGCAAAGGCACACAATGCATAGTATCTTAGCAGGAGATATTTATGGATACTCTTATTCTTTATCTAACTGTACTCAACTGCAAACACAAATGGTTCTCAGCATGTTCAAGAAAAAACAAAACACCCAACTATGCTCTTCTTTCCCTGGGCTGAGACTAAAATGTTGCACTACTATCTCATGAACCTTATTTCCTCATGTCCTTTCATGAACTCTCCAATCAGCCAACGAAACTTATTTGAATGTTAAGCTAAAATGATTGAGTATGTCTGATGTCCCTTGTACTTCCCTGTAAACCATATTTTGAACCACTTATGCTGAAATCCCATACATATTTCCATGGGGAGAAGTTTTATTGCACTTAATGGGGTTTACTTCTGAGTAGGCATGCATAAATCAGCACCGCAAGAGCATAATGCTATGCATATTTATCCAAAAGTAAGTCTCACTGGATTCAATCATGTCCTCCCCCCAGGTAAGTGTACACTGGATTGTAACTTTATAATCTTAGAACTTTCACTTTGATTTTAAAAATAAACATGCTTCCAATACTCATAGACACAGAGATGCAGCTGGAAAAAATTTGTATATTTTAAGGGAGTTCCTGATTGGGGTGGGGATGGAATATAAGCAACAAAGCCATATCTGTTGTATCTAAAACAAATCCTCCTCACTTTTGGAGACCACATGTCAACATTTCCCAGAGACTAAACTTCTTGATTTGTTCTTTCTAGATTTGCTGAAAGTGTGTCCTTAAATAAAAAGGATACAGTGGAAATATTCTATTCCCAATATGTGGTTGCTTGATATCACCCAGCAGCATAAAAATGATATGCACATTCTGCAAATGCCATGCAATTAGGTGCAGTCCAACAGCTCATGGCAGGTTTCATCTGCAACTACTGGTGCCCTCTCCCCCCAGCGGCTTCTTTCTACAGTAGGACTTCAACAGTTTAGACCACATGTGTCAAACACAAGACCTGTGGGCTTAATCTGGCCAGCCAGGCCATCTCACATGGTCCTTGCACCTCTCCTGCAGCTGTGGCACTTCTCCTTCCTGGTGAGCCCAATCCCCACATTGCGGGCCCCCAGCTGCTGGTATTCCGCAGAGGGGCCCAGCAGCCAGAACTTATGATCTACTTCTACTTCTGACTGCTCCTTTGTCCAAGTCTCACCATCAGAGTGTTGCCGCAGGTTACCATGGCAATGCTTTGTGCAGCTCACGAAAGTTGGACAGAGGAGTAGTCAGAAATAGAAGTAGATTGTGAGTGCTGGCTGGTGGCCCCTCTTCAGAATACTGGCAGTCAGGGGCCAGCAGTGTGGGGATCAGGCTGACCAGGCACAGAGAGGGGCAGGGGGCCAGAAAGAGGCACAGGGCTGGGAAGAGAAAGAGGCACAGGGGAGTGGGGGGGGCAGAAAGAGGCACAGATAATATTTGTCTGACGATTTAAAAATAACTTTCTGTTTTCAAAGCTCATTTTTCAATAAATTGTACAATAGTTGTACACTTGGATATCTGCTTGCCATTCTTTTTCCTAGACTTCTAGTTTCAGAGCTAGTTATTACTAAAACCAGTAATAATCAAATGGAGAGGCAATTGTTTAACATGATAGAAAAGTAGATACATTTATATAGTCTTACAGATACCAGCGGCCCTTTGAGGGCAACCATAATGCTGATGCAGCCCAAGCTGAAATTGAGTTTGACACCCTTGGTTTAGACCCTTCTCCCCGCCCCCGATGAAGCGGCTCTTTTGGACCTCTCCCGTCGCTGTCTGTGGTGCTGAAACCGGCTCTGCGGCCACGGGGAACTGTCCATGGTGCCGATGGTACCCAAGGCGCTGTCCCTCTCAGCACCACCTGCCGGCCCTCCCTCCCCTCGCGCCTGTGCGCCCTGCTTTCCCCCCAGGGCTCCGCTTCCCTCCCCAATCAGCGGCGCTTCGTGACTGCCTGGCAGATGCGTCACGCTCGGGCCCGGAGTTCCCTTCCCCGATTCGTGACTCGCCTGCCGGAGTCTCGGGCGGGACTCGGCAGTCTCTGCAGCTCTGCGATGTGGACACATCTCCTCCCCTTCTCCCCTCAACCCAACAAGCTTCTGCCTCTCTAGCCTCTGGACTATCATGACGGAGACGAGGTGAGCTCCTGCCCAATGAGGAATAGGCAGAAGAGAAGGGAGAGACAGGGAATGTGGGGGTATACCTATGTAGTCTTGTCCTTCTAGGGAACTTTGGCAAGGTTAGGGGCTGGGAAGAACGATGATGGAGGAAGAACAAGATTTGGCAAATGGTTATGGGGAACTGGTACCGTCCAGAGGACAGGACCAGGTGACTTAGGCATGCGGTGGGAGACGGGAGTTATTTGGACACACCGGAGTGGAGCTAAGATGCAAAAATGTCTCTCTGTGCATATTTGTGACAGATAGAGAAAGTGTAGGCAAAAGAGGAAAAAATAAAATTGCGTGTCAGGGAGAATGAAGTGTGTGTGTTTGTGTTTTGTATGAAGAGACAGAAGCCATAGCTGGTTCCAGGCTGGGATGTGTGCGTGTATTGAGATGCATCATTGGCCACAGTTGTTTCATGCACTGATGTCTCTCTGTGTACAGTTCTCAAGCCCCCTCTTTTCCTGTTTGTAATTTCCCCACAAACTCTGGTTACTGGGTGCGTACGTTTGTCCATGGATTCTGTGACTATATATTGTGGGGTGCATGGTTTGTTCCTTCTGTCTAGCCAAAATATGTGTGCCTCTTGATATTGGGGATTGTATGCTGGGGCAAAAGGTTGTGCATGAGCGTTGACATGCCAGTTATCACAAAATGGTTGTGTGAATCTATGCGCTTGTCCAGAATTTTCAGAAGGTAAATCTAGATTGTGAGGGTTCTTTTCTGACATGGCAAATTTCTTATATGAAAAATGCATGTCAGAAAAAGCATGTAGGCATGGTGTAGAGCATGATGTGTAATGATCACAGATTCATCTGGGTGGGATTTGTTGCTGCAGGTACACATTCTGAAAAGTCACAGCTGGTTACAGTTTCCCGCTGCATGTATGCTGCGACAGACATGTGAAATCATCACACATGATGAGCAATGTGCAGTTTGCATGTTTTGTTTTTGTATACAGGCTTTCTATGTGATTCGTTTCCCATGAAAGCACTCTTTTGAGTGTAAAAGTGTGCAGATTTACAGACTAGGGTAGCAAGGGTCGGGAGAGAACGAAAATGTGTCATGTTTGTGGAGTAGTGCATTTATCTGTGAGATGAAAATAGGTGTGCTTGTCTGGATGTGTGCTGTGGCCTGTGTGTATATGAAAGACGGGCGTACGCATGTGTGCATCAGTGTGCAGTATATGTGTGTGCACACACATAGGAGAAAAGGTGCATATTTGAGTTTGGTTGCACCACCATGTACAATTGGATAAAGAGGAGAATGTCTTTCAGGGAAGCTCAAGTTACATTTGTTTGCATGCGCATATATGCCTAGGCTTAACATTGTGCATTCTCATTTCTGGATGTAGTGCGCTCTTCTAGACATTTACCCCCACAACACCTGCCTGTCTGCAGAGTTTTATTTGACAGAATCTCATCTTTCCTGGAAAGTGTCAGTACTTCCAAGAGTGGGATGGAGAGAGACCCTCTTTGGCACACTCTCCTTTCAAGACTCTGTGTATACATATGTATGCATGTGTGTACAGCTAGCTGGTCTAAGTATACCTGTACAGTGTTGAATCTGACTGGCTAGGAAAGGAAGGGAGAGTGATCATTTCCTCTGAAGACCTCTTCCCTCTGCTAAGGAAAGGGGGAAGGAAGGAGGAGGAGGGCATCCTAAACATCCCACCCTTTTGGAGAGGGCTTGGCCGGTTCTAGGCTTCCGCAGAGGCTCCGATGGGTGTGCAAGGCAGGATAGGGTAAGGAAGAGCAGGGCTTGGGAGCATCTTTCCTTTGGCGTGGGGTGGGGTAGGAAGAGGCTAGAGAGTCTCCCATCTCCCGGGAGCTGGGGATTGACTGCGTGGGCGTTTGGAGCTCCCCAGTCAGACAGAAGGAAGGAAGGAAGGAAGGAAGGAAGAAGGAAGGAAGGGGTGCATCGGATGGAGAGGTGGGGTGAGCGAAGTGGGGGGAGATCCTGGCTTTCCCGAGCAGAAGAAGGGACAGGCGTGCCACGCTTTCGGTCTCTAGCCTCAGCCCCCGTCGAGAGGCGAAGAAGCAGAAGAGCAGAAGGCAGGAGGGAGACTGGAACTGGAAGCGGCGTGTCCTTCTTGAAGCCCAGCGGGATCCGCAGCCGGTATGCCGACAGCTGCAGAGTGAGTCGTTGGAAGCCCTACGCCAAAAAATGGTGGGGAGGGAGCGGGAGCCCCCACTTTTGGACCTCAAAGGCTGGAGGGAGGCGAGGGAGGGGGAGGAAGGCGCAGTTTCCAAAGAGCAACAGGTGCGACCCGCCCGAAGAGGAGGAGGAGGAGGAGGAGGAGGAGGGCCCCAGCTCCTGCCTCTCCCTCCCTGCCCTCCTGGGGCCACCGTCACGCTTGACCAGAAGAGACGAGGCGGCCGGCACAGGGTCTTCTCTGGGTCTTTTTGCGGTCTGGGCTTTCTGGGTCTGTCCAACCCCCGTATCAGAAAGCCCTTACCCCAAAAAGCATCCGGGGTTGGACGATGGCATCGCCGCGACGCCGCCAGGGGGCGCCCTCGGGAACACTGGCCTCGGCTGTGGAGCTGCAAGACCGAGAGGAGGGGGAGGGAGCCGGCGGAGGCAGAATAAACGTGTGGTCTCCCCTCCGGTTCTCGGGGGAGAGAAGGCGACCCCCTTGCGTCTGCCGCCCCAATGGACCCTCCTCAGGGAGGGCAGCCTGTGTGAGTGGGGGCGGGGCGGGCACGGAGCCGGGAAGGCAGCCTGCGACCCTCCGCCCCAGCGCCGCCGGTCCCTCGAGCGAGGCTCATTGACGTCAGCGCCAGGCGCGGCCCCGATGCCCTCCACGTTGCACGCTGGGAAACCGGACCGACTCGTGGCCGGCGGCTTCGGGGCTTTGGAAGGGCGGTGCTCCCCGGCGCCGCTTCTCTCCACCCGGGCCATTTCCGCACTAGACTGTTATAGTGCTATTATTCCGCTTTCAACGTCCTATGGGATCCTGGGGTTTGCCGTTTAGGGAGGGCCCTCGAAGGCCCCTCCCTCGAAGGCCCCTCCCTCAACTGCAAACCTCAGGATTCCATAGGACGTTCAAAGTGGAATAATAGCACTATAACAGTCTAGTGCGGAAATGGCCCCGGACAGAGCGGGCTGGCTCCGTTTGCCCGCCTCCAGCCCCCTCTGGCGGACCTTTGCAACCCCCTTAGCCACGAAGTTGGGGCCACGGGAAGCAAAACTGCCCTCCCTCTGTTTCCTGCCTTCTTGACTTTTCTGCAGTCCTTTGGCGTCTTTGCTTTTTGGCGTCTCCGCCCCTCCCTCACGCCTCACCCCTTTGTCCTCCCTCTCCACAACCAGTGTCAATGTCTTTTTGCTCCCTTCCTTCCTTCCTTTCTTTGTGAACACTTTTAGTTGTCTTGAATGCTAAGCTGGGAAAAGGTACTCTTTTGGACGATGGCTCTCACCATCTCCCAGCCAAGCTGAGGGATTCTGGGAGTTGTCATCCAAAAAAGCATAGCTCCCCTGCTCTTGGCGCTGTGTATGTGCTGGTAAATTTTATACAAGACGCCAATAACAAGAGGAAGTGCTGGGGTGCTGGAATGGAGCAAACGCCCATCCCTTCACGTGCAGGGAGAATATGGTGTGCTGACTGCAGGACCAGACTGGGCCTAAGGAGACCTGGGTCTGAAGCATGAAGCTTTCTGGATGACCTTGGACTAGTTGCTTTCTCAGGTCATCGTATTTTATTGAGGATGTTGTGTTGATAAAATGGGGGATGGGGCTGGGCAGATCTGGAGGTCTGGGTCCAGTCTTTGGAACAAGTGGGAAAAATGTGTATTTTTTTTCAGGATACTGCATTTCATTCTCTCTCTTAGGCCATTTCAACATGACACTGTTATAGAGCTTCCACTTAAAACATCCTGTGGAATTCTGGGGTTCATAGTTTACTGAGGCCAAAGAACTCTTTGGCTGAGAATTCTGAAGGCATCTCCCTAAACTGCAAACCCCAGGATTCCATAGGATGTTGAAAGTGGAATAATGGCACTGTAACAGCGTAGTGCGGAAATGGCCTTAGTCTTCTATCCCTCTTGCAGTTGTCAGCTGCCAAGCATGCTCGGTCCTCAGTGGGCTTAGTTTCTGGCTCAGGAGGCCAGAATCTTGCAGCTCTCCAAATGTTGCTGGACTTTCCCCCCCAGCTTTCTTCTCCTTTGGCTGTGTTTAGGATGCGTTTGAGCTGCTTTTCAGCAACATCTGAAGGGCTTCATGACCTCACCCTTATTGAAGGCAACTTCCTCTACTTCCCCCCCTTATATAGTACCCTCCGCACAATTTGGTACTTCTGCAAACTTCAGTGTTTCTGCAAGCCTCCTGATTGAACACCTTCCTTTTATGCAGAGGCATTTTGCCTCCATAAAAAGAATGACACCTCTGAGGAGTGGAATTGGGTGAAGTGAGAGATAAATAAGTATGGAACCAAGGACATACAGCATAATCCAGACATGTGGATGTGCAGCTCCCACAATCTCTCCTATCCCCCACCCATGCACTGGAAATTATGCCCTGGTGCAGGTGCCCTGAGTCACACATGACAATGCATACATGACAAGGGATGTGTATGTTAGAATGACCCGGTGAACCATTGTGAATGAATAGCTGGTTTGATAGGTGACCTGATGACTCTTCCTTACAGACTTGCTCCTGAACTCCCCTAATCTGTTGCAGTCTCAGATTTATGGATTACGTCATAGATTTGGAACAGTTGCATCTGAATTCTGCTCTGTTACGCAGGATTTCTCAGCATGGTCTTCTTGGACGTGTGCAGTTCTCTCTCTGCCTCTGTTGCTGGCCTAACTCTACTGAGTGAACTGGCTCAACAGTGTCTTCTCAGGATAAATGAGACAGAACAAAATGGCCTAACAGTGCTTGAGATTAGTCTATGAACAATATTGGTGACTGACAACATTCTCTTTGGTGTTCCCACTGTCTGGTCTTCCAGGAGTCCTTCAGAACAAGGCTTGTAGCTCAGGGACAGTCAGAGGAATTTACACTTCTAAATTTGATCCCTGACATCTCTCTACAGTGCTGGAAGAACCCCATTCTGGAAGCTCCTGATCAGCTGCTGTTCCAATCAACGTTATTAACAGCACTGAGCCAAATGAATCAATAGTCTTAATTCAGCAGAAGGTGGTTATCTGTGTTACTGTATGTCAGTGTTTCCCAACTTGGCAGCCTCCAGGTATGTTGGACTACAACCCTCACCCTTCCCAGCTGTCATGAGAAATGACCGTGCTGGCTGGGGAAAGTGGGGGTTTCAGTCCAATATATTTGAAGGGTGCTGAGGAAAGCTGTTACTGGGCATGAGCTGGTCAGCGCAAAGGACTTTGGCATCCTGTTGGTTTGGGTTACAAAGAAAAGTAATCATCTCTGATTGAAAGCGTGAGGATTTGAAAGCATTTAACCTATCACTGGGGTCCTGTCTTCAACCATGACTTGAGGGGCAATGTCTGTGTACAAGGCCTATGTGAAATAGCAGTAGTTTTGGTGATGGGGCCAATTTATGTATTTAATAAAAAGTATAGTCAAAATTATAGTCAACTGTCTTGAGCATTGTCTTGAAAAAGCACAGTATAAATGTTTGGAACGAAATAAATTCCACAAATTTAGGAATGGACAGATTTTCTCTCTCCCCTTTCAAAATGTTACAGAACTTGAGGGGACCCAAGGGTGTCAGGAATCTCTCCCTGCCGGGCCGCAGCCAGCAAGGGAGGAGAGAGGTCAGGAACACTTGAGGAGTCCGAACATACCAAACACCAGGAAAACACAAGCGGAGCCAGGTCAGGGTCCAGTCTAAAGGTTCAGGAGGCAGAGATCCATCCAGAGGGTTTCAGGGAGCAGGAGACACAAAGGTTATGAGGGCTTGCTAATAATTTGCTGCAAGCAAGGAGCAGCCATGCTGGCAGACTTAAATAGCCCCTGTGAGCAGGTGCTGCTCGTTATTGTTTCCTCAGCCTAGTCTAAGCAGCCTCCCTCTCAGCAGCCCGTTTCAGCCGTCTGCGTGATTGAGGGCTGATGCGCACAGCTGGTTGCAACTCCTCTGCATCACTGCTGGTTCCCTCTCCGTCATGAGCTGGCTGGGGCAACTCTGTCTCTGTTTGACTTCCAGTGCAGGGGATGTTTGCAGGTTGATTTGCTCACCCACTGGCTCGGCCCCCTGCACAATCAGTTGTTCCTCAATCACAGCATCATCATCTATCACAAAGTGACGGCGACTGGTTCCAGGTTGACCAAGGGATAGTGCTTACAATTCACTTCTCCAGAGGGCTAAACAACTTCATGGTGGAGAGGACCAGTCAATGGCTACTAGCCATGACTACGTAATGGAGCTTCCATGTTCAGAGACGGTACATCTCTGAACACCAGTGATTGGGAGCAAGCAACAGAAATGTGTCTTCACATTCTTGTCCCACTGGTGGCCACATAGAGGAAAAACCTTGGGATAGGATGCTGCCTCTGGGTTGCCATAAGTCAGCAATGACTTGAAGACACACAATGACAACAAGAGGCACCCAGTTATTCTTCTGTGCACTACATGAATACTAGACAGGATGGCCTCTTGCCTGTACCAGTGAGGTTCTCGTGTTCTCACAGTTGAAATGAAAGGAACAACCAGAATGATCAGGCATTTTACCTATGATCAAAGACTAAAAATGTCTGAGGCTCTCCTGGTTTTTTTTTTTAAAGGGCTATGAAATAATAGCAGTTTAGATGTTGATGAGTGCCATGAAGAGGCAGAATTATAATGGGAGGAGACTGGGTAGGCCCTCTTGGCCAGTCCTGTGCTTGACGCAACAGATCTGGGTGCAGAGCATCCTTACAAGATGGCTGCCTACCAGCCTCGGCTTGAAACCTGGGAGGGAGAGTCCACCACTAAGTCAGGTCTTTGGTTCCATTGTTGGATTGCTCTGATTGTCATGGAGTTTCTCCTAATGTTTAATCAAAATAAGCCCCTTAGGTCTATTCCTGTTCTTAGTGTGCTGCGTTGCGGTATTTCTTGCTCTTTAATGACTTATTTTTTCAATGTTTTTTTAATACTGTTATAATGTCTAAGATGACTTCTTGTATGTCTTTATCCATATGTGTTTTACCTGTACTTATTTTAATTTTTATAAAGTGGTTTTGGAAGCTCTGGGGAAAAGGCAAGGGGATGGTGGTGGTGGTGATGACAACAATGATGATATTGACCTGAATCCTATCGGTTAGTTTCAGCTACAATAAACTCATTGAACCAATTGTTGAATTGTGAATCAACACATAGATAAATCATATTAATGAATCTACTATAATTGGCTATTGAGAGAAGCCTACTTGAAAAGTGAAAATTCAACATTTTTTCTATATGTTTCTGTATGTCCAATGGTCTCCTCTAAGATGAGTCTTTTCTCTAGACCAGTGTGGGGAACTTTGGCCCACCTGATTTTCTGGACTTCTGCTGTCCCTTACCATTGGCTACATGGGCTGCAGGTTCCGAGAGCTGAGGTCTAAAACATCTGGAGGACCACACATTCCCCAGCTGGCATGGCTAATGGTAAGGGGTTGTGGGAGATATCCCAGAGGTTGTCATCTGTCTACACTGCCAGGTTCACAAGACAGTCATTTTGCCACCAAAGTACTTGTGCCACAAAGTCTAAGAGAATGCCCTTATTCCTTTGATGCAGCAGTGGAATGATCATACTGGGCCAGATGGATCTGTGTTCTGAATTAGTATGAGGCAGTTCTGCTTGATCTTCTGGCTGTTTGTAAATCTGGCAGTATCAGATTTGGGCTCAATTGAAACATGGGTGGGCATCCTATTAGTGACAACCACATTATTCATGCATGTCTTTTTTTTTTTTAAATCACTGCAGAGGTTGGTATTTTTCCCACTCTCCACAGCATCCAAAGCTGCTCCCCCTGGACTCACTGTAATGCTGCCACAACCCCTTTCCATAGCCATTCCACAGCTGGCAGAGAGAGGGAGGACTGGAGATACATCTGACCGTGTTCCCATAGGCAGACACAGATTGATGACATCATTTGGTGAGACTTCCAGAGGACTCCAGTAGATCTAATAGAAGATGCCCTTGGTCTGCATATGGTTATGTGAACATGGCCAGACACTTCTCTGATGTCCGGCCTCCAACAGCAATGGAATAGCCCTTGAGGGAAGTGAGTTCTGGGAGTGATGAAAGAATAGCTGTAGCTGAGTCCTATGTATCAAACTCTCAGCCATGTAGAATCTTGGCTTTGGAGTGGTTCTTGCCTGCTAATGACTCTTTCTACTCACGTTTTGCCAATATCTGTGTGGCTGCTTATACTGTAAATGTTACAATGTATAGTTGTATTGAATTGTTTTAACTGTTTCACTTTTATTGCATAAGTGAATTGTATTATATGTTCCTAATTATGCATTTGCATTGCCTTGGGAAGGCTTACCCAGAAAGGTAGTGTTGAAGTATTGGAAATACATCAATAACAATAAAAAATAATAGACACAAATCTTGGATCATTCGCAATCTGTGTGTTTTACTCCTAGGAGTGTGGGATGAACTGTAAGATAAGAATGGAGGATGTGAGATCCTTCAGATGGTTGGAAAGCAATGCCCAGGAAACGTGGCTTGATATTTTGGACTTAAATTCACATAACCTCAGCCAAGATGACTGATGAGGAAGGCATTGTCATTCAAAACATCTGCAAAGCTCATCATTCTCTGCCCTGCTCTAAACACTGGGCAAGTGTCACTGGAGGGAAACAAAGACTGTTTTTTTTCCCCTGTGGATAAGCAAATCCTTTTTCTGTTTTGAACACAACAGTTCATCTATACCAGAGCTTGGAAAAGTTGCTTTTTTTGAACTACAACTCCTTGAAACTGTAGCTAGCAGGGGCAATGATTATGGGTTTTGGAAGTTGTACAAAAAGTAGCTTTTTTTGAACTACAACTCCTTGAAACCGCAGCTAGCAGGGGCAATGATTATGAGTTTTGGAAGTTGTACAAAAAGTAGCTTTTCCGGATTCGGGTGAACTGTTGAGTTTGAAGCAGAAATAGGTTTTGCTCACCAGATGTTTTGAACCGCAATGCTGTACCACCAATCGTCCTGATTGGGGCTTATGGGAGCTGAAGTCCCAAAAATTAAGAGGCCCAAAGATTCCCCCACCTTGGCTCAGGGATATGAAATCAGGTAACACTGCCAGATCAACAAAACAGAAACAGTAGGATTAATCATGTAATCAAGTCGCCTTCTAGCATTCTAATAGGAACTTTTTATACCTTTTTTATACAGGTCAACCAATGTTCAAAGGCAGCAGGGAATAAATTCAGCATTCATTCTTCTATACAACATTGAGCGTTCAAATTAATTCAGGTGTGCTATCTAAATTATTTTTACAGCAACCCTCTAAGGTAGAACAGTGTTACCCCTTTGTAGTAGATGGTGGGCTGAGGTTGAGGTAATTAGCTGTGGGCAAACCACTTTGGCAAACACATACATGACTAAGGCAGTATTTGAATCACCTAGAAAGTGGATGGAATTTCCTGCCATAGAGCTCCAGGTCCAGGTTTAGCAGAATTCTCTAGCAGACATTTCAAAGTTTGTCAATCAGATTAAAAATCCCAGGATTCCATAGGAGAGAGTGAAGGTAGTTAAAGTGGTATCAGACTCTTATAAATGAATAGTGCAGATACACTTCTGATTCAGAGCTAATATTTTGACACTAGTTCTCAAAAGCATGGTGCAGTGGTTTGAGCATTGGACTACAATTCTAGAGACAAGGGTTCAAATCCCCACTCAGGCAATCCCCTGGTGGCCTTGGTCAAGTCACACTCTCTCAGCCTCAGCTGAAGGCAATGGCAAACCTTCTCTGAACAAATCTTGCCAAGAAAACCCTGTGGCAGGTTCGCCTTACGGTCTTCATAAATTGGAATCAACTTGAAGGCACACAACAATAAATTCTCAAAACATAATGCAACTGAAAGAGAAGTGGGAAACAGTGCCAAAAGTTGTGACAATTTGTAACAAAGGAAAATTTCTTTTTAAAGGGTGCGCGCTAAGTCACAAGCCATATGTCCTTTTTTTCTGACACAAGCATAGTTATTCAGTTCTGGTGGGACAAGCAGGACCTGGACTGTTCCAGTCATATTCTTCAAGGACACTCTATTGCGTCTCCCCTCTGAAGTCACGTTCAGTCCATTTCACCAAACAGGCAGTATTTTGTGACCATCGAACAGCACCAGTGACTCATGCAGCTCTCCCCATCCCCTTTTTTTCTGTTTCCAAAAATCTCACTGTTCCTCCAAGATTAATGATGCTTTACTTTTGCACATTGGTAGTACCATTTTTGGCTGAATTTTTAGTACTGGAAATGGAGGGAATGGTCTTTGCTTGGTTTTACCCTTCACTATTTGGT
Source organism: Cyclura pinguis (assembly GCA_030412105.1). Classification (NCBI taxonomy): domain Eukaryota; kingdom Metazoa; phylum Chordata; class Lepidosauria; order Squamata; family Iguanidae; genus Cyclura; species Cyclura pinguis. The sequence continues at coordinate 103,328,960 of CM059604.1, forward strand.
TGATTTGTTATATTTGTATATTGGCTGGCATTCTGTCAGTGACTTATGCAGGCATAAAAGCAGCTTAATAGCTGCATAAGTCTTATTTTTGGTTGTTGCAGGGATCTGAATCCTCTACCAACCTCTTGCAGTGACCAAACGTCACCATTTGCTTTCTGCAGTCCTTCCAACATAGCAACTGACTGGCCAGTGGAGAGCAGGATGCGAGTGGCAGAGATGCACAGCACAGAGCTGAATGCAAAACATGGACATCATTAGCTGGGACCTCTGCCACAGAGGGTTATGGAGCATGCCTACTAGCTGTGCCTCCAGCTAGAGGAACGTAACTGGATACTTCTTTGCCGTTCTCCCTGCTCTTATTCAGCTAGGAAATGGCTGCAACTGGTAAGAAGTGTGGTTTTGAGGGGGCAAGAGAGGAGATGTGGTATAGTTCTACCTAGAAGAACTCTATGCTGTGTCTCCATGATGCAAAATCTAGGCCTTTGTCTCCTCTAATAAGTTCAAGGTGGCACCTACTTGACTTTTCCGACTTATTCCTGTACGTTGGGTCAGACTGACAGAAAGAGCAACCAATTCAAGACCAAGATCACCCAATGAATGTGGACTAGAATCTCCCAAGTCGCCTTCTAGCATTCTAATAGCAACTATACTAACTTATCTAATAACTATAGTATGCTGTCTTTCCTCCCTTTCAACTAACAGCCTGATTCCCCGTGTGTTTACAAAGGCCATTTCCGCCTGCGACTGTTATAGTGCTATTATTCCACTTTCAACATCCTGTGGAATTCTGGGGTTTGTAGTTTACTGAGGCCAAATAGTTCTCTGACTAAGAATGCTAAATGCCCCTCCCTAAACTGCAAACTTCAGGATTCCACAGGATGTTGAAAGTGGAATAATAGCACTATAACAGTGTAGCACAGAAATGGCCTAAGTCTCACTGTTGCAGCAGTGGGGCTCACCCCCTTTGTACAGGGCGCATTGCACAGGACTGCAGCCAAAGAACCACAACACATGAGGGATGCATGATTAGCAGCATGGGACACTGCATTCTGGCTTCTGGGTTCCACTTCTTTAGCCTGCAGATGACAGACTGAATGTTTGACACAATTTCCCCACAAGTAGCTAAGTGACTCTTACTTTCTAAGCGCTCAAATGTAGTATGTCAAGGAGATATGCTAATCCTATGTGCGTAGGGCATTGCTTTTGTTTTAAAATGGGAGTGCACTCCGGCCCTTGGTTCTTCTCTGCAGCCTGAAATGGTTCAATCCAACACAAGATACACAGTATGGATCTTTTGGTTTTGCAGCCTGACACATAAGATTTGCTCCTTGTTTCCAGTATTCCTTTGTTTCTATTTTCTTTGCCCTTCTAATCTTGTAGCATCCTGCCTCTCTAGTAGTGTATCTTTCCTGTATGGTATGGAACTCTCTAACAACACACACACACACACACACACACACACACACACACTGTGGCCACATTTCAAAGAATGCAGCATCCCAAGGATCAAATGGTTACTACTGTCAGCAACTCATTGGCATTCAGGACCTGGAATACTGTGTCCAATTCTGGGCACCACTATTCAAGAACGATATTGACCAGCTGGAATGTGTTCAGAGGAGGGCAACCAAAATGGTGAAGGGTCTGGAAACCATGCTCTTCGAGGAGTGGTTTGGGGAGCTAGGTATGTTTAGCCTGATGAAAATCATGTCACCTGTTATGAGGTGACATGATAGCCTGTCTAAGTATTTGAAGGGATGTCATGTTGAAGATGGAGCAAGCTTGTTTTCTGCTGCTCCAGAGACTAGGAAACGGAACAATGGATTCAAACTATAAGAAAAGAGATTCCACCTAAACATCAGGAAGAACTTACTGATGGTAAGAGCCCTGGAATAGCAGTGGAATATGCTGCGTTGGAGTGTGGTGCTTCTTTGGAGTTTTTAAAGAGAGGCTGGATAGCCATTTGCTGGGGGTTCTTGAAGTGTGTGTTCCTGCATGGCAGGGGATTGGACTCGATGGCCATTGTAGTCTCTTCCAACTCTATGATTGTATGATTCTATGATCTTTTGATGGTTGCTCACTGGCTGTGGAACTGCCTTTCAAGAGAGGCTAGACCAGCCCTCTCTCTGTTGCCCTTCCACCAGCAAGCCCTTTCTTTATTCAGACAGGCATTTGATAATTGACTGTCTTCTGAAAGATGGGTCTTTTAATGGATATTGGTGGATGTTGCAATTTTAAAACTGCTTTCAATTTAATTTTGCTTTAACACTGCTGTTTCTGTATTTGTGTCTTAATAATATATCTTTTTGTATTTTTTTTATTTACATCTTTAAAAAAAATCTTCTTGGAACTGCCTTGAGCCTGAGGTTTTGGGAGAGAGGTGGGAGATAAAATAAAACCTTGAAAATCCAATACAGACCTGAACGCTGTTGTTTTGTTGGAAGAACGAAGACCAGTCAAAAGATCTCTGTTCCTGCAAGAGTGTGGCTGCTCTTTTTTGAGTGACTGTGTTCATTTGGACAGAAGAAGGGCCAATCAAATTGGACTGGACCTGGGACATCTTAGCATGGTCATGGTGACACATGCTTTCATTACATTCTTTTTCGATTATGGAGGCGTGCTCTATGGGAGACTGACTTTGGAAATGTTTGGAGACTTCAGTGGGTCCAAAGTGCTGAGGTCAAAGAAGGCTGACAAAGGCTGATTGCAGGTTGGTTTAAGGTGGCAGAGGGGCTGGAGGACTCTAAAAATAAGGCCTCCTTAAGACACATGTGAGTTGTTCTTGGGATGGTGAATTGGAATGAATAAACAATAATAGATATATAAAATATAATAAGCAGCAGCACAAAAATCCTCATATGTGAACCCAACTTCAGGGAAGCATGAACGATTACTCAGTTGCTTAAGGAACGCACAAACTGTTGCTTATAACAAAAACAACAACCAAATAAGGGGCACAGCAGCGTATCATAAAGCTGAGTAGGAGGCAGGGAATATCCTCAGTGCTACACAGAAAAAACAGACTTTGGAACAGGAGCAAGTTTTGAGAAAATCTAAAACCCAGTCCTTTCTATGTTAACCACAAAGCATTTCCAAATCATCCATATCTATTCAAAAGTAAAAAGAAGAAGCCACATTTCTATAGAAATCATGTATATCTCTACATGGAAGTGACAAAACCTGGATTATTCAGGCGAAAGCATAGGCAGCGCAGCAGGTTTGGAGAACATCCACATTCCACATTCCTTTGCATATAACAAGGATAACAATTCCAAAAGCCACACAAAAGCACTCCTTTGAGGCCCCATTTTTTAAAATGTTCTATCAATATCCAACATGGCACAGTAAAAGAAACTGAACTGAGTGATCTTCAAATCATGAATTCAAAATGGTTGAGGGCAGGAATCTATGGCCATTTCTGCATTAGACTGTTATAGTGCTATTATTCCACTTTCAACATCCTATGGAATCCTGGGGTTTGCAATTTAGGGAGGGGCCTTTGCAAAGCCCAGGATTCCATAGGATGTTGAAAGTGGAATAATAGCACTGTAACAATCTAGTGCAGAAATGATCTGTGTCTTCCAAGCAGAAATCTACTTGCTCCATGTCTACTCATCCATTACACAGCCAGAAATCCACTCATGGCCAGGAAGAAATCCCACCCACACTACCCTGCCACCTCTTCACACTGATACATGCACATGTATTCAGCTCCCCTACACTCCTACAGACCCAGCCATCCACTTCCCGGAGAAAAAGACACACAAAGAAACCAACCCCATGCATTTCAGTTTCTACTGACACTTCTTGTCTGATTCTCTCTCAGGCTATTTCTGCCTTACACTGTTATAGTGCTATTCCACTTTCAACATCCTGTGGAAATCTGGGGTTTGTAGATGAATGAGGCGAAAGAGCTCTCTGGCTGAGAATTCCAAAGGCCCCTTCCTAAACTGCAAACCTCAGGATTCCATGGGAGGTTGAAAGTGGAATAAAATAGCACTCAAACAGTGTAGTGCAGAAATGGCCTCAGTCTCCTGGGGACACTTCCTACTGCTTCACTTTTATTTTTTTAAAAAAGGTTTTGTCAAGATTGGCTACGGGCAGACTGAGTTGACACTTCACAAAATAAAATTTGGGTCCTGGACAGTTGAAGGAGACCCCAATATTATCCATACACACAAGTCAATTACAGTAATTCCTCACTGATACTCTTCCTTGCTCTCTATTCTAACCTTAGACAGCTGGAGGAATATATTGGGTCTGCTCAGCTGCGTAAAGACAGAGGGATATTTTGAGTATGTCTGCCCACTGAATACTCTCAGTAGTCCACCATCAAGCAATGGAAGCCTCAGAAGAATCAGAAAGTTACTGAGGAAGAAAGGGAATTGAGTTACGCTTTTTTCCTTCATCACTAGGCCTCTAACAAGCTAACAAAATGAATTTCAACAGAGAGAAATGTAAAGTCCGACACTTAGGCAGAAAAAATGGAATGCACAAATATAGGATGGGGGACACGTGGCTGTATAGCAGTACATGTGAAAGGGATCTTGGAGTCTTGGTAGATCACAAGCTGAACATGATTCAGCAGTGTGATGCGGCAGCCAAGAAAGCCAATGCGATCCTTGGTTGCATCAATAGGAGTATGGTGTCTAGATAGAGGGAGGTAATGGTACCACTCTATTCTGCATTGGTTAGGCCTCATTTGGAATACTGTGTCCAGTTCTGGGCACCTCAGTTCAAGAGGGATATCGACAAGCTGGAATGTGTCCAGGGGAGGGCAACCAAAATGGTGAAGGGTCTGTGTTACTTCGGGGGAGAAACCCTATCCCGAGGTCTACAATTTTAATATTAAAATATAGCTCCGTATGCCAGAGAGGTCCCCCGAAAGGGCACGTAGGCAGGCACGGTCAGAAGACCGACAACCGGGTCAGGCCAGTAAAATCCCCATCACGTAGCCCCAGGAAACCTCAAAATGTGTAAAGACACAATAAACAAAGGATCCTCAGCCCCGAGACGCTGACTTGAGAGGATTAGCATGTGTGCCTCACGTTGAGCAAATATCCCATCAGGCGGGGACCAGAAATCACACCACAACACCTCCAAAATTCTGGAGACTTTGGCAACACCTAATAATCCCATCACGCCAAGGAAGTTACCAATGTGGGGCTTGGTGCCCACTGCAACACCCATTGTTCTCCCCAGGAAAGGATTAGTCCTCCAGGTACTTTTTTCCCTATAAACAGTCCCGGCTTTTGAGAGTTCCTTTGGATCGCTCCCAGTCACCCCAGCTGACCGTCGCTCCATTTGTTGAGCAATCCCCTCAGCCCTCTCCTTGCTGAGCCCCACTTCTTTGCTGCCTCCTCGGACCAAGGACTTCAGGACAAGGTGCAGTATTACCCCAACAACACTCCTTCAGTTCTCCCTCTGTCCAATTTCCTTTCTTTTACTTCTTAATAGCTCTTGGGTGTGTGTGTGTGAGAGTGCATTGGTGTGTGAGATTTACCTGTAATAAAATAATTTATTGGACATTTGGTTTGGTTTTTGGCTTGGCCTGACCCTGTAAAAACTGGGTATAAGACCCCGCTAGGTTACCCTGCCTCTTGCAGTGCTATTGCTTGTGCTCTGGCTAGTTTCCATTCCCCATCAAGTGGAGTAGAGTGAGGTGTCCCCCGAGGGACCCCCGAAATTAGGGTAACATCTGGAAGCCATGCCCTATGAGGAGTAGCTTAGGGAGCTGGGTATATTTAGTCCGCAGAAGAGAAGGTTAAGAGGGGACATGATAGCCATGTTTAAATATTTGAAGTGATGTCATGTGGAGGAGGAAGCAGGCTTGTTTTTCGCTGCTCCAGAGACTAGGGCCCTTTTCACACCGCATTTTCCATGCGAAAGAGAGCCCAGAGCATCACGCGATTGTGAGGAGCGATCTGCACGACACACTTGGAATTGCGCGACCCTCCAGGGGCTGGCAGGCGCCGATCGCGCACCTTTTCATTTTCGGCTAGAAGCCAAAAATGGTGTGCGATCATGCATTGCTCCCGGGCCCCGTGCGCACTTACCTGGCGTGTGGAGCCTCTGGAGCCACACCTTTTGTGCTTCCTGCCCCAGCACAGCCTGGGAAACTCCTAGGCTGCACTGCAGAAGGAAGAGGTGGGGCTCTCACACGAGCAGGCAGCTCGTGTGGAGCCAAAGGACCCCAGACGCTACAGCCTCTTGCCAGAGGCTGCTCGCGCAATCCCCGCACCCCAGCACTGGAAGATGGTAAGGTACAGAAAGGGCCTTCGACAAGGAGCAATGGATTCAAGCTGCAGGAAAAGAGAGTCCACTTGAACCTCAGGAAGAACTTCCTGACAGTCAGAGCTGTCTGGCAGTGGAATGTGCTGCTTCAGAGTGTGGTGGAGTCTCCTTCTTTGGAGGTTTTCAAGCAGAGACTGGATGGCCATCTGTTGGGAGTGCTTTCCTGCATAGCAGGGGGTCGGACTTGATGGCCCCTGGGATCTCTTCCAACTCTATGATTCTATGATTCTAACCATTGAGGGTGCTTGGTCAATTGCTCCTACTGAACTATTGAAAATCTGGCTGCCCACATAACCTTTGTGTTAAAACAGCCTCTTTCCATTTCTAGGAACAATTCAAGTGCCAGCCGTAATCTATACCACCACCCTTACGGCTTGGATCCAGGTTATCTGAAATACCATGTCTCCTCGTATAAGTCTGCCTGAGGTTTGAGCTATTCTGGCAAAGTCTCTCAGCCCCACCACCTTCATAGGAGTGTTTTGCCAGCATTCAACTTGCCCAACGTCCTCCCTCTGGCTCAGAGGTGGGCAACATGTAGCCCTCCAGATGCTGTTGGACTGGAACTCTCGGCAGCCTTAGGCAGCATAGATAATGGTAAGGAATGTTGTGAGCTGCAGTCCAACAACATCTGGAGGGCCACATGATTCCCACCCCTGCTCTAACTGCTCTGATTCCTGAAGTTGCTACAATAAGGTGGAGGGGGAAAAAAAAACCCTTTCTGATCCTTTTGAAATACAGTGGTAGCATCAGAAATCACACAACAGTTTTCAGAGCAGAACAAAAATAGGTGTTTTGTTGCCATTTCCCTGAGGTTTCCCTGATGTTCTTTGCTGCCATAAAAAATTACTTCACAGAGACTGTTCAAAATGTTTACATCTCTTAGATTTGGTGCCTTCGCAGAAGCTGAGCTAAGTGAGTCTACCAAGCAAAGCAGAACCAGCATGAATCAAAAAGAAAGGGTGAGCCTCCCTGTCTAAGCAGGCATCGCTCATAACCACAACTAGCAGCTGGGATTAAATTAGAATCATTAGGAAGGAGCTGTCTGCCTAGTTTAGGAAGCCATTAAAGTGAGAATACAACCCAGAATCCTTTGCATCCTACTAATTGCTCCCAATTGGGAATCTTGCGCATAACACCCAAGAAGTTGGCTCCAGCTCTACAATTGTAAGGAGACCTCCAACAAGTTTGCCTTGGGTGTGTCATTTCTTTTATGCCTGGATGAGAGGCAACCTATGAGCTTAAGGCTACATGAAGGCCTCAGCCTAATTCCGAATGCTTTCTGCTGGTGGCCATGCCAGACCTCTGGCAAGAGGGACATGTCCCTTCTCTGGAAGCCCCCTATATGGAAAGGGAAGCGAAAAAAAAGGATGGCCAACAAAAAAAAGACCTTACCCATTCATTTTGGGCTAAGCTGTGCTCGCTGCTAATTCCCAACCATCTCCACCATGAGAGATTATCTGCAAGGAAATGTGCATCTTCCCAAAACAAAGGTGCCTTTCCCTCATTTTCTATACTGCTGTGGATGGGCCCGACTAGCCTCCAATCCTACAGCGCTCCATCTTATGGAATGAATGGAAACAATGACCATATTCCTTCCCCACCCATCCTCATATACAAAAGTGTAGCAGATAGCATGCCCTCCAAGATTTCACAGATAAAAACTGGGACAGATGTAGCCAAGCAACATCAGAGTGTGCTCAAGATGGTAAAAGTTGTTAATGAAGAAGAGCACACAAGCTAGGAGACACTGCAGCATTTTGCCTTTGCCCAAGCCTACCGAACAGGATGAGATTTCTCCGACTTTCTCTCCTCTCCACTTTGCTCAATGAACTGAATGAGAACTCATTTTGGATTTTGAACTCAGCCTGTAGCAACTGAAGAAAGCTGAGTACAAAAGGGGAATATGGTAGGAGGGGAGGGAAACTTGGACATTTTGAAAGCAGCTGAAAAAAATGAGAGAAGAGGATTAATTGAGACTGTCCTTGTTGAACTGGAGCAGCTAGGAGGTATGAGATGGGCCACTGGGCAGAGTAGTAGGAAAGTAAACATCCTCCTGAGGATGGTCAGTCAGTCAGTCCATTTGATCAGTTAAAATTTACAAAATAATGGGGTGGGGGATCCATGGTGCCCTCTGCTGTTCCCTCCCTCTCTCTGTTTTGAAAAGGTGGGGAGCAGTAGCACTCCAGTTCTCATTTTGCCCCATTGGAAGGCACACTACTCCTGATACATCAAGTAACCCATGAAGAATGGATGATGCTGTGCATGCCTCTGTGATGTCTCAGATGGCAGCTTGGATGGACCACAGGAGCATCAGAGAAAGATATGGGGATACTAGCAGTGGGAGGAAAAAGCCAGAGTCTTGGCTTGGCCAAACCTAAGAACTTGGATGGCCCCCTGTTGTGTAGCACTCCATCAATGGGCCATGTGCCATGGATCAATTGGACAATCAACCCATGCCATTGCAGCATCATTCTAGACACTGATGTCAGCATGAGCTTGGCTTGGAGAACATAGCTCCTCTCATTGCCTGTAGGGTCTCTGTGTGGGGTTGTGCATAGGTGTATGTGCATATCTTGAACCCCACCATGAGCTGTGGTTGTCCACAGCACATGCAAGTCTTTTTTTTTTTAATATAATTTTATTAAATTTCACAAATATAAAAAAAGGATTATTTGACTTGTACTTGTTACATGAATTTTCTTCTGTTCTTCCACGCTGTTCTGGTCAACATTTCCCGCAGCTTAGTCCACTTGTTACATTAGTGCATCACAATAAACTGATTATCTCATCTGTTCGAACACACATTTCCTTCTCCTAACTATCATAATACAGTCGTTCTGGCTAGACAGTTCCCAACCATCACTCTCTTCTGCTTAACTCAAATTGTCCTGTTCCAAAATATTTCCATATCACTCTCTTGAAGCTTCTGTTTTCTCCTTATATATATATCTTTTTTCCCCCTTTAACTCTCCATTACCTACATCCCAAAATCTTAAAATTTTTAATTATTTCTGTCATTGTGTATCTGGCAGTCTGAGCAATTATTACTGCAACAGTCCCCCATCTTCTTACCCTAAATTCCATTGTACTAAAATGTCTTGTTTCTCCTTAAGTACTTTTTAAACCCCTTCTCCCATTCAGCAATATCACAATGTTCATATTCATGAAATATATCGATATATCATCAATTGCAAGCTTAATTAACAATGTCAAAATAAAAATCCATTTGCGTAATTCAGAAGCCTGTGCAATCGTCATCTTCCCGTTCCCCTCTCTCATCTGGCAGAGCACATGCAAGTCTTGAGCAGTTAATCTGTATCCCTTTTTGTCTTGCACCACTACTGGCACACTTGTTCTTTTTCACTGTAAGCCTGGCTGATTGAACTCCATGCTTCAGGGGCACCACCTAGGTTGCAGTCCCACTCTGCTCTCTGTCTGCTTAGTCAGCAGATCCTCAAGGGCCAACCTCTATCAGGCCCTGTTAAACCTTAGCTCAGCCTTTGTCAACATTTTCACCCTAGAGATACCCTTAAAATAGTTATCAAGCCTGAGGGAAACCTTGCATAAAAATTATTATACCTACAGTTTTTTTAAAAGTTTTTTTCCCCCGTCATGGAACTCCTAATAACCTTTCATGGAATTCTGTCTTAGCCTCTGTATTTGCTCTGTAAATTGGGTAACTTTCCTCTGGCACGAGGTCTCTGTCCAAGCTCCTCCATTTCCTTTTCCTGATTCTTGGTTTGGATTTTGATTCTGCCCGCTGCCTGTCTCCAGTTTTTGCCCTCTCAATCCTGGCTTACTGTCATCAAATGTGTCTCTCCAGACTTTGGGAAGTTATTTTTCTGGACTACAACTCCCAGAATCTGCAGGCTAGCATGGCTACTGGTTATGCTGGCTGGGGGAATTCTGGTACTTCTAATCCAAAAAAAGGAACGTTTCCAAACTCTAGTTTTCCTGCTGGTCCTCTTGTATTTGTCACATAGACTCTATGGATGGTGAAGACAAGAGGCCCTTCTGATGTTATTACATGATAAATTCTAGCCCAATGTGTTTGGCTCTGACCCATGGGAAGAATGATAAGATCACAAGGACTGAACTTGAATATTGGTCACTGAGAAAGATAGTACATTCAAAATGCATCTGACCTTCATTATATTGTTGGCTTGTTTACACCAGTGGTCATTAATTTTCTTGCAGCATGAAGATTTATGCTCAATGGGTTTTCACATCAATTGTGCCTATAGTGTTACAAAACTGTGTGGTATGTTTATTTAGTACATACAAATCATTCACTGCTTGTGTAGATTTACTGAAAATTGGCTTTTTAAATTTATCATATATACATACATAATTTTACTTATTTATTTCTTGACTCTTCTGCAAAGGACAAGATAGCACTGCTCAGCTGCCTTCCACATACAAAAGTTAACTAGATTCCCAGATGAATTTTAGCAATGAGATAGCAAAGAGATAACCACACTTGCAGATGGGAGGGCAGCTTAGGGGTTCGACTACAAGATTTGAGGTGTGCGCGCGCATGCACACACACACACACACACACAGAGTTTAGTCATCCAACAGAAAGGAGTGGCCAGGAGGCTCAAGAAGACCATATGGGGACTGTTACTGCCCCCCCCCCCATATGCCACCTGAGGCAGTTCTCTCATTCTGGATATGAAATTAGACTGCCTGGGATCTGATCCTGGCTGATGCCTGTTGCAGAGTTTCACATAGCACAGGGATTCTCAAAGAATGGACTGTAGAACCCACAGCAGCAGCAGTTCAATGAGGACTGAGTAGTTTATAGTTCATTAGAAATGAGGGATTTGATAATGACTAAGGCCATTTCCACACTAGACTGTTAAAGCGCTATTCCACTTTCAACATCCTATGGAATCCTGGGGTTTGCAGTTTCGCCTCCCTAAACTGCAAACCCCAGGATTCCATAGGATGTTGAAAGTGTGGAAATGGCCTAAATTGGTTGGACTTACTAAAATCAATGAATTGGACTATATCCCATAGGTTTCAGTGAGATCTTGGTACAACTAACTTGATCTGGATCAAACCCATCCCTTTTAGCTGTTCTATCCAGATATCTATTATGGTGACATAATGTTATTTCTGGTTTAAAATACACACCCAGGACAGTTGCCCACCTGTGCTCTGGAGCATCAGTCAGCTAAGTCAGTTAACGTTTAACACAACTATTCGATAATAAAAATGAGAATTATGATGATAAGGAAATCCCAGCATACTTGAGTAAAGAATTTTGTTTTTTCACATTATTCTATCAGCAGCTGAACTGGTAACAACACAAAGAAGTAGGGAGATAATGAGTGGATGCTTTTATAGCATGGGCACATGCTTAGTTTCTTCTTGGGCAACCCCCAGTCTCTGAATGATAGGGGCATTGCCTGATTCACTCTTTCCTTACTTAACCTGGCTGTCGTTGATTCAGAAACATTCACCCAGTGCTAAACACTGAGATTAGGTTTGGCCTAGGACTCTAACTGCCAAGGAAGTGACAGCTCTGAAGTTCAAGAAAAAGAGAGCACTTGCATTGTAGCACTGGAGAGAGTAAGCATGAGCTGGTTTTATGTGGTATTGCACAAGCATGGAAGAAGCTTTATTGGTCCAGCCACTGGGATTCAAAATGATTTCCTTGGCAATTAAAGTGATGCAGAGGAGACAGAAGCACAGAAGAACAGTTTGGAGCTTTAAAATGCTACCGAGAACCTGACACAGGCATTGGTTTGCTGTAGACTTAATTGTATTTATTTTATTTTATTTATATCCTGTTTTTCTCCCAAACAGTTGCGTAGGGTTGCGGGGGCGGGGAAGGGGGTGATTTGCCCCAGGCGGCAATGTTTTGGGGGCATCCTGGCCTGTAGCCCCCGCTCACAGTGGCCATGCCCCTCACGCCATAGCTCCACCCCTCCCACCCACTCCCACACACTCCAAGCACCACCACTGCTCCTAAAGCTTTGAAAGCTTTAAAACAACATATTGCAACAAAATAGCTAAAAAAATCTGCAAAAACAAAAAATTAAAAATGTATTGCACAACAATCCACTTAAAAACATTCATTTAGAACAGTGCAAGCACGTTAAAACTGCTTACATATTAAGAACCAGCACACCTGTTGCATTATCCCCACCCTATTAAAAGCTGGAGGTCTGCTTAAATAAGATAGTTTTTGCCTACCGGAGAACATAGAGCAGAGAGGGGGCTACTTTGATTAGAACCATCAAGGGAACTTAAGTTTGTGATGGGATCAGCAAGAAAATTGTGACCATTTTCAGTCCTACTACTAATTTCAGTTTTTAATTACTAGTTACATTGATACCCTGACTTTCTCTTAATGAGCTCAAGGGAGCATATTTGGATCTCTTCTTTCCCACTTTCTCCTGAAAACAACAACTCTGTGAGCAATGGTGACTGGTGGCTTCCATGTCAGTGGGAGAGTCAAGCTGCTTTGGGCTTTAGTGTGATCTTTGAAGAAGCTGTCTGAGGTGATGAACCTATTTTGGCAGAGACAGTAGAGCATTGTGGACAGCAGCTCTTTAAAGTCTGGACTAAAACCCAGGGTAGACTCATTGCTCCACTGACATGGGAACCATGAGCCACTGCGGGCTTTGAGTTAGGCCATGGTAAGAGCACATAACTGGCCCAAAGTCACCCAGTGAGATTTATGGTGCTGTGAGGACTGGAACATGGATCTTTTAGCTGCCAATCCAATACTCTAACTACTATACCACATTGTACATCTAGATATGACCGAGTCTGGATCTGATCTTATGAATATTGTTGCAGTCTGAGGACAAACCAAAACCAGCACTTACTGCAGATATTGCTGCTGCAACAGAAAAGTGCAACCAGATATTGTTGGGTTCCAGCTTTCATCAGCCCCAGCTGCAATGGCCAATGGTGATAAACTGATGAAGACCAAGATTTAACAGCATGCTATTCAGAGGTGGTCCACAAACTGGTGCCAGCTTGCAGGCTGTTGGCTGCTGGTCTGTGGTGAATCCCCAGGAAAGAAAGAAACAATTGTACTCAATGGTTACAAAGATGGCTCTGATTCCTGGCACACTGGGGGGAAAAAACCCTGCTTGTTTCCCTCACCCACACTGGAAACTTTCAGAGGTATTGATTTAGAAGACCACAGGTTCCCAGTCACAGGAATCCTCTTTGACTTGGCCAGCATTTGCTAAATACTTGGGGAATCTGAGAGGACCCCCAACTTTGGTCAAAGCATTCTGGGAAATCTGGCCATTTGGCAATAATGACACTGACTGCTACTCTGAAGGCACAGGGATGGAAATAATGTGATCTCTTTAAAAACAAAACAAAAAATGAAACAAAAAAGGTACTTGGAGCTTCCACTTTACTTTTCAATGTTCTGGAGGAAAAAGGTGCTCATGAGAGATGAGATTTGGGACATTTCTGCACTAGCCTGTTAGAGCCTTTGAGGCCCCTCCCTAAAGTGCAAACCCCAGGATTCCATAGGATGTTGAAAGTGGAATAAGAGCACCATAATAACCTAGTGCGGAAATGGCCTCGGTCAGTTTTGTAATGAAGTTGGTGCATGCTGGTCGGAATCACCCTTCTCTTCCTGCTTCTGTCCCTATTCCACCCCACCATCCCATCCATCCTTCCGCCGTTCCGGTGTTTTTAAGCTCCGTGGAGTTTAGAATGGAAACACTCTTATGTAATTCTTTATCTACTTTCATTTAAAAAAAAAAAGAAAGAAGACATAGAAAAGGAAGAAATCCCCTCTGATCTCCCTCCCTCCCACACCATGTTCTTGTTTTTTTCTGTAAAAGCACACACAGGCACCACAGCCCATCCAGCCATTCAGATAATTCTGGCTTTCATCCGGCCTCCTTTCCTTCATCCTTGTGTTCTCCCCATTCATGTTTCCCCTCTTTCTTCTCCATTCACATCTCCCCCACCACCATCCTCTCTCTCTCTCTCTCTCTCTCTCTTTCAGCCTCACGTTTTTCATTCATCCCCTTTTGGGCTTTGCTGCTCCCCCCACCCACGGGCAGCCGCCTGGTAAGCAGAGAGAGATGTACATGTGGAGGAATGCAAAACCAGACCCAGAAACATGTGCCTGTGTGCATGGGGAGGGGGGTTGCACAGAGAGAGGATTTCCTGTTGCAATGGGAGCCAGTGACACCCTTTCCTCCCAAAAAACAACAACATTCTCTTCAAGATTTAGGATGTGTGGATATGGAAGAGAGCTGGGGGGGGGATTGTATTTGTATTTGAGCAGCCCTTGCGAGGGATGCACGAAGGGAGGGAGAGGATGGAGAAGGCAGCCTCAGCCATCAAAAACGTGACCAGCCTCTATGTATCTGTGGATGCAGCCAGCAGCCTGAGGTGGAGAGTGGAGGCACACGTGGGGAGCTAAAAATAAAAGCATCCCAGCCCCCGCTCCCGGTGGCTGGGGGGCACAGGCTGCTAAAAATACTTGGCATGCCATGAGAGCTACTGCGGTTCCCTCCTGTCTATGCTGACCTGTACAGGGCCCTGATGCAGCTTTTAATAGCCAGGCAAAAAAAACAAGAAAGGAAAAAAAAAGAGAGAAGGAATTTCAGCTAGGAAAGGCTCTTTCTTTCACCCTTCAATGGCAAACTTCAGCAGGCTGAATCTCCTTCAGAAAAAAAGGAAGCCTCATCTCCATCAATGGCTTTCTTCTCTGTTTCTCAGGGCGGTGCTTGTGACCGGTTTTCAGCACAAAAGGAAAGTATGGTCTATTGGCCAGAGCGGCCAGAGCAAGGAGTGGGGTGCAGTTGAAGACAGGAGTGAGGAGGCTGCAGTCTTCCATGTTTTGCTCAAGTGTGATCCCCCCAGCGTTCCTCACCATGGGAGTGGCAGTGCCCACAACATGGGTGGGATTGCACTTTTGCCCACCCCTAGTTTAGGGGGAAAGGAGAGATGCAGAATGAATGGCTCTACCGTGAATGGTTGTGTAAAAACAGGATTTTCCGCACTTGTAGCTTTGTGACCAGCTAGGCCTACTGAAATCCCCTTTGCTACACAAGCATTCAAGGTCTTGTCCAAGCTGGGCTGTTTTGGGTCCAGGAGAGGCCTGTTTTCCAGGAAATGACCTGGAAATTGACTCTTGAACCATGGCAAAAATGTTCCTCATACTTCCCAGGAAGATTTTGAGGTAAAAATTCCCGTCTCAGACCCACAGAAATGGCACTTTGTCTAACTTTCTGTTAAAGGTGAAGGAGTCCAGTCTTCTTGCTTTGGAACCCTTACTGGATGGGTATTCTTGGGCCAGTTAGCTCTAAGTCCAATGAGTTATTGCAAGGTTAAAATGGGAGGGTAGGAAAACTGGCTATGGCTAGAAGGAAAAAATAGTCAATACTGATCAATACTGATACATCTTACAACAATCGGATGTGGTAGCTTACACTAGGAGGATAAAACAGGAAAACAGAGAGCCATGTGCATCATTTAAATATTACAAACAAAAAATGTTACTAATAAATAAATGGTATTAATGAATAAATAAATGTAAGTGAACAGGTGGATTAGTAAATTAGTAAATTTAGTACATTAGTAAATTTAGTAAAATTAGTAAATTAGTAAATTAGTAAAGCTGATTAAGGATGATGGAAAGAACAGAAAGAGATTACAAAGGAACAGAACTTGGAAACATAAATTTTTTGCATGACAACTCCCGGAATTATTTGCCAGCATGGACAGATACCGTAACATGGATGAAGTAGGCTGAAGTCCTTGAGAAATTATACCAATTGAAACATGTTTGTCATGAAGGTACTGCTAGCCTTGTTTTGGCTGTGACTTGCCTAACATGGCTATCTCCCCAGAGATTATCTGTAGAATCAGTGCAATGGCCAACTGGCAAAGAAAGCTGGTCTGTCTGCTTCTGCATAAAAGGAACAGTGGCTGGTTAAAAGGCTGGCAGGACTATTTCTGCATTACAGAAAAAAAAAGATGTGTGTGGGAAGGCAGATTTGTATTAAATTTGTGTAAGACAATTTGTATGTAGAGATATAAATTTGGAAATAATTATTATAATTTATATTTTAAAAAGACAGCATGGTTTGAGTATTGGACTAAGGCTCTGGAGACCAGGGTTCAGATCCCTGCACAGCCATGGAAATCTACTGGGTAAGTTAGAACAACTCACACTCTCTCAGCCTCAGAGCAAATCTTGTCAAGAAACCCTCAGGAGAGGTTTGCCTTAGGGTTACCATATGTTGGAAACAATTTGAAGTTCCAAAACAACAACAACAAATGTCTCTGTGCGATAAATATCTAAGATATTAAAGTGTGTATAACAAATGCATATAACTCAGGTCTAGTAGCCCTTTTACACTACTCAACTGTAGTACTGTGTTTCCACTTTAACCCCCCTCGTATGGGAATCCTGGGATCTGCAGTTTTTAGGGAGGAGTTCTTAGAAATCTCAGGCAGAGAGTTCCAGTGCCTCTCCACCTACATAACAGAGGATCCCATAGGATTAAGCCATGGCAGTGGAATCGTACTGCTATAACTGTGTAGTGTGAAAGGGTCCTAGGTTATATGAAGGACTAAATGGGCTAAATGAGTCACTTCTCATAACCCTGCCACAGTTTGCGGAAGATTTGGTATGGATGTGAGAAAGGACCTTCTTGGTTATTGCTCCCAGGCTGTAGATCTCCGTTCTAAGGGAAGGTAGGCTGGCCTTCCATCAATAAGCCAAGATCTTTTCATTCAGGCACAACTGCCTGAACAATTTTTGCCAAGAAAACCCCGTAATAGGGGCATCTTATGGTTGCTGTAAGTCAGAAATGACCTATGACAACAAAATGGACAACAAAAATAAAAATGCATTAAATTGAATTCCGTTGACTGGTTCCACCTGGAACAAAATCATTGAATCAATTTGTTGAAAGGTATGTGAACCTAAGGTGTTCCTTATTCCTTCCTTATATTGGGATGCCTCCATCTGAGGGTGTGGAAAGCTTATTCTTTCATATAGATTCAACAAGGTGCCCCTAAATCCTGTATTTTGGGATGTGGACTCTTCCTAAGGACAGAAGTGTGTGCATCACATAAATTTAGGAATGCACAAAATATGTTATTTTTACAGAGGAATACATATCTAGATTAAATGAAAGTACTTTTATTTGGCATTCTGATAGAAAATTTTGATAGACAGATATTTTGTGCTTCTTCACTGTCAACTCTGTATACTATGGACTTTGATTGTCCCTTATTGCTATATTGAAAATCTGGTGAAACTAGTCAGTACATAGGTACCTCACATTTATTCAGTGGGCCTACTGTAGTGGAATGTTGGGTAACATCTGGGTAGGTTCCATTGATTCAATGGGTTTACTCTATTTGGCTTTAGTGATAGAAACAGAGTTGGAAGAGACCACGAGAGCCATTGAATCCAACCGCTTCATTCAGGAATACACAATCAATGCACTCTCAACAGATGGCCATCCAGCCTCTGTTTAAAAACCTCCAAAGAAGAAGACTCCACCACACTGTGAGGCAGCATCTTCCACTGCTGGACAGCTCTGACTGTCTGGAAGTTCTTCCTAATGTTTAAATGGAATCTCTTTTCCTGAAGTTTGAAGTCATTGCTCTGTGTCCTGGTCTCTGGAGCAACAGAAAACAGGCTTCTTCCATCCTCCATATGACATCCCTTCAGATATTTAAACATAGCCATCATGTCAGCTCTTAACCTTCTCTTCTCCAGGCTAAATGTACCCAGCTCCCTAAGCTTCTCCTTGTACAGCATGGTTTCCAGGCCTTCTACCATGTTGGTTGCCCTCCTCTGGACACGGTCCAGCTTGTCAACATCATTCCCAAACTGTGCTGCCCAGAACTGGGCACAGTCTTTCAGGGGGGATCTGACCAAAGTCAGTAGGATTCAGGGCATTAATTTTTGACTAGTGAGGAAGAACACTATGACTGGGTGATCAGTGCGCCTGGCTGCTCATCCTGTTGTCCGGGTGCTAATTGTCGATAGGCAGTGGCACGGCTCCTGCCTGCTTCTGCCTTCTGATGGTTCTTTATCTTTAAACTAGGGCTGTTTCACACTGCACAGTTACTCTGCTATAATTCCACCCAAACTCCCATGGTTCCCTCTTATGAAATTCTGGAATTGGCTGTTTGGAGGTAGCATTTAGAATTCGCAGCAAGAACGCTCTAGTGTCTCTTAACCAAACTACAAACCCCAGGATTCCATAGGATGGAACCATGGCCATTAAAGTGGAATCATAGAGCTATGTTTGTGTAATCTGAATGGGTCCCTGAACTTGGTTTGGGCAAAGTCCTTCAATGAGTGGATTCTCTACTGACGGCCTTCCTACTGAGGAGCAGGTCATAAGAACCCTCCACCCTACCGCTGCAGTTTCCACATTGTTGCGCATGTGAGTGAACTTTTAAGTGACTTAGCTCTTAATTTTTTAAAAAAATTCTGAAATTAAGTATGATATTTTATTTTAAGTATGATCTTTTAATGACATTTCCTAAGAGTTGCTCTATGCTTTTAAAAAGCAGGATTGAGATGACAAAAGCGGCAATCTTTTCGTGTGCTTACCTAGTGGCAAGTCCCAGAATCCAACATGTGACAAGGGAAAGGAGGAGCAGTGATTAGATCTCGCCTTACTTACTTACTCTCTCTCCCTCCCTCCCTCCCTCCCTCCTTCCTTCCACCCTTCCTTCCACCCATCCTTACTACTTACCAACCTTACTTCTTATCAACCTTACTCCCTCTTTTCTTTTTTACTTCTAAATGGGTGTAAATGGGCTCTCATTTTGTCTGAAGCAATGTTGCAGGGGAAATAGTGTTTAACTGTTTCGATTCCCCTACTTCCTTTTCATTCCAACACTCCCATGTATAAAACAGGGAAACCCAATGTCAAATTCCTCATAACATATAATAAGGTTTTCTTTGGTCCTGAAGCATTTGTTGTAGGTTTGTATTGCTCATTATTCTGTACTCCCAGCAGCCTTTCTTTGGTGTATTCCACATGCAGAGGACATTTGGGTTGGGGATGATGGGATTTGTTGTACATCTAGTTGTGGAAGACTAATATAGGGGCCTGTTTATTTATGTTTTTATTTATTAAAATTATACCCCGCCTTTCTCTCAAATGGGATCCAAGGTAGCTAAAGTAAGGCTGAAATGAAGCCCCGGGGATGGGTAACATTACTTGGAAAAAATTCTTTTTGGACTACAGGCTCTGGAATTCCCAAACCAAAGACCATGCTGTCTGGAGAAATCTGAAAGCCAATAACTTTTCCAAGCTCTGTCTGGTATTTACTCAGGCAAACATGCTAATATAGGCCATTTCCACACTACACTGTTATAGTGCTATTATTCCACTTTCAACATCCTGTGGAATCTGGGGTTTGTAGTTTACCAAGGCCAAAGAGCTCTTTGGCTGAGAATTCTAAATGCCCCTCCCTAAACTACAAACCCCAGGATTCCACAGGATGTTAAAACTGGAATAATAACACTATAACAGTGTAGTGAAGAAATGGCCCTAGTAATCACAGAGAATTTTGCCATCTGAAGATCCCTGAGCTGGATTCTGGCTGCATTCTAAATAATTTCATTTTAATTAATTTGAAGGGGGTGTATGTACCCTTTTGCCTTTCTCAACACTGCCTCTCTCATATTCAAGACTATCTCTCTCCCTCTTTTTCCCTATTATTTTTTGAGATTGCAAGGAAAGACTCTACTGTAAACCAAGTTTTTAAAAATTAAGGAACGTAGTTCTTGGTAGTTTCCTCTCTAGCTGCAGTATTCCTTCATCCAAGTCTGATCCCAGGCTTTTTCAGCTCTGCAGCTCTGTCCTGAGTTCTCGGGGAGAAGCATCTGTTGCTAATAGGTGATTAGCACGGGAGTTTTTGGAACTAAATTGCAGTTAAAGCTGAAGTCTGGAAACAAATCTAAAAATCCAGTAGGCTAAACGTTGAGCCTGTTAACAGCAAAAGCTGGACAGCTTAAGTCAGAGTCAAGAATAAGCAACACAACAGTGTCTTGCCTAATCTAGTTGCTGAAAGCACAGTGAGAAAAAGTTACATTTTACTCTCCTCTGAAAACAAAAGAAGGGGTTGCACCTGCTGAACCTCCAGACTGAAAAGAGTTTCAAGAAACAGCGTTCACCACAAGAAAAGCCCTGTTCCTTATGGCTGACAGCCCAGCATATACAGCTGATGGTACCTGGAATGGAGCTTTACTGGGGGCTCTTAATGCTCAGAACTTGCTAGCCCAAGGTCAATAGCCGACAGTAGAGATGGTGAGCTTCTGACCTTGAAATTGTGTGGTTACATCTCCTGTAACCTCTGACCACTACTCATGCTGGCTGAAACTTGTGAGAACTGGAATTTAATAATAATTTTAGGACCACAAGTTGCCCACTTGTGGCAAATTCAGTAACCCATTAAATCCAGGGCTTTCCAAAAGCAATGGGCTGCAATTCCCATTATTGTCACATAGCATGACTTGTAGACTGAAGAGGACTGGAACTGTAGTACAATCAGTTAGAGGGATCTTTTCTCCAACCAACTCTGGTAAAATTAACCAGGTTTTAGGCCCATTCCATTGACTTAGAATGGGAGCATGAATACTACAAGGTATGCTTCTTTTGATAGATACGTATAAATGGATGATAATTCCCCTTCTCCCAAGAAAGCTCTAGGTTTTAAATACTAGCCAAAATTGTTCTTTGAGATCTTCCAAACATTCTAAGGGCTAGAAAATTCAATTTATTTAATTGAAAAGACCAGTTAGTTTCAGAAACGTGGGTGCTATATCTTTGGGTTCTATCCCATCACCAAAATGTGTTTTGCTATATCTTTGGGTACTATCTTTGTCCCCCAGATAGGTCCAGCACCTTGAACAGCTTCTTAAAAGTCCAGAATGAAACCTGGAGCAGATTTACCACCCCACTGACATGGAAGCCATCATATTATCACTGCAGGCTGGGATTTCCTAGGGCTTCCTGTCTGTTCCTCAGAGATTATAAAGGGAAAATATCTTGCTACATTTACTTTTTGTCCCACGTGTTCAGGCCAAAGGATAATTTCACTAGACTGTGAAGTTGTGACAAAGCATAATTGAGGATGTTACTGTACAATCTGCAGAAAAGTAGAGTCATCCCAAAAGATCTGGCTGCCCTGAAGTAAAGGACAAAATGGTGTCTCTCCCACTTCATGTACATAAGTTGACCTATTTGGCCGATGAATATTTCTTTTTATCCAGCACTTGTGGCAATATGGTAGCTTCTGAGAACAGAAGGAAGGATTAGTGGGGAAGCAAACAGCAGATTGCTTTACACATCCAGTCCCAACCTTCATTGCTCCTCAGCATCTGCTGCCTAAGCCAGCTGCTTGCTGCCTCATGGTAGAGCCAATCCAGATGTTGGAACAGTGATAGGAGGGCTCAGAGCCCCCAAGAACATTTCTTGTCTTTTTTCTAGCTTGCAAAATCTACTAGTTGCAAAAGTGTGGCTCAGGTGGGCAAACATATGAAAAATTCAGGAATGAAGATGCCTTTGAGCACATGTTCAGCCAAGGAACCTGTGATCAGTGCCAAAAACAAAGCTCACAAGTCTTTTCACAGAAAAATCTGCTCCTGGTGTCCCCTACTCCACCCCCACTCCACCCCCATGTTGTTTTTCAGCAACATAATTTGTTGTTCTTATTATTCTTGTTGTTCTTATTATTCTTAGAAAAGTGGGAATTAAAAATACTTTGCGATCTACTGCAAATGGGTCAGAGATCTTCCAGTAGCTCCAAATCTACCTTATGATGGCCGAAGATCACTGAAGAGGATACTTGAATAGAAGAGACCTCTGTTTCAGGCTCCTCTCAACAAAGATGCTTTCGAAAGTGCTAGACAACAATGCCCAGGATATATTTTGTAAGAAAGGCCACATTTTCTCATTATTTGTCTTATTATTGGCAATACAAGATGATGTCCAAACGCACAATATTCCTCATATTTCAATCAGATTGTTGAGAGTACTTATTTACTATCAGAGTGTTGGTATGGATGGATGAGAGCAATATATAAACACATGCAATGGATTTATCTATTAAATATCCTTGTCTCTGAAATTTAGAGCATCACCACTGAACATTTTTCCAAAAGGCCATTGGCTGCTAATGTAGTCTTAGGGCTCCCTCTGCTGCAGAAAGGAGGAACTGCAGCTTGAGGCTTCCAGCAGCACACATTAAAAATATCTCTGTCTAACAAGGAACATAGCAAAGTAGTCCATAAGTGAAATCCAAGTATCTTTTATTGGACTACAAAAGTATTACATAAAAATGCATGCTTTTGAGACCTTCAGGACTCTTTATCAGTCTAGGTATGCATACTCTCCAACATTTCACAGATGAAAACCAGGATGTGTAGACAAGCAACATGAGTATATGGTCAAGACAGAAAAAGCTAGTAATGAGAACAACATGCAAGCTAGAGGAGGCTACAACAGTTTGCTTTTACCTGAGCCTACTGGGAAGGGCAAGACTCCTGCTCTCCTTTCCTTTCTCCCCTGCTGAGTTAATTGAGTGGAAACTACTTTTGCACTTTGAACTCAATTTCCAGCAATTGAAGTAAACTGAAGATGAAGGAGGAAAGTCAGGAGAGGAGAGGGGAAATGGGGACATTTTAAAATCTGCTGAAAAAGTGGGATGACAGAGGATTAAATGGGGCT
Source organism: Cyclura pinguis (assembly GCA_030412105.1). Taxonomy (NCBI): domain Eukaryota; kingdom Metazoa; phylum Chordata; class Lepidosauria; order Squamata; family Iguanidae; genus Cyclura; species Cyclura pinguis. The sequence goes on from CM059604.1 coordinate 103,351,963, forward strand.
GTATCAGCCAATTTGGAACAGTTGGAGGGAGTAGTGGTGGAGAAACAGAAGATTCACAAAATCTTCCTCACTAGGTGCTGAAGCCATAGGATGTGTAATTGGAATAAAGTTCCAGGATGGAGTCTGCAAACCTGGCCTATTGGCAGGGGTGAATTGCTGATAGCAGGGGCCCTTTCACGTTACAAAATTATAGCACAATGATTCCACTAATTGCCATGGCCATACCCTATGGAATCCTAGGTTTTTGTAGTTTAGGGAGTGGCATTTAGAATTCTCAGCCTGAAAGCTCCAAACTCCAAACTCTAGAATTCCATAGGGTGTTGCCATGGCAGTTACAGTCATATTATTTCATTCAAAACTGTATTTTTACAATTACTAACATGATTCTCACTGTATTTTTAGTGTTGTTCTGAATTCTTGTCAGCACTCTTTTAAAAGGTTCTAAAATCTATCTAACATGGTTTAATGGTCTATTGACTGTAATAAAATGATGATGATGATGATGATGATGATGATGATGAAGTGGAGTCATAGGCCATTTCTGCACTAGACTGTTATAGCGCTGTTATCCCACTTTCAACATCCTATGTTTCCATAGCCAGAGGCCGCTCCTGAAACTGCAAACCCCAGGATTCCATAGGGTGTTGAAAGTGGGATAATAACGCTATAACAGTCTAATGCGGAAATGGCCATAGTTCTGTAAGCATGTGCTCTACGAGGGCCCCAGGTTTCCCTTCCATGGGCTGAGGAATCAAGTGGCTCTTCTCCATCTCTCTAGTTCTGCGGGGTAGGATAATGCAACCTGCTAGATATTGTTAGACTACAATTTCCAGAAGCTCTATCCACTGTAGTCAACGATGAGGAATGGTGGGAACTACAGTCTCACAACACCTGGAGAGTCCTATGGTTTGCACCTCTGCCCTAGACAAAAAGCTGCCAGTCAGTCGGTGAACTTTCCATTGCCTTTGGTTGGAGTATAATGCCCTTGGGAGCAGAAGCACCAAGAAACATGCCGGTCCCTACATGAGAAAAGCTCTGAAAACCTGTCATCCACATGAGAGGCCAGACCTTGGAAGTTGCTTCTGGGCAATTAATTAATTACAGTTAAAGTTCAAATACTTCCCTCATTGTTCCCATCATAGTTAAAAAGTAACCCTCCATGTTCCTGTTTCTCAAAAGTAACCACATTGATTACTTCTGCTCTTTTAGTTTAAATGTTGAATGCTGGAAGTTGATGTCCAAACATACTCTCCTCCCATCCATCTCATCCTCTCAACAACAGAGGAGGAGGCAGTGAGCAGCATGAGCAAGCACTTGGACCATGTGATATTCCTCCTCCACCATTTAATGAGACTGCACACCCTGCAAATACCAAAGTAGTTTAATAGTTATGCTTGTAACTAGTGAAGAAGTGAAATTATCTCTTATAGTCATAATGGAATGCTGTCATGTCTTTGTTATTAAAAGAGGAAGTAGTTCCCAATGGCTAGTTATTTGAATCCAGTTATTTGTGAGTTCTGCCAAAAACTGGAGGTCTAACTTGTAACATGTGTGCAGCCATTCTGTAACATTTCTCCATGATTTTCTTTTCTTTTTAACAAATTGAAGAAACCTGTAAGGCTGTGACGTTCAATGGAGGTAACTGGGGCGAGAGGGAGTAGAGGAGTTTGGTCAGTATTTGGTTCAACACTACATGCCTCACCCAAATTAGATTTTGCCCCTTGGGGGTGGAAGGAACTGTCTTTATCTTTTCTTGAATGAAGCAAAATGCCTCTCAGATAATTTTGAGCTAGAAAATGGTCAGAAGGAAAAGGCTAAGCACTCCTTCCCCTCTGCCAAACCACCTACCCTTGGATAATACGTGGTGCTGTGCAAAAATTTATCTTTGGACTATAATACTCAGATTTCCCTAGTTAGCATGGCTGGGGGATTCTGAGTTTGCAGTCCAGAAAATAACTTTTGCCCAAGCTTGGATAACGCCTAATGTTTGAGTTGTGCTTTTTTGTGTTCATAAGTGTTTCACCCACATTATCTTCTTGCAATCTTATTATAACAAATTAGTGTTATTATCTCCCACATGATAGAGATTTTCAAGGACTGGAGGGGCTGCCATACAGAAAATGGAATAGACTAGTCCTCTGTTTTCGAATGGTCAGAGAGGAATACTACATGGTTCAAGCACTGGCTTATACTGTACCTTATGGTCTTTTGTGGATGTTGAGGTAACAGCAAAGTGGACAGAAGGAGTGTGACTTGTGTTACAGCTCAGTGGCTTGTAGTATTCAGATTTTTTTTTTAAAGTTACAAAAGTAATAGTGGCCAAAATTCTGTATACCATAGATTAGCGTAATAGTTAGATATGTGGAGCTACACTACAGGTGGCCATTACCTGACTCCTGGAGTAGCTGTAGGGTTGGTGCAATCCCCCTACAGCTATTCCATGCCTGGTAAAGAATGAGGAGGGCAGAGAAGCATCTGGCTATGTCCTTGTAGCCAAGTGTGAAATGATTACCTCGTCTACTGAAGTCTTCTGGAGGTCTCAGTGGATGATGTAATCATTTTGTGTCTGGTTATGGTGACTTAGCCACATGCTTCTCCAGTCCTTTCCGCTGTCTTTCAGCCCTGGAATGGCCAAAGGGGAGCTGCAGTGGCTTTACTGTAAAGTCCCAGGGGGGTGGGGGCTCTTTGGTATTCCCTTCCTCTCTCCACAATGATCAATCTCTGCAATGATCGAAAGGATACATAACCAGGCTTGAGGTGGATTTTTAACTCTCCATGCCACTAACAGGATGCCAGGCTATTTGTTACTTTTGCAAAATGTGAAAGTAAACAGTTATTTGAAAATTGCAACTACTCTAGTAAACAACTAGTTAGTGAGCTTGGACTTTATAACTATCTGTAATGATAACTAAAGTAATGAAAGAGTACATTTCTAAGATCTGGTTGCATCATGAAGTATAGATCCTGCATTCAGCAGGGAGTTAGATCAGATGATCTCCAAAATCTCTTCCCAGGCTTGGATTCCATGATATTGTAAGTACCAAGGACTTAGGTACAGAGACTGTGGACTCTTCCTGACAAGGCAAATGTGTTGGGAGTTTGTGGGTCTTGCTGCTGCAGTTCTCTCGTTTTTAGAAAAATATTCAAACAATGCTTTGGTTGCCCTGGGCTGCTTTCTGTCAGTGTACAGAACCAGCTGCAACATTTTATTTCCATCCTTTAATGGCTTTCTTTTAAATTCTAAAACATATTAGAACAAAATGTTCTTCTTCCTGCCCCTCCTCCTCCTCCTCCTCATTTTCTTCTTTTTCCTCTAGAGTTACAGCGCTATAATGCATGAGTGAAATAGCACTTTGGTGCTGTAACTTGTAAGACTTTAAAAAAAAATCCAAGAGGAGAAAATTTGTCCTTCAAACCCATAGGACCACCTCAGTGGATCATGCTCTGGGTTTTCTTCCCCCACCACAAGAATGTTGAACAAATATAAATTGTGACTGTCCTAGAATGCCTCTGTGGGTTTCACCTCATGAAGCTCTTTTTTCAAGAGAAACAATGGCTAGAGATAGTTGGTTAACCTATAAAGATTTAATACAGGTATGTGGAGAATAATCGAAAATGAAAACAAATGAAGAATTGATTGGAAGTGGTTACAATACTAGGTGGTTTGCCTACAGACAGTTGACTGAAGAATTTAATATGGATAAGAATTTTGATTTTGAAAAAACAGAATTTGGGGAACAATTGTGTAAAGATGATGAACATTTGATAGTCCAACTGTATAAGATGTTGTTGCAAGCTGAGTTGGAAGAACAAATAAAAGAATTCAAGATTAAATGGACTCAAAATGTGGGCCATTCTATTCAGAGGGAACAATAGGAAAGGATGTGGACAAAAGATCTGAAATTTACTTTAACTTATAACTTGAAAGAAAACATTTGTAAGGTGCTATACAGGTGGTATTTAACACCAGAAAAATTGTCTAAAATGTATAAAGGCTCTTCATCTAAATGTTGGAAGTGTAATCAGATAAAAGGGACTTTTTCATAAGTGCTGGACATGGGAAACAGCAAAGAGATTTTGGGTAATGATACATTGACTGATGGAGGACATTTTGAAGATAAAAATGCAATTGAAACCTGAATTGTTTTTATTGGGACTGATGGATGATTAGATAAATAAGAGTTTTGTCAGAATTATACAATATATGATAACAGCAGTGAGAATAATTTACACTCAGAAATGGAAAGATCCCATGATATCATCTCAAAATGGTTGAGTGATGAAGCTATTGGACATGGCTGAGATGCACAAGTTGATGACCTTAATCCAAGAAGGATGTTTGAGTTTAAGAAACAATGAGAGAAGGTTATGTTTCTAAGAGTTGTCGGGGGGAGACATGCATGGTGTGGTTTGAATAGTATGGCTAGAAATATTATTGTAGAACGTTACATTTATCACGTCACAATATTATTACATTTAATATAAGTAAAAGAGTAATTATATTGTAAGCACAAATGCAGTTAAATTTTATCTAACCATTTTTGTAGATTAAGAATAAAATATTTAGTTATAGTCATTTTATTGAACTTCGAAGAAGTATAGTAAGTAACCATACATAACTGTTCTCTGGTGAAGTGGAAGTCATGCATGTACCGTTTTTACCTTCTTTTGTGTTTGCTTGTTTAGAGAGTTGTTTCTTTAGATAGTTGGGTATTTTTGTATATTTTCTTTCACTTACATGTTGTTTTATATTTTTAAAAATTGTTTTTAATAAAAATAGTTTATAAAAAAAAGATTTTTGGAAGAGCCATAGAAATTGATACAGACACCTAAAAGAATGGAACAAATGGATGTGAAGGCAATAACAACCAGTAAAACCCAAGCAGCTATGTGGTTAGCATTCATGCTTCTTTAGACCTGTTGGTAATTAGAATTTCCCAGGGTATTAGCCCTTTTGGGAAAGGTATGAAAGCTAATTAGCGTGAATCAACCTTCTTTTAGCAGAGTGACTATACAGATGTCTCAGTCACACATTGCTTCCCTGAACCGAAACTGAGGCCATTTCCGTACTATCCTGTTATAAATGCTATTATTCCACTTTCAATATCCAGTGGGATTCTGGGGTTTGTAGTTTACTGAGACCATAGAGCTCTCTGGCTGAGAATTCAAAATGCTCTTCTCTAAACTACAAACCCCACAATTCCATAGGATGGTGAACGTGGAATAATAGCACTATAACAGTGTAATGTGGAAATGGCCTGACTCAAAACACGTAAGGCAGGCAATTTCAGGTTACAAGCTTAGAAACTTTGCACTGCATTGGAAGAAGTGGGTTTTTATCCACAAAACCTCGTGAGAAAATAAAAACCAGTTAGTCTTAAAAGGTCCTGTCACACACACCCCACCTTCCTTCCTCTTTTAACTTAGAAAAAGTTTACTAAAATCTTTTACATGTGCATAGAAAGCCTACATCCTAGCAACTTGATGAAAGTATTAGGTAAAAGAAAAAGCTTCAGTCTTTAACTCACCATCTGTGGTGGAGAAAAAAATGGTAGTCAAGCATTGTTGAAGAAGAGGAAGTGGAATACAGAGATGGAGAAGAGGGGAGTCTTTGCGACCAATGACCCTAGAAACTTTCTTGGGAGACATGGTTTAGTTACTTGGACGCACAAAGGTACTTATGGTCGTGCATGTCAATGGAGAGGAAAAGCAAATGGGGAGACTTTAGATGAAGAAGCAGGAGGGTTTTGCATACAGGAAATTCTGCACTATCTAAATCCCAATTGCTCTAATGGTAATGGGGGGGGGGGTGAGAGAGAATGCTGAATTTTCCCAACAAGACTAGTCTGGAAGAGCTTTGCAAATTATTTAAAACCAGCTAGTGAATTCGTGGCAGAGGTGAGATTTGAACCAGGCATTTTTATCCTTGTTTCTCAGCTACTATGCTATGTATAGTTCTTTTCCTTTCCTAGGCTGGACATTAGAAACTGTTTTTTGGTTAAAAAGACTCGCAGTGCCAACCTCCCTTCCTGCAGAAAAAGCAAAACAAAAACCGCAATAGAGTGGTGAGGGCCATGGGCAAGTAATATTGATAGAGAGTGCATGTCTGCAATGGCACATCTATACCGATTAAGGAGCAAAGACACCAACGGCTTAAAGAAACAAACGCTTTATTACAATGAGGTACACTCGAGTTGGCTGACTCGGACTCAAGTCAGACTCAAGTCACCTCAACGACTCTACTCGGACTCAGCTTGGGAACAAAGATGCACTGACTCAACTCGACTTGAGACTTGTACATTTTTGAGTGACTGACTTGCTGCCCTTGGTTCAGTAACATAACACATTCATCCAGAAACCTTACTACATTTAAAAATGCTTCCATCTCTTTTTACCTACTGGTCACAGGACAATCTGTCTCAAGCCCAAAGTGCAGGTGCATGTCTCCGAGGAGAACAGCAGACAGGTTAGGCAATGGCTTTGGGGTGGGCTTGAAGTCTGCTCAGCGGCCTGTCCCTGCTGCATATTGGAGGAGCCTTCTAAAACTTTTCCTAAGAGCAGAAGCAAGACTTGTCCCTAAAGCATAGGGCATGTTTCTCAGAGAATAGCAAGTGTGTTAGGCAATGGGCTTGAGGAGGAAGGAGCCTTCCTTCTACAGCTTTTGAAGCTTCAGTAATGGGGAGTAAGAAGAATCCTATTCCTTACTTCTGAAAAGTTCTCTAGCTTTGGAAATGGGACGTAAGAAGGATCCTATTCCCCACATCCAAAGCTGCAGATTCGTTTATGCCTATTGGCACAAAAGTCTCCACCTTCAGGAAGGGGGAGTAAGAAGGATCCTGTTCCTCACCTCTGAAGCTGCAGATAGCAAAATCACAAATGTGGAGGGCCAGCTCTGCTTAAATAGTTAAAACTGACTTTATTTGTCTTTGTCTAGGAATTCTGGAATATAGGTTGGGGTATAAAATTGGCTCTGAGATTTGACTTGAAACTACCTTCAAGGACTTGAGACTTGACTTGAGACTTGGAGTAAAAGACTTCAATACATCATTGCTTTATTATAGGAACTCCATTCTAACATAGGAAAGTTAATCCTAATCCTAATCTAGCTGCATACTGGGGAAGAACTGGGAAGAGAGAGAGGGGGTGAAGCAGAAAAAACATCTCTAAGGGTATCAGTTTACAGAGGGGTCAGGATAGGTAGAGCCAAGAAGGGAGAACACTTCAGGTCACTCAAATTAACTAGCTCTATTACTACTGCCCGCTGTGAGATATTCTGGATTCTTCAGTGCTAAGCATTGTTGCACTTCTAACAATATCACCCCCACAATCCTCCAATAACGCCACAGGGACAATACCAGCAATGTCTGAGAATCCACACTAGGTTTTTTTTAGAGTGAATCTTCCCATGTGGAGTTATATATTGATTATAGTATGAAACACTTATATTGGATGGCATTGTACAACTGGATGCACAACCAAAGGAGAACTTCAGTCAGTTTCAGCAAAAGCAGACAAACGGATAGCATCAGCTGAGAAGGTGTGTCTGCAGGTGTGTGGCACCACATGTGCAGCTCTGCTCCTGTGCCTTTGAACAGAATGCAGATTATAGAGCTTGGCTCCAGGCTGTCTGGAGGACTGTCATCTCCCTATGTGAACCTGCCCAAACTCTAAGGCCATTTCTGTACTATACTGTTATGTAAATTGCAAATTCCAGGATTCCACAGGATGTTGAAAGTGGAATAATAGCACTATAACAGTGTAGTGAGCAAATGGCTTAAGATCTTTGAGGGAGGCCCTTTTCTCAATCCCACTACTTTCCCAGGCATATTTGGTGGGTAAAAGGGAGAGGGTTTCTTGGTGGCTGCTCCCAGGTTTTGAAACTCCCTCTGTAACTCCGCTATCCTGACCATCTAATTGGCAACACACACACACACACACACACACACACACACACACACACACACAGAGGCAGATATGTTTAATTGGCATAAAATAGAAATCACATACAATGACTGGATAAGGCCATGTGGAAGAGAACTGACTGGAAACCAGGTCAGAGATGATCTCAGAGCATGTCTGAGTTCAACTTAATGGCTCTTGCAAGGAGAACAAAAGGCATCTCCTGAGAAGAGCAAAACCACCTGTGGTTTGCATATCTTCTGGAAAACCAAGCCATAAAAACTGGCTACCCACTTAATTTGATACCCAGTTGTTGGAAAATTGATAACTCTGTGTCAGGAAAACAGGAAGATTTCAAACAAACCCATAATTGCACCATCCTCACACCTATCCTTTTCCTGATCTCTGATTACGCTGTCATAAAAGTCTTTTACCCCCTCTGCCTGATTTGGCCATTTGTCCTTTCCCAGAAAAAGGGTCTGCCCCCCCCGCCCCAGGCATTCTTGCACTATATTTGTGTGCCCTTTTTGGGGCCCTTGCTGGCTTCTCTCTCTCTCTCTCTTTCTCTCACTGGCTGGCCACCTCTCTCTCTCTCTCTCTCTCTCTCTCTTTGTTTTACCAATCTGTCCCTGTGTTTTTTGAAAACAGCAGCCTTCAAGATCAGGTGTAGTATATTTGCTTTTGTCCCTTTAACTCTTTCCTTTCTTAAGAGCTTCAACTCAGTAGTCCTTGTGTGAGTGAATGCATTGTGTGTGTGAGTGTGAATAAACTTTGCCAATTCTACCAAATGAAAGACCATTTAAAAGGACACTTGACTTCTCTCTTTCTCATGCAGTCTGACCCTATAAACATAGGATAAAAGCTCTCGCTCCTTTGCTTTGCCCTCTGTTTTGCCAAGTTGTGCTCTGCTAATTCCTCCAACCTTTGTAAAATCCAGGTGTTCCCCCAGGAACCCCCAGAAGCCAGGGCAACACCTCCCGGGGGAAGCTAAGGTGTCTCTCTCCTTGCTTTCTGTCTTCTACCAAATTAAACCTTTCCTATTCCATCAGGCTTTTAGGAATCGATTGACATGGGCTTTTAATGGTGTGTTATTTTGATGATTTTATATCCAGTTCTTTTAACAATGTTTGAATGGTTTTAATTCTTGTTTAAAATGATTTTTTCTATATATTGCTTTTGTCTGTTTTTACTCTGTTCTGGTTTTACTATTCTGTAAAATGGACTTGAGTCCCAGTATTTCAGAAAAGGTGGGATATAAATGAATCCCACATGAGAACCTGTATGATGTAGTAGTTTGAGTGTTGGGCTACTTCCCTGGGAGACCAGAGTTCGAATCTCTGCTCAGCCATGGAAACCCACTGGGTAACATCGGGCAAGTAGCACTCTCTCAGCCTCAGAGGGAGGCAAAAGCAACCCCGCTTTGAACAAACATTGCTAAGAAAACCTCATGATAGCTTTGCCTTAGGTTGTCATAAGCTGGAACAACTTGAAGGCACACAACAACAGCAAATGAATAAAATAATAATAATGATCATTACACAAATATGTACATCCACTTCTGTAGAGAAACTTACACATGTAAGACCTCAGCGTGATTCCAGCTAATAGGTAAGTCCTGTGGCAGCTAAGGCCATTTCCACACTAGACTGTTATAGTGCTATTATTTCACTTTCAACATCCTATGGAATCCTAGGGTTTGCAGTTCGGGAGGGGCCTCAAGGCCCTAGGATTCCATAGGATGTTGAAAGTGGAATAATAGCCCTATAACAGTCTAGTGAGGAAATGGCCTTAAAGACCATGTTGTTGTTCAGTAATACCCAGCATCTTCGTCATTGGTTTTGCTGTCTAGGGCTATTGGGAACTGCAGTTCAGTAACAGCCAGAAGACTGCATTTTGCCCAGGTTTTAGATAAAGATTAAAACATTTTATTACAGCATGAGTTTTCTAAGTCAATATGCACTGCTTCTCTTTCGAGTACATTATAGCTGTAATAAAGCTTCTACATCTCCTTGAAATTAAGTGAGCTAACATTGCACCCAGCACGTGGGCAGGTCTTTCAACCATATTAACATGAGTGCCTTTTTTTATCAATTTTTTTTCCCTCACCCATCCCTTTCTCTTTCACCCAGCAAGACTTTAGTGACTGGGGACATGAAAAAGGATTCCATTCTGTGCAATTTACTTTGGAACAATGATCATTGTATGGTTCTAGTTTCACACCCGCAAACACCATTTGAAGTAGGAAACAGGCAGTAGAAGAACAGAGAAGCGGAAAAGGAAAAAACAAGATGCTAAAGGGAGAAAGAGTAGGCCCCTTTTCACATGGCATTTCCGATGCGAAAGGGCCCCTTGAGCGTCGCGCAAATGTGAGGAGCGGTCCAGACGACACACTCACATTTCCACGATGCTCCAGGTCCTGATACAGACCGTGCACACATTTTTTTCATTTTCGGCTTGAAACTGAAAATGCTGCGGAGTCGCGCATCGCTCCGGGGCCCCGCGCGCACTTACCTTGCATGCGGAGCCTCGGGAGCCGGGCCGGTCACGCTTCCTGTCTCAGTGCAGCCTGGGAAGGTCCCAGGCTGCACTGCGAAAGGAAGAGTGGGGCTCTCACACAAGCAGGAAGCTCGTGTGGAGCCGAAGGACCCTGGACACGAGAGCCTCTCTCCAGAGGATGCTCGCTCAAGCACCGCACCGCAGTGCCGAAAATGGGTGAGTTGCAGGAAGGGTCGAAGAGAAGAGTGTGAATGCAAAAGGCTGAGGATAAAGAAAAAGACGTGCCACCTCTTCACTCAGCACTTTGGTTGACTGTCGGACATCTGCTGTGACTCCTCCATTGATAAGCCTGGTTCAATAAAGATGAAGTCTCAAGGGGGAAACATGACAAAACAATTAGACCTGGTCCTATCCTCTGGGCAGCAGTGAACAAACTTGCACTCTTCTCTCTGCGATAGCTTTTGAGATATTTAAAGAGTGCTCCAAATTGTCTACGGCCATTTCCCTACTATACCGTTATAGTGCTATTATTCCACTTTCAACATCCTGCGGAATTCTGGGGTTTGTAGTTTACTGAGACCAAAGAGCGCTCTGGCTGAGAATTCTAAATGCCCCTTCTGTTCAGCGGACGAGGTCAGGTTCAGAGCAAGAAAAGGAGCTGGAAGAGAGATCTCTGAGTCCCAGAGAAAGATGGAGGCTCAGGAGTCTGGCCGAGACCAATCTCCGCAGGCAAAGTGAGAGGCTTGCAATCAAGGCATCCAGAGGAGAACAGCTGAGAGCACTCTCCCTAAATACTACCTGGGATTTGGGCATTGGTTGAACATGTTACCTATAAAAAGTAGTTACAACCACCAGCTACCTGGCTGAGTACACCTTCAGTCTTCTTGCTGACAGCTCCATTCAAGGAAATGCATGGGTTTATAACCCCTGGAGTGCTGAACAACTCAGCTACCATTGCTCCCTGGAATCTTGACTCTGATTTCTTTCTTTCTTGACCCTGGACTGTTTGATGCTGGATACCTCTTGCCCCTGACAATGGTTACTGACTCTTGGCTTCTGACTGACAATGGCTTACATATTCTGGACCTCTGAACCTTGTTTGCAGTTAAGAGCAGGACAGATTTTAAGTTACAGGAGATTAGATTTTAATTGAACGTTAGAAGGAGTTTTTTTGATGGTGCCTTGGCAATGAAAACAATTGCATAAAGAGGTGTTGGGGTCTCTTTGTCTGAATGTCTTCAAAAAGAGGCTGGACAGCTACCTGCTGGGGATGATCTCAGCCGAAGTTCCTGCACAGAACAGATGGTTGGATTTAAAGTCCTGTGATGCTCCTTTCATGGGCCATTTCCGCACTACACTGTTATAGTGCTATTATTCCATTTTCAACATCCTATGGAATCCTGGGGTTTGCACTTTAGGGAGGGGCCTCAAAGGCCCCTCTCTAAACTTCAAACCCTAGGATTCCATAGGATGTTGAAAGTGGAATAATAGCACCATAACAATCTAATGCGGAAATGGTCCATCTTTCTTGGGTTCTATTATTCTATGTCATTTGTAACCCATTACTTCCAGGCTGTTTTGTTTTGTTTCCTTTCAGCTGAAGACCAATAGTCTGGCCACCTGCACAATGGTAGGAAGTGTGTGTGGTGCCCAAGTCACTTTTGAGCTGTTTGTAATCCAGGCCAAAGAACTTGTCCTGAAAACTTTCTTCCACTTGGTTGAAGAACACTCTGCCATGCAAGCCTTCCATTGCCTGCAGTATATCATCGTAACCATCACATCCTTAAACTTTTATTTCTTCCCAATTTTTACTTTGCCTGAAGAACAGTTCACTGCAATGCCAAACCCACAGCCTCCAGCATCTGGGACATTAATTCAGTAATGAGTTGTCAGTAATAATTTATGATCCCATAAAAGGTGCCACATTTCCCAAGTCTTCTGCAGAAGGTCAAAAGATAGACCACATTTTGCCTAAGTATGTTGTACAAATCATTGATAAATTATTGCTCTCCAAATGTGTATTCTTCACCACCAAGTAGCTGTTTGACTTGATTGTAGACCTGGAAAACATTACTTTTTTGAGCTACAAATTCCAGATTCTGGGATAAAAATGAACTTTTTCAGGCTGTGTATAGAGGTGCAGACTCTGAGGTCTGGAATACCTTGGTGCTAAAACACTTAGGGACTTGGAGCCATTTCAAGAGTGGTAGGCAATATAAAGTTTAATTTCTTTACCTGATCTGGTCTACTTACCATAACCTCAGAGGGTCTTTAGACTAAGAAACAACCTAAACCTGGTCAGTTACATACATATCTGTAAGTCATGCTATGCAAATTATTCATCATAGCGCAACACATATTTTGCTAATAGTGACAGAAAGGGTATTGTGCATACAGCAGTGCTGTTCATTTCAGTTGTGCATTGCAGTTGCACATTACAGTTGTGCATTGTACATTGCATAAAGGCATCCAGTCATTGACATGTGTTGCATAATGTTACTATTCTCCATGAGGACTGTATAGGGCTGGTATAGCATATTTCTGCAGGCAGATATTCATGCTATGCTGAGGGGATGTTGGATTGTAGTCATAGTGTGCATTGACTGTTTCTTCACTTGGACAGTTTATTTCCTTTGGAATGTCTGGACAAATGGTACTGCATGTGTCTTTCTCTTTCTGTCTGTGTATGATGTTCTTTGGCCTTATCTGCTTTAAAAATCCTTCATAACTGAATTTATGGTCTTTGGTGGTATTGGTGGAGCATAACTTAGGAATATAAGAAGAGATGTGTTGGTTGAGCCAAAGTTCCATCTGTTCCAGCATTTTGTTTCTCCTGGTGGCCAACCAGGTGACTGTGGGAAGACCACAAGGAATAACCATCTTCTACCACTCTTGCTTTCCAGCACATCAGGGTATAAATGAGAGTTTGGCAATGTTACCATTTTTGGACTACAGCTCCCAAAATTCCACCAGCCATGTGGGCTGGAAGATTCCGGAAGCTGTAGTCTAAAACAGTCCCCAGAATTCCACAGGATATTGAAAGTGGAATAATAGCACTATAACAGTGTAGTGTGGAAATGGCCATAATCAACAATGGCAACAACAGGGAGGCTTTGTCTTAGAAAGGAGTTTGGAAATATTTGAAATGAATACATACATCCATTTATACCAGGGGAAAGTAAAATGCAGCCCTTCTGGTGTTGTGGGACTTTAACTTGCAGGATGCCTCACAGCTAGCTATATTAGCTAAAGCTGATGGCAGCTACAGTCCAACTGCATTGGGAAGACCACACTTTGTCTGCTATGATACATACACTCATAAGGTGGTGGCTTCCATGTTACTGGGGTGATGGATCTGCTCTGAGTTTTAATCTGAACTTTAAAGTTGCTATCCAACAGGCTGAACCTTTTGGACAGGTAGGGTTCAGTTCCTTGGAGACCATCTTTAAAGTTCAGACAACTCAGAGCAGATTCACCACTCCAGTGATATGGGACAGAGCATACATACAGCAGTATTCCTTTCCTTGCTGTTTATTTTGTCCCAGTTAACCTACCCTGTTGTAACAAAGATGGCAAAGTGTTAATGTTTATCTCTTTCTTGCTCATCTTTCTTTGCTGGAGTCTGTAAGCGATCCCTCTTACATTATATACTCCACATGTGCATCTGGGGCTAGATGTTCGGTGGGTGCAATTGTTCCAGGTCTCTCACAGGCCAGGGGCCTGTACTGTAGGAAAAAGATGTTGCTTCCCACTGCTGCATCCCCACTCACTTCTTGGCTCTCCCAATACTTCTATTATCATTAACGTTCTGAACGTTACATGAGTAATTGAATGAAAATACATGGGATCGGACTGGTTGTTTCAAAATGGGGTTCACATGTGAACATTTTTGTGCTGTTGTCTATTCTGCTCCATATTTCATTCAGTATTAGTTCCTGGAATTTCTATGCCATCATTCCTAGAACAGCTGAAACCTGTGCGCAAAAGACTGAAGCTGCTCCCAGGTCCCAACCACCTTAAATTTGGACTTTTATGCAGTACTGCTGAAAACAGTGTTTCCCAAACTCTGGTCTTCCAGGTGTTTTGGACTTCAGCTCTCAGAATCACTGAAAATTTTAGCTAAGGCATCTGGAACTTCTAGGAGTTGAAGTCCAAACCATATGAAAGACTAAAGTTTGGGAATCACTGGTCTAAAGGTAGCTAACCTGAATGTTGAGTCACTTGAAATATATATACACCTCTCCTGCTGTGAAGGAGTTTTCCAGCAGGTGGCGCTGCTCCCCTGCTGAGCAGCAGGGAAGCTGAGGAGCAGCTGCTAGGCTCGCTGTGGAGTGAGTCCTGTTTGGCATTGTCTGGAACCCTTGGCAGATGGATGGAAAGCCCTAGATTGGAGAAAAGAGTGCATTTCCAAGATGCTGCACCTGGGTCCCAGTTTGCTTGGTCCTTGTGGGATCCTGGCTGCAAGCAATTGCAGAAGTACCTGCAGAAATCAGTAATTCTCTGCTCCAAAGGAACTTTCTACACTTCTCCTGTTCTGTGCTTACTGCACAATTGCAAAGATCTATTTGGGAGAGAAGGATGCATGTCTGCATATCACTCAAGTTGATAGAGGATGACAGATCTCTTCTGGAATACCTGGCAGAGCTTGTAAAAGTTATTGGAGAAAGAACGTTGAGGAATGCTGGGAGTTTTTTGGGAGCCCAAAAGGTAGTTTTTTTCTCAAGTTCTGGGATTTGCTAACACGCCTGCATCCTTCACCCAGGAACATTCCTAAACCCATAATTAGAAGCCAAGATCTTTGAACTGAAGTTCTTTTCCCTTGATTCTCTAAGCAAGCTACCTTTCTTCATTTCTTTTGTCAATTGCCAGTACAATACAGCTTTTCCTGTCCCTTGCGTAAACCCTTGCTCCCTTCTCTTTGATTGCTTTGCCCACATCTGCTTTTGTTCACATTTACCTTTGTGATTGATGGTATAAGCTTGACGGAGGCCCTGTAGCAGTGACTTATGCCTCCTCAGTTTTCAGACTTCAGATCTCATAAGTCCTTGTCATGCCCCGATGTCTAAACCTCTGAAAGGCCGAAAGTTTTGAAGTGCTGTTGGATGACACATAGTATCACAGGGGGGGCAACAGTGTTACTCCACTGGAAAAACCCTATCCCGGGGTCCACAATTTGATGTTAAATATGATTCAATGTGCCTGAGAGGTCACCCGGATGGGTACGTAGGCAGCAATTGCCAAAGATCGAAAACCAGGTCAGGCCAGTAAAATCCTCAGTCACGTAGCACCAAGAGACCTCAAGATGTGTAAACCCACAATAAACAAAGGGTCCTCAGCCCCGAGGTGCCGACTTGAGGGGATTAGTGTGTCTGCCCCAAGCTGAGCAAATATTCCATCAGGCGAGGGCCATTTACATAAAGTCACATCACAAACTAACACAGCCGAAGATCCTGAGACTTTGGCAACACCTTGCAATCCCATCACGCAAAGGATATTGCCATGATGGAGCTTCGTTATCACTCCAACACTCATTGTTCTCCCCGGGAAAGGATTAGTCCTCTAGGTACTTTTTCCCCTACAAATAGTCCCAGTTTTTGAGAGTTTCTTTGGATCACTCCTGGTCACCCCAGCAGACCATTGCTCCATCAGTTAAGTGATCCCCTCAGCCCTCCCCGTGCTGAGCCCCACTTCTCTGCTGTTTTTCCCAGACCAAGGACTTCAGGACATAGGAGCAGTATCACTCCAGCTACACCCCTTCAATATTCCCCTATGTAGTTTCCTCTCTTTTGCTTCTTAATAGGTCTTGAGTGAGTGTGTGAGTGATTGCGTTGCTGTGTGAGACTTTCCTTCAATAAAATAATTTATTGGACATTTTTGTTTGGTTTTTGGCTTGGCCTGAGCCCGTAAAAACTGGGTAAAAGACCCCGCTAGGTTACCCTGCCTCTCGCATTGCTATTGCTTGTGCTCTGGCTAGTTTCTATTCCCCATCACGTGGAGCACACTGAGGTGTCCCCCAAGGGACCACAGAAATCAGAGTAACAACAGGCTGCCTGTGGACCTCAGTGGCCATGCTGACTGAGGTATTCAGGGAGTTATAGTCCAATCACCTCCAAGGTCTGGAGATGATGTACCTTCTGGTAGCATTTGACTGATAGATGTGTTCTCTGTAAAAGCGGCACTGGGTCAGGTGCTGGTTAACTTCACTTCCCTTTCGCACTGACCCGTAGAAAGCTCATGATGGATGGAAGCTCTTGATGGATGGAAGCTCTTGATGGTAAGCTGTCAGAGAGTGAGAATGGATACATACATACATACTCACACACACATATATATATGGAGAGAAAGAGAGAGAAAGAATGAGAATGAGGATGGGCTTAGTGCTCCTTTGTGTCAAGAGAGAAGAGGGATGCGTGGGCAAACAGATGATGAATCACATCGTTGCTTGCTAAGGTATGCTTCTCTTCTCTGCCTCACCTCCTGGCCAATCTACTCAGTCAGCAAAAGACAAGAAAAGATCACGCAGGACACAAATTCATTATCTAGGTTATACATTCAAATGCTTCCACGTTTCAAGTGCTTCTCTGTGTTCAAAGGCTCATGTTCACATACAACCCCAATGTTATACAGCTAGCACATGGTGGGGCGAAAATATAGCACTGTTGAAACCTGTCAGGACAGTTTCAAAAGACACTGTTCTTTTCTACCTGGTGGCAGCATTCAAATGCCTGCCTCCCCACAAACCTGCATTCTGCAAACCTGAGAGACACAGGTCTAAGAGGCCTGCATCGCTCAGGTTTTCTGAATACCTAGATCATCTCCTAGTAATGTCTCTTTTCGAATGCCTGCTTTGCTGTCCTCGACTCTCGTGTGTTTTGGAGAGCAATCTGTCAAGGATACCTGAGCTGTTAATTAAAGCTGGCTGATTCTGCACTAGTGTGCACTTACCTCTCTGCAGAGTTTAGAGTATTGCTACTTCAGGGACAGGCAGAAGGTGGAGTGGGAGATGCTGATAGATCTCTTGGGTGATTTGAAGTATGTCTGCAAGCATTCCAGATCAGGGCTGGCCCCATCCCTTAGGCAGAGTAAAGTATCCCTCTTAGAGAGTAGATTTTGGAATATCGAAAAGGGCCATACATTGTGCTACTTAATACATTATTCTTGTACTTTTACTGCCAAGGAGAGAGAGAGAAAGAAACCCAGGCATATTTATTGTGAACAACTAGTCCAGGATGATCAGAGGGGGGCCTGGTTGTAGAAGAAGGGCACACAGCATTTCCATTCACTTATGTTCTTCCAGGTTTTAAATCTTTGGCACAATGATCAAGAGAATGTCCTGCAGCTTGTGCTGTATTGTATGATTTTTCTGTTGACTTAAATGTTTAAATATTTAAATATGTACATTTCCTTGAGCTTTTGAATGGGAGGCACCTTCTGAAATCTTATTTAAAAATGTACTTCTCTGGGAAATGACAAGTGATTTTTTTTCTACCACATTTAAAAAAAAACACAAACGTTTTCTGTCAAATTAGTGAGGAAATTTGCAAAGTCAGTTACGTTCTCAGAAAAAAAAGGAACTGAATGAAATTCTCAGCTGGATAAATGCTGGAAGTATAGCTATTCCCAGCAGGGAAAAGATCACATTGCACCTGTCTGTCACATAGCTGGTACAGATGAAGGGCCTCTCAGGGGAAAAAAAAGAGATAGCAACTTTAATTCAACACTCCAAACATGGGACCTTTCCGCAATACTCTGTTATAGTGCTATTATTCCACTTTCAACATCCTATGGAATCCTGAGGTTTGCAATTCAGGGAGGGGGCATTTAGAATTCTCAGCCAGAGAGCTCTTTGGCCTCAGTAAACTACAAATCCCAGAATTCAACAGGATGTTGAAAGTGGAATAATAGCACTGTAACAGGGTAGTGTGGAAAGGCCCTTGGTTGAATACACAGGAGTTCAAAGTCAGCACTCAAATTCCTCCACCTGGATGTATATATCTGTCAGTACAGTGCTTTTTCGCACTGCCTTTGAAAAGAGAGAAAGATGCAAAAACTAGTACCAATTTTTGAATGATGTTATCAAAAATGAACAAAATTCTTGCCAGCTCCTGCTTTTGTTCCAGAAGGAGTATGCTTGCCCATCTCTACAACTGTTCCCAAAAGAAAAATTCAGGCTACTTGCTATATGTGGTGGCCTGTCAGGTGCTTGGTAATCACCTGTTTTTGAGTGCCAGGCAGGCAGCCAAGCCAGAAAGCTTCTTCCTAAGATCCTGATGGGCTGCCATTCATGGTTTGTGGTCTACATTCATTGCAGATCTGCTTAAATTATATTACATCTATGGTCAACCTTGATTATTCATTCAGGCTCCACATAGCCATTGGCAGTGTTTTGTACAGATTTAATCAACAGAGTTATATAGAGCTCCCTTGCAGGGCTATTCACACAGGACTGCAGCAGGGTTTCTCTAGGCCAAAGGAAGAGAGGGAAGGAAGAATCTGAGGGCCTAGGTTGCTCACATGGGGACACAGCACAGCTAATTCACTATTTCTGTGAATGCAAACACAGGCTCTTTCCACATGGCATTTGCCATGCGAAAGGGCACCTGGAGCGTTGTGCGATTGTGAGGAGCAATCTGCATGATGCACTCACAATTGCGCGATACTCCAGGGGCCGGCAGGCACCGATCGCGCAACTTTTCATTTTCGGTTGGAAGCTGAAAATGGTGCGTGGTCACGCATTGTTCTCGGGCCCCGTGCGCAGTTACCTGGCATGCAGAGCCTCCAGACCCCCGCCGGTTGCGCTTCCTGCCCCAGCGCAGCCTGGGAAACTCCCAGGCTGCACTGCGGAAGGAAGAGGCGGGGCTCTCGCATGAGCAGGCAGCTTGTGTGGAGCTGAAGCAGCAGGGACACGAGAGCCTCTCGCTGGAGGCTGCTTGCACGATCCCCACACCCCAGCGCCAGAAAAAGGTAAGGTGCAGAAACGGCCACAGAGCCCTACCATTGCTATACAGTTAGGTCATTTCCACACTACACTGTTATAGTGCTATTACTCCACCTTCAACATCCTATGGAATCCTGGAGTCTGCAGTTTATGGAGGGGCCTTTAGAATTCTCAGCCAGGGAGCTCTTTGGCTTCAGTAAACTACAAACCTCAAAATTCGACAGCATGCTGAAAGTGGAATAATAGCACTATAACAATGTAGTGTGGAAATGGCCTTAGTCTCAAAGAAGCCTAGTAAGAGGGGAGTTTAACATCTGTCTCTTGTATTGAGTTATCTCAGCCATAGGCTAAAATCAGAGTTGGAATTATTCCTTTTTTGGTCTACAACTCCCAAAATCCCCCTGCCCACAAAACCCTTAGATGGCAGCTCACAGTTTGAGCTTGTGCAGAGGATGTGAAAATGAAATCACTGATTTTGTGAAGCAGGAAGGGGAGAAAAACCAATACAGAAGAAACAAATAGTGATTTCTCCCCACTAAGGGTCAATTTATTGCCTTGCTACACTCCAAAGAACAAAGAAAATAGCCTGAATCTTTTCTTTATTCATGTGTTGTAAAGTGAAAGGCAATGGCCATGGAGGGAGAGGTGGAGGAGATAGAAGAAGCTTTTGCATGTGCCAACGATAAATTCTGCCTTATCTGTCTAAAATGCATATGCATAGTTATATTTTAAACCAACAAATATACATCTTTATGAGTGACCAAAACACAGTGATGACTCCCTATATTGTTGTTGTATGTGTGCCTTCAAGTAATTTCTGATTTATGGTGACCCTATCACAAGGTTTTCTGGGAGCTAAGTGTGTGTGATGCACCCAAGGTCACCCAGTGGGTTTGTGTGGCCAAACGTTGAATCAAACCATGGTTTACAACACTCAAAATCACAGCACCACATTGGCTCTGCTCCCTATATTGTTTCCCAGTTTGGGAAACTTTGGACTGTAATTCCACTGACCATGCTAGCTGAAGGATTTTGGGAATTATATCCTCAGAAAGTAACCTTCCCAGTTCTGGTTAAACCCATTGAGGTTCCATTGACCTCAGATATTTGCTTTCAAATCAGTGGGATTGAACAATGCTTAACTTTGGCTGTCCTTGATTTGCATCGTTTGTTGGACCTGTGACATATTTTAGGTTCCATAACTAGGTTGATAACTACAGAGGTTTGCTAAGGTTGTATGTAGGTCCCTGGTAGGGCTCTTATTGTAAGCCTGCAGTGGGCTTCCTGCTGGTCTAAGAGAAGATGAAGAGGATGCGAAGTGTGGAAGCTGGACTGGATACAATTAATTCCGTTTGCCTGAATGCAGAACAGAGCAATGATGTATTTAAGTCTTTTACTCCAAGTCTCAAGTCAAGTCTCAAGTCTCTACCTTCAAGTCCAAGTTGAGTCTCAAGTTCTTGCAAGATACTTTCAAGTCAAGTCTCAAGTGTGGGAGCCAGCTTTGACAGATAAAAAGAAGTAGGGGGTGTATGGAGTGGTCATTGGGTTTACAAGGGTCTGCAGCTTCAGAATTACATAATGGGATCCTTCTTACTCCCCTTTTCAGAAGTTGGAGGCTTTTTCAGAAGTGGGGAATAAGATCCTTCTTCCTCCCCATTACTGAAAGAACGATCTTTCCTCCTCAAGCCTGTTGCCCAACACGTTTGCTGTTCTTCTCTGAGAAACACGCCCTGCACTCTGGAAGCGAGTCTTGCCTTCTGCTCTTAGAAGGCTCCTCCAATAGGCAGCGATGACAGCTGCTGGGCAGACCTCAACCCCACTTCAAGCCCATTGCCTAACATGTTGGCTGTTCCCCTCCAAGAAATGCACCCACACTTTGAGCTTGAAACAAATTGTCATGTGACCAGTAGGCAAAAAGAGGTGGAAATATTGTACAATGTCATAAAGTTTCTGGATGAATGGGTTACGTTACTGAACAAATATATACTAAATATATACAAGTCATGAGTCAAATCAGCATGTTGCTTACTGTTGCGACAAGTCCCAAGTTGAGTCACTGAAGTGACCTGAGCTGGACTTGAGTCCAAGTCAATCTACTTGAGTCAACATCACTGGAACAGAGTATCCTTGATGTAATGAATTTTTCCCGAAGCAGTTGGACCTGCACGTACTACACTGGGGGCAGATGTAGTACATGTTATGTGTTGTGTTATTTGCTATTGTTCCCTGCCTTGATCCACAGGGAGAGTCAGGTAGGAAATAACAGCAGCAGCAGCAACTACAACGATAATCACCAATACATATGTTCCAAAGGATCTTATGATATTTTGCCATGTAGTCCAGTCTCCTGTGGTACATTGCAAGTAACCCTGGCAGTGTACCTCTTCAGTCACAGGCTGCTGTGTTGACAGGGCCATCTCAAGACATTTTACTGCCCGAGGCAAAGGACAAAATGGTGCTTCCCTTTATTCCATGTACAGAAGGTGGCTGGACTGGTAGTTGAACCATCCTTCAGCATGGGCATTGTGACAGGGTCCTCCACCACACATGGGGTTGCCAGTTCAGGATCATCCAAGGCCCTGGGGTTTCCAGGTTTCCAGGCCAAAAACCTGAGACCTAGGAATGTCCCCGATGATGTCCTTAAGTGTTATGGATTAAGTACCAACCACAGTTGCTCATAGCTTGTCATTCAAATGTACAGATACTGTATGTATCTGTTCAGAAATTGAGATAGAAATCTTAGGCCATTTCCACACTACACTGTTATAGTGCTACCATTCCACTTTCAATATCCTGTGGAATCCTGGGGTTTGCAGTTTAGGAAGGGGTATTTAGAATTCTCAGCCAGAGAGCTCCTCGGCCTCAGTAAACTACAAAACCCAGAATTCCACAGGATGTTGAAAGTGGAATAATAGCACTATAACAGTGTAGTGCAGAAATGGTCTCAGCTACAGGGGCTATTCCCAGATCAAAGTGTAACAAGGGGATTACAGTTGACCCTTCACATTTGTGTTTAACTTTCACAGATTTAATTATTTGTGAGTTTCCCCAACCCCTGCCCCCTCACCTCAGGTGCTTCTTTTCTGGGGGAACCTTATATTTTGGTGGCTCCAATCGGAAAGTGCAGCCTTTTAACCCCCTCCACTTCCTCCACCAGCACTGCCTGGCCAGCTAAGGCCAGCTCATAGCCCAATTTCCCAGCACCACAAATCCTCTTCCAATGACCCTTGCACCCAAGGAAGGAAATGAGCAAGATAGAGGAAGTATAGGGCCACCATGCCTACCCACCCCCTTTCCTTCTTTCCCTGACCTGGCTTGGACTCTGGGTGCCCATTCTCCCCACCATCCCTTAGCTCCCTTCCCACAGATACATACACATATTTTGATATTTGTGATTTTTTCCCACTTTTGCAGGGGTCCTGTACTCCTAATGCTAGCGAATATGGAGGGCCAACTGTATTCCTTCTCAGCTATTTTGGGAGATGGGATGAGGAACATTTAGTCTATCCTACTTGCTCTTGTCAGAAAGTGGATCCAGATCAATTTGGAGAGTGACCACTGGAGCTACAATGGCTAAGAGGGAAGGAGGAAGCTAAGTAAGTAAATTCATACCCCCTCCAGAGAGTTTTAACAAGTTGTGGCAGCAGATGAATTAAACCTTGAAAATTGTAGAAATTTGCTGCTCTCTTAGCTGAGCTGGAGATTTGCACCCAGCCTTTTCCTGTTGCCTGCAGTTGAGCCTGCCACAACTGGAGAATGTACACACTCATCTCTGCCTACTGGAAGTGGCCCCCAAAAACTGGAAATTCAGGACCAAGACCTCAGATCTGGGAACCCTAACCACGTCACAAGGCAACTGTGCAACTAAGGGGGGATAGGCCAAGCCAATGTACACTGCTCTGTCCTCCAAGAGAGAGAAACTGCTGAAGAGAGGGAGACAAATAGCTGCCACTGATACCTTTCCCCCAGTGTTACCACATTAATTCAAAATCACACCAGGGCTTTTAGCAGCAAAAAATGTAAAGAATTTATTAAATGATTTTCCCTTGTACAAGAGGGGAGCAGTTGTGCATTAGGCACTAAAGATATACTACTCCAAAGAAAATGGCTACACACGGTAGCTTTATACCCTGCTAAGCATCCATTACAGAAGCAAGAAATGCTAATTATTGGCTAATCCAAATACATGTGTATAGGAACTATATCATGAATACATTATTATTTCAGCATACAAGCACTACGCATGCCCCTAGAGGCAGTCCCAAATTTTAATACCAGACCCCTCCCTAGGGGTGTGATTTTTTTAATATTAAAATGAAGCTTTATGAGGCTCTTGGTCACCAAAGTTCATCTCTTGTGGTAACTCCCCCTCCCCTTCACCTAGTTTGGCCTACTCCGGATACTCAAACCCACAAAGTCTTCCTCTCTTTCACACTTGTTGAGCCTACTTAGTTACTTATCTCTTTTACTCTCTACCGTTACTCTACTTGGCTTCCTGTCATTCTAAGTTCTACAAGCAGATTTTCCTGTTATCTGCATCCAGCTGCAAGCGTAAGCATTCTTCTTGTTTTCCCTGGCCACATTACTCTTTTTCCTAATTCAATGTGCCTGCTATTAAGCTATTGATTAATTATTTCCTAATTATTATGCCCCTATACCAGCATTTGCCACCACAGGCGGTTTTCTCATTCTGCCAAATGGTAGGACTGGCCCTGGCTGCTGGTAAGCCTATTGCTATCTTAAGTGGCCTGTCTGCCATTCCCAGCTTTGCTGCTACAGTTTTTTCTGCTAGTGGAACAGTTCCCCACTAAACACAGCTCCAGCCAGCATAAAACAAATACATCTTGATCAAACCACGGATCTCCCTTTGGGCCTGTTCTCAGAAGGCCAGTGGGTTCAATCGAAATCTCAAGGTCTTTGATTATTTACAGCAGTCAGTAACTAGCTCCTGGTCTGTGTTGGTTATCTTCTCAAAAAAGAGGGAAAAATGTAAAAGGCCACTCTTTGAAAAACTTAAAACAAATTGCATGTGTAAATGTATCTGTTTGCACCATAGCTAAGAACTGCTGATTTGTCTGTTCTGCCCAAAAGGGAGTTCAGCATAACTCCAAAGACTCAATAGCAGAGCGTGGAAAGTAATTTTTGTAACGGATGAATATAACAACATGCCGAAGCTGTCCACAAACCAAGCAGGGGTAGGATGATGCTCTGGATTCCAAAGCATCAATCTGCTACTGCTCAGTTGATGGGTGGTGTAAGCTTGTATTCTTGCTGAAAGTAACTTTCCAAGATCTGTTTAAATGCCATCATTTATGAGATGCTTCCCCTTCCCCGGTAAGTATAATTTAGCACGTATTTTGATGTCCTTTAGTGCTAGGCAAAGACATTGTTTATTTTCCAGCTTTTTAGAAAAAAAATATTGGTGACATTACACATTATTTTAATTGCTCCAGTGCTTTTTTAAAAAAAACCTTGCTGTTTCATTCACTGTGTTTATTCTTGCAGATTTTATTGTTTGTTTTGCATTTTCAATTTTCTTTGGAAGCTGCCCTGGAGATGTTTCATATCAAAAGGTGAGCTGTAAATTGATTAAACAGACAGACTTCTTCAACAACAGTAGATGTTGTAAGAGATGCCTGCCTTTGTATTTCTGCAGACTTATACCCTATGCTTCTCATTTCTGTACCAATTTAACTGTCATAGTTTCCTCCTAAGAATCCTGAGAAATATGGTTTGATGATGGTGCTAATAAGTCTTCAGCAGAGCCTTCACGCCACTCCACAGAACTACAGTGCCCAAGAAGATGGACATTCTGAAGATTCACCACCTCCACCTCTTGCTCAACCCTAGTTCTTCAACGCATCATCCAACAACTTCTGTGTAGTGGTTTATCATCAATCAAGGTACAGTGACACCCAGCATTCTTACTACTTTGGAGTAATCCATTTTCCTGCAGACTTGATATAATAAATTAATTCCCCTGGTATTAGCCATTGCTAACTTTTTAAAACAAATACGAATTATAGGACAATATATATAGGCTGGATCCAGACTTAGGCTCTTTTTGCATGACGTTGTGATGTTGTGTCCCACAATGGGGACAGGAGGAGGATGGGACCGCGATGACGGTTATGCATGATGTTGTAGCAGTCCTGTTGTTCTCCTGTCTGTAGGTGGTACAATCACAGAGTAAAGCAGTGACGGGTTTTCCCCATCAATGACCTGTGATTGCAGCACCATCCTGCACTTACCTGGTGTGTGGAGAGTCTGGAAGCACAATGGCTGCACTTTGTGTCCCAGCACAGTCTGGGAAACTACCCAGCTGCACTGCGACAAGAAGAGGCAGGGCCATCCTGGATCGTGGAGGCAGCCGGAGCAGAGGAGAGCGCTCCTGTCATGCTCCCCTTCCACAGTGCTGCTGCTGGGATCCCCACAGGACGCTGCCAGGATAAGGTAGTTGTGGAAAGAGGAGAGCCAGCATGATGTGGTTTGGGTGTTGGGCTAAGACTCTGGAGAACAGAATATGAATCCCCGTATGGCCATGGAAACAAGTCACAGCCTCAGAGGAAGATAAAGGCAAACCCCCTCTGTATAGAAATATGTTCGTATCTTTATCAAGCAGAGTGCAGCGTAGCCAATGCAACATGAGCTCGTGGTAGAAAACAGGAGAAAACGCTCAGGATGGTTTTGTAAGCTTGAAAAAGGAAAACTTATATTTAGGGTTTCAGGAAATCTATCCTGGGATAGGAAAAGAGACAGACACAAGAAGATTATGTAAATTTCAGTAGAAGAAGCCCTAAGAAGTGGCTCTCTTGTCTGGCTGTAAGCCATCCTGAGGTAGTAGCCTCATGGATGCTCCTTTCCTCGGGAAAGGAAGATAAAGGACTAGCCAAGTTTTGTAAGAAGGGGAAAGTGACCTCTGCAGGCAGGAAGTACGCAAAAGGGCTTGACTACATAGATCAAAGAAAGAAACAGAGAGATGAAACAAAAAGGAAGGCATGTTCTCTAAAATTCCCTCTCAGTAATCACTTTATACAAGCATCGATACCTCTTTGCTTTCAACACTCCAAACAAATCTTGCCAAGAAAACCCCAGAAATGACTTTAAAGAATGCAACAACAAAGTATGTTAGTATGGTACACTAATTGCATCCTTCCAGGATCCAGGACAAACTTGGGTGAGGTTCTTTTTGATTTCTCAAAAATTGTCTATATATCGGATCCAGAATCTGGTTTCTGTGGAAAGAAGGGTGCTTCTGCCTTATTTTAACGGCTCAAGTCACGCTTTCCCACATCTAAACCATAGTCTGCCCTATTTAACAGGCTGGGGGAACAGTGACCTTTGCTCTGCCATGCCTAGTGAAGACTTCATGGAAAGAGGCAGGTATTGGAAGTACAATGTCTTTCTCTTTTACCATCTGCCTGGGGTCCATCAGGCACTTTCCCCAGCACTATAGTCTGCTAGAGGTCCCAGGTGTACTTTTCCTACCATTATGACAACTTTTTGTTACGCAGCTTTTCTCTGGAGGGTTCAAACTGTTATGCAAAACTGTGCTATAGGGCAGGTATCCTTGTACAGAGGCCTCAAATCCAATGGTAGCTCATGACACCCATTGCTGAGGGGCAATGAATCCATTCTTGGTTTTGCAACCACTCCTCCCGGTAGTGCAAGAGCCCTCATGATGCTGAACCTTGCTGCGAACTGGAGAGCTTGCAGAGCCTGAAGGAGCTGTGGGAGGAGTGGTTGTAAAACCAAATGTGGATTCAGTGCTCCTACAGCAACAGATCTTCCAGTTGTCCTTGCTCTGGTCTTCATAGGCACATGAAAATATATATACATGGCAAGCCCGCCTTCCTCAAGCCAGTTTATATGCTAGCTCCCCCTTTGCTTGGGTCTTCTACCAGTTCCAGTGAAAGGAAACAAGAAAAGACAGCTTAGCAACAAGGACAGCTTCCTGAGGTGGAACATCAGACTCCCAAGACTGCATAGGAAGTACTTGTTCCCTTTGAGAGGATTCTTGCCAAACCTTTTCCTTTGGACCCAAATCTCTGGGATCAGTGCTCATTAATCTCCCCTACAACCTGGGCTTTCTGGTATTGTCTTGGAGAAGTTCTTTGCTTTTGAAACCTTGCCGCAGCTCTGGCCCTGGAAGCCACAAACAAAGAGAATCAGCCAGTGCATACTCAGCTGCTTGCAGATGTAAAGGAGCTCCATGCCTGCAGTTGAGGAGAGAGGCCTGTGCTGGGACACTCCCAGCTAATTATTCACCAGCAGGAGCCCTAATTTGCCTGGCTGCTGGCTCATGTAGAATTGGCCAGCCGATCCTCCACCAACTGTGCTTCTTGCTCACCCTTCATCCTGTGCAAAATGTGGAAAACGTAGGGTTTGGGGGGATTTGGTATTTTTTTTTAAATGTGAGCTTCCAGAATTTCCCAGCCCAGAGGGTGACGAATTCTAGGAGTTGTAGACATTTAATCCTGTGCTGATTCTGTGCTTCATGGCAAATGCATGGCATGAAGAAATTCAGCAGGGATAAAACAGGTCCTTTAAAAAGAGATTGCTAGTGAGTGTCCATTATCCCATTCAAAACACACTCATCCACCCATTCATGAGTGGAAACTTCTCTGCTACATGCAATCTGGACATTCAGACTGTATAGAAAATGTTTTATTTTTTTTTTGAAGGAGAAGAGTCAATAAAGAGCTGCAAATACCAGTTTCCTAGTCATTTTTATTATCTTTTCCACCACCAGATAATACTTGAACTAAAAAGATGAAAAATCCCTAGAATTCTTACTGAGGCTTAGAAAAAAATGATTTAAAAACATAACTGATCTGGGATTGCAAATATAAGTTTTTTTAAAAAAAATGGTTTGTGGTATCTTGCAGAAGGCATTGAAACAAGAGTGGGAATCATGCTGTTCATTGATTAAATTATATGTGTCCCTTTGTCTCCACTGGGTATCTATTTGGTCACACAACTATTACTTTAAAATGCTGCGGGGGTGGGGAAATAACTTGCCCTATCACTTGACTATCTGTTGCTGGGAAACACTATTTGTCTTACATTTCTTCAGGTTAGGCTGCTATCAGGACTGGCCCAAGGAATTGGTTTCTTGAGTCAAATGGCAAGGTTCCCATGTCCATTTTGCTATGCCAAAAGTCATCTAGAGTGGTTGTTGAATCTCACTTCAACCCTGGAGACAAGAGACCAAGGATGTAGTGGACCCTGGATTTGCAAAGTCTAAGGCCCTGGACATTATAATCAGCAGGGACAGAGACATTATCTGTCACCACCACTCTACTCCCTTGTTCCCTGCAATCCTGACAGTAGCTGGAGGAGACATGGATTTTCCCACAACAGTGTATTATTATCAGCTATCTCTAGAGTAATCCAAAGTATTTTGGGGTAGCTCCTTGGCTTTACAAAAAAACTGTTCCTTAATGGAGATGAAAACTCCTGGAAATTGCTATTCCTGCAGGTCACCTGCATTTTTGAGCAGTCTGTGGGGTTGTTGCTACAGAGATTATCTTGGTAAGGGCCTCCACTTCAAAATGTTCTACTACATTACTGCAAGATGCCATGCTCCATTGCACTTGAGAAGGTGTACCATTAGCTAGAATGAAGCAACTGCCTCAAGTGGCAGATGCTAGGGGCACCCTGTACTTAAACCTCTGAAACTAGCCTGCTGTTTCCAGGGGTGGAGAATCCTCTCTCTTTGCCATTGATGAGGGACAGTTCAGATACCCATCTAGTTAGCTTCTGTACATCAGCGACAAGCAAATGCAGAATGTGAAGGGGCCATTTTCCAAACCCCTGAACACTCTGTGAACCACACCTGCCAGTCCCAGGAAAAACACAAGTGACCATAAGAACAAGAACGGTAGCAGCAAGAAGGGGGAAGAAGAGTTAGGTATATGGAGTCCACTTTTATTTACAAGGCAAGAGCACCCTCTGGTGCCTCCTGGGAACTGCTGTTCTTAGGGGTGAGGGATGTTAAAAATGGGGAAATTTCTGGAGAAGACTGGAGCTCACATTGATGGCCTTTAGGACTGCATGATTTTCACCCTTCTGTAGTGGAATGGAGGAGGAATGCCCTCTTGTCCTTTGCCTCAGGCAGTGAAGTGTTATGAACCAGTGGTGCCATGGAGCCAACTAATTTAGATGGTATAAACCCATGTAGCCAATTGATGGGTTGATGAGAGTTGTAGTCTAGCCCATCTAGCAGGCACCAGATTAGAGGGTTCTTGCCACATACCCTTACCCTTGAGCAAGTTTCACCAGTGATGGCTGGTGTGTCTCATCTCAGGAGGAGAGTGGAGACATCTCACGCACCTTGGAGCTGTACAAGGTGCTGAACTAATTCGGAGAGGATATGATTCAGTACCTTGGACAGCTCACTTAAATATCACTGCCCGTCAACATGGAAGCCACTAGTTGCCACTCATCCTCACAGAATTCAGTGGAACTTGCACTGGCTGTCCTACAGACTTCAGTCAGATGTGCAGCACAGTCCAAAGCATATTTGCTTAGATATAAGCCCTACTGCCCTGAGTGGTGTTTACTTGCTGTTCATAATTCTCTGTTCCCCCTGAACACTTCAGAGGGCTCCAAGTGTCCACATACATCAAGGAGAGAATGCATAGCCCTCCAGATGTTGGGCTGTGACTCCCATCAGCCCTAGCCAGCAGTGATGACTAATGAGAGTTGCAATCCAATAAGGCCAGAGCTGCCAACTCCTGGTCTGGCTGCAGGAAGCTAAATTTTGTATAAAGTGTAGGCTCAAATAAAGCATCACTTTATTTATTTGGCACTAAAACACACATATATGTATTTTGTTTACACTTAAGAGTTTCAAAGCCCGACCATGGCCATTTCCCCAGAAATTATTCCTCTCTCATTTTGCTTTATGAACTATGACTCTGTAGGTTAACTTTATCATTTCATGAGTTTTCAGCCATTCATCAACTGATAGCAGTTCAGCTTTTCCGCTTGTGAACAGCATCAATTTGAACTGCTGTCGATGGAGCTGAAATTAATTCCGTGTCCTGCCTTTTCACTGTGCCTTTTCAGCTACTCTAACAGAATTATTCAAGGATCTAGGGAAATTAAACATCTTACTATCTCTTTGATTACCTTTACTTCATCGTCTCAGTTTAACTGTAGTACAATTTGAGGAGAATAATATGGTTTCACAAAGATTTCCACTTTTCTTACCCTGCCATAATATTGAGGATTAGGAACTTGCTTCTTTTTCTAAAAAAAACCAAAAAATCAAATCAAATCAATGGAATGCTAGTTTTTGAACAACTACATTTCATACTCCACATTTGATGATATGAGACTATACAAAACATCATGTGTGTTTGTTTGTTTAGCATATTTATAATTGTTTTTGAACTATTGTTCTCAGTGCACATTACAGTATAAATAAAACAAATGGCTGCCAAAATTAAAGCAGTAATACTTACATGGTTCATTGATTAGAATACTGGATGAGGACTGGAAAGTCTTGCATTCAAATCCGCATTCAGACATGAAATTCACCTGCATGATGTGGATCACCACTATCTCTCGGCCTAATCTATCTCACATGGTTGTTTTTAAGGATAAAAATAGGGAGGTAGACCATATGCACTGCCCTGAGTTTTTTGGAGACAAGGTGGAATAGAAATGAGACAAATAAGGAAATAAACAAGGATATGTCAAATCAAAGAACTTGCATGAAATATATGGCTGGAATCCTATCATGTTAATTATGATTACATATGTCACACTCTTGTAACTGAACTTTTTGATCACTGTGGAGGTTGGAATTCTTTACTGACCATAGAACAACCAAAATCCCCCCCAAATCCACATTTTAAGTGATATAGCCCCCCCCCCACGTCATGTTGTTGGAAGGAAGGAAGAAGGCAGATGCTTCCATCTATTTTCGAGTAGATGGACATGCTGCAAAAATGTAATCTGCAGGCAAGAGATCCCTGTAGATATCTGTTACGGCACATCCAGCAACAGGAAAACACTTGGAACCATCTCTGCTGCACCCCCGAATAATATGGAATGGCAGTGGCAAGAGAGGGGGTCTGCATTGCTAAAAGGTGAGCTTGCAGAGGTAGCTCCAGGAGATGTAACTATGGAAGTACAGCTACATGCCAGTGCAGGTTCTCAACCTATAAATATGTTACAAAATGTCCAGCTCTACAACAGCATTAGAAGGGTTAAAAGATCTATCCCAACAAACTTGGTAACTAGTTTCAGAATTTGGGAGTTGGCACTGAAAAAGACTGTTCTTTGTTGGTCACAGTAATGCAGTTTTAGACTTGGGAAGTACTGGCCTTATAGGATACCTGCTCCCTTTAGACAGAAATGTGAATTATTTTACTTACTTTAAAATGTGGTAATTTAGCCCTGCTTCACAGGGGGATGGGTGGGAGCACCTGTCCATTCTGCTGAATAGACCTCTGAGATTCTGCCCTGAAGACTTTTCCTGATGGCACCAGACTGACTCGCCATTATAGGATCGGAACACAGAAAGCAGTGTTTATGCAGAATCAGACCACCCATAGCTTAAAGATGGTGGGATGCAACCATCAACATTAGTTATTTCTAAAGCACCTGTCAGCTAGCCTCCCTCAACCCAGTGCCATCCAGATGTGTTGGACATTCAACAGAGAGAAGTGTAAGGTCCTACACTTAATAGAAAAAATGGAATACAGAAATATAGGATGGGGGACACGTGGCGGGATAGCAGTATGTGTGAAAGGGATCTAGGAGTCTTAATAGACCACAAGCTGAACATGAGTCAGCAGTGTGATGCGGCAGCCAAGAAAGCCAATGCAATTCTTGGCTGCATCAATAGGAGTATGGTGTCCAGATCGAGGGAGGTACTGGTACCACTCTACTCTGCTTTGGTTAGACCTCATCTTGAATACTGTGTCCAGTTCTGGGCACCCCAATTCAAGAAGGACATGGTCAAGCTGGAACAGGTCCAGAGGAGAGCGACCAAAATGGTGAGGGGCCTGGAAGCCATGCCCTATGAGGACAGACTTAGAGAGCTGGGTATGTTTAGTCTGCAAAAGAGAAGGTTAAGAGGGGACATGATAGCCATGTTTAAATATTTGAAGGGATGCCATGTAGAGGAGGGAGTGGGCTTGTTTTCTGCCGCTCCAGAGACCAGGACAAGGAGCAATGGATTCAAGCTGCAGGAAAGGAGATTCCACCTGAACCTCAGGAAGAACTTCCTGATGGTCAGAGATGTCTGGTAGTGGAATATGCTGCATTGGAGTGTGGTGGAGTCTCCTTCTTTGGAGGTTTTTAAACAGAGGCTGGATGGCCCTCTGTTGAGAGTACTTTGATGTGTGTTCCTGCATAGCAGGGGTTGGACTGGATGGCACCTGTGGTCTCTTCCAACTCTATGATTCTATTCATTAGTTACATATGTAAAGGTTAGTTAGATATTCATTAGCCTGCTTCCCTTTTCAGTGAGTCTTGAAAAGCTGGTGAAGAATACTTCCCTTTTGCAGAAGCCATGCTGGTTGTTGCTCAGCAAAGCTTGTTCTTCTACATTTGAGCAATTTTGAGGCTTAATATGGCTTTTAACTGACTTAACCAGGACAGAGGCTGTATTGGTAGCTGTATATATACTTTTTGTATCCTCCATCTAATAATCTCTGGAGTGTTCCCTCCCACTCCCACCACTGATTACAATGGCTAACTTCCAAACCTTTGTTTTAAAAAGTGAGTTTTGATGTTGAAGGTAACAATGCATATTGTAGTTAAAAGACAAGGAATGTCATATGTGACATTTTCAGATTTCAATTTCACACTTCACTTGCTACACTTTCCTGGTAGGCAAATGAATGTAAAAGAGCAAGAGAATAGGGTCACATCAGATGGACCCAGAGGCCGACATACAACAGGGATGCTTCAGTGGCTTCTAATATCATTGGTTCCAGCAATGCGTGCCACGTGCAGCCACGTAGCTAAGACACAAAGGTGGAAGGCCTTTTGCTCTGCCTCCTATTGAGGATGGCAAGCGCAATTGCTAGACTGTCTGAGAAATTGGAACAGGGAGAAGAAGCGACTGGGCCTACTGAAAAGTCTTCATACAGGTCTGAGTCAGAGGATAGCCACTGACTTAGACCAAGTCTATGCATTCAGCAGAAGAAGGTAGCTTTGGAATACTTTGGAATACTCTCATGTTGTTGTTACAATTATCAGCCCAGATTCTACATCATGGGTCTATGCTTTGCAACTTTACAAAATCCGTAGTTATGTTGTAAGAATGCAATGAAACCCTGTTAGTGAATTGCAAAGATAAGCATCCAGACACTGGCCAAAGTGTTCCAATGCACATCAGCTGCCTCTGATATGTATCAGATGCTCCTGATGAACATCAGGCATTTCTGATGTGCATTAGATACTTCTGATACACATCGGGCACTTCTGATGTGCGTTAGACACTTCTGATATGCATTGAGTTCTCCTGCTAGGCTGTGACACTTCCTAGCCATTGTCCAGGTGTGCTTCAGGACTGCCTTATATTGGGGCCATGGTGCATCCATCACTTCACTGGCTACCATTGCACAATGGATGCCTGTACATTATAACCTCACAGCAGCCCCTGAGTGAATATGGACATTATGAAACCATTCAGCTCTATTTCTTGCACATGTAAGTCCACCTACAAAGACATGTCCCATGCTGAATTCCAGTCAATATTTCTATCCTGTCTTTGGGAGTCAAAGCAGTTTATGACAGTTAAAACAAACATAGGCCATTTCCATACCGGGCTTCTGAAATGGTGCAGAGCGACCTCTCACGGAGGTCTTCTACACCGTAAAGTGGACTGGCGTGGACTACTTTTTGTAGTTCCACACCAGAATCCACTCAGGAGCGGCCGGAACTAGCTGCGCTGCGTGTTTTTTAAAAACCTCTTTTTAGAGGTTTTTAAAAAGCACGGAGCGCACAGCCCCGCGCCGCTCTATCGCCCGGCTTCGAAGCGGATTTGCAGGCGCGCGCAAGTGCGTGCCTGCAGATCTGCTGGGGACGGGCTTCCAGCTGGTGAGCTTCTCCGGTTGGTGGAGAGCCTCCACCAACCGGAAGCCGCCATTTGGGATGCCGGAGGACTGCGGAGCAGCAAGCTCACGCTGCTCCGCATAGCGACAGACTTACGCGGCTACCGGTAAGCTCCGTTTTTGGGCATTTTCGCCCGTTACCCCCCCACATGTGGAAAGGGCCATAGTTAAAGATCCACCTTATATAAAACTTAAAAATGTAATTCAGCTACTGATAATATTAAAGCTATTTTAAAATGCAGCCATTAAAAAGAAACAATGAATAGACAATACAGCACATTATGTAAGGCCTACTCCTGTTATGCTCCAGTCCTAGGACCCAGGTGCACACACAGACAGCATCCTTCCCAAAAGCCACAACACAGAGACATGAACAGGACAATATGAGACTCAAGCCATTTCCCCACTACCCTGTTACAGTGCTATTATTCCACTTTCAACATCCTATGGAATCCTGGGATCTGAAGTTTAGGGAGGGACATTTAGAATTATCAGCCAGAGAGCTTTTTGATCTCAGTAAACTACAGAACCCAGAGTTCCACAGGAAGTTGAAAGTGGAATAATAGCACTATAACAGTGTAGTACGGAAATGGGCTCAGAACATTTATATAAGGAAGACTCATTCATCAGGCAACAGCTGGAGGAGGCTGCTGGCCAATAAATATCAGAGGCAAGGCAGGGAGAAGTCTATTGCAGACAACTATCAGTTCTTGTAGAACCAACATGTACTTCTTTTGATCCTCATCTCATTTAGCTGCTGCATCACACTGCTGACTCATGTTCAGCTTGTGGTCTCCTAAGACTCCTAGATCCTGTTCACACTGCCTGACTCCTATTGGTTACTCCCACACAGAGTTGTCATTATGAACCTTCAAGTCAATTCTGACTTATGGTGAACCTATTGTAGGGTTTTCTTGCCCAGATTCATTCAGAGGAGTTTTGACATTGACTTCCTTTTAGGCTAATATAATGTGACTCACCTAATGTCAAGCAGTGGGTTTCCATAGCTGAGTGGGATTCTGAACACTGGTCTCCCAAAGTCCTAGTCCACCAACACTAGCTCTTCTCAACTAGTGCAGACCCTTTGAATGAACTGTTGAATGGTGAGTAATGACATAGGTAAAACACACTGATACAATGGTTCTGTTCTAGCTGGGACTAAGAATAGGATTATGATGTTATTAGTCTCTCATACACAAAACCCAAGGCACTGTACATGGCTGTCCAGCTCTTGACTTTACAATCTTGTGAGGTAAGTCAGACAGTGAAAAAGAGAGAGTGATTGGTCAGCCAGTAAGTTTCAAGGCTTAGTGGTGACTTGAACCTTACTCACCCAAGTCCCGGTCCAGCACCCCAAAACACTACACTACATTGGCCTTCATTTTGTTGAGTCCCTTGGCTTATTTCCCAGGCAGGTTTCCCCAAAGATTGGGAAAATACCGTAAATACATTTATTCACAATCCAGCACACATCAGAACATCTTGCAACACCTTTTAGCAGGAAGCGAAGCATTCTTTTCCTGAGGAGAAGGCAGCCTTGAACTTTATTTTCTTCCTCCACAATGTAACAGAGCACTTTGTTCACTCACATAAGGAGCTCAGAGCCGCACAATCTCTTGAAAATGCGGAGGCATCAGAAAGTATGTGTGTAGCTTTCATGGTGGAAACAGGGTTCCGATTTTAAGAGGCCTGAAAATATTTTCAGTATTGCGTTGGCACATTGGCAACCCATACTTGGGAGCCTCAGGTTGTCTGGATTTCTGACCCATTTCTGCCTGGCCTTACCACACGGTGCTAATTTATGCCATGCGTAAGTGGCAACAGTTGGTGCTCACACCTCATTCTGTGTGGGTTCTACTTTTACAGCTGGCATGTGGAGGAGGTTATATTGAGAACAGACAGGGAAGGCATCCCGCCTCCCCTGCCAAAATAAGGCTTGGCGTCATGGACACTGCACAGAGTTCAGAGGTCAAGGAGAAGCTCTGAGGAACAGAATTGGATCTAGGAATTAAGACAGTGAAGGATTCCAAATCTTGGACCAGGATGTCTGTCATCCATAACTTAGTTGTTTTTCAGGGACTGTTTGTACTCAGCACAAATATGTGTTCAAGAACAGCTCCTGTGATAGGCAAGCAGTATGAAGGCTTTGAATTGGCTGTCTCTGAGATAAAAATAAGGCTACCAACCTGACCTTGTAAGTAAAAGAACCTGGAAAGATTACTTTGGGGGACTACAACTCCCAGAACCCTCCAGATAGTAATATTTCCAAGTTCTGATTTTCACAGACAAGGAAGAGTGGTTGATAAATTGAAACCTGCTGGGTAACAGAGTCTGAAACTTATAGTCTAAAAAAAATAATCTTTCCAAGCTCTGGGTCCATGACACTTCATCAAAACTCTGAGTAGGCCCTCTGGGACCAACAGCCTGGAGATCCTTGGTCTACACAAAACCAGTGTCCTCTGTATGTGTTAGACTACAGTGCCCATCATCACTGGATTCTTCTGGATGGTTTGGGTGGCCAGATGTCTTCTTTTATGTAGGACAGTCTTTTTGAAGGTGTCCTCTATTTGACATGTTGTCCAAAGCAAGCCTGAGTTAACAATGAGGAGCTATAAGAAGGGAGTGCAGGGATCTTGAAGTTGCCCATCCATAGATAGTAGAATGAGGAGACACAGAAGTCACCTAGTTAAAGTCTTTCCTACTCAGGGGAGATGCATTATGATTCTTTTTAAATGATACAATGAACAGAGTATGGAGAAATGCAACTGGAAAAAGGGTTAGGCAAGGCTGCATTTTATCACTCTGTGTGTTTAATGTGCATGTTGAACATATGATACATAGAGCAGGATTAGACTTGGAAGAAGAAACACCAACAATTTAAGATATAGAGATAACACCATTCTACTAGCAGAAAATAGAAGACTTGGAACTACTGTATTATTGAAGCCAAGGGAAAAAAATGCAAAGGCAGGTTTACACTTGAACTTTAAGAAAGAAAAAAACCCACAGATAATTTACATAATTTTAAAGTAGACAATGAAGAAATTGAAATAGTTCAAGGTTTTCCATAATTTGACTCACTTATTAATTAGAATGGAGGCTCAAGAAATCAGAATAAGACTAGGAGTTGGAAAGGCATCTATGAAGGCATTAGACAAGACCCTGAAATATAAAGATAAATAATTGAATATTAAAGTTAGGATTGTCCATGCTATCATATTTCTTTGTGAAAGCTGGACAGTGAAGAAAGCTGATAGGAAGCAAACTAACTCATTTCAGATGTGCTGGAGAAGAGTTCTGCAGATACCATGGACTGCTAAGGAGAGAAATAAATGGGTCCTAGAACAAATCAAGCCTGAACTCTCCCTAGAAGCCAAGATGACTAAACTGAGACTGTCATACTTTGGATATATCATGAGAAGACATGACTCACTAGCAGAGACAATAATGCTTGGTAAGGCAGTAAGAAAAGAGGAAGACAGCATTATACATGGATAGACTCAATCAAGGAAGCCACATCCCTGAATCTGGAAGACCCGAGCAAGAGTGATAGATAGGGTACCTTGGAGGTCCCACTCATTTGATCACCTATAGCATTTAGCAGTTACATTAAAATACCGCTTACCAGTGCAAAGCACTCCCTAAGCGGTTTACAATGTTCTTAGCTAATTGCCCCCAACCAGCTGGGGGATGGAAAGCTGAGTCACTCTGGAACCCTGCAGGATCAAACTCACAATGTTGTGGCTACAGTACCAGCATTTAACCACTGTGCCACCAGGGCTTTTCAAAGTCAATGTTGATTTGATGGCAGTTAACCAGAACACTTCCAGAGTTCTAGTACAGCATGCAAACTACTACACCTGTTACTAAAGAATATACATATTCAGCATAGTTTCTAAGTCTATGTATTTAGGTAAGTTCCTAAGGATCTAAGGGCCCCAGGAGTACAAAGATTGTGTACAAGGGGCAAGGTCAGCACTACCAATTCACACTTATAATTCTCTTTTACAACAAGGTGCTTGTACCCTACATATCTTGTTTTAGGGTGAAAATGCAATGTTTTAAAGAACCTCCTACGCAGTGCTGAATGGTAGTGGCAATAGAGTGTGACTGGCGCAGCAAAAACAGACAGAGGGGCTACATGTATCTTATGAGCCATGTGTTGCTCCCATCATAGAATGTTTATAAATTGTTTTTGCTGGATTTCCCTCTTATTACAACTGTGTTACTGTCACAGATTCAGCCTTGGTGACTTGATCTCTGGCCATTTCTGCACTAGATTGCTATAGTGCTATTATTCCGCTTTCAACATCTTGTGGAATCCTGGGGTTTGCAGTTTAGGGAGGACCTCAAAGGCCCTCCCTAAACTGCAAACCCCAGGATTCCACAGGATGTTGAAAATGGAATAATAGCACTATAACAGTCTAGTGCAGAAATGGCCTCTGTAAAAAGACTGAAAAGTCTTTTAGCAATTTAAAAACTTAACAGCACAAACCTCTCTCTCTCTCTCTCTCTCTCTCTCTCTCTCTCTTTATGCTACTGGTTGAATTCAGCAGAGCTATTCCTCAGTAAGTCAGTACTGAATTGTAATATTGACGAAATTATTATGACATGAACTCAGGCCAACTTCCTCACAGGAAGAAACCTGTATGATTTTTTGTTCCTTCATTACTTTCCAAAGAACTTTCAGTAACAAATAAAACAAAGGCATTGGTTATTATATTGACAGTACATTGTAGAAGTTATTGTCACCTGGTTATTTTATAGCTGTGCCTGTCCCTTAATGTCATCCTCATCTTTCTCTTATGAATGATATTTTCTTCTCCTCTTCCATACTCCCCTTTTCTCACAACCCTGATTTCTCCAAAGCAAAACCTGATTTTATTTGAGGGTAACTCTTCCCAGTCTGGTGCCAATCAATATGCAGGACTACAACTCCTGTTATAACCAGCCACAGCAGCAGCCAATGGCCTCATACGCTGGGGATGATGGGCAGCATAGTCTAACACGTCTGCAGAAAACGGGACAGCAAATCCCCTGTATGGAAATTTTAATAATTTGAGCAGAAGAAGGCAAAGCCTGTTAGCTTTCTTTTCTTAATTTCAAGGGCCATTTCTGCACTACATTGTTATAGTGCTATTATTCCACTTTCAACATCCTGTGGAATTCTGGGGCTTGTAGTTTACTGAGAATTCTAAATGCCCCTCCCTAAACTGCTAATCCCAGGATTCCATAGGTGGTTGAAAGTAGAATAACAGCCCTATAACAAGTGTAGTGTGGAAAAGGCCCTGAAGTCTTGAAATTAAGCAGAACTGGAGGCGGGAGGGGGGAGTGCCTTTAGACCAGCCTCTTTCACTCCTAAAGACAAATTACAAGGGAGAGCCAATTTCCCTTGCCCCCATTCCAACTAATGATGATGATTGTTGTTGATGAAATAAATATCAGAAGATCTATTCTCCATCCTACATTTCCCGAACGGCCTTTTCGCTGGAGATTTGGGGGGGATCAACCCGGGGGACATAAGCTCTGAGCATCCCCCCAGATAGAA
The DNA here is from genome assembly GCA_030412105.1 of Cyclura pinguis. Lineage (NCBI taxonomy): Eukaryota > Metazoa > Chordata > Lepidosauria > Squamata > Iguanidae > Cyclura > Cyclura pinguis. The sequence continues at coordinate 103,391,924 of CM059604.1, forward strand.
TCCCGGCCAAATAAGTGTGACAGAGAGGCCATTTCCGCACGACATTGTTATAGAGCTATTATTCCACTTTCCACATCCTGTGGAATTCTGGGCTCTGTAGTTTACTGAGGCCAAAGAGCTCTCCGGCTGAGAATTCTAAATGCCCCCAGGATTCCATAGGATGTGGAAAGTGGAACAATAGCGCTATAACAGTCTCGTGCGGAAATGGCCAGAGAGAGACGCAGAAAGCCATAGAGGCTTGCAATCTCCACACATAGGGAGCTTATGATGGGGGGAGGAAAAAAAAAGCGATCCGCAAGGAAGGCCTGGAAAGGGAGGAACGAAACCGAAACAGTGAGCGTCTTCAGCGCCGAGCAGGTCGAGAGGGCAAGTGCGCGTCCGCTCCCTCCCTCCCTCTCCCGCAACACGAGTCCCGCCCGGCGCCGGCCACTCCGAAGGCGCGCTCGGGATGGTGGCGTCGCCAGAGAAGCGCTTCCTTCTCCTCGGCTCTTCGCGCGGCCGGCGCTTCCTCGTATAATAAAGCCTCTCAGGCTGATCGAGGCGGCCGCCGGCTCCTCCAAAGGACGAGGGGGCACCGAGGACCACCCCGCTCCACCCTCCCGTCCACCCCGCCTCCGCTTCCCAACTGCCACCTCTCTCTCTTCCACCACCACGGCCACGCCGCTTCTTCCCCCCTTGGCTCTCGCGGGCTGCGCCTCGGCCACCCCGTTTGGCGCGCGCGTTCTCTCAGCCGCCGTCCCTCGCGCTCGCGCCCCCCCGTCACCGCCTCGCCTTTCGCTCTCTGCCCCCCTCCCCTCTCCCGCTCTCCCCTCCCCGCTTCCTCCCACCTCCTTCCCGCCCCCCCCGCCCATTATTAGTATTCCGCTCGCGTCCGCGCTGCTCGCAGGAGCGCTTTTGCTGCAGCGCTCTCGGCGCCGTTGGTTGGCTGGCTGGCTGGGCTGGCTGGCTGGCTGCTGGGGTCGGCTTCTTCCTTTGGCAGCCGGCGGCTCGGGTCGGAGCCAGGACGAGCGGCACAGGCGAGGGGGTGGCTGGGTGGGTCGAGGAGGGCTTCGTCTTCGTCTTCTCCTTCGCGTCGCCTCCCCCCCCCGCCGTCTCCTTCATCCTCCTCTTCCTCACCACCGTCGCCCACGCTCCTCCCTCCCGCCCCCCCCCCCAATCCGCCAAAGGCCTCGGCGGGCGCTCCGGTTGTCGAGTCGGAGCCGGGGAGGTGTATGGAGCCCGAGCGCTGAGGGGAGCGGGGGGAGCCAGCAGCCGCCCCACCGCCCGCCCGCCCGCCCGCTTTCGCCTCCCCCCGCCTCCTCACAACCGGGCACGCAGAGGAGCCAGCTGCGCCAACGTTGCCAGGAAAGGAAAAAAAAGGGGGGGTGCTGCGCGCGGCTGAGGGGATGCTGCCTCCACGACGACCCCCGCTTGGGTGAGTGCGGGGAGAAGGCGGGGAGGGGGGAAGGAGAAAGGCTACGTGGTTTTTTTTTCCCCCGCAGGAGGGGAAAGGACCAATCCCGGGTAAAGCGCAGAATGCGTGTATGTGTGCGCGCGCCCTGTGAGGGAAAGAATATATGGCTAATTTGGAGGACCAGCGGTTTGAAGAGGTGAGGCTGGGACAGGGGCAGGAAGGCTGAATCAAGGAGTGTCGGAGAAACGGGAGGGGGGGAGATAGAGGGAGGTTGCTATAGAAACGGCACCATCTATCCGCCCCCCCCGCTCCGCAGCTGCTGAAAGATGCTGCCCGGCCGCCAAACACCAGCGTTATCCCGCCGCGATGGGCCTGGTGGTATCCCTCCCCACGCCGCCTCTGCCCTTCCTCGCACTGCACCCCACAGCTCTTCCAGGTCTGTTAGTCCCCTTTGAATCGAAACACCTCCTCCCCAGATTTCTCTCTTCTCTCTCTTTCGCGTGCCTTCATTTACTATGTCCTCCAAAACTGCTCCCCATAGAAGGGTTAGCCACCCCCCCCTTTCCCTGCCTGCTCCCATAGCAACCCACTTTGCTTTCCCACCGAGCTGCTGCGTTTGCTTATTACTCAGGTCCGATGCCACACCCCCACCATGGGAGGAGGAGGAGAAGGGTTCCTCTGTGGTTGAGACCCATAGAGCCTTCCCCCATCTAGGCCCTGGCTGGCTCCAAGAAAAGCACCCTCCCCCTTATATTTATGACAGAACACCTCTCCCTGGTTAGCCTTCTTGTTTCTCTTTCTGAGGAAAAAAAAATCCCTCATCCGTTCTCATTTCCAGAGAGAGGCACAACCTTCAACCATCAAGCCCTGTGTTTGGGGCTAGACCGTGCCCACGGTGAACTGCTTGAAGGCTCTGCCTTTCCTCTGTGGGTTGTCTTCACCTCTGCAAAAACCCCTTATCCACTAACAAGGGTGAAACTGATTTACTCCATCCCAGGAAGGAATGTTCTCTACCAACAAGTGACCAAGTTCCCAATGAAACCCCTTTGCTTCTGCCCTGAGGTCTGCTTCCTCCACATGTGTTGGCCTTCAGCTTCCATCATCCCCAGGCAGCTGTACAGTGGAGACAATAGGGGCTGAAGTCCAACACCATTGACGGGCCGCTCCAGGTTGAGAGAGGCTGTGAGGGGGAATAAGCGTCCTCTGAATGCCACCTCAGCCTAATGCCACTTCTACACTGTCGGATCTGTTGAGCTGCTGAGTTGCTTTTTCTGCTCACGACTCACAAGGCCTCACTGCCCCACCCCCATCTTCTTTTTCATAACTGTGATCACCAGCATGGGTTCTCTAGCTTCCAACCTTACCCAGAACATGATCCTCTTAGGCCTTTTGTCACTTCTTCTACCTTCCTACTCTATCTCATTTGTGTTTAACTTGGGTCAAGCTCCTGCAAGGCTTCCAAAGCCCATTTTTTCCCTTTGGGCCCTGCTGACATACCTGCATACCCAGCACACTTTGAAATATATTGTCCTATATGCCCAGCTGTCCTAAGTGCTAATCTTTATTTGTAGGTTACTCACTAAGTGTACTCTGCTATCAGCAGCTTCAGCCGGTGTGGTCATATTGGCATGGCAATGTTGTAGGGCCCCATTATTTACTTAATTATGTATTAGTATGTGTATATCCCAGCTTTTGGACGTGGCGTAAGTTTATCCTCACAACAACCCTATGAGGTAGGTAAGGCTAAGAGAGGGGCTGACTCAGGGCTGTTCAGTGAGTTTCATGACTCTGGAAGGACTGCAGCCAGGACTTCTGCAGTCCAGCACCCTGGCTGTTACATTGCTCTGGCTGTCACTCACCTTGGTTGTGCTTTATTGAATTGTGCTTGATTCCTTGAATCCATTGCTCATCATGAGAATGAAGTCTACTTCCTACACTATCTTCCTAATTTTGTATCCCACAATCTGTCTTGCAACCTGTCTCCCCTCTCCCCCACCACATAAGACCAGGTCATTCGTTCTCCTCCAACCATTTAATCATTTCTAGATGTGGTCCTTTGTTAGTTAAATAGATACCACTCAATGCAACCTAATTCCCCAAAACAACAGATAAGGAACTCAAGCTGGATTTGGACTATACCATTTCAGATGGAAGCCTGTGTAACAGACTGACCCCCTCAGTCGTACTTGATGACAACTGGTGGCTCCCATGGCAGTGCGGCAGTGGCTCTGTTTTGGTCTGAACTTTAAAGGAGGCACCCAAAGTGTGGAACCTGTTTTGAGGATAGTTTTATTTTGCTACACTGAAATGGGAGTTACTTTAAAAAAGTGTGGAGGGGAAGGAGACCCACAATATATAAAAGTCAAAAGGGGTAAAAAAAAACTTCATCATGAGATGCTATTGCTCTACATGCAGGGACTTTAAAATATCAAGCAAGGAGTATCTGATGTGATACAATCAAGATGTAGTTAATATTGGTTGTTTTAAAGTACTAGGTCTATGTTCAGAGGCGTCTGTGAACAAGCTTTTTAAGATGGTGGTTATTTTATAGATTGATTGTGAGTGGGGTGGTGGAGGAGTTTGGGATGTGAGTGGACTGGAGATGCCATAATGATACATTCATGCAAGCAAAAAGAGTGGAGGGGGAGAGGTCTTCTAAGCCATTGTAGGGTAAAGGTAACTGTGGTTTGGAGATGTAGTCAGATTCCTAACTGTATCAGACCCAGCCACCCTGGTGAGTGAATCAAGAATGATAGAATTTGCAGTTCAACAACATCTGCAGGCTGCAGATTCCTTTGCTCTTGTTTCACAATGAATATGCACACTTGAGTTGTAAAAAACTGTGGTCTGGTAAATTAATATTGGGGAGTTTAAGGGGCTTTTCTGTCTTGGGAAAGGTTGTGGTTTTCATGGGAAAGATTTTCAAGACCTGCTTAACCCTGTCCCTTCACCCCAAAGATTCATTGGAAGCCTCTCCATGCATGAAGCATAAAGGCATGGGCTCAAGCACTGGAAAGTTGATGGATAAGCCTGATTACTATGTTTGGGACACAGTTATAAATTCAGAGGAGATGCTAGTTGAAAGTGATGGTATGATGAGGAAGGAGTGAATCCTGGAGCATGGTCTGGGGATATATGTGCCTGACAACTTGCTTAAGCTAATCAGATTTGGATTAGGAGAGTAGCTGGATGGGAGATTCCTTCAGAATGCAGTGTCTCCTGTCTTGAGTTCCATGATAGAAGAAAGGTTGAATGTAAGTGTATCAAACAAAACAAAACAAAACATAGACACATAAGAGTATGGGAGGGACTAGGGGTTATTATCTTTCAGCGGTGTGTAGAAATTCAGGGGCAGAATGGGAGCTGGATCTTAGACTGAGGCTGTTTCTGCACTAGCCTGTTGTAGTGCTATTATTCCACTTTCAACATCTGATGGAATCCTTTGAGGCACCTCCCTGAACTGCAAACCGCAGGATTCCGTGGGATGTTGAAAGTGGAATAACAGCACTATAACAGGCTAATGCGGAAATGGCCTGAGTAGACTCTAAGGGTCAGGAGACAACTGTTTTGTGGTCGCAGGAATGGTGAAATTGCATATTCTGCTTAGACACATGGATTGTCTGAGAGTGAGGATTGAGTCTGGTATTGTACTGGCAGGAGTTCTCTGAAGGTGAAACAGGTCTTTTCTTCTCTTGCTCTCTGATTAATGTTTTGTTTTTTTGGAAGAAGAGGGAGAGAGGTATGATGGCATAAAGCAAGAATCCTTTTCCTCTCTGCAGAAGAGCCTGTCAATATTAGGGAACTCTGAGACAGGAAGGAAGGAGTGGATGCATTCGTGTGTATACCTATGAGATGGACTATGAAGGAACCACTTGATTGTGAGGCCTGCACTGTGGGCAATGATAATTGGCATGTACGTGTGGGAGAATGAGCGAGAGAAAAGCAGAGAGAGATAGAATTTGTATGTGAGTGACATGCACATGAAATGTGTGCATGAAGTCTTGCCGGAAGAAGCAGGAAGGACTCTGAGACAGGTGACTTCTTCATTTTGGGTCACTCGTGATTAAGAGCAGGATTCTGGGAAGAAGCAGACAATTCGGGACATGACATGAAGCTTTGGGGATTAATTTGTAGTGAGAAAAACTGGTTTGTTACCAGTGAATTTATGCAATGAGCTTAGGTCTGTGTGTTGTCCGTATAGTTGGGGCACATCCTTTAGTTTTGGTATTCTTGGTAAAAAAGCACAGTTCAGGAAAGTGTGTGTGTAAATGTAACACAGATATGCGCACACCTTAAAGAAAGGATTTTTAAAATGTATAATTGCATGAAGTTACAGCTGCCAGAAAAGGTGGCCAAGAGGATGTGCTAGAAACAGTTGCCATGGCAATGGGAACCAGAAGAATGGAGATGTAAAGGAAGGAGTGAGAACCCCTTTCGTTCTCTCTCCCCTTTTGCCACACCTCTTTCCCAATATTTTGTCCTCAATATACAAAAACAGTTTTAGCAGCTGTCTCCATGGAGAGACTGTGGGGAAGAGAGCAGCAGGGGCAGTGTGATTTTCTTCACTGTTGATGTGCAAGAAAGTATCTGGGACACTGAGTGTATGTGTGAACTGGGCAGATTTGGAAGAACGGGTTTTGTACGAGATGCACAAACAAGGAGCGGGTGCGATCTCATGAAAGATGGTGTGAAGTTTGGGTGTGCAGGTGGACACATGAAAAAGCCATGCAAATTGAGCAAACTACACCTGCTGAAATTTCCTCTTCCATGCACTCATTAAAGGTACAAGAGCACAGTTTTCTTGTTCATTTGGCCACTCTGTTGGAGTTGTGGCTACACAGGAACATAAGAAGCAGTGGCAACCAGTGGCTTCTGTGTCGGGGGTAGTGGATCTAACCTAGATTTTTGTCCAGACTTTGAAGGAGCTGTCCACAGTGCTGAATCCTGTCACCAAAAGAGGTTGAGCGCCATAGATAACTCCTTATGTTGAGACTAAAATGTTGAGTCCCTGCCCCAATGACACAGGTCATGTAATTGATAATGAGGCTGCCTTCATGCCCAATTGGAATATTTCTCCCTCTAGCTCAAGACTTATACACTGTGGGAAAGCAGCTTTCCAGGGTCCCAGCCAGAAGTATTTCCCATCACGTGCTGTCAGATAATCTTTCTTTAAAAAAACTGGAAATGCTGGGGAGTGAGTATGCTTTTTACCACTGCTCTCTGTGAGCTCTGTCACTGAGTGGAGGTGCCTTTCTAGGATGGAAGATTTTGGAGTACAGGCTTCCTCAACCTGTTGCCTGCCAGCCAACATAACTGAGGGTGGTTGGACTTGTAGTCTCACCAGATTGGAGAAGGCTGAGATGGAGACTTTGTGGTCTTCTTGATATTGTTGGACTGCAACTGTCAGTGGTCCTAGGGAATGGCAAAGGAGTATGGGAGTTGCAGTTCAACAATATCTGAAGGTCACACATTCCCCATTCCCACTGTAAGGGCTAGGAATTCCAGGGGCATTGTCTTTCACCAGGTTCCATTAGGGAAGGTGTTTTTAAGACAAAGAAGGAGTCGTCTTATCACTGAAACCAATTTCCACTGAAATCATAGCATTATTATTTGGATCCACAGCAGGGTCCACCCAAGACATTTTTCTGCCTGAGGTAAGGAACAAAGTTTTGTGTAGAAAAGCCAGTTCAACCTCTCTTCAACACTGGTGCTGGGAAAGGGTACTCCATTGCATTTAAAGGTGGTAAGCTAATTCAAGTCATGCAGAAAAAGCTGTGTGGCATATAGGTCTCTCCTCCAACACCTTGCTTCCATCAGCAAACATCTCTCGCCCAAAGTGGCTGCATCACCATGTTTAATAGCAGGGCTGGCCCTAAGCCACAGAATAAGAACTCTGGATGCCAAAAAAAAAAAAAGACGAAACAGTGGCATCTTTTATTTTGCTTGGCCAATGCAGAACTAGGTCCTAAGAGTTTGAAACATTTTTCCAGGTTTGATTATTATTATTACATCATGTGTTCTGGTCATCTTGTGATAGCAAGTTTGCCAGGTAAGAAACTATAAATGGAAATTCATAACTAATTATTTAAAAAAATCACATACACAGCTGAGTGGGGAAGGTCTTACAGACTGACTTTCTAGTAAGATCACTACCCTAGTCCCAGTAGACCAAGAGCAGGGTCTGTAATTTGGAAGTGATCCCTATCACAGAGCTTGGAAAAATTACTTTTTAAGACTGCACCCCATGGGATTCTGTGAGCTGTGAGTTAAAAAAAGGATGTTTCTCAAGTTTAGCCATACCTTGGCTTTTCTAAGGGGTTATTCCAGTTTTCTCTAGCCTGGAGTCCTCTAGATACATTAGACTGCAACAACTATCATCCCCAGCCAATGTCCATGCTGGCTAAAATGCTGTGAATTGTAGTTTAACATATCTGTAGAACTCCAGCTTAGGAAGGACTGGGTTGACAGTTGCAGTGTTTTCAGCACTGGCTTTTAGGAAGTATGAATGCATCCTAAAAGAGAGAGACTGTTGGCATACATCAGTAATGGATGCAAATGTATCAAATATCCAAATGGTCATTGGAATGCATTAAACCAAAAGTGTTTCCAAATTGACACCCAGAAATTAATTGCCTTTGTAAATGACCACAGAAATCAATTTAGCTGGGGTAGAATCCTGCAAAATAGTCCTTTGGCAACGTTAGGGCCCCTTCTTTGGTGAATGGGATGACACAGGGAGCCCCCTTCCCCCAAGGGTATCCCATCATGTCCCTACAAGACAGCTTGGAAAAGTTAGCTTCTGAACTACAACTCCCAGTATTCCCCTGCCGGACTCATCAGTGGTCCTCTTGTGTGAGGAATTCCGGCAGTTGTAATCCAAAAAAGTAACATTTCCACTCTTTCCTAGAAACAAACAATCATTTCAGATGGAATAAAGATCCAATAAGACAGGTTGAGGTCTAGAGCAATTCAGCGAATTCACTGCTATTCAGTGAATAGCAGCAGTTGCACAAAAGATATGTACTGTCTGGTGCTATTTATATTTACTTAAGTCATTTTCCAGTACTTTCTTTGGCACTGATTTCCAGGTAAACCTGGGTAACATTGGGTCCCAGCAAACCCTCTAAAAATTTGGGTGTGTGTATATGTGTGTGTGCACGTGTGCTTACTGCTCCCCTATCTTCTACCAACACAGAATGAATACTTAGCATTCAAGTAGAGATCATCCGCATGCATTGTTTCTTTAAACCTTACAGTGACCCTGTATGGTAGACTACGGTTTCTAGGCCATTTCTGCGCTAGACTGTTATAATGCTATGATTCCACTTTCAACATCCTGTGGAGTCCTGGGGTTTGCAGTTTTGGGAGGGGCCAGCTGGCAGTCTGGTGCGGAAATGGCCCTAGTCTTCTGATGGGAGTACTGTTGCCCATGTAGCCAAAATGACATCACTTACACACAAGAGGGAAGTGTCTGCTGGCTTGGGGGATGTTTGCAAAAGTACCAAAACAATCTAGCTAGTTTTAACTCATGGATTGCTGAATGATTGTTACTAATTGGGGTGGAGGGATCCATGGAAAATTGGGAGAATGGAATGGACTAGCTGGAACTGTGAGCAGGGCAGGCCCCACACTTCAGTGTTTTGTTGTGAACATCTAAATATCACAGATGAAGTTGTTGGCGACGGAAAGCTGAAATTGTGACTTTTTCTAAAACTGTGCGGGTGGTATGTGAACAGAGGACTTTCTAGTAGCTCAGAACAGTTTCACACTGCTCCATAAGCTACTTATATAAATGTATGGGCACAGACTCTGTAGGTGGCTTTAGGGGAAGGGCTGTTCTGATAGCCAGTCCTTTATGAGAATAGGACAATTTAAAAGAGAGGGAGAGAAAAGAATAGTGTAGTAGTTTACGTGTCAGACTAGGAATTGGGGAGTCTCAGGCCATTTCTGCACTACATTGTTATAGTGCTATTATTCCACTTTCAACATCCTGTGGAATCATGGGGTTTGCAATTTAGGGAGGGGCATCAGGAATTCTCAGCCAGCAAGCTCTTTGGCCTCAGCAAACAAACCCCAGAATTCAACAGGGTGTTGAAAGTGGAATAATAGCACTATAACAATGTAGTGCGGAAATAACCTTAGATCCAGCTCTTTCAGCCATGAAACTCACAGGACTTCATGCTTAGGCTAATCATCATCTGTCAACCTGTCCCTACTTCACAGAGTTGTTATGAAAATAAAATATATACAATAAACAGGATATAAAACAATAAAATAGGACATAAATGCATAAAATAGTGTAAAATAGTATAAAAATACATGAAGTATTTTTAGTTGGTGTATTTACTCTATACCATACCATTGGATAGTTCGCTATGTTGGGTCTATGGACCGTAAAATAGTTTGATTGATTGATGAAAGTAAAATGTGGTGGGCAATGCCATGTATTCACATTCTGAGATCTTTGGAGGAAGGGTGAGATCAAATGTAATCATTATTTTTTTAAAAAATAATATTTTGTGGTGGTGATAAAACATGAGGAATGAGCTTGTTGCTGGGTGCTTTCAAGTTATTCCAACTTATGGAGACCCTAAGATGAATCTATAAAGGGTTTTTCTTGGCAAGATTTGTTCAGATGGGATTTGCCTTTGCCTTCCTCTGAGGCTGAGAGAGTGTGACTTGCCCAAACTCACCCAGTTGAGTTTGCATGGCTGAATGGGCGTTCGAACACTGGTCTCCAGAGTCATAGTCCAATGCTCAAACCACTAACCAGACTGGCTCTCATGGAGGATCAACTTGCATGTGTATGTGTGCCTTTAAGTCACCTGTCAACTTATGGCAACCCCATGAACCCAGGAGTTATCTATAAATAAGGGGCATTGGAACTGGAAGTGTGGCGGATATGCAGATGGTGACTCCTCAAGGTGTTCATTAGCTGGATCTCAATGATTATTTTTATGTGACCTGAGCAGACAGGAAGCTATGGTTTAGTTAAACATGGAGAAGGGCAGTTAAGACCTAAAGTTTGTAGCTTCCATTAATTCTCCTTGTTTTCGTACCCATAATTTATTCACTGATTGGATGTTTTGGAAGGTGTGTTTGCAAATTCTGGGTTGGCGTTTACAATTTATTGCTGGAGAATTTTAGTCTTGCTGCTCCCTGACTTTACCTCTATAACTGTAAATGTATGTCTTCTTTAGTTACTGTACTGTTATTTTACAATCAGCACGTGAGAACTTTTTTTTTCTGTGTATGAAATTGGTGATGGTGGTGGTAGTGATGGGAAATCCCTTCCCTTCCCCTGGAAGGGAAATTGTGAATTTTTTGAACCCATGATTAATGTGAGAACATCCGCTTCATTTAGTCTTTTCTGGACTTTGTCTGCTCTACCCCTGCTCTGTTTCAGTCCTAGAGAAGCCATGCTCATCCTGCTTCTACTGCTGTTTTGGACATCAGCTTCTGTCAGCCCCCGTGGCAGCAGGGCTAATGGTCAAGAACAGAAGTTCTTAACTTTTTCTTTACCAAGGACCCCTTGTAAATAGAATTTGTTGCCAGGGACCCCCAAGACTAAGCTCAAGATTTAAATATTCAAATATTTATTTATTTATTTGTCTGTGTGTCTGTCTGTCTGTCTGTCTGTTTATTTATTTATGGCTTCTGGAGGCTAGGGTTCAAATCCCTGCTCAGACACTGGGTGACTTTGGCCAAATCACATTCTCTCAGCCTCAGAGGGTGACAAAGCCAAACCCCTGTGAGATAGATCTCACCCAAAAAACCCAGTGATAGGTTCACCCTAGGGTTTCCATAAGTCAGAAGTGACTTGAAGGCACGCAACAACAAACTGCCAGTGACAGGGAGAGGTTCTTTCTAGCCGTCATGTCTCTCCCATTTGAAAACTGACTCATGGCAACCCTAAGGTGAACGTACCATTTTTTTTTTAGTAAGATTTGTTGCTTTTGCCTTTCTCTGAGGATGAGAGAATGTGACTTTTCTGAGGTCACCCAGTGGGTTTCCATGATTGAGTGGGGATTCAAACCCTGATCTCCAGAGTCATAATTTGGGCACATGCATACCCATGCTGATGTGTCCCTTGGCAGTGTGTGGGTGGGTGGATGGGTGGCTGTTGAAACTGCTCCCTTGTTTGCAAATAAGGGAGCAGTTTGGGCATTCTACACACCTGTTTCCATGTTCCTTTTGTCAGGGATGCAACAGCAGGGAGTGTGGGTGCCGAGGGACATGGTGGCAGGGATGTGCGCATACCCAAATTGCTCCCTTGTTTGCATCCATATCCCCTCCTGCTTCTGCATCCATTTTGCTGCCACTGCTGTTGGTGTCCAGCCGCAGGGCTTTGTGGAGCCCAGGTTAAGAACCACTGGTCTCGAATGGATGGAGTTGTCATCCTGAATATCTGGAGGGTACCTGTTTGAGAAACGCTAGGCACCATTCCTTCCTTTATTCTTTGTGGCAGTCCTTCCCAAGAAGACACACAGTCCCACTGCTGACAGTGAATCAGTGGGGAAAAAGGTTAGTTGTTCCAGAACTTGGATCTCTAGAAATTACTGGATTGTAGCTTGCAGAAGTTCTGACCATGGGCTATGCTGGCTGGAGCTGCTGGGATCTGATGTCCAACAGCATCTGGGAATACAAGCTTGGGAACCACTGGAGCCATTAAGATGGCTGGCAGAAGGAACAGACAGCTGACGTATCTGCTGAGAAGGGCCAACATAAAGGTGGGAATGGCAGCAGAAGTGGAAATCAGGAGTTCCTTAACAATACAGAATTATGAGACTGTGATTTCACTTTAACTGCCACAGCATCATCACATGAAATACTGATATATACAGTTTAGGGAAGTCTATTTAAAATTCTCAGCCAGAGAGCTCTAGTGCCCCACCAAATTACAAATTTCAGTATTCCCTAGAATGAAGCCCAAGCAGTTCAAGTGGTATCATAATGCTATAATTGTGTAGCATAGAAGGTTACTGGAACAGCCTTATCTAGTTGAATTAAAGCAGGGGCGGGCAACTTGTGGCCTTTGATGGAGCTTGAGTGCAACACCCATTAGCCTTAGTAAGCATATCCATTGGAAATTGCAGTTTGACAAAATCTAGAAGACCACAAATTGCCCATCTGTGTTTTAAAGAGGGGTGCAGCCAGCTAGTTGTTGCTGTTTCAGGGTGTTCAGTATTTTACTTTTTACTTGTTTTAGGTCAAGGGTGGGAATCATGCAGTTCTCCAGATAGATAAATAAATATTGTTGGATTGCAAGTCATAGCTAGCATAGCCAGTGGTGAGGAATTTTGAGAGTTGCAGTACAATATGTGGAGAGTCACATGATTCTGACCCTTCGTTAGGGGTATGAAAAATATGAGAAATTGTTAAATTAAATTTTGGTTCATTTCTAAATTTTATTTTGTTTAACATGCATACTTCTCTGTTTCTCTCTCACACAAATACATATGTGCTGGCACACACCATTAAACAGATTACTGCTAGGTCTGAAACACTTCATTCTGCAGGAGAGGCTCATTTGCTTGGCTTACCTCTTGTCCCAGGTGGTTGCTTGGAAGAAGTTATTTTTGTGACCTATAACTCCCACTGTCTCTCAGCTAGGTTTATATGAACAATAGGCTAAGGACCACAGTTTGATGTAATATGTTTACTTAAATTTTTGCATTACCAGTCTATTTTCTGTGATGAAGAGCAAATGATTAAGTTGCTTAATGGTGATGAACATTACATTGGTGCTACCCAAAGAGGTGGTCCATGGACCAGTCCTGGTTCGTGAGCTACTGGCTGCTAGCCTGTGATGAATTCTCAGGAAAGAAACAGTTGTTGTAAAAAGACACAAATAGGGTGCTGGTCCTTGCCCGTTAGGACAAGAACACTTCCAGTCCTGCATATCATAAAATTTAGAAACACTACAGCTGTTTCTGCACTACACTGTTATAGTGCTATTATTCCACATTCAGTGTCCTGTAGAATTCTGAGGTTTGTAGTTTATTGAGGCGAAAGAGTTCTCTGGCTGAGAATTCTAAATGTCCCTCCCTAAACTGCAAACCCCAGGATTCCACAGAATGTTGAAAGTGGAATAATAGCACTATAACAGTGCAGTGCAGAAATGCCCTACATCTCTTTTTCTCTAGGGCTCTTTGTCCACAAGGGTGGCTGATGGCATTGGGACAATGCATCCATTTTGAGTCTTAGTCCAAAAGGGAGCTATCTCAGATGCTGAGCATTAATTCCCAAAATAGGTTCAGCATTTTGGGATAGCTACTTTAAAATCTGGACTAAAATCTGGATTAGATTTCTACTTCACTCACCTTGGAGCCACTAGCCTCAGCTGCTTCCTGAGTTACAGTTTTACTTCCGAATGTCAGCAAGTCAATTGAAGGATGCGTGTGGCAAATGGGCAGTGTTGTTGGCTGGTAAGAGTTTGGCTACCTCAGCTGCCTTTTTGTATGGTAGCTGTAACAGTTGTCTGGGAGAGGTTGAAAAGGAGTTGAGTTTTGCCCCGGGTGACCATCTTGTTTGTTTCCCGGGATTTCTGGATGGAGCAGGAAGCAGGGGTAGGCTTAATGTGCTGGGCATTACTGGAAGGGCAGTCAGTCAGCACATGTTTTACACGTCACTGATAGGCAGTACAGATGAAAAGAGCATCCAGGCAGATTCCTGGAATTAAATTGTGAATCTTTGGAAAAAAGAAACAAACACACGTAGACAGCTCTGCTGTTTCATGAGGAAAAGCAAACAAAAAGCACAAATAAATAAATATCACCCCACAGATGTACAGCTGGGTAATATGTTTATATTATGACCAAAAATGTCACAAAAATATTCAAGTTTTCAGGTTGTCCAGAATTTTTCAGCAGAATGCATTGTACATAAAAAGCAAAATACTGATTGCAGAAATTCAAGTTTGAAAGACAGATGTAGTATTTTGCCTGCTTGAAACAAGAACAATGCATAAAAGTGCCTGACACTGTCATTACTTTCTGCATGGGAAGATCCCACTTGAGCTTTGTACACTGCATCATCCTCTCCAGCTGATTTTCATACTGTGAAATATTGGAGGGTATGTGGTGTAGTGGTTTGAACATTGGACTAGGACCCTGGAGACCAGAGTTCAATTCCCTATTTGGCCATGGAAACCCACTGGGTGATGTTGGATGTGTCACACACTCTCAGCCCCAGAAAACCCCATGATAGGGTTGCATTAGGGTCATCATATGTCTGAAATGACTTGAATGCACACAGGAACAACGTGGTATGCATCTGAGGAACTAAGCTGTGGTCTACAAAACTTTCTTGCTATAATAGCCATGTTAGTCTTAAAGGTACTGCACAAATCTTTTGTTGTTGTTGTTTTCCTACAAATTGTCACAACAACATAATTTCTCTCAACAGCATACCTAATTGAAAATGTTTCAAGAGTATTTACAGGGGAGCATCAGTCAGTATTTTTAGCTGCAAGCTTGAGTTGGGAAATTTCCCCTCTAGCTCTACAGGAAAAGCAGGAGCATTGGTGAATTAGGCAACAGCAGTTGGCGGTGGTGCAGCGAATTTGCACTATGTTTTATTCTGAACTTTAATGGAAGTATCCACATTGCTCAACTTACCCCATCAAGTAGGTTCAATTCTTTGGCTAGCCCCTTTACAGTTCAAACAAAAACCTGGCTCAGATTCACCATCTTTCTGACACTGGAATGACCAGCTGCTACTTCAGCTAGGGGTTTGGGGATGGTGTATGTGAGAACTAAATGAGGAGAAGCTGTATTAGAGGAAGAGGAAGAAGTTGGAGTATATACGAGTAGGGAATAGGTGGAAAGATAACTGCAGGAAATTGTGGCAATAGGGCAGGTCAGTGTAGGTGTTGGGAAGTGGGCATGGCAAAGGTGGCCAGCTTGAGGCATCCAGATATAGCTGGATTGCAAAACCTAGCAAACCTAGACGTTGGTGAAGGTTGATGGGAGGAGCTCACCTCCGGAGCACCATAAATTGCTCGTCCCTGGAGTACAGAGAAGATGGAAGGGGATTGATTTTTTATAAAGGACAAAAAATGGATGCAGAAAGAGATGACCAAAATGCTACCCCTATCTTTGCAAAGTGCTACACATATCTTTGATGAAGCCTGAGCCTCTGATGAGATCTGTTGGCTTTACCCCCAAATATGTGAGTTTGGAATGGTATATAGTCTTCTGAGGCATATTGATAGAAATGGAGAGGAAAAAAGAAAGAAATCATTTCCTTTCCTGTTTACAAAAGCTTCTATCTCTTTTAGCCTCAAGGAATTCTTATTCTTTCCCCCTACAACCAGCCCCATCCCTTCAGTTTACAAGAAACTGGGTTTACGGGCATGGAATGTCAGAATGGAGAGTTGTAGGCCTGGAGGAGCAGAGCAGAGAGAAGTGGAACAGAGAGTAAGGGGTGAATGGAGAGCAGGAGTTCCTATCATGATATGTGCAAGTTCTGTGGACATAGAGTAATGCAATCGTTAACCCCTTGGCTCTTTAAAAATCAATGCTTGCTCATGATTAAGTGTCAGAAGCAAGTGCTAAGGAGAACATGTATTTGTATAGTAGAAGCCAAATAACCTTAAGCTGTTTCTTTCTATATATCCCACAAGTTTACATGTGATATAGTAAGGATTGCCATCAGCAAGTTTCTCTTTTCCCTGAATTACTGATCTCGTAGCATTATTATGTTCTACTGTTCTTTGTTTTCATTGCCTCACTTCTGAATTTTGCTTCACAATAAAATTGCATGCCAAAATGAAAGCAAAACCAGCACTCTCCCCAAATTAATTTTAGCTGGTCATTCATGCTCTAGTCTTGTCTGAAAGCCAAATGGCTGGATGAGGGATGTTAAATTGAACTTCTCTCTTTAAAGCAGTGAGGTGAGGAACATTTTGTCTTCCTTTTATTTTGGGAGAATATTATCATTGCCCCACCTGGTATGGCCAATGGAAAGAGATTGTATTTGCCCTCCCCTGGTGTAGCTTCACCCTTACCGGCATCTACTATTCAACGATATAATGCATCTGCACATGGAGGTTCCATTTGATAGCCATTTGTAGATCTATATTCCAATAATCAGTTTGATCCTTTTTTAAAAGAGTCATAATCTAGCTACCGTCATCACATCTTGTAAGCATGAATTCCTTTAGCTCTGAGGGGGACCAAAGGTTGATTAGGATCTATTGGAAGATCTCATGGGGGTTTGAAGGAGATTGGTAAGTGTTCCTGACTTACAACAGTTGAAAAATATCAAGTAAATATTTTTGGGAAGATTATCCACTGTAGCTTTCTTTTTCTGTTTCTCTCTCAGCCTCAGCAGTCTTCGTTTGTAAAACAGAGAGAATTTCTCAGTTGCTTTTCACTTGGGTTTTATGCAGTTCTGCTGGCTGACATGAGAGGGCTTTTATAGAATTCCTGACCCATAGTAGCTCAGATATATATTTAGACTCACACATTCCATTTACAATGGGCCCTCGGTAACCCTAGCGCTTGTCCCAGGACCTGTTCATGGATACCAAAATCTGTGGATGTTAATGTCCTATTATGTACAGTGGTGTAGTAAAATGGCATCCCTTATATAAAATGGCAAAATCAAAGTTTGCTTTTTTGGAATATTTTCAAGCCATGTTTAGTTGAATCCATGGATACAGAATCTGCAGATATGGAGGGCCAACTGTATACAGAATCAGCATGGTGTAGCTGACCCAGCCCTGTTTGCATCTGGTTCCTCCCTGTTGGAAACAGTTTTGCATGTGTCCATCTGGTTGGTAGTCCTCAGTTTTTTCAGGTGGCAAATAAGGGCGTTCCTTCAAACACAAAGTTGTCCATCCCTACTGTGGGTCAGTTATGTAGCATCTATGACAAAGTATTTCCTTTTGCCAGTTCTGAAACGACTGCCAGTCAACTTGAGAGTGGGCGGCCAATTTCTGTCTCTTCATGCTCCTGTGATTTGTGTTGGTAGCAAACAAATCCAGATTTGCGTGCCATGAACCTGCTATGATTTGGGCCAAGACAGAGGGCTGCCGGCTACAGTGTGGGATGGTTGTGTGATGCGGATCAACAAGCCTTGTTTATTATTGTGGAATGAACATTCATTCTCTCGTACTCACCCCAGAGTGGGAACCTCGCAGTAGTCCAGGCTTCTGGTGGGACTGGCAATGAACATGCATCCCCAGTTAGAGCAAGACGTATTGAATTACGGAGGCTGTCTTTGTCATGGCCAGGGTGGATGTCTCTTTAAACATATGCCGGCTCCTCTGAGTTAGGAATATAGTAAGAAAGAAATAAAGCAAATTCCCTGGGTGGATCATTTGATTGTTAGTTGAGCACAAGATTGTATCAGTGAGTAATTTCCATAGACGCTGGTACGTCGCACTGCCAGGTTAAGGATTTCAGAGTGTTAATTACAAGTGGCAGTTTGGCAAGAAAGAGAGGTTGTTGTGAAGTGGTTTGGCCCTCTGCTCCAAGTCATGCTGGGGGGGGGGGTCTCATTTATACATCATGGTTAGAATGTTGTTTTCTCCCTTTTTTTGTCTAATGCACGGGCAGAGAAAGTGCTTCCCCCCAGGTGTTTCTCAACTGTAACCCCCAGTATTTCTCCTCACTGGCTAGGCTGGGTGGGGCTGCTGGAAGCTGCAGTCCAGCAACATCAGGAAATCCTATTCCTGGTCAGTGGAAGGGGGACAAAATCTCCAAACTTTTAAGGCTAGGAAGTATGAAATAGGGACAGCAGCCAGCATGTGGTGGTGGTTGAGACTAGAGTTTAAATAAATCCCTGTTCAGCTGTCAAAACCCAGTGAGTGACCTTGGGCAAGGCATACTCTCTCAGCCCTGGAGGAAGTCAGTGGTAAACCTTGGCCATTTCCGCACTACACTGTTATAGTGCTATTATTCCACTTTCAACATCCCATGGAATTCTGGGGTTTGTAGTTTACTGAGGCCCAAGAGTTCTCTGGCTGAGAATTCTAAATGCCCCTCCTTAAACTGCAAACCCCAGGATGCCATAGGATGTTGAAAGTGGAATAATAGCATTTTAACAGTGTAGTGGAGAAATGTCTGCAGAATTAGAAGATTCCGAGTCTTGGAATTTGTTTTGAGTACTAAAACTGAATGTCGCTAACAGTGCTTCCAAGCTGCCCCCCTTCTCCAAATCCTCTTTTGGTTAAACCTAGCTTTCTTCATATCAGCAGCAGAATTGTGGGAGGGGGAAAGGAGAATTGTTTTTGTTGCTGTTATTGTTAAGTGAGTGGGAGTCAGATATCATGGCTAATCTAATGCAGCTCTCCTGGAGATGATCTAAATTCTGCTTAGCCTTGGTGAAAATAGTTTAGGAAACTCAACTTCAGTTTTAGACCTCCATCACCCAAGGAAAGAGCTTCTCTTACTTTTCTTCTCCAGAAGTCCAGGTTCTCTTCTCCTCAGTCTGCAAACCAAATGGAACCGGGTCCTTTTTCAAAGAGCCCAGAATAAGTCTGTCATGCCATCATTGGCTTTGTTCACAGGATTTCACTGGGAAGTCCAGGACAACATTGTCTTCCATTAATTATAAAGCATCCTGCACCAAATGGTTTTCTAACATTCATTTGGTCCTTTCTCTTAGCATTACAAAAAATCATTGACAATGAGAAAATAGAGTGGCTGCAACTTGACTAGTAGTGTTAGGATTCTTCCATATGGACAAAGCCCAGTTCAGGGCTGGCTCAAGGCGTGCTGCCATCTGAGACACAGAACAACACTTTGCGTATGATCTCCGTATGAAAGCTGACTAGTTTGACAGCTGAACCTTCCTTTGTGTCTAACAGTGGTGAAAACTAGCAATGGTAACAGAACTGGCAACACAGGCAATGGTAGTAGTACTGAAGATACTGAATGCAGGGGCTTTTGAGATAGTGCTGTATTGTTTAAACTTATGCTGGTTTTTAATTGCTTTTTATCCTTTGGATAAAATATTGTTTTAAATATTGTTAGCAGTTTAATTCTATTTTAATGTTGATTTTTTGGTGTGATTTAAACTGTAGTTGTTTTAATTTGCAAGCAACCTTGATTCCCAACCTTGGGAAAGAGGTGTGGTTTAGTGATTTGGGTGTTGGACTAGGGTTCAGATCCCCTTCTCAGCAATGGAAATCCACTGGATGACCTTGGCCAAGGCACACTCCCCCAGGCTCAGAGGAAGGCAATGGGGAAATGTCCTATGAAGAAGACTCCCCTAGGAAATCCTACAAGAAGATTAGCAGAAGCCACACCTCGCTGGAGGACACATAACAAGAACAAGGTAACGCAGGGTTAATCCTATATATTAAGCCCTGAGTTGGGTGGTAGCCACCACAAGCAAAAGATTTTGGATATCATGAAAGAGCAGCAACATTGCTAATTGTCTGTTGTTGTATTGTTACTGCCAAGGATAGGATGTTATTGTTGTGTGCCTTCAAGTCTTTCCTACTTACAGTAACTCTAAGATGAAACTATCATGGGGTTTTCTGGGGGCCGAGAGTGTGTGGCGTGCCCCAGATCACCCAGCAGATTTCCATTGGCTGATCAGGAGCTGAACGCCAGTTGCTAGAGTCATAGTCCAGTGCTCAGACCATCAGCCCGCAGTGGCTTTCTAGAAGGTGATGTGCTTGTGATTTTTTTCCGTCTCAGGTATCAGAACAATTTTGCTGGCTTCAAGTATTCTGCACTTTAAATTCTATGATGTGTGGGCTGTGTGTGATTGACCTCTGGTGTAAAATGTCTTGGGCCAGCTGTAGCGTGGTTCCTGTGAAGATTACCAGGGGATGAGGAGGAAAAAAATGTGAGTGAGCTTGGCTGGCATTGAAAATGCATAGTCTCTTGGTAATCGCAAAGGAGTGCAGCAGCTCTAGGAAATTAACACAGAAGGCAAGGCAAAAGCAAAAACATTCCCCCACAAAAACTCTAAACCCCACTGAGGCAATCTCTGATGGCTCCTGCCGCAGAGAAGAGTTCTAAAGTTCAGCCATTCTTGTCAGGGAAAGGTAATGAGAGAAAGGAAAGCAAATGTTCCTGCTAGAGAAGGCTTAGTTGAGATTTCATGCCAGGAAACAAGATCAAATTCTTTTATCTGAAACTCACATGCAGATTCAGTGAAGCATATTGACATGACGTCAGCTACATAATTTATTTGTGATTGATGGGCTTGGGCAAGATTTGAAATATTTAGCAGAGAAGATAAGCAATGAGGAAGTGGGTCAGGGGGAGGCACATGGTGTGGCTTGAGATGTCCCCCCTCTAGAAAGCTCCAGTGGTCTTGGGCCAGGGACCATACCAGAAAGCCA
Source organism: Cyclura pinguis (assembly GCA_030412105.1). NCBI lineage: Eukaryota > Metazoa > Chordata > Lepidosauria > Squamata > Iguanidae > Cyclura > Cyclura pinguis. The sequence goes on from CM059604.1 coordinate 103,412,626, forward strand.
ACTTCTGCTCTAGAAGATATATTTGTCAGTCTTTGCTCCACAACCATGAGATCTAGAAACTTTCCTGTTTAAAAAGAAAAAGTTTTTTTTTTGCAGTAGGTAGGGATGGAGTAGAAATTTGTTCAGTTTGCACAAGGGATTAATTTAACACTTTTGACCAATATATGAACTAGAACTCACTTGGTTTTTTGATGTGCCTTCAAGTCAACTACGATTTATCGCAATCCTGTCACAGAGTTTTCTTGGCAAGATTTGTCCAGATTAGCCATTATTTAACTTTGAATGTAACCTATAGCACCTGGTATTCCCTGACCATCTCCCTTCCCAGTACAGATATGACCCTGCTTAGTTTCCAGTATCAAACAAGATATGGATCCTTCAGGGTATTTAGGCTAAAACTTACTGTTTTACTGTTTCTAATTTTGTTTCCAAATTTGTAGTGGAATTTTTCATGCACACAAGACTATGTACATTCTGGAAAAATGAACACAACCCATGGAAATGAATGAAAATAGCAATAAATATGAATTACCATCACAAATTTGCTTGCAAAAATGAGTATTTTCCGCAAAATGGCATACAAAAGTGCATGTAGGAGAAATGTGCACAAAAATGAATGAAAGAGTTGTTACTGGATTCCTTTATGCCAAAACAGACTAGCATAGCTATCTCTTTGAATACGACTGAGAATGTTCAGTTTATTTACCAAGTGCTGTTATTTGTATCCCACCTTTCTTCAAATAAGCTCAAGGACGCCTCTCCTTCCCACTTTATCTTCCCTACATCCCTCTCAGGCAAGGGTTGGGCAAAGTGCAGCCCACAGGCTGTTTGTGCCCTCTAGAGGGAATGGGGGGCATTTTTGCCTCATTTTTGGTCCACCTGGGCCAATTTAGAGGCCTTTCTTAGAAACAGGAAGTGAACCTGAAGGGTCTTCTGCACGCTTCATGTTGTTTAAAAGGCATCTCCCAGGCCTAAAATGACCTGAAGGGGCACTAGAAACATGGTGAAATGCGCTCATGAGCCCTATAGGGTGCTTGGGGGAATTTGAGGGGCATTTGTAATTTTTTTATTTTATTTTTTTTTGGTGGTGAGGGTGCAGTCAGAGGATGGGGGGGCTAATTCAGCCCCTTAGCCTTCATGGTTGCCCACTCCTGCTCTAAGTTAGGTCAAGAAATGAGAAAGTGAGTGACCCAAGGTTGTCCAGAAAATTTTGTGGCTCAGTAGGGACATGAATTTACATCTCTACAACCTCAGTTCTCCATTTTAACCACCATGTTTCGTTCACATGGTTTTCAGGTGCTATTTTTCTACAGCTGATCAAATCCTTTTCCTTATTTATGATGTAGCACAGTGTGTGTCATGGGACTCATTTTACAGTGGAGTTGATGTGTGAAGGGCCCTGTCTTCAAGGTGGGGCCAGACTACCATCTTGTAGACCTCTTTAATTCTATTGGGGGTGGGTGGGCGAGGAAGCAACATTAGTCATGGTTGTACACGTTTAGTTCCATTAGTAGCTACTATGCAAAATGCTCCCAAATACAATCTATATCTCTACAGGGGTAACGGAACCCCTAACCAAGCAGAGCAATCATCCAAGCCGTAACTGAAATTCAAATTGCTAGGCAAACAGTTAAAAGACTAGCTACAGACAAAGACTTGGGGAAATACAAATCAAAGCTTGCAACAACCTGGACAGAATGAGATTGCCACTGCCCAAGGCTATTTCTCTGGCAGACAACCTCATATCACTGAACTGGGTAAAGTAATGGCTGGCTTCCCCCAGTGATGGAATGATCAGGTCAGTAGGCAGCAAGGAAACCATGCAGGGGGAGGGAGAGTTGTTTGGAAATACTCATCCATTAATGTTTATTATGTGCAGCACCATTGTTTCCCTTCTGCATTTGTGAATTTTGTGTTATACAGCAATCCTACCCAGTCGGGGATCCTACACTGTATATGATGCAGATGACACAGAGTCTGTTCCGATGGCTTTATTAGGCGTCTGTTTTTTCTGCCTTTTTTTTTTTTAAACAATCAAAACACATAGCCAAGTAAGAATGAGGGCATCAGTGAAGAAAACTGAGAGTGAAGGCTGGTGAGATGAATGATTTTTCTTTTCTACGGAGTGCTGTAAAAATCACTAAAATGGAGATGAGATGTTTTTCAGCAATGTCAAAAATATTCATGAAAAGTGGTGAATAATTTTGGCTTGGCATCCTAGTTCCAGCCAAAGAAACAGGATTCCGCCACTTTCCATATGCCTGAAAAGTGAAGGGGAATTTTCCTCATGCCATATGGAGAGGTTACAGGGTAAGGAAAGGGGGGAAAAAATGACGCCATTCCCTTTTCTCACTCTCCAGAAACTTTTCTCTTCCCCCTTTTGATCTACAAGAAGGATGGTTTAATCTGTCACCTCCCTCAGGCTTCCCTCTTCTCAATAGCTGTAGCAGTTGGATGGAAAAATGGATTTCCTGGGAACAATATACAGTCTTGTGCTGAACTATCCCAGATACAGAATTGGTATGATATAGTGCTTTGAGGGTTGGACCAGGACTCTGAGAGGCCAGAGTTCAGCCATGGAAATCCACTGGCTGATCTTGGGCAAGTCACAACTTCTCAGCCTTGGAAGAAGACAATGGCAAACTCTCTCTGAACAAATCTTGCCAAGAAAACCCTATGATATGTTCATTGTAGGATCTCTATAAGTTAGAAACAACTGAAGGCACAGAACAACAGTTTGGGGGTGGCTTAGCACTGAATGGTCAGTTAAGAGACATTAGTTTGACAAAAGACCTCCTGGTGGAGTGGAAACTTCTTGAATTGGTTTGTTGATCCACATCTACCAGGCAGTCTGAATTTTTGGACTCTGTTTGAGATTCTGGCCATGTAGAGTATCATTATGATGCATGCATTTCATATTGTATTGGTGTTACCAGTAAGGTCAAGTGAGTTACAGGAAGAAGGAGAGAAAATGGAGGAGAAAGTTGTCCTCTTTGCACCTGAAACAGCTGATAGTGCCCTAGAAGTGGACATTTCAGCTATGGGGAGAGAGATAGATTTAAACACGTATGCACACCCACACACACACACACACCAATCTCTCTGCACTGTACAGCAAGGGTTGTGAACCTTGGTTCTGCAAATGTTTTGAGCAACTCTCATAATATGTTGCCCTTGACAGTGCTGGTTGGAGTTTCTGAGAGATGAAGTTCAAGTTGTCTGGAGCCCAAAGCTTCCTCACCCCTGGTATACACAGAGGTTCAGGAAAGAAGAACAGTGAGCCTTTTCCTGTCCTGCTTTGCAGAACTCCTTTCCTTTGTCCCTGCCATGTAGCTCAAAGTGTTTAGTTTCAGGGCTGGAAGCCCATCTTGATGCTGAACTTTTTCATGCTATATTGCACAATGAGAGAAAGTTTCAGGGTGGTGATGGAGAAAAAACAACAACTCCTGTTTGTATGTCCCTTTAAACCACTGGATTCTGGTTACGAGAATGCATAATCCAGATATATTGCGTTACAGTGTTCAGCATCCCATCTCACTGGCTATGATAGTTGGGGAAGATTCATGCATGCATGCATGAGTGTGGTCTGTCGGTCATGGACAAACAAACTAATCCTGGGTGGTTTAACACAGTCTTCTTCAACCAGCATGGCAGTGGGATGGGATGCTAGTTCTTGTAATCCCTGTCATCTGGAGGCCACCAAGATGTGGGGTTATTGCTTTATTTTTATGTGCCATAACTTATGGTTTATCCTTCTTCAAGCTACACAGTGTTCATAAGGCATCACCAAACCCTGGTTTAAAAGCTGTCATTTGATCCTGGATTGTTTGCATGCAATGAACTACAATCCAGGGTTTAGATCTAATGCTGAGCTATTCATGCCTGGTTTGTGTACCTGCATATGCTTTAGCTGGAGGAGGAAGGCAGGAACAAAATAGTTGTGTGCACCAGTGTGCAGCTTGCATACACTATAGTTACAGTTTAAGAATCTGAGACATGACTCCTGGTGTAGATAGCCAGCCCAAAAAGTGTTTGCTATTTGATGCAAGAGCAAATGCCACATTGCCGTCCCCTAGTCCAATTGCTGCATAATGCTTAAAGCTGACAATTGACTCCTGTTGCAGGAATATCAGTGCTTCTTCCTGGGAATGGAAATACAGTAAATAAATAGATAAATTAAAAAAATAACACTAACTGTGTGCTACAATTTGCTGTTCTTGCTTCACACTGAAACACAGGTGCTTTTAGGGTTGCCAGATTGAAAACTGGAGGCGGCTCCTGTACCTTTGGTAATTGGGTAGAAGAGGGAGTGTCAGCAGATGCCATTTTTCATTCAAGCAGGTAACAAGCAGCACCTGCCGAAATACTCTCATCTACATGATCATTAAAGGTGCAGGAGTCCTCTCCAGTTTTCAGTTTGGCAGTCTTAGCTGCTCTGGACCATATTGGCTGAGGGATTTTGGGGGTTATCCTCCAAAAAAAAAGTAACTTTTCTATGCTTTTCTGGAGATGCATTGCAGCAGTAGGGAGTCCCTCATTTGTACACATTTAGATTGAGAACATTGGGCCCACAATGCCACCAAGAAGAAACAGAATGCACACATCTATTCCTATGAGCTTCCCAGCCCAGGATGCTCCTTAAGATAGTCCAATTAGACCTTACTCTGAGGGACAATACTGTATTACTCTAAGGGGCATCTTTTGGAGCACAGGGCCTTTGTAAAGGTGGCCCCTGTTTTGTGGAATGTTGTTCTGTGAAAAAACTTGCCATTGTTCCTCCTAGCCTACCTTAAAAAGACTGCCTCATACACTTCTGTTTTAGCAAGCTTTTAATTTCCCCAAGGAGTTATATGTGATCTGATAAAAGCATAATCTTTTCATCTCATTCTTTTTTATTACTTCTCATAATGACGTCTTGATTATCGCTCCTTTTATTCTTCCTTTTAATCTTTTATAGTGTTTTAATTGTTGGAAGCTGACTAGGTTTTGCAAAGAAGGGCAAGTTATAAATAATTTCGATAAATAAAATTATATACGGGAAACACAGGAAGAGCAGAAATGGGACAATAGGAATAAAGGCAGTTCCAAATGTATAAATGTTGCTTAGGGCAAGACAGGAGTCTGAACTGAGATTTCTTTCCATAAACTATACCTACTGAGCCAAATTTCCGTAATTTAACTCCCTCACTGAAGGTAGTACTTGATGTGGCAGATTCTGGAAACTAGAGGTATTGTTCTTCTTGTTGCCTTATGTTGAGATTAATTTGTTACCTCTAATTTGTTAAAAAAAATTCAGCAGTGATTTTAAAATCCATCATTTTAATAGTTAAATGTCAACAACGTTAATTTTAAAGTAGCAGTTAGCATTTCACCTTAATTTAATTTATTACTGGTGAGAAGGTGGGTTGGCCATTTTTACCTATTTTTAATAACTTTAATTTTTTTAAAAATTTAAAACTGAGGTATGAATATTGTGCTAACAGGGGGAAAATATAACAATTAATCTCATTCAATTTTCTTAACATTTTGGCATTAAAAGGCTAATTTTCTTGAATGATGTAATGGCAGTGCGTTAGCTACAGTCTCCAAGCTCTGGCACAGAGCGTGTGATTACATGTCGTTTTACAAGGAATAAAAGGACATATCCCTGCCCCAAGGGGCTTACAATCTAGAAATGGAAACAGTAGGGAAAGGAGAGGGAAATAATGGCAGAGATGAACAAGGAAAGAATTTGTGATAATTGCAGCTATATATATTTATAGACCTAACAGCAACATGATAGTCTCACTGAGATCTGTGGTCTTACCGAGTTTGGGAGTATTGCTTTTTTTGAACCACAGTTCCCAGAATCCCTTAGCCAGACTGGTCATGGATGGTAGTGGTTGGGGAATCTTTGTTGTTGTTGTCATTGTTGTTGTGGTGTGCCTTCAAGTTGTTTCCAACTTATGTTGACCCTAAGGTGACACTATCATGGGATTTTCTGGGGCTGAGAGTGTGTGATGGACCCAAGGTTACCCAGTGTGTTTCCATAGCTGAGTGGGGAATTGAACCCTGGTCTCTAGAGATGTAGTCCCATGCTCAAAGCACTACACCATGATGGCTCTGGTAGTCCAAGAAAACTAAAATGTCATTGTGCAGAGGAGGGACAGAAGAATGGCTACAGTAGAGAAAGGGCAGTAGGAAGCAGAGTTTAAGGTTTTGCAGAAAAGGTAGGTTTCTAAGGAAGGGGCTGAAGGGAGTGAGAAAAGTGGAAATTAATTAATTCATTAAGGTATTTGAAGTTGGTAGTTCCAGGCATAATGGTAGGTTGGTAAGCAGGGAGGGAAAGGCCAATGTGGGATTTTGAAGATAAGGACAGAATCCTGTGCAAGATACTGAAGCAGACAGGAATGCAGTGCAAGTGATCAGGGGTATCCTGGGGTCAGAGAACATAATGGCAAGGAAAGTGAAGAGTTTGGGCACCACTTTGCTGACAGAAGGACCAAAGTGACCCAAAGTGGGAACTGCAAGTACAGCGAACTTAGAACCCCTTCCCAGAGCTTGCCAAGGAGCTAAATGGAGGGTTCTGGGAATTTTCATTGTTGTTATTATTATCTACCTTCAAGCTGACTCGGACTTATGGCAACCGTGTCTCAAGCCTTTCTTGGTGATATATCTTTAAAGGAGGTTTGCCAGTGCCTTAGGCCGAGAGAGTGACTTACCCAGAGTCACCTAGTGAGTTTCCGTGACTGAGGAAGGAGTTGAACCTGAAGGACTTGAATTCTTTTCTCCCAGAGTCCTAGTCAGCACTGAAAGCACTACATCATGGTGGTTCATGAATTGTCATTCCCCTCCCATTACTTTCCCCAGCTTTGTCTTTCCTTTCCTCTCTCCATAATACAGTTTGGAACAGATTCGGACTAATCAAATGGGTGGGAATGAGTGAGGTTGAATTCTCACCCCAGTTAGACAAATGCAGCCAATGGGTTCGTAGAAAAACCCTCAGGATGACAAGTGGCTAAGAAGCCCAGCTTCAAGTAGAGGTTATAGAGCCTGGGTCTTGTCCAGCCCAGCTGTCTTCAGTGTTCAGCTGTTCTGGGAGGATATTTCCTTGAATCCCAAACTGCAACATGGTATCAGAGATGCACTTTGCATTCTTTTTTTAATTGTTAGTGTCTGTTTTTCTCCATTTGTCTTTAATGAGGATGTTGCTGGACTACAAATCCCACCAGCTCTAACCAGCATAGTCACTTGTAAGAGATATTGGGAGTTGCAGTCCATCAACATCTAGACGGCCAAAGATAAAACTAAGTTTGTCTTTCATTACAGTTTGTTTTGGAGGACCAGAGTCCTTTTATCTTTTAGTAAGTTAGTGTTTAGTTAGTAAGTTAGTGTTTTAGTGAGTTAGTGGTTGATGTTTTAATTTAGTGTTTTAGTATTGTGTTTTAATTTTGGTTTATGTTAAAAATGCCAGTTTGTGTTCATGTTCCTTTGTGTTAATATGAATAAATAAATATATTATAAAAAGCATCGGAAGGGCCATACATTCCATAGTTTAGGGAGGGGGATTTAGAATTCTCAGCCAGAGAGCTCTAATGCCAAATTATAAACGCAGGGATTCCACATGATCCAGCCATAGCTGTTAATGTTGAATCATAATGCTATAACCATACAGTGTGGAAGGGCCCCTGCTTCTTGTAGTCCTGATGGCAGGCATTGTTAAGCACTTATGCACCAGGATACAACATTTATTTTTCTGGTATCACACTGTATTGGAGAATTCACTTTGAGCTACACCTACTAATGTGGCATTCTGGAGCATTGTCACCTAAGAGTTCTAAATCATCTCTCCACATTTCACCCACTTGCCATGTTCAGATATTTGTTTTTAGAAAGGCAACTGGCTCAAAAAAATTCCCAACTATTTCCACGCAAACAAAATGCTTGGAACAGAGTTTGGAAAAGTAGCTATTGCTGTTTGCCATTGGAGATCTTTTTTGGTCCAGCCGGAATAACATATTGGGTAGGGAAAAATATCCTGTGCTTGGTTTTTAATTTTTTTAAAAAAAATTTTTGAAGGGAGGCAGATCATAACTCTGAGAAGCAGAAGTGATAGATTCTAGTGGATTTAGGAAATGAAAGAAGTGCACGTTAAATCCTTCCAGTAACCCTTACTGGTCTCCCTCAGTGCACTGGTATTCTACTGAGGTCAGAAAATATCTTCAACTCATTCAATTCAAGGTATTTTAAAGTATATACCCACGGTAATATGGATGCATGAGAGTAAGGAAGCAGTTAGAGTGAGGGTGGTGCTTCTTCCACTGGAAAAGTTACATAATATACTATAAAAGCAATATGAAACAAACTGTGAAATAATCTGAAAACAATTAATAATTAAAAACAGTCCAACAACCTGCTTAAAAAAAAGAACCGTCATAACCATGAACCAGTGGGGTGTAGTAGTCTGAGCATTGGACTAGGACCCTGGGTTTAAATCCTTGTTCACTCACTTGGTGACCTGGGGCAAATCATACTCTCTCAGCCCAAGAGAAAGGCAATGGCAAACCTGCTTTGAACAAATCTCCCCAAGAAAACACTGTGGTTGGGGTGCCTCAAGGATGCCCTAAGTTAGAAATGACTTGAAGGCACACAAACAACAAAGTCATATTAGTCTGGCTATTACCAGCCAGAAAAGGCAAACAAATATGTATCTAAAACTTAACAAAGTTGCTGTCTCATGAGAGCAATGGGGAGAGTGTTTCAGAGAGTATTCCACTCTTGAACTCTGACATGAAGCTTGGAAAAGTTCTGTTTCTGGACTACAGTTTACAAATTTCCCCAGCTAGTATGGACCTTGACCATGCTGGCTGGAAATTCTGGAAATTGTAGTCTAGCAATGTAGCTTTTCCAGTCTTTGAACTGAACACCCATGATCCAGTCCAGTGAAAAGAAGACTAAGGGAATGGGGGGTGGGATAGTATTTAAGAGAATGATAGCTATTGTAGGATTCTTCTCTGCTGAGGAAAGTACAATAAGAATTGTGCTTAAATGCCATGAAGATGGATTTAGACCATGTTATAGAGGGGAAAATGGCTAGCTCTAAGAAAAGTTGAATCTGCAAGATCAGTTTCCTTTGGAAACCGTCCAGCAGCAGGACCACTGGCCCAGGCAACCCATACAAGTGAATGATGAGGTGGCAAGGAGTAGCATTATTCAAGATGTCAGTGAGTCTTAAAGGAGGCATGCCTTGCAATCTTTTGCAGCGGTGCAGAGCTGGAGGATGCTCAGGCACAACTGCATGGTGTGAAGCTATTTTTATCTGCAATATTGCAAAGGATTTTAGGATTTCATGTATTTCTGTGTTTTGGGGCAACTAAATAGTTCACCTTTTCAGCATGTGCTTTGTATACAGAAACCTGAATCCTCTTGGTATTCCTAATTGGCAGTGATGTAGACTTGAGTAGATAGACTCAGGCTCAAGTCAGACCTAAGTCGCTTCGGTGACTTGACTCAGACTCGACTCAGCCATAAATGATACACTGACTTGACTTGACTCGAGACTTGTATACTTTTAATGAGTGACTTGATGCCCTCGGTTCAGTAACATAATGTGTTCATCCAGAAACCTTACAACTTTGAACACCTCCATCTCTTTTTGCCTACTGGTCACAGGACAATCTCTCTCAAGCCTAAAGTGTTTCAGAGTATGAATGGGCAGTTTGGTCAGATCAGATTCACTGGAATCTTGCAAATTTTTGTAAATTTTGAGAAAATACAAATTGAAAGGAAAAGCTCACCCACTGAATGTGCACTGACAACCTGGAACGTATCCAGAGGAAGGCGACCAGGGTGACCAAAGGTCTGGAAAGCAAGCTCTATGAGAAACAGCTTAGGAAGCTGGATATGTTTAGCTTGGAGAAGAGAAGACTGAATGGTGACATGATAGCCATGTTTAGATATCTGAAGGAATGTCATGTAGATGGAGTAAACTTGTTTTCTGCTGATCCAGAGTGCAGAACACAAGCCAGTAGATTCAAAATAGAAGAGATCCCACCTAAACTTTAGAAAGGACTTCTTTATTGTAAGAGCTGTTTGACAGTGTAATAGACTGTCTTAGGGCCTTTCAGTACGACACTATTATAATACTATTATTCTACTTTCAATATCCTATGGAATCCCGAGGTTTGCAGCTTAGAGAGGGGCATTTAGAATTCTCAGCCAGAGAGCTCTTTGGCCTCAGTAAACTACAAACCTCAGAATTCCACAGGATGTGGAAAGTGGAAGAACAACAGTGTGGTGTGGAAAGGCCCTTAGAGGTTGGTGGAGTCTCCTTCTTTGGAAGTCTTGTAACAGAGGTTGATGGTGATCTCTCGGGAAAGCTTTGGCTGTGTATGATCGTGGCAGCGGGTTGGACTTGGTGGTGTTGTGGTTCCTCCCAACTCTACAATCTTGTGATTCTGTGATTCTGTCCTTCTATCCAGCTGGCAGGGCTGGCACTTGAGTTTTACTTCAGCACAGGTCCTGAGATAGTAGCTTCTGTATCAGTGGCAGAGAAGAGGTCACTTGAGATAATAATGCAGATAAAAATGGCCCAAGACTGTCTTTTAAAATAACCTCGTTTAAACCAGAGCAGCAATTGTTGCAAAAGAGCTTGCAAGACACTCTGGTGATTGCTCCAGCCTTACTCAAGGCATTGGTTGTGTGAACTAACTGTCAAGAGGGACAGTGGGCTGGGAATGCATGGAGGAATCAGAATATGACAAAGAAAGTGTGGGTACAGTATGTGGGGGTTGCAGCAGGGGGTGAAGGGAAGCTGCAGAGAAGGATGCTGCAGGAAAGGAGCAGTTGTAAATGTGCAGAGGATTAAGAAGAAGCTCAGCTTGTGAAACAGAGGGGGAGGAGGAGAAGGCAACTACTCTGGGCAACTATTTAATGCTCACTTTGGAACTTTATAACAGTGCTGGAAGAATAGGATTTCTGTTCACTGCGGGTGAGGTGGGGGACAATAGTTCAAACCTGAGAGTGGCGTTGAGAGGATTTAATCTGATGTGATGGTGGAGATTCAGTCTTGTGTAACGGTGTATGCTTAAATACCCTAAAGGCAGCATATCCTCTCTGATCTTGGAAGCTAAGCAGGATCAGCTCTGGTTGGTATTTGGATGGGAGACTGGCAACAAATACCAGGTGCTGTAGGCTACATTTCAGAGAAGGGAACTGGCAAAACCACCTCTGAGTATTCATTGCCTAAGAAAACCCTATGAAATTCATGGAGTTGCCATAAGTCAACAGGCAACTTGAAGGCACATACGCACACAGTGGTGAGAAAGGGGGCAACCAAAGATGTGAGCAGAAAAGGAAAGGAAGACATATCATTTCCCCCAAACGTCATCTCCCTAGTGGATTTCATTAACATGATTTCCACCTCTCTCCCCTCTCCCGGTTCTTCTGCCCCACTGTTCCCCAGCCCCAGTCAGTGAGTTGGCTGCTTCGAGTTCCTTTGTCCTGCTGCTCCCGTATGGAGAGGGAGAGACGCAGTCCCTGGCTGCTGCCGCCACCACCACCACCGATCCCTCAATCTCATCTCTCCCTCTCTCTCTCCTTGTCGGGGAGCAAGGAACGTGGGGAGAATAGTAGCAAGCAAGTGTGTTTTCTAGCTGGCAGCAACACCCCCCCCTTCCCCCTGCTTCCAGCTTCTCTCTCTCTCTCTCTCTCTTTCTGTCCTCAGCTGGAGGGGACTGGGCAGACCTCTGCGGTGGGCTCCTCCTTTGCATCAGTTCATTGCCATGCACCTCACATCCCTCCTTGCCCAGCCCAGCCCAGCCCCAGCCAGCAGCCGCCAGCCGTTGGATGCCTCTAGCCACTGACATTGAGAGAGAGAGAGAGAGAGAGAGAGAGAGAGAGAGAGAGAGGCAGGATTGAAGCTGGAGTGGACGTCAGGGACAACCTCATTCTTCCCTGGCTGAAAAGATCTCAGAAGTCTGTGTGTAGGATGGAAGGCGGGACCCCCTAGGTCAGCTGGGAAATGATTGAGCAGGACGTAAGGAGCTTTCTAGGAATCCATTTCCAAGGGACTGACCCTAACGGGTAGTATTTTTTTAAAATATGCAAGTGTGTCTCTGAGCAGGTAGAGCGCTTTTCCTTTTCCTTTTCCTCCTTCTCCTTTTCCTTGTCATAGATATCTGTGACGAGAAAGAAAGAAGGGCTTCAAGGTCAAAGAAGGTGACTTGCAGGCGGGCTTCTTGTCCCTGGCAACTTGCTTGAGATCCATTTGAATAGAAGGATGGAAGCCAGAGCCCCTGGGTTCTCTTGTGGGAAGCCGTCTACCAAAGATAGGAAAACTTTCTTCTTCCATTTCCTCAAAGGATGTGGTCTTATTGGTGCGGAGAGTGAATTTAGGAGCAAGAAGATCTACCTTTTCAGAGCAGGAGAATAAGAACAAGAGGAAAGAAGAGGCAGGATTGCCACATGTTGTTGTAGGGGTGTAATGCAACCTGACCAGAGAAAACAGACAAATTAGTAAAATTGGCCTATGATACTTCTATCCCTTTATTTTTCTGCAGTTATGCCAAGGAGCAGGTACCTTTTTTCCCCCCTCTATTATCTCCTCCCAACATGTTCAGAAGGCAGAGAAGAAAAGAGAGAGAGAGATTGAAGTGGGGTGGGTAGGTGACCTGATATCACTCAGTGAGCTTCATGCCTGGGCAGGGACTTGAACCTGCTTTTCCCATCTCCTAGTCTGGAACTCTTAATTGGTACACCGTACTGGTCTCTTTAATGGACTTTTGATATATGGCACTGCGGCTTTTTGTGCTTTTGAACTAAGCATGATCTCTCTTTAACGGCTGCTGGTCAAAAATGCTATTAAAGTGCTAGTGACAGGGGTGTTTCTGAAAGTTGCTGATCCTGGGTTTTATTTTGGAGTGGGAAGTACTACAACATCTTTCCTCAGTCTGGTGCCCTCCAGACGTTCTTGACTATATCCCCCATCATTCTCTACCAGCATGCTGACTGGAGATAAGGGGGATTACATTTGAAAGGTATCAATTTGGGCATTGCTGATTATACACAGTAAGGTGGCAGAAGGATGGAGCAAATATTCCCCATTTTTCTCATCGTTAGTAAGAAGGGGTGTCTTGACATGTTGAAAACACCTCTTTGAAAAAAGTTATCAACACCATCAACATTTTTTAACCTTGCAGGAAAATAAAAAGGATCCATGCTGTTCTTGTTTTGTTGTTTTGTTTACAAAATGTATTTTCTGCAAAATACAATGTTTTTATGCAAAATACTTTTTTTGCACAAAATCCAGAGTTGTCTGTGTAAAAAACACCATTACAAAATGTTTGCAAAAAATTCCCAAAATGTGGATTTTTTTAAAAAAAACCTGATTACCCCCCCCCCCCATGTTACCCGGCTGGGTAACATTGGCAGCTGGGAGAAAACTTCTGAAATTTTCTATTCTCAACTGTGGTAATTAAATATGTGTAAATAACAGTTACATCCTCAGCGTGACAGAATTCCATGTTGCATCACTTCAAAATGCAGATATACTTGGGGAGTTCTTTGGATGTCCTTCCCCTTAAAAAAAAAAACAAAAAACAACAACTCTGTATGTAGTAAACTAGCATGTAGCATGCAGTGAGCTAGAGGAAGGACTGTACTGTTCTCCCTAATGTCCTGGTTTGCTACAGAGATTGTCTGGAAAGCAGGATCTCACTGTTGTTTCTTTCTGTACAATGTGTAGTATAGTTCAGACTCAAGAGGGAAGGGTGTCCCTAGGTTTCTGTACTTTATAGAGAAAGGATTTGAGTCTGTGGTGTTGGGAAGGTATTTATTCAGTTAAGGTGTTCAGTTAAGGTGTTTATTCAGTTAATAAATGGAAAAGCAACCCTACCATTAGGTGCATGAAGACAGATGCCACAAGCTAGGGGGCAGAAATGGCTGTCTTTTGGCTGTAGTTCCTGAGACCCTGGCAATTCCTTGACCTTAGAAAACAGAGACACAACTGTGGGAACTACATATTGTGTTCTCCCCTCTCCATGCCAACCTGTTGCCCTTGAAGGAATTGTCCATCATCATCATCATCATCATCACCACCATCACCACCACCACCACCACCACTACCATCATCATCTTTGTTTGTTGTTATTGTTATCGTAGGCTTTCAATTCATTTCCAACTTATGCCAGCCTTATCATAGGGTTTTCTTGGCAAGATTTGTTCAGAGGAGGTTTGCCATTGCTTTCCTCTGAGACTCGGAGAGGGTGACTTGCCCAAGGTCACTCAGAGGGTTTCCATAATCTATTGGAGATTTGAACCCTGGTCTTCTGGAATCCTACTCAAATACTCTATCCACTACACTGCACTTTTTCCCTAAGGTTGAGATTCAAGGTGGCTTGCAAATTAAAATGATCACAGTATAGTTTAAAGTATAGAAAAAGGCAATATTAAAATAAAATTAAACTATTAACGATGTTAAAACAATATAAAATATATGCTTACCAAGGATAAAAAGCAATTAAAAATCAGTACAATTTAAAACAATGCAGCACCCTTTCAAAAGTCCTTGCTTTAAATATTTTCAATTCTATAATCACTGCCTGTTTACCAGTTCTGTTGTCATTACTGGTTCTTTTACCACTGCTAGTCTTCACCATTGCCAGAGATGAAGGAAGACTCAGGCCCTTTTGGTACGGCATTTTCTATGCAAAAGAGGGCCTGGAGCGTCACGTGATTGTGAGGAGCGATCTGCACGACACACTCAAAATCATGTGACGCTCCAGGGGCCGGCAGGGGCCGATCACGCATCTTTTCATTTTTGGCTAGAAGCTGAAAATGGTGCACGATGGCGCATTGCTCCTGGCCCCGTGTGCACTTACCTGGCGTGCGGAGCTGCTGGTCACGCTTCCTGCCCCAGCGCAGCCTGGGAAGGTCCCAGGCTGCACTGTGGAAGGAAGAGGCAGGGCTCTCATGCGAGCAGGCAGCTTGTGCAGAGCTGAAGCAGCAGGGAAGGGAGAGCCTGTCGGCAGAGGCTGCTCGCGCAATCCCCGCACGCCAGCGCCAGAAGAAGGTAAGCTGCAGAAAGGGCCTCAGCTGCCCAACCCAGCCAGCTTTGATCCACAGAAAAAAGAGAAAGTGTTGTGTTTTTTTCCTCAGGTGGTAACGTATCTTGAGCTTCCATCCATATGGAAGACTCCTAGCACTACCATTCAAAAAGCATTGTGCAGCTAATTTCTCAACATTAATGGATTTTAAATGCTAAGAGAAATGTTGGGAAACCATTGTGTGCAGGATGGTTTTTAACTAACAGAAGACAATGTTGTCCCGGGCCTCCCAGTGAAATCCTATCAATGAAGCAGAATAATGGCATGATAAATGCCTTATTCTGGGCTCCTGGAAAAGGGGACTGGGTTCCATTTGGTTTGCAGGGTGGGGAGATGAGAAATTGGACTTCTGGAGAAGGAGATTAAGGGAAGCTCTTCCTTGAGTGATGGAGGTCTCAGACTAAGGTTGAACTTAAATGCTTTTTATCAAGATTGAGCAGAAGTTAGATCCATTTCTGGGATAGATGTTTCTGCCATGGATCAGCCTTGATTTCTGACTTAGGTTCATTAGCAATAACAGCAACAAAATTTGCTCTCCCAGTTCTGTTGCCAACATGAAGACATCTGGGTTTAACCAAGAATGGTTTTTTGGCGTGAAAAGACTGTAAGTGCCATTCAGTTCTAATCCTGTATTCAGAACAAATTCCTGGGCTCTGAATTGTCTAATTTTCAGTGTCTTGTCTTTTGTATTTGGCTCCAATTATGGATATTAGGGTTCTAGTCAGGGGTGCTACTATGAAGGGAGAGCAAAATGAGCACAAACAAGAATTCACCCCCCCTCCCCAAAATTTTCCATCACTCCTCAGATTTTTAGCATTCCAGTGACTGAAAACTTCAGTGACTATTTAGAAATACAGTTCAGGCATTCAGAGAAAAGGGACAAAGTTACCAAGGGAGTGTGAAGGCAGCAAATATAAGAGATCCAGTGTGGATGATTTCACTCTTTGCAATGCTAGGTTTTTGGGAGCTGGAAGAAAATTTCACTGAAGATCACAATTCTTCTTTGGATGGGCAGTGCTGTTATTTTGCCCCTTCCATAGCTATACCCTGGTTCTAGTTAAAAAAAATACTGCACACCCCAAAGTCACAGCTGTAAACTTGAAGTCTGTCCGCTATAGCTTCTTCAATTAGTGTACATGCATCTAAGCAGCTGCATTTGCTCTTGGAGTAGGAGAGTGGCATTCCACAAGCTGTTACAACCCAGACTGTTGGATTTGTTGTAAGACAGATGCTCAGGCATCTTAAAGGCGGGGGGCTTTTCGGATGGAGTGACATTGCCTAATGCTGATGCTGCCTTTGGACTCCCACCCACCAGGAAAGACATCCCCCCTCCCTTTCCCTGGGCCTTCCTCCCAGAGGTGCTGCTGCTGTGCATCTGGCAGGAATTAGTGCTGACGAGAAGGTGAGATTGGAAATTGATTCCAGGGGCTGGATTCATCTTCTCTCCCCGACCCCTATTGATGGGCTGTCACCCCGTGCCCTTCCTGTCTCCCTTGGAATCTTTTGCTTGCAAGAAATAAGGGATGCAGGTTTTTTTAAAAAAACCACCTGTCTTTGCCCCTCACTCCACCCCAATCCAACAATCTCTGCAGCACCCCACTTAACTATAGTGGGAATGAGGGCAGGGCTCATTTGTGCACAAAGGGAAGCTAAGCTCTGACTCCTATATTTCTCAGAGAATTTGTTAGTGATCCTTTTTCTTTTGCTATCTTTTACGTGCACACCCACTTATCTACCTAGCCACACACAAACACACTTTATTAGGCTCCCTTCCTGCTCAAAAACGTAGACGTTTAATCCTTTTAATGTAGTGGTTCCTAGCTTTGGATCCCCAGATGCTGGTGTCAGAGCTTGGAAATGGGGCCCTTGAGAGCTGGCTTTGTACCTGAGGCTAGATGCATGATCGAATCCTTCTCCCTCAATTTAGCTATAGGAGTTATAACCATTATCTGCATTGTTGAGATACCAAAATTTATTTTGTAATGTATTGTTTGTTTTTTAGTTGTACAGGCCCCCAGAGATCAAGTTCCTGGGGATTTGGCTTCTCCCCTCCTCAACCTTGCTTGGACAAATTAATTTTTGGATGACATCTGCCTGAATCCCCCAGCTGACATTGTCTCTGAAATTCAAGATGTGACTTTTCCAAGCTCTGCTTAGAATACTGCTCCCAGAATCCCTGGCATTTGGCCATGCACACAAGGACTTCTGGGACCTATCTAGGGACTGGAGGCTGAGAACCAATATTTCTACTATACTGGGGCTGGAAGTGCAGTGTGTAGTGGAGAACATCAGACAATAAATGTCTTGTGTCTTCCTTCCTTTTCTTGAAGATCTCTTTACTCAACTTCACAAATTAAATATCCTGAAGTTATCATCTTTGTAGTTAAGCTGGTGTGGCATAGCAGCTGAGAGACAGTATAGCAGCAGGGAGAGCAAGGAATCTGGGTGGCTTGGTTTTGCATCTTGTGTCTGCTGTGAGGTCCTTAGGTGCTCTTAGGTGCTCAGTCTCAACAGGGGCTGTTGCTGGGAATGGATAGATGGGGCCTGCACCCCAATTTTGCAAGTGGCCTAGACCTCTTGGGCCCTCCATCTGTAAAATGAAGATAACGAAACTGAACTCTTCCACTTCTTACAACTAAAAATGCAATAATAGTGAATTAAATGGCTCGCAATTTGCTCCTCTTAAATGCCATTCAGAACCTGCTGCCTGAGGAACCCCCCTTCTTGTGAATGTTTCTTTCAGTCAGGACCCTTTTTCCCACTAAAATTCGTTTAAAAATTAACAGGAGGTTTCAAAAATATATATAATGGCATTTAACCTCCCTGCCTGATGTGGTGTAGTCTATCATTTATGTCTAGGAATGGACAGAGCAGTCCATTTAGTTTTGTACCTATTCATTTATAAGTCTCTTTTATCCAATTTCTGGCTCTATCTGCATTTTTTTTAAAAACAGGAAATGTAGATTAATTCAGACTTTTTGAAAAAATCGTCATTTGAGTATGCATCTTAATTTATAACTTACATTTTGGTACCTGCTTTGGAGAGAGCCAGCATGGTATAGCGGTCTGATTGTTGGACTATGATTCTGGAGACCACAGTTTGAATCCCTGCTCAGCCATGGAAACCCACTGGGTGACCGTGGGCAAGTCACACTCTCTCAGCCTCAGAGGAGGGCAAAGGCAAACCCACTCTGAACAAATCTTGCCAAGAAAACCCCATGATAGGGTTGCCTTAGGGTTGCTGTTAAGTTGGAAATGACTTGATGGTACACAACACCAAACAACACCAAACATGCTTTGATGTGGATTTTCAAGTGAAATCTATATTGAAAACTTCAGGAAAGTGCTAAAACCAAAATTTAATCAATGAGCCACACTCCAGTCTACATGTGCATCCAGGAAGAGCAAATCATGTCATTTCACTTAAATATGAAGACTGAACAAAAATTTCCAGCAGCTGCTCCTCCACCTTCCAATTGCTCATTCTGCCTCATGTGCAATCCAGGCCTTGGTTCATTAAATTATGTCCCTTTTACAGGTTTAACACCATGAAGTGAGTGGGATGGGAAGCATACTGGAAAGCAGAATCTTCAGCCAAAATCAATGGCTGTAACACTTTGATACTGACAAAAGAGGATTCAGGCTCATCTGTCTTTTGCTGCTACAGAGAACCAGCAAAGCAAAGTAGTGGGCAGGTTCAGAATAGGCAGCTGGAAGTATTTCTTCAGCAGAGTTTGGAAAAAGCTCCTTTTGTGGACTAAAACTCCCAGAATTCCCAGGTCACATATGCATGGAATCTGTGGTTGCAGTGTGCAATGACATCTGTGCCTGAGGATGAGACAAATTGACAGAGGACATGCTTTTAGTGGCTACTAATCATGAAGGTTAAATGGAACATCCATCTTCAGATGCAGTATATCTCTGGAGTGGTAGATGTTGGTTTCTGTGTTGGAGAGGTGGTGAATCTATCTGTTTTGGGGAGAAGGTTTAGCATCTTTGATAACTCCATTAAAGTTTGGGTTAAAAGCTGGAGCAGATTCATTTCCTCATTGACAAGCAATCTGCCAGCAATCTGTGTTTTTCTGAATGTGTATTTGCCCGGGGGCGATTCAAAGGAAGAAGCATTTCTGCTTCCTTCCCCGTCCTGTGATCTCCCAAGAGGCATCTAGCTGGTCACTGTGAGAGATAGAATGTTGGACTAGACCAAGGTAGGGAAATATCTAACTCTTAAGCCTACTGCAGCATACCAGTCTCCCTAATTTTGGTCTGCTGGGGTTCCCTCACTGACTAATACCCTACTCCCACACAAAGGAGGTTGATTAGGAGGGAGACAGGGCAAGAACCAGAGACCTCTGTATCTGGAAACCCACCCTTGCACCCCTTCATGTTGCTTGCATGGGATGAGGCTGAAATGCTAACTGGAGCAACTCCACCTGGAGCCCCAGCTGAGGAGCCACTACCATCTGAGGGCATGGGCCCTGACATCACATGCCCTTTGGAAGGACCTGGCCCAATCCTTTCCCCTGTCCCTTGACTTGATATCCTTTTGGTCTAATCCAGCAAGCCGGTTCTTTTGAAAAGCTCAAGTCCACCCACCCTCTCCCATCCTCATTCCTCAAAGCTTTCCAACAGGATCGAGCAACTGCCAAAGTTCTGGAGAGGTTGTCAATTTTCCACCCCAATGACCCACCACAAGCCACACCATGTTCAGACTCACCTCCATCAAGAATCAAAACTGGGAGTTCATCCCGCGTCACACTTACAGTGCTGTGATTCTGGTTGAACTGCTATGGCTGCAGTCTATGGAATCCTGGAGTTTGTACTTTAGAGAAGGGCATTTATAACTCTCAGCCAGAAAGCATTAGTGCCTCACTGTGCTGCAAACCCTAGGATTCCATAGGGTGGAACCATGGCAGTTAAAGTGGAATCATAGTGCTATAATCGTGTGGTATGGAAGGTTCCCAGGACAGCCTTATCTAGTTGTTTTAAAGCAGGAGTGGGCAACCTATGGGACTGGAATGGGGGAGTCCTGGGGCCCTTTCATACTGCCTAGCCATAGTACTGTATTTCACTTTAACAACATCCCAGGGGATTCTGAGATTTGCAGTTTAGGAAGAGGTATTTAGAATTCTCAGCCAGAGAGCTCTAATGCCTCCTCAAAGGACAAACCCCAGGAATCCATATGATGTTGCTATGATATTTAAAGTTGAGTCACAGTGCTATAGACCATTTCCACACTACACTGTTATAGAGCTATTATTCCACTTTCAACATCCTGGGGTTAGCAGTGTGAAATGGCCCTAAGAAGTGTACAAAGATGCACTTTTGTTGCCTTTGAGGATTTCTGAGGCCCACTGCATCCGATTCTGCTACAGAGGCATTGCTACTGAAGGTTATCAGGACTGGAAAAATCATTGTTGGGGGTATTCTTATGGTGCAGGAAGTGGGTGCTCCCGATGGAGTGCAGAGGCCCACAGGTGATTTGTAACCCACCCCTGCATTGTAGCAAGGAGAGTCAGAGTAAAGAGAGACAGCTGGATATGAATGCTGGACAGATTGCAGTTTGCATCATGCATAATTTTTTTCTGACCAGCTAAGGGTGATTAACTGTCAGGTCAGAATAACTGAGAGAGGCAGGCAGATTCCTTGTCTGAGAAAGGCGGATTGTCCTTTGGAGAAAAGTGGTGTGTGCACATGTGCGATCAATCAAATCATATAACCAACGGGAAAGTGTTCAGTACCTTGACTTCAGGATCCCAAAAAGTTTTAGTTTGACTTCTAAAAAATCCATGGCTTGTGCTGTGGAAGAGGACAGATCAATTAGAAGAGGTGCCTGTTACAGGTGGCAGAATGAATAGCTAAGATGATAATCCATCTTTCCTAGTTTCCATTGTTTGAAGTTCTACTTTGGTTGTAGAGCTGGCGTTGGTATAGTGGCTTGAGTGTTGGACTACAACTTTGGAGACCAGGGTTTGAATCCCTGCTTTACCATGGAAGCCCACTGAGTGAGCCTTGGGCAAATCACACTATCTCAGCCTCAGAAGGCAAAGGCAAACCCCCTCTGAACAAATCTTTCCAAGAAAACCCCCTGATAGGTTCACCTTAGTATCACCACAAGTCTAAAATGACTTGAAGACACACAACAAGCCTGGCTGGGCTAGCAACTGGCTTTAGGAATTAGAGCTTAGAAAATGTTACTTTTCACATCTTCCAGATTCACTCAGCCAGAGTGCTACTTTTTAGTGCTACAGCTTCACGAGTCCCTCAGCCACCATACGCAGTGACCATGCTGGCTGTTGGAATTTTGAAGCTGTCATCTCAAAAATAAATCTTTCCACGGTGGGCTTCAGATGTGTGGAACTGCAGTTCCTATCATTCCTAGCCAATGCTGTGGGAGAGTGCTAGGCTAGATGCTGGAACATATTAAGAGAAAAGTTCATACCTCCACTGGGTATGTCTGAATCCAAGAACCTGAAATTGTATTAGGATTGCAAGTTGTCCTGAAACTTTGCTTCTGAGTAATGAATGGTGTACTGTATTTTTTTTTTAATCATCTCAAGCATCCATGTTTTTGGTTTCCCTCCCCCTCCTTCTCCCCTTGAATGTCACAACCTCAACTGTCTTGCACTGATGGTAGCAGTTGAAACCTTGCAAATGTGTTGGCAGTAGATGCTGGTACCGGCTCAGAAAACAGAGAGTAGGGGGTGGGAGTGGGGGTGGGGAACATCCACTTGTCAGAGGAAACATCTCCTGGCATTCTTCCCATACTACTAGAGCTGGAGTATTCACAATGAAGTTCATCGAGGCTTTCCCCACTGGTCTCACTGTTCCATAGGACTCCATCTCACAACCCTATCCCTTTTTGTACTCACTGCCGTTGGATATGTACATCCCCTGTGGGAGCCAGAGCAACACCATTCTCCACCCCTTGCTACCTAAACACTTGTTAGCTTCAAGTGGAAACTATTCTCTGGTGGTATACAAAAGGGTCAGGTATATTAGATTATCAGAAGGACCATAGATCCCTATGTGATCCTGCCTCTGTCTTGAGATCTTCTAGAAAGGCCCTTCTCTCTGCTCTACCACCCTCACAGGTACATCTGGTGGGGATGTGGGAGACGGCCTTCTCAGTGGCTGCTCTCTGGCTCTGGAATTCTTTTCCTGGGCCCTTTTCACATCTTACCTTTTCCTGGTGCTGGGCTGCACGGCTCGCGCAGGAAGCCTTGGGAGGAACACTGTCGCGTCTCTCCTGCTTCGGTTCCGCAGCTGCTTCCTGGTCGCACGAGCGTCCTGCCTCTTCCATTCGCGGTGCAGCCTGGGACCTCCCAGGCTGCACTGAGGAGAGGACGCGTGACCGGCCTGGCTCTCGAGGCTCCACACGCCAGGTAAGTGCGCATGGGGCCCCGGACAGATGCGCGACCGCACAGCATTTTTGGCTTTGAACCGAAAATGAAAAAATGCGTGCGTGGTCCGCGTGAGGCCCTTGAGCATCGCGCAAATGTGAGTGCATCATATGGACCGCTCCTCACATTTACGTGATGCTCAAGGGACCCTTTCACTTCAGAAATGCCATGCGAAAAGGGCCCTAGAGAGGTTAGGCTGGTACCCTCTTTGCTATCTTTCTGCAGGCAGGTGAAGATGTTTTTATTTCAGTGAGACTGTGAAGACTGACTGCTCAAGGGGAATGGGCCTTGAGCAATGGTTGTGCTTTTAACTGGTTTTCATTTTATTGATTAATTACATTTTCCCCTTTTGTATGAGGTGAATTTTCAGCTATGCCTGTTTTAACTGTTGTAAACTGCCAGCCTGGTGTTGTGGTTTGAGCATTGGACCATGACCGTGGAGACCAGGGTTCAATTCCCCACTCAGCCATGGAAACCCACTGAGTGACCTTGGGGGCATCACACACTCTCAGCCCCAGAAAACCCAGTGATAGGTTTGCCTTAGGGTTGCAGAAGTCGGAAATGATTTGAAGGCACACAACAACAAGCTGCCTTAAGCGTTGGACTAGGAAAAACATGGGATATTACTATTACTAATACAGTGGGCCCGCCAGATCTGTGGTGGTTCTATTCCAAGGACCCCCCCAACAGATGTGAAAAAATGTGAATGATTGAATCCTATATTATTAAATGACAGTGATGTGCACATAGATGCTTCAGTTCTTCTGCATTCACATTCCTGCCATTTTATGTATACTGGACATGATGATTCATGGTTGGTGGAGATCACAGATATAGAGCCCACAGATCCAGAGGGCCCATTGTAATAATTGCCAGCATCATAGTCATCACTGAGATGTGATGACCATCCATGATTGGGTCACATATGAAGTGGGGAGGAGTTTACTGTCAAAAGTGGGCAAGAGCTCATCAGGAAGTTCCTCCTGCAGCAGATCATAGGAAATCATTAGCACAATCTGCATGACTGTTAGAGGTTCAAGAGATGTTGCCTGTCCCAGTAGTACAAAAACAGTTGATTTTTCTGCCCACAGTGCAGCAATCAAAGGTACAGGAGCCCTGTCTTTGAAAAAGGTGGCAGCTCCAGGTTTGACTTTTGCATCCAAGATTTGGCTTTTGACCTTGAGGCTTGGTTTGTTTTAGTAGGTTTCTTTTGGTGACAAGGTCCTAGACAAGGTATCCTTTGGATCCTGCAAAGAATGAGAGAATTCTTTGGAGTTTGCTTTTCAAGGCAAAGCTCTTGTAGAAAGATCAACTAAAATAAAGCTTTGCTATTTCATTGAGCTCTGCAACCCATGATAGTCTCTAGCTTGCAGCAACTGCAGACTCCCCTACTTCCCCTCCCCTTTTCTTTTTAAAATACAGCTGTGGTTCTTAGCATGCCAAAGTCTAAAGCAGATGGTAGGTCCCTCCCCCTACCGTCTTGCAGTGATTTTGTGGGGGTGCAGAACACACATTTTTATGCTTACATTTTGCAGAGTTGTGGCAGGGACAGAAAGGGTTTCAGAGTTTGAGGCCACCTGCAGTTTTAACCATTTGAGGTGGACAAAAATATTTTGCAGGGAGGTGCTGGCAGGGTGTTACTGAGATGGCAACACTGACAGATTATTTTGGAGAGTGTGATTGTGGGTTTGTAGATTTCTGCAATTAACATCTTCACAGCATGCTTTTTTTTTTATTAAATCTGCACAGGTACAGTTTAACCTGATTTGTCCAAATGGCCTAGAAAGCAGGATGCCAGCAGGAACAAAGGAGGAAATGGCACCCATACTGCTTTTAACGACCTCATAGAACAAACGGAGCCAGGCAGGAGAATATCTGCTGAAAATCCCCTACCTGTTAAAGTCTCAGCAGCCCTAGCTTCCTTTGTGTGTGGCTAGCAGGGCCAGAGTGAAACAACCACTTCAAGTGCTAAACGCTCAAGGGACACAGCATTGGTGCCGGGGTGGCTTTTGGTCTGTTTTTCCTGAGCGTCCCTAGCCATTCCCCTCTGTTTAGAGGACAGAGTTGTGGGTACCACAATATTATGAGTTAAGTCTGGCTGAGAGCCTAAGTGATGGTAGGTTTAAAAGTTCCCATAACTTTGGCCCTTTCTGCACCCTACCTTTTCATGCAGATGTCAGGTGGGGATCCCAGCATTGGCTCTGTTGGGGGTGGGGGAGCACGACGGGAGCATCCTCTCTGCACCAGCTGGCTCTGTGGTGAAGGTACTGCGATGGCCACACCTCTTCCTTCTGCAGAGCAGCCGGGTCCTTTCCCAGGCTCTGCTGGGGCAGGAAGCACAGCCATCACACTTCCTGGGCTTCCACAGGACAGGTAAGTGCAGGATGATGGTGTGATTGTGGATTATTGGTGGGGAAAACGCATCAATGATTTAATTCATTGTTGCGGTCCCATCCTTCTGTCCCCATGTTGGGTTGGGAGGGTGGTGTGGAAAAAGCCTTAGTCCAGAAAGATGAGTTATTGTAACAATTATGTAAAGGTTAAAATTTATTTGTCATTTTGTATTTCAAGAACCCTCATAATTTGAGTCCCTAAGCCAGAGGTGAGCCAAGGGTTGGCCTGTGCACTGCATGTTGTTGTGTGCCTTCAAGTTATTTCAGACTTATGGCAACCTTAAGGTGAACTTATCATGGGGTTTTCTGGGGCTGAGAGTGTGTGACATACCCAAGGTCACCTGGTGGGGAATCAAACACTAGTTTCCAGGGTTATAGTCTAATCCTCACGCTGCTACACCATGCTGGCTCTCCACACTGCATGGACCCCAAGATATGGTGTGGGAGTGATCTTTGCATTGGACATTTTAGGCTTTTTGCATTCACGGAGCTTTGGCAGAAATAGATCTGTTACAGACCAGGGAAGGGGCTTTTTTCAAATCCATAAGTCACTTCCACTTTTGAGAGGGAAGGGAGGCTTCCCTGGGCCTAGAGCAGACTGTGCGGTGCCCAAAATGGCCACTTCTGTCACCTCACACCTTTGCAGGGGGGGGGGTTACTTGGCTGATGACTTACCCTTCCCAATTTGGGTGGTGATGGTAATTACTCTAATGGAAATCAACTTTCAAAATTAAGGTCAGTTGTGGGTCTGCTTTTCGGCAGTTTGTTCACTGTCTTAGCTAGTTGTCAGTCCTTACCTGCTCCCTTTCTATTCTCCATTCCAACCTCCCTGCCAGCCTTCCTGATGTTAGCATTCCTGTGAACACTGATGTTTTGACTTCCAGTGGGGTTGTGGTGCAGTCGTGACCTGCTTGATAATTGATACACTTTGCGCATCTTGAATGGTCTTTGAGGTCAAGGCAATGTAATTTTAATCTCAAAACAGGGTCACATCAGAAAGGAGCATGCTGTTTTCTTACAATTCCCAGGGGCGCATAGTGGCCTTGCCTTAACACTATCACTGTACAAGAAAGGAAGAACAAGCCAAGCCTGTGCGGATGATTGCTTGTGGCACTGCAACTTCTGAAAGTTACTTTTGGGGCTAGAATTCTTAGAATTCCACAGCCAGCTGGGCCATGAATGGTACTCCCATTTATAATAATGTTGAATTTTGTGTAGGATTTGTAAGCACTTTAGGTTCTGGACCTGTGCTATAGATTTGTAATCCTCCCACTGTAAAATAGGTGTAGGGAGCCTTTGGCTAACCCACTGTTCTGGACTTTGACTGTCATCAGCCCCAGCCCGTCTGGCCAATTGTGGTAAGGAATTGTGGGAGATGTAATCTCCATTTGGAGTTCCCAAGGTTGTGCATGCTATTATTAATATATTAGTATGTGTGTGTTATGGCATTGACTCTAGTTTTTCTTTTGCCATGGGTCAGGTAGCAGAGATGGGAACTTCAAGATCTATAGTCCTCTCTTTCTGTTTTTTGCAGATAGGCAGATAGTCTCCACTTGCCAGTGCAGTGGCAACATCACACATTGTGGTGTTGGTACAAGTTCCTAAATTGTGATGTGTGCTAGTTCTGTATCCTGTTGTTCAGTCTTTTCCCCAGCCTGCATACATGGGGCCAGCTTATTGTTCATTGATTGTAGAATCAAGTGCTGCATGAATGCATGAAGGAATTGTAATTGGTGAGGTCTTTCTATCCTGTGGAGCTGCCTTTGATACAATACATTCCAACTGCATTAGTTCATGCCTTGTTCACACATACCTGTTCATCTCTGGATGATGGTATCAAGTGTTAAATAGCCATCATAGATCAAACATGACAGGTCATAAAGATGTTGCATGGATTCAAATACTGCACTTTTCATTGGGTTCTTGTCTTCAACTGTGAGTCATCAATCTTTGTATAGACAAGCAAAGAGGGTGACATGCATGTGTGAATGTGTAAAGCTGCCTTAGATTTATATATTTATTTGGTTTATATCTCATCTTTCTCCCAAAATTGAGACTTGAGACAACTCGCAAGAAGATTAAGAACTGGTTGTTGTTATGTGCTTCAAATCAGCTCTGATTTATGGCAATTCTGTCATAGTGTTTTCTTGGCATGATTTAGTGAAAGGAGTGTTCTCAATGCGTTCCTCCAAGGCTGAGAAAGTGTGACTTGTCCAAGGTCACCCAGTAGATTTCCATTGTTAAGGAAACCCCAGCCCCCTGGAGTTTTAGTCCAACATTCAAACCACTACACTATGCTAGTTCTCAAAATGGGATACCAGTAAAGATCGTTTTGAATACTTGTTTTAATATCATAATTTGTTTAATTGTGTTTTTATATTGTAGTTCATGGTATTTTATTGGAAAAAATGGATACAAATAAAAATACCACTCAGTTACAACGTTAATATTAAATATTTAACAAATTGTAATATTAAATCACAAATGCATTCAAAACAATCTCAAAGGCATGGCAACGAAAATACTCTTAACAACTCACTGTTAAAAATCTGTTACTCAGCAGTCAGTTGCCAAATGCTCAGCTGAGTAGGAAGGTCTTTGCTTTCCAGCAGAAGGACAACAGGATTGGGGACAGACTAGTCTCCCTTGTAAGAGGGTTCTGCAATTTGGGAGTGACAGCAGAGAAGGTCCTTTTTCATGTCCCTCCTAAATGTTTGCCAGGACCAAGAGAAGAGCCTCTTCTGAACACCACAAAACCCAAACAGGCTCATATGGGAAAGAGACATGCTTCCAGATAGCCTAGACACAAATCAGAATAAGTCTCATCATTGTTCTGCAGCTGCAGGAAGTAGTTTTGCAGAGTCGCTCAAGTTCAGAGGTTTTGAACATCCTGTAAGAGCCAGAGTGGTGCTGTGATTTGGGCACTGGACTACGACCCTGGAGAGCAGGGTTCGATTCCCTGCTCAGCCATGGAAATCTACTGGCTGGCCTTGAGTGTGTCAGACATTCTCAGCCCCAGAAAACCCCATAATAGGTTCACTGTAGGGTCGCCATAAGTCAGAAATGACTGGAAGGCACACAACAACAATGCATGAGACCCTTTCAATAGGAGATGCCTGAAGCTGGAATTTGGGATCAGGTTCCTGTAACCCCTCATGGCATTATGACTCAGTGTCCAGCAGATGACCTTGGAGGCTGAGAAACCAGTGTTACCAACAGAATATATGCTAGGCTTAAGATCTAATGTGTAGAATCAGAGACACCCCATCCCCTAGCTTCAAATGGCTGAAATGCTTCATCCAAGACCCTTGACCTTGGATTAATACTGGTGGCTACTGAGCTTGGCTCCAAAAGAGGGATGGCACAATCATCTCCGAGAGCTTCACAATCCATACAGCCAGTGCCAGCAGTGTGCCTGTTATGAACACTGGCAGAGACAGAGAAGTTCTAGGCTCCAGGCCAAAACCCTGTCCTTTTAAGGTTGCCCACTTAGTAGGAAGGAGTGGAGTCTGAGGAGGAGCTTCAGGACTGGAGCAAAAAAGCCTTCGTATAGGGTCTTTCCTCACTACACTGTTATAGTGTTATTATTCCACCTTCACTATCGAGTGGAATTCAGGGGTTTGTAGTTTGGGGGGGGGCATTTAGAATTTTCAGCCAGAATGGTTTCTGGCCTCAGTAAACCCCAGAATTCCACAGGATGGTGAAAGTGGAATAATAGCACTATAAGAGTGTAGGGCAGAAAGGCCCAAAGTCTCTCACGCTGGTGGAACAAATTGCTTGCTTGAAGCTCTTCAAAGTACTGCAACACCTGAGCTCTCTTAAGTCTTTCGAGCTCTTAACTTGGCTCTGAATATGACACAAGGCAGTGCTCCTCTGACCGGTGGCTGGAGGCCACTATTTTAAATTTTCCCATAATGCTTTGGGCCAGAAACAGTGCTGCACTATGCTTCAGGCATAGTGAGGAATTTAAAATGATAGCTTACAATTATGTACCATCTAAAAAGAGAGGCCAAGACAGGTGACAGTGACAGTGGCCCTTGCCAAAGAGAAGGAATGCCAAAAGCTCCTTAAGGCTATCAGGTACTGGCACCAGGCCTACTTGGGACTTTCCTTCTGTGCTCTGAGCTATGGGCCGCTCCTCTGAAGCTAGAGTTATATGTTACATTGGTAAATGTGAGTCTGCAAAGAATTGTCTTTTCATCCCATCTTTCAGCAATCCAGCCTTGAAAGGCTTACATTTCAAATTTTTAAAATGTGTGGCAATATAAAGCAAATTAATTCAGAAGAAATAAAATTAGGTAAAACAATAATAGGGAAAGAAACAGCATTTAATTCACATTGAAGATAAGAGGAGAAACCTAGCTTCCACAATAAG
This sequence comes from Cyclura pinguis, assembly GCA_030412105.1. Taxonomy (NCBI): domain Eukaryota; kingdom Metazoa; phylum Chordata; class Lepidosauria; order Squamata; family Iguanidae; genus Cyclura; species Cyclura pinguis. The sequence goes on from CM059604.1 coordinate 103,441,880, forward strand.
TTTCTGTGATTTTGCTTTTAACTTGGAACGGAAAAGAAATGAGTGAGCGTAGACTGAAAATTCTTTGAGGAGTATATTCCACAATCTGGATACTAGTGCTGGGAAAGTCCTGTCTTTAATAATCAACCTCCTGGTATCTGAAAGTGATGGCAGCCTCAGTGGATTCTCTGATGATCCCCTTGGCAGCAGGAACATTCAGGTGGGAGCAGGTGATGTTCAGATACCCTAGTCCTGGGGCTGGGAGAAGGTAAACTGGAATCTGCTGGGAGATCTTTTGGACCTACAAATTGAGGCAGTTTGAAACAAGGACCTCTAACTTCCTGTTGTCACCACAACTATTAAAATACCTTTCCCCCTAAGTTAAAGTTCTGGAAAATAATGCGTGTGGAGAAAAAACAGGAGTGCATTTTTTATGAAAGGACGCATGAGCTTCATCCGGTACTGATTACAAATTCCTGGACAGTGCATGTATTCAGAACATCTTGTCCTTTAATGTTCAGTGTATGCCTGCCCAGAGCTTGGAACAGTTACTTTTTTTGGACTGTAAAATCTGCCAGCCAGCACAGTCATTTTCTAAAGCTATGGGTATGTCCATGTGAGCCACTCTTTTGCACCCTGCTCCACTGGATGGATTTCTGCCATGTAGTTAAAAAGTTACAGTAAATACAATTTAGGTAACTTCTTGTTTGCTTTATGATACATCATTCCAGCTTGATTTATCCTGTCTTTGCAAGTACTGTAGACTAAAGATGAGCAGAAGGTAGATCTGGATCTACGGGTAGGAACCTGATTGATTTGCAGTAAATTGGCAAGTATCTCTGATTCCTGACTGTTTAATAAGACCAGCAAAATTATGTTGCTGGCATGAAAAAAAAAAGCTTGGGGTAAAAAGGAGTTGATTACTGCATGGAACAACTGTGAGTTCTATCCTGTTTTGGTAAGACAAAATAGATTGTGAGGCTCAGAATTATTTAATCCTTAGTGTCTGGTTTTTTAATGTCAAGTTCTAGTTGGTAGACCTTGGGGCTCGAGCAAAAAGCGGAGTACAGTCAGCCTTCCATATTCGCTAGGGTTAGGAGCATAGGACCCCTGAAAATATGGAAAAATCACAATTATCAAAATGTGTGTGTATATGTGCGTATCTGTGGGAAGGGGCTTGAGGCATGGTGGGGAGAGCGGGTACCTAGGGTCCAAACCAAGACAGGGAATGAGTTGGTCAGCATGGTGGCCCTAAAATTCCTCTCTCTTGCTCATCTCCTTTCTGGGGAGGGCATTGAGAGAGGATTTATGTTGCTGAGCAATAAGGGTGCAAGCCATCCTTAGATGGCCAGGTGGTGGTAGAGGAAGAGGAGGACCAGACACAGTATTTAAAGGGCTGCACAGCCTGATTAGAGCCACTGAGAGGGAAGGTTCCCCCAGAAAAGAAACGTCCAGTGATGTATTTAAGTCTTTTACTCCAAGTCTCAAGTCAAGTCTCAAGTCCTTGAAGATACTTTCAAGTCAAGTCTCAAGTCAAGTCTCAAAACTGGAAGCCAACTTTATATCTCAACTAAAATTCCAGAATTATTGGATAGAGTGAAATAAATTCAGGTTTAACAGTTTAAGCAGAGTTGGCTCTCCACATTTGCAATTTTGCCATCTGCAGCTTTGGAAGTGGGGAATAGGATCCTATCTTACCCCCCATTACTGAAGATTCAAAAGATCCTTCCTCCTTAAGCTTGTTGCCTAACACATTTGCTGTTCCCCTCTGAGAAATGCACCTGCACTCTGGGATTGAGTCTTGTCTTCTGCTCTTAGGAAAAGTTTTAGAAGGCTCCTTTGATATGCAGCGGGGACAGGCTGCTGATCAAACCTCAAGCCTGCCTCAAGCCCATTGCCTAACCCGTTTGCTGTTCCCCTCTGAGAAATGCGCCCACACTTTGGGGTTGGAACAGATTGTCATGTGACTAGTAGGCAAAAAGAGATGGAGGCATTGTTCAAAATCGTAAGGTCTTTGGATGAACGTGTTATGTCACTGGACCAAGGGCATCAAGTCAGTCATTGAAAATATACAAGTCTCAAGTCGAGTTAAGTCAGTGCCGACTCGAGTCACTGAAGCGACTTAAGTCTGACTTGAGTCCAGGTCTGTCGACTAAAGTCTGCATCACTGGAAGCGTCTGAGGTGAGAGTGCAGGGGTTGGAGAAACTCACAAATAATCAGATCTGTGAAAGTCAGCCCTACAAATGTGGAGGGCTAACTGTACATTTTTCAAGTTTGAACTCTACCATCCTCATATGAAAACCCTAAATGGATTGGGATCAGATTACCTGAGGGGCCACCTTCACCTTTACTATCCTTCCTGGACTTCGAGATCTAGCTCAGAAGCTCGCCTTGTGGGCCCACCTGTGCATCACATGGTTTGAGTTTTAAAAAGAAAAAAAGAAAAGATTTTGTCAGTCTGAAGTCCATCTGCCCCAGGACTCTCTCATTTAGGAGAGTTTGGCCCTCTCTTCATATGCCAATACTAGAAGGCAGCAAGGGTAGTCCCTTAGGGTCTCCTCTTGAGTCCCTTGGCTAGTTCCCTCTGTACGAAGACAGAGCTGAGTGGCTTATATGCCCAGTACGTAACATCCCCTGAGCTGGTCTGCTTCCCTCAACTGTGATGGAAGATGTTATTGCATTGCCAATATTCAACTTAGTATCCATTCGGTTTCTGAATGTGTGTGTGTGTGTGTGTGTGTGTGTGTGTCTTTGGCCTCAGGCAGCAGAATGTGTTGGGTTGGCCCTAGCCTACTCCTGTTGTAATGACAACGACCTTGTGTCCTTAAATCTCAGCTTTGTTGAGTCTAGAGAAGAATGAGGAGAGAGGGAAATGCTTCACTGCGACATTCTATCCTGAGCCAACAAAAATACCCCCTTGTCCCCATGATTTCCCATAAAACCTCTGGGGCTGCACATTTAGTGCAGTTGGTACACCAAGGATGCCTCCCTTTGATGATGTCTAATGAGCCTGCTATACAGATGGCATTCAGTGGGAGAAAATGGTACAGCTGGCATGTTTGGGGATTTTTGGATTGTGGCAATATAAATCAGCCTTGAGCAACCTGCTCGCTATAATGGAACCTCTCTGGAAACTTCACATGAGCCAAGAGGGAGGGTAGGTAATTGGTATCTTTCAGGAAATTAGATGCAGGTTCCTCAATTGGCATAATTATGAAACTTGGTGGGCAGAAGTAGCCAAAGTGCTCAACCACTGCAAGGTAGAGGACTGGTCCTCCCCTTTTCTATGCCTTCTTTCTTTGCCTTAGAGTAGCACTTCCCAGTGTGGCACCCTCCAAATGTGTGACTAGAGCTCCCACCGTCACTGCACAACAATTAGTCATTTTGGCTGGGGTGGAGGGAGTTTGCAGTCCAGATGAGCACTCTGCATTGGAGCAGGGCTGCCTTAGATCGCCCCTTCCCTTAGTTTGAAGGGAAGTTCCTCATTGCTGCACTTTGCTGAAGAGTCATTTGGTCCATTAATGCCATACTCACTGTTTCTTTGGGTAGGACCACTTTGCAAGCACCTAGCTTCTAAGCATGGTAGAGGAGCATACTTTAGGGAACTTGTATCTCAGCAAAGCACTTTCGCTTCTTTTTGAGAACTAGCAAGTTGCCCAGCCAGTTTTGAAATATAAAGTTAGTGTAAGCCAAATTGTAGGGCTTACATACCCTAAAGGCACCAGATACTGTCTGATCTTGGAAGCTAAGCAAGGTCAGCTCTTGTTAGTACTTGGATGGGAGACCACCAGTGAATACCAGGTGCTGTAGGCAAAACCACCTCTTAGTATTCCTTGCCTAAGAAAACCCTATTGAAATTCATAGGGTTGCCCTGCATCAACAGGTGACTTGAAAGCACATACACATCCAAGCCAAATTTGCTCCAAAGCAAGTGTGTACTCTGCGGTATGCATTTGCCAAAGGTTTTAGATGGAAATCGAGCCACAGGTGGGTGTCTTAATTTGAAATATTCGTGTTCTGCCTCCAATAATACACACATGCAAGAAAACTGGACAGGCTCTGAGATCATGAGTTTGAGGGGAGATAAAACTGAATTTATGTTTCTTCTCACTTGCCGTCAAATTTCTAAGCCTTCTGTAGGGATTGCCAATACATTTTCAAGCTTATCCCTGCAATAACAGGGACTAAAAACTTAGCCTTCTTAAAATGAAAGCTGGGATCCTCACAGGGCTTTGCAGAGAGCTGCCTCAGGGCTACATAATGCCGGAGGGCTCTTTGCAACCCTCCCGCGGTGAAGATGCTGTCAATTCCTGTGTTAATATCATTAGGAAATTAAAACGGGGATGACTGTAATTACGGATAATCACAGGTGGAAGGGCACCACCCACAATTAGAAGGACAGGTTTTGATGGAATTGCCACAGTAATAACGTTCCCTGGGGGAAGTGCTTGAGTTGTTTTGTTTTGCCTCCTCAGACGCTAAATCTGGTGGATTTTCGTCTGTAGGAAGCATAACTTAATTTTAAAACCAGATTGGATCCTTTTTCATAAAGGGCAGGGTAGCCTTGAAGCCCCAGTGGCCAGGTGTGTTGTAGAATTCCCAATTCTGGCTGAGTTCTTCAGGCACAGCAATCCAACTACTGAGCAAAAAATATATCAAGGTATAGGTCCTTGTCTGGATTCTTTACTGACTTGGATTGGTCCATTCAGTCATTTGCTGGAATTCAGCTATTGCCAGTTGCCCTGGGCAGGGAGGCCAAAACAGAGTTAAGAGTTCTGTATCTCAAAACACAGGGCAAAAGGGGGTGGGCATGGAAAGCAAGCTTAACACTACAGTGCATAGGATCACATAGTAAGTCTGCCCAGTTGGGTAAATAGGATGTGGAAACCTATGGCATGTGCTGTAGGGAAGCATTCTTATGGGCTACATCCCTTCCCTGTTCTTGATTTTATTGATTGATTGATTGATTGACTGACTGACTGACTGACTGACTGACTGAGGACATTTTGGTCTTGTTTTTCATTTCTGAAATCCGTAATGTATAATATTGCAGTTGAGAAACATTCTTAGAATTATAGAGTTGGAAGGTCTAAGCCACTGCTCAGTGCAGGATCTCTAGCTACAGCATCTCTAACATGGGATGCTTGTACAGAACTTTTGGACTACAGCATGCAAGATCCACTGGCAATTCTGGTTGGGATTCTGGGAGTTGTAGCCCAAAAAGTAGTGCTCCATGCTCTGTGCAGCACATGTTTAAGTAAACAAGACTTTTATAACTCTTGTTTATTGGGCATGGGGGGGCGGGAGGTGAGACATCACAAAAGATGTCACATTGCATTTTGCACAGGCAGTATGGCTCTTCCTCATTCAGAACATCATTGCTTTCTCTCCATGCGCACATGTTTGTTCTTGGCCTTCTTCCCAACCAACTCTTTGCTCAGTATCGATCACACCCACCAGCTGATCTCCCCCTAGTTATTTAGCTCTCAACAGAGCCGATTGGCTGGATAATTAATTTGCTGCTTAATTAACTCACTTTGAAATGAGATCCCCCCGATCATCTGCGGTTGCAGTTGCGTCTGCCCACATAAGCTTGGAAATCATAATTCAAACCTTTTTAACTGCCAGCATTTCATATTTAGAGCTTTGGCATGGTGTGTTCATCACTCAGGCCCCCTTTTTCCCTTCTGCTCCCACTGTCCTTCAGAATTTCTGTCTCATGCGTTCTGTCCTGAGAGAACAGCCAGGCTGACTCTTGAGCATGTTTGCATAAGGCTATCTCTATCTTTTCTGCACTGGCATTGTCGGGCACAGGTTGGCGCAGTTCACTCCTCCAGGACCAACACGACACACTCTTGTCTAGATGTGAATTCCACAACTGCAGCAGTGATTGTACTCTTTCAAATTCCATGGCTCAGTTACATCTTGTCATATACTGCCAAGACAGTACATTATCCACCTGTAGCATGTTCAAAAAGATGAAGAGCCCAGCTCAGTAACACCAAAGGTCTAGCTAACTAGTTGCACAAAGGCCAGCCACAGGCCTATGGGAAGTCCACAAACAGGAGAAGCGTAAATCTTTGCTTATGCAAAAATGGGGGGAAAAAGAAGTTTTCTTCTGTTTAGTTGAGATTACACAAAGTTTTGGATGTGCGCATATACACACATGTTATACTTCGGGATGTTTTCATGAAAACTTTACAAAAGTATGTATCTGTGTGGATATATCTGCATGCAAAAAAAAAAAGGGTCTTTTCTGCAAACCATAATGTTATTGTGCAAAACCATAACTTTTTTTGTTTAAAAAAACCTTCGCTTTTTTTTTGCAAGAAATCCAGATATGTAAAAAAAGTCTTGTGGGAATTGACAGTTTTTCTAATGGGTGCCCCAATGAGGACATGAAAAGTTGAAAGTACACTTTGTATCCCTAGGACACAAGTACATTGGTTGTTGTTGTGTACCCTCAAGTCATTTTCAACTTATGGCGACCTTAAGGCAAACCTATCATGGGGTTTTCTGGGGCTGTGTGCGACATTCCCAAGGAATCAATGGGATTCCATGTCCAAGTGGAAAATTGAACCCTGGTGTCTAGGGTTGTAGTCCAGTGCTCAAACCACTATGCCATGCTGGCTGTCAAGTACAAAGATAATCTCCCATTTGTGTGTTCTCATCAGCTGGTACTGCAAGACATGCTGTTTCAGAGGCTGCAGATTATACGTAACCATTGTGACTGTAATGATGGTGTTCATAATTTAGTGACAGTCCCTTGGTGTTAACTAGTTTGTAATTTGAGGACTGGCCCTGAACACTTCATGATCAGTTGTTAGTCAAAGGCCTGTACTTGTTTTGTAAAGGAAAGTCTTGCAGGTTCTCAGGATGCAAGTATTTTTTAGTCTGCTTTTCAGCCTGTTAATCTGTTAGTGGACCTTAAAATGTTACACTGGCTAGTAACCACCGGTAGCTTTATCCTCTGTGAATTTTTCCAGTTACTTTTAAAAGTGTCCAAGGTGGTGCTGTTGCTGCGTATTATGGTAATGAATCCTACAGCTGAGTTGTGTTTCAGGCCATATTTTTAAGATGGTGTTATACATGCTTTCTTTTGTTTCATACTTTTCTCCCCATCTTAATAAGCATTCATTTGCAGATCCATCTGCTCATCTATGTTTTGGTTTTAGAAAGGGCCTCCCATGTTATGATTTCACAGTCACGGAGCTTTCACAAGCCACTTATGTGTTCACAAATGTTTGTCAGCATACTTTTACTACCACTGTTTAAGGAGCAATCTTTCTTTTTTTGGATTTTATACCATCAAAGTACATAGTGCTGCAAAGAGTGTGAAGTGATGGGTCCCTGCAATTTAAAATTTGAAACAGAGAAATAACAGAGGAAGTGGAAGGCTATTGAAACTGTAAAAGATAGGAAAGCAAAATGTAGTTGTTTCTAGTTGCATATACAGTCATGGATGTGATGTGTCTCCCCCACCTCAAGTGCTTCTTTTCCAGGGAAGCCTTCCCTCTCGGCAGATCCGATCAGGCCATGCAACCCTTTAAAAACTGACTTCAACCAGCTGCTGCCACTAAGGATGGCTCACAGCCCAATTTCACAGTACCGCAAACCCTCTCCTGATGCTCCCCCCACACCCAAGGAGGGAAGTGGGTGAGAGAGAAGAAGTATAGGGCCTCCATGCCGACCTACCCCTTTTCCTCTCCTTTCCCTGACCTGGTTTGGACCCCGGGTGCCTGCTCTCCCCACTGTGCCTTGATTCCCTTCGCACAGACGCACACACATACACACACAACATTTGATACTTGCATTTTTTCTACTTTTGGGGGGTTTTGTGCTCCTAACCCTAGCAAATGGCCAACTGTAACTGTAGTTTTAATTACAGGCAAATTGAGCTCAGAGATTGGGGCCATTTCTACCCCTAGTGAACCAGGTGCATCAGGTGGTAGATACTAGGTGGTGTCAGCAAGGCATTGGAGAGAGAAAAGAGTTGGGTGCCATGTAGCCTGAACTGCACCCGCTAGGCCAGCTTGCCACTTCAGGTCTATAGAGAATGCTGTCCCATAATGAGTATTGAAGTGTTCAGCTGCCAGTCCAGTGGGCATTTGTACATATTTGTGTGTGTATCGGGGGGGGGGGACACTCTTTTCTTCTTGGTCTCGAGCAGAAAAATGTGATGGGCTGGCCCTGTTGGGACTGCTTTACGGAGATTTTCTGAAATGATAAAGTAAAATCAGGTAATGGAAAATAAGAAGCAATCTTGTATACCCTCTTGGGAACTAGCAATCAAACCTAAAGTAAAATAAGGTGAAAGTAAAATAAGGAGTAACCTAATATACACTGTACCAGATCAGTAGTTCTAGTGTCCTTAACTGGCAATTGTCCTCCCTCCAGAATGGCAAGCCCGCTCATCACTTCTTATATTTTGTGCTGAAGTATGATGGCTCCCATACTAAAAGCAGAGGACACGTGGCAGTTGAGGCTGGCACTTGCATACCTAAAACATGCATGTTTCTTGGTATCATAGAATCATAGAGTTGGAAGAGACCGCAAGGGCCTTCAAGTCCAACCACCTGCCATGCAGGAATACACCATCATAGTATTCCTGACAGATAGCCTTCCAGCCTCTGTTTAAAAGCCTCTAGAGAAGGAGACTCCACCACACTCCCAGGCAGCATATTCCACTGTTGGAACTGTTCTTGCCGTCAGGAGGTTCTTCCCAATGTTTAGACTGAATCTCTTTTCCTGATGTTTGAAGCCATTGCTCCATGTCTTAGTCTCTGGAGCAGCAGAAAACAGGCTTGCACCATCCTCCATATGACGTCCATGGTAAAATGCATGGATATGCCAATTGAGAAATAATTAAGAGCTTAATTATGTCTTGATGAATCAGGTCCGTGTCTATCTAGTCCAGAAGTGGATAGAAGATATTTCAGGATCTGTCTACTTAGTAGATTAACTTTAGCTGTCTGGGTGCTTTGAAAGAGATGTGCAAGGATTTCTGACTATAGCAGTTGAATAGTAGTAAGTACATCTGCAAATTAAGAAAACAAACAAGCCTCTTTTGCTAATGGCCTCTCTCAGACTTGGTATTCCCCATCTGTAAAGTAGGCACATTTCTCAATTTGTCTTTGATCTGCCTTTTGTTCAGTTATGCTGCCTGATTTTAGAAAATGGTTGCTGTGTTTATGTGTGAGTTTTATTTTGGAGGGATGAGAAGTAGCATTCCTAATCTGTAGTAACTGAGATGTTAAATTTGTACATAGGATTTGTTTATGAGAGCTATCTCAGTGTGTCCCTTGTTCATGCAGCGTGGGAAGTCATTGGCCCCTCCCCAAGCCTCTGTCAGGCTCCACCTATGACACAGCCACTGTTTTGTATATGGCCATCTGGTTGAAATACCTAACTGTTCTCATTCCCCTCCACCCCCCAGCCCCAGAAAGAGTTGGCCTTTCAAGCCTGAATTCTATATACCAGTGCTCTAGTCCATCATCATTCTTCCCAGCAGCCTGCCAGAACCCCACATGGCTCTGGAACAGGGTTCCCCAACCTTTGACCCCACAAATATGATTAGATTAGATATTGTAGTTTGGCATCATCTGGGAACTACCATTGGGAAAGACTGCTTGGGAGATAGTGGTGAAGTCATATCTTCCAGTGAAACAGTGGAAAATTTTGAAGCTCAGGCACTCCTAGGGGCAATCCTCATAGCCAAGAGTTCCAAGGAGAGTCCAGAAATGCATGCTGCTGTCTCAGTTCAGATCAACAAATCAGTTCTGGCTATTTATCGTCTCTTTTAGAAGCAGGGCTTTTATAAAGCTAATGAATCTTAACTGTCCATTCAAGAACAGCCACTGCATCACTTGGCAATTCCAAGAGGAACAGCTCAACCCTGGTTGGACTGCAAATGGCCTACATCCTACACCATCTGACTTAGGTGCTACTGAGAAAGCCTTAAAGAGAACCACAGTTTGGAGGTAACAATCTCTTGTTGCTGTTGTTTTCAGAGATGGACTGGTCCAGAACCAGGACCTCTATTTAGCTGTAATGATATGGAACCACTCATAAATTTCCCCTCCCTGGCTTTGTCTGATTCATCTGGTGTCTCTGTACTTTGCTAAGGCAGGTGTTGATTTCAACATTCTCTTCTCAGTGTGCATTTTGTCCTCCTGTGTTTGCATCCCAAGTACAAAATATGATGTGAGGAGCAGCTAGATGAAATACTTTATTATTACTGAGGTGTTTTTTTTCCTGCAAACCATGCTGTGGATTGAATCAGGGCCTCCCACATGCTAGGACTGTTCTTAGCCACCAAGACAATTCTGCCCCTCTCCCCCTGTACACCTCTCACATGGAGATAATTGCATAGACTGATTGTTCTAACAAGATTTTTTTTAAGGTACGGAAGAGACTTGTGGGAGGAACCTACTGTCTTTAGTTTTGTCACATAGAATGCACAGCTCATTGTTGCCTGGACTCATAATTCCTCCCCTTCTCCACTGTTTCCTTCAGAACTAGAGAAAGTTCCTTTATTTTTTTTAATGCAGCTCTCCCAATCCTGCAGGCAAATGGCTGAGGAATTCTGGAAGCAGTAGTGCAAAAAGTAACTTTACCAAGATCTGGTTCTCCAAGAGGATTCTCCTTCTTCTTTTGCCAAATCAACACCTCCTGGAGCTACACTTATCTCTTTCCTTTTAAAAGAAAAGAATTGTCTAATTTGCATGTCTTCAGGGAGAAGCTTAACAATTAGATCTGAATATATAACCGAAAAGCTCAAAGGACAGGATGCAAAAGATACAGCCTAAGGTAGTAACAGCTCCACAGCAGAGAACAGAGTTTTATATGCAGAGGTTTGCAGGTCCAATCCCAGGCACTTTATTCCAATTAAGAGGATCAGGGAGCAAGAGAACTACTACCAGTCAAAGTAGACAATCCTGAGCTAGATCAGGAATGGCTTCAAATTCCAGTTAGGGAAGGGTTTGGGTGGCAGGGAAAGCCATGTTCCAGCAGTGGAGGTGGAGCTAGAGAGACCAGATGGAGCCAAAGCAAAAAGGGTGGAACCAAATGTCATTTTTTAGGATTTGGCCCTTTCCCCATCAGGAATATAGCTCAGTTCTGTACATGTCAACTCAGGGTAAGCTCCAGTGTAAAGGTTTACAGGCATGCAAAGCACAACAGAGTTGCATGTAGTAGCTATCTGGGAAAGCTGCTGGATCAAGACTAGGGACTAAGTCCAGGACTACAAAACACAGCTCAGTTTTGTGCATGTCAACTCATGAATAAGGTCCTGTGTGACAGCTTTCAGGCATGCAAGGCACAGCTGAGTTGCATGCAGTAGCTGTCTGCGAAAGCTGCTAGATCAGGACTAGGGACTAAATCCGGGAATATAAAATACAGCTTAGTTCTGTGCATGTCAACTCAGGAATAAGCTCCAATGTGACAGCTTTGAGGCATGCAAAGCATAGCTGAGTTGCATGCTACAGCTTCCTAGGAAATCTACTAGATCAGAACTAGGGAACAAATTCAGGCCTGGAACAGGGGCCAAGTCTAGTCATTGTCAGGTTGTTGTCATGCCTTCTGGGGTTTCCTCAGATGCTCACACCTTCTTCTCATGATGTTACTGTTGTTGTCTCCCTCCCCGTTCCAAAAGTCTGAAATGACTCTCCTGAAGGTTTAGTTACTGGCTGTAAGAATTTTAACTTGAAGTATTCTGATATTTTGGGCCCTGCTTTTTTTTTTCTTTTTTGTCTTTGGCCTCTCTCATCACTAAAATATGAGGCCCTGAGAATTCTCAAAGACTTTGGCCCATAGGCTGAATGACTGATATTGGCTGCAATCCTAGATAGGAATCTGGGCATAATTACTCTGTGCACATGTGCCTCCCCCCTCTCAGGAACTGTTGTTAAATGGTGTGTGTGTGTGTGTGTGTGTGTGTGGAATGGGGAGGAACCAAGCAGCAGGAGGAGAATGGTGACCTCTGTGTCTTTCTCTAGCTAACTACAGCAGTGCAAGAGGCAGTCCTCACCCACCCATATCTCTCTATTATATCAATGGCCACGTGGGGTTTGGTGGTGGTGGATGAGGCCAGAGAATAGTCCCATGTGCCTACTTCCAAGCAGGACATATGGACATGTAAAGCTCCTGCGCACCATTAACAGGATTCTGGCAAAATAGCTTTACAAATAGATAGATGAATAGTTAGACTACATATAAAGCCCGTTTCTTAGCAACTAAGGATTTCAAGTACGTAATTTTTATACTCATACGAGTTGGTTTTGATAGCCTTCACCATCTTGGTTGCTCCCCTCTGAATGCAGTCCGGGATCAGGCAATCTGAGATCTTCCAGATGGTTTGATCTACACTCGTGTCAGCAGCATCTGATCTGGCCAGTGATGCAGGGTGATGGCAGATGGTGTTCAAAACATCTGGAGAGCTCACCTTTGGCCTTCCTTAGCAGTGAATACATACTCCCCCAACTGTCCCAATTTGGCAGGTACAGTCCTGATTAATCTAGTGCTGTCCCATTTTTTCAACTGCTTTTAAAATGTGCCAGTTTCTCCTCTCACTTTCTCCCTTTGTCCTTGGCTCACTTCAACTGCTACAGACTGAGTACAAAGAGCAAAAGGAGGACAGAGGAGGAAAGAGAGGAGATGAGTGGAGTCCCAGTAGATTTAAGGGAAAAAAAAGTGCTGCAAACTGTCCTGGCTTTTATGTTCTTCCACATTCCTAACTTTTGCTATCTGGACCAAACTTGAGGTTGCTTGACCATATGTGTCCTGGTTTTCATCTATGAAATGTTGGAGGGTATGTGAACATGCATTGTTCATCCATTTTTGACACAGCAGCTACATGAAATTATTGTTTGTTTATTGCAGAGGTTGGGAATGTGAAGTGTGTTAGCTGCAGTTACCTGAAGCCCTTTTCAGGCCCTCAAGGGCCACATGTGTTTTTAAAGGCCCCCCATACCCTTGCAGTTTACTTCCAGTTGACTTCCTTTGCAAAAAAGGCATTTCCTTGGACTCCAAAAGCCCATGGGGTCAAAAAAATGTGGTGAAGTCACCATTTTTGGCCAAACAAAGTAGGTTTTTTAAAAAAGTGGGGCAGAAATCAGGAGTGAAGGTGTAGTATTGTAATTTGGGACCACCTATTTGGACATGTGCAATGCTTGAATGCTGACAAAGGTATGGCAGGAGGTGTAGCCCTCCAGGGTACCCCCAATGCCCCTCAACCCCAGGCAGTTCCCTAAAACTATCCCCCCCCCAGTGTTTGGCAAAGAAGGCTGACATAGAGAACACCTTAGCCATTGCATTAGCTGATCTTCTTGTCTCTATAGTCTTTTTTTAAAAGGAACTAAAAACAAATGAATATCACAATGAGTAAAGTAACAAGTGACTAAATTCAGAAGGGAGGATTAGTGATAGGAACTGCGATTTATTTTTGGGGCCTTCGTAGTTGTCGTGTGCCTTCAAACCATTTGCAACTGACGATGACCCTTAGGCAAAGCTACCACGGGTTTTTCATGACAAAATTTATTCAGAGAGGGTTTGTCATTGCCCTCCTCTTAGGCTGAGAGAGTGCGCCTTGCCCAAAGTCACCCAGTGGCTTTCCATGGCTGAGCAATTCAAATCCTGGTCTCCCAGAGATTTAGTTTAACATTCAAACCATTAAACCATACTGGCTTACATATAATTAAGAACGTAACGAACTTTCCAAGCTCCGCTTGTACGTCACAGATAATGGGCCGAAATAATGTTCAACATTCGATTCTGGTGTCCCTGAGTGTATGTCGTAGATCCACTTGTTATGACACTTACTCTGGTTTGGGCTCATGCGGCTGTCTGTTCATTTTAAAGAAATCTAAAATGGCAGACAGCTGGTTGTCTTCCTCTAACTGTGTGTTACCACCACTGCTGCCTCATGCTGCCAGAAAACCCAGTGGGGTAGGGAGATACTAAATGACAGGATGAGGGACCTCAAACCTAGAGATGCCCATGGCTAAAGCAGTCAGTAAGCTCTGCATCTATGTGCCTTTCTCAGAGTATATATTTTTTTAAATCCACAGTCTTCTCTGTTTTGCTTTCCAGTATAAGTCTTAATTCTAGACTTTTCCTTGAGTTTGGAGAATAGGACACAGACAGAACTTGCTAGCAAACCAATGGATGTTGGTGTGTGTGCTGTTTTGTTTTTGTTTTTGCCTGTCTTGACAAAATCAAGACAATCGGCAACGTTAGCCCAGACCTATTCTTGGATTTTGCCTGTCATCAATTCACAGTTTCACCACAAGCCTTCATTTTGCTGTTCATGGTTATGAAGGATTCACCCAGGATACTTCAAGGCAGTTGTCAAGGGGTGAGAAAGTCAATGCGGTTGAGTTTTCACCCAGGATACATGCTTTTGAGATAACTCAACATAGGAAAGTCACCCCTGAATACCCTTTAATGACTTTTGCACACTCACTTTTAGGGTGTATACAGAGTAGATTTCTGCCACAGTTCACAGTAGTTACTGTTTTCAACAGTAGGGGAGCCAGGATGGTAGAGTGATCTGACCAGGGTTTGATTCCCTGCTGGGTGATAGAAAGCCACTGGGTGACCTTGGGTACCTCACAGATTCTCAGCCCCAGAAAACCCTGTGATAGGGTTGCCTTAAGATTGCCATCTGTTGGAAATGACTTGAAGACACAAAACAACAACTACTACTACTGCTACTACTACTACTACTACTACTGCTACTATTTTGGGCTACAAGTCCTAGTTTGGCTGGGAGTCATTCTAGTGTACAAAGTAACTTTTCCAAGCTCTGGTTTTCCCTCTATCCTTTCAATGCAAAATCTAATCTATGGATAGGGAACTCATACCCTTCAGATTTTATTGAACTCTGGTTCCTGTCATCATTGGCTTTGCTGGTTAGACCTGATGGAAGATGCAGTCCCATGACATCTGGAGGAGTACACATCCTCTAGTCAGGATCAAATCCACTGGTTTCTGCTTTTCTGGGATATTCAGATAAAGGCCCCACCACCCCCACCAAAGGGAGTGGGACTGTGCAAATTGTCCACAACCTCCCTGATGTAAATGTTGGCCATACTCCCTAGCAACCACACATATGTGGAGAGTTCCTGTGCACATCTAGGACCAGAGCTGGTTGAGGAATTGTGGGAACTGCAGTAAAAAAAAAAACATTTCCAAGCTCTGATCCAGGTATAGACACAATGAGGTCTTCTCCTTGCAAGCGAGAAACTTTGTCTGATATTTCATCCTGCTGTTTATTCTTTTAGAATTTGTTGTATTTATTGCTACTATTATGTAATATTATGAATTTATTGCTAATATTGTTTGATATGAAGCACATGGGAAATGCATAATGAAGAGCGGTAGATCAATTCATTCAATCTGTATATTTGTATGCACACAGACCTCCTTCATGGTTATGTGAGAGATGCTGACATTGGGTCCAGAGGTCATGACAGAGAGGTATTGCTGGTGGGTGTGATCCCATGCCCATCACATATTTACTTGATGAAGGAAGTGGTTGGCGGTCCCTGTAGTGGGTTGTGCATTCAAAAGAATGCAACTTATGTGTATGAGCCTTCAAGTCACCTGTCAAATTATGGCAACCCTGTGAATGTCATAGGGTTTTCTTTGGCTAGCAATACTCAGAAGTTGTTTTGCAATTTCTGCCTCTGAAATAAAGCCTATAGCACCTGGTATTCATTGGCAGTCTCCCATTGAAGTACTAACCAGAGCTGACCCTGATTAGATTCCAAGGTCAGAAGGGATCTGGTGCCTTTAGGATATTTTGGCAGATCAGCCCTGGAACTGGCTGGCAGTACTGAGCCACTGGATTGCCATAGTCAGGTATAAATACTAGTATCTGGGCTTTTACCCTTGTCTTGTCTACTGAGTGATGCCTTCTTGTCT